>CM066251.1:3879577-5102077 GCA_033675135.1 Frankliniella intonsa
GCCAGCGAGATCTGCCTCTGCCTCGCACCCACTACTTTGCGCCTCGACCGCACCGTTTGTCTTGCATATTCTGGCGGCTGCCGAAATCTGGACTACCGCAGATTATTCGCAAATCACGAAGGGCGTCGCGCCAGCAGGGGCGCTGTCGGGCCGGCGCGGCGGCCGTTGCGCCAGGCCGTCCGGCGGGCGCTGCGTGGGAGTGCGGGCGGACCGCGGCCCAAGGGCCCAGGACTGCGAAACACCGCCGCCTTGCAAAATAAGACGCGAATAGGACCACCGCACGGGGGCGGAAGGCGGGCGGGGCGGGGTGTCGGAAACGAACAGTACCGCTCCGCTCAGATCCCGCGGAATGTGGGAGCACGCTGGCCGCTGGATTATTGAACGGCGGGGGGCGGGGGGATGTGAGCCGTGGACCACTTTGTTACTTTGTTGCAGTGCAAGGCAAGGCGCGGGCGCGGGGCGTGGCCTGGCGTTGCCGCCGGCGCCGCGCTGCTCCGCGCCGGCCCGGGCCCCGGGCCCCATCCCATCCCCGGGCGGACGTGATTAAGTGCCTCCCGCCGGACGTGAACAAGTGCATGAGCGCTTAGCTGCGCTCGAAAGGTCAGCGCGGGCCGGGCGGAGCTCCGGCAGGGCCGGGGACCACGGCGTTAAGGCCACGGGTGGGGGACGGGGCCCGGCCCGCCGCGGGGGCGAGCGTGGCGATGACGGTCTAGGGGGCCGTGCGGCCCGCCCTAGCTCGGGCAGGATAGGGTCCCCAGGGCCGGGGGCGCGGGCGGCCGCATTTGCGCCTAAAGTGACACGACTTCAGCTGCGGCCCCGGCGGCCACTCCTACTCCACACCCCCCGGCAGGAGGGCCGGCCCGGCCCGGCCCGCGCCGAATCAAGGCCCACTCCACTAGGCGCGGCCGGGCCCGGGCCCGGTGGGTTGCCCGCAGCGCAGGTCCCATTCATCCGTGATACCCCGCGCCGCCCCGCCCCGCGCCCTGAATGGCCTTGGGACCGGTGTGCCGAGTGCCAGCAGCCGGTATGTGATCCATGGCGGAGAGAAAACTCACTCGTCGCGTCGCGCCGCGCCGGGCAAGTCTGAGAGAAAATAGCTCATCTCATTTACGCAGCAGAGGAAAGAGGAGTTTGGGGGGGGGGGGGGTGTGCAGCTCATTATTGTGAGGCGAGTGGCGGGGACATGGCAGTGGCGGGGAGGGGCCTGGCGGGCAGGACTGGTACCCCGCGAACCTAGCTCCGCCACGCCCCGCCACCAACCCCTCCCCGTCGATATATCGGAAGCAAATTAAAACGGGATGTCAGTGCGACCTGCGCGCCGGCGCCGGCACGCCGTAGAAGGCTCTCCCCGGCACGGCTCGGCCTCAGTAATTGACCCAATCCGACCGGATTGCACTGAGGGCTCCGGTCGGCTCCGGCGGCCGGCGCGCGTAGCGTCGCGTCGCGCGCGGCGGCTACTCCGGGGAGCTCCGGGTTCCGGGGAAGTCGCACAGCAAGTTGTTGTGTCCAGCCGGGGCGGGGCGTGGCGCGGCGTGGCGGGGCGTGGCGGGGATGCCACTCGGAGCGGCCAGCAGTGCGCTATGTGACACAGTTCTAGCCCCATCCCCTCCACGACGCTGCTGCTGCTGCTCGCTTGCGCTGTTAAACTACGCGACATCTCCAGCTTTAGTTATGCAGTCCGCCGGGACGCACAAATCACCACCGTCCCTGGTGTGTCATCACAAAAATTAATAAATGGCGGAGCTCTGCCCCGCGCGCCCGCGCCGCGCACCGCCACGACGACGCGGTCGTTCCACGAGTTTTACGACCGCGAGTCCTACTATGTACGTTGAGGTTGAGGAGACTGCCCCGCGCTCCCGCGCGTGGATAATGCGTCATGATTTTTGTCAGTCGACGTCCTTCTTTTTTCCTGCTTAATGAACTGCAGTGAGTTTTCAAAATCTCGCGCGTCCGGGGTGCATGCATGTTCGGTGTGACGAGTGGTCCTCACAGGCGGGCAGGCGAGAGCTTCTCATTCAGTGTGAGTGGGCCTCTGGGCCTGGCCTGCATGCGCAGCCCCGCCCCGCCCGTTCCACTTCAGCGCGACGCGTCGCGACGCGATCCGGTCGCCAGCTCTGCTCTGCTCTGCCCCGCGAGCGCGGCGCCGCGCGCACAGTTAGAGAGAAGTCTCTCTTTCAAAGAGCATCGCGGTGCGGTCCGCTCTGCCCGGCCCGGCCTCCGGCCTCGGGTGATTGGAGCAGAGCGGGGCGGGGCGCGGCGGGGAACGAGTGGGGAGCGCTATCACATGCACAAGGACTGCTCAGCGGGGACGACGGCGACGTGTCGCACAGGACACTTTCGCTGCTTTGGGGCCTAAACACACACACACGGCTGATACACACACGCACAGCGGCGTAAATCATGCGACGGAGCGCAACAACGCGGACGTGGTCGCGCCGCACGCTAAGTGGGGTGTGATGTTTCCCCCAGCTAGCGGCTGCTGCAGGGCGCGGGGCGGGGCGGGGCGGCGGGCGGGGTGGGTGCGGCGCGTGGTGGCGCCGACGCGTCGCCCCGCCCCGCCCCGCCCCCATCTGCTACAACTACATCCTATACAGCAGCAGGGCCCTTCCCCCTCCTATAGTTTCTAGTTCCGCTGCTCCTCGAGACCAGACCGTCGCGTCGCGTCGTCAGGTTGCATGCTGATGAAGGACCTCTTCATAAAGGAACTCTCTATCGGCCCCGGCCGCACCGCCATCAAGATCAGAGCGTTCCAGTCCGGTCCACGCCACGCCGTGTCGCCAGCCTTTATGCCGATGCAGTGGTCTACGGCCCTTGTCAGCTGCTCGGCCCCTGCTGGGGCCCCTGCTGGGGCACCTGCTGCGGCCCGGACCAGAACGTCTTGATAATGTTCCCACAGGTTTTCAGCTTCGGCCGCACCCGTCCCGGCCCTGCGATACCAGGCAGGTCAGCGGCATATAGGACCGCAGCAGTTAGTGGCAGTGTTGTCCTGCCCCTGTCAGGGGGCCGCGGCGGGGCGGGGAGGGGGGGGGGTGCTGGACCGGCCCAACTCCTGTTCCCTAGTTTCGCGTGACTCCAGAGAGAAACAGGGGGGAGGCGGGGCGCGCGCGCGCCCGCCGAAAGGATCGGACCACACAACGGCGGAGAAAGACGATTTTTCTGTGGTCGTGTTTAAAGGGAGGGAGAAAGTCTGCCTGCCCGTCGGACTGTCCAGCCTTGTCCGCGGCGCCGCGGTGCACAGTGCCGCCGAGGACGGCGCCCTGCAGCGCCCTGCCGGACACAACCCCATACAGCCGCCCCGCCCCGCCCCCGGGTTCTAAGCTACTACAAGCCACATAGCACGCCATGAATCAAGCCAGGCGGGAGTCACACCGACACCATCCGGCTTAACTCCCGCACACACCTCAATCTTAATCTCGGCACAAAGCCCGGCCAGCCCGGCTGGCAGTCTGACCGGTGCAGATCCCCCGACAGGGGCTGCGGTCCGGAGCGGGGGCCACAAAAAGCGCGCTGTTCTGAAAAAAAAAGGAAATAGCTCAGGGCGTCCGTGACAGCCCGCAAGCTCGCACGCGTGCTCCAGGTGACATGCGAATCCGCGCGCGATGTTGTTGGCTGTGTTTTTCTTTCTCGTGCCGGCCGGGCCGGGCCGGGCCGGGCCGGACAGCGGTCGCTAGGGTCCTTACGAGACGGTGCGGGCACCTCGGGGAGACAGTCATGCTTCTCGACGTGGCGGGGCGGGGCGGGGTGCGGTGGGGCGGGGCGGGGCGGGGCGTTCCGAGGCGTGCTAATGGCCGTCCGGCCCTACTGGCGCTGAGTGCCGGCCCGGGCCCGGCGGCGCCTCAGAGGTGCCCCCGAGGACAACATAAACTGAGAGAACGAGGGGACGTGGCCGCCGGGCAGGGCCGAGCCTGGCGGGAGCACGTCCCGTCCCGGAGGAGAGCGTCCCGGAGCACGTCCCGCTGGACTTGCACGTCAACGGCGACGACGTTCCCGCAGAGCATTATGTCCGAGGCGCTGCACAGCTCTGAGGAACACATCGCAGCCGGACCCCAGGACCAGCCCGGCCCGGCGCCCCGCGGGAGCTCAACTCAACACAGCCCTGCCCTGCCCTACCGCGCCACCACGCATTCCAAGATCAAAACCCGAAGACCATTCGTCATCGCACTGCGTGCGTGGCGGGGGCCCGCGGTCTGCTTTGGGCCCATGAATACACTCAGCACCACTCCGGCACGCGCGCGCACGCAGACGCACGCACGCAGACGCACGGGCAACATGATGACACTCGTCCGTCAGTCCGTCAGTCGCTGACAGCTCTCACTTTTCATCTGCTGTTCAGGGGCGCACCCTGCCCTCTACCGACACTACTTTCGAGAATGCTGCGAGCCTGACCGTGTGCGTGTGTGTGCGTGCGCGTTGGTTAGTGGGTTCCATTATGAAGTAAGCAGCTGGCTTGAAATGAGGCATGTTTGGTTGGAGCAGGCGGCTATAGCCAGCCAGCCAGCCAGCCAGGAGCCAGCAAACGGTGGCAACGCTCGCAAAAGTAGCGGCGTTCTCGTGAAATTTGTGGCGCCACTGAAGAGAGGGCCGGGCAGGCCCACGTACCAGAGAGATGAGGGATTCGCTCTCACTGCGCGCCCCGCCCCGCCCCGCCCCGCCCCGCTGTAGGATAGGAATGCAGCAGCCGGGCCCGGCCGGGCGGGGCGGGGCACGCAATGCTGCCGGTGCATGACGCCGACGCCCCCCCACCCCTCCAGGGGAGAAAAACTGTGGAATATTCACTCCTCTTCGGGGGCCGATACCGTCCGCCCAATGTTGTCTCCCTCGTACTAAATACACATGAATATATTTCGCGTCGTTGCCGCTGCTCCAGTTAAGCTCCACGTTGGCTAAGTGAAACCCCCACCTGGCGCGCGGCGGGGAGCGGCGGCGGCGGGTGGCAGAGCTGAGCTGACCGTGTGAGATGGCTATCACACGTTAGAATGGCTGGGCCGGGCCAGGCCGTGTTGAAATAAAGCCAATTAAACGCGTAGTACGAACGTATAAGTACGTGCGGAGGGAGGCGGAAGCGGGGAGGCTGAGCAGGGCCGCTTGCGTCACCGCGCGGCTCGCAGGGCGGGGTGCATGCGTGGATAACGTGGGTCGTGAAGAGACCCAACAAATGTTCCGTACTTTGAGGTAAAAGTGTCCCGCGATTGTGGCGTCCAGCCGCCCCGACGAGCGCCGCGGACGGCGCAGATCTAACCGCCCGATTAACCCCCTTTAGCGCCGCTTAGCGCCGCGTAGACAGGCCGGGCCGGTCAGGACACAACGGTCACACCGCAAAACCACAGGGCGCCCCGCCCGCCCCGCCACTGCGATACGGACGGTTTGCGAATCAAAAGTAGAGCCTGTCCCGTACAGCCAACCCGCCCCCGCCTGCCCCGCCCCGCCCCGCCCCGCCCCGCCCCGCCCCACAGCGGTGATGGGATGGGGCCTACAACATCCTCGCGACCGCGGCGCGGATGGCACCCTAACCTCTACGAAAACTGTGCCATGCCGCCAAAGTAGAAGTCGGCTGGGCGCGGCTGGGCGCGGCACGGCGCGGCCAGCACCCTGGGGAGCAAGAGCGGTCAGGCCGCAGGGCGCGCGACATTCTCGCTTAAACGAAAACGAGGTGAATGGCAGAGGCTTACCCCAGCCCGCCCCGCCGCGCCCCGCCCCGCCTCTTCGCGGTCCACCCCACCCCGCCACGGAAGAGAGGAGTGCAAAGGCAGGCTGCTGTGGGGCGTTCCTCTTCCTCCGCGATGCGCAGCGGACCGGGCCGCGTGCTCACGCAGTTGTGGTGAAAAAAAGTGACTTCCAGAATTATACATATATAAAAAAAATTAATAACGCTCTGAGATACTATTTTGCATTAGTTCTTGCGGGCGCTGATGGTCTTCGTTCCTCGGAGTTTGGGAGGTAAAAAACTGTTTCCACCACAGCTGCGCTGCTGCATGAAAGTTGCTTATCACTGGTGTAAATGAGATATTCGGTGGCCGAGCAGTACTGCTGCTGCAACCGAGTTTTTTTTTTCGCACGAAAACAATAAAAATAAGCTATCGCTGCTCGGATCACATAAAGCATCGTTAGTAAATTAATATTCATCGCGGTGATAGAAATCACCACGCGCAAGCGCACCGCGGCGAAGATTGAAGAGAAGAGGAAAATCTAAGAAAGTCGGGGGGCCGTTAGGTGCGGGTCGCGTTGTGCGAGCAGCAAGTTGCACAACGCCATAGGCAGCCATGTCACCCCGCCCGCCCGCCCGCCTGCCTCCGCCAGACACCTCTAGCCTCCTGCCTTTAGCGAATTTCAATTAAGGTTTAGGCGCGAAAGCTTTGCCGCCAGTCCTTGTGCCTTGTGCCTTCGTCTAGCGACGGACCGTGTCACATGGAGGAGGAGAGAGAGGGAGAGAGAGGGGGAGAGGGGGGGAGAGAGAGGGAGAGAGAGAGAGAGAGAGAGAAAATAATGGATTGGCGTGCGAATAGCTGCGCACCCCTTTCCCACGCACGCAATCCCGATCACGACTTGGTTGAGCTGAGTTTGCAGAGCCCACAGATCCAGTCCGAAACGTGATCTATTTCTTTTTCTTTTCTTCTAAATAAGTTCGGAATGAAATAATTATTGAGTCTGCAGACCTTACTCTCGCCGGAATTCCGGATTAAAAATTAAATGAAAGTTTGAAAGCGACTGGCGCTGCATAAAAAGTGACGCGCAGGGCAGAGCAGGGCAGCGGCGGCATCAGCAGCAGCAGCATGTGACGGGCAATAAGCGTCAGTCTGGGCCGTAAAGGCAACCGACGTCACGATCATCTCGTGTCAGTCGAGTCGGGAGGTGAAATGCTCTCTTGCAAATCGTAAAAAAAAGAGATACAACTCGTAACGCTTGGTCCTGCGGTGCCCCTCAACATGGAAACAGTTTCGTTTTCTTTCCCCCTTTTTTTTTTTTTTTTTTTTTGAATAAAGATAGCGTTACGCTTTTTTGTTTCTGGTGAAGAGGCGTGCGGCGTGTGCGCGGCGCACAGCAGCCCGTGACCTCGCCCAATAATGCCCCGTGCACGGGCCGGGCCCAGCCGAGCGCCATGCGCCCCCCGCCCCCCGGCCCGCATGGTTGTTGAACAGTGAAAGCGCCCCACCCCGCCCCACCCCTCGCGATACGGTATCACGGCCTCGGCACGAGGGCACTCATCCTCGCACAATGTCGTAACCCAGGCGAGAAAAAACATTATGCAAAAGTCCAACCAAAAAATACTCTTGTACTGCAGTGTTGCGTATACTTTATATTCGCCAACAGCAACGTGAACATCATGAGAGGAGCATGGGGGACAGGGAGTAGGAGCCAACCGAGTACACAGTAACCCATGCGTCACGATCGGGCGAGAAAGATAAATTACTGCAATTCATTACAGAAACGCGCGTGGTGTTATGATACTCATATGGCCTAGGATAAGGCAATAAGCCCAACGCAACATTGGCGCGTCCGCTAGGCGATCGTAGTCGGGCAACGTGACGCCCAATATCGCCAGTAATGACCGGTGATTTTGAGCAAGAGGCGCTCCATTACCCGCACAGAGACCACGCCCCACTCCGACACTTTAAAGCGCCAAAACGATTTTCGGGAGCGCGCCGTCGCGCCGCGCCGCGCCGGCAGCGCCAGCATTAAGTTTGATTAACTTTCACGACAAATTGGCGCAGGATGCTGCTGCCAGGACCTCGCGGGACTTTTGCTTCAGGAGGGGGCAAATTACGGCGCGATCAAAATATATTTTTCAGCTGTGTAAAAAAAATAAAAATAAAAGTCAGTCTGATCGACTGCCTAAAAATTGCGAGTATGAAGAAGAGTAACACCGTGTGAACGCGTGCATCCTCCAGGAGGGTGATCGCTCCTTCGTGGCGTGTCGCCTCGCCTCGCCGACAGCAGCGCCAGCGCCACTCGCTACACACGCACCACATCAAACCGACTTCCTCGGGAGCGGACCGGGACGGGCCGGGCAGGCCTGGGTCGTCCGGCGCTCCGGCGCTCGTGAGAGACAAATAAAACCAAGGGGGAAAAAAAAACGTTTCACCTCTTGATGCGCGACGACGCGGAGCTGCTCGTCTACCGATAAAAGAGCGATCGACGACAACTCTGTTGGGGCAGTTTCAGATCGAATCATCAAAGTGGCTGCTGGCTGCTGCAGCAGCAAAGCGAGACGGTACACGTCCGCGGACAGAAACCGGAGCAACGCCGGGGGGGGGGGGGGGGGCCTCACTACACTTCAATTACACACCCCGCAGCCGAGTGTAGGAGTGGCGGCGAGGAGGGGAACAGGATGGCCTGCACCCCACCCCTCCCCGCCTCACCCCGCCCCGCCCGCCACGCTGCTGACCTGGAGGCGCGGCGGGCAGTCACATTAGGGGCGCACTCATGCACTCCTTAAGCTGCAGCGGGGCACTGCCAGTGCATGGGGCGCAAAGTACCTCGCTCCAGCTTTTGAGAGTTCTCTTGGCGCCCAAGCCGAAGCTTTCGGAAACACTTGCTAGGACAGGGTCAACATTGTGGCGTGGGGGCGACTCGGCTCTTTGCCTATATGTAGGCAACCTACACGCGCCTGTGACGCGGGGTTGCCTAAGGCGCAGGCGCGCGCAGCAGCCGGCCTCGTCCTACCCGCTACCCGTGATATTCTCGCCTGTACTTCTTGGGCAAAAGTTATATGTGAAAATCCGCCTAGCTGAAACACAGTGTGTCTCTCGGGTCGGCCCGGGTCCAGCACGGGACGGGAGTCCGCCACGCTCCGCTCAGCCCCGCAGCATCCAGAGGCGGTGCGGCAGCAGCCACTTTCTCATCTCATCTCGCTGGCGTCCGGCCGGCCGGGCTATTAGGGCCGTCCTCCGTCATCAACAGCTTGGAGGCGGCGCGGATGGGACGGACGGACGGACGGACGGACGCGCGACGCGTCGCCACGGAGAAAACCAACTCGCGCGCGCGGGCGCACATACGCTCATGCACGGGCGGGGCGGGGCGTATGCACACGCGCGAGCACGCACACGCTCAGCTGAGCGTGCCTCACACCCGCCCCGCCCCGGCCGCAGGCGCGACGCCGTGCGGAGCCACGCTCACGCAGCAGCCCAGAATGCACCGCACACACACACACGCACAGCGTGCGCACATACTGCTATGCACCGAAAAATTTTTCTTATGTAAAGAAAATATGAAGACGTTAGAGCCGGGCGCTGCGGATTTTTAAAGCCAAATTTACCACTTACAAAGATTTAGAAACTCATTGTAGAAATGTGTAAAGTTTAATCAAATTTTAATGTCTAGAACGCGGTGGAACTGCGACAACGACCAAAAAGTCTTTTTCTGCAAAGAATAAGAAACTCTGTGAGCGAGTCTCCTGCAGACAAGGGTGTCTGCTGACTCCACCTCCAGCCCAGCTGCGCGGGGAACGGCACAAGACCCTTACTGCATTTGCGTGATTGCAAACTGCTCGGGTTGGCGGGCGGGGCGGGGCGCGGGGCCGGGCCGGTCGCTCGGCAAATAGTTTGTTCGCCGCCTTCAGACCCTCCTCCTCCTCCTTCTCCTCCCTGCCCGGCTCCACCTGCCAGACTATGGAGGCGCAGGCAGGCAGGCGCGGCGCGGCACGCCCGGTGCAGCGCAGGCATCTCCCTGGAAAGTACTTCAGGCCGTAATGGAATGTAATTTAGAGGAGGGGGCTCCGTGAGTATGTGTGTGCTCCTGGTGGCGGCGGGTGCAGGGGGATCCTCTCTGCCCGCACCGCACCGGCCCGAGCACAAGAAGGCCCTGCTGCAGCAGCAGCAGCGCAGTGGCGCAAGAAGCCCGGGGCGGAGGAGAGGAGCATGGCGCATCCCACATACAGCAGGATGTGTCCTCACAGACCAGGCCGCCACGCCCCGCCACGCCCTTCCTCTACACGGGGGCGCCTTAGGAGCGCCGCCCACTCACACTTCACACATGCGCCAATAACGCAACCGCGTCACCACAGAAGCGTTATTTAAAGCAACAGAACAGACAGAGCGCAAACGAGTCGAATTCTTTTTGTATCACTTTCGACTGGAAGAGTTCGTTGGTCTATATTTCTTTTTTGAGAGCCGGGCCGGTCGCATTGAGTAGGTTGGGAGCGCGGTCCGGGCAGGACAGGACAGCTGGCCGCGAGGCTTTCCCCCCGCGGGAGCCAGCCGCGGCCGCGGCCGCCACCGTAATCAAACTTCACCATCATCCCGCGGACAATGATAAGCCTGGTTTATTACTGTGGGGACCGCACCGCGCCAGCCCCGCCACGCCGGCCGGAAACGGCAAAAAGAGGAGGAAGGAAAGGGGTGGTAGATAACAGCGGGAGGCGAGCAGCGTCGGGCCGGCGCCATCGCTAATCAGCGCCCAATTAATTCGATATGCGCCATCTCGCGCCCGCCCTCTCCCCCGGGGAGGGAGGAGGGTGAGTCGGGGGAGGGGGGAGGGGTGAGATGAGCTTACGCCCCTCCCCCGACCCCCTCTGAATTGAGTCGCGTCAGAGAGCGCCTCTGCTCCACGCAATGGCTCCCGCCCCGCCCCGCCCGCCTGCTTTCCAATAAATACAGCCAAGGCCGCTGCGGAGCGTCACCCCGTGTCGAGGGGAGGGGGAGAGGAGGGTTGTGCACCAGCTTCAACAACATTACGCGGTGCAAGGAGCGCGCGCGCCGCGCCCTGAGCCTGAGCGCCGTAGCGCGAGCGGCGCAGTGCAAATTAATATCTGCGGTTTTGCGTCCCCGCGGGGCCGGGCGGGGCCGGGCGGGGCGGGGCGGGGCGGCAGCAGCGTCGAGCCGTGCAAACCCCCTCGTCCTCGCCACCACCCGCATGCGATAACCCGGCCCGGCCCGGCCGCGTCCGCGACGTCGCGTCGGCCTTCGGTGGAGCAGGGAAAACACCCACCATGCGCGCGCCATAAACCCTCATCGAAACGCGTGACTGTTACGCGCATCACGATTCGTTGCGGCGGCAGCCTCGTTACCTCCGGGCTGTGCTGGGCCGGGCTGGGCCAGAGCGGCGTTACGGCCGCCGTGGCCTTTGGCAAGCAGATTGTGATTTACCTGACGCGCGCCACGGGGGGCGGCCGGGCCGGGGCGGGCCGGGCCACCGCCCAGGTGCACAGGAGCGAGCACACAACCTTAGCACTAATCAGAGCGCCTGGCCCGCCCCGCCCCGCCCCGCCCCAGAGCCGCCACTGTGCCGCGCCCAAGCGATAATTATTGGCGCGTGATTGCGAGGGGCGTAAAGCAGAGTCGGGTATACGGGCGCGATGGCCCGGCCGCCGCTACACGCTCAGCTCAGGGACACTTGTCGACGCTGCTGGCGCAACCGCGGCAACAGCGTTATCCGAGGAGAGCTTTTCCAGCGATACGGTAACTCCTGGGGCCCCGCCAGTCGTCGGCAACATGTTGCTAACGAACCTGTCGGCTGTGGTGGTGGTGGTGATGGTGATGGTGCTTGGGCGCTTGCTGCTGCTGCGGCGGCGGTGTCGGTTGCGGCGACAGCGAGGGGGCGCTGGTGGAGCTGAGCTGGAGCGAGGGCGGCCCTGACGAGGAGCTGGACGCGGACGACGCCATCTTGCACTGGTAGTTGCGCACCTTCTCCTCGAGGTTCATGAGTGTCTCCTGGATCTCGCGCAGCGTGGCGCTCTTCTCGGCGTCCTCCTCGTCGTCCTGGCCGTCCTCGGCGTCCCTGCGGTCCGCGTCGCACAGGCTGGGCACCTTGCCGCCCAGCTCTTCGAAGCGGCGCAGTATCTCGCGCACCGTGAGGCGCGAGTCGTCCTGCTGGCCAGGTGCGCCCCCGCCGCCGCTCGGCTCCTCCACGATGGTCTCCATGGTCACGGCGCGCCGGCAGACGTCCAGGGCCGGGCGCCAGGAGCACGGCGCCGCGGCCCCGGGCGCGCTCTCGCCCGGCCCCGGCCGCCGCCACAGCGGCTCCTCCACCAGCCCGGGACGGCCCGACGGCGTCACGGACTCGTCCTCGTCGAACGAGTCGGTGAGGTGCTCGCTGTCGCTGGGCGCCGACAGCGGCTCGAAGCCGTGCGGCTTGAACACGGGGCAGGGCTTCTTGTTGCCGGGGCGGAGCTCGTCGCGCGCGGCGGTGGGCGCCTCCGGGGTGGGGGCGGGCGTGGGCGTCGGCCCCAGCGGGGGCGGACACTGCACCAGCGGGTTGTAGAAGATGGGCGCCGTGAGGTGCGGCGGGAACTTTTGGGCTGAGAGCTGGGACAGGGCGGCGACGCAGCCGGAGGCGGACTTGGACAGCAGCGCACTGCCCCCACGGGGCCCGCTGCTCTGGCTAGTCTGCTGCTGGGACTTCTTGATGTACAGCCCCGTGGTGGGCGGCGTGGCCGGCTTGGCGCCGGGCCTCTCCCCGGGCGCCAGCTCCATGAACGTGTAGTGCTCGTCGTCCTGCTTGGCCTGCTGGGCCTGTTGCGCCTGCTGCGCGGCGCGCTTCGACAGCGCCTCCAGCAGGAACTGTGGCGTCCCGGCGCCGGCGCCCGCCTCCTTCACGTCGCTGTACATGCCGGGCAGCGGCTGCGCGCCAGGCGCCGGCGGCTTGCCCTGCTGCTTGCCCACGGCCGAGTACAGCGCCGAGGCCTTGTCCTTGTCGCCCTCCTTGGGCAGCATGGCCTCGTACACGTGCTGGGGCTCAGCCTGCTTGGCCTCGGCCTTTGGCTCGGGCGCCATGGGGGTCACGTCCTCGTACTCGCCGCACTCGACCACGGCGGCCACGGCATCCCCGGCGCAGGACGAGGCCGCGCTGGATGAGGACGACGAGGAGGACGGGTTGTTGACGTCCGTACCGGAGTCGTCCTCGTGGAGCTTCATGTTGTCCAGCGACGAGTGGCTGTTGGCCGGGGAGCACTGCGAGCCCGAGTTGGAGCCGCCGAGGAGGCTGTCGCTGGACACGGCGCGCGCCAGGAGCTCCACAGCGGCCAGGGCCTCCGAGTCCAGCCCGAGCGCCGGCTGCGCGTCCTGCGCCTGGGCATCCTGCGCGCCGCCACCACCCGCACCAGCCTGCTTGGCGGGCCGGGGCTGCGGCCGCGAGTACAGAGAGCTCGCGTCGTCAGCGGCCACCGTGGTCGCGTCACTCTCCTCGCAGGAGCGGCTGGCCGGCCCCACCGTGGCGTACTCCGTGTCGTTGCCGCTCTCGGTCGCACCGTCGCCGCCCCCCAGGGACGAGGCGCACGAGTTCAACGCCTCCGAGCCCACAGGTTCGCTCTCCTGGCCGTTGAGGGCGTCGGGCGCCGGCGGGGGTGGCTCAGGGGGGCTCGAGGCCGCCTGGGGAGATATGGGGGCGGGACTCGGCGAGGGCGGTGGTGGCGTGGCGGGGGCGGGGGCGGGGGCAGGGGCAGGGGCGGGCGCTGGGGGCGGCGGCGCTGGGCTGTGAGTGGCGTGGGCGTCCTCAGGGGAGGCCGGCGGCTGTACCGCGGAGCCCGCTGCTTCAGCCACATTCTGTGCCGCATCCGGTTGCGGACCGTCTTCCATTTCCGTCGTCGTGTCGTCCTCAGTCTTACTTTGCGGAATTGTTTCCGCGGGCCCGGCCGCATCGCCCTCCTCGGGGTCGGGAATCACAGAATTCAGTCTTGATAGAGCTTCGTGTTCGTCCCCAGCTTCGGCAGCTCGCGCCCCGTCGCTGTCGAACACAATCTTCTGATAGACGTCCTCCTCGCCTATCTGCGTCTCGTTGTTGTTGAGGACCGGCCCGTCCCCGACCGCGCCGAGGCTCGTGTCCTCGTCCTGCCGGTGGAACATGGCCCGCACCTCCACGGCGTTGCTCGGCCTGGCCGGCCCTGGCTGCACCTGGTAGACGCACACCTCGTTCTTGTCCGAGAAGTTAGAGGACGCGGAGGACTTGGTGTCCTCATCCTCGTCGTCCTCGTCGTCATAGTACACGTTGCGCATCGTGTCCTTGACGGCGTCCTCGACGGCGTCCTTGTCCCCGGCGGCGCCCGCGTCCTGCGTGGCGCCACCGCTGTCCGGGGCCTTGGCGCCGTCCTCGGGGCCGTCCGGGCTGTCGGCGTCGATAAACTCGGAGAGCAGCGCCCGGGACACGCGCTGCTTCTTCTTGCGCAGCGTCTCCGGCAGCGTGTCCCAGCTGTTCTTCATGTCCCGGTCCAGCTGGCTACGCCGCTCCTCCGGCGTGCCCAGCGTGTTGCGCTGCAGCTTGGCCTCCTTCTTGCTCTTCTTGCTGTTCTTGCTGAACTTGAAGAGGTACAGCAGCTTGCGGTACTTGTAGTCCTTGTCTTTGGTCGTGGCCGTGCCGGCGCTGGCGGCGCCCTCCGCAGCAGGGGAGGGAGCCTCGTCCATGAGGACGGCCGGTGGGGGCGGGGGCGGCGCAGCCCCCTGGCCTTCGGCCTCACCGGAGCTCGCGGTCACCGCCTCCGCGGGGGCGGCGGCGGGCGGGGCGGCCCCCGCCTGATCGTCGGTCATGTCGGCGCGGCCGCCTCAGACGTCGGCGAAGAGTAATCCCGGATCCCACATAAGAAATCACTGCACTACAACACTGCACTCGCGGCGTGGCGCGGCGTGGCGCGGCTGCACGGACTGAACGCGCGCGCTACCAGCGGGGCGGGCGGACGAACGGCGACTAACAGCTCCACTTCACTCCAGCCATCCGCGGTGCAGCGCCGAAGCGCCGCGCAACGCCACGCCACGCCGCCCAACGCCACGCCGCGCCGGCCACTGGAAGGATGGCGAGGAGAATAGGAGGGGCAGAGTGAGAGGGGAAGGGGGAGCGACGGCGGCCAGGGCCCAGGCCGGCCGACGTCCAGCAGCAGCAGCTCGCCAGGTGAGCGAGGAAGGATGGAGGAGAGAGGGAGATAGAGAGAGAGAAAGGAGGACGTCTCGGTTTCGGCCAGCCCGGTGCTCCTCCTAGCCAAGTTCGGGCGGCGATGGCACTTTGCACCTTGCGAGTGCGGCGCAGCGCGTGTTCGCGGAGCACAAGAAGAAGTCATTTGCGCGGCACGGTGCCACCGCGACGCTGCGTGGCGGTGCGACACGCCTGGATAGCGCCCGGGCGCGCACAAAGTCTAATTGAGTTGTGTGAGGTTGGGGCCCCGCGCCGCCCCCGGCCCGCCCCCGGCCAGGCAGGCACGCCCCCTCGGGGCCACGCGTAGGCCGGGGGGAGGTGGGAGGAGGCACGGGTGCGAGCGCCGCTCTTGGCATTACAATGCAGCAGTGCTTAAGCGCTAATTAGCCTAAGGGATTCCCTCTGGTGCCAGAGCAAAACAAAGAAAAATAAAATGTACAAACAGCTGGCAGCAGGGCAGGGGAGGAGGGCGTACACAACACAACAGAGCAGAGCGCTTGAGCCGTCCCGACCTGACCTGTCGCTGTTGCGAAACACGCGGAGGGACCTGGAAATATAGAGCAGCCAGCCCCTGCTGAGCAGTGCGGGGCGGGGCGGGGCGAGGAACGTATCGCACCGAGGTGCGCGGCCGGCGCGGCGCGGCGCCATGGGGCAACACCACTGCGATGAGCCACGTCGTCGCGCTCCGCCACGCCGCCATGCTCGTCACACTGGATGACGATATACAGCTGGGCGTCAACGAGGTGCTTCTCAGCCGGAGGGTCGCGCTGGACACGCGGTAGGACCTGCCGGCCGGCGGCGTCGAGCCGAGCAACAGTCGTAATAAATGATGTCAGAGTGATTTGAGCCCTTCATGGTCCCTGCCGCCCCGGCCCGGGCCGGCCCCGCCCCGCCCCGCCCGGCCCACCTGCACTCCACGCTGGCCCGCGCGCGCCGAGGCGTGGCGCGGCCTGCCGTGATGCTAGCCCAGCCCGTGCCGGCCGATAAACTGATAACGACTTTCTACGGGGCGTGGCGTGGCGTGGCGTGGCCGGGCGTGGCGCCAGGATGCTCCTCGCTTTCATCCTGCAGACGGTTTGGTGTGGGCCTGCTCGTAGGGGCGCGCGCAGCCCCGCCCCGCCCGGCCCGACCCGGCCCGCGTGGGTGGGCCAGGCGCCGCGCTGGCCACCACCAGGACTAGCGCTGCTGTAGGGCAGTGCGGTCTGGTTTATGAGCAGGTGTGGTAGAAAAGGAGGCAAATCATTCTGACGACACAGCGGATGCACAAGGTCCTGTCCTGCCCTGCACTACCAGCTGAGCGTTAACTTGATCGCGGCCGGACCGTTTCCGTCGCGGCATCTTCCCCAGCACCGTATGCCCCCCGCCGCCGCGGGCCACCGCGGTTCCGATGGTCGGACCCCCTGATGGCGCACTCGCGCCCCTGGCACCGCAACGTGCAGCCACCAGCAGAGAGGAGGACCTACCGGAAATTGTCGGAAACGCGACCAGCCCGAGCGTAGATCGAGACGGTTCTTCAACTAACTAGGAACCCCCCTCCCCTCCTCTTTAAGCCCACTGTCAGTACGCTCGTACGCGTACGGCTGCTGGTCTGGCCGCGTCTCATCTCCGTCACCGTGTCACACAAGTGGTCCATCCCCGCCCGGCCCGGCCCCGCGGCTGGACGCTGGTCAGGAGCAGAGGAGGGGATGCTCCGCTCCAGCTACACAGCACCGCGCCAGGCCGCGGACGAGATTCCGAGATCGCACGCAAACGTCCCGTCCCATGCGGCGGCCCGGCCGGCCCAGCCAAGCCCAGCCCCGCCCCGCTTGTGAGCGCTGTGACGAGTGACGGTGCGGCGTGACGGTCCGGGTCGCGCCGCCAATTTTCAGACCTACTTCTCTGCGCCTGCTACTGCTACTTTACCGCACGCAGCAGGCCAGCAGGGTTGCCTACGCGATCGTCGAGTAAGGCGCAATGTCAGGTGAGAAAAAAAGAACGCCTGCTGGTAGTACTACACGGTGACAATCTAGTGTCCACGAGCAAACAAAGACAGCCTTGCATTTCATGCGCCTGAACCACGTTGTCAATTACTCTCGTATTGGAAATCTTGGTGCGGCGGGCGGATTGTATGATTTCCATGGCGCTTTACAAGCAGTGTCGTCCCGTCCCGACTGCCCTACAGACAGGACAGGCCGGGCAGGCCGCGCTGCGCTACACGCGCTACATGCACCGAGCACCGCTCCTGACCGCTCCGCTCCGAGACGTGCAGTGTGACCGGACCGCTGCCCGGCCCCTGCCCGACCCGACCCACCCGGGGCTCGAATAAAGTGAGCGTCGCAAAGTGAATGTACATCGTGCCTCGGCCCGGCCCCGCCCGGCTCATGCCACCATATATGAGAGAGGAAGACGGACGCCTCACCTCACCTCACCTCACGTAAAACTCAGGCAGCAGGGGGGCGGCCGGAAAGACTTTATTATTTCAACGTTTCGCCGCAAGGCGAAGTTTAGGCCACTCCACACTGCTTGCCGCTGCCGCGCGCGGGAAGCGAAAAGAGAGAAACATGGTGAAGAGGCGGGCGGGATGGGGCGGGGTGGGGCGGGGCGGGCCTAGGAGGCCCGCGCGGAGTTTAGCGGCCGGAACTGGGAGGGAAGCGGAGCAGCGGGGTAGACGGGGGGAGGAGGGGAGGGGGGCTACCACTGGAACGCAACCCTCGCGGCGAGAGTTCGAACACCGCAAAGCAAGTGGAGGGGTGGAGGGGGGGGGGCAGTATTCGTTTGGAAGCGAGCTTGCGACGCGACACGTGGGAGGCGGCCCAGCCCGGCGCACTCTCGCCTCAGAGGGAAGTTCCATACATGACCCACTGTGTTGCGCGCACCCCTCCTCCTAGCGCTATCCGCCCGCCCTTCTAGCCGACATAAGCCCCCCCACCCCCACCCCACCCACCCTTCCCAATTTGAGCAGCAGGCCTTCCTCCATGCTCTGCGCGTAAAACTTTTGTGTGTGTGTGTGGCGGGAGGGAAAAAATTGAAACCGACCAAGCGGCAGCAGCAGACGCAAAAGCCAACCAGCCCCTCCGAGAAAAATAAAAATAAGTACAGGACAGTGCGCCCGTATAAGGGCCTATATAGGCCTGTGGGCAGTGGCCAGGCCAGGCCTGCGGCCGCAGCCGGCCGGACCGCGACGGGGAGTCCCATTGATGGGCTCCACGAGACTGAGAAAACCCGGGCAAAACGCGGCGCAATCCCGGGCCCGGCCGGCCAGCGGCTGTGGTGATGAAAGTTTCCACCTCAAACACGCCAAAGCAAATATTCGAGAGTATCTCTCTCTCTTCTGGCTCGCGCCGCCCACGCCGGCGCGGAAACGCTTTACGCATCGCGCCCTTACGTCAACAAACGGTATTCTAAATAGGAAGTTACCCAATCACCAGCAGCGCGGTGCAGAGCAGAGGCATCGACCCGCGCTAATCAGACCAGCGCCCCGCCCCATCATATTCTCCATCTCTCCCGCCTGCTGATGAGTATCGCGAGCGCGCGTGGCGCGGCGGAATCACATAAAGGCAGCAGTAGGAGAGGTTGAAACAGAAATAAAAATAACAGAGAACAAGAAAGTCAGGAAGAGGAATCAAACGCGACGAGCAAAACGCGAGTATGGCGTGGTGGCGCGGCGTGTTGTACCGGAATGCCACGTGCGTGTGTGTGTGCGAGCGCGCGCGCGTGAGTGTGTGTACAGGTGTGTTCGTGTTCCTGCACCCCACCCCACCCCGGCCCGGCGCGCCGCGCGGCCCCACTAGACCCGCCCTCCCCGATAAAGAAAGTTCCGAAAGAAGGTGCGAACGGGGAGAAAACTAAAACACACGCAAACAGACGCACACGACTACGTCATGTTTGAAATCGCTCGGGGGAAAAAATGATTTAAAAAATGAATCAGAAGACTGCCGCGATGATACAAACGCGAGCGCGATAGAGAAGCAGCGCAAGATCACGCGTTGCATTGGGGCGCGGGTGGACGGGTGGGGAGGAGGGGAAAAAAAGCTCTGCTGGAAATACTACTGGTTAGGAAATTAATCAGCGGCAAGAGTAACGCCGCCATATAACAGGCCGAGCGCGGTGCGCGGCTACTCTACCGGGCCGGGCCGGGCCGGGCCGGGCAGGGGCCCCTCGTAAAGCAGACCAGCATAACTTTTCGTTTCGTTTCGACTCCCTCCCAGTACTGCGTACTGCAGGCAGGCAGCTCGGGGCGCGGGGCACGCAAGCAGGCAGACCGCTGCTTCGCCTCGCCGGCCACCGGCCAGGGCCAGGGGAGTCCCCTGGCTGGCAGGGGCATGGCTCCAGTTTCACTCTCAGAGGCATCCCAGCCCAGCCCAGCCGAGCGCCCGGATATTAGAGCCGTTTGGCACAGTTAACACAGAGAGAAGACTTTTGGTCGCTGCAATGCGATATAAATGGGCGGAGCACCCCGCTGAACGTAGCGGCGATAGCCTTGTGGACGCTGCGCCCGCGGGCCGCCCCCGCCCCGCCCCTCTAGTGACTCACGGCGGCAGCCGAGCGGCTCCTCCCAAAGGCCACCGACCGCCTGCTCCTCGGGAACACGAGTCCTCCCCCTCCCTTCTCTCCATCCCATAAGTCTTCTTCCTCCAAATAGTCGTCCAGTAGGCCGGGCCGGGCGGGGCGGGCGGGGCCGCTGGGGGCCTAGCCCAGCCCAGCTGGAAGCCCTGCCCTGCGCTGGAAGCCCGTTTCTCCTCCAGGACCCCCCTCTCCCCCGCCAGGTTTCCTCCCGGACAACAGCTGGACAGAATAATCTCCGACGAACATCAGCCGGCCCGGCGCGGCCCGGCGGCAGCAGCGGATGTCAAAGGGAAAACTGTCTACAATCTGGCAGAGCCCCGCTGCGCTCCGCTCCGCCCGGTGCCGCCGGTGCAGTGCAGTACCCGCCCGCACTGCACCGAGACCGAGACCGAGACATGGCACAGGTCCCAGGGTCTATACTAGAGCACAAACCCGCAAGAGAGAAGTATCGAATATTTTAAAGCAAGTTTCCAAATCTTGTCGGGTTTTTTTGGGGTGAGTGTGGTGTGTGTCTATAGCCTACAAAATTAACTACCCCACAAAAGAGATGCGGGGCCTATAAAGGAAAAATAATAATAAAAACCCGCACCGTGACTGTGTCGATGCAGCCAATCAAACAAACGGGGTCGGACGCAAATCCACGTGGACGGGCGGCCAGCCAATCAGCGAGGGGTGCGCCAAGGTGAGGCGAGGCGAGGCGAGGCGACAGTCATGAACGCCCCGCGGCGCGGGCCTGCAGTCATCTTTTGCGGCCGGTGGCTGCCGGTGGCGCGGCCGCGGCGGCGCTGCGGTTCTGAACTCGCCATGGGAACCCCGTAATAAATTACAATATTGCAGACGGATTGGGATCGGGATCCGGGGCGGGACCTCCGCTGTGGCCCGCGCCGCCGTCGCCGCCCCGCCCAGCCCCGCCCCGAGGCCGTTAGATTTTACGACAAGAGGCCGCCGCGGGCCGCGGGGCCCATTAGTTCATCGCGGAGGCCGTGCTCATTAATATCGAGCAGAGCGGTGAAGAGTACGGGAGAAGTGCGCAGAGAGAGCGGAGAAGAGGATCGAACTTCATTGAAGGACAGTCGAAGATGAGCACGAGAAGAGCACAGCAGAAGACGCATATAGCGCAAAGAAGAGGGGCGAAGAGCAGTGAGAAGAGAAATGGAAGTCAGAGCAGTGCGGGACATCACGTCACACGTGCATCCTGATTCCACCCGCGGATGCCGGAGGGGGAAGGACCGGCACCGGCTCGGAGCATAAAGGTAATTGGCGCAGTTTTGCCCGCTTCCTGCCCGGCCAGTCCCGGCCCGCAGGGGCAGGTCTGGCAGGTCTCTTGTCGTCAGCTCAGGTGACGGATCACGCGCGTTAGGGGCAAACGAGAGTGCGAGAAATAGAGAGAGCGATGCCGAGTAGAACAGAGAGGGAAAGACGAGCTGGGCTGGGGGGTCGCGAGCGCGCCTAATGAGCACCGCACCGCGCCGTGCTACCTCACGCGTTTACCGCAACGCCACGCTACATTCCCACCGGACCTCTCTTTCTCTATCTCCGTAATTCCTCCTCCTTTACTCCATTTTACTTCCGACATTCATCTCGCAGGCTTTTGCTGTCGGCGTGCGGCCGGAAGACCAGGAGCCTCGCCAGGAGCAGAAGGGATGAACGAGTCCCCCAACCCCCACCCCCACAGCGGCACTGCCCTAAAGCTAGATGGGGTTTGTGGTAAGAGTTTCATCCCGGCCGCTGCAGATTAGGCAAATACCTCGCCGTCTCGGATGAGAAGCGGAAGCGGGACCCGAGTGAGGATTGCTAATGTGCTATCATAACTGAAAATGTCGAAGTTTCCCGCCCGGGGTTGTATGTGCAGCCAGACCGCCAGAAACTCGGCGGCAACACGCCCGCCCCCGCCGCGACGCGGGCAACACCTCAGCCTACACGACGCACGATGGGCTGCCTACCCACCCGGCGCCGCCCCCGACCCCGCCGCGCAGATAGGCACCCCACCGCACACATGCGCGGGGGCGGCGAGTCGCACGGGTGCGCCCGCGAAGTAGGCAGCCCAACCATCACCCGCGGTGGGCGCCGCGGGGAGGGGAGGCCTGAGCACGTGGGCAAGGCGGAACTCCTTTGTGGCTGAAGCTGCTGCAGCTCTCACGGCAGCCGCCCGGGAGGTAGGCAGCCCAATCGACACCTTCCAAACAGTCCCAACGTTTTTTCTCGCGGCGAAACGTGTACGCGAAACAACAGAGATAAGGGCCTTTAATTTCACGGCCCGGTGACAAGTCCAGGTTGCGCTGTGCGCCAGAGCTACGTTACCTCCACCTGCGCGCCGCCTACCGGCAGCCGCTCGCGGCCTCGCTGCAGCGGAGCCTCACTGCGAGCTACACTCACCTGCAACACACAAGAGAGAGAGGGAAAGTGAGTCATTCGGCTCCACATAAGCAGCAGCGCGCCAGCGGAGCACATGACACTACCAAGCCCATCCCACCCTGTCGTATATTCCGTTTTATCGCTCGCGTAAGCGCAGCGCAGCGGAGAGCAAAGGTCGCATAGAGCCGAAGAGGGATTACAAGTGCTCGCCTCGCCTCGACTCGCCTCGCCCGCGCCCCGACACCAGGACGCTAAGGCGATTACGATTACCGGCAAAGGCGCGCATGCCGTGATGAAGCTTTAGCTCTTCCGATGTCACCGGGCGGGACGTGGGGGGGCGTGGCGGGGCGGGGGCGGGGCAGTGCGGGCGGCTGTCCACTGCCATTGAGGAGGAGAGGGGGGAGCGCTCACGCATTCACGCGCGCCGCGCCAGTCACTTTGCCGTAACGACGGCGCCATTACAATGCGGCGCGGCCGAGGCACGCGCGTCAAAAGACGCACATTATCGACTTTTATCATTTTCATTTTTCCCGCCTCTCGGCGGCGGCAGGCGGGCGCGGCCATTCACCAAGCCCGCCCAGCATTGGCAAAGCAGCGGCGTAGGGCGGGGTGGGGTGAAGTGGGGTGGGGCGAAGTGGGGTGGGGCGGGGCGGGGCGGGGCGGGGCGGAGTTCGATCGGTTCGGCAGACAAAGTGGCGCGCGCGCTTTACGCAACGCGAAGGCGGGAGGCACGTGATCAGCCCTCATGGAGAGCGATAGCATGTGCCGCCCCGCCCCGCCCCGCCCCGCCCCACCGCCTCATGACTTGCAGGTGGTGCCCCGCGGCGAGGCTGGGCGGAGTGGGGTGGGGCGGGCGGGGCGGCGCGTGGGCGGGGTGCTGGACCGGTCCGAGACCGACCGGTTGCGGGTCACGCAGGTCAACTGTCGGCGAAAACACTATCGTGCGGGAACACTACACACACCCGGCGCGTTATCGCGAAAGAGAGAGCGAACTGTCGTCGTATGTCTCAGCCCCAGGTCCGGTCCGGCCGCCTGCACTGGACCGGGTAGGCAGACCCGCCGCGCAGCCGTGCCCCGCGGGTCTGCCTACCCTGCGCGCGCGTAAGGCGCCATGGTGGAAGGGAAAGCACGGCTCTCGCATCTCACGTCAGTCAGGGGGGCCGTGCGGTGCATAATGCACTCCACACACACACACACACACACGATGGTATCCGTTTCAATCACCTTGGCGCGCGCCGCGCGGCTGCTCGGGGAATACGAGAACACCGCGGCGGGGCGGACCTATCATAGTGTGGGGCCCCACCCCGCCCGCGGCCGCGGCCCGGCCCGGCCCGCGCCCCGCCTCGCACCTCGCGCATCCCATTAGCATGAAGGTAACGCTGCAGTGCGCCTGGCGCGCGCTGGCACCGGCTGTATCTGTGCGGTGCGTTGCGGGGCGGGCCGGTCCCGGTGCTGGCCTGGGGCTACGCCCGGCTCTCTGCGGGCACGTCCACGGCGTCATCTTCCACGCTCACACACACACAAACACAATATGCCACACATGTGGTCCCCGTGCGACAGATGTCCACGACGGTCGCCAACGCAGACAGTGTCGAACCTCCGCACACTGACGCAGAGGACACTTGATTCTGACATTCCGACGCGCACACATTAACACGCCCTACCACTGCACTGACACACTGACACTGCTGAACCCCGGGGGGTAAAGCGTATGCACCGACACCGACCACTGACCACTGACCCACCTTGCCGAGCAAAAAGTTGCCCCCGCCGGCCGACGAGGGGCGGGCGGCCACGGGGACGCCCCCCGCCCCCGGCACGACAGTGATGGCGGCGGCGGCGCCCGCCCCCGGGCCCGCCCCCGGCCCGTGGGACGTGCCGCTCACGACGGACGACTTGCGCGACGCGAACATGGCCCTGTCCCTGGTGGCAGCGGGCTGCAGCGCTAGCGCGGCGCGCGCGAACACCGCATGGTCGGAGCGGGACGTGACGGCGGGTGCGCCCCGCGGCACGGAGCGGTACGGTACGGCGTGGTGCGCGCGGCCAGGCCAGCCCAGACCGACAATGAGCAAATCGCCTTGCTGGCTGCGCCCGCTGCGCCCCGGCCCCGGCCCCCGGCCGGTTGCCTGATGCTGGCCGGGCTGGGCGGCCAGCCCCCGCGCCCGCGCCGCGCCGGCCCCGCAGAGCAGACCTGCTCCCCGCCACAACAATATGCCGACCACTACCCCGCCGGCCCCCGCCCCGCCCCTCCTGCTCACCAGCGCGGCCCCACCGGGCCCCCACTGCTGACACGGCCCAGCACCCCGCCCGCCCCGCCCCGCCCCGCCGCCGCCGTGCTCGACGCGCGCTAGGCATGACATTCACAATGGGCGTTACAAGAAGGGTCCTGGCCGCAAGGCGCCGCGACGCCGCCGCAGCCGCCGCCGCCGCGCCGCGCCAGGCTCTGTCGGGCATGCGAGCTCCGCCGGGCCGGCACTGCCCTCCTCCCCCTGCCCCCCTCCAGGGAAAGTGTTTCTGTCTCCGTCCAGCTCCAGCCGCTCGCGCCTCCAGTGCGCCGCGCTGCGCTACGCCCCTCGATCGCCCTTTGTCTCTGCCGGCCCGGGCCCGCCCTGGCCCGCCCCGCACACTCTGACGTCTCTTACGTCGCGATGCTCCGATGCCCTCGCGGCCCGGCCCGGCACCGCGGCGTCATCAGGGGGTCTTACGCCAGCACGCGGCCGCCACAGCGCACACCAACCCCACGGCCCCGCCGCAGCCCTAACGACCTCGTCCGGAAGACTTCGACGTGCTATTTAGGGAGGTAGACGTGCAGGGCTGCTGCCTCCTGGCCCTCCACGGTGTTCCTCTCTGCGATGATGAGTCTCCTCCGGCCGGACCCGGCTCGCCCCTGCAGCAGCACCGAGTACAGCGCGGCTCTCAAATGACAGGAAATGATCGAAGGTCGTCGCCTCGTGGCCGTCCCCCTGGCGCCCGGGCCGCGCAATCCCCGCGGGGCAGGGGGGGGGGGGCGATTGCGGCACTTACTGGAAAACCAATCGCTAAATGCACACTGCAGTGCATCCGCACGGCGCCTCGGGGCGGGGCGGCGCTCGGTGGAACCGCAAGAAAATAGGGAGGCCCCAGCCGAGAGGGGGGAGGAGAAGCATTCCCTTCCTTGTCCTCCCTTCGTACTCCGGGCCGTCCGAGCCGGAGCCCGGAGCCCGGCCCGGAGCCAGAACAGCTGGTCAAACAAAGCGTCATTGTGGCTGCTCCGGTATCGAGCCCTGCGCGCCCAGTGCAGTCTTACACAAGGCATTATGGTCCGTGCCGTGATGTGGACCAGACTGATGGGTCCTCCGATGGGTCCGTGGCGGCGGCGCGGCGCGGGCGTCCCGGAAACGACACGCGGCGGACTTCGCGTGCGTGCGTGCGTGCGTGCGTGCGTGTGCGGAAGGAAGCGTGCGGCGGCGCGCGTGTGCATGTGCACTATAGGGATGGGTCCTGGCTGCGCCCCGCCCCCGCCCTACATACGGTACGGAACGGAGCAGTATCGAGTGGGCCGGGCCGGGCCGGGCTGGGCACGGCGCGGGGGCTGCATGTCGAGCCAGCTGTGCTGCTGCTGGCCGTGCAGTGCACTCTGACCTTCGCGCCCCCGGGCCTGGCCGGACCGCGGCGCTGACCGCTGCACTAGCGCCCCTCCAGCATTACCGCCACATCACGAAAGAAGCGCGGGGCGGGGCGGGGCGGGGCGGGGCGGCCAGGCCGTGTCTCTCTCTTACCCAACACAAGCGATGCGCCCGCGCTGCGCCTCCGGCTTGGGGAGGGAGGGAGATGCATACATTTCCGCGGCCGTTGCCTCGCGCGCATTGCAAAATACTAGCAACAATATATAGTAATAATGCACCCCAGCCCGCGCCGAGCCGCACCGAGCCGCGCCGAGCGCACTATGCAGAAATAAAAATGTCACGATTCGCAATAACGACATGTCCGGCCCGTCGATCACGTGATGCAAGGGGGAGGGAGGGCAGTCAATGTCCCTTCCGCTAGCCGCGCGGACACTACTAGACCGGGCGTGGGAGCGAGAGAGAGACAGAAGGAGAGAGGGAGAAAGAGAGGGGGGAGTGTACAGTATTGTGCCGGACCGGGCCGGGGCTCGCGGCTGCGGCTTTAAGCCCGCGCCGCACAGCTGTACGGCCGCGAGTGCTGCCACGCCCCTTTTCACTTGTTGTTTACGGACGATTTATCGCCTCTCTCTCTCTCTCCCTCTCTCTCACACACACGTGCGCACGCGTGCCACCGCCCTTCACTCCCCCGGACCGGACCCGCCCCTGCCCCTGCTGGCCGGCAGGAGCCTTATGCCGCGCTGTCCGTCCAACTGCAATAAAGGCCTATGCGCGTGCGCATTACCCGCACATTGGGGTTCGGATTGAGATTCAGACGCTGATTAGTGCCCGGCCCGGCCTGCTGCTGCCCGGACTGCCACTTAGCGTTTATTTTCACGCTGTTAGAGCCTGGACTGGCCGGGCCGGGCCGGGGAGCATGGCATGGCGATGTGGCATTGAATAGAAAAGCGCAGCGGCGCAGTAGTGCAGAGGACAGGAGTGGGCTAGCGCGGCGTGGTGCGCCGCTGGTTACGGCACGCGGCAGGACCCCTGAGCACGACTCAAAGACTTTGCTTCGTTTTTGCATTCGCGATTTGCAGTGGCAGCGACGTAACGTTAAGCGTAACGTGCTGTGCTGCGCCGTGTGCCCCCCCCCCCCTCCCCGGGCAGTGGTATTAATTTCTCACAGTGTATCAGCTCTGCTGCTACTTGGGAGTTTTCGTCTGCACGCGCGCGAAACAGCACGCCGGTCACGTCGCGCCCGGCCTGACGTAAATCAATGTCAATCCGACACAAATTTCCTCGCGCGAAAGGTGGAGCGGAGAGAGGGGAAGAAAATACAAGGAAGGACGCTGAGGAGAGGCCAGGCGTCAGGCCAGGCCAGGCAGGCGCCTGCCTGCTGCCGGAGCCCCGGACCCACCCGGAGGCGAACATCCCCGCCCCGCCCCGCCCCGCCCCGCCCCGGCCGGCGCCCCAGCCGTGCTTCCCTCGTCAAGCAGGGGAGAGGCTTCCCGTTCGCGACGCAAAAAAAAGGACTGCAGGTGACGAGTTGGAAAAAAAAAGAACACGATGAGAAAGAAAGACACACGCGCCGGGCGCTTCCTCGGCACAGCGACAACACAATTATGCCTCCCCCGCGCACGCGCACTGGAAACTCAAGTGAGCGAATGCTGCTCGCTAGATGGTGAGTGAATTTCCATCCGAATATTTGATAAATAAGTAAAGGTTGTGTGAATTTTCCCGGGGAATTCGCTCAGTTAGGGGAGAGGCAAACGCTGCGAATGGAAAATTCTCTCACCTGAAAGTGTGCGACATTCACACACTTGGTCGAAATGCGCTCAGCTCTGACCGCGCGGCTCCGGAAACCCTCCCTACCCCACCGTCCGCGTCCGCTCCTCCACAAGTTCTGTGTTCCTCTCGACTCTGGATATCGCACTGGGCAGCTCCGAGCGGGCGGGGCAGGTAGCTTAATATTTTCCTGGGGTCAGTCGGGTCGCTTAGTTTGGGTTCGACTCCCGGTCGGGTCGGGTCCGGTCGGGACCGGTCCGCGCTGCTGACCGATCGCCTGACGCGAGCAGATCAGATCAGATAAGCGATGATGTGCGGCCGCAGCACTGGCCAGGCTCAGCAGGCCCAGCCCAGCCCAGCTGACGGACCGCCAGGGGCTCACGACTGGACAGCATTACGTCACGGGCCCGCAAACAGTTTGCCCTTCCCCGCCAGCGCCCGGGCCAGGCCGGCAGCGTAAAGCTCGACCTGGGCAGGGCAGAGCTGGGCTACCTCCTGCGCGGCCGGTCAGTACCGCCCCCGCCCGCCCCCGCCGCGGGGGACAGTGCCGTGCAGCACGCAGAACGTAGCCCCACCGCGGCGCGGCCGCGGGCGGAGAAATGCGCTCCCAGGCCAAAGCCGCCCGGGCCGGCCTGGCCCCGCACCCGCACCCGGGTATGTCCCACAGGACGCACTGCGCCAGTCGAGGGGCTAATCAATAAGTTTCGGCGGGGCTCACTACATGGACCGTGACGGGGAGGCTCTCGCAGCAGCCAAAATGGGAGGAGTAGAAGGAGGCTGGTAAAAAACCGACGCGTTACACACAGCACGATGAGGCTCGTGCTGAAAAAGTGCGAGCGCAAGTTGAAACGACGACGCGGCGCCACCCCGAAAAAAGAAATATTTGCAACGCGAGCGGCTGAAAGTGATGTTATAGGGAGCTGCTCGGAGCTGCTGCGCTGCGCGGCAGCCTCTCTCTCTGCCGGAGTAAAAGTTTACTACGTTCATCGGCAGCACGCGCGGCGCGGCGCGGGCTCAGCGCTCATTCATCAGGCCAGGGCTATTGGAGAAGTTCGATTAGGCTGCAGCTGTACGGAGGGGCCTGGCCGCGCTGCCTCGCCTACTCAAATAGAGCCCGCCCCGCCCCGCCGCGCCCCGCCGCGCCCCGCGTCGTGGCCTCGCGGTTGCTGCTGCCCACCGCGCTGGCACCTCCTCCTCCCCGCCCCGCCGCATTCCGCGCCAGCAGGGAAGACAATCCGTCCTGTTCCGAACGCTGACCAGACCAGACGAGGTGGCGGTCTATGAGAACGCAAAGCAGACACCAGACACAATACATGGAAACGACGCACGATCATCAATCAATCAATGAATCAATGGAACGCGGCGTACGCACGGTACTAGTCGTTAAGCACGGCCGCCGCGCCTCCTACGACAAGCCGTGTTGCCCGCCCTGCCTCTGGCCTGGCCGGCCCGTGCGCCACACCTGTTCTTTGTCCCAAATCCTGGCGAAAATTGCGGACGGCTCCGACCAATCAGTGCAGGCTCTTCCCGCCCCGGCCCGGCAGCAGCAGCAGCAGCGAGGCACTAAAGTAATCACTTTCCTCCATCGTCCATCGTGTCCGCCGCCCTCCCCTTCCCTTACCCCACCTTTTTTTGCACTCATCCCCTCCCTCCCTTCCGTCCGTCCAGCTCGGCATCCAGCGCGCCGCCCCGCGCCAGTGCCGCTCGGAAGTCGTGTGGTGTTCTGCCCACCCCGCCCCGCCCCACCCCACCCCGCCGCACCTCACCCCGCCGCACCTCACCCCGCCCCACCCTGCCACCATTATCGTCATTTCGCGAGCAGGGAGTTCCGCCAGGCAGGCCGGGCCGGGCCGACCCCGTCATCAAGGTGCAAAACAATAGCAGCCGCTCTGAATGACACCGCCACGGGACCTTCCTCGGAGAGAGACAGAGAGAGGGAGAGAGAAAGAGACAGGGACAGAGAGAGGGAGAGAGAGAGAGAGGAGGGGGTGACGGTTGGGCCCGCGTCTCGCTCCTTGCTTCCCGGGGAAGCGACGAAACAGGTCACGGGGAACAGGACGCGGCGCGGCTCGGGGGTGACGCGGTGACGACTGTGACGAAGGAGGTGCGCCGCGGCGCCGCCACGTCCGGCAGGGCGCCACGCCGGCCACGCCACGGCACGCAGCGGCGTACCCGGACTACCACAACCCTTTTTTTTTTTTTTGCAAAAACTATTATTTTGTTTTTTGAAGGAGACTTGACGTATACGCAGGTAATGGATTAGGTCCTACGTGTACGTGTGTCAGCTTACGGTCCGGCTCCGGCCCACTCCAGATTGAGAGCGAGTCTGTCGTGTCGTGTAGCGAGAGAGGGTCATAGTGCCCTGGCCTGGACAGTGACTAGCCTCGTCAGCCCGGCAGGGCGGGGCGGGGCAGATAGTGATGCGATGGCGATAGCCGCCGCACCCGGACCCGGAACCACCTCCTTGGCGGGGCGGCCCGGGCCCGGCGCGTGACCCAAGATCGACTGCGCGCCGCTGCTCTCGCGAACCTAGACACGCGTACGGGACAAGCTGTACGGCCTAACCGCCTATATCGCTGTCGGGCGTGGCGGGGCGTGGTGGAGTGGGACGGGGCGGGGCGGGGCACGAGAGCCCGCAGGAGAGAAGCTGTCCTGTCCGGCCCGCGGCAGCAGATAGGCCGCGGACACGCTCAGCAGCCGCAGCCCCGGCCGCGCGTATCAATGTGGGCCACATATATCGCGATGCTACATCCACTACGGCCGTGCCGGAGGGGAAAGGAGGGATCGCACACGACAGGAGAGGCAGCAGGACAGCAGGACAGCGGCAACAGGACCGCTGCCTGGAGGTTTTCAATCGTTAATATCCACTCCAGCCCAGCCTACAGGGGCCGGGCCGGACCGGCCGATCACGCCCGTCAGCGTCATGAAAGAATAACCACGCCAGGGAATGGGGCCGTCCGCGACACGGCCAAAGCACGCAGCAGAATGCTGTCCACCTGCAGCAGCGCGCAGGGCAGCAGGACGACCCGACTGACTCGTTAAGACGCGGGAAAGGAGGAGGGAGGCTGCGCGGTACTGAAGTAGTGAAGGGCAGGGTGTTTGAATGGGCCCGCCCGTTATGGCTGCGGTAGTTTGGTTACTGGCTGGGGGGAGCTGCAGGGCGCGCGGTGGGGAGTCCGTGCTATCCTTGCATAACAAAGATCTCTATCTTTTGTCGAGTTTAGTTGTTGTTTGCACAGACCCCATTCGCTGCTGGGCTGTGGCAGGGCGCGGGCGGGCGGGCGCGAGGTCGGAAGGGGAGGCACACTTCTTGAAGCGTAGAGAAACATGAAATCCAGCGGCGGCTGGGCCAGGCCAGGCCAGGCCCGCGAGTGCGCCGCCCCGCCTTGCACCACGTACAGTAGGCACGCGCCAGGCCAGAGGAGTGTGTTTGATTTCAGAGCAGAGATACCATGGAAATGCAAAGAGCGAGGGATATGGTTCTGGAGCAGCGCGGTGCCGCGCACGCATCGCCAAGGGCGCTCATTTCTACAAATTGAAATTAGGCAATTTGCTTTCCACGGGGCCTTATTATATCGGCACAGTAGATTCGAACCACCCGCTCCCCGGCATAGGCAGGCATGTCGTGTCACGGTCAAGAGACTCACCGATTGGCCGTGCTGGTTGCGCGCCATCGCCTCGACGAACTCGCAGGGGAACAGTCCAGTCCTGCCGTTGAGCGACCCGTACAGCCAGCCTGGAGGGAAGGACATAGGTCAGTGACTCTCGTGTTCTATTCCCGCCTCACTCGCACGCCCCGTGCGGGAGGGAGACAGAGAGAGAAGGGGGAAAACACTCAGCAGCCAGTCGAGCGCGGGCCGGGCCGGGCGCAGTGGGCGTCACGCCAGGGCCAGGCTCACACGCGCTTACCTTTCTGCAGGTGTTGATCCCGGTTGACCAGCCGGATAACGTCGCCCTTCCGGAAGTTGAGCAGCGACTGGTCGCGGCTCATGTGGTCCTGCACGCCACGGACGTACTCCTGCCCGCCCTGAGAGCGCGATGACGAAAAATAAAAGAAGAAAATAAAATAATCAAGAACACAATGGCTCAGAATTTCCAGTGGGAACAGAAAATTAGACGCTTACCTTGCAGGCCTCCAGGATGAACCTGTGCAGCATGGTTTGAACCTGGTTGGCACGGTGAGTGTACAACAGAACGCGCCCGCCAGCGGACAGCATAAATTGAACACTACTAGTCTTAGGCATAGTGACCTCCGCTATCTCATCAAAGCTGCAAAGAGAAAAAAAAATTCAAAAAGGGCATTGCCAACACATAATTTATAAGTACAATTTTTTGTCTTTACTTACGTGAATGTATCAAGTACTTGTAAATAGTCATGAGGAACACTCTTCTCTTTGCGAACTAATCTTATTCCAGAATGTGATATGGCAAGAAATTGTACATCTGGATTTTGATGGCCACCCTAAATGAACAAAATTTAATTAAGTCATGGCTATTGTAAGAAACATGTTTCTAAAAATGATATAAAGATTGGTATTTACCGAAACCGGGAATATTCTAGAGAAGTAGATATTCCATTGCTTGGCCATATCTACAACATTCTTCTTAATAGTATTTTTATGGTGAGCAGATTGTAAATTATTTAACGTAACTCCATAATTGTCAAGCATCTGAAAAAAAAAAGTTAATGTTTCAATACAGACAACAAATTGTAAAGCATTGAGAACTTGCTTAAGGCTTAAGCTCCGACTCACCTTTCTCATGTTGGCTCTCTCCTCCCGCCCGATCCTAATGCAGTTGGGACTGAGCGTATCCTGCACCACCTGGCAGAACACGAGGTGCAGCGCCAGCGGCGTGGACAGTGCCTCGTTGGGGGCGAACACCTCCTTCTTGACGTTGAGCCGCCACGCCACACGGTTGTACGTGAAGTACGCCGCGCTGCTGGGCCCGAAAAGCTTCGTCTTGGTCGTCTCCACCGACCGGTCCAGGTCCCGCCGGTCCAGCATGAGCGGGGGGTTCGAGTCCACCGGCTGCAGGAACTCGGAAGACTCCTCGACTGCAGAAAGAAATTTGAAATTTCATATGACAGTTTTGATTTTGCTACAAAAAATGTTTCGCGCGGTGTCGGAGCCCGTGTACTCACTCTCGATCCTCTCCATGACGTCGGTGTGGTGCGTGGACACGGAGGCCCTGCGGTGGTCGCGGCCGGCGGGGGAGCCCCCACGGCCCGCGGGGGAGCCGCCGCGCCCGAACAGGTCCCTCTGGCCGTTGTCGTGCTGGCGCACGGGCTGGATGGGCGGCGGCGGGGAGCGCGGCTGAGGGATGCCAGGGGTGTTGCTGTGGGTGGACCGACATGGAAACAAGACAGTTTAGGCACTGTACAGAGCTTGGTAAACCTGAATTTTTTTCTTCGCAACCCAATTCAGAAAAATTAAAGAAATTTTAAAAATGTATACAGAAAATTTAAATACATTTTAAAAACTTAAGAAAAGCACAGGAAATATCACATTATTTGTACACTCAAATTCTAAGTTGTTACCCCCTCGCATTGCACTTTGCAAGTGCTGCAGGGCGTTGCGTTGCTGACCTCTGAGAGTAGAAGCTACTCGTCCTGCTGGCTGGCGTGTGGTGGTTGTTCGTGGCGTCGCCGTTGTAGTGAGGTATGATGGGCGGCGGCGGCGGCGCGGGCTTCCACCCGGTCATGCTAGTGTTGGCACTGTGCGGGGTGGCGTTGATGGGTTTCTCCATGCGCTCCACCTGGCTGCGCACGATGCTGGTCGGCTGCATGTCCTCCTGGGGAGCTTTCCTGGCGGCATCCACGCTGTCGATGCTACCCCAACGACCGGCTGAAGGAGGAAAAGTGTTAGATTGTTTGCAAGCAGAAACATTTTAAAAAAGAGACAAAATTAAAAGTATCAAATTACCAAGTTGTTGTTCTAATAACAGCTTGCGATTGTCCTCTAGCTTGGAAACAGTTCTTTGCTGCCCATGTCCATGCCCGTTTTGTTGCATGTTGTTGAGAAGAGATAGGGCTGGTTTTTCAGTCTTGGTGGTAGAACGCAGGCTATGGTTTGCAGTGACTAACTCCAATTTGCTGCGCATTTCTGAGCTTATTCTTAATTTTCCTACACTGCTTGGGCTGCTTGCTGAATGCAGATCCAAGTTTGACCTCACAATATTGCTTTTATTCTTGTCTGCTACATCTCTCTTGTTACTAAGGTTGCTGGTACTACTACTCTTCCTGGGTGGCTCCAGACTAGTTGGACTGCTGTCCATATCAAATTCCTCCCATTCTACTCCCTCTCCATTTTCACTCGCCTCCTAAAGAAAACCCAAGATGACTCAAGTTAAGTTTGATTAGACCATTCACTCTTCAAAAAAAATTTAAAAGAGGATCTTTTTGACTTACATGACTTGACTTCTGAGGAGACACTTTCCTTTGTTGCTGTCTTAATTTGAAATGAAGGAAGCTGTCGGCTGTCTCTCCATTATCTTGTGGTGGTGGCCACCTCCATTTTCCTATTCGCACAGTCTTTGCTCGACCATATGGGTCCAGGAATGGCCTTGTTTCTGAGGGATCTATGTACTCTGGAGGAGGAGGCATAGGAGGAGGTGGGGGTGGGGGAATTCCCTGTAGGACAAAAGCATGGGGAAGAACAAAATATAAGATTAACACAATATCAAATTACAAGCTGTCCTAAGGCCATTTTTTTTTTATTTTTAGAAATAGGAAAATTAGAATTTAGAATAGCGGAATCCTTTTAGTGCAGTGGGGCCCATAAGCTGATGTCACCATAATTAGGACATCATAAATAGGGCAATCAAAACAACCAAGCCAAAGTCCGCTTCCAAAAATATGCCTATAAGCGAAACAAAGGAATTTCAATGGAAAAAGCTTGCTAACCCTGCTGTTAGACTGGTTAGAGTCAACTGAACTCTTGCGACTGCGAAGCTCTGATAGCACACTGGTGAAGGCAGTGTGAGGGTTAGATGGACTTCGAGTGAGGCTGGCCTTGCGAGGGGTGCTGGTGTGCGTTGGGGACTGCGAGCGGTGGACCTGTAGCACAGCCAAGCCAATCAAAACTCGCAATCCCAAAGTTGGCGTGCGTGAGAGTGAAGCTTAGGTGACGCTGAATCTTGCTCAGGCAAACCATTATTAGAAATGAGATGAAATTAATGTAAAACAACAAAATTAATCAATATCCAACATGTATAAAACTAATACAATGAATTTAAATTTGTTAATAGAAAGGCCGTACTAGTAAAAAAGATAAGTAGTTTTTTAAAAAATATTTACAAAAAAAATCTAACAATATCCAAATTGTCTACTATCATGCTCCCTTCAACATATCAACCGCATTCCCTTTCTATGGCATTACAGAAGGCCTGTGTTAAGCTCTATTTGTGGCATGCATTCAAGGTGCTGACCTGTGCTCTGGTGACAGTTGTGAGCACAGGCTGAATTGGTGTTGATCTTGCTTTGGGTGGCAGTGGAGGTCCAGGGCTGGAGATTGAGTTCTGCTGTTTTTCGGTTGACCATAAGTCTCCATTCTCCGGCTCACGGAAAGATACCTGGTGCAATAAATTGTGAACATCCAAACTATCTACTCAAAGCTAAAAAAAATGGCACAACACAGTTTCAAATACAAGCGTGACTAGGTAAGCCGACTTCAAGCATTCTACCCCATGACAAAGGCAGTTGAGTTGTGAAATTTGCACTGTTACAGAGCAAAGCAATGCCAAACAAGGTTAATAAAAAATAAATTGAAAAAAAAGAAGCAAAGAATATAAACTTAAGAAAGAATGTTAAGTAATATCAATAAATTGATATTAAATTAAGGGACTCGTTCTTTACAATGAGTTTTTAAATTGTGTGTGTAAAAAGTGGTTACTGTGAAATTTTTTGATGGTTAATAAACCAGTAATTAATTCACAACTATTCTTTTTACATGGTGAAATCCTAAAATGAAAAACGTCACAAAGGGCATGTGTATTTTGTGAAGAATAAGTGTTGTACTTATAGGTTAGGAACTATTTTGAACACACATTTTTGACTGTGATTTTCTCAATAATTTTCATTGGTGACTAACAAAACTATGTTTTGAGCAAAATACTCGTTCTCTTAACATGTACCTAAAAAATATGTAATACAAGAAAAGTCATCATGCAAGAGAAAACACAAGAAATTAAAGGCGACAGACTACCTTAAATACTCGATCGGGCTCTGCCTCAACAGAGGCTGATGCAGAGAACACACTGTCTGATTCTTGATTGGAACTGGGACTAGGGTGACGGGAGGAAGCATCTGAGGGTGCATCCCCCTCGCTCTCTGAACTTTGCTCTCCAGGGGATGGCGGTGGGGGCGGCCAAGGTGGAGGTGTGGGCACAAGCCTTTCAAACGCATCGCCAGTTGGGCTGGGGACTTGTGACGAAGCAAGTGAAGGAAGAAGCGGCGTATCCTATCTCACCGAAGCCGATACAGAACCAAAAGTAAGTAAAGGGCTTGAAAGTGTTAAGCAGTGAATGAAAAATAAGCGATCGTTATGAGGCAGGTCAAGTTTTGAACAGCACGTGTAAGAAGTAGCAGGCTGGAAGAAAGCTCAGTACAGTATCAGCTACACTGCAAAGCTCATGCTGCTCTACAAAAGGCGCGGGGTAACACTCACCGGAGTCTGGCCAGACTGGCCGGACGCGTTAGGCGAGTTGGCCTGCGTCTGCAGCAGGGTCTGGAGCGCCTGGTTCTGGGCGAGCAGCTGCTGCTGGATCTGGATGTTCTGCGCCATGGCGGACTGCAGGAAGGCCCGCTGCAGGCTCTGCTGGTACGCCACCAGGGCCGGGTGGCCCGACTCCGCCAGCAGGCTGTTGGGCTGCTGGCCGTTGCTCGCACCTGAGCCTAGGGCAGAGTCGGGCAGGGTCAACCCAGTCAGCCCTGGAAACGGAAACAGTGCGGAGGGTGCGGGTAGAACCTGGGTGCAGTGCTCAGAGAGAGAGAGAAGGGAATTCCACCTACCCTGCGGGCTGAACATGGGCATGGACGGCATGCCGGGCATGAGCATAGGCGGCGGAGAGATCATGCCCGTCATGAGCCCGGGCATCATGGGGGAGGAGGACGACACGTTGCCGATGGGCGTGAAGCCGAACGCGGCCGTGGACTGGGACTGCGTGGCCGTCTGCCGGGTCTCGATGCCGCCCAGCCCCTGGCCGCCGCCCTTGATGGCCACGGCCAGGGTGTCGGCGCGCGTCAGTCGGCGCAGCGACTCGTTGACGAAGATGGGCTGGAAGAGGTCGCTGATGTAGTCGTCGACGCTCTGCGAGGGCGCCGTGGATCCCGTCAGCGTGGCCACCTCGTCGTCGGCGTCGCTGTGCCTGCTGGCCGAGCTCTGCGTCGAGATGCGGCGCGACGGGCCGGCCGGCGTCTGGCCGCCGCCCTTGATGGAGGCGGCCAGGGACCGCGCGTCCGACAGCTCGTCCAGGTTGCCGTCCAGCACCGGCATGAAGAGGTCGTCCAGGAACTGGTCCACGTCGGACGCCTGCGAGGGCACGCGCACCCGACGGACGTGGGACGCTGCGGGAGAAGAGAGGAGGCTCCAGGTGAGTCAGATGACGACACGGTCACGTCAAGCACAAGACGCCGGCGGTGCACTCACCGAGAGAGGGCGCCTCGCTGGTGTCGGAGAGCGCCGACGACTTGGCGCCGTACTCGGACTTCTCCGAGTTGCGGCCCTCGATGTAGGCGCGGCTGGAGTGGCTGCCGGGCGCGGCGCGCTTGCCCGCGTAGTGCGACTTGATGAAGCGCGGGTGGCCGCGGATGTAGCTGCCCTTGTCGTCCTCGCTGCGGCACGCCTGGCTGGCCTGCGACGCGATGTCCGGGTAGTCGAAGTCGAGCAGGTGTGGATGGCGGCCGGGCAGCTCCAGAAGCTCGAGCGCCGGGTCGGGCTTGCTGCTCAGGCTGTACTTGCGCGGCGAGTCCCGTCCGCGCTGGCTCACCGACTCCAGGTTGTCCTCCAGCATGGCCTCCGCCTTGGTCATGTACTCCTTGTTGCTGACGGCCGACAGCCGCATGAGCGGCGGCTCCGGCACGACGGGCGCCATGGTGCCGTTGACCGGGCCCACGCCGTTGGGGCTGCCGCCCATCGGGCTGCCCAGGGCGTGCGGCATCTTCTCCATCGAGTGGTAGCGGTCGTTGAGGCGGCTCTGCGACAGCCCCAGCGACTCGAGCTTGCGCGGCGGCGCCATCTCCTGCGGCCCGAGAAAATGCTCCGGTCAGCGACGGGCCTCAGCTCAGACGCGCTCCAGCGCGCTCGCGCCCATGGTACTTACCGACTCCAGCAGGTTGTCCAGGCTGCGGCTGCGCCCGGGCTTGTCCTCGAAGTAGCGGTCGTTGAGCGCGGACTTGCGCGACAGGCCGATCTCCGCGGTGTGGTCCCTGGACTGCGAGCGCACGCGGCCCGGCGCGTGGCCGAGGCCCACGCCGTTGACGGGGCTCGCGTGGGGCTTCTTGCTCTCCACCAGCAGCTCGCGCGACGGCTTGCGCGCGGCCTGCGGCAGAACAAGAGGGTCAGGCACATGGCCGGGGGGGCTGCAGGCCGTCTCGGGGGGTGATACTCACGGGCTGCTTGGGGACGGGCGGCTCGGGCGGCGGCACGCCGGGGCGCCGCGTGGGCGACGGCAGCGGCGGCTCGTCCACCTCCACCTCGACGGCGACGGGGCCGGCCGGCGTGGCCAGCACCTTGCTCGCGCCGCTGCTGCTGGTGCGCTTGGGCTTGTCGGGCGACGACAGGAAGCTGTTCCTGCAGGCCGGGAAGGCCGGCGCCAGCTCCATCTCCGAGACCAGGTCCAGCACGTAGTCGTAGCCGGCGCTGTCCTTGACGCCCGGCTCCAGCCCGAGCTCGTTGCCGCTGGTCGCGAGGCTCACGCTCCAGCCGCTGCACTCGGCGATGCCGCGCTCGCGCACCACCAGGGAGGCGAGCTCCTCGCTCGTCGTCCACGACTCGACGGCCGTGACGCGCTGCTCGCCGTCCGCGAAGTGCACGGGCAGCGCCATGTTGACGCGCTTGCGGTTGGCGCGCCACTCGAGCTGGCAGGGCGGGTAGGTGCGCGACGGCGTGTGCGCGCCGTCACCGTGGCCGGCGGGGCCGCTGCGCGCGCACTGCGACTGCAGCAGCTTGCGCTGGCACACCGCCTTGTAGCCGTCCCAGCCGTGGTCCGACACGTACCTGGCGGGAGCAAGGCCGGCGTCAAGACCCACACACCGGCTGAGATTGGGAGGAAAACGTGATTGTTGTCGCGACTTACTTGAGGAGGAACTTGTGCAGGGTGTGCGAAGGCGGGAAGCACGACAAGCAGTTGGCGAGCAGCAGCCAGCCGCGCTCGTTGTTGGCGTCCTTCTCGTTCTTCCAGGTCTGGTTGCACAGCTGGCAGAGGATCTCGTCGCGCAGCTTCTCGTTCACGATGCCCTGGTCCAGGAGCCAAAGGGGCGGGTTATAGAGAAGCCTGGGACTTTGAACTGGGGTGGAGGAGGTTGACCTCCGTGTCACTCACCTTGTTGACGATGTAGTCGCCCAGCGCGATCTCCTTCTTGCCGTTCAGGTTGTTGTCGTTCATGAAGCGCAGGATGAGCTTGAAGATGGCCAGCGAGTCCTGGTAGTCGATGTCCTTCGACTTGGCCAGGAAGGGCGTCTTGATGGGCTCGCGCTTCATGCCCCACAGGTGCGACTTGAAGTACACGTTGGTGAACTTGGTGAAGGCGTGGTAGTCGATGTCATTCGGCAGGAAGTAGCGGTCCGGCCTGGGTGGCACGCCGCCCACCACTTTGACCAGGTTGCGCTCAGTGTGTGTGGGCTGCCAGTCTAGAGGAGCAAAGGAAAAATATGGTTAAGCACCAATAGTTATTGGGATGAAAAAATTGTACTGTGATCGCTGCTAAGCTTACCATCCAACTTGCTGAAGATGAAGGCGAGCTCGGCGGGGATCTCCAGGTGGTTGACGCCTGCCACGGCCCTGGAGGTGCGCTCCTGCTCCTCGCGCTGCGCCTTGACCTTGGCGCGCTCCCGCGCCACCTTCTCCACCTCGGAGCGGCGCTTGAGTTCCTCCTTGAGCTCCAGGTAGCGGCGGCGCTGGCGCTTGGCCCTGAAGTTGGCCTGGGCGCGCACCACGCCCGCGCGCACGGCCTGGTAGCGCTTGCGCGCCGCGTAGCCGCGCACGGCGGCCTGCAGGCGCACGGCGCTGCGCTTGCACGCGCGGTAGCGCCGCCGCGCCAGGTAGCCTCGCACGTGGCGCTGCACCGTCACGGCCGCGGCGCGCAGGATGTCGGCGCGCTCCTTCTCCAGGCGCCGCTCCAGGTTCTCGCGCATGAAGACGCGCGTGGTGCCGAGCTGGTAGTCCAGGCCGTGGCCGTGGCCCGGCGCCTGCTGCTCCGCCTGGTCCAGGATGGCGCGGCACAGCTCCCGGAAGGGCGCTCCCCGCGGCAGGCTGCAGCCGTGCGGCCGCAGCAGGTAGCGGTAGCGCTCCACGAAGTGCCCGAACTTGAGGCGGATCGGGTAGCCCGTCTTGCGGATGCGGATCGTCTCAAGCATGCCGGTGTAGCGCAGCTGCTCCAGCACGATCGGCATGTCCAGCTTCATGGGCGCCTTGTCGTTGTTCGGCTTGATGCAGCGCACGAACCAGGGGTTGCACTTGGTCATGGACTCGAGCAGCTGCTGCAGCGAGTCGTGGAAGCGCGCCGCCACCGTCGGCGTCCTGGGCTTCATCGTCACGAAGCGTCCGTTGGCCTTGTTGATGGTCTTGGCTGTCTCGTGGTGCGAGCGCACGCTCTGGAACATGCGGCTCAGCATCTGCCGCGGGAAAAATGACAAGTTGTAAAAAGGGGTTGTAAAATTTCCCAGTCGACATAAAAATCACTTCCGCGCGGGCTCACCGTCACTTTGCTGGCAATGAGCAGCTCCACGACGTCCGGTCGCAGCGTGTCCCTGTTCTTGTCCAGGAAGCCCTCCACGTTGTACCAGACCTGACCGGCGTAGTGCCTCACGCCGAACTCCAGGCTGGACATGCGCGGCCGCGAGTAGAGCTCGTCCAGCGCATGGTTGTAGTGACACTTCTCCAGGAAGGACAGGTCCGAGGCCTTGGGGAAGTTGGACTCGTCATCGAGCAGGTGCAGGATGCCCACGGGCTTCTTGGCGATCAGGTTGATGACGGGCATGTTGTCCTAGAAGAGCGAGCGAAAGAGTGCAGTCAGATAAACATCGGACGAGCAGTTTCATCTCATCGTGATGATGGCAATAAACTTACATTGTAAGTGATGGTCTGCCAGTCGATCTTGTCGCGGGCATACTCCTGCTGCTCCAACTTGAATATGTGCTTGTTGAAGTAGAACTGGAGGTTCTCATTGGCGTAGTTGATGCACAGCTGCTCAAAGCTGTTCTCCTTGAAGTCCTCAAAGCCGAAGATGTCGAGGATGGATATGGCGGCCGTGCGCTTCGTGCCCTGAAGACCAAGCAAATGAAACGCGTTGTAAAACCCAGCCCTAAAGTGTCGGCGGCGAACTCCACCGCAGCGCCGCGCACCACGCCCTCACCATGAGAAAGGGCGCCCTTTCTCATGCCCTTACCTTGAACACGATGCTGTTGATGCGCTGCACGAGCCAGGAGAAAAGCGCGCTGTACAGCGCCTTGGCGAAGGCGTCCCGGGCGTCCAGCGCCTGGTCGATACTCAGCGGCGTGAGCAGGCGCTCGTTCCTGGCCTCCGTCGTCTTGGTGGTGAGCGCGCGCTTGATGCCGTCCACGTTGAGCTGCAGCAGGTGGCCCGTCCACCGAATCTCCGCGTCCGACCCGATCTCCACGCCCTCCGTGCCGTGCTTGAGCTGCTTCCGGTGGAAGTACACGTTGCCGAGGTGGAGCACTGCGCACGGAGAAAAAGGAAGGTCAGTCAGGCAACGCCTCACCCGAGAACGCCTGCGTGGGTAGGCCGTCCCGCAAGACACGGGTGTCTCGCGTCTGCCTACCTCACAGGGGCCGTGCCGGGGGGCCAATCAAGAAAAACGAGAAAATCTCACCTGAGGCTAGGATTCGGAAGATGTTGTCCTGCTCGTCCATTGTGAAGCCGAGCACTTGCATGGCGGACAGCAGCGACTGGAAGTCCTCGCTGTCGTACTTGCCGTCAATCTCACAGTTGCCGCCCTGGTTGAGGTAGAAGTACTTCTCGGGCGTGAGCAGGCCGTACTTCTGCTTCTGCTCGGCTGTCAGGCCCGTCAGCATCTCGTAGAAGACGTGGTAGTTGCGCTCGTCCTGGGCCTGCGTCACGATCCGCGACTTCTCCAGCAGGTACTCGGTCACCTTGGCGCCGATGATGACACCCTCCTTGAAGTGCACCTCCAGGTACTTCCCGAAGCGCGACGAGTTGTCGTTGCGCACCGTCTTGGCGTTGCCGAAGCTCTCGAGGAGGGGTGAGGCCTCGAGGATCTGCTCCGTGATGAGGTTGGAGGGCGACTTGTTGACGGCCGCCAGGTACTGCATGACCAGCTTGGTGGACTCGGTCTTGCCCGAGCCAGACTCGCCTGAGATGACCACCACTTGGTTCTGGCGTTCGCCCTCCTTGCTGAGGTGTGCGTACGCCGAGGAGCCGATAGCAAACAGGTGGCTGCAAACAAAAAGCGGGACCGTTTTTACTACATGTATGAGCGAAGAGTCGTGTTCTTTCCGCCGTAATCACGGAGAGAATGTGTAAATACGGCGTGATCCGGATTGGCACGCGCCCCGCTCCGCCCCTTTGGGGAACCATTATGGGCGCCGCGGAACGCCGGCCGGGCCAGCAGCCTCTACAAGGTCATAAAACTTACGGAGGTAGCGTGCCAAGAATCTGTCCTTCGTATTTCTTCACCATGTCCAGGCCGTAGATGTCGAACATTTTGTACGGGTTCACCGCCACGAGGATGCTCCCCGTGTACGTCTACGGGCAGAGATAGCGGTAAGTAAACGGTGTATTTATTTGTTTACAATTTTATAAAACCGTATCACTTACGTATATGAGTTCTCTGTCGTATCTTATTTTGAGGTTCCATAGTAGAGATGCTTCGTTGAGGTCCCTGTCATTGGAAAGTGACATTATAACATTTTCGTAACGTTTGTTAACTTGACTTAAGCTTTTCAATACGACGAGTCGATTACTTACGATAACTGGATCATGTCCTCGACGCCATGCTGTCCCAAGTCCTGCCGCCTCCTTACGCCGGCCAGGGACGTGAGTGTGAACACCTGGGGCTGCAACAGAGGACGAGGATCCGGTGTTAGAAGTAGGGCAGAATGGACGACAAAAATTATTTACGCGTTTATTACGAGCGCCACGGATGGCGCCGCGCGCCGCGGTGTCCGTTTGCACGGGCCCGCATCGCGGTCCGGCGGGTCCACGAAGGACGACGTCCTGGTGCCAAACACAGAGCCCGGCCGGCGACGGCCTGCTGGCACCACACCGGCGGCTCTGCACAGCGCAAGATATTGCGGTGCGGACCGATCCAGTTTCCGTTTCGTTTTGCCTCTCGCGGCGAGGCGTGGCGGGGCGGGGCGGGGCGTGGCGGGGCGGGGCGTGGCGGGGCGTGGCAAGTGCAGAGCATAGGCCGCTGCGCTCGGCTCGGTCCGACCAATCTGTCTGCCGTCCCGTCCGAGGAGAGCCTTCCAGGACTCGGTCATCACATCCCAGCCCCGCCACGCCACTCCCCGCCACGCCCCGCGCTACGCTAAGCCTCTCCGGCCGTGGGAAACGAATAGGAAACACACCAAATACGTTCCGCACGGCGTGGAACAAACTGAATGTCGTGTAAAATTTGCGCGCCTGCCAGAGGGCGCTGTTCCAGCAACAGCATCCGCACCTTGCCACACCTCTCTCTCTCTTCCTTTCTCGCACGCAGAGAGCGCCGCGTTACTCCAAATACAGATCGTTCTGAACCCTACCCAAGGCGACATTGACCTGAAAAATTTGTACTGACAGCCTGGCCGGAATTTCGAGGAAAATAGAACCAAACTTATACGCTCATGTCTTGGAGGTTAAGTGCTATGTCGGAGAGGCTTGCTTAAGACACACACACACACACACACACTCACGCACGCATGCACGCACAGCAAAAGCTCTGGCAAACTCGCCACATCTCGCATTAACGAGGAGACTATCCCTCCGAGCCATCTCGAGCCGAGAAAAGATAAACGGGGGAAAAAGTTGATGAAAAAAATTAGCGAAATGATGAAGCCGCGGCGAGCGCTCATGTGGGGTGGGACCTGCCCTGTCCTTCGCCGGCGCCTCGACGGGGACCTCGCTGTAGTGCGGCGCACCGAGGCCAGGCCATCTGATGCGCCGCGGCATTTTCTCCCCGATGTACGCCGGTCTTCTAATTAGCTGAGCGCGGCTCCCCACCACTCCCCGCGGGCAGCCCTCCTTGGCGCGGTGCGTCGTGTAACGGGTGCCGCGCCGCGGTGGAGCCGAGCCGAGCCGGACAGCCACTGGACCAAATTCCCGCGGACGAGACGAGACGCGCCGACAGATTCGCGGCTCCGCGGGGGTTTAATTTATGGCGCACTCCCCATCGGCAGGCCGTGAATGGGAGCCAACGACTCATTCGGCAGTGCAGGGTGTCGGTGCCCCGCGGGCGGGGCGGGGCGGGTTCGGGGCGGGGCCGGGCGCGGCGTGAGACTAGTCGTTTTTAGGAATTTTCATCATGAATCATGAGTGGCCTGATGCCCGCAGCAACATCCGCCCGGCCCGGCCCGGCAGCTCGTGCTGCTGTGCGAGACGCACGCCTGGCAAGTAGCTCGCCCTGTCTCAGCCTCAGCGTGTCCTGGGGGCGGCCGCCCCGCCCCGCCCAGTGACCGCAGCCCTGGTTCATCACCCTCTCAGCTCGTCCGCCCCGCCCGCCCGCCCGGGCCGTTCCGCCCACGGGCCCTCCACCGGACGGGACAGGACGGCCGGCTCGTATAAGGGCGGGTTCAAGGCGGGGCCGGCGTACAGAGGGCGGAGGGCGATCTCATTCATCAGCGCCCGCCCCGCCCCGCCCCGCCCGCCCACCACCGTCCGCTAATTACCGCGGGGACGGAACGGGAACACCCCGGCCCGGCTGCCTCCTGGCCCCGCCCGGCCCGGCCCGGCCCGAGCTACGGGCCATGCTATGCATACAGGAGGGCGGGCCGCTCCAGAAACTGGAGAAGCGCTGCTACTGGAGCCAGGCGGAGGGGAGGGGCTGGGAGGGGCGGAGAGGGGCCAAGACCCCTCGGCCGGGCCCGGGCCGGCCTCCTCTTCCAGGAGCTTCGGCAAAAATGTCCTCTCACCCTCTTGGGGAGTTTTGAACACCGGACCAGCGTTTGAACGACGATGCGTTAGTCACGCCCTTGTCATGGAGCAGTCGACGCAGCCGGGGCCCCGGGCCTGGTACCACCGGGCTCAGGCGAAATCTGTGAACTCTTTCTTTTTGCGCCGCGTCACGCGCGTCTCCCGATCCGCACCGCGCTCCGCTCGTTAGGTCCGAGAGTCGACTGTGGCGGTGCAAATGGAGTGTGGTGGCTGCCCCGCCCCGCCCCAACGCAGCCCCTGCCGGGGGCCCGCGGCCCGGAGCGACAGATCCGTTATTGGCCCCCGCCCGCCTGCCTCACCGCGCCGCGCGCTATTCGCAGCAGTGGCTCGGCGGGGTATGACGCCCGCCTGGCCTATCCGCACTTTGAGGCCCGGCCCGGCCCGGCCCGGGGGAGTGCACCTTGCCCGGCCCGCGCACATCAATCACAGCACAGGAGAAGAGAGGGGAGCCTGCAGGCAGGACCAGAGGAGAAACGTAACAGAGAGGCGACGGAGCCGAGGGAGCAGGGAGCAGGGGACTTTCTTTCGTTTCAAACAAGACTATAAAAATGTTATGACGCGCGCGGCGCAGCGCGGCGCTGCGGAGGGAGAGAGAACTCGATATGATAATCCCGCCAGCGGCGCTGCTATGGAGTGATTGAGCAGCGGCGCTCAGCTCGGCGCTCAGCCCAGCGCTCAGCCCCTGGTCCCCGTAGGACAGGACGCGCGTGAGCAGCGTCGCGACGCCCGGCGTCGGGGGCCTTAATGAGTCCCTCACGCCCTGCCCGGCCCGGCCCGGCCCTGCTGCTTGGAATGCGCTTCGCACACGACGCCGACGCCGACGCCGCGCACACCTGGCGCATCGCCGAGGGGCGCCGCGGGATGACAAAGTGGGGGCATCGGAAACACCTTTCTTCTCGAGATAAACATTATTTTCTCCGAGTATACGCGCCGCGCCGCGGCCTCGCGGTGTCCCGAAGGCGTCCTCAATCAACCCGTCCGTCGAAGCTCGCGGTGCAGGCAGAGAGGCGGCGCGGGTCCACGCCGAGCCAGGGGTGTCAGCGAGACGAATCGGGCACCGCGGGCAGGTTGGCGTGAGGACGCCCCGCCCCGCCCCGCCCCGCCCCGACTCGCATAATGATGGCCCTCATTAGCCTGGGACCAGTAGGGCAGCGGGTCTGGTGTGCGGCACAGGGCACAGCCTGCGCGCTCTGCCCCGGCCCGCCCCGGCCCGCCCCGCCCCGCCAAGCCCCGCCCACCCCACCTCGCCCCCAGTACAGACCGACAAGTGTAAACACCAGGAGAGCGCGGTGGCGGCGGCGCGCCGCGGAGGTCGCCGCGGGACTTTCCTCGCACACACACACGCGCGCGCGAGTCTCTTATCGCCCGCGTTGTTTCGCGACGCGAACATCCCGTGACATTTCTCGAAGGAAAGCGAACGGTCGGCCGGCGCGCCGGCGCAGTGCAACAACACGCGGCCCTGCATGGTGGCGGCTCCGGTGGACCGTGGGGACGTAGGTCACAAGCGCTACAGATCACAACCGCTACAGGTCACAAGCGCTACAGCTCGCTAACGCTACGGGTCGCAAGCGCTACGAGTCACAAGCGCTACAGCTCGGTAGCGCTACGGGTCACAAGCGCTACAGCGAGAATCCGCGCGTTAGGCGGAGCCGAGCCGAGCTAAACCTTGAAAAATTACGCTCGTGGCGTGAAAACATGGAAAATTTTTGCGACAGTAAACCTCCCGAGGGAGGTTGCGGTTCCCGCCAGGCACAGGGCTTTTACCCCCCGTGGCAGCCAACAACTTCGGTGTTCTTATGGGAACCGGTGCTTTTCTGACTGCGATCCTGTCGCGCAATTCGACAGATTTGATCCCCGTACTGTCAGATTTAGTCGTACGGTGGTTAACCGAACTGCCCTGTCCCCAGAGCATGGAATAGCTATTTTTGGAGCCAGATTCTAGGACTTATGACCCCACGACCGACCACCAGTCGTGGGCATGGGACGGAACTTCCTGGCAACCCGCTGTCGCTACCAGTGAAGAACCTACCTGGGTTTGAACCAGGCCCCATGTGCCGAGTCTCACAGACACCCCACGGCTTTCGCGGCACCACTAGACCACTAGACCGTCGGCTATTCCACGAGGGAGCTCGGTTGAAATGGGGGGCTTGAATTCCACTCTCCAAATTGTTGTCCTCAGAAAAATTAAATGATTTGGTAAGATTCGAACCTCCGTCCTGCGACTCTCAGCGCGGACACTATGCCGGCACGGCTACGACGCCACGGTACCAGATGCCGGACCACTAGGAGTCATGCTGCGCGAGAAGCCACAGTCACCGAAGAAACGAACCCGGTGTCATGAGTGCGCCTGATCTCCGGTCAGTGCTCGGCCGGCCGCGTAGCGTCATTGGTATCGTCGCTGCTCATAGCACTGGGCGGGAAGTGGTTCAAAACCCGCGTAAGTTTTTTTTCTTTTTATTATATTTTTTTTTATTTTTGTTCGGACCAAGTGCTCTTTTCAGTGCCTTTTTTGCAGTTGCCTAGGGTTCTCCATATGGGAAAGTTTTCCTAGACAAACCCTGCCTACTAGACAACATGCCTACACCCATGTACTACAGTTTGCCTAGTAGGTAGTAGCTCCGCGGGTCCCAGCTGGAACCAGCAGGCGCGCGGGGGAAACCTCAATAAAGCAGTCAAACACTACCGCAGCGGACACTCCGCCGTCACGGCCTGACTCGTCGCCATGCGTAGCACCTGAGCGTCATTGCGTATGTACGCCGCGGCGCCAGGGCGCACAGTAGCGCGGGGGCGGGGGCGCTGGCAGGGCGCCCAGCCCAGCCCGGCACTGCAGTGGACTTCTCGAGTGTTCCTACACGGCTGGAGGCCGCCTGGGGGAGGGCCTGGCGGGGGCATTCACGTTCACGGGCATTCATTCAAAGAGGGAAAGACCTCTCTCCAGGCCGGGCGGGGCCGGGCTCGTGGCGCTGAGCATACCAAAGCGGTAGGTCAGTGACTCCACCAGACGGGAGCTGGTGCTGGAGCAGCCCTTCCCCTGGACGACCTTGACCGCGCCGCGCCACGGCCGTCCCTCCCGCCTCGTCCCGTCATCCCCGCGATATCGACGTTTTCGCTGCTAAATGCCGTGATGTATGTGCGCCGGCGGCAACGAGCTAGAGGGAAGTACAGCGCCCAGCCCAGCACAGCGCTGCTGACAGCAACATATCACCCCTCACTCTCGCTACAACCGGATATGACATGCTTCCCCTCTTTCATACACTTTTCATACTCATTCTTTTTTTTATGTCATGCCTCTTATTTTTCTTGCCTCTTCCTCATATTTTTTCATCCCGCACTGAGCTCGCTGTGCGGCCGGGCCTGCGCGCCGCGGAAGGGGCTCCTTGCGGCCCTTTCACTACCCAGCCCCGCCCCGCCCCGCCCCGCCCCGCCCCGCCGCGCCACCGCCTACGCGTGTGCGAGTTGTTGCGGCGCAAAGCAGAACAGGGGCCGCAGCTCGCAGCAGCACCAACAGCAGCACCAGCACCCCACAACTTTCCATTTCCTCCACAACTTTGTCTCCCGCTAGTTCAGCCAATCCGAATCCACCCAATAGACCCCATTGAGGCCCCAGCACCACTTCGACTCCCCCCGCGCCCCGCCGCGCCCCGCCGCGCCCGATGCGATCAGCCTCATGGCAGCAGCAGCAGCAGGGCCGTCGCCGTCAGGGTTTTATAATGTCTCACGCAGGGTCGTAACTCGGCGGGGCGGCAGCGCGAGTGAAACGGAATAACTTTTACTCAGAGTGCGGGCGGCAGCTACACGCGGCTGCTCCAGGCAGAGGAGATAGTTTCGATCGCGGGCGGAGGCAGCAGCAGCAGCAGCGCTCGCGCCGAAATGAGCAAGGTGGTGGGGGGGGAGGGGGGGGGGGTCGACAAATCGCCAAATCAATCTCTTTGACTTTCCACCGCCCCCACCCCAAACTCCGCGTGCACAGTAGGCCGGGCGCGCCGGGCGGGGCGGGGCGGGGCACCTCGCGAGCACCTCGCGGTCCCGTTCGCGGCTTGATAAGAATCACCGCGGCCAGGCCCGGCCGGCCCGGGTAGCAAGTCCACTAAAAGTCCGTGAGACCGGTGATTTAGAGGAACAAGGTGAAGTTGGAGGGCGGGGTGGGGGATGTCGGGGGCGGGCGCGGAGTAATTGAGAAGAGGCCGTGATGTAGCGGGGGGCGGGGGCAGGACGGGGAGGGGGCAGGAGGGGAGGGGGCGCTGGAGCGGCCGCAGCACGTACGTATGATCGGCGAGCAGCGCCGCCCCGCCCCGCCCCGCACGGCCCGATACAGCTCCGGTAATGACAAAGCCCGCCCTGAACACGTCCCGGACACGGCGGGCACGCCGGCACCATGTGGAGTACCCGGCCGGCCGTGTGCGCCGGGAAGGCTGTCTCAGGGAGCCGGAGGGGGCCGTCCTCCCGGAGGCCGTCCAGGGCCAGGCGGAGGCGAGTACCATCCTGGAGGCCATATCCCAGGGGCGACGCGCTACTAGCAGAGCGATGGAGATATAACATTCTGGGGAGAAACTACACCAGAAGCATCCTCAAAGGTTTCTAACCTCGAGGGGGCCGGGCGGAGGAGGGGAAGCTGCTCCGTCGGGGGGATCACGACGTTTGAATAACGCCCTGCTGGAGGCCGGGCCCCGGCCCCCGGCCCCCCGGAGCCTAGGCGGGCCGGCCCGCACTTCTGAGTGATACTTGCTGTCAAACGGCTGCGGCGCTGCGTGGCGCGGCGTGGCGGCGCCGAGTGGCGGAGCATGACACACCACAGCGCGCCAAACTCGGCTGCCGCACGGACTTTCACTGCTAGCTCTGCGTGGCCCGGGCCGGGCCGGCCTGGCCCGTCCTGGCCCTGCAGGACCCCCACTCTCCACAGGGCCGGTGGTCCCGGCTGGTCCCGCCGCGCGACCACCGCGCTGCTGATTGGGCGTACAAATCAGGAGCTGCAGGTCCGTCCATTACCTGGAGCCTTACAGTCCGCGCCCCACCGCGCCGCGCGTGTCCTATCCTAATCAAGGAGGAAACTCTCCAGTTTAGTGAACAAATGTCTTAATCATTTCTTTTCCTTCTTTGCATTTCTTCCTTAATTTTTTTTAACATTTTTAAATTTCTTATTTTTACGGAATTTAAACAATTTTATAGTCATTTGCGAGCAGCGTGCGCGGCGCACGGACTCTATCTGGAGGACATAACTATGACAAAAGTGCTGGGAGAGCGACCATAGGGAACGACCAGAGTAGCAGGTGCAGCCCACCAGCCCAGACGAAGAGAAAACACCGAGCTAGAACAAGCACCCCCGCATCAGTGTGGTGAGCGCCATCTTAACTATTTCTCTAGCTAATTTTATGACGACACTTAAGCGAGCGCACAAAAAGCAACGCTTTCCGGCGAGGCCGCCGTTAAAGGCCGTTTTCCTACGGCGTTTTTGCGGTAGTTTACATGTTCTCTTTTTTCCATAAGCGGGAGAGAGAGAAAGAAAGGAGTGCGTCGCCGGTAACGACTTGGCGGTGACTAGGTGTCAATGCCTCGTGTGTTTAGCGGCTGCACGGTTTGCGGCTGCGGTAAAGGTGGGGCAGGGCTGGGCGCAGGCGGGCAGGCGCACAAGACTAGAAAGCACAAAGTGTTTACTTCCACCCCACGTCGATCCGCGTTGCCACGCGCGCCCGGCCCGGCCCGGCCCGACCGTGTGAGTGGCAATCTGCCCTGGCCGCAGGCAGTGCGCGTGAGCGGGGCGTAGCGGGGCGTGGCGGGGCGTGGCGGGGAGCACCGCGCTGGAAGAGGGCAGCGGAGCAGGCCACGCGAGCCTTGACCGTGAACGGAATCGGAGAACTAGCGACGTCCACGACCATTCGTCTCGATAAGGGAGTCACCGCCTGAAGCTTAGGCAACCCTTTGGCCTCGGGCGGTCGACTCGGTCTCTAAGGGATAAAGTGAGGGGAGGGGGGGGGGGATAATCTCATTCCTGGCTGCACTGCGGCCGCAACGCGTCCCGGACCCGTCCGCAGGAATAACAGCCCAGGCGCCCGATGAGCGAGAGACAATGGCGAATCAGACCAATCGGGACGAGAAGTGGGCGCTGTGCTCGTACGCGGCGTGCCCCGGCCCGGCGGCAGTGTAATCCTTCCATCCGGGTACATGCAGGGAGCGGAGGGCGGGTTATTTAAAAGTCCCGCAGCACTCGCGCGGTGTGGTCCCGGCATTCAAAATAACGAGCGCGCTGCCTTCTCCAGCTGACAGCGATGGAGTTTCTCCAGCAGCACGGGGTGCCCAAGTTTCGACGGTTTGTGACGTTCGCTAATTGGCGCCGATGCTGGCGGGGAGCTACGTACGCAGGCGACCACGTAGCGCAGCAGCGCCCGGATGCAGATCTCGCTGAGCGGCGGCACGGCGGGCGCGCCCTGGCCGGCGCCCTGGCAGGCCCACGCCCAGGCCGAGGCCTGGCGGTGCGGGTTGAGCGAGTTGTCGCGCTGGCGGCGGTAGCTCTGGCGGCGGAACACCTGCGCGCCGCCCTTGCGCGGGCTGGGCTGCGGCGCGGCCGCGGGGGGCGAGGGCGACCGCGACCGGCCGCCCCCGCCCGCCAGGGACAGGTCCAGCGGCTGCGGCTCCTGCGCGAGGTCCAGCACGCTGACAGACTGCATGGAGCGGCTCTGCGACAGGCGGAAGCTGCTGGCCGCCTCGGAGCAGACGCTGCTCGTGTTGACGTAGTGCGGGCCGGCGTGGCTGCGGCGCCGCACGGCCGGCGGGCCGCCGAGGGCCAGCGCCTCGCCCAGGGCGCTCAGCGGGTCGCGCTGGTGGTCGAAGTACTCGGACACGTTGCTGTAGTGGCAGTGGCCGCGCTCCGGCTCGCCGCCGTGGTGCCTGCGCAGGCTGTTGTACTTGATGGTGTCGAACGGGTCGCCGAACACGGGCCGCGGCGCGTCCTCGTCCTCGCTGACCAGCGACCACGACGAGCCCCGGCCGTGGCTGGTGGCGGCGGAGGCGGCGCCGCCCCCCGCCCCCGGAAACATGAGGACGCTGCCCGCGCCGTCGTCGGAGAGCGAGAGTGAGGACGAGTCGTCTGTGTCCGAGGCGGAGGACGGGTCGGTGTCGGAGGTGGCGCACACGCGGTCCAGTGGCTGAGAGGGGACACCGTCGTCTTCCTGTTCGCCGTTGTCATCCTCTTCGTCTTCCCCGTCGTCGTCGTCATCCTCATCTTCCTCCTCTTCGCTGCCGGTCTCGGTGAAGGCGTTGCTGTGACTGCTGCCGCTGAACAGGCTGAGCTTGAACACCTCCCCCTTGGGGGCGGCGGGGTTGCCCTGCGGCGCCTCTGTCCCGCCATTGACGGACACGTACGAGTCGCCGCCGCCCGCGTCCTCCGTGGGCCGCATGGTCAGGTAGCGGGGGCTCGGCGTGGGGCACACCTCGATCGCCACCTTGTTGACGTCCGTGAAGCCCGTGAACGGCGTGTCGTAGTAGGGCGGCTCGTGGCCGTAAGGGTAGTGGTAGGGGTTCGTGTCCTCGTCCAGCAGGTCGTCGTCCTCATCCTCGCCGTCCTCCTCGGGGATGGCGTCCTCGCTGGGCGCGGCGCTGGCCGGCTTGGGCTCGGGCATCACGATGCGCCGCATGGGCGGGAACATGTCCTTGAACTCCTGCGACAGGTTGCGCGGCGGGCTGCGCGGCGGGCTGGGCGCGGGGCCGGTGGGCGGCTCCGGGGCGCGCAGCTGCAGCTGCACCCGCGGCTCGTCGTACACCCTCTCGGGCTCCGCCTGCTGCACCTGCCGCTCCTGCTGCGCCTGCTGCGCGGCCTGCAGCGGCTGGAACGTCTTGAGCAGCGCGGGCCGCTCGTCCAGGCCGCGGCCCAGCGAGTCGAGCGGCCGCTGCTGCAGCAGGAGGACACCCAGGCCTCGGCCCAGGCTCGGGCCCACGGTAGAGGCCGGCGAGGTGGCCACGTCGGCGTGCTGCTTGCTGGAGACGAGCGCCCAGGACGTGATGGAGCTGCGGATGCGCAGCAGGGGCTCCACCACGGCGGCGCGCACCCCGCGCAGCCGGCCCTCCTCGGCCAGCGAGGCCATGGCGCTCAGGTCCGGCCCTGGGGTCAGCGGGGGCAGCGGGCGGGCCGCGCGCCGCTGGGTGGTCGCATTGGACACGCCGCCCGCGGGTCACGCCCGCCCAAAACACACACCATGGCCCTGCCTGCACGAGCGCGCCTCTGCTAAAAGCCGTCAAATCGCCGACGTGCCAGCGCGCGCCGGGGCCAGCTGCTGCTGCTGCTGCAGCGGGGTGGGTCCCATTAGTGCCCCAAACGGCACGGGACAGGACAGGACAGGACCACCGCCGAGGCGTTTGGCGCTGGGTCCCCGCCTGGGCGCCCGCCTGGGCCCGGAGCGGACCCGCCTCAGCCGGCCATTAGCGCCGACACTTGTCGCCACCACTTTCCGCGGCGGCGGGCCCGGTCCGGCCCGGGGCCTTTGGACCTGAGATGCGATGAGATGAGGGCGCCAGCCCCGCCTCTCGAACGGAACCACTCTCCAAACACTCGATTTCTCGCCGGCGCGCGCGCGGGGCGGGCCTCGCGGGGTATCCACAAGCAGGAGGAGCACGCCACTTTATCCTGCAGGCGCGGCCCTGGGGATCACTGCCGGGCCGGGCCGGGCGCGCACCGGACCGCGGCGACCGGGTTGCATACAACTTATGGCAACGCGGATGTCTCGGAAAACGGAACGTGAGCGGCAGCTGCACTCAGGCACTTCACTGGAGTTATCCGCACTTTGGCACTTCACACACACACACAAACACGTGCTCGTAAGCACCACTGCACCCGCGCACTTGTCACGCCACGGGCGGGTCGTGGCGGCGGTCGATCCGCGCGCACGCGTCCGCGTCCGGTCTCTGGTCCGGCCGGCCGGGTAGGGTCGGTCCAACGGCTCAAGTCAACCAGCACTCGCCAACTGACGCTAGCCGGAGCGGGCCTAGCTACATCCTCGCCCCTCCGCCGGCCTGGCCCCGCAGCCGCCGGCTCCGAGCCGGGCGCGAGTCGCCGCCGCCGCCGCGCCACGCCCCACCACGTCCCGGCGGCGCGGCCCCGGCCCCAGCCCCGGCCCGCGGGCACAGCGCCGTGCGCTCCACAGCATCCCGGAGCGGTCCAGCGGGGCAGACAGACGATCCACTTACTCCGCCCAGTTACCGGACCTGCGCCGCCGCCGCGCCCCGCCACGCCCCGCCCCGCCCCCGAGCACTGCCCCGTGGCGCGGCACGGCTCGGCTCTCGCAGATGCAATCACATTTGCATTATTCGATTGAAACCTCTGCACTTCCCCGCCGCCTGCTTGCCGCGGCCCGGCCCGTTCCGATGCAGACATAACAAAAGCCGCGGCGGTGCGGGCCGGGCGAGCGCCTGGGGGGTAGGCCCTCCCACGCGCCCGAGTCTGGCGGGCCTGCCTACCCTCGCAGGGGCTCAACCAACAGCAGCGGCACCCAGAGGCGGCGGGGCCGCGGGCGGGGCGCCGGCGGGCGCGGGTCGAATAGCAGGAGGAGCAGACCAATTCCCACGGCTTCTTTACAATAAAGTGGGTGCGTATAAGTGGGTGAGCGAGTAGCGACAGGACAGCGAGTGTGGGTATGTCAGTAAGTATGTTAGTCTGCGCGGGCCGGGCCGGGCGGAGCAGGGCAGCGTGAGTACGGTAGGCGGCGCAGTGAGTCAGTAGCGCGCTGCACTGCACCGCCGCCACGCCACGCCACGGCCAGTACCAGGCCATGCCGAAAAGGAGCGGCCGTTTCTAGTACGCAGTACGAATCTGAGGAGAGTCGAGCCGTCAAGCCGCACAGGGTCGGCAGCCGGGCCGGGCCTGCCTTAATCCGTAGACTAGGCGGTCTGGTCCACTTCTGATGCAGGAGCAGCAGCAGCCCCCTGTCAGTCAGTCAGATTGACGGTGCGGGTACAATAGGCCTGGGCCTGGGCGGCGCTCCGGGAGGGAAGGCCCAGCTCTTGCGCCAGCCTGCAGTGGCCAGGCGGAGAGAATAGGGTCGGAGATCAGCTGGGCTAGCAGCCCTGCTGCCCGGTGCAGGGGCGTGGGGCGGAGCGAGGCGCGTCTGCATGCGCGCGCGCGTGTGTGAGCCAAGGGGAGGGGCAGCAATTGCGCTGCGGCATTACATAGCGAAGACAAGGGACGCATGCTCGCGGTGCACACGCAAAAAGTGACCGCTCCATCGGTGAACACACACACACACATACACACACAGGGAGGGCGCTCGCGCCCGCGCGCGCACACACACACACGCACACGGGGCGTACACTACTTTCTCTCCTCCTCCCGACTGAAATGAGCTTCCGCTCTTCTTGTCTTCCCTTCCCATAGAATAACAACACCTCATTACACACCTCATGCGTTGCGCGCCACGCAACGTATTAATGAACTTCCTCGAAAAGAGAAGGGCGGGGCGGGGCGGGGAGGACCAGCGCCGACTCACTCACCGCCTTCTGGAAGAGTTTGCGCGGAGAGGTCGCCCCGCCCGCAGCTCGTCCGCGGCCCGGCCCGGCGGCGGCTCGCTCCACCCCGCCGTGATCAGGACCAGATCTGGCGCGGATCACGGCGCGCTAAACTGCGCGCAGGTGCGGCTGACGCGCGGCGCGGGGGACCTGCTGGGCATGACCGGACCAGGCCTGGCACGCCGCTCCACTACATGTAGTGCGAAAACGGTTTCACAGATAATAACGACGGGGCGCATCGGCAGCCAGCTGCATCCGATAGGATTATTCTCCAGCACGCGCTTCAGAAAATGTATGTCACGCGGACCTGATCGCGCCATGCAGAGCAGAGCAGGAGGTCTCGCTGTATTATTTGGAGGACAGATCGGGTCCGGCGGGATGGAGATGGGCTGCTTCGCCTGCGCCGCGCTGCGCTCCCAATCATCCGCACGCAGACGCCCTGGACCAGGCCTGGGCCCCGCCCAGCGTGCCCCAATCTCAAAACCGTCACATCAGAAAAATTAATCAGCCTGTCAACCAGAGCAGCACGCAGCATGCCGTGCACATTAATAAATAAATACATAAAAACACACACGGCACAACTTTTCTAAAAGGAGGATTTTTTCCCCTTTCAAAGGTCAGAGGGTTGTCACTGCGCTGCAGAGGCCGGCCCCACGCACGTGTCAGAGAGACGCGGAGACAAGCCGCTGCACGGGGAGGAGGAAGATGAAAGGTCTCCCATCCCAGGGCTGGAGCGAGCTCTAGAGTAGCGAGCACTAGCTGCACTTTTCCTTTCCTTTAACAAACCCACAACGACGACGCAGCTGCTCTCTCGCGACGGTCCTCCACATACCCTCTCTCCCTGCGCCCCGCCCCGCCCCGCCCCGCCCCGCCGCGCCCCACCGCACCACGCCCCCGCATACCTAGGCGACGTAAAGACGTACGTGGACGTACGCTGGCCGGCCGCGGAGCGGCGTGGCGCCCAGCCTGCACTGCCAATCACCGCGGCGTGGCGGGGCGTGGCGTGGCCAATCATAGCACCCCGCCCCGCCCCGCCCCGCCCCGCCCGGGGCCTGGCCGATACCTTGCCAGGCTGGATGTGAGAGTTAAGCCTCACAGCTCTCCCTCGCCCAAACCGCGCGCACGCACACACACACACACACACGAGCCTCGACGCGCTGGACACACAGGGGTGCTGCGACCCTGTCAAAAAAATGCGGTATAAAGAATCATAGGGGAAGTAAAACCTTCGCGTCGCGGAGGTCCAGACGGGAGCGCGGACGCAGAAAGAAACGGGTCGACGAGGAGGAGGGCCAGCCGGGCCGGGACGCCAACGCGCCGCGGACATCATCTGCGCATCTGCGACGCGTCCGACGCCGCTGTCCCGGCCCGGGCCACCTGGCCGATGAAACCGAGAAGATACGTGCCTACCTGAGGGGGAGAGGGAGGGCGGAAAGAGTATCGGCGAGAGAGCTAGGTGAGGGGGTAGAGATAAGTGAATACCCGAGTCGCAGATGGGCGTACAGATGGAGGACGGTCCGGTCCACGGAGCAGGACTACAGGACTACGAACACACCCGCCCCGCCCCGCCCCGCCCCGCCCCGCAGGTAGCAGAGGGTTGACCGCGCCGGGCACCAGCAGCACCAGGTGCGCGGGTGATGGGCGATGCCCCGGCGCGACAAGGACCGGTCAAGGACTGACTAGTGGGGCGGGGCGGGGCGCCCGTGGGTGTTCGGAGCGGGTCATGCATGCGGAGCGGGTGCGCTCATGAGCGGCTCGTCCCGCCCCGCCCCGCCCCGCGCGGCGATAAGCACGCCGTTACTATGATTAACAAGAGAACGCGCCCAGCGCTGCGCTGCGCCAGGACCTGGACTGGACTGGACTGCTCCACTTGCATGCGAGGGCGACGGCGAGCCCCAGCCACCTGGCCAGCTGGCGCGCAGGTGCTAAGGGTAAAGTTACCACAATGACATTGACTCGACTCCGATTTTCACAGAAAAAGTTATCGTCTGCTGATACGCGAAATTTTGCGCGCGAGGTTTTGACCTTGACAATAAGTTGGGGGGTAATTTGTATGCAGAGTTGGCGCTTGTTTTCTCCCTCGGCGGGCCCTCGGCGGCGGCCGTGCGGCGCGCGGCGGGGTGGTGGTGTGAGGTGGGGTAGGCGGGGCGGGGTAGTTGGGGGAGGTGGGGTGGGGAGGCTGGCCGGGCTGGTCCCCACTGGGGCCGTCCATCGCCTCCCCGCCCCGCCTCGCCCCGCCCCGGCCCACCCCACCGCAGCCACAACACACGACTAGGTGAGCCAGCGGGGCCGCTGCGACTGCCAAGTATGCTTATTCCTGCAAACCGGCGCGGCGGGGCGAGGCGGGCAACGCTAAGCCACGGCGTAGCGAGAGAGGCGTTCATCCAGCGGCCTAACGGGCGGGGCGGGGCGGACACGTGGGGGACAAACAGTGTGTGGATGAGGTGCCCGCGGGGGACCAACACTGCGGCGCAGTGAAAGCACCAGGACACGGCTCGCTCAGTTATCAGACAAAAAAAAAGATCAGGATAGAGACGACGACGACGTACTTCTGGACTTCGGATAACGCCCGCAGGGCGCTGTCGCCCTGCGGCTGCCGATTAATTACCACCGTCTTTGATTCTGCCAGTGTCTCTGTACGTCGCCTCGTCCTTCGCTATCGGGCGCGGACTGTTGCAGCGGGCCGAGCGGACTGGTCCCCGCGCCGCCCCGCGCCGCGACCAGGACACTAACGGGTCCGCCTGCCGGCCGGGGCCGGTCAGCCCTTCATTTGCAAACGCACACACATTGCCGCGGTGTCAGTCGCTTCAGGTTCCCGGGGACATTTTTTATTCCAACATAATTACTTGCACTTGTTCAGCGTGTAGAAACTGGACGCCGCCGCGACCGGGCTTGGCGATTTATCATTCGAGGCGCGGCGGCCGGTCAAAGTAAGCAGTCGAGCGAGCAAGAGGTTTCATGCCTCCGAGAGACGCATTTGCCCGCGCGAGATTCAGAACTGTTTTATGCATTTTACAGGGAAAAATATCCGCGATATAGCAGCAGGTGTTGGCGCGCAGTGTAGCGCGGACCAGCAGCAGGGTGACTGTTACCACGTATATGCCGCGTGGCGGGGCGTGGCGGGGCGTGATGGCGGGGCGCAGTGCGTTATGCCCCATTGTGCGAGCGGCATCGCAGCATCCGACACCTGTTGCTGTCCGCCGCGCCACACCGCCTCGCTACGGCGCTCCCCCCCCCCCCCCGCGCTGTAAGCGTCCTAAAGAGCCCGTATCTCCCCTGTATGGTATGGGCGCGGGGCGGGGGCAGAGAGGGGCGCTACGGCAGGCTCGGGCCCCGGCCAAATTCCTATCGTCATCCCTGCAGCAGGCTCAGGCCTAGGCCATAGGCAGGTAGTACATGTCCAGGGCACGCCACGCCTCGCGGGAAACTAAAGGAAAGTCATGCTGGGCCATAGCCCTGAACATAGCGCACAGGATGAAAATTGGGGTGGGCTGCGCAGCTGAACGTGCCCAACGACGCGCACGTGAACGCGTCGTGGGGGCAGGCGGAAACTGAGTCGTCGCCTGTTACGCCGCCTCCGATGCGGTGGGTAGTCCAGGCGGCGAGATCGCGACTTATTCACAACGCCTCAGTGAGGCGGCTGGGATTGGAGGAATCTCCGCGAAAAAGGAGATGCATACATTTGGCGGTGAGGCGTGCCACCCCAGGCCAAGGCGGGCGGGGCGGCCAGCACCCCATCAGAATTTCAGAAGCTCCCCTCCTTTTGCTGCTCCATCCTTGATGAGAACGCGGTCCTGAGTCGCACAACAAGTCCCAACGTCGGGGCGGGGCGCGGTAGTGTGGGGCGGGGCGGGGCAGGGCGGGGTCGGGCCGACCGAGCGGGCCATCGCATCGCCCCGGGCGCGCGGGCGTGCCCCCGGGGAATCGGCCAATAATCTGGGAATTGGACCCCTCCCGCCTACCCTCCTCCTCCTCCCTCCTTCCCTCGGACGAGCGTCTTCTGCCTTCCTTTCACGAAATTCCACGGCATCCCATCCTTAAAAACCGCTCCGGGCTGGACGAGATTTAACAGGGCGGGGCTGAGCGGGCAGCGGGGCGGGCACAGTAGGGACGCCGTCCGGCCCGGCCCGAACTATCAACTCACTCCGAACGACCAGTTCGGCGCTTTTGGAGCACGCAGACACTTCTGGAGGAACTCTTCCCTCCCGCCCCCCTCCATCCCCAGCCGCCCAAACAAACGCCACGCGACTGACAGCCAGCCTCGCGCGGGCCGCGGGCCGCGGGTCGCGGCGGCGCCGACGCTGCTGCCGGCGCGATCTGTCGGCGCCGCCTCGAAGCTCCAGCTGCTCCAGCCGCTCCGGCCGGAACTACTCCGCCCGCCTTTCTCCAGCTTCCTCCGGCGCGGCGCGGCGCGGCGCTTCGGTGGGCCGCGCACAGGTGGCAGCACCGGCAGCACGACCCGACCCGCGGGCGCGGGAGTACTGACCGCGAGCCTCGCGCCGCGCCACGCCACGCCACGCCACGCCACGCCACGAGGCTTCCGACCGACTCCAAGATGGATAGACTTGAACTCTGCACTGCACCTGAGACTCCACAACACTCACCTTGCCGGCGATGACGGCCTGCACGGTGAGCACCTGGGCAGGCCGGTGGTACTCCATCACCTCGCCGGGCAGGACATGACCCACCCCGGGGTCGAACCACACGAGGTCCCCCTGCAACAGAAACACACACACGCGCGCGTGAGCGTGAGCTGAGCAAACTCGACGTCACGTCGCCGCGGCCCGGCCCGGATCGCCGGCCGGCCGGCAAACCGCACTGCAACCCACCACAGGGGCGGTAACGGTAACGGTCGCGAACAGACACATGTTCACAGGTATGTAAGCGGTGTAGTTTGTGGGTGAACTTTGTTAGCAGCTGCAGCCACCCGTGAGCTGGGCTGTAAGCGCGCGTCAGTGTGTGGGCAAGTGTCTGTCTGGATGAGTGTTTGCGCGCAACGCTCCAAAGAAACCATCCCAATTAGAAGCGACCCTCTGTACGGGGGAGGGGGGGGCGGACTGCGGAGAGGAGGGACGCTACATAACACCGCTGGACAGAGAGTGCCGACCAGCCGGACGCAGCGCCGCGCCGCACCTCGCGGTGAAAGCCACGCGCCGAATGAGAAATTCGTCTGCAACGCCCGCCCGCCCACCCGCCAGGGCAGGGTAGGGCAGCGCCATACTCACTGCTTCCAGGCCGCTGCACAGCTCCTCGGGGGACGGCTCGCGGGGTGCGGGCGCGGCCGAGGGCTCAGCCCTGGTGACCTGCTGCCCCGACCCGAAGGACTTGAGCTTGGAGGTGCGCGGCCGGGGCACGGGGTAGCCGCCGGCGCGGTGCTCGGAGGGTGGTGACGGGCACGGCGTCGGAACGCGGGGCGGGGGCAGCGGCGGCGGCCCGGCCCCACCCAGCCGGCCCAACGAGGACGAGCGGCTCAGCGGCGGCGCGGGAGTGGCGCGCGGGGTGCTGGGCGCCGCGCTGGACACGCTGCTGCGCCGGGCGCGGAGGGTGCCGCGGAGGGTGCCGTGGAGGGCGCCCTGGAGGGCGCTCTGCAGGAGGGCCGGCGGCGCGCCGTGCTGGCCACCGTGCTGGACGCTCGCCCGCCTGGGCCGCGGCTTCAGGAAGTCGGCCGCGCTCATGACGCCGGGGCGCAGGACGGCGGTGGCGGACCGCGGCGACGTCGTGGACACCCTGGCGAGCGTCGCGCCGCAGGGCAGCACCTCGCGCTGCAGCTCCACGACGTCGGCGATGGAGGCGCGCCGGGTGCGCTGGGTGCGGAGCAGCACCGGCGCCGCCGCCGGGGACGGCGCCCTGGCGGGGGACTCGGTGCGCACGGGGAGGTCAGCGTCGTCCCTCAGGGACGCGGACGACGTGATGGACGCGTACTTGGTGCCGCGGCTCGTGAACTTGGTCGGGGTGAGGTAGCGGATGTGGCCCTGCGCGGTGAGCGTCGCGCCCTCCGGGTAGCCCTCGAGGCGCGCGTCCCGCACCGCCTCGCGCACCGCGTCCCGCACCGCGTCGCTCACGTCCTTGCAGTAGTTCATGTTGACGTCCACGTCGACGCCGCGCTCGTTGTGTGATGCTGCGATGAGGTCCTGCTCGCTCGCGGAGGAGCGCAGCCTCCTGACGGGCACGGGCGGCGGGGCGGACACGACGGCCATGCCGTCCAGGTCGTCCACGCTCTTGATGGTGACGGAGATGGAGAGCTGTGACGGGTCCAGCGCCAGGTCTGAGGTGGAGGCTGAGGCCGCCCGCGCCATCATCTTGCTCCGGCGGCCCTCCGACAGCTTGGTGTAGCGGCCACGCGCCGTCTGCAGCTGCTCCCCGGGCTGCAGCTGCTGCTGCTGGCGCTCCAGGGCGGCGGACTTCATCTCCGCGTAGCGCTTGCGCACGGGGCCGCCCCTGACCGTGCCCGCGCCCTGGGCGGAGGACGCCGACGGCGTCGGGGTGGTGGCCGTCTTGCGCAGCGTCCCAACCACCGCGACGGCCTCGGCCTGCTTGGGCGATCGGCCGCGGCCCCGGCGCCGGCCGCCCGTGCAGCCGCCGAGGTCCCCGCAGAACACCCTGCCCACCGACGTGTTGGTGGCGATGGAGCTGCGCGACGGCGTGGGCGACGACGTCACCTGGTAGCTGCCGCGGTTGCCGGACGACTTCCACGTCGGGCCGCTACCGCCGTCCTCGCGGAGCGCGTAGCTCGTGCCGATGGCGCCGAGGTCGCTCCAGCGCCGGCGGAACTTGAAGCCCAGCAGGCGGCTGCCCATCTCGAGCAGCCCGGGCCGGGGTGCCTCGGCCTTCTCGCCGGGGAGGAACAGCTCCGGGGAGGCGGGCGAGGCCACGGCCCCGGCGCCCACCCCGGCCCCGGCCGCCACCCCGGCCCCGGCCATGGCCACGGCCTGCGACGGGCTCCACTGGCCGTGCATGCTGGCGCTGGCGCAGGAGGTGGCGCCCGGGCCTCAGTCCATGGCGGCCGCCGCCGCTAGGGCGCGCCCGCTCTCCGCCGCTCTCCGCCCCCTTCGTCGGCGCGCCCGCCCCGCGACATGCTGGCGTCCTTCTTCTGCTGTGGGGCCGCACCTGTTCAACCGTCATCCCCTTGCTCATAGACACCACAGCACCACCTCGCCCACGGCCGAAGGGCCGTTACTTGGTTTGGCTCGCCCGGTCCGGTCCGGAATGCCGGGCATCGCGCGCTGTTTGCAGTCCGCGCTGACGGCCCTAGACCTTACTCGCGGAGGCCCGCCTGGCCTGGCCTGGGCCGCGCGGCGCGGAGCGGAGCGGCCAGGCTGGCGGAACGAATGCACTGGAGGGCACGAGCCGCTGCGGCCCGGCCCGGCGCCGTGTACACAGCTAAGAGATACCCTCCCCTCCCCTCGGGGGGAGAAAGAGACGGATAATCATTGTCTACATCATCCTCCTCGCCACGTTCTACGCACTATAAAGCAGGGCAAAAGGCGTTGTCGAGCGATGTTGTCGGCGAGAGGAACAGCAGGGCGTTTTGAGGATCGTGTGCACTGAGGCTACTAGCTGGACGCGCCCCCGGAGCAGGGCAACGCGAGAGTCCCGCCCCGCCCCGCCACTCAATGCGTTAAAGTGCAGCATCGCCGGTCACCGCGTGTGAGTGCACTTCGCAGGACCACCCTCGCCTGGCAACACACCTGATCCCGATAGCTCAGCCCGGCCCGGCCGGCCCGGCCCGTCAGCTTGCTGGCCTCCTAACTTTTACTCGGTTCTTTCGTGAAATTGTTGCTCGCGAGCGAGCACACCGCTTGGCAGACGGCACGCACGCCGGGGCGGCGCGGCGCGGACGTGCTCCCTCATACACACGCGAAAGTGAAACACGGAGGAGGGTGCGGCGCGGAACGGAACGGGCAGGGCGGGGCAGGGCGGGGCAGCAGGGCGCGCGGGAGGTAGAGTAAGGAGAGGAGAGAGGAGAGGCGAACAAACGAAAAGACTGACAGTCTGACTGACAGTCAGACAGAAGACACACGAATTTCTTTCTCCCATTATCGGGGGCGGTCAGCGGGGGATAATACGGGAGAGTGGATGAGGTTCTTTAGCAGTCCTGCTGCAGCTGGAGGCCGTGGCTGGCGGGGCCGGCGCGGGTCATGTCATGTCCTGTGCAGGACCCGCGGGTGCAGCTGGCCCGGCGGGCCCACGCGATGCACATCCGGTGCAGCTGCAGCTGGGCAGCCTGACGGATCGGATGGGATCAGCCGCTGCAGTGCCGTGAAATGGCACATACAACTCGCGAGGGGGGGGGCAGCGGGAGGACAGGCATGCCAAGGTCGCCGCGCTCCCTACGTATTGTCATCGCGGCTGCACGGCCCGTGAGAGCGGCCGCCCCGCCCGGCCGCTGCAGCAGAGGCGCCTGCGAGGAGCGGGGTAGGCCGCCCAGTGAGGCACGAGTGTCGCGCGGGGCTGCCTACCCCGAGGAGGTAAGGCGCTCGTGAGCAGCCTGTCTCGGGAAACGCGAAGAGTTAGGGAGTTTACAAGGATAGTGCAGCCACAGCATGTGGGTTAGGGTTAGCCTTAGCAAGGAAAGAATAATTTTACGAAACAGTTTTGCCATTGGTACTGCACCCCGAACTACGCAGAAAAATGCCATCAGCTACAAACGTCAAAAAAGTGGATACAGTAGGCTATTCCTTCAAGCACGCTACGTTACTTTTAACCCATGAAGGAGTGCGTGAGTGGCCGGCGCGGCGCGGCGTCCCCTCCGGGATTGACTCCTCGCCAACTGCCCGACAGCCTGGCCTGCATGGCCTAGTGCGGCGCGCGCCGCTCCGCTCCGCTCCAGTTGGGCGTACTTACTCCTCGCCACGGCTCCAGCAGCAGCGGGCCCGGCGCCGCGGCCGGCGCGGGTGGTCTCATTGGCCGGCACAACGGCTAATTGCCTCCCCTCGCCGCGCCGGTCACACGCGGTGCGGTATCGGTCACGCCCGGTCACATTCGGTCACACCCGCTGGTCCACATTTGGTCACACCTGGTCAGGTCACATTCGGTCCGCGCGCTCGGACGCCCGCGGGCTCACTGCTGGCGTGTCGCATGATGTCCCCCGCCCCGCCCCGCGCGCCCACACGGCCCCGCGGCCGGCCGCGTCCGAAAGGACACACATACACTTTTGCGTGCAGCAGCGCGGGGCGGAGGGGGCGGGGTGGGGCGGGGCGAGGTGCGGGGGGCGTTCCGATCGCTCGCGGTGCGGCGGCCTTGCGAGCCGCGGGCCATCCTCTGGTCCGGGCGGGGCGGGGCGGGGCGGACAGCTGACGCCACGCGCCACTGCGCCCGCTGCACGCGGCTCTGTTGTCATCGCGCACCCCGCCCCGCCCCGCCCTGCAGCCAGAAAGCGCGGCAATGTCGAGCAGTCTGGCCAACAGTCCCGTCACTGCGAGACCAGAGTTCAAGTCACTTATTCTGACAGTCAACAGAACACGTACCAGGCACCTCGGAGAAAACTTATTCCTCCACACCCATGTGATGCGGAAATTTTTTTAACGCACACACTTTTTCTTTTGACAGCACAGGTACTTGAACTCGCAGTCATATCGAACAGTACACACATGGACGCGTGGACAGGAGGTATTTCTGGAGCCGCTGGCGAGGCCGTGCGGTACGCGTGCGGTACGCGTGCGGTACCCGTGCGGTGCGCAGGACGTGCGGTGCGGCGCGCCGAGGAACGGAGAAGGAGCTCCGCCTCGCCCGCATCCAGGCGGAAATACTGCACGCGTGCCGAGGCGAGCCGAGCAGAGCGGAGCGGGGCCGGCCGGAATACACTCCTGGAAGAGGATTTTGGGTGGGACGCCGCGCTCAGCGCACAGAAAATACGCGAAATGATCGTGGAGACGGTCGGGCCGGACTGGTGAAGTATGCGATTCCGATGTGATGTTTTTTTCCCCCTGAGGAAAACCCTCTAGTCGCATAGTTGGTAAAGCTTAATCCTCGGCTCCTCCAGTGACATTTTCCACGTTTGCACTATTGTTTTGATTTTATCACATTCGGGCGAAAAGACGAGCCATCACAATCGGAACGGATTGATCTTTCCAGATCCGAGCGAGCCAAACCAAGCAGCAATAGCAGGTACGACACAAAAAAAAAGCAGTGACAGGTGCAGGCGTCGGTGCGGAGGGCTCTCGTACAACAAACGAAAAGCACTGGGGGCACTGCGGCCGGAGGCCAGGCCAGGCCGGCGATCACTGAAACACTGTCACTCGCGTCACTTCACATCACAACACGCCGTCACGTCACTAAGGCTCCTATAGCGGCCCGTCCGCGTGACGAAGGTATTTCACACACTTAAATCCAACTGAGGGCGAGACAGAGAGAGAGAGCGACGCGCGTCGCGACGGCAGCGTGACAACGACAGCAACAATAACACAACGTGACTAACGCGGCGCGGCGCTCGGCGGCGGCGGCGGCGGCGGCGCTCCGAGCAGCGTGATAGCCGGCCAGCAACTGGCTATCCGTATCAGCTGCTTCCATACACGGTCAATTTTTTACTTTTGTGCTTCTTGTTTCTGCGGTCCACGGCGCGCGGTGCGGTGCGGCGCGGCGCCACGCCGGACCCACCCACCTGTGCAATACGGGGCCCCCACCCCGGCCCCCCGGGCCCCCGCCCCGCCCCGCCACGCAGCGCCACTCCACTCCCTTCGTACAGTCGGGTGCGTCCGCCCTGCCCTGCCCTGCCCTATCCCCCCCTCCCCTTCCCCCAGGGTAGAGGGCCCCCGCGTGCGACGGGGTCCGCCCCCAGGTGCGACTTAAATGGCTGCAATGAGCGGCACAGCGCGGGCCCAGCTGGGGCTGGGGCGGGGAGGGGAGGGGGGGGGGTCTAGGTTGGTGACCCGCTGGAGAGGAGTGAGGCGACAAAAGAAAATCATCACCCAAACCATTTTTTTTCCCCGTCCCATACTTTTCATCTTTTATTTCGGAGAGTTGATGCAGACGCGCGCGGGTGTCGGCTGGAGAGAAAATAGTTTGGGAGCAGCAGAAACAGAAACGTCTAACGCCACACAGCACGTACGGTGGTATACGGGGAGGTCCTGATTGGTCTGTTCGTGCTCACCTCCCCTCCCTCAGCACACACACACAGAGGAGTGATCCAGTTTGGCGGGCAACGAGCGTACAGAGAGGAGAGGGGCGGGGAGGAGAAGGAGGGAGAGGAGAGCGGGCATCGCGTCGGTCCGACACGCACTGCATGCCACCACTTCCGAGCCTCCCGCCGCCCCACCACGCCGCGCCGCGCCGCGCCACGCCACGCGGCACCACAGCGCCGCCACGCCAGTTTTAAAACGGGTGTCGTGGCGCCCCTCCCCTCCCCTCCCCTCGCCTGGAGCGGGAGATGACACCTCCTGAGACAACCAGGCAGCCCAGCGGTAGGAGCAGAGTTCATGAGCGGGCTTATAGGTCGCGCGCGGGCACCAGCTCGGATATCGCAGAGAGAGAGAGAGAGAGACGATTCTACGAGGCAAATACACGACTCTCTATACTCCGCTCCGCACAGTCCCGTCGGCACGGCGGCATACAACGCGATATCCCAGAAGAAACTAAACCAAAAAGGGGGAACAATCACTTCCGTGCCTCATACTACTACTACCTCCTGTGCGCGCACATGTAAGCCTATAGCAGGATGTGCAGCCCACACATCACGTCATCGCTTCCAGTGGTGTATATGTATCCCCCGGCCCCGGCCCGTACCGTCCGGCTGACTTGACTGAGTAATCACAAAAGCAACCGGAACCCCCGCGCCCCGCCCCACCCCGCCCCGCCCGCTCAGGCGTAGACAGAAAGCGCAACAGCGCCGGCAGCCTGGTCCACCTGACCACGCCTCGAAAAAAAAAATGGGAAAAAATGAGAGAGAAAAAAGCGGAAGGCGGAACTCACCTGCTCTAACCAACCAAACTCCCCTCACCAAGGCAGGGCAGGGCGCCTGCACAGCGCTCTTTACATAAACTCACGACGGGCCGGGTGGTCACGCCCCCCCCCCCCCATCTGTGGCAATTGGGAATCAAAGTAAGGCGGGCGTGCGGTGCGATTGCAGCTGTTGTCCAGTGCGGAGGTGCTACACCGCGGGTCCTTTCTCCTTACGCACCAGCCCCCTCTCGATCGGGACGGTGAGCTTAAGTACGGTAGAGTGGAGCAGCGCGTCTTGGTGGTGTTGTGAGTGGTGTGTTGAAAGTGTCATGCCACCGTTCATGGCGGAAATATATAGCAGGAAAACCGACGAAAAATCAGACAAGGTTTGATAATGAAGATGCACTCACCTTGTCAAACTCCAGCGCCATGACTGGCGGGGCCTCCGCGATGCTGCTCATCGCGCTGCTGGTTGGCTGGAGGGCCGTCAGGGCGCGCTGGTAGCCATCGTATCGCCTCGGCCGCTCCTCCCCGCGCGCCGGCTAGCCTGTCTGCAACAAGAAACAAGAGCGAGTTAGTATGAGCGCACGCACCGCCGGGCGGGTAGGCAGCCCAACGTACACGGCGCGCACGCACGCGAGCCTGCGCCAGGTAGGGAGACTCCAGCGAGAGGCGGAGAGAAAGGTGATCAACATCGTGGAGTAGTACCAGTAGTACACCACTTCAATCATTCGTCACTGACAAGTGTTCTGTATCGAGCGATAAAAACGCGCAAACGCACGCAGTATATGCCACATTCAGCACCTTGACCGTGGCATGGAATGAACACGCCTACGCACACGTTGCGCTGGGCGGGCGACGAGGAGAGACCGCGGCTCTAACAAAAAAAATTATCCGAGTGAAAAAAATGAGCGATCTGATTGTTCCCGTTGTCTGCGGCGCCGCGCCGATCCGCCCGCGCTGAACGTGATCTGGACCGATCTGGACATGCTGCAGATCAAGGCCGCTCACGCTCGCTGGATGGCGCCACCGCCCCGCCCCGCCCCGCCCCGCCCAGCGCCGCTGAGCCTAGCCTGCCGTTAATTATTCACGTTTTCAATCCCCAGTCGGCGGCGGCGGCTGCGGCGCGCGCTCCGAGAGCAAGCCAAGGCTGCGGGACTAATGCGAGCCGATTACTACCCTGCGGAGTCGGACAAGTAGCCTGCCGCCGAGCTGCGAGCCCCGACCCGTCCAGGCCTCCCCACTGCGAGCAAACGTGCGATTTTCTTTTCTATTGTGGAGACTGAAGTACGAATTTCGTAATACAAGAAAAAAGTAAAACTTAAGAAGAAGAAGAAAAAAAAAAATATGGCAGGGGATACTTTGGTCCAGGCTCCACTATGCTGATAATACGAGTTTGACGTGGGTTCCGACGTCGATACCCGCAGATACTCCGGCACACCCGGAGCGCTACTCCACCGGCAGGGAGTAGCGCCGCCGTGCCGGAGCAGCGGCCCTGCGCCTATACCTCTTGCCTCGGTACCCGCGTACCCGTACCGCCCTCCCTCTCTCTCCCACCTCCTCCCGCACTCCAGGACGTCCCCCTACGTCTCTTTCTCTCTCCCACCTCCTTGTCTCCCCCCCCCCCACCCCCCCAACCCACCAACACACGGCGTGCGGAATGCGGTACTATTGGCCAGGGGGCCCGGGGCGCGCGGCGGGGCGGGGCGGGGCGCAGCAGGTCCTTTCACTGACGAAAACACAAGGAGCGCCCGCCACGCCGCGCCACGCCACGCCAGAAACAAAAAGTCGATGAGCCACGCCACGAGCACCGCGAGACCCGGTCCCAAGAAGCTCGGCGCGCACAGCAGGGCAGGGCAGGGCCGAGCCGGTCGCCTTTTAATTCCCCAGCAGTGACGTAACGCAATAACGCTAAGAGACACCGCGGCAGTAACGCTGGTACTGCAAATAGGCTAGCTGCAGCGCCCCGCCCAGGAAGCGACAACCACTGCACGTCAGTCACTCATCTCCTGCAACCTCACACGCGACCTAACCCTGAATAAGGCGAGGTCACCCACCGGAGCGTTTGTTTTGGGTAGGTGCCCCGCCCCCTCTTCTCCCCCGCCCCCCGGCGTGGGGATGAACGGTCCTAACCCACCGCGGAGAGGCGGGGCGGGCAGGTGCGCCGCGCCACGCCGCGCCACGCCCGGCGGATAACGACCCCACCACACTGCGCGGGGATTCATCATAAAAAAGGAGAATTACAAACAGCTTCATTTCTACGCGTCTCCACGTCTAGCCGCCGATAAACCAAATCGCGGGCGCAAAGGTCACAGCAGCAGCAGCAGCAGCAGCAGGGGCCGCGGCCGCCGCGGTAGCAGCAGTCTAGTGGTAACGCAGGTGCACCTGCGTAACGGCGATACCCCGCGCGTCGCGCGCGCTGCAACGCTCCGCTCCGCTCGACTCTGCTCCTGCCCGACCAGACCAGACCAGACCAGACGTACGCAACAGAACAGATTTACCGTACGCCGTGGGAGCGCGGCCACTCGCCCATTGCGATAATATCGGCCATCACGGCGCACTTGTTCTCGCGCGGCGCGGCGCGGCGCAGCGACCCGTCGGCTGCTGCAGACACGCCCCGCTCATCACGTGCAGACACCCGCCCCCACACTCACACACATGCATACACCGTGCGGCGATGACGATTAAGCCACAACTGCAGTCGCTACTTCGTTATTGCGGTGTGAGAAATTTCGCAATCGAGTGGCGGCGGTGCATCCAGTGATGGCCGCCGACCAGACCGGTGCGGCAACAGCAGCAGGAGCCCCGCGGCGCCCCGGAGGAGACCGCGACCGTCGTGAAGAAAGTGAGGACCCGCGCCGTATAGGACCGCGTGCCGGCCGCGTGCGCTGGACCAATACACCTGTACACGCGGGCACATGCACAGGTGCATGAGGTACTGCAGGGCAATTACCAGGGCTGGCCTGGCACGCCCATCTTGTGTCAACCGCTCATGTGACTGGGCAAGAGGCCGCCCAGGAATTCAAAACGTGGAGTGCTCCGGGCGGGGCGGGGCGGGGCGGGGCGGGGTGGGGTAGGGCGGGGCCGCGGGCCGACCGGGCCGACCGGCTGTCGGCAAAAGGTTAGCGTTAGGCGAGGCGAGGCCAGGCGAGGCCGACAACCCCTTTCTTCACTTTCGCAATGGAAGTCGTCCACCACCACGACACACTACACCACCACCAGGCGGGGCGGCGCGGGCCGGCGCAGCTGCAGCGCTAACCTCAACAGCTGATCTTGATCCGATTATTGCGTCACCGACCCACGCGATTAGAAGCGCGTGCGCGCGCGGCGAGAGAAGCGGTGCGAAAGAAAAATGATCGCTGAAGTTCATGACTGGCGGTTCAATCATGAGAGATGTAGGTCCCTCCAGGTCCAGCTCCAGCTCCAGGAGCCTGGCCATGACGTCGCGGCTCTAGCCTGCAGTTCTCCAGGCGCTCTCTGGAATGCTCCTGGAAGTGCCAGCAGCCGGCCCCAGCGGGGCGTGGCGTGGCGTGGTGATGCGAGAACAGCAACAAGTTACAGGGACACCGCAGACATGTTTACGGCGCGCGCCGCGGACAGACACTCGGACAGACAGGGAGACAGACAGACGGATAGACAGACAGACAGCAGACATACTGGTGCCATCGTACCGGAGTAAGTCACACTGCAGTACAGAGCAGGACCGACACTTCACGCCACTGCTGCTAACATCAATTTTCGCATCATACCCTTCCCCCTTCCTGCGCTCTCCGTCCAAACCCCGCGAAACAGCAATTTTATTACCATTATTTTTCTGTTCACGGATATATATATTTTTTTGTTCCATCCTCCATCTTTTCCAGAAAATTGTCCGTCGCTAGATGCGCGGCGGGGCAGGGCGGGGCAGGAGCAGCTCCCTCCCAGCAGGAGGTCATTGCCGCGGGGAGGTAAGTGGACCGGCCGGGCCGGGCCGGGCCGGGCAGGACCGGCGGGCACAACAGACACAAGACGGATCGGCAAAAAAGGGAAGTAATTCGACAACGAGGGGCGTAGCGTAGCAGCAGCTGGAGTGATAAACCCCGAGGAAGGAGGGAGAGGGAAGTTCGACAAGGGCGTGCAAATTGATATGGAATTAGCAGAATGGGGACCGCGCGGGGGCCGCACCGGGGGCCGGACGGGGCCGCGGGGACTCAAACGCACGACTGCATAAGAGAGCCGAGCCCCGCCACGCCCCGCCACGGCCCGTCAGGCAGAGTGCCAATAATAACGTGCCCCGCCCAGCAAACCATGCACACACAGAAAAAATAAATAGTTTTTGTTGGAATATAAAAGCGGACCAGAAAAAAAAAGAGACCAGAATACATTGACGTTGAGTGTGGAGGATGGCATCGAAAATGCGCGTTAAAGTTAATTCACGTGAGGCGTAACCGATAGGCTCCGCGGCCGGGGCGTGACGCCACGCTGCACGTTACATCACACGGAGGTTAAGTTAAGAATGAGAATATAGTGATTCAAATGAGTCGCCGCCACGCTACGCTACGCCACGCCACGCCGCGGCGCCGCTCCCATGCAGCGTTTCGAGGGCGTGACAGACCCGGGCGTGGCGCCTTGTGGCGGGGCGGGCACGCACGTGGCGTGTGCGCGGGGCCGGGCGGGGCCGGGCGGGGCGGGGCGGGGCGGGGGTCCCCAAGGCGCATGCCCGCGCGCACGCACACCAAGTAGAGCACGACGCTCCCAGAGAAGCACGGCACGGACACCGCGGCCACCGCCAACTGCCCCCGAAGCGGTGGGTGCAGCGTGAGAAAGTATCGCAAAGAAACTGAGGAAACAACTTGATAAATTTGAGCTTGTGTTTCATTATTATTTTTAACTCCGAAAGAAGGGAGTGTAAAAAGTTGGGTATATCGTGATCGCCAGGTCCACACCGCCCTGAGCCGCCACCGCGGCCGCCTCCAACCACCTCCGGGGCCGGGCCGGGCCGGAGACACGATTCAACAAGGCGTCATTTTCCCTGAGGCGCAGATATTAGGTCGCCGTGCCGCGCGGCGTGCTGAGCCGCGGGGAAGGGCCGGGGCGCGGGGCGGGGCGGGGCGGGCGGGCGGGCCGGCTCAAAGAGTGTCGCGATGCTATCCGCTCAAGTACCTCTTTCCCCGCCGTCTCCGCAACGCGATGGGAGGGAAAAAATGACCGAAAAAATAGCACCACTATAAAAAAGATTTGTAAAAAATAAAAACGGGCGAACAACTGCTTTGAAGTAGGTCGAATCGATTTTTCTTTTATTTGTGGTTTATTATGGTTCGTATTATAAAATTACGGCGACGAGGCACGAACACGGAACTCCGCGTTCTACTGGCTGTGGCGCTGCAATCGGCATTGCGAGCCGTGAGGCCGCGGGGCCGCGCCCTGCAGCACCACGCCCCTTCCAGGACAAGGCGACGCGTGGCACTGACAGACTGCGTGCTCAGGCGGGGCGGGGCGCGGTGACATCGACCCCACCTGACCCCTCGAGGCGCCCCGCTGCGTTTGTTCCGCCGGCCAGCCCCGCGGCCCCGCCCGGCCCCGCCCGGCCCCGCCCCGCCCTGACAGTACGCGTACGCGTCGGCACGCACCGCCCGCTGGCCTGGACACACACCACCACACGCACGTACACATACAGTCCAACAACGGACCGTTTTGTGTACAAGCAGCCGTGGCCTTTAAACATGCGATTTTTTTTTTCCAGGTCGAGAAAGCATTGGAACGGGCGAACGGTGCCGAGCGGGACCATACACGGGGGTGAAAATATTTAATTCCAGCAGTAGTGCGACTACGACCTCGCGGATAACTGCGGACACTCGCTGCCACGAGCTGACGCCGCGGTACCTCCGGCACGCCCTCCACTGCGACCCGCCACGCCCCGCCACGCCCCGCCACGCGCCGAGCAAAAACCCGGCACGCCGTCGCGCCCGCAATAAGAAAGACGCCAGCGTCGCGTCGCGTCGCCTGCCAAATGAGGCAGATATACCGTAAAAATATCGGACTGATATCTGGGCGAGCGGGACGGACGGGACGGAGACAAGTGGGCCGGCCGAGAGAGAGGTGAAGGAGGGCGTCTGGATCCTCCCGGTGGAGGTGCCGCCCCGCCCCGCCCCGCCCCGCCCCGCCCCGCCCCGCCCGTTGTTCGTAGCCCTCCCTCGCCCTGTCTGACTGGGAGGTGCGCTCAGCCCAGCGCGCTCACTGAGCGGCGGCACTTCGGCACAGATAAGCGTTCAGTTAGACGGTGTAGAAGCTCGGCACAACGGGGCGCGGCGGGGCGCGGCGGGGCGGGGCGCGGTGGGGCGGGGCGGGGCCCTGTGCTAGGCCCTCCTGCTCTGCCCTCGCCGTGTCCGCGCGCGCCTGCTTCTGGGAAGCCGATGCGGAATGGCTCTCCAGCCCGCTCAGCCCCCCGTTACACCGTTAGACAACAAACGCTCAAATTTACTTAGCTAAAAATAAAAATCAACGACAAAAACCCCTCGTTAAAACATTGCCACGTGATGTAAATGTAAAAGTCTCACTCTCCCTTATAGCGCGCATTTTTCCGCCAAGTTTAACCTCTCCTAAAGGGGAAGAAGCGGGTAATTCTTATGTCGGGGGCTTTTTGTCTGGCAAAACGAGCGTGCAGACAATAGTCAATTGCGCTGAGCGCGCGAGCATCCCTCCCTCCTGCCTGGCCGGCCCGTCGCGTCGCTCTGAGCTATAACCTCCCCCGTGCGAGGCGGCGAGCTCACATCCCAGCGAGCGGCGCGGCGCGCCGCCCACAACATTCGCACTTTTATATTTAATTCATACTTAACTCTCTTCTCCCTCGACACCCTCGGCACGGAAAGAAAAAGTGTACGTCGGCAACCGCAAACGGGTGGGAAAACCAAACGTAAATCGAGCAACGACTTTGGAACATCGTATCGAAAAATAACCATTATTAGGACGTGGTGCGCGTCCTTGAGAGGTGCACGAAGTGCCCTAACCCCGCCTGGCCTGACACCCGACAACATCCTCGACATTTGAATCGGCAGCCCAGCCCTCTCTACCCTTTCCTTTCACCGCTGGGCTGGGCGGGCGCCCCTGACCGCACCGGTACGGCGCGGCGCGCGGACTGACAGACATACAGACAGAGATACTGACACTGAGTGACAGGACAACTGACACCTCTGACAAAAGGGACGCGGAGTATAGTGCAGGTCGGCTAAAGCGCGCGGCGACGACGGCAGAGCCGCACCATGGACATTAAATTCGAGTTCAATGTCCTTCTGTACTAGAGTAAAAGCAAAGAAACTTTCAAGAAATTTTCGCGAATTAAGTTACACGTAGTAACATCTATGATATCCACAACTCTTAGAGGGGGAAAGGCGAGGCAAGCAAACTTATTCAAAGCCACTGCGGGCGCGGCAATAAGGAGAGAGGGCGCTGGTGTCGCTCCTCGCCAGCGCCTTACCCGGGCGCCGCGCCGCGAACAGCGCAGGCACAACGGAGTGAAAAGACACGACAGGTGTGAGTTCCGTCGCACGCATTCCTCGGCGTGCCGCCCACTCCACTCCGGGCCACGACCCGCCCCACCCCACCCCACCCCACCCCGCCCCGCCAGCGACGACGGGCGGGCGATACGGCCGGGCCGGGCCGGGCCGGTGCGGCGGTGAGCGGCGGGGCGCGGTATCTTCACTCCATTGACCTACTTGAGCCGATTTGGCGCATCAGCGGCGGCGCGGTGGCGCCCTTCTCTCCCTCCGCCAGCGCGCCCAGTGCAGCGCCACGCCCCGCCCCGCCCCGCCCCGCCCCGCCCCACCCCACCCCGCCCCGCGGTAATTGAAGCGCGGCGCCAAAGTCCTCCTCGCAGCGAGCTTCTCGAGCAATCAGCAGGCCAGGCCAGGCCAGGCCCGCGATGCGATCGCCTCTTTGTCGCCGCTGCCCGCGCCGCACCGCGCCCAAAGAAATCAGCTGCTGCTGCAGGGGGCGGAGCAGGGCCTGCTGGAGGACCGTGACGCGGCACAGGCGATGAGAGGCGAGGCAGGGGTCATCACTCTGGTTCAGCGGCGGGGCGGGGCGGGGCGGGGCGGGGCGGGCAAAGTAGCAGGGGTCATTCAATGTGGGCCGGCGGGGCGGGCGGGGCGGGCGGGGCGCGGGGCGGGGAGCAGAGCAAGGGGTCATGATCGCCGAGGGGGTCATCAGCCGCCCCGCGCCATTCGCGCGATGGGATCAGCCTCGCTACGCTACGCCACGCCACGTCACGCCACGCCCAGGTCGTGGGTTACGTCAAGGCACTGGTAGATCAGGGGGCGCGGTGCGGGGCGGGTCTTAGCGGACGGGTTAGTAGAGCCGCGAAGTCCGAATAACGCAAATTACGTCAGGACGGAAAAGCCAATACTATAGTTATTACAGCCAGGATAGAGCTATGTCATTTTTTCCAAGGCACCTTATTGCGGGATTCTCGCCAGTCTCATGCATGCTGTGCATTGCAGCATTACTGTCACTGTCACTCGTTACTAAGTGTATGACAGATATCGTTAGCGAGGTGCATCTAGATATTAATTGCCCTTTGGTACAAAGGGACGGAGACAAGCGGTGCTTAATGAACCCTGCCCGGCCCCAACGCCGCTTACAAATGGATTAGAAAAGCGGAAATCTCTCTCGATATTCTCCCACGACCCGGCAACACCGCGCCCGCGGAGCCGCGCCTGGGCCGGGCCGGGCCGGGCGCGGCGTTGAGTAAGGGTCCGGGCCCGCCGGCCAGGGCCGCGGCGCGCGGGGAGGCAAAAGCTCTGCGCAAAGGCGAGGGAAAGGAAAGGAAGACCAAATGTCAGACATCCTCGCCCCGCGCCCGCGCCCGCGACAGGGACTATGGACAGTCCCTCACTCCTGCCCTGCCGCGGCTACTCACCTCATGAATGAATGAATTCGCTTGCATTAGAGAGGGCGCAGCGCAGCGCGGACTTTGCTGTGCAGGTCTCATGACAAAATGCAAATTTTTACAAAAAGGGGGGAAAAAGATCCTCTGTTCCAGCGGGTTTTCTGGTGAGCAGAGCAGCAGCAGCACAGCTCCTCTCCGGGGCCGTATCGCACTCGCAGCCCAGCGCAGCGCCAGAGACGGGTTTGCTGAGAGGGTCGGCCCGGCCCGGACGGGCAGGGAAGGGCATTGCCGCATTGAAATAAAGTAATAACCGCCAATTACTCGAGTGAAAAAAAATAACGCAACTCCTCGGCCGCTCGCGGAAAGGGGGAGGGGGGCAGCACGGCGAGCTTCTACACCGCGGAGGGCCGGAAACATGCAAGACTCCTCCTCAATCATAAAAAAAACTGCAAGAAAGAGTAAAATCTTAGTTCCATAGATTCAGGTCCAGCATGCAGCATGGGTCCGGTTCGGTTCGGTCCTGGCGGGGGAGGTGGGCGGGGCGCGAGGCGGAGTAAGCGCCTGTGAGTGCCACAGGCAAAAGACGGAGGAGAGACGAAAAAAAAAAACAATGGCAGAAGCAACGTTATTTTACTACGACGTTCAGAAAGTAAAAGCTGTCGGGGTGGGGTCGGGTCGGAGCGCGCGCTGGGCTCGGCTCGGCTCGCCTGGGGGTGCCGCTCCGCGCCGAGCTCATCCGCGACTGTGTCGTGACTCATGGAGGTGGGCGGCGGCGGGGCGGCCGTGCACGCCGGCCAACAAGCCAACAATTTTTCACGTTTATAAAGGTAAATAAAAAAAATGATGTTGTTTTTTTTTTTTTTACACTAGTACCTACAAAATAATCCGTTAGGCTTCACTTAACCCACCGCTTTTCAAACTCAGCGAGCGTGCACACTTTTTAGTGCGGTGCTAGTGCGCCATGGACGCGACGCCATGGCAGGCAGCAGCGTCAGGCTATGGGCCGCCCGGCCGCCGTCACTCATCCATTCTCGGGCGTGGCGGTGCGTGGCGGGGCGGGGTAGGGCGGAGCGGGGTGGGGCGGTGGGTGTACAGTCCGTGTCGCCGCGCATATCCCGTTACTCAAAACTTCCTCAAAACATCGCGGTTCATCGACGTCGATGATGACGCCGGGCGCCGCCAGGTGCAGTCCTCCCCTGTGTCGCTGACGCCATAGACGAACCGCCCCGCCCCGCCCCGCCTGCAGTCTGCCCTCCCGAGGTTCCCGTCGGCCCCGCCCCGCCCCGCCCCGGCACTCCCCAGCGACCGGGCTCACATGCGAGGACGTTGACCGTCACTTCTTTCTCTTTTATTTGCCCCCGTTCACAGCAGCGGCAGCGCGGAGCCCGACCGGCAAGGAGTGGAGGCCCCACCACGCCCAGTCCCGCCCCGCCCCGCCCCGCCCCGCCACGCCCGCGTCAGGTATTGGTTTCTCTGCGGGTCGCCAACCGGTACACGACGGTGCGCTGGCGTCTCGCCGTCAGGCCGGGCGGGCCCGGGGCGGGGCGGGGCGGGGCGGGGCGGGGCGGGGCCGGGGTGACGGACAGGTGCGGTAGACCCTTCACCCTTCACCTCACCGCGCCAGTCACCGCACCGCAGCACGGGCGACAGGCACCAGCGGGTCACCTCGCGGCAGTCACACGAGCTGTCACACGTGACGAGAAAAGGAACCAGCAGGCTGGTCAGCGCCTGTGCAATAGGCAACACGCGCACACCCATGTCATGCGGTTGCCTACTTGACAGGCGCCTGCACCAACAACAACGGGTGCAATGGACCCCTGCCGCTGCCGCGCGAGGGCGGGGCGGGGCGGGGCGGGGCGAGGCGGGGCAGGGCGGGGCGGGGCGGAATGTGGCCGTAAATCTAACGCCATGACCGACACCTTTCTGCGGGAATCAATCAACGGGAATGATTGGGTGTCGCCCTGTAAAAGGCGCGGCGGTGATCATATCCCCTGACGCAGGGAAAGAGGGGGGTAAAAGAAGCGGGAAATTGACGATGAGCGAACAAAAGGGCGCGCCACTACACCTGCAGTTTGGAGCCCGTCCCGGCATAACAGCGTACGCGCACGGCACAGTCATTCAATGCGGAAGAAGGGCCAAAGCCAAAAAGCTTTCATCTCTCTCCGGCCGAGTGGCTTATGAGCGGGCCCGCCCCGCGCCCCCTCCAGCAAGGTGCTCTCGACCCTCGGCGCCGCACACGCACGAGCAGCTCGTCCTGTCACTCCGCAGCGGCGCTCTGCTGCATGCTCATGAGCATGCCCGATAAATTTAAACTGTTTTTATTTTTTATTTAAAAACATAGAAGAGCAAGGTGTAGAGAAAGACACGGAGAAGAAGGTTGGGCGGGCCGCGGCGGGCCGGGCCGGGTGGTAAAGGAGAGAGCAGACTCCTGGAGCTGGAGCCTCCAGTGATCGACCACCACGCCGCCCTGCCCCGCGGTCCATTCCATTCGCACATGCTGCTGGAGGCTGCGGCGGGGCCGGGCCGGGCCACACGGGCCACACCGGCCAGGGCTTCACTTTCACACAGCCCGCCCCACCCGCCCGCCCTGACTTTGCTTGCCCCCGGGGTATCGGGGCGGGCCGGGGCGGGGCGGGGCGGGGCGGGGTACAAGCTCAAGCCCACCTCGCCACCGCCCATCAGCTTTCCGATTCCAATATCACAAGGCCGGGCCGGGCCTGGTGAGTGAATCACTGCTACACCACTCCTTTCATCCTTTGGCGCTCATTTCTAGCGGCCCGCGCCCGTGCAGGCCCGGCCCGGTGTTTTAGACCGATCTGGGCTGGGGATAGCGCGGCGCGGCGGGAGAGCGGAGCCGAGCTGAGTTAAGCCGCCACGTGGGACCGCCTCCCGGGGCACGCGCGCACGCGCACACACACACACACACGTGTCCAGCACGGCCACCGGCACATAATCATCTCCCTCGCCCAGGGATCTTGTTTCAGGAAATATATATTTGGTCGAGATAGCGTCGTGACCCCACCTGCAGGCGCACGGGGCGGGGCGGGGCCGGGCGGGGCGGGGCCACTCCTCGGGTGGTGGTGCGATGCACTTTCTCGCTCAGGCAGGACAGCCTTGCACCTCCACGGCTGCTGCGCAGCAGTGCACTGAGCCCCGCCCCGCCCCGCCCCGCCCCGCCCCGCGCAGCACCGCGGAGCAGCCGGTGATTGATGATCGTCATCGTCGCGAGCAGGAGCCTATCCGCCTGCCTATCCCGAGACGAGCCGAGCTGAGCGGGTCTCACACACGGCCAGGCTGAGCCGAGCCGAGCCGGGACGGGACGGCAGCTTTCATTCACCGAACATGTTGCCCGCGTGCGGTGCGCGCGCGCGCGCGTGTGTGTGTGTGTGTGTGTGTGCCGCACCAAACAGCACAGCACTGTACGGAGAGAAATACTAACCGGCCGACAAGCCTTTTGCACCGCGCGCCACGGCAGAGACGCGTGGCGGGGCGTGGCGTGGCGGGGCGGGGCGGGGCACAGGATACGGATCAACGGACAGCAAACGATCGACGACCAGGGTTGGCAGGCAGAGAGAGAGAGAGAGAGAGAGAGAGAGAGAGAGAGAGAGAGAGAGAGAGAGAGAGAGAGAGAGAGCAGGAGAGAGGGGAAGGGATGGTAAGCAGAGGTGTCATTGACTCCGGCCGTCCTCGCTGCGCTGCGCTGCGCTGCGCCCACACCCACGCCACACCGCACCTGCCCGGCGTGGTCCGGCCTGGCCGCGCCGCGCCTAGGTCTGGTCTTCCCTTTCCCCCCGCCCGCGCGCTTAGGCCCTACACGGCTATGGGCCCCGCGGGCGCCGGCCCGGCCCGCACCACAACAGCCCCAGCCCCAGCGCGGCCGATATTTATGGCAACTTTTACTTTTTCCTTTCTGCAGCTGCTGGGCGGCCCGGCCCGGCCCGGGCTGCGTCACAGGTGCGGCGGGCTGTGGTGTATGGTAGCGTGGTGGGGCGGGGCGGGGCGGGGCGGGGCGGGGCGGGCGTACCGTGCCCGCGCGGAGCTCCCCCTGCTGGAGGCGGCCGGTCACGACTGCTCCGCCCCGCCGACCTCCAGCGCGCCGGTCGGGTCGGGTCGGGCACATGGACAGCCCTGTGCACGCGGTACGGGTACGGCACGGCCCACCACAACGCCAGCCAGCGCCAGAGGGGCAGAGGTCCGCGATACAAATGTGCACAATGTGCGCCGCACTGCGCCGCCCCGCCACATACGTGTGCGAGTGTGAGCGTACGTGCGCCGCCAGCAGCCCCAATAGTGCGCGGCCATGCCCGGCCCGGCCTGCTGCGGTGCGCAGTGTGAGAAGGGGGTCACCTCTCCAGCACCAGCCCGCAGCAGGCCTGCTGCTGCAGCCTGGCCTGCAGCAGGGCCGCACCTATACGGCACACACACTCTCTCTCTCTCCTCATCCTCCTCTCCTTCGACAAGGCCCCGTTCATCTCTTTCTCCCCGTAAGCCCTCTTGTACGACGGGGAGGAATCGGTTTCTAAACGCGTCATTCCCAACTAAGATCCAGACGACATGTGACGGCCGGCGCGCGGTGCGCGGCGCGGTCCAGGCGCGGTGCCGTAACACTGTACCACCACCATCGCGACCAGAGCGAGAAGAGAGTGAGAGGAATACGGTATAACAGCGAGGGAAAAAAACACAACCCCGCAGTAGTGTTCTGCGTGGTGTGAGACCAGGAAAGTGATATCCGCGACGTGCAGCGAGATAGCGAGTGATACACATCAGCATTCCAGTCCAGACGCAGTGCTCGCTGCTCACGCAGGCCAGGCGGGTGGATATCGTGGAAAATAGGCGTCGTTGTGCGGGCGGGCCGGGCCTGGAGGCGATGCAACTCCCGGGGCGAAAGGGAATGGCAGGCACAGGCATGGGCGGAGGGCGTAGGTTACGTGGCGCGGGCGGGGCGGGGCGGGTAGAGCACCGCGCCGTCGCGTTCACGAATAGTCCTTCTTTGGGCGAGCGAGGCGAGGCGAGGCCGTCGGCGCGTTTAGCGCAATGACCAAGGGCGCCAAGGCCTCGGCGCGCTGCGCTTCATATGGCACCGCTTCGCCTCCCGCTTCTCCTCAATCGTCCACTTAAATGTAATACAAACAGGCTTTAAAAAACTAAGTTCTTTTCCCGCTAACAGCGATGCACTTTAGGAGTTTCTTTTGAGAATACTGCTGCCCCACGGACGCATCTTCTGCTTCTCCCGAGTAGAACCTCCCTCAAGTGGCTATCAACTGACATTTACGGTGCAATACGTTTGCGCCCGGCCGAGCTCCTCCCCGCCCATCGCCAACGGCAGGGTGTAATTTGAGGGGGGAAAAAAGACGAAGAAATGGAGAAAAAAGTTGCGCTCGCTCCCGTGCTGACTTGTATGGCTGCATATTGCAATGGATTGTCTAGCGGCCGGCGTGCAACATTTGGGAACGCCTTTGGCGCACCTCGCCGCCAGGCCACGCCGCGCGGAACACCTCACGCTGCATGGCAATACCTGGCGCCGCCCCGCCCCGCATCTCATTGTTTCCCTCATATGGCACAAGAACACTTCGGCGGCGGGGCGGGGCGGGGGCGGGGCGGGCGCGGTGGCGCGGGAAAGTTCAAAGCGAAGGCGCGTGCGCGGAACTCCTGTGGGGCGGGGCGGGTAGGGGCGGGCCGAGAGGCCCCCAATGGGGTCCGCGTGACGTCTTCAAAACTAACGGCCCCCCCGTAGATCAAACCGACGCGATTGGTCGACGGGGCAAGGAGGGCCCTGGCCCAGCCCACGTCGGGCGCCGATGCCGATGGGCGTACTGGGCGTACCCCCCCCCCCTCTCGTCACAGCGCGCGGCAGCAGTAGATGCACGGCGGACGGGCGGGCCGCGCGCGGAGGGAAGGCCAGGCCACCCCACCCCACCCCACCCCACCCCGCCCCGCCACTTCCTCCTCCTCCCTCCACGCACCGCCACGCCACGCCACGCCCGGCCCGCGGCGCGCTAACCACATGCGGTGTGGATTCATTTAGGACACACCTCTGCAGAAGCAATTTTCACCCTCGCAAAGGGTGGATGCTGCTGGCTGGATACGGCAGAGTCCATTCAGTCGAGTTCTCGTTTCCTGCCCATCCTTCGCCCTGCACGTCGCGGTGGCTTTGGTCCGCTGGTGTGTGTGTGTGTGTGTGTTATTTGCGGGTCAGTCGCGCCTTCTTCAGCCCGCCTGGCCGCGAGGATACTAGTAGGTCCCTCAAAACAAAAGCCTGTCAAGGTGCGATAAATCATTTGGAACCGGACCCTGAGACGGAGTGCAAATCAGTCGTGTAGTGGCCATTGAAAAGGGCAGTAGAGGAGGGTGTAGAGGGAAGGGGGCGGTCCGTAAACAATGCATCCCCCCCCCCTCCCCCCCACCGGCCCCTACTACCCGCGTAACGGTGTCCTAGCAGTGCGGTATCGCTATGCATGCATGCATGCAGGGCGCGCGGAGCGCAGGGGCGGGGTGGGGCGGGGCGGGGAGCAGGGGCGGGGAGGCCCCGGATGGGGTCGCACAAGGCGGGCGCGCCGCAGCCCCGCAGACAGCGAGTCTCGCAAGGGCCTAACTGCCTGCGACGTGCCCGCTGGCGCTGCCTGCCAATGGAATGCTCCATGCTAATTGGCACTGGTATCCATCTCGCATTCTCTCGCTCTCTCCCTCTTTCCCTGCCCAACTTCCTCTCCCTCTCCTAAATTTCTTTTCATCTCTGTCTCTCTCTCTATATATATGCTTCATCGGTATTCTAGACGCGGCGTCATTTGTGCGCCCGCCCGCTGAGACTCCATTTAAGCCAACAGACCGGTACTGGTACGCCCAGGTACGCCCCACCCCGCGGCGCGGCGCGCCCCAAACTCTACGCTTTCCTGCCTGCCTGTTAGACCCCGCCCCACCATCGCATCCAATAATCCAATCCAATCCCATTCTGCCTGATGCTTTTACGCCCTTCCGCGTCGTGTTGCGGCGCCGAATTGTCGTTGGGAAAAACGAAAGTCGCGACGGAACGAAACGAACACTATCAACCATGGTAATCTCAACATCCAGGCGAGCGGCGGGGCGCGGGGCGCGGCGGGGCGGGTACCGGGATGGGAGAAGTTCCTGACGTAACACTCGGCGGGGTCCTCACGGGGCGCGGGGCACTGAGACCCCTGGGGGCCTGTGCGGGGCGGGGGCGGAGCGGGGCGCACTCTGTTCAGTCTGTTCACTCTGTTCACAGACAGGCCGGGCCGGGCGCCAGGGCGGACGGCGGGCGCGAGGAGCGGCGGGGCGGGGCGGGGCTCGACGATTTTCGCACGGCACTATCCTCCTCTGTGACTGTGGCCCGGGCCCGGTCCGAGTGAAGAGGAGCGTACGGAGCGTGGAGCGAAGCGGAGTGGCTCGCAAGCGCTACAGATCACAAGCGCTACAGCTCGCTAACGCTACGGGGTCACAAGCGCTACGAGTCACAAGCGCTACAACTCGGTAGCGCTACGGGTCACAAGCGCTACTTTTTTTTTTTTTTTTTTCGGACCAAGTGCTCCTTCCAGCTATACCGTCCTTGTGACTTAGGCAACTGCAAAAAAGGCACTGGAAAGAGCACTTGGTCCAAACAAAAAAAAAATTAACAAGAAACAAAAATACGTGGTTTTTGAACCTCTGCCCACCTAGTGCAATAAGCAGCGTCGATACCAATGACGCTACGCGGCCGGCCCAGCACTGGCCGGAGAGCAGGCGCACTCATGACACCGGGTTCGTTTCTTCGGTGACTGTGGCTTCTCGCGCAGCATGACTCCTAGTGGTCCGGCATCTGGTACCGTGGCGTCGTAGCCGTGCCGGCATAGTGTCCGCGCGGAGAGTCGCAGGACGGAGGTTCGAATCTTACCCAGAAATTTAATTTTTCTGAGGACAACAATTTGGAGAGTGGAATTCAAGCCCCCCATTTCAACCGAGCTCCCTCGTGGAATAGCCGACGGTCTAGTGGTCTAGTGGTGCCGCGAAAACCGTGGGGTGTCTGTGAGACTCGGCACATGGGGCCTGGTTCAAACCCAGGTAGGTTCTTCACTGGTAGCGACAGCGGGTTGCCAGGAAGTTCCGTCCCATGCCCACGACTGGTGGTCGGTCGTGGGGTCATAAGTCCTAGAATCTGGCTCCAAAAGTAGCTATTCCATGCTCTGGGGACAGGGCACTTCGGTTAACCACCGTACGACTAAATCTGGCAGTACGGGGATCAAATCTGTCGAATTGCGCGACAGGATCGCAGTCCAAAAAGCACCGGTTCCCATAAGAACACCGAAGTAGTTGGCTGCCACGGGGGGTAAAAGCCCTGTGCCTGGCGGGAACCGCAACCTCCTTCGGGAGGTTTACTGTCGCAAAAATTTTCCATGTTTCCACGCCACGTGCGTAATTTTTCAGGGTATAGCTCGGCTCGGCTCCGCCTAACGCGCGGATTCTCGCTGTAGCGCTTGTGACCCGTAGCGCTACCGAGCTGTAGCGCTTGTGACTCGTAGCGCTTGCGACCCGTAGCGTTAGCGAGCTGTAGCGCTTGTGACCTGTAGCGGTTGTGATCTGTAGCGCTTGTGACCTACGTCCGAGCGAAGCAGCGCGAAAGAGAACAGGGATGAATGAAGTGGGGGGCAACGAGGGAGCGGGCCGGGCCGGGCCGGGCCGCATACATGCACCCGATCGTCGTGTGACGCGAATTATGCAAAGCTGCCCTCCCTCCAGGCCAGACCGACCAGCCGAATGCAAGCAGAGAGGCTGCCCTCCGCGCCACGCCACGCCGCGCCACGCCACGCCGCGCCACGCCACGCGAGTCCATACGGCAGTGCAAGCAGGGTCGTTGCATACGCTGCGTGCCTCGGGGGAAAGTCAACGAGGACGGGACTGCACCAGCACGGGGCGGGGCGGGGCGGGGCGGGGCGGGGCGGGGCGGGGCGGGGCGGGTCAGGCCGCCACCATTCACTCAGCGCGAAAAGCACAGCTCCGGGGAAAAAAAGAAAGAGGAGGGGGGAGGAGATCAGAGATCATGCTCTCTTACCACAATGCAGCTACGGCTTGCCAGATATAGACTATCCCGGATACACGACACAACGCCGCGTCATATCGTCGTCTTGGATCACATATAGCTTACCTGAAACAGAGGGGAGAGAAAAAAAAAGCGTGAGTGAGGTGAGTAACAAGAGCGTGACACATGCACTCAGGCTAATGGGCGCACAAAAACCCCTAGCCATTAAGGTTTTGCCAGCACTACAGTGCTATATATATCGCTCGTTCCTCTGCGCACTGACGGCCTAAAAGACAATACCGCCGCTACTGGGCCGCGCCGAGGAAAGAAAGTCAATTGAATGCGATATGTGGGTCAGACCATTGTGATCAGGGGGGCCGCGGGCGGGGCGCGGGACCAGGGCGGGAAACACACTCAGACGTGCTGAGGGCGAGGGCTCCGCGGTCATCTCCGCCTTCATTGATGCCGCGATTTTTTTTTTTCATTCGTACTTATTTTTTCCGAGTAAAACAGAAAAGAGGAAAGAAACCGCGCGCATCAATTAGTATTCAATAATTTTTGAGTTGAGACGCGCGGAAAAAGATGGTAAAGTTTCTAGGAGGACAGGACGGCGGGGCGAGGCGAGGCGAGGCGGCCGCAGATTTTCCAGTGTCGCGCCCTGCTGCCTCGGCCCGCCTCGCTCACTGCTGCCCCTGCTGCCCCGCGCGGCCCCGCCCGGCCCCGCCCGGCCCGGCCGTAGCAGGATTATTATTGCTATTGACATGCTCTTGCACACGTAAAGAGCCGCGGCGACCGCAAGCCAATCGCGGCACGGACACTGCCAACAACAGCTCTGCCGTAATGAAAATCACAAAAATATACCACGTACACGACGGAAAGCTAGAGGCCTATTTTGCTTCTTTATTTTATTTTAGGCACGCGTTAGTCAATTTTAGGGGTGAAAATTTTCTACCACATGCCTTACTCAGTCGAGATAAATCGCTCGTTCTTTTTCATACCGTGTATAGGCAGCAGCAGCGATAGACGGCAGCCCTGCCCCGCCCCGCCCCGGGACTGCGGTCACCGTATAATGCCTATATATCCACCGCGTGCATCACGTGTTTCGCAATAAAGTCTGCGCATTGTGGCCCAGCAGGTAATTGCAGAGGACAGCGACAAGGGATAGGGCGCGGTGGGGTACGGTGGGCGCAGCGGGGCGGGGTGGGGCGGGGCGGGGCGGGGCAGAGAGACCACTACAGTTATGAGCGCCACAACAACATTCCAATCGCCGCGATTCACTCAAACGGTTAACCTTGGACAGAGAGCAAGCAGCGGACATTCCAGGGTCGGCTCGGCACGTCGTGGGGTCGGCCGGCCGGCCGGTCGGCTCGGGGTGCGCGGGGCGGGGCGGGGCGGGGCGGGGCGGGGCGGGGAGGGGCGGGGCGGGGCGGGGCGGGGCGGAGCCGCCTCTGGTATTGAAATGGAGGGGGGACAGCAGGGGGGATTAAAGAGCGCTAAACTTCAGCACACGTCCAACAGAAAGATGTTTGAGAGAAAGCCTCTTACATCATCAGAGCAGAGCGCATTTACGTATTGTGCAATGCGACCGCCGGGCCGGGTGTGTGTATTATTCCAAGGGCTGGATGCGATATCCCGCGTCGGAATGATGTGGCACCGCGCTTGACTCCTCGTGTTCTCACGAGCCACTGCGCACGCGCGGGGCAGAGCGGAGCAGAGCGCCCGGGCCCAGACCCGCGGCTCACATCCACAACTACCAGCATTATCATCGAGCGCTTGGCCAGGCCGCCGGCTAGAGTGGAGCGATCGCGAACCACGGCAAACCAGTCGGTCATTGATGACGAGGACTATCCTATGCGAAATTGATACAGTTCAACTCGGGCCGATTTCAGGGTCAAATACACGTAGAGGTAAAGAACTGCAAGAAAATCGCGAAAACGAAAGACAACCGCGGGCTCACAATAAAATTGGTCGCCTTGCCATTGGAGTAGGAGAGGAAGGTCGGACGACGTAATCTCATGGAAGAATCTCGGCGATACACGGTGAAATGCGCTGCCGGGCCGGGCCGGGCCGAGCAGCCGAGTGTGAACGGCCAAGGTCGCGAGTACCGACCCGGAGCAGAGCTGGGCAGGCTGAGCTGAGCAGGGCTGCGCAGGGCTCGCGGCCGAGCGGAGAGGGGAGCGGCTGCGGCCCGAAGGAGAGAGAGAGAGAGAGAGTACGAAGTACAAAGAGTACAGCAGAGAAGAGGAGGGGTGCGGCGAGCAATCTGCATGTGCATAGTGCAGCGCAATGAGCAGTGCAACGCGCTCCGGCCCGGCCCGGGGTGCACACTGCACGACCACGCCACGCCACGCCACGCCACGGGACGTTGCGCGGTTTCCGTCCCGTGGGCGTCGCCTGCCTCTGCCTCGTCCCCATATGTGCGCGGCGTCGGCGTCGGCATGTGCAATGTGCTGCGCCTGACGCTGACGCCCGGTCCGAGGCGCCTGCGGATCACAGGGTAGGCAACACGGTGTGGCACGCCTGTCCTGCGGGGCGGCCTGCCTCCCCGGGGGCCCCTACGGCGCGGCAGGGGCTGACGACTAGTGCTGTGGCGGAAGCTCGGAGAGTTTTTTTTTAAACTCCCGACTAGTGCTGTGGTGAATGCCCGGTGGTTTTCCGAAGCTCCCGACTAGTGCTGAGGGGGATCGACTAGTCTCCCTAAACTCCCCGCGAGAGATGTCCGGAGCCACATGCCGCCTCGGCCCGAGGTGGGATTACCCGCCGGGGCTTTCGTTCGATAATGATCGTGATTCCATTACCGCGAGGGCTATTATCAAATAATAGGTTCGGCTTCCCTCTCCAGCCGGCCGCCGCGCCGCGCTACGCCCCGCCACGACGAGACAAACCAGGTGGCGGTGGGGCGCGGCGGGGCGGGGCGCGGCGGGGCGGGGCGCGGCCTCGCCCATGCCAACATAACGGTCAGCCGCACGGGCCGGCCCGGCCCGGCGGCACACGGGACGGGCCTCCACACACAACAGCCCGTCCACACTCAAGCCCGCGAGTATCCATACGCATATATTTTATTCTCGAGAAACTAACTTCCGAATTTCTATCACTCAGCAAAATTAGCCAAAATATTTTTTTTTTTTTTCAAAAATCGCAGAATCAACGTCAAGCCACTGCAGTGCATACGCACATGTGCAGGCGCAAAGGTGCGACCCGACCCCACGCCTTACGTCGTCGCCATCCCAGTGGCGTCGCGAGGCGTCGCGGCGCCCCCGCGGGCCATGCTGCTGCTGCAAGGACGTGTGAAGGTAGGAAGCCATAACCCCGTCCCGTCACACACATACGCGTCGAGCCGGCCGTAAAAGTGTCCCTGCGAGGCGACGCGAGGCGAGGCGAGGCTCGCAATAGGATGGGCCAGCCGGCCGGCCCGGCCGGGCGCCATAACCTAAACTTTCGCCGCGCGGCCCTGCCCGGCCCGGCCGGCCCTCCGACGCGTCTTATTTGCAGCGAGAGGGACGCCTCGCCTCGCCTCGCCTCGCGCAGTGCTGAGGATGACGGCGCACGGCTGTTGTGGCGGGCGCGGGGCCGGGGCCGGGGCCGGGACCGCCGGGACTAACACAATGCCCCATCGCCAGCCTCGCAGTCCAGACCGTGTGGGTCTGCCGGGCTCGAGAGGCCGGGACGCCTTCTTTACCTATGGGAAATTCGACTATGCAAAATAAAATATCTCTGCGCGGCAGTTTTGTAACGCGTCATCACCGTGGAAGGATAGAAGATAAGCGAGGAAAAACAGTTTTAAGTAATCGCGGAATATGCGATTAAGACAGATAAGCGATCGGCCGCGCGCGTGTGGAGTTAAGCCCGCTGTCCAGACCACTACTGTGGGAATGTGTCTAGTACGTCAGGAAACCTCGCTATGTACCGCGGCTCGCCCGCCGCGCCGCCTCGCCTGGAGCGCGGCAAAAGTGTCGCAAGTGGTAGATAAACCTGCTGAAATTAGCGATCGGAACAAGACGGGCCACTTTCTCTGCTGCAGCCCGGCCCGGCCAGTCACATTGGGCGGGTGGAGCGGCGGCGGCAGCGGCAGCGGCGGGCTCCTACCCGACAAGCCGCTAGTTTGTTTTCGGTCCGGCGGGAGGTTTACGATGTCCGCGGCGGCGGCCCTAGGCTGAGAGCCACTCCGACAACCACATTGCTTTATGGCGGATCTCGCGCGCTGAGAACAGCCCAGGACGGTCTAGTCTGGTCTAGGACAGGCCAGACTAGAGTAGACTGGACTAGACCAGCTCGCACGCCGCCGCGCCGCACCGCACCGCGCCGCGTCAGCAGCGGAGGTGATACTTTCGATTTTACTTTGTGACGGGCGTGTTCCCCCGGGAGAGGACGCGACGCGTCAGGCTGCTGACGCGCCGACGCGCTGACACTGCCGTCGCGACTCATCAGAGCTGTCAGCGGCCGCAGCTGACTGCATGGGCATACCGCGGTGCAGACGGCTGGCTACCAGGTCGCTGATTCATACAGACCGCTGCAGTGCCACGCGTCGGGGTTGCCTATCACTCGTGAGGGACTCGGCGAGTAGGCAACCCCTCTGCTGCACGCGCCTCGGAGCCAATGCGACTGCAGCATCTTGACCTCTGGCAACAGGCAACAGTGACCTCACCCGCGCCGCGCCGCGCCATGTGAAAACGCGCGCTCACCGGCCGAGAAAGTCCTTTTTTCCACTGCAAGGCGGATGAGGCGCGAGGACGCCGCGGGCGGGGCCGGGGCCGCCTGGAGCGGGCGGGATGTGTGTGTGTGTGTGGGGAGGGGGGGGGGGCGTCCGGGGCCCCACGAGGGCCACGCCGTCACAAGGACGCTCAACTGATTTTGCGCTCCCTAAATCTCAAGCGCTTGCCCGCGTGCAGACGTGCTCAGCGCTGCGCTCTAGCCGGCCTCCAGCGCTCAAGTCTCCAGCGGCCTGGCCAGGCGCCTACCCGCCTCTCTCTCTCCAGCGGCCGTTGCCCAACCCGCTGCAGCCGGAGCCTCCGCCGCGCCGCGCCGCGCTCCGCACGCTAAGCGAGGCTGGCTGGGGCTGATCGAGCATTGTTCCAATGACGCAAAAAAAAGGAAGAAAAGAGTTGCGCAAAGCGCTCGACGACTCGGAGGGGCGGGGCGGGGCGGCGGTGGGCGCGACAAGGCGGAGGAGGTAGGACGGGAGACTGCGCCCGCACCGCGACGCCGCGCTGCAGCTCTCATCTTTGACATATGCGTCGCGAAACGGGAATTACGGCGCGCGCGGATAGCAGAAGTTTTGAGCGGAACATAGGCCCAGCCGGGCGTCCGGTCCACGCTACGCACTTCTTACTGTAAGACTCTGCAGGCCGTAAACGCACGAGCAGCGCGCGGGGCGGGGCTCGTCCACGTCGGGCAAAAAGGGAAGCGATTTTTTTTTTAAACCGCCGGGCGATAAAAAGGGCGTCGTTAGGCTCCACAAGACCAACAGCACAGTGGACGTGGGGGTAGGGAGGAGCATCAGAATGGGAAAAAAGTTCCCGGTGATAATCACCCGCGCTGCGGTAAACTTGTATAAATGTAATTTTTTTTGATAAAAAGTTTACCGCGAAGCACGATAAAGACACAGGACGCGGCTGTGAGTGCACACGCCCCACCGGCGGCAGCTAGAGTCACCGTCACCGCCGTGGTTCCTCGGCGTCACCGCGTCGTGAAATCCGCCCTACTAAAAAGGGACAGTGAAACGTTCGAGTCGCCACGGACAAGACCGACGTAACTCGCCAGGCCAGGCCGGGCAGTTAAAAGCCGTCCAAGCCGGAGCGGTATCGGCTCGGCCGATCGCCTCTAGTCTGCAGCGTCACCGCTCGGCCCTGCCCTGCCCTGCCCTGCCCTGACAGCCGCGCCAGCCGCCAGGCGTTCAGCTGACGTTTCCGGACCGTTTCACGCAACGCCCCCCGCGAGACTAGCCGTTTGATAATCAGCAACTTTCATTCATCACGGTGCTTTACTTCCGACTTTTCTCTCCTTGGTTACTTTTTCCTGCTCCGCGCCTGTCCTTGTCGGCGGACGTAGATACGGGATCACTTGGCGACAGTTTCAACCCGTTCTCTCAAATGTTCGAAACTGAGTTCCGCGGCGGCTAGACTGAACCATGCAGGCCAGAGCGCACCACACCACGTCCTCGGTTTTATCATGGGGCTGCTGAGGGCATGATCCTCTTCCCTCCCCGTCGCGTCGCCATGGTTACCGGCTCGGCTCGCCGCGCCCCGCCACGCCCCGCCACGCCCGGCGAGCGCCCCTGAACCGGTTCGGGTCGGCTGGAGCCACGTGAAGGTCAGTGTCATCCTAGCCGAGCTGGGCCGGGGCCCGGGGCCCGACCCGACCGGACACAGCGGCAGCGCTGGGCCACCGGCACTCCGAGGAGTCTTCCAGGAGACTCGAGAGCAGAGCTAGCGACCGATACAAAAGGACTGCGTTTACAGGAATCTAAAATCTTACTTTAGAGAACTCGTTCATCGCGTCGACGTAGCGATTCTTTTACGTAAGAAACAATAAAAATAATTCTCTGCTCTGCTGGGCGCGGCAGGCTATAGGCAGGCCGCTTCGAACAAGCTGCAGCGTCATAGCGCAGAAAGTCCGGCCTGGCCCGGCCCGGCCCGGCCGCGGGCAACGACCTGTCCGCCGATATTACGCTGCGGAGCAAATCGACAGGCTGATCGACGCCTCGCTGCGCCCACCCCGCCCCGCGTCGTCGTGGACCTCCTGCTGCCCGTCCGAGCGACCCGCGCTTGCATTGCTGCATTCGGGTGGGGCGGGGCGGGGCGGGGCGGGGCGGGGCGGGCGGGGCGGACACAGGGCGATGCCGCACCTCCGGTGTGACTTCAGCCCGAGGGGCCGCCCCGCCCCACCCCGCCCCGCCCCGCGTCCACTTTCTACTCGGCCAGGAGGATCCTCAATGCGGCGCCGACGCGACCTCAAGCTGCGCGACTCACACTCACGCTCGGCTCGGAGAGGGAATAACACGCAGACAGGGGCGTAACGTTACTGATCCCCGCGCGAGCGAGCGTTACCGCAGACACACTTATTCGTCACGTGGTTGCGTCACGCGGTGGGCGTCACTCCCTCTCCTCTCCCCAAAGGTCACTTGCATCAATAATTGCGGTCGCATGACGACGCCGCCCCCGGGGGGCGCCACGCCACGCCACGCCACCTCAGCGCGGGGTTCCCCTGACTAAGCCGCTGGCCTGGCACGTCACGCCTCCACTAAACCTTCCAAGCGTTCTCAGTTCTTGCACCGGAACTTGAGCTTTCGATGACAACACGCTAAAATAAAATCAATAAATCTATGGGAAACAAGCGACAAGGGGGGCGCGGCGCGGCCATTGGCAGCCATCGCCATGTGGCAGTGTCGGCGTCGCGCTGTTGAACGAGTGCGACAGAGAAAGAGAAGGTGGGGGGGGGGGGGGGGGGAAGGGGGGCGCACTGTTACTCCACCATCATATACCGTCAGCCTTGCGCGTTTCAGCCGCAGTTTGCATCCCTCTTCGTGGAAGGCGCGTCCTGCCTGGCCCCGCCCTGGCCGTGCCTGCCTGGCAGCCGCCCTGCTGCTCAGCCGAGCTCAGCCGGGGCTCAGCCGACCATTAGCCGGACACTAAAGCAAAGCGCGCAGCGCGCACGCGGCACGCCCCGGCCCGGCCCGCTCCGCCAAATGGTATTCCGTGCGCGTTTTACTGCCCCGCCAGAGCCAACGCCTCCTCGACGTCGTCGACCTCCTCCTCCTCCTCCTCCAAGTCCGGCCCGGCCCCGGTGAAGTGCGTCCTTCCCCCTTGCGCTCGTGCGCGAGTCCCAACTTCACCGCATTGGTCGGGATCGTTTTCCCGAAGCGAAAGTCGCAAAAATGCCTTTAATACCGATGGTTACGATGACGAAACCGCCGCGCGGGGCGGTTGGGGCGGGGCGGGGCGGAGTGGGGCGGGGCGGGGCGGGGCGGCGGGGGCCTCGAGCCCACGACGAGGAAGTCGATAGGGGCGGTAGGGGCCCCGCGGCCCGCGGCACGCCTCGGGCTGCATGCAGCCGCACCGCCAGCCCTACAGCGACAGACTCCTCCAGAGATCTTTTATTAAGACCCTACCATTCTTAAGGCTCAAGCTTCCGTAGCACACCTGACCACGTGTAGACAACAACCATCCCTCTCTCTCTGTTAGCCGCGCGGTGCGGTGTGCTTGCGGCGACCTCTCAAACGTTTTCATCCGAATGAATTAATTCTAAATTATGTTCGTAGACAGTTATGATGGATGACAATAATTATTCGAATGCCATACCGCGGCTGCCCCCCCCCCCCCTACAGCAGCAGCCTGGAGCCGCCTGGAGCCGCCGGGACCCACACGCTGGAGCGGGCCGAGCGGGCCGTGCCGTGCCTTCGCCTCCAGGCTGGAATGCGTCCACCGCCACCACCACGCCTCGGCAGCGGCCTGGCCACCGCCCCGCCCCGCCCCGCACAGCGCAGGCCAGACCCGTGTCTCCATCGCATCGCGAGAGCGAGAGCAACATCTCGCACCTCCATATCACACATACTTATCACCAGTTTCGACATTCTACCAACTTTTTTCTCTCCATCATGCTCACTCTCTCTCCGTCTCTATTTCTCTCCTCTCTCTCTCTCGCTCAGCGGACCACCGCGCGCGCAGCGCCATCTGCCGAGGCCTGAGCCTGGCCAGGCGCGTCTCTCGATGAAACCGAGAGGCTGTGTGAAGCGGATCGATTCTTCGCAGGCGATTAAACCGATAATTAAAACAATTCGCCTGATTGGTTGCACGCGGGGCGGGGCGGTTGGGCGGTAAATGGGCAGGGTAGAGATTTGCGCAAGCCGCGCTGGCAGGGCCGGCACATGTGTGCGGCGCGGCGTATGGCGAACAATAGCCGAGCAGGGGCAGGGCCGGCAGGGCAAAGCTGCGGAGAGTGGAGCGGAGCGGAGCGGAGGCACGCTGAGCTAACGCCAAGCACCGCTCAGCACGCCGGCTGCCCTGCTGAGCGGGGTGACTGACACGCACCAGACCGGCGAACGAACGCTGCCCCTCGAGAATCATTTTACAGGTCGACGTCAGCCCTCCTGCAAGGAACGGGCACTTACCGCCTCAGATAAAAACTCCCGATGGATAGGCGAACGTCAGCGCGAACCGCATGGGAGTAGGCAAACCCCGCGTGCGGGCCTGGTTCTGCTAGCCTGACACACGCCCCTGACGCCACACCGGCCGCGGGGGCCGCGGGCAATACTCCATCCTGTCCAATTACCGACCAAATTGTCCCCCGTGAGCAAACAGCTTTCACCGCCGCTCCTCGCGCGCGCGGATATCTGCCGTGCCGTGTAGACAACGAGGCACTACTGGACGGGGAGGGGCGGGGCAGCAGGGCGGCCCTATGACGCGGGCGGGGCAGGGCGGGGCGGGGCGGGGCGCGGCGCTGCACCGCGCTCCCCTACTGGTCAGTGTGCCAGTTAGTGCAGATCGGAATCGGACTGGAGTCCTGCCAGGGCAGGGCGGTGCAGGTATGCAGGCAGGCAGGCAGGCGCGCCTGGCCGCAGCCGCACCAGGTCAAGGAGAGATACAACAGGCCTGCACGCCGCACGCCCCGCAGCAGGCCTGCTGGACGGGACGGGGCGGCCTGCAGCAGCATGCGGTCCAATGACATCAGATCAGGTCATACAGGTACACATGCACACGTACCGGCCGCTTGCGCAAAACTGGGGCTCTACGCTTGCCTCGCCGTGCGGAGCGTCGTAGAGGGTCATACTAAAGGTGTCGTCGCCACCAGGACGTTCATAACTTTCAGCGACTTGAGAATTCGTCACTAAAGGAGACCCAGAGACTAGACACGGGCACGGTGAGAGAGAGGCGGCGCACAGGCGTGAGAGAGGGACGCGGACGGGTCGGAGCCATCCCGTCCACCCGTACGGTGGACGTGCGGCGGCGGCGGCGTCCACAAGGGCGGGTGATTGATGAGTGGCTGACAGACGAGGACGGCGTCGTCGCTATGAGCGAAGAAGACATGGGCAGAGGTAGAGGGAGGGGGGAGGGGGGCGAGACGGGCGAGCGGTAAGCGCTGCTGACGGTGAGGTGATCGAGCCTGGCGTTGACGGGCACCTGGGCGACGCGACGGCCTGTGCTGCCTGTCGCGCTTCGTTAGCGGAGGGAACGCCCAGCAGCAGCACCAGCGCAGGAGAGCGGGCCGGGCCGCCCTGTCCGACCGCGCGGGGTCACGCCCCGCCCCGCCCCGCCCCGCCCAGCCAACGCGTTGCCACATTCACTAGACGCGGCCCCGCCCCGACATGCTCCGCCTGGAATGCAACGCGCACAGGCAGGCAGCCATACGCTGCGCCATGGCGGCGTGGCTGCTGCAGGAGCTGCGCTGCGCTGCGGTCCAACTTTTACTACCCCTGGTGGGGCCGGGCCGGGCCGCGAGGGATCTCCGGCCATTCGCGTGGCGTTCGTCGCACACTACTAATCCCACAGCCGCCGAACGACCTCGTTCAGATTTAATAAATCCGAGTAATGGCTTGCGCCAGCGCTGCCGGGACGGCGCGAAAATACTTATTTCACAGGCCGATCGGATTCCTACGCGGTTAGGGCTCTGACTTGTTGTTAGCCGCGGGGGCCGCGCCTGCCGGCCGGCCACAGCGCGCGGCGCCGTACCGTACGATATTGCTGTACTTGCAGCCGATTTTGATGGACCGGGTCGGGCGGGACCGCTACGTAATGGCAGTTTGTGTATTTTTTTCCTGCTGGCGCCGCGCTGCGCCGCGCGAGGCTCCGGGCCTCTGGACGTACCGCGGTGATGACGGGAGGGGCCCGGGAGACCGACGACTCCCTTTCCTGCGGCACCGTTAGGCGGGCGACCGCCGGCCGGGCCTGCGCGGCCTCCGGGGGACGAGGGGGAGCTGGGGGGCTGGAGGGATGATGAGCTGGAGGGATGGTGAGCTGGAGGGATGGAGGGATGGAGAGCTGGAGGGCTGGAGAGCGAAGGACGCGCCCCACAGGACCGAATGGGACGGTACGGTGGAAGACGAGGACGCGACAACATCCCTTTCACTTTTGTAGTTGGAAGACACCGCATGCGTGCGCGTGGGAGGGTCGCCTACCCGCCAGGATCTCTGCGGCGCGGCGCCCTGGCGGTAGGCAGGCCCGCCCGCGGGCGGGCGCGAGCGGGTGGAGGAGGAGGAGGAGAGGATGGAGTAGGACGCCCCGCCCGCCCGCCCCGCCCCGCCCCGCGCAGGCACGGCGATTACACTAGACGAGACGCTTGCAGGCAGCTCCGCGGAGCTACGTGGGGAGTGCATTGCGACGACGCAATGAGGAGCGCCGCGACGCGCCGCGACGCCGCCGCCCTCCCCTTGACCCGCTCCACGCACATTGTCCCCGCCGAGCCCACGGGCCCCACGGGTCCCACTGGCCCCGCCCCGCCCCGCCCCGCCCGGCTGCGGGCTGAGGGGCCGGGCCGGACCCGGAGCCTCGGCGGCCGCCTCCTCGCCGCCCCGCCCTGCAGGGCACTCGCCCGTCCAGAGGTCCTCCTCCAGAGCGGCCCCACGATCAAGCTGCGTACTACGCACCCACTAGAAGACCGTCTAGTCTCGAGGGACACCTTGATAGGGGCGCCTAGAGCGACTCCTGCAGGGGCACGGCGCGCGCGCCGCCGCCGGGACCACCGGGACCCGCGGAGTTAGGTTCATCAGGTTTTATTGACCTTCCCCGCCATGACGGCAAACAGCGCGGCGCGCCGCGCACGCCCCACCCGGGCCGGGCCGACAACTACAAGCAAGAGTCCCGTCCTCCTCATCAGCCCGCAGCGGAAGTGCGCGGCCCCTCCCCTCCCCTCCCCCCGGCCACACACAAAGCGAGCCGGGCAAAAATCGTCGTAAAATTATAATTCGAGAGAAGGAAGTAGGGAGGGAGAGGAGGCGAGGGGAAAAGAAACTCTAAATATCTTTGGGCCGTAATAAGTCTGGGGCAATGAGCCGGACGGGCGGGCCGGCGCGGCGCGGCGCGGCGCGCGTGATGCCGAGGTGGGCCTCGCCTTGATGATTCTCCCAGCTCGGCTCATCATCCCGCGTTTGGGGTGGGGTGGGGGGAAAGGGCAAGGTGAGGGGACGGGGAGGGGCGGCGGCTCGGGATTCTCACGCATCCGAGTAGCCGGGCAGCCGGGCTGACCGGGCCACGTGGGAAGTACCAAGCACGACATACGCGCGCACGCACACACGCACACACTCGCACGCAACTCACACCGACACACACGCGGACCAAAACAGACCTCCGCGTAGTGAGTCAGCGACCTCAGGCGGGCTGTGCGAGCAGTGGGGGTACCTCACCCAACCTCGGCAGCGTCCCGCCTAGTCTATGGGCCGAACGGAACGCTAGGACCGGCGGTGGGACCACACGGCCTGGACATGGGACCTGCGCCACCGCCACCGCGCCGAGGAGGAGCACAAGGGCGGGCGGCTGCACAGCCCGACCACGGCGGCCACCACGCTCCCGCCCGCCCCCTTCCTCCGCCTTGCCGCGCGCGCCGCGGCCGCGCCCGCTTTACGCCCCACCAGTCGCTGGCGCGCCGCGCCGCGCACGTACGACCAATGCAAATTTGTTTGGAACCGGCCCAGTAAGGCCTGCCCCTGCCCCTTCGCCTGTCGTGCTGTGGCATCTCAGGAACTCACTCAGTCACGTTAGGGGGCGGGCGCAGGGGAGGGACCGGCCGTAAGCGCTCTCTGCCGTCGCGCCACGCCCCAACGCCCCGCCCCGCCGCGGGGGGTTCAACCAGTCTGCCACCGGCGGGGCGCGGCGCGGCGCTCCGCGGCGTCCGGATGACATCGACGGCGGCGTGGCAGGGCGGGGCGGGGCGTGGTGGGGCTCCCCGCGCCACACCGCGCATCCCCGCGCTTTCACTTTGCAACTCAAACCGCACCGCACCTTTCCCTTTAATTCGCCGGCTGATGTGCGGGACGGCGCGTGGCCCCGCGTGCCGTCGCGGGGCGTGGCGGAGCGTGGCGGGGTGTGGCGACGCCGCAGGCACGGAACCGCCTCACCAGCCTCCGGTCCGGTCAGCTCCGCGCCTTACTATACTGGGTTCACTGGGTGTGAACGGCGGCTTTGCGAGGCGATGCGATCGGCCGCAGGCGACGGGGATCGAACCCGCGACTAGGCGCGCCGCCACACCACAGGCCGCGCCTGTCCGGGCGCCAAAGCTTCCCCACGACGCCTGGTCAATTCCCCTGCGGCTAACGGTGCCCGGCCCGGCCCCGGCCCGGCCGCGGGCGCCGCCTGGCCGGGCCGCGGCACCCGCCCCGCCCCGCCCCGCCCCACCGCCACTGCACCTTCAGCTACACCCTGTTTAACATTCTCGCGACGTCCGGCGGCCGTCCGTCCGTTCGTACGGCCCAGGGTCCGTGCCGCGCCAGGCCAGGCTCTACGGAGGATACAGGATGCAACACTGTTGTTGAATGGGGAGCTCTCTAGACTCTCTAGAGGGGGTTTCCGCCGCCCCGCCCCGCCCCGACAGAGAGACAACATCCTGCGCTGTGCGCCGCGGACCCCGGGGGAAAACGATCGCGATGGGCAAGTCGAGTCGAGCCCCGCTGCCGACCGTCACCGTCCACGACCACCTGCCCCGTCTTAGCGAGCCCTAGGGCCGCAAAAGTGTACAGAGCGAGGACTGACCTGCCCCGCCACCTTGGTCAGACCTCGAGTCTTATACGTATACAGCAATATAGGACTCTAGTCAGACCCAGCGAGTGAAGGCGGCCCTGCCCTGCTCTGCCATGCGCAAGGCGAGGCCAGCACCAGCACCGTTGGGCGGCGTGGACATGGCACCTGCGATAGCGGTACCACGGGCAGGCGGGGCGCAGACAGAGAGACGGGGGCGGGCGGCAAGTAAGATGTCAACCATCGGGCGGGGGGCGGGGCGGGGCGGGGCGGGGCAATGAGACCGCCGCGGGCAGTACAGGTCGCGCGTTTGGCACGCGAGCCTGGAGGCTTCGCTGGCGCATGACAGCGCCACGCCGCCGTGCCACGAGGCTCCGCCACGCCACGCCCGCCGCGCCTAGGAGACACCCGGACACCAGAATGGAACGGCTTCCTTGCATTCCTAGGTCCGGTCAGCCACACCCGGTTCCCTCTCTCTCTGGTCCCCCGCCCGCCCCGCCGCGCCACGCACGCCGCGCCCCTCCCCCTCACCGGGACGGGCCGGGCCTGGGCGAGCCTCGGCCGAGCCGCCCGGACAGGCCAGACAGGTGCCACCTAAATTCCCGAAGCAAGCCGAGCGGCCAACTGGAATCGAGCAGCGGATAAGAGTCGCCCCGCCCCGCCCCGCCCGGCACCCGGAGCCCCTGGAACCCCTGGAACCCCTGGGCCCCCGGGGCTAGGCTAGGCTGACAAGGACCCCGACGTCCGACGTGCTCCGGCAGGACGCCCTACTACGCGGCCCCCGCCCCGCCCCCCTTCAGGAGACAAAGGCGCCTTTAAGACAACGGCGGGTCGCTTAATCAAGGGTGGCGGGGCGGGGTGCGGTGCCACTGCTATCAGCTGGGGCGCGCCCGGCCGGGAGACACTCTCCCATGACGAGAACGCCCCTGCCCTGCGACGCCCGGAACAGTAGTACGAGTAAACGCACTTTGTTGGATGCACTTGCGTGGCTGCGGGGCGAGGGCATCGACTGCTCTGCAAATGCTGACTGTCGTATTCACCGACACGTCTCTCCCCCTCCCCCCTCCGCTCCCCCCTGGACAGGTGAGATCACACGCACACCGGCACCCAGAGCCCCCCCCCCCTCCCCCTCCCCGGGCCCCCCGAATGGACCGCAGGGACTACCTGCTGCTCTACGCCGCTCCACTCACCTCAGTGGAGAGACTGTGGCGACGCGGCGGCGGCAGGGGCCTTAAAGCCAAGCGCCCACAATCCAAACGGGCGGAGCCGGCGCAAGTCTGCAACCGCCTCGCTCGCAGGAATTCCAGGACAATCACACTGCACAGCTCACTCCAAATCCACTTGGGGTCTACACCAACTTGGAGTGACGAGAACAAAACACTAGTACTGTCGTCGCACTGGAACCACACACTGCTTAACGGCAAATCCACGACAGCTCCGCTCACTCGCTAACACACGCACGCGCGCTGCACACGCACGGACATACACTTGAGCCCTCGGCCGTCGAGCCGGGGAGCCAGGACACACAAGTTTAAGACACAGGTGAGAAAGGCCGCGACGGCGACCGGCGAGGCGCCTTCGTCGGGAAGGGCTGGTTCACGACTGACTCGACTCGAGCCGAGAGTCGACGACTTTCGAGTCGGGCGGGCAAACAACCGGTCCGCGCCGAGCCGAGCCGAACCGCGCCGTGTTGCGTCCCAAGACGGGCGAGCCGGGCCGGTCGGACCAGGGAGGAGGAGGAGGAGGAGGGGGGAGTTGAGCCCCAGCCCAGCCCCAGGTGGGAGCGGCAGCACAGCAAGCCAGTGCCAGTGTCAGCCGGCGGCCGGCGGCGGCCGCGGCGCAGTCGTTGTCCGGGCCCGGTGATCGCCTACCTGGACTACAACCTGGACTTAGAGTCGAGTCTCAAACACGCCCCTTGAGCTTGAGCCCCTCGCGGCCACGCAGCCTTACTCCCCGCCTCCCGGGACTCTTCCCCTTGCGAGACGTGAATCTCAATCCTAAATGCTCCTCCGAGACTAACGATTCTTTTTGACCCTTTTGACGGCTAGAGTGAAGAGTGATAGATCTTTGCTAAACAGCCCCCCCCCCCCCCCCCGGCGGCCGCCCACACCGCGCCGCGCAGGCTTACAGGAGCAGGTGTAATTGCCGAAAGATTAGCAAAGTTCGTGTGGGAGCTCTGATCTGCAACGAGACCGCCAAGGTTAAGCACTTACCTTGATTCCTCCGAAGACGTCCTTTTTTTCCCAAGCTGCTTTCCACCAGATGACAGGTGGGCGAGGTGACGAGGAGGATGACGGAGGCCATCTTGACGAGCTCGACATCAAACGTAACCCGAGGTTATCACAGGCTCACATAGGCGGATTTATATATGCACATCCTGGTTTCCGACCGCGGTATGTCTAACAATAACTTGCACCACTTGAACACTCAATATTCATTTAACTATTTTACACGTACACAATACAGTTTGAAAGGAAACCTTTTTTCAAACGAAACGTTAGAGAACGACGGTGAGAATTCAGCGAGGCGCACCGGAAATACATTTGAACGGTTGGAGTTGGAGGAACAAATGATTCGGTAGTCGTTTGTTTAAAAAATTATCGCAGTTATTCTGTAAACCGGAAGTGCAGCTTGTAGTTTTCTTTCCTTTCTTTTCTTTGAAAATCGAATATGTTAACCGATAAATTGATTTTGAAACGTCACTTTAACTGTCGGTAAACCAAATAAATCTGAATTTTTTTCCGTAAAATCTACAATAAATATTAGAGATACAAATTTGGTAGGATTGAAAATTTTGTTCAGGGCTGATCCGGGAAGGGGGAGGATGCTGAGGGGTAGGGCCGTTGGGAGGGGTCGGGGGAGGGGGTGATGAGCATACTCCGCGCCCGCGCTTCAGTCATGGAGTATCGTCACTCTTCTTTCCCCTAGGTCTCGACTCGACACTCTTCTACATTTGGCACAAGTCTAACGTTATTTCCAAAGCAAGGTTTTAATCACTTTGGTTCTCGTAACTTATTATTACTCAAGTGGGGTATGACTGAAGACAATAAAGAGAGAGTGACCTGTCACAGTTTGTGAAGAGAGTTACATTTGAGACCGAGAAAACATAACCTATCAATTACAGTATTGTTCATACGGATTCTAATATCTGACACTAGTTATCTTATTTCTACATTCGTTGGAAATAAATTCCGGTATGAATCCAAATAATGCTGATGACTCCCAGTGTTCCGCAGCCTCAAGAGACTTTCAATCCTCTGCATCCAGAGAAAATGTTATTTTAGTTAATATGGAAGAAGTTCTTATTAAACAAGAAGTTTGTCAAGAATTTAAGCAAGAGGATGGAGAAGAACCTATGGATACATCTGATGCCCTTTACTTTTACCATAACTCCTCAGCAATATCTCAAAGGCGTGAAAAGTCCACACAAACTTCACGCACAGTCAATAAACGTAATAAAGCCATACAAGTTGGCCTACCATTGCTTAGATCTTGGAACTGGAGGGACGGGCATGACACACCAGCTTTGCAAAACAGTCAAAGCCCTGGTGAAGTGACAGATGCCATACAGCTATGTCAGACAAGCCTTATCAACAGTGATGATGAAATAATTTTGAACATTGATATCGAGTCTAACAGAAGTACAGCTCAGGACTCAAGGCAAAGGAGAAGTCAGAGACAGACACAGGTAAGTTGTCTTTCTGACAGGTTTTTTGTTGTTGTTGTTTTTTCCCCCACCTTTTTTCTTTTCCTTTTCCCATGGGGTGGGGGATGGGGATTAAATTGAATATAACAAATTTACTTGCTAGAATAATACATCATTGTTTTATTTTCTTGTTACTTATTGTTTCACTGCATGATACAGTAGTGGTCTTTAATTGCTTCAGTCTCTACAATGTTTGCTCTTATTTTTATGGAGACTTCGTCGATGAGGTGAAAACGATGGCGATCTTTGTTTTCGATGCTGTGTAGGTGACAGACGTCTTGAATCATACTGTCTTCTCTCTCTTTTTTCTTTACCAGATTCTTTGCTACCATTGCTTTCCTTGTTTTTAAATTCAGTAATTTCATTATTTTCATTTGGAACAACTCTAGTTTTTGGATCTGTTAATGAGACAAAAAATTTACAAACACTGTTAAAATAATTTCATTAAAAGTTTAATGTGTAATAGTACATCTGCTTACCCTTTTTGTTTGCTTTGATGGCGGGTGCCAAGTCCATTTCATCATATTCATTAGGTGATACTGATTTTTCCCTTATTTTCTTGGCTGGTGAGATTTGAGATTTTGATACATATTTGCGTTTATCGTTACTGTGTTTCTGATTTGGTGATCTTTCTCTGCTTTCTCGTCTAGGAATGTAGTCTCGATTCACCTTAAGGTTCTCAACTTTGTTTTCTTTCCCTTTTTTTAGGTACCTATCCTCCTTCTCTTTTCTTCCATAACGATCTTCATCTGTCCTGCCGTCCTGTTCTTCATAGTCTTTCCTACTATTTCGGGTTTCCCTGTCCCTTCTGCTGCCTTGATCTTCCCTTTCCTTTCTACTGCTTCGATCTTCTCTGTCCTTCCTACTATTTTTATCTTCTCTTTCCTTCCTACTTCCTCGAGCTTCCCTGTCACTCCTCACAGCTCGATCTTCCCTTTCCTTTCTATCATCATTATCCTCTCTATTCTTCCTACTGCCTTGATCTACTTTGTGTTTCTTACCATCCAGATCTAGCCGATCCTTCCTACCATCACGATCTTCCATTCCTTTACCCCCATCCCTGTCATCTGTTCCTTTCTTTTCATGTCTATCTGTTTTCTCTCTAAAATCTCGAACATCCATTGGTTTCTTCATGTCTGCATTATTTCTTCTGTCATGTGATCGTTTTGCTCTTTCTTCTACATCTTCTCTGTTATGGATCCTTATTTTATCTTCTCTCTCATTCGTTTCTTTTTTCTTCTTGTCAATATTTGGAATGAATTCTGCAGATGCCTGGGATATCTTTTCTGTTTTTTTCTTCTGCTTACTTTTCTTTTGCTTGTTGCTTGGACTCTCATCTGAGTCACTACTACTTTCACTGCTGCTACTTGAGCTGCTGCTGCTGCTACTGCTGCTACTTGAACTACTTGATGAACTAGAACTGCTAGAACTGCTGCTACTAGTGTCGCTTGAGTCAGAATCATTTCCCGCTTCATCACCACCTTCTTTCTTCTTATTTTTACTGTTGGTGACTGGTGTTATTCCTCTGCAACATATCACATAAAATTGTGTATATCTCATTTCCATGCTGAATTAACTAGACATTCATCAAAGAATTGATTTTTGTCGAAATCTAACTCACAATGCTCGCATTTTTTCCTGTTCCTCTCGCAACTTTAGCCTCTTGTTCAGCTGAACTGTGCGTGAGGAGCGTTGGACATACTTTCTTTTATTCTTGCATTCGTAAGTCCAATGACCATACTCCAAACATTTCTGACATCTTACCCCTTGTGGATATGGATTGCTAAAAGTTAGACCACATAAACAAATCAGAAACAAACATAATATTTCATTGTAAATAAAATCCTCTGACTAAAATGAAACATAAATGTTAATGGAACAGTCTATGTCCACAATCTACATACGATTTTTTAATGTTATTTTATCAATCGCAAGCCGCACGCAACACAGTTCTGACTAGGAACGGGTTGCATTTTACTTACTCCTTCTGGCCAAGCAACCCGGACACAGCTCCTTTTGCCATTGACAGCATAATTCAATACTGAATATACAGTGTTTGATGGTTAGAAGAACTAAAACTGCTTACTGCTTGCTTGCTTGGGTCCCTTAACCTTTTGTCATCAACGGCAAAACAAAGACAACACACAATGCAGCGCCCTCTCATAAGTAGACGGCTTCAACGTCACTGTGCGCGCCACGCGCGCGGAATTTGAAAATTTTAATGTATTACGTTATTTTTGAGGAGGGGAGCAGAAAATGTTTGTTAGAGAAAACACGTTTTCAGAATATTTTTTATTCATGTTTTACAGAAAATTTCAATGAAAGAGGTTGCTTTGGAATATGTTTGCCGTCTGTGTGAACAAAAGTCTTACACGAAGCTTGTTAAAATATTTGGCACCCAAGGAAAGCAATTAAAATTAGCTGATAAGATTCATTTTCATTTACCAGTCAAGGTAAGATAAGTTTTAAAATATCCTAAGTATGATTTTTTTCTTCTTTTTCTACTAACTTGGTACCAATTTCAGGTGAAAGAAAATGATCAACTCCCCCTCGGCATTTGTCTCTATTGTGTAGAGTCGCTAAAAGTCTGTGATGATATGTATCAGAAAAGCTTGACTACTGACAGCCATCTCCGTAAGATTTTTAACCTTACGGAAGACTCAAATCCGGTAATACCAGTTATTCTTCTGTGCTAACTGTCATATCATTTACTAACTTTTCATTTTGCTTGATTTTTTTTATTTCAGGTCAACTCAAATGTTAATCAGAATTCCTGTCCCAAAAGTCACAAGAAATCTTCAACAGATAAACACAAGGATATGGCAGAGCAATCAGCAATTGAAACAGGAGAAAATAGTCAAAATACCTCAACAAATGAGAATAATAACAAGGTAACTTTTAAATTAAAACTACAGGTACAGGTACCAAAGCTTCTTTCTTATTCACTTGAGCTTGAGCTTCTACTCCATATTTATTTATTTTTACCAGAATATAAATATTTCCTGTAAAAAACCAAAACCACAAGTGTCGATTGATGTTGATAATTTTCAAGCTGAAAGTCAGGGTTCAGATTCTTCTGACAATGAAAAATATGATAATGTTGATGACAATAGTGGCAATGTTGAAGAAGATGATAGTGCTTCTGCTGCTGATGAAAATGATGATGATGATGATAGTGATGATGATAGTGATGATGAAGATGAAGATGAAGGCGACAAAAGCGATCAAGATGATGATGATGACAGTAAACAATATAATGATAAAAATAAAGGCAGAAGACGTGGTCAACTCTTATGTTATGTCTGCCAGAAGTTTTTTCCTGACAAAAGGGCTCTTCTTAAACACGGGTAAGTTTGACAGTATATTACTCTTTAATTTTATAACTGTGGTACTGCTTATTTAACTTTTTTAACTTTCTGTTTCTGTGCAGAGACACTCATACTGTAGAAGAGAAGGGACGAAAATGCCTTGTATGTGAAGGTGATTTACCTGATGAAGAAACATATTTGAGCCACCTTCAGTTGCATGGAGGGTACCCTTGTATGACATGTGGAAAAATTTTGAAATGCAAGTTAGGCTTAAGAAGACACATTGAAAGGCACAATATGCCTAGTGTTTTTTGTGAAGTTTGTGGGAAGAAAATTTCTTCAGTGTAAGAGTGACTACCCTTTTTTAATTTATTACTGAATCTCTGGAAAATTGTCAATAATTTTTTTGCTTTGTATTACTAGGTATAAACTTAAAAGTCACATGGCCAGTCATACTGAAGAAAGACCGTATGCTTGTTCTAAATGTGATCTCAAATTTAAAACGAAAGGAACTCTTCGTCAACACTCCTTAACACACAGTGTTCAACCTACTCATATCTGTGAAATTTGTGGTCAAGGTTATAATCGAGCAAGTCATCTAAAATTGCACTTAGCATTGCACCAGAAAGGTTCAGTGGTGTAGGTTTTATACTGAACTATTATTTTGTAATATGGTCGAATGTAGAATTAATGTCTAGTTTTTATTGAATGCCGATTTTGTTTCTTACAGGCCATTTAAAATATTCTGTGATATGTGTGACCTCAAGTTCAAACATGATTGGCTATTATTCAGGCACAAGATGGCAGCCCATGACTTACAGCCAACGGAGGAAGACAAGAAAAAATATTACTATTTATTCAAAGGACGTTCTGGTCAAAGCAATGGAACACTCTGTCCAGTATGTGGGGAAGATTTACTTACTAAAGACTTGTTAAAATCACATATGACATCTCATGGTATTGTGAAGTATACTGGCCGGAAAAAAATACATTCATGTGAGTTTTGTGAAAAAAAATTACAAAGCAGGAGGGCTTACTTATATCATGTTAGAGGGCACACTGGAGAAAGGCCATATACATGCAAATTTTGTGATGAAAGTTTTAGGTCAGAAGAAGATAAGGTTCGCCATGAAAATAAGCACAAAGGTTTAAGGCCTCACATGTGCCAGTACTGTGGCAAAACATTTGAAAGAGTTACAACATTAATCCAGCACAGATTCATTCATAATGCTGAAAAGAAATTTGAATGCAAAGAATGTCCTTACAAGACTCACCGCAAAGCAGCTCTCTTGGTTCACCAACGTGGTGTACATACTAATGAGAGACCCTTCATATGTAAGGAATGTGGAAAAACTTACAAATATTCAACAGACTTGGCAGGACATATGTCTGTTCACACCGGTGTTATTACTCAGAAAAGAAAAAGACCAAAACAGAAGCAGAGTACTAATGCAGTACCAATTCCTGCAGAATCTGGACCATCTGATCTTGTATTTACACAATTATAAGCAGGCAGCCTCTACATTGAGGCACTTTCCCTCAATTTTATCCACAATATTAAGTGTCATCAGTGATTGTTGTTTCTCCTTATAATATTTGTTTTTCATTTTTCTTTAAATCTCTCACTTTTCATGGGGGTTGTTTTTCACAATTTGTGATCTTATTCACTTTTCCTATAAATCATTATTTCTTTGACAGTTTATTAAAGGGTGGTTAAATAAACTAGCAACATTGTGTTATAATGTAATACTACTTGTATTTTAGATGTTTATTTAACCTATCTCCTCCATTCTTCAGATGTTTTAATGAAATGAATGTTTAAGAGCATTTAAAGATGAATCCAGTACTTCCATACACCTTGTACAAATATCTGAGTGCTCCAAGGCACTAAATCGGCGACAACGGGCACACACAGGAGAGGGGGAGGGTTGTAGTTCAACTTGAAATATTGAACTTATTGATTTTGATTCAGCATCATTGAGTGAATTCAACACAACAGAACCAACTTGCAGTATTTCTGTGAGTTGAATGGGTGAAACTAAGTCATCCTCCATTAATGGCTGGAACAAAATAATTTATAACTACATGCTCAGGTGAAAAAAGTGCCACATAAAAGAACACAACAAAAATAACATTTCACACCTTGAGCAGGTTTAGGTTATCATGAGAACCTCGAATAAAAGCAGTGGATCCCCATGTGCTTTTTCCATCTGAAAGCTTATTTATGCTATGTTTTAGTTCAACAATGGTTTCTATAATTTCATCTGAAAATGGACTTTGCAATGTGTTGGTACTTTGCAAAGGATATTTAGATCGATACTCGTAATACCTCTTATCTGTAAATAAATTCATATCATAAATAAAGTAAGAAGCAGCTAGGTTTAAATCAAAACATGGTTAAGCATCATGATACCTGAGTGTATAGGATGATAGAGGTATGTTTCTTCAACCAAAAAAGGAGCTATAGGAGCAAGCACCTCTAATAAAGTTTCTAATATGTAATACATAACAGTCTGACATGCTCGTCGTCGTTCAGATTCTACTGCATCACAATAGAGTCTGAAAATAAAGTAAAAGTAAACATGAGTATGTACAACATGAATATGTATAAAAATGGGATTGAGTTTCACTTGGAAAAAAAATTAGTGAATCAATATACCTATCTTTAGTGAGATTGAAGTACAAATTCGATACTTGATTGACCACAAAATTATTTATAGCCAAACACACGTGATTGTAATGATGATTTGAATAGTGAATCTTTACCTATCGATTGAAAAACGAAAAATACTTAATAAAAGCAACAAATATTTCCAGAAATTAATAATGAAGATGCACATTATCCTTACTGTTCTTCTGAATTCATCCAAAGCATGAAGCATATATATATCCAACAAATGCATTTTCTGATTTGTAGCATTTTCCAGAAGTCTAGATGGGAAGCCATCTAGAGCTCCTAAGGCGTATTTAATGGTTCCACGTAGCTTTTTAAGAGTATCTGATGAAGACTTAATTAAGTTCATACTAATTGAAATATTTGCATGCTGAACACTATGAGCAGCAACCCACCATCTGAAAATAAATAAAAAATCTAACATCAAAAGCTGAAAGAAAAATACAAGTCATAAGATTCTTGAAAAACGAAACTAGCCTTAAAGTGTCAACACCAAAGGCTGGATCCTTGAGAGGATTGTTTCCTCCATTTGTTATGATGTATGGGTCTACAACATTCCCCACGGATTTGGACATTTTTTGACCATTTTCATCCACCACAAATCCATGTGTAAATATTTTCCTGTGTCAAACCCCCCTCCCGAAAAATTAGATAATCCCAAGACGGGCATATGTATTAATTTACCACAGTTGCCGTTTTTCTCTTACTGGAATGGGGCTTTCCCACATAGTGCAACAGAAGTTAGCAAAGATGACTGAAACCAGCCTGTCAGTTGATCACTGCCTTCAAGATATAAATCTGCTGTGCGACCTTCTAAAACTGCAGACCAGGACAGCCCACTATCAAACCAAATGTCCAAGATATCATGACAACGTTCAACCTCAGATACATCAATATTCATTTCAGATGCTAGATGAGAAGGTAAAATTTCTTGAATTGGCAGCGTCCACCAGAAGTCAGTACCATGTTTATCGATGAGGTCACAGTAATGCTCTATCAACTTTCTGAGTTATACACAGGACAAAAACAGATTAGAGGAAACATTTTAGAAGACACTAATTCTTTCATTGTTGTACTTAATTGCAACCTACTTTGATATTATTGAATCTTTGTTCTCTCTCCTGAAAAGAATGGGAATTGGAACTCCCCATGCTCTTTGTCTTGAAATACACCAAAATGGTCTCTCTTTCACTAATTTTTTAATGGCGCGACTGTGGCTGTCATCAGGAGCATAGGATATGGTCTTCAGAACTTCCTGCTCATGTGAAAATCAAACTGAAAGATTAAAAGTTGATATACTTCTAACTGAAACAAAATAACTTACCACAGCAGTGTCTTTCACAGCAGAACAATCAAAAAACCATTGTTCACTTGCTAGTAAGAATACTGGCTTGTTTGTTCTCCAATCATATGGGTAACTATGCACAAGGTCTTCAGTGTGAATAATATCAGTCTTCAACAACTCTATAACTGTTTTTGCTCCATTATTCATTATATTCTTTCCTACTAGATCAGCCCCTGCCAATTCAATGTAATTTCCTTCTTTATCAACAAGTGATACCTGCAATATTAATTGAAGCATCTTAAAATAGCACTTAACAAACATTGAAATGTACCACTGGAGATCTTTACAAACCAGTTTCAGCTTATTTTCAACAGCAACAATATAATCCTCCCGTCCATGAGATGGAGCACAATGAACAAGACCTGTGCCTTTCTCATCGGTTACATGATCTGCATGGAAAAATCTGTGAACCTCTTCTTTATACAGGGGATGAGTGTATGTGACTCTCTTCAAGCTTTTTCCTAGAGCGAAACATAACTTTATAAGAAGATGGCTTCACATGGAATGGAAAGTCTGACCAATTTAGATAACCCACCTTTAATATTCTGTTCAATTTTCACCTGCTTAGAAAGGTTGTTTTCTAAATCAGGAACCAACTTTGTGGCCACTATGTAATGCCCATCAAGGTTTTCGATTTTTACTATACTATAGTCAATATCTGATCTATATGTAACTGCTTCATTTGCTGGCAATGTCCAAGGTGTTGTGGTCCATACCAATGCATACAAAGGTCCTTCTAGCTCCACATGGAAGGGTTTTGTTAAAAGTTTCACTCTTAAAGTAACGCAAGTGCTTACGTGGTTTTTGTTGTACTGCAGTTCTGCTTCAGCCAATGCAGTTCTGGATAGAGTTACAGAGAATATTTATCTGTGTATAAGAAGTAAACATGTTATACAAGTGTGACTGGCAAAACTTACCTTGAGGATGGAGACCAGTAAATCGGTTTCATGTCACGATAAACCAATCCCTGAAAAACAATTAATGTCAGTAGGGTATATTTAAAGGGAAGCTGCTGGTATGATTTGCAAAGATTGTAGTGACTCATAAAAGACAACATACCTTCTCATAGAGAGAGAAGAACCTCTGTAGTTGGTTTTTGACATAGCTCTCATTGTAAGTGAAATAGCAGTTCTTTTCCCAATCAGCTAATATTCCCCAAGAACTGAAAATTTTCCTTTGGTTTTCAATAGCTTCAGACGCAAATTTTCGAGCTGGAAACACAAAGAAAACTTAAGTTGAAGCCGTCAGTGTGAATGATGTATCAGTTTTGAAAGCTGGATTGCATACCCCTCTGTCGTATTTCTAGAGGTGACAATGTCTTATCAGACTCTGAAGCTGACAAAGCTTTTAGTTCAATGGGTAACCCATGACAGTCCCAGCCTGGAACATAATGTACTTGCTTTCCCTGAAGTAATTCATAGCGTAAAATGATGTCTTTCAAAATCTATTAGAAAATTTTAAATTAAAGAAAAGATTAATATTATTGTACTCTGCATGTATAGGTTGACTGAAAAATTATGTCCACCTTATTGACAGCATGGCCAACGTGTGGCGAACCATTCGCATAGGGAGGGCCATCATGAAGAACGAATTCTGTTCCATTTACATTCTCCCTTTGCCAATTGTAAAGACTTGAGAAACCACATTTCTGAATCAAAGAAAAGCATTTTACTAGTACATGAAAAATGTATCAAAAAATTAAAATATTAGAATTTCAATTGCAGGAAATGACATAACCGAAAATTTCATCTTAGAACATTTCTTACATTCAAAATATCTGAGTCGTGTTTGGCTCTTTGCCGGGAATCTAACCAAAGTGGAAATTCTGTTTTTGGAAGAAGCAAAGTATCCTTGTATTTAGAACCTTTTTTCTTCGAACCAACTCCATCTTTGCTGCTAAAATATCGAAAGCAATGTGTCAGATTAGTCCTTCTTTTCGAAATTAAGGCTGTGGAACTAAAAACATTTAGAATATTCGGAGCATTGCATATCCAGAGAGCAGACATATTTTCGTGAATCGGCGCCTTCTCAAACAATACTTATCCGACAAAATCAGTACAACCAGCGTAATAGTGTCAAAACTCATTTGACCAGACTTTAAGTGATTTGGACAAATTATTTTGCCTTTTGAATTAGAATAATTTTAAGCTCTATTCTTAAATGAAAATATGTCCCACTCTTAGCAAAGAAAATAAATAAAAAATGAATTGTTTTCGACAGTTAATTTCACGTTCTGACAGATACCGGTCTGCTTGGGTATCCTGACTGTCGCTCATGCGCAGTGTGCAAGAGAGACAAAGGTTTCCATTATTCTGTGTGCATTATGTTAGATTGAACAGCTGTGGTGTTTATGAATTTCGCTCCGGAATTTAATGGATTACGTTTGCGGAGTGCCATTGATGTTGGAAAATGTTTAGTGAATGTGGATACATCATATATTTACTTTTGCTGATTCCCTACATTGAAAGTGGTGAGTTGGTTTCGTTTCTAAGTTAGCTCTAAACATTTATTTTTAGGCCTGTGTTTTGAGATGGAACCAACACTATCCAACCTTGTTGTGGACAATATTTACGTCCGTTTCATTAGACTTTTCATGAGAGAAAAGTTGCTCGTTTTTTGCTGTAGATACAGCTATACAATCTCACTTTTGCAGTCGTCTGCTTGCTTGGCTGTTTGTAGTAATGTGAGGATAGGAATGTTGCTCTAGAAAAATAGATACATACTTGCTGCTTATTCAAGTTTTATGAATTTCCTCTTTTCATCACTTATAGTGAAACTCATTTATCAATAATCAAGCGTGACGTTCACTCATATTCGAACCCTTTGGGTTTTTCATTAGATATCTTGGATACAAAATAACCTAACCTAGAACTCCATTCAGCTTTTGTAATGTCATGAGCCTCTATAATAGTATAGTTTTATTCTGATAAAACCAGCAAGTTTACTTCGTTTTCACAATTAAAATGTACTGCATTACATATTTGGAAAGTTCCTTTTTTGTCACACACAGTTTTTATGACTACATTGAGTAGTATGTTAAGTAGAGTCTCTAGGGAAGTCACTTTATTATTTTAAAAATATTCTCCTACTCCCTACTTTTACTTTATTTTATTTAAACTTATCCTATCATATTTCTTTATTTTTCCCCTTTCTCACTGTTTCCAACTAAGCCTCCTTTTTTCTTTTTTAATTTTCCAGTGTTTCCAGTTATGGATTCCCAGAGATTTATTGAGCTACTTTTAACTCTTTAAATACTTATACTCTTATATGCAACCTTCTCATTTAATTATTATTTTGTTTTCCCTTTTCTTTTTTGCCTTCAGTAGTTTTAAAAATACTTAATATTTTCAGAAGACATTATTGATTAGGATTTGTCATTTCATTAGTTCAGAGTGAGAATTCTCAATATAGATAAATGGGATTGATAAATTGTTTTTCATTTATTTATAGCATTTAAAATAATGCAGGAGCGGTTTGGGTATTAGTAAATTAGTCGAACCAAGTTTCTGTTCTTTGTTTGCTTATGGTCGCCACCCCAAATCCAACCAAAAATTTATGAAAGTATTTTAGCCTTGAAAAGTTTAGGAACTGCGGCAGATTATACATCTGAACCGCCCCCTGTGCACTTGGAGTCTAAGAGATATCCCGCTCCAATTTAAGGGGTTTGTAGAAGGGAAGTCCACCGCATTTCTGCCGTCATATTCGTGCCCCGCGAAGTATGGAACAGACGGAAGTTTGGATGGCACAGGAAGCCGGAAGCGCAAGGCCAATCTGACAACGTCCGGTCGGGTCGGTGTGAGTCCTGCATGAAGCGGTCCGGTCCGGCCCGGCCCGGCGCCCCGGTCCCGTGCTTCGCTCCGCTCCGCTTCGGTCAGTGACACCGATGACACCCGTGCTTTTGGAGCGGAGGAGGGGGCTTGCTTCAGCCGGCTTGAGCGCCGTCGAGTATTTCTCACCCGGGCCGGGGGACGGCGCGGCGCCCGCGCCTAGGCGCAACGCAAAGTTGCTCCGGACGAGGAAGGGAGGCGGAGCTAGGGCGCGCTGAAAAATCAACGGGACTGTTAAGTTGCCCGGGCTGCGGTGGCCACCTACCACCTACCCGCCAAGTTATGCGATGCGCTCGGGCGGTCGAGGTGGCTGGCCGGTGGCCGGACCGGGTCTCTGAACTTGACATTGAATTAGACCCGGACCGGGCCATCACCGCGGGGGGCGATCTCTCTATGACCCACCGGGACCAGCGGAGGGGAGGCGTTCCATCGCCGTATGGTTTCATGTCTGTTGACTCCATTCTCCTCGCCTGTCCCTTTCCGCTAAGTGAAAGTGCTCATGCCGGGCGGGGCGGGGCGGGGCGGGGCGGGGCTGCGCCAGCGTGCAGCTCGTATCGCATCGTAGTAACGCGCCCCGGATATCCAGCAAAGTCGAAAACATTCAAATTACCGTGAGTAACTCTCGCGCCCCGAGGATGTGGGGCAAGGCCTCGGGCAGGGCACTGGGCACGCGCCCCGCCCCGCCGTGCCAGCTGCCTGCGGGGTCGGGGTCGGGGTCGGGTCGCCGCCGCCCCGCCCCGCCCTGTCAACCTGCTCTGCTCCTGCTCCTTGGCAGAAGCTCGCGTGTGCAGGTCGCCCTGCCCTGCCCTACCCCGCCCTGCTTGTGGGGCTTCTGCTGGTGGGCACCCCAGCCGGGCGGCAGTAGTCCTGCAATGGCACCGCCCCGCCCCGCCCCGCACCGCCCCGCACCGCACTTTGGTGTTCCTTTGGTCGCGGCCGCCCTGCGAGTTCATGCGCCCTTGGCTCGCGCCCCGCCCCGCCCCGCCCCGCCCCGCCCGTGGGGGTGTTGTGGACTCTGCGATAATGATGTTCGGTCGCGTGCGCGGGGCGGGGCGGGGCGGGGCGGGGCGGGGCCGTGCGCCAAGGCGAGGAGGGAAGGTCGTGCACGCTGGCCCGGCCCTGCCCGGCGCTGCTTCACCGTGCTTCACGCACCGTGCGCGCACGCCTCGTCTCGCCTCGCCGCGGAGCGCGCCACATCCAGACAAGACAAGACGTCATCACCTGACAGACTTGCGCCGCCCGCCCCGCCCGCGCGATCACTTATTAAACTCTCGTAAAAAAAAAAGCGGAAATGTCGGTCTTTTGCTGTATTTACATGGGACCGCTCCTTTTTTTTCGCGCTAGTGCGTGCCCATCTAAGCGCCGTTTGTCCCAGTTTTTTTTTCATTTGGTCAGCAGCTGCTGACTTGTAACTTTTTTTTCTTACCATTGCACATTACAGCAATCCCCCAACTTGCATTCTATGGCTTTACCCGTGCGCTAAAAAAAAATCTCAGTCTAATCAGCAGCGGGGTAATTTCCCCCTCCCCCCCCTCACCTTGTCATTGGACCACTGTGCTTTTTTTTTTCTACCGAGTTGAGTGTCCGAGGCTCATGGAAGGGTGTTGCAATAGTCCATCTCGCCGCGGTGACCAGGCCGTCGCGTCAGGGCGGGACGGGACAGGGCAGGACGGGGCGCTACCGCTCTTTCACGGAACGGTATGGCGGGCAGCGTGCCGCCGCAAAGTGTCCGATGGCTAGAGCTAAAGCCGGCCAGATTGCATGGCTGTGGAATTCTCGCCTCCAGCTTTTTTTTTCCTTCCTTTTTCTTCCTTTGTCCGACTTGGACCCCCACCTGCGCCCTTCCCTCTCTTCCCCGTCGTGCCCCAGCATGGCACAACTCATCCTCGCAACCACATTAAAAAAAAAGTATTTATTACAAATTTAAAAAAAGAAAGAAAACTATGTAGTGAAGGGAGATGGCAGTTTCGCGAGTGGCTTTAGCGCCGTGCGGTGGGGTGCGCCCGCGTCGTCTTACTTTTCTCTTTTTCATTAGTTAGCAAAGCCCCCCCCCCCCTCCCCCCCCCCCCCTCGGCCCCCGCCGCCCGCGCCCTGTCCGTCGCCGGTTCGATTACCGGCCGACTTGGTCTGGCTCGGCCCGGCCCGGCTCGGCCAGCGGCCGCTACGCTTTTCTGCCGTGAGTCACTCGGCCGTCTTGTCTTGTCACTCCCAGAGATAGCGAGAGCGTCTTGTCACACCGTTCGGTCGATATGACGATCGGGTCGGCGCATTTCCCGCCATGTGTTAGTGTGACGGTGTGTCCTCGTCAGCGTACGTAGGCCGCCCCGCTGCACAGGTGCGGAGGTGGTTGCCTATCCTCCGTATGACAGGCGCTAGTGTGACGGTGTGTCCTCGTCAGCGTACGTAGGCAGCCCCGCTGCACAGGTGCGGAGGTGGTTGCCTATCCTCCGTATGACAGGCGCTCGGGGAGTGTATGGGACAAAAAAAGTTCAAATTACTTGTTTTAAAGCCGTAAAAGCTCTTTTTTAGGCAGATGGCGTCCTAAACATTTAACATTAGGGGCGTTGCTTTATTTTTTGCCGTGGACCTACACTTTAATCCCCTCCTTCTGCTGCCCCCCCCCCCTCCCCCGGTGCGCCTACTTCCTCTGACCTTGCGGCGGCTCTGCGCGGAGCACAGTCCCTCTCCTGCATGGAGGGACTGTCAGTCAGGTATTTAGTCTGTGTGCGGGGCGGGGCGGGGTGGGGCGTCGGTGCGTAAGGGGAGGGCGGGGCAGTGCCCATCCTGAGGCGCAGGCCCGCCGGCCTCTCCGCCATAAGGCGGAGGTGTGCGCTTTATGGATCCTTGCGCCCCACGCGCAATTTCCCCCGCGGCACCCACACTGGAAAAAAAAATCCGGTGTGCTATTATTTTTTTTTTCTCGCAGTGTACCACCCCCTCCTTCCCGACGGTCGACTCGCGTGAGTCCATCCGAACGATTCGCATAGCGTGAACGGCGTCGTGTTGCAAAAAATGTCGACACCGTGCTGCAATATATAACAACGATATTATATCGCCGCTGGTTTCTGCCGGTCTTCCCTTCGGTCTACTTTTCGAGTGGCGGGCGCGCTCCTCTCTCGTGATGTCCTCTGCCGTCGCGTTTCCTCGCGTCTTTCCTTTTTTTTCCCCTCTCGCCCTGCGTGACTCTGGCGGGGGCGGGGCGGGGCGGGCCGGCGCTTGGCACGGCAAGGGGTTTCGCTTTCAGCTTGAGCACGGCCCTCTCTGCTCCTGACGTCCGTCTGCTGCGCTCGTGGTCACGGTGCGTCCAGGCGTCCAGTCGGAGCCCCCCCCCCCCTCCCTCTCAATGAACTTCACGCCCAGCGGATACCGAAATTTGTGGTGGCGGCGGCCCGGGCCCGGTGCCGGTGGGCCAGGATGGCGGATGGAAGGACGCAACGCTGCCAGCCCTGGTAGCGCCGCCGCGCCGCTGCCTGCAAGTCACGTGATTTGTCGTAAGGCGGTAAGCGGTTTCTCGGACAGTGACCACTAACTCGCACCCCCTCTCTCCCCACCCCACAAAAAAATCCCCCTCCCCCCTCTCTCTTTACATTCAGTCTTTCACTAAGTAGATGAGGTGCGGTCGGAAAGGACAGTGGCTAGAAAAATTTTAAAGACCCAAATTCCTAGGGTCACCCTCTGTACAGCCCGTCCACGCCGTACCTGCGAAACCCGAAACCATACCGTGGTTCTCGTGACCCTACTATGAGTCTATACGTTTGTGTGTGTTTGCGTGTGCCTGCAGCTCAGCGCCTCAACGAGTACGTACAGCACTTCGAGGGTCTGTCGTACTCGACCCACGATGTGCACCAGAACCACCTGCGCGCCAAGCGCTCGGTGACGCGGGAGAACGCCGTGCAGCTGCAGTTCAAGTCGCACGGCAGGCGCTTCCACCTGCGGCTCAAGCGAGACCTGGAGACCTTCCACAGCAACGTCGAGGTGGTGGACGGCGCGGGAGAGAAGCAAGATGTGGACCTGTCGCACATTTACACGGGTCACATTTTAGGTGCGCTTGCATTTTGGTCCTTTGCACCAAATATTTTTTTTTTTTTTTTTTGCGTGTGTGGGGTGACGTATTTCTATGCGATTTTGAACTGCCATTTTTTAATCAAACTTTCTCAATTTGTCTAGGCGAACCGGGCAGTCACGTGCACGGTTCAATAACAGATGGAGTTTTTCATGGCAAGATCAGTTCTCCACGTGATGGTGACTTCTATGTGGAAAAGTCCCACTATTATTTTCCAAAGGAGTCAAACAACACCTTTCATTCTGTTATTTACCACTCCAAGGATGTGACTGATCCTTACGCTGAAAAACGGACAGGTAAGTCTGGCTCACAACCAATTGTCCTTCTGAAGGGACTCTTTTCTCCTGTCAAACTGCTCTGCTCAGTCCAAAGTAGTTTGCGTAAAAGACATTTGTTCTAAAAATATCTTCTCTATATTGTCAACTTTCTGAACATCTCACTCCATTCTTTATTGTACTAGAAATGGCATCCAAATTCCAAATACAGTTGCAATGGAAACACTGAACTTATTCTATTTACAATAGGTCACCGCAGTGGCTGTGGAGTTACAGACCACTGGATGGAGCAAGTACAGAATTCATTTGTCTCTGAAAGTGAAGGTGATGTACCAAAGCTGAAACACAAGAAGGTTCCTACCCAATCAAACAAGAAAAAGAATTTTGAAGTAAGAAATGTCAGGGAACTACCATCTTCTCAAAAACCAACTGACACATTCAGGTATAAATAAACTCTCTGAAGGGAGGAAAAAAAAAGAAAAAAAAAATCTTTTCTTAAAGTAATGAATAATGTAACAGTACCTGTAACAGCTGTGCATTTTCATTTTCAGTAATTATGAGTTTGAGTATCCATATGACAAATATTCAAGAGAAATGAATGACCATAGCCGCAGAAGAAGAGCTACTCCAATAAAAGAAGAGAATTTGAAGAACACATGCTCTCTTTTTATCCAAACTGATCCTCTCATCTGGAGGCACATCAGGGAGCAGGTAATGACTTTCCTCTTATGATTTCCACTAAAAGTTTTATTTATTAGATGTGTTAGACTTGTTCCTTAATGACTTAATTTTTTTAAAGGTTGGAAACAACTCTGAAAAAATAAGAGAAGAAATTTTGTCTCTTATTGCCCATCATGTCACTGCGGTAAATTACATTTACCGAGACACAAAATTTGACGGTCGAATGGAACATCGTAACATCAAATTTGAAGTTCAAAGAATAAAAGTAATTTGATAACTGTGTGTTATTTACTTTCTGCTTAAATTGATACCATTCGTTAAATCTAACTGTCTTTTTCATTATTTGACAGATTGATAATGACTCACAATGTGAAAGACTGTATGCTGGTGAAGTAAATCCATTCTGTATGGAAAATATTGATGTCAGCAATTTCCTCAACCTGCATTCTTTAGGCAATCATGAAGATTTTTGTTTAGCCTATGTGTTCACCTACAGAGATTTCACTGGTGGTACCCTAGGTCTGGCATGGGTAGCATCTGCCTCAGGTTTGTTTTCTTACTTCTATTCTTATTCTTACTTTCTTCTTTCTAGATTGTTATTATTATCTTTCTAGAATCTAAGTCCAAAGTTAAAAACAGAAAAAATTGTTTTTGATTCTGAACTGTGAAGTAATAGTGAGTGTTCTGTTTTCTAACAGGTGCTTCTGGTGGCATATGTGAAAAGCACAAAATGTACACAGAGACTGTAGGTGGCACCTATCAGTCAACGAAACGTAGTTTGAATACTGGAATAATTACGTTTGTGAACTACAACAGCCGTGTACCTCCTAAAGTGTCTCAACTAACTTTAGCTCATGAAATAGGTCACAATTTTGGGTCACCGGTAAGTAAACTATTTCTATGCTGGTTGCAATAACTTTCCAATTTTGCCATTCAACACTTTTTTTTTTTACAGCATGATTACCCTCTGCAGTGTCGACCAGGTGGCTTAAGTGGTAATTATATAATGTTTGCATCAGCAACTAGTGGTGATCGACCTAACAACAGTAGATTTTCAAACTGCAGTGTTGCAAACATAAGTCATGTGTTGGATGCAATTTTTGAAAACAAGAAAAAAAATTGCTTCAAAGGTTTGTTGATCATATACAAATTATTATAATCCTTAATATTTCTTACTGTATTATTTTTCCACTCTAACTTTTTACATGTCTTGTTTTTAGAATCACAGGGAGCTTTTTGTGGAAACAAAATTGTGGAGGATGGAGAGGAATGTGATTGTGGGTTTGACAATGAGTGTACTGATCCATGCTGCTATCCACGTAATTTCAGTGAACATGAGAAAAGTCTTAATAGTTCAGCTCGAATGTGTGCAAGAAGAGCAAATACTCAATGCAGGTAAAACCTAGTGGTCATTCAATACCTTGTCATCAGAAATCTAATTTTTCACCACTTATTATTTTTCTCTTAATTATTGCAGCCCTAGCCAGGGGCCTTGCTGTTCAGGAGATACCTGTTCCTTTATTCCCAGCAGCTTTAATCAAGAGTGTAGAGCTGAAACAAACTGTAGTTGGAGATCTCTATGTGATGGCAGAAGTGCAGAATGTCCAGAACCTTCTCATAAAGCAAATAAAACTAGATGTAATGAAGGAACACAGGTAAATTTATCACCAACTTTAAATTCTGTATTATCAAAATCTTTCAGTACCTGAATTCGTATTCTTTATTAAATTGCTTCCTTGCTAACTTTGTAGCTGTGTATCAATGGAGAGTGTTCTGGATCCATTTGCTTGGAATGGAATATGACAGAATGTTTCCTAACATCAACATTGATACCAAATATAAATAAACGTGACTTGTGTGTGCTGGCATGTCAAAATGGTACAGACCCAAGTTCTTGTAGAAGTACCAGTGAATTTGCCCATAAAGTTGGATTAAAGCCTGGAGGCATAAGCCTGAGGCCAGGCTCCCCCTGTGATAATTTTCAGGTATTTTCTATGCACCAATGTAAAATATTTGCTTTTTAATTATCAAGAAGAAAAAAAACACTGTCTAATGTTGCTATTAATGGTTTAGGGATATTGTGATGTGTTCTTTAAATGCCGTGCTGTTGATGCCGAAGGCCCTCTTGCACGGCTGAAAAATATGCTTTTCAACAAGCAGACATTACTTTCTGTAGCGCAGTGGGTCACTGTAAGTGAACATTATTTCTACCAGTATGTAGTTGCAATATCATTTCTGCCTTACTCTAATTACTGATGTGCATCTGCAGGAATATTGGTGGGCTGTCCTTCTTATGGGCATCTTCTTTATCATTTTCATGGCCATTTTTATTAAATGTTGTGCTGTGCACACACCATCTTCTAATCCAAAGAAACCTCCGGCCAGACGTTTCTCTGAAACACTTAGAAGGCCAATGAATACCTTGAGGAGAATGGTAAACACTTACTTCTTCCATAATTTGTGATGTTTGGGAAACTTGTGAATTGGGTTTCTGTTATTTTTTTTAATAACCTATTTTAAAATTATTACACCAGCGGGGACCACATGGAAGAGGGCCTAGTTCTGGAGGGCACCACATGAGACAGGGCCACAGCAGAGCTCCAGCCCATGGGTATGGCGAGGGTCGAGGTCAATATTACGCACCCAAAGGTAACTAATGCACACATATAGCTTTTTATGTATGGGCACCTATCAAAGTGTATTTCTTTGTGCATTATCCTGCCTGTTTTTGGCAATCCTTTCCTTCAACCCTTTATCCCAACTTAATTTCTGCTTTTTCTTTGCAGCCTCAGCGCCACCGGCAGGTTACAGCAGAGCAAACCATGGTGAGCTTTATGCTGGAGCATACAATAGCTCAGGATCCGGACCATCATCACGTAATGCCAATGCCAATGCCTTCGAGATGCGTCACCACAAAGTCTGATAGGACAACCAAATCTTGTTGCTCCAGCCATAGCCACCACCGGCAAGCCGGCCAGGTGAGGCTTGTGTAGTGTGCACTGCTAATTCTATCAAAATAGTGTGAAGCACTCTCTTTTCTCATTTACTTGTAAAATTAGTTTGCAAAGATTTATTACTAAGTACAACTATGGAAGACTTAAAGTTACAACAAAAAATAGTTTACGCCAATGTTGATGTCTTCTAGTGTTGTTTAGCATGCACAATGCACAATAGTCTTATTTCATTGTATTCATTGAGGACCTTAAAGCCTTCAGCATACCTTTTGTGAAGGCTTCTTTTAAATTGATGGCTCATAGTACTAATTAACTATTAATCTGAATTTAAAAGTTATTGCATTTGATAATCCTCAGTAAATTTCTTTTGTAATGTCATCTACATTTTAAAGTGTAGATTAACGGTCATGGTTTTTGTGGTGGTGGTGGTGGTGGTGGTGGTGGTTGTGATGGATGGAATTGTGGTTGTTGGTGTGGATTTGCTTGTGGATAAATTATACTAGTTCTCATTGGTGACAAGGTTATTGGCAATTACAGCTGGTTTACGTTAGGCTCACCCTATCTTTTGCTTGGAAGCCATGTTTTTGTTTATATACCTATCTCTCACTGTTTCTCTATTTTTATTCCATCTGTTTTAGGAATTTGTATGAATATACAATTACTGTGTATAGAACTGGATAATTTTTGTCCTCATAAATCTAATATTCTTAAAACTCTTTTTCCGAGAAGTAAAGTCTGGGCTTTGTTTCTATTTTCAACATCTGTTCAACATTGTCATTTACTTAACAGTATATCATCATACCTCCTTTTTTTTTTTTTTTTTGTCGACCTCATTTTATTTGTAATGTTTCAGGTGTATGATGCTTGGAACTCCGGCAGATTCCTTGTGGCGCCAGCCATGGACTCAAGTGCAAACCAGTCACTGGATGATGTTTCTCCTAAAGAATCTTCATACCTCAATGCACTTCTGTCTACTCCAAACTGCTGTCACAAGTGATCATATAATATTATAGAAAATTATATGATATTAAGGCTGGAGATCTTCACTGCCTCAGTATTAGTGTGAGTGCTTTCTTTGCCAAGCTTCTGTCTGCTTAATTGTTTATTTCCTGAAGCAAGAATAGTGCATGGTATCTACACTCAAGCTACTTTTGTCCATACTTCTTGTTGCCGAAGCCACTCTTATTTATCCTCAGTTAACATCAATTTATTACCTTGGAAACAAATCTAGGTTTTTCTCTTGTTAATGTTACAATAATAACTTTTTGTGACACCCTGTGAGAAATAAACCTTTTAGGGAATGTTTTCTCATTATATGTCTTTTCTATCGAGTCAGAACATTTCTATTTTATTCAAGTTTAAAGACCTATTGTAATGACAGAGGTATACAGTGGAAGTGATTGTTGCATTAATTTTAATATTTGCTGGTCATTTTTTTTCTTTCTCCATTCGTAGTGCTAGAAAAGACATGTTTGGGATCACCATGTAAGTGATCCTGAATATTAAATTGCTGCCCTGTGTTCTATCAGTCCTTTTTCCTGTTTACCTCTGATGTGCCTATAGAAGACAATTACTGTGTCAATCATTCCCATATAATGTAAATTTTAGTGGAGAATTTTTCATTTTTGTCAAAAGTTTTCAATTCTATCAATCAAAACTGCAACTATAACATGGCAAGCATGCCATTGTTCAGAAGTCTGAAAGTTAACTATGATTTTGTTTTCCTGCAATTTAAGTGATATCTTAAAGATAAGTACAAACTGCCATTTCTTCTCAGGTGACATGTCATCTGAATCAATGAGAAATTATGTAGTGCTCTGCACTGCCATCTTTACTACTGCCATTGTTTGTAGTTTAATCCCCTTCTTTTATCCGAAAAGTGTGTATGTTTGAGATTTTGAAAGACTGAAAAAAAAAAAAGGTGAAAGGCTTACAAGAAGTATGTATGGCATAGGCTTGGATGTTGTGATGTCATTATTTCAAATAGAAATATTATCAGCTAAGGAATAAAACAGTTCAGCAAGACAGGACATTGCCCTTTGATGTAAATAAAATGAGAATGCAATGGACAATATTTTGCAATGGTTTTGAGAGACTGAAGAGTGTACAGATATGTTGATCTTCCTAGCTCTCATTTAAAAGGAGATGTGCGTGCTCTGTGATTTTGTAATTAAATGGTAAGTAGAGCTGGACTCAAAATGGTACACAGCATTTTAATTAAAGGCATCCTAAATGCATGAATGAGATTGTGAATAGGTATGTCAGTATAGTGAGAGTGTGTGTATGTGTGTTTCATGCAATTTATTGCGGACGTGTGATTTTTTTATTACAAGAGAACAAATTTCAACTCCAATATTTCTTAGGTCTGCTATCAGTCTAGCTAAAGAGGAATCGGCTTTGATCTCTTTGTGCAAGCCTTATTTCTCTTATGATCAAACTGTTCATTATTGTTTTATAATGTTGTTTTTATGTCATTTTATCCTCTTTCTTTTGTAACGCTTTGGAACCTTTCCCTCTATATCTAACCCAGAATGAACTGAGGATGCCTCTCTTTGGCTGTGAGTCATATTTTCTGTTTATCATCAAAGCTATGGCTTGTTATGTACTGTTCTTCAATTTGGCTATATTATCTCATCAAAATAAAGTAAGTTTATACATTTAAAAAAAAAAAAAAAAAAAAAAAAAAAAAATTACCTTCAGAAATCACAAAAGTTTTTCAAGGATATGTGTAGTCCTCATTCTCAAGATTTTATTTTTCTTTTGACTAGCAGTCATGCATTCCTTGAAATTTGGTTTTGAGTTATTTGAGGGACCTATGGGGGAAAGGTTCTCCATTTAGTTTCCTTTTGTTTCCTTTAAAAACTTCTTTCTCTTCTTTTTTTTATTATTATTAAGAGATGTATCTTTAATATGTCTTTTATGTTGTTAGTGGTATGCATCACAAACTTGTTTTCAATGTTTCATGCTATTTATTGGTTTATCTTTATAGGAAGAAAAGATCTATGAGTTAGAAAGTTTGTGTGTAAAAAGGAAGCAATGAACAAACAAATAAAGATTATATTCTTATAGTCACTCTATACAGGTAATTCTTATCATGTTGCCTCTCTTTAAATTTCTTTAAACCAAACCGTATGGTAATGAAATTTATATCATACTTAAAGTCATATGTGGTAACAAATGTCTGTCTGGTTTTAAGCTTTAATTTTACGTTATCTTATAATGTTTTCATTATTAGTTCAATGATTCAATGTAATTCTAGCTGCTTCCATGTGAATAGCTAATTTGCTGTTGTTTCCTTTTTATTACTGAGGCATCTTGTGATGCTCTGGTTGTTGTTTCACAAGGTGTGATATGACAAATTTTATAATGACCGCCATTTCCTTCATTTGATGCCAAGATTTGGCATCTGCATTTCTTATCTTAGTCATAATTTGGTGAAATTGGTATAATAATTTGGTACTTTTCATTCCGTGTGTTGGAAGACTGACCTGTTCTACAAAGTCAAGTATCAGTAACTGTCTGTATCCCTATGTTTATTTTCGTTAAATCTTCTAGCACAGTGCTCTACTGTTGTACAAAGAATTCTTGTTTATGTTGTTTCTTTTTTTACTTTATTTATGTATCATTAGCCTTCTTACTGATTCCCAAAATGATAAGATAGACAAACCTGTGCAAATTTTTATTTTGTGTGTGATGGCTGGCTGACTCAAAATAAAAGCATTGTCTCTGCCATTAATGTCAAAAAGATTTATTAAAATGTGTACAAAAGAGATAACATTGAGGTTTATTACTTTTGAACAAAAAAATAAAGTTGCCTTGACCTCTTAACAAAAACTTAACACAAATCAGTCATGAAGAAATAAAATCGAAGTACAAGGAGTGAACTTAAAATAATGTTCTATGATTCGGAAAAAAAGTGGTAAAACAACTGCATCAGTAGAGGAAAAAAATTAACATTGTTATGGGTCAGGTGTTTCAGAACAAAGTGATGAGGACAATCTTACAGCACTGCTTTCCGATAACCAATAGGCCCTTCATACAGAGTCTTTGATGGTCCCCCAATGGGTCCTTTGTAGCATGCTGCAAAACTGTGTTTTGCTAAGCGATCATCAATTGCCAAGTTTTTAGCAGAGCAAGCTTTTTTGTAGGCCTCCGTCACTCTTTCCTGGTATCCATCACTTTGAATGGTCTAGGAAAAATTTGGATGGAAGTTACAAAGTAATTTACCCACATACAAGTACAGAAGTTGTCATATTTACCTCATCATCTAGGTCCTCTAGGTTCATTAATCTTTCAACAGGTATCCACGCTCGTACGCAAGATGACCGTCGGTCATCATCAAAAAATACAACATGGTACCAATTCTTGGAACAGAAGCATACAGATAAATTTTAAGTAATCCAGAAAACAAAAATGCAATAAAGCAAAATTTTAACTCACCGGAATGTCAGAAAATAAATTGAGCCAATAGAATATTTCCAAATCTGGATCATCATCTACCATGGCAGGCCACCAAGGATATCCTGGAACCCGTGCCCAAACAAGAGATCCAGGAGAATACTTATTGAAGATCATATCTTCTTCTACTCGTAGAGACTCCCGTTTTTCTGGAGCATTGCAATGGTTGTATTCCGCATCTGCAAGAGAGTAAATTAAGTAAATCTCTCACACAATCAATCAGAAAATCACATATTGACAACTGAACAAACCTGGATGCATACTACAAAACCATTTCCCTGGTAATGTAGAGGGGTCATGACAATTTGGCAAGTAACGCCATTTCCCACAAGTCTCCTTATCACATTGAACCCATAAACCTGCCAAGCGCTTCTTCTGGATCCACTTCAGCCTGTCTCTTGCTGTTGACTTTGATGGAGGTGGAGTGAATTGAATATCTTCCATAAACTGTTGACTACTATTTGGAGTACTTGTGACTGAATGGTTTGCATCTCTTGTATTGGGTGTCTTAGGATCCTGACTTGACTGAGGAGTGCCCGCAATAGTTGGTTTCCTCACAGTGGTAGGGGTCTTAGGATCCTGACTTGACTGAGGAGTGCCCGCAATAGTTGGTTTCCTCACAGTGGTAGGGGTCTTAGGATCCTGACTTGACTGAGGAGTGCCCGCAATAGTTGATTTCCTCACAGTGGTAGGGGTCTTTGGATCCTGACTTGACTGAGGAGTGCTCGTAATAGTTGCTTTCCTTACAGGGGTAGGGGTCTTTGAACCCTGACCTGACTGAGGATTATGTATGGCGGTTGTTGTTCTTAGTGGTGTCTTCGGACCCTGACTTGACTGAGGGGTATCCACAACATCTGATGTCTTCACTGGTGTCTTCAAATGCTGACTGGACTCAGAGGTACGTAATATGGCTGGTGCTCTCACTGGTGTGCCTCTTGGAGTTTCTACCCTATCATGCTGCACCGATTCTGATTCGCTCTTAGAGTGATTACAGGTTGAGATTTCAAGAGGTTGCTTCGAAACAGATACATTTATGATTTGGTTAGACGATGGAGTTTTGGGAAGCTGAGTTAGCGGTGAAGATAGATTACAGTCACTTGAAGTAGTCTGACGTTGATGGATAATGGGAGAAAAGTTTGGCTCTTGAGATAAAGAGAGCTTGATTGTTGAATCCAGTTTCTGTGGAGTAGTTAACGGAGTAGAGGTGATCTGGGAGTTGCAAGGAGTTGATAAGATCTCTGTTTTAATATTGAGAGGTCCTTTAGAGCTTTGTTGCTCTGCTTGAGAACTACCTCCAGTATTCTCATTACAGGCGAGAGACTGCCCCTCTGAGGTGTCTTCAGATTGAATTGGTTGTGACATGTGACACAAGTAAGTGACTGATGGGGAAGGAGGAACTATCTGATCTTGACTGCAGTTATTTTCAATATGCTGTAAAAGTAAGAATAGTAAGATCAATCATCATGTAAAGGGTGACAAACACGAGACAAATGTCTTCAATTGGAATTAAAAGCAACTAACAGAGACAGATGAAATACTAGCTATAGCAGAGTTGGCAGAGTTTGGACCTGGATCAGTGTTATCTAGATCTTTGGAAGCAATCTGAAAGGTATGCAAAATATGAAAATGAAAGATTACGTATGTCACATTTGAATGAGTTAACTTTTACTTGCCTTATTGTTGGGAATAACAGTTGTATTCAATGTTTCGTCCTGAAATACGCAAGAACAAAGAAGAAAGGTGTCTCAATAATCATAGAAAACTAGCCTGAGCATTCAAGAATTTCTATTAATTTTTACATTAGTACCTCAGAATCCAAATCACTTTGAGAAAATTCAAACATGTCTTCTGATTCTTCAACAGCAGTTTTCTTTAATACTGTTGAACTCTTTGACGCCGCATCTCCAGTAGTCGTGTTTTCAGGCAAGTCACTTGGTTCGTCCGGAGGAAACCTTGCCAAAACTGCTTTAAAAATGTTTTCGTATTCCTCGTCCGTTAAAGATTTAGTTGGACGTTTCTTAAAAAAAAACAAAAAACAATTTATTCATGAATGATTCAGGCCTTAAGAATCCAATTTACTGAACATTGGAATGTATGGTACATACGGGTATATCTTTTGGAGCCTTTGATGTCTTTGAGGGCTTAGGTTCAACATTTTCTTTATCATTATTATCTTCTATCACTTCAACTTTAATAGTTGTGGATTCTGAAGTTGTAATGGGGGTTTCCATATTGAATCTTTTAGCTACAGGTTCAGCTGGTCTGTCGTCACTAGTTGATTCTAAGTTCCTTTTGCTAGGACTAGTCCTTGAAGAATTAAGAGCTTTGGGGAGGCCTTTAGTAGGAACTGAAAACCCTTGAGAACTCTGCTGCGGAGTGTTAGAAAACGAGTTTCTTTTAAAATGGCACACATAGTTCAATTGGATGGTAGTTAGTTAAAATGACTATACCTACCTTAATCTCGGGAACAGCTGGCGGTGTCGCTTTAGTTGTATCCTGATTAACCTGAGCGCCCAGGCTGCTATTAGATGAGAATGAAAACGAACTACCAGCCCCATTTTTCCTTATAGGTGCGACGAATCTGTTGGGTGCCATTACTAAGATCTGGAAAAGGTTCGCAAATCTCTGGTCAGACGTTGAAACTTAAGTGGGCTCAGCCCACACCCCTTGTCCCGAGCAAAGCTGATGACTAAATCTATTCTTAAATCTACAATCCTATATAATCTTACATTAAGAAACACAAAGTTTCCGGAGAAAACTGGTCTTTTCACAACTTAAAATGGGCTCGATTGCTCCACAGATCAGATCGTCAAACGCACGCCGCACTACTGAGCATGTCAAACAACCGCCTCCGCGCATCGCTAGTGCCCACTGCTGCCAACTGTCCACATCCAACCTTAAGCACCGACCGTTTTCAGTCTGTCTGTATATTTTCATCGACTCAGTTCCCCTTAATAATTCACGAATTAAGAGAAAACTAGATTGGTGAAGTGATGGCTCAAAATCTAGATAATAGTACTGCGTGTTTTGGTAATTTCTCAATAGTTGGTAAGGGATTTCCGCGCCGCGCATCAGGCAGACGGATTGCGTTAAGCAAGGAGGGAATGCCCAATACGACCCAATTCATACGACGCCAACGACAGGGAAAATTTCCCGACCGTTTCGTTTCGCCAATATCCGACCAGAAAGTTGCTTAGCTACGTACCAAAAGTTAATTATAGAGCTTAATCCGCCGGCAAGTCGTCGAAGTGAGAGCTACACAGATAGACCGTTGGATACGTCGGCAGTACCCCTCCGAACTGCCTAAGCCCCTACAACAGGGTAGAAAATCGTTGTTTTTGAAATAAGCAAACTAAGCCAACGTCTCGTTCCATTCATGGACCTCCACTTATGCATGCTAGCAAAAGTGGTTGTCGACGTCGAACCAGTCTTTCCACTTCACCAGATCTGGTTAAAGACGACCCTCTTCAAATCTGGACAGCCAGATAGTCATGTAAGTCGTTGCGTCTACAGTGTATACTCCTTGGCTCAATCGAGACAGTGCAGCGCAAATGTGAGGGTGTTGCCCAGAGGGTTGGCGATGTGTGTGAAGCAAAATCGGGTGCGAGCCCGATCCCCCGCCCCCGGGCGCCCCAGCTCGCCCCGCCCCGCCCCGCCCCGCCCCGGTCGCGGGTGTGCCCCGTGGCCCGCCCCACCCCCTCCCCACCCTGCTTCTCTCGAGCCGGTGGCTGACCGCTGCGGCTGCGGCCGCGCGGCGCCGGCTCTGGCGGTCGGACAGGGGCCGAAGTCGGGCTGGGCCGGGCCGGAAGGGAAGAAGTAGCCATAGAGTGGCCTGGCCTCCCCGCCGCCCCGCCGCCAGAGAGGCCGCCGCCCCGCCAGCCTCGCGGGACCCACCTACCTCACCTACGCTGCGCCGCCACCGCGCCGGCTTCGCGAGGGATCGCGAAGTTTAACGGCCCGCGCCGCGCCCCTGTGTGCGGCCCTCGCGGCGCACAGAGGCAGCCGTTGTCGTCGTCGTCCCCCGCGCCCGCGCCCTGCCCTGCCCTGCCCGCCCGGTGCTCAGCCTCTTCCTCCCGGAATGAAGTGGTTAGTAAGCCGAGTCCCGTGTCAGGACGCGTGACCCCTCTGCCGCAGCCTCCCCTCGCGGGGCGGGGGCCGCCCTAGCGCCCTGGCTGGCGCCCTGGCCCTGCGCCCCGTGAGTTAGTTAGTGAGTGTGTGAGTGTGTGCCGTGCTGCATGCGACTGTCTTACTGTGGATTACCTCCGACCACCGTCCAGCCCCGCCATCCGGAAAGGTAAGCAAAGTCGGCGTTTTACCTTTCCTCTGCTTTATGATACCTTGATGCGTGCGTAGCGGTGCGGGTGGGGAAGGCCAGGGGCGAGCCCTTTGCACCGCGCCGGGCGGCGGGTGGCGGGCGGGTGGGCCGGGGGGACGTGCCAAGGTGTGCACTTCCTGGCCGTGCTCCTGGTGGAGGTGCGACGGTGTGCATTCACTCACAGGACCTGCTGTTCCTGCTGCAGCAGCCTCCGGCCGCCCGGCCCGGCCTGGCCCAGCCACCGTGAAACCTTGGGGTAGTCCCGTGAGTGTCCCCGGCTCGTGAGCCAGCCGGGCTGGGCTGGGCGGGGCGGGGCGGGGTAGTACGCCCTCTGCGTTTTACGATCATGTCTCCCCAGCAGCCAAGCCCAGGCCCTAAGGGTGTTGCTGCGCTGCGGTCGCAAACCGAGGCTCGTTTGCACATCACTCCGGTGTGGGGGCGATAGGGTGTTGGTCCGCTGGAGCTCACAGGCCGGGTAGACCCCTTAAATTTACTATTTAAAGAAAGGAAACGTTAATAAAAAGCAGAACCCTGTAGATTTTTAGTTGAGGTCCCTGCTCCTCAGGCGCGCCTAACGCGCGCAAACACGCTCGCGCACCTGCGCTGTGTGTGCACTTGCAGCAGCTGCTGCTGTCCAACTATACTGCCTTGTCATATCGTTGTATCATCCCGCGTGTTGCTGCTTTTACCCCGCCCCCGCCCCGCCCCCGCCCCGCCCCAGCTCCGCCCCCACGGCCCCATCGCCCTCGCCTCGCCGGTGGACCGAGGAGTCGCGTCGGTGGGGCTCGGCCGCCGGGTCGGCGTCGGCCCCACCACGCCTCCGACCGGCGACGTCCCCTCGCCCTGCCCTGCCCTGCCACCAATCTGTGCCGTCGACCGCCCACTCTCTCGAGCATTATTTCGCTTAGTTAGAAGTCTTGGACAGCTTCCCACACCTCGTTGAGCGCGGCGGAGACGCACCGCGCGGTGGGACCGCGGGGAGCGGGCGTGATGTGATGATACTGCGTCAAGTACCCTTAACACTGTCGCCAGGGTGTCAATAAACAGACAGAACAGGCACCGCGCGCATGGGTGGATGGACCGGGGGGGGGGGGGGCGCTTCATGGCACAAAGTAACGCGTGCTCTCTGTAACACGCAGCACTCTGCGGTTGGCATGGCACAGAGATCTTGTTGGACCTTGTCGATCGGTTTTAGTCCTTTACTTTTAGACGTTGAGACTACCACCAAGTTCCCCTTGGTCTCGCCCTCGCCTTCTGGCCGGCGTGTCATAGCGTGACACTTGCTTTATGTGACTCTCCCCGGCGGGGCGGGAGGATGGCGTCAAGGAATTGGCACTCGTTTCGAATGCCAATGCCGAGGCTTTCCAGTTCACCACTACAGTATACTCTTAAAGAAAGCAGCGAAAAGCCTCTGTGGGGCGGGAGGGGCGGCGGAACCAGGTGGAACGGGGTCGAACCCAAAGAGACGGGTGTAGTTAATTAACCACGCTGAAAACTTTTTCGAACGGCGCAGTGACAAATTACTCCCAGAGCCGACTGGTGTCTCATCTTGAAGCCCCCACCTCCCCCATCCCCTCTCTTCGTGAGTCTCGTCCCTCCCCCTTGTTTTCCCTTCTCTATTTTCTTTTCTTACTCTGCGCGGAAGGAGGATGTTTGGGGCACTCCGATGTGTGGTTTAGGAGTTTCAGGGCCCCGGGTGGGGCGGGGCGGGGCGGGGCCGGGCCGAGTGAAGGGCGAGGAGGTGGAACGAAGCGTTGCTGTGCTGTGCCGTGTGGAGTGGAAGTCCCCCCCTCCTCCCCCGCCGGTATCATATACACTCACACACACAAGCGTTCTCCCCCTTTGATATTGCACGTGGGGATGTCAGTCTTTACATCCTCGACATAAATTCAGTCCACGTGCGCCCTCTCCCCCACCACTACCCACCTCCAATCCTTAATATTACTTACTTGCCCATCTCCCGAATCCAGACGCACACTCACACTTTGTACCCCCTCCTCCCTCTATCTTCGCCTCACCCACTTGCTCGCATTCTCCCACACTCACTCACTCACTCCAATACACAACGCCCCCGCCCGCCCCGCCCCGCCCCGGACACTCTGTTCGAGAATGACTGGACTGCTCTCAAATAACCGCGGCGCTGATTTGGCCGCGGGGCAGGGCAGTCCGCGCCCGGCCAGGCCGCAGTTCTGCGCTGCCAGCCTCTCGGTCTAGCCCCACCCCGCCCCACCCCGCCCCGCCCCGCGCCGCCTAAACGCTCCCACAACACATGCCTCACAACTCCGCGGTCCCGCCGGGCCGGGTCTCGCTGGCCACACCGACCTATCAAGCTGTCCGCGGTGCAGTAACGTGTTGCCTTACCGCAGCCGTCTCTCCGCCATCTCAATGAGCTAAGCGCTCTGCTGCTATTTCAATTTTTTATCTTTATTTTTTTTACCCCGCTGCGCCCCTGTCACGGGGTGCGTTGGGATGCACCACTCGTGCGCTGCACCGCACCGGGCGCGCGGAGCGACTAATCACAACAATACCTTCACATTCTACAAGAAACGCCCGGTGACGGTGGTAGTAGCTCGTTATTTCTTTTAGTAGGTCCGAACGGTGTAGTTTAACGCGCGCCCTCACACACACACACACACACACGCGCGGTATTGTTAGAGGGGGTGTGCAGCGGACCGGTCAATGCTCCTCTGGTCATTGGTCCCTCCCGCTCGCCCGCCCCCGTCCCCCGGCCCTCAGCCAGCGCCACGCCCGTCGAATCGTGCGCGCCCGTGTGGTCGCGGTCGTGGCAGCCGCCCCGCCCCGCCCCGCCCCGCCCCGGCGGCAAGGTCCCTCACACACACACCTACTCCGCATGCTTGGCGCTGCACTTACTGACGGCCTCCCCATCTTGCTCTTTGCGCCTCCTCCTCCTCCTGCCCCAGGGCCGTGCGGCCCACCGCCGCCTGCCCCACTAGCAGTGCAATCTTCCCTCGGATCACGACCAGGTGTCCCGAACGCGTTATGTCGATCTCACGTCACCGCTGCCCTTCGGGTGAAAACATTGGCTCTCTGTCGGGCTGTGCGCGGCGGCGGTACCCCGCGGCCTGCGGCGGGGCAGGCGTGTTCGGCGCGAGGGGTATATCCACTGCGTCTGACGGCCTGGGAGTTAACGATTTGCAAGTGCACGAGTGACAACGCCCTGCGCCCCGCCTACGACATCTTGCCTTCCGCGGTCGTGGAGGAAGAGCTCCAGGTGGGTAGGCAACACAATCACACGGGTGTCGCGCCTCCACGGATGTTGCCTACCCCGCCGGGCGCCCCGCCCCGCGCGCCTCACCTCCAGCTCAGCTCAGCTCCAGGAAGCAGAGCGCCCGCGGCGGGCCGGGTAGGCAACGCGGTGACACGGCTGTCGCGCTCCACCGAGGTTGCCTACCCAGCCGGGCGCCCCGCCTCGCCCCGAGGGCCGCGCGGCGTCCCCGACCCGACCGGACCTGACGGCAGTCGCCGTGTTGTCATGTTGTTTGATGTGATGCAGCCTCTGGCGGCCGTGGCGGCGGCCAGCAGGGGGACCGTGGCGGGGCGGGGCGGGGCGCAAGGGTGTTTAGCGACATGCAAACTATTTTTTGCTAACCCACTTTACGCGTTGCGACAAGAACAGGTGAGGGAGGGGGAGGGGGAGGGGGCCGCTGCAGCAGCCCTGCTCGGCCCCCGTCATGTAGGTCAAGAAGCAAGTGTACGCGTCCACACAGTGAGGGGCGCTCATGTCAGTGTATCAACGACCGGTGCGGCGCGGCGTTGCTCCTCCAACATCATTTCGTTCTGGCTTCAGGAACATAAAGTTGCTGGCGCAACAGCATGCGTATGCGTCCGAGGTACTACCGCGGCTGTTATGAGATTAGCAGCGTCATGTCTCACCTGCTCAACAACATGACGGTTGTTGAAACAGTGTGGGCGGCCCAGCCTGGCCCGAGCCAGAGCCGCGCCGACCCGAGGGGAGGGGAGGGGAGGGGGGCTTCTCGTCCAGGGAATCCCCTCTCATCAAACAAGAAACTTGTTATCCCCGCATGCCTCGCCGCATCTCCCCGCCGCGCCCGCATCTGCCGTTGAATTTAGCATGTCTACGACTGCCCCGCCGCACCCCACCCCACCCCGCCCCATGCCCACCCCGCCCCGCCGCGTCGCGCCGGGGCGAGCAGGTAACTACCCCGGGAGAGGGAGAGGGAGGGGCGAACGGAAATGTCGTCAAGAATGACAACGCCCTGGGGGGCGGGGCGGGGCGGGGCGGGGCCGCGCCATGTCCGCGCCAGGTTGAAGCACCCTGGGCGGAACTGGGGCGGAAAAGTCGCAGAAATAGCGGCCCTCTCGCGTCGCGCGGTGGCGCACCTGCGAAAGGATGTATGTGTGTGTGTGTGCGCGCGCGCGGTACCCCTATTGTCTCTCTTGGATAAAAAAAATGATGAGCGCCTGTCTCTCCTTTCCTCGAATGATTGTGTGTGTGTGTGCACTGTTGGTACTTGAGCAGGGAGAAGGGTCGGGCTAACAGCGCAGTGCAGCCCCTTTTGGGTGTGGTTCTTCCTGCTGCGCTGAGCGATGTCGTCGGGGTCTGGGGGCGTGTAGTTGAGGAGGGGGCAGGAGTGTCGGCGGTCAGAGGGGCAGGGAGAGGGGGAGATTCGCTGGCCGGTGCACCCAGAGAGGGAAGGGTTATGAGAGCTAGGCGGTGGGAGGGTGGAAAATGAGGGGGTGTTTAGGAGAGGGTGGGAGGGAAGGGGTGGTGAAGATAGGGGAGGGGAGGAGAGTGGAGGTGAGGGGTGGGGAGGGGTGTCACGCCGGGGCGCCGGGGGCCGGGGCCGCGTGGGCCGGCCAAGGTTGCCTCACCGTCCTCTTCGCCCCACGGAGTCACACCCCGCCCCGCCGCGCCCCGCCCCGCCCCGCCCCGCCCCACCCCGCCTCACCCCACCACGCCACGCCCAACGTACCCCGCCTGATAAATGGCGCTGGCATTTTGTAAACAGGGAACCGCGCGAGGACCTACCTCGAGGCTTGCACAGCACACCGCGCGCGCGCGTGCTAGGTCGCTGTGCCTGCACCGTGGACGTTCCGCTTGTTTCCCCTTTCACGGTCATAAGACGTCCATGTAATCTACGGGGCGATCGAGGCACTGCAATTTTGGCCCGAAGCCAGAAAAATTCCCGTCAAAGTAACCAGCTCTGTCTTTGGGTTTGGCCAAAGTTACTAGGCTAGCGTTCACTGTATACTATCGTTACCGGCCAGGAGGCAGCCGGTAGTGTTTGGGTATCCTGACCTTCTCCCCCGCGTCTGTCGCGACGCGAGTGATAAAACGCGCAGTGCATATCCCGCCCCGCCCCGCCCCGCCCCGCCCGCCACGCTGTTGCGCCCTCGTGGCTCTTACGGCCTGATGGGCCCAGTGTTCGCGTGTCCATGGCGCGCCCACCCTAGCCCCCGGGCCATTACTTCTCCTAACACGCGTCGCAAGCCCCGCCACGCCCCGCCACGCCCCGCCACGCCCCGCCACGCCCCGGAGGAGAAAGGAGGAGGGCGGGGGAAGTGCCAACTACGTGATATTCCAGTCCATCAGTCTACACACACGTCACTTTTATATAAAATACGCCGGGGCGCGACGCGGCGCGGCACGGAGGGGCGGGAAGGGGAGGGGACAGCACTGTTGCCAGAAAAGTGGTTACAAGAAAATGTTTGGTCGCGCCATACGTCGCCACGCCCAGTAGGTCTAGCACCTCCACTCCTACCCCGTCGCCTCTCGAGGAACCTGCGCCGCCCTGCGCTGCGTCTGTGGATGACATTGTTTCGCATCGTGCGAAAAGAATAATGAGCCGGGAGAGGAGAGGGGTGCACCACTGACCAGACCAGGTTGATCGCGCCGGACGATTATTGTTCTCGGGCGGGGCGGGGCGGGGCGGGGCGGGGCGGGGTGGGGTGGGGCGGGGCGGGGGCGCTGGGAACGCCGCCACTGGCACAGCGCCTGAGGAAGACCCACGGCCTGTCGTGTACCGGCGGCACGCGGTGGCCCGGCCCGGCCTGGCCCGGCCCGGCGCGTCGCGAGGTGGACGCGGTTGGGAGCGGAGCGGGCGAAAAAGACCTGTCCCGAATTTTTCTTTTCGTTTTCCTCCTTACGCCGGTGCAGCTGCTGGTCTGCTGCGGTCGTTTAGACTGGTCCATTTAAGACGGCCGCGCACTACCTGAGCGGCGCGGCGGGGCGGGGCGGGGCGGGGCGGGGCGGGGCGGGGCGGGGCGGGGCGGCCCCTGCTAGCACCGTGTATACCACTGCAACACCAGCAACAAGCGCCCTCATCCCCCCCCCCCCCTCTTTTCTCTCCCCGCCCGCCCCCTCATTGCTCTGGCTTCAAAAGTGAAAAGCGTCTCGACGGCGGCGAACGGGGCCAAAGTCGTTCTTAGCCGACAAGCGGCGCGGCGCGCGGTGGGCGTCGTCGTTGGACGCGGCGGCGTTTAGCACGGCTCTTCTCTTCCAGGGTGAGCTGCAGCAGGGGCGTCGAAAGTGGGGATCAGGGGGTGCGGAGCACCCCGTAGACTACGAGCTAGGCAAGCAAGCCTTCGGCTTGAATGCTGAGCTCAATCCCGCCTTAAAATTGAAAAATTACGTACGAGCTCTGCAAGTGAAAGGGTGGCTCGAAAACATGGAAAATTTTTGCGACAGTAAACCTCCCGAAGGAGGTTGCGGTTCCCGCCAGGCACAGGGCTTTTACCCCCCGTGGCAGCCGACAACTTCGGTGTTCTTATGGGAACCGGTGCTTCTCGGACTGCGATCCTGTCGCGCAATTCGACAGATTTGATCCCCGTACTGCCAGATTTAGTCGTACGGTGGTTAACCGAACTGCCCTGTCCCCAGGGCATGGAATAGCTATTTTTGGAGCCAGATTCTAGGACTTATGACCCCACGACCGACCACCAGTCGTGGGCACGGGACGGAACTTCCTGGCAACCCGCTGTCGCTACCAGTGAAGAACCTACCTGGGTTTGAACCAGGCCCCATGTGCCGAGTCTCACAGACACCCCACGGCTTTCGCGGCACCACTAGACCACTAGACCGTCGGCTATTCCACGAGGGAGGTCGGTTGAAATGGGGGGTTTGAATTCCACTCTCCAAATTGTTGTCCTCAGAAAAATTATTTTTTTTGGTAAGATTCGAACCTTTGTTCTGCCACTCTCCGCGCGGACACTATGCCGGCACGGCTACGACGCCACGGTATCAGACGCTGGACCACAAGGAGTCATTCTGCGCGAGAAGCCACAGTCACCGAAGAAACGAACCCGGTGTCATCAGCACGCCTGCTCTCCGGGCAGTGCCGGGCCGGCCGCGTAGCGTCATTGGTATCGACACTGCTCATAGTACTTAGTGGGCAGTGGTTCAAAAACCGAGTATTTTTTTTTTTTTATTTTATAATTTTCTTCTGTGGAAGGCAAAAAGCAGTCCAAACACAGTGCATGTAGAGCGGTCTGCATATGACCTGCCTACTAGGCAACACTTCGGCACAGGTTCCCGCATGTTGCCTAGTAGGCAGGCGAAGATGCAGCCCGCTATGCCACACTGAGTGTCGGGCTACTGATTGCCTACTTTTCTGGCAACGGTGCTCCACTCCTGTTGGTGACGGGGTAGGAGAGCGCCCCCTGGCCCGGGGCCCCGCCGGGCTGTGCGTGCTGCGCTAACGCCCTGGCGAGAGCCGGCTCGCGGCGGGGGTCCCCAGCCGCCCCCTACCCGCCCCCTCCACCTCTATGGTTGAATTTATCGCGCGCTTTTGGTCACGCCCGATTTATTTATAGAACAATGCCGAAAGTAAATTTAGACCAGTTTAATCAGCGGTTTCGCTTCGGCCGCACAGGTCCTCTCCCCTCCCCTCGGCATGGTGTACTGCTGGCAGAGCGGTGCCCTCCGCGACAGAGTGCGAGGGTTAGCGCGGGCGGGGCGTGGCGGGGCGGGGCGGGGCGCGGCGGGCTTCAGGCCGAAGCGTGTATCCACCCGCGGCGCCACAGGAACGACCGCTTATGAAGTCACTGATTCAAGCCACCCCGTTTTGTACGCAAGGACGTAGAAAATCCCGCTCTCCTTCCTGCTCCTCCCGCCGCTGGCGCGCTGCGCACTAAACACACTGCTACTGTTCGTACAGCCCGCTACGGCACCGACGTCAACATTTATGAGCTTGCATTCTTCCGCTCGGAGATGACCCCACTTTTCTATGGCGATGGAAACAGTAATGGGGCCCGTTCGCGGGGAGGACAGGGGGCAAAGGCGGTCACAAGAATTGTTTATGAACGCGAGACGTTTCCTGATGCGCCCCGTATATCTGTCAGTCGACGCGGACTCGGCGGACGTTCCGACTCTCGCTGCGCCTATTCTTAGTTAGGCCTCCTGCACCGCGCCGCACCGCGCCACGTCGTCGCGCCGGCACGAGTCATCCTCCTATCAAACCGCCCGGCCGATGTGATGCGCGGCATGGGGACAACGTCGCTTATTCGCACTTCCCCGTGCCTCATGGCATTCCCTGCTGCAATCGAGCCCGCAAAGTTGCAGTCGAGTAGAGTTGACCTGCGCGCACCCGCTGCAGACAATTGTCACTCAACACACTCCTCCATCCGGGCGGCCGGAGAGGCTCGTCGCAGGAACCAGCTGGCGAACGAGAGTGAATTTCGCGCTCGATCAGCTGAGGGGCCTGAGGGGCGTTTTCTGTGACGCGTGGCGCTATCTAGCGGAACTTGCGTCGAGAGCTTCTAGCAGGCAGTGACCTTAGTAGTCATTCCCAAAATGGCAGCCGTATCGACCCGTAACGATGAGAAGGGTAAGAAAAAACCTCGTAGTTTCCTTAGTCGTGATGTGTTTAAATTAAATTTTTAGACTGAACGATAGCCTAGTTAGATGGGCTTGTGAAAAGTTTTGGTTCGTAGATGGTGTTTGCCGTCTCTTGCTGTAGTATTCTCGGACTTTTAATTGTGAAGCATCAAGCAGACGACATTCAGCAGTGTCTAGTTACAAAAAAAAGGGGTTTGTCATTTTTTGGGGGTGTTGAGATGGGTGGAGTCCTTTGCTTGCAATGTAGAAATGTTATCCGGTACTCCACACTCTTAAACATTTGTCTGTGGTGTTTCTAGAAAATGGGAGTCTCTTTCGGCCATGTTAGTGAGACCTCCGAAATAAATTGAAGGTGAGGAGTGAGGAGACAGGCAGGGGAGGGGGCGGTAGCATTGTGTTTATTTTTTCCCCATTAGTGCCTTTCTCACGAACGTTGTACTCGTAATTTCCGACTATTCCCTAATTTATTGGATAAAATTTGTTTCTTTGACGATTTTTTAAAATCCAATTGCCAATTATGGTTATAGTTGCATGTAAATGGCATAACTCTGCAGCCATGCCATGATTCAGACATTTAACATCACAGTTACTTTGGATAGTTTTCTCCATAGCATCTGTTTTCTCCCCTCGTATAGTGATGCTATTTGGTACCTACATGAAATGGAAGTCATTACGGCCATTACCTCTCCCTTCGAAGATATTTGTGTTCCCTATACCCCTACTTAGTGATATGTAATGCTAAGCATGCCTCTTTGTGAAACTGGATACCAGGTTTAGAAAAAAATTGCTGGTCAAGTGTAAAAGGCAGCAACCAGAATTTTTTTTTAATGTAATTTTTTATTTGATTTTAGATTTGGTTTGCCCAGTTATTAAGCAGTCCACAACATTGCTCAAAAATATAAAAAACAAAAACAAAAACAAACCTAAATATTGTGTTACAGGAAATCCGAAGAAGTGAAATATTGTATTGGGGATGAATCAACAGATCCAAACAATAATATTACCATGACGAATGAAGATCTATTGCAACCTGGCCACGTTGTCAAAGAAAGATGGAGAGTGGTAAGTTGCTGCTTAACTCCTCTGTTGCCTTTTGATTGATACCTTTTACTGAATATCTAAATTTTTATACAGGTAAGAAAAATAGGAGGTGGTGGGTTTGGCGAAATTTACGAGGGGCTAGATCTTGCCACCCGAGAACAAGTGGCCTTGAAAGTAGAATCTTCTCGTCAACCAAAGCAAGTTTTGAAGATGGAGGTTGCTGTTTTGAAAAAGCTTCAAGGTAACATAGTTGTAGAATTATGTTATAGGATATTCAAAAGCTTAAAGATTATTATATTTCCCTTCACTTGATTTTTTTTTTCTTTCTTTTTCTTTTTAATATACTAGGGAAAGAGCATATTTGCAGATTTATAGGATGTGGCCGCAATGAGAGGTTCAATTATGTAGTAATGCAATTGCAAGGTAAAAACCTTGCTGAACTTCGGCGAGCTCAAGAACGTGCAGCATTTTCTCTTTCAACCACATTGAGGCTTGGCTTACAAATACTGAAAGCAATTGAAAGTATCCACCAAGTGGGTTTCCTACATAGAGATATCAAACCAGTGAGTCCAACCAGCAAGTCAGAGAAGAATTTCTTCCATTTGTTTCATTCAAGTAAAATTTTGAACTAACTAATTTTCTGTTTTCAGTCCAACTTTTCTATTGGTCGATTTCCTCATAACAGCAGAAGAGTATATATGCTTGACTTTGGTTTGGCTCGTCAATATACTACCACCACTGGAGAAGTGAGGGCGCCCAGAGCAGCAGCTGGGTTTCGAGGCACTGTTAGATATGCATCAATAAATGCACATAAAAATAAGGTAGTATATCACTGTCCAAATTAATATCTACACTTTATTGAGAGTGTAATCTAATCTGTCTTTGTGTTTACAGGAAATGGGGCGTCATGATGACCTATGGTCGTTGTTCTACATGTTGGTAGAGTTTGTTAATGGTCAATTGCCTTGGAGAAAAATCAAAGACAAAGAACAAGTGGGTCTAATGAAAGAGAGATATGACCACCGTCTTTTGCTCAAACATCTACCCTCTGATTTAAGACAGTTTTTGGAACATGTTCAGGTATTTCAACAGTTCTGCACTTATTTTGATACTGCATACTTATTGAGCTTTACCCCAAATGCACTATTAACATTTACATAAATATGTGTACATTTCAGAGTCTAGAGTATGCAGATAAACCCGATTATGCAATGTTAATGGGCCTGTTTGAAAGATGTATGAAAAGACGAGGTGTCAAAGAAAATGATCCATATGACTGGGAAAAGACTGGAAATGCTGTTGACAATGCACTTCCCCCTACTAATACATCTACATCACCAGCTATTATTAGCCGCACTGCTCCAGGTGCTCATGTTGGTCATCATGGCACTAACAATAATCAAGAGAATATTGAACCTGATAATAAAAAGGAATTGGAGGTATATATTTTTATATCAAAGAACCAAAGATATTAAGTTTCAATAATTGCACTTTACTATTTACTTTCTTTCCTTCTAGGCCCAGTTAGATTCAGCAGCTAATTTTAGAAGGTGGCTAAGACTTCACCCCTCTCAACAAGAAACAACTACTCCACCTCTCAGTGCAGAAACAAATAGAGATAATATGGTAATAGATAAAAACTGCAATGCAACACAGCCCTCAGATCTCAATAGTTCACAAGCTCAGCAACAAGGTGAAAATTCATTTCTGACCAGTTGTAATATGTTAAGATTTGTGTTGGATCTGAAAGTAATACCGTGTGTCCTATTTAGTTGGTTCCCCTAAAAAACAATACCCACAAAGAAGAGTGGTGTCCATGGTTGGGGTTGGGGCTTTAGACAGCCTTGAAGCTCGATATTCTGGTTTGCAAAGCACCACACCAAATCATACTGAAAAAGGAATTGATTGTGAAGGTGATGCAGTAATGGCATCAGCTCGTTCACAATCAGACCGTGCCAGGAAAGTGGCTGGGGCTAATCAAAACCAAGCTCGCAAGTCAAGTACGTTAATGTCCCTTTTACAATAAAATTTATTTTTCAGGAAAAATTTATACATTTGTTTTCTGTAAAGGTGGTGCTACTTTTGGAAGGCTCAGAGTTGTCACAGCGCCTGCCACTTGCGTTCAAGACCTAGGAAACCAAAAGCCACCAAGTAATGGAAGTGTAGCTGCTGACGGTGAGACCGCCAGTGGCCCAGCTCAGACACCTGGCTCAAACACACCTGGTGCAAGCACACCTGCCGATGTTGAGTTACCAAGCCCACGTGTAAGAGAAACTACTACTGAGGCAGATTATTCATATGATACAAAGCCAGGTAATTAATTTGTACTTGATAGATTTTAATATTTTTGTTGCAACTGAACGTGGGCCTGCTTGTGTTTAGTTGTATGATTTAAAATAAAATTCTGGTTTTCAGAATCATCTGCTGGTGGAGGGGCAGGTGGTTCACCAGTCACAGATCAGCGAGAACCTTTACGGGAAAGATCAGCTTCAAGAGAACATCGTCAAAGACGTGCCGTTTCCGCTAGTAGACCTGTGAGCTGCAAATTCAATAACAGAGATGCATCATTTACACAATTTGCTGTAATAGATGATGACAATGTGTCAGCTCTCCAGCAAGTCACTCGAGGAGGTGGAGGTTAGCAGAACTGTTATTTTGTTTTATAAAATTAACTAAGATGACAGTAACATCAATTTTATTCCTCATCAGGTCTTACTTTGGCCTCTCAGTGGAAATCACAGTTTGATGATTCTGAAGAAACTGATAACGAATGGAGAGGAGAAAATCTTCAAAGTCCAGAACATCGTCATACATCTTCACAGGTCTCCTATCATATCTGAGCATATCTTTTGCCTTTTAATATCACTTATCTTTTATAACTTGATTTACCATGTGTTTATACTTGTAGGCTGCATTTCCCATTGATGCATCTTTGGCAATGAGTGAATCAACTAAACCTTCAGCTGTTCCAAACAACACATCTCAAGTCACTGCAAGTCAAACATCTGCTGCTCCACCACCAGCGAAAGGACAAACAGCCCAACAATTAAGTCGTATCAGTGAGGATTCTAAACAAAGTCATCTTCTCTCACAACAGGTAGAGGACCCACCAACTACTTTAAATTTACTTATTCCTGCACCTTCACCTGTGCCTGATGGACCACAGTCCCGCTTTGTACCTTTGCTGCAATCTTGTCTTGCTTCTTGATAAACTAAGTAGTCCATAACAAGATTGGCTTATTAAAGCCAAATTAGTTGAATTTTAATTCAATTTACTCTACATATTAGTATGTTTAGGTAGGTAAAGAGGTTTAGAACTATTTAGTACAGAATTACCAAAGACTGATTTAATTTTAGCAAAGCTTTTTTCCGCCAAAGTGCGTCTCTAAACCTACCTATCAACTCGATTAGTTTTTAATGATTTTGACATGTCTTAAACCTGTTTATTGAAACACATTTATTTTATGGAAAGTAATGTGCAAAAAACTGTAATTCAACTTTTTTTTTCCTTTTTTCTTTTCCCTTTTTTGAACACATTCTAGAATGAGCTCGCTGGTTGTTTGCTTTTTAGACTTCACACTATTGTGTAGCTAAATAAAGCCTTACATGAATTGTAGTTATTGCTTTGTTTTTTGTTGTTTCTTTTTATGTTAGGCAAGGGTAAGAAAAAGTACTGTGATGTGTGCTATTGGCACTTTTGGTACTGCATTGCAAAAAAATATGTCTCATAGTTTGCTTTGTTGCTTTGCATAGCCCTTACTGCTTTCGTATGCTGTGATTTTTCTGATTGTTAAGAAGATGTACCCAGCTCCTTTTGGTCTGGAAAGTCAGGTTTGATCTGTAGATGAATTAAAGTCTTTCTAAAGCTGTTAAAAGATGATTCTTTTCCCTGAACATTAAGTTTGTTAGGATAAGACCATTGAGAGATACTTGTGTGCGAATCTTTCATTTAATTTTTCAGAAAAAGCGGTGCAGAGGTCTCTCAAATTGATTTTTTGGGCATTTCTGTAGTCAATTTCTCTTTCAATGAGGCCATTCTGATTTCAGTATGTGTAAATATCAGCTGCTGGCAATGTGTTTCTATTTTCTTCATCTTTCTTCTTTTTGTCTGCTCGACCCTTCCTTCTGCTTTTGCTTCTCATCTCAACTGTTTTCTACCTCTGAAGTTTTGTGATCCATCCAATGCCATCTTTCTTTCCTTTTTTTTTTTTGTTTTTTTTTTTTTTTTTTTGCATATTTGCTTCAGTTGTTTTCCTTGCATTTACAAATCACAGTTAGCTCTAGCTTTTTTTACCTATATTTGAACACTTTTCAAAAGGTAATCTTGGAATGAATGCAGCTGACTTTTTATGGTTACATTACAAATTTACTTACTTTCTGTCATTATTGGCAGGAAACTCACCTTGCAACTGTAACATCAGGCAACAATGAGAATTCTACAAAGCCTCAAGTGGCAGTAGCTGATGTTCCCCAAACTGCTCGTGCTGGGTCGCCTCGCTGCCTAAATATTGCAGGCATTGAAAATTTTAAGGAACTTCAGGGTGCTCTGCCTAGAGCTTGGAGCTTACCACAGTTAACTGAAGTAATCAGGTACTTATTTCATGCTTAAAGCAAATGAATACATAGTCCTCTATCACATAACTTCAATTTGTCTCTACTGTCATCCTTCCTGCCTTCTCTTTTAGGCCTGGTTTGGAACCTCCTCTGCTCCAGCAGGCTGCTTTTGATGAACTTGTTTATGAAGTAGACATTATGCGAAATATGGCAACACGCCACACACAAGATGAAAAAGAAGCACAAGAGAAGGAGAACATACGCAGACCAAGCCTACCTGTAGGTTCAAATTAATTTTGAAATTAAAAAAAAAATAATTACATTTTTTATTTTTATTTTTATTTACTTAGGAGTCCATGTAATTTATATTGCATTAACATCAAAACCTTTTATATGTGTGCGTGTGTGTTTGCTTGTTTGTGTGTTTGAGTGAGGGTTTAGTATGTTGCTAATGATGCTGGTGTAGAGAATCGACAAAGTCTCGCACAGCACATTGTAAGGAACTGGATGCCCTTATGTTCATTTGCTGCTTGGATGTATAAAAAGTATTATTCTCTTGCCTAAGAAAAAAAAAGAAATGATTAGTCTACACTCTTACTTTTAAAATATTTAGTCCCGTCAGTTGGTGTTGAAACAAATTGTATCTATTATTCTGATGTATTTTTCCGACCATCATTTTCTTTTATTTAAAATTAAGTATATCTCTAATTTTGCTATTTTATCTATCTTCTTTCCATCTATATATCATTTATACTTTTCAGATCTTGTCTCTGAATTCAATGGATCACAGTGAACAGTCACGACCTACTCTGGGTATAGAGGAGACATCTGCAATACCACACAGCAGTAGTGGGAATAATAATATGCCTGTAGCTCAGCAGCAGAAAATTGGAAAACCAACACCTCTTCCTGAAAGTAGTCTGGTAAGTGCTATAATGTCTTTTTGTAACAAAAAATCTCTTTTCCAAAATTCCTGAATTCACCAAAAGATGTAATTTTATAGAAAAAGTCCGAAGAATCTCCTGATAATGAAGAGGAAGCTGAGGAAGAAGAGGAGGAGGAGGAAGGAGAAGAGGATGATGAGGAGGAAGATTATGACGAAGTAGAGAAAAGACTTGAGCCTGTAGCAGGAAGATTAGAAATACGAGTTGTAGACAGAGGAGCAAGTGATAGGCCACTAAGTGGCAGTGATCAGCTAGTCAATGGTGGTATCGGAACAGTGCCTGTTCGTGCCAGTAGTGCTAGTCCAAGCTTAGGACTGCGACCATCTTCTGCACCAGCTCAGGTATCACACCCACATGTCATCAGACCACAACCACCTCTTCCAGATGGTGTCAGAGGTAAGCAAACATATAATTGTGATTCTTCTAAGCCCCAATGTCAATGTCATGGTGAGAAAATTAATTTAAGATTGTTATTAAAAACTATAAATGTGTACTGTGACAGTGGTTCGAGGCTTAGCTAATGGTGGTGGGAGCCCTGTGAGTCCTGGAGCTGGCCTTGATGATCCATCTATCTATTTCGATGCTGCTGAAGAGCATGGTGGTGGGGATATCAAACCACGGTCTCTCACATCTCATGTGAACAACAATGTACGTGGATCACCTGACACTGCTAACCAGGTTTGTGATCTTGTATTGTAAGGAAGTCAGTTTATATACTGTTTTTACAGTACTCTGTCAAAATTTCATTCAAACCTTTGTGTCAACAGGCTAGCTCTAGTGATAGTGCAACCACGGGATCCTCTGCTCCAGTTATGAGGAGAGCCACCCAAAATTTACCACCAGTTGTGGAAATGTGCCCCACAGCAATGAGTGTGGAAGGACAGCACCTACCCCCTGGGCGAGTTGTTAGGCGACATTCCAGTCACTCAAGCATAACTGGTGGTGGTAGCGCCAGCAGTAGTAGTAGCATGGCAGCTGCAGTCAAAGGAAGTAAAATACCTGTTCCTGTCAGTAGGAGCCCTAGAACATCCCTGGTCTTAGGTGATCAAAGTTGGTAAGTCTGCAAACTGTATTTTTTTCCATCCCTTTTCCTGATTGTTCTATGCTAACAACAGTTTGCTATCTGTCTTAGCCCACATTTAATGTCAGCTTTTTGTTGTATAGTTAATTTGCAGTGTTTACAATATTTTATTCTTAACTGTGTACATTAACTTTTCCTAGTAATGAATTAACTAATTACATAACAAGATAACAAATTAATTAATTAATTAATTAACTGATGACTAGCAGAAAACAGCTTACAGCTTAGCTCCATCTAAATGTTGCCATTAGACTTTTCCTTTTTTCAATGAACACATCAATTGATCCCTGTAATCTAAAATTATAGTTGGAGTTTATAGTTTGTTTGCTTCTAACAAATTAACGTGGCTCACATTTGCAAATGCTTAACACCACATGGAACATCTCATCGCAGGTATGGAGATGAAGATCGAGTCACTCGACGTTTGAGCCAACTTATCATTGGCACAGGAGCCACTGATGATGCATCCAATGATCCAGACCAACTTCATGACCCATCACATGCTTCCATGTCTGTCCCTTTACGACGTTGTCAGACTGTTCCTGATGCAAGATCTTCAAACAACAACTCTTCAGCTGAAGATGAACAAGCTTTGACAGGATGTACGCCTGGTCTACGAAAGAGACGCGAACGCGCTGAGAAATATGTGACTGACCAGTCACAGCTCAATTTGCAATTCAGTCGACCACAGAGGCATCGTCAGAGACCTGTCTCTGAAGTGATGGGTGCATCAGTTCAGACTCCCTCCCAGTCAGCTACTCAACAGCCAAGGCAAAGGTATGTAAAATAAAAGAAACTAAAGAAAAACAAATTATTCATTTTGTTTTTGTTTTTATTCAATAACTCAGATTTTAAAATTCACAATCAGCTGTCTTAGAGTATCTGAAGTCATTGAAATTTTTCTATTAATACTTATGTATACATAAATTATAAATTAATTAAAACTCCCTGCATTCACAAAAACTCATTCTATTGGTTTGTTGATAGCTTATTGAGTTTAAAGTTAAAAATTATTTTGTGAGCATAAGGCTGGTTTTGAAATGTAGGGACAGATGATGACTCAATTGATTTATCTTGAAACATACGAAAAATGCTTGCCATGTCACTCACCAGAGCTTGTTTTCTATTTTCCTTTATCATAGTTGTGCTCGTGAATAGTTCATTTGCATTTTCTTTAAAGTGGCCATTCGCTTGATGCATTCTGCTATCTGAAAACACATTAGAATGATGTAATGGTGTGATAAAGTTGCCTATTGCATAAGAATATCTGAAAGAATCCAGACCAACACCTCACTTTGTGTTTGAGATTGTTAGGGCTTCTTGTTCTCTCTCTAGAAAGTGTAGCGGTGAGGTTTTCCCCCAGCTTAAAAGCAAACCTACCGATAGGTTTGTGGTAATTTTTCCAGCTTACCAAACCATATGCCACTTGTGGCCATTGTTTCTAGGGCTGCTGTATTTTGAGTCCTGGTCCCCCACTCCATCTTTTCTACCTTGCAAGTTTCTCATCCACATTTGTGAGTCTTAGAGTTTTGTGCGTTTGTCTTACAACTGTGAGCTTCATGTCCCTCCCTTTTCTTACAGTAGCTGTCTTCTAGCTTTCAATGTTTTTTGTTTTTTTTTCCCGTACTAATATTGGTGAAGAAAATTATTTGCCGTGACCTCATTTCCAAGATTGGAGTCTCTTCACATACCGCTATTATCTGACTGTGGCAAAATATTTTACTCTACTTTTCAAGCAAACATAAAAATCTTGAACTCATTATTTTATTGGAGATTTTATCTATATTATTACTACACAATCTTAAATTCATTCAAGAAACTTTAAAATTTCCATCAATGTGGTATGGTAAAGAATCTTCAAAAAGAATGCGATATTGACTTTACTCTGCATGTGTTTGTACAGAACATATAACTATGATTCTTGATACATCATAGCAGTTGTTGTATAAAGCTCTCATCAACGATATACTATTATGTCTGATTCTAAGTATGAAAGTTGTCTGCTATCTTGTAAAAGTGTTGTAACCAATGTGTATTATTTAATCAATGATTTCAATAAGCTGAAGGGTACCTATCAAAGAAGTCTTCGAAGACAGCAAGTGTCTCTGAGACAGACTCCCTTGCTCTAGCATTGATTTGTATGGTCATTTTGCCATCAAAATCTTTGCCCCAGATTAAATGAGGACATTTTTTTCAGACGACTTTATGTTTGTACCCTAACCAGCTCTTCCCCTTTTCAGTTTGAACCATCCATGAAATTATGTTCCTTACTATATTGTGTTGCCTCTGCTTGTTTTCACAAGAAGTAAAGTATTTTGTTTAATTTTCCTACAGGGTCAGTGTCCCTTTAAGTACCACAAACAGTGGCAACCGTGAGTCGCATGGCATTCCAAGCCATCTTTTGGGTCCATTTCCAGGCCACCAATACTCATCAGACTCTTCTGATTCATCTGGAGAAAATGCTCCAGCTGGTGGAGCACCACAACCATACCCACCACCACTCAGCGATCTGCCTAATAAACCCTCCGAGAATAATGCAAGGTAATTTCTTTGATCTTTTAACATGTATTTCTATGTCCTATTCCATTTTATGTACATGGTTTTATATCATAATTAGGTGTCGTCGTTTCCATCCTGTGATAAATGATGGTTCAACCTATGATACATAAATCATACTTTTGTGGAAAGAAAACTTTTAAACCAAACCAAAGAATGTGAGCACAGTACTTACTATTTATAAGTTGTTTTAGCTTTAAATATTGAAGATAGTGTGGTGCTACAGAAAAGTAAAGTGTGTTGCCAGTACAGGAAGTTTAAAACAGATGAGACACTTCAAAGACAAATCTCATCTGAAGTTTATAAAAGACTCAAGATTTTGGAAGATGAAGGGAAGCAAACAACTGAAGATAGGTATTTTTCTCTCTCTCGGTTAATGTTCTCACTAAGCTTCCAGTTAAATCAGAGATATTATTTACTTCCTTTGACTCTTATGTAATTCTTTAAAGTGATATTATTTATATCTTTTGAAAGAAGTGATTCAACCTGACAATTATTATTGTTTTCACATGGCTGATTTGGCAATATGTTGTTCAGTCAGAATTTTTTTTTGTATCGGTCAAAATATTATCAAACAATGTAGTTGTGAATGTACAATGTATTCTTAAGTAGCTATAGAATCTTAAAGAAAACAAGCACTCATGATTATCTCTGATTTTCTGTAGTCATTACAACATTGCTTTACAAATTATACCATGGAATGACCACACCTGCACAATATCAACAAAGCTGATGCTCTCTAGCTGATGTACACAAATCTATCAAATTATGGTAGCTACGTAAGAAAAATGAGGATCAGCAATACATATAACCAAAATTCCTTCTCTATCTAGCTGTTTACCACTTTGGATGTGCTTTCTGACCAGCAATAACTGTTGAGGACTTTTTGAGTGACTTTGGTTTACCAATTCAGGACTTAAGTTCCATAGCATCAATTTTACATCAGCATTCTGTTTAGGTCTGGGACAACTGGTGGTTTTGCTTTCATAGTTTTATCAGGTTCATAGCATGTGTTTAGAAATGCTTGTCATAATATGGTTAAACACATCAGTTAAAGCATAAATATTTGCAGTCAGAAAATGCATGCCATACATTGATTTCAACTTTGGATGAATTATGTGATGATTTAAGTTGTTTGTAAATATTTTTGTAAGCAAAGTCAACTTTTTATACCTGCGGTATTTATTTATTTATTTATTTATTCATTTATCTAATTATTTATTTATTTATTTAACAATTTTTTTTGTTGTTACCCAAATACTCAGCATACACTAATCACGATCTAACGCCGTAATTATATTTGACTCCTTAAAATTTGTTTGGAGCATTGACAGAATCCCTCAATCTCTTGTTTTGCACTATGATGTACTGAATATGTATTTAATGTGTATCTTTCTATTGACATGGTGCAATACATGCTTAGGAGGTAGTTTATATTTTATCTGTAACCCAAGAAAGTGGCCAACTGCTGTAGGAATTGAACCTTTCCCTCAGTTCTTTTCCTAGATGTATTGTATAACTCAATTGTGGGTGTAGTTGGGTTCTTATTATCTTGTGATTAAGAATGAATATGATGAATATGAAAATTTTAACTCTTATTATTGTTACTCTACAAAGATATGAACTATTCAATGGAATCGAGAGAGGTCCATTTTCTCTGGGTGATTTATTTTTATGCCTATGTGTTTGTAAGGCCCTTTTCTGTGCCGTACATTCCTCAGTTTCTGCTCAATTCCACATGTCTTCATTATAATATGTACTCTGAATATTTCATGATATCAAATTTGATTTTGGTTATATTTGAAAAAATTCAGTACTGTGCGGTTTTTCTCTGTAATAATTTTATTTGACTAACTGAGAAAACTTGAAACATGCTTATTGCTGCCAAAATTGCATTTGGTATACATTGATGGTTTTACCAGTTAATAATTAGCTCTGTACTGGGTTTTAGATTAATCTGGAAATGGTGAATATCTAATTTGCAATTTTCCCTCCTCAATTATCTAGCTGTTATATCCATGATCATAAGAGTTCCCTCCTACTTTTCAGAAGAGATAATTCATTCTTGCTTTTCTTGTCTCTTGTTTTATCTAAATGTCAAAATTAATCGGTTAGGCTAATAATATATCTGTAAGTTTTAAAAACTTTAAAGCATTACCTTTGTCATATTTTGCTCAGCTAATAATTAGTCAGTCTCCTAAGTTTCTTAAACTTCCGTCATTTTTAGATTTGATTGATTAATTACCTCAGTTTATTTATTTCGCTGAATTTTCAGGAAACTGATTCCTTGGCAGCTGAGGTTATTTAGTTGTGCTTAAATTTTTTATCAATACTATCACTTTTTCCATACCTACTCTTAAATTCATAAGAAAAAATTTGATTAGGTTGAATATGCTGAGCCCATATTTTCCTTGGCTAGTTCAGAAGTTTGTAATTCTCTGTTGAGTATGCAATCTTCCATTTTTCTGACAAAATATTCAATGGAGTTATTATCTGGGATCTGTAAAGACCTGTTTTTCTGTACATGAGCTTAATGTGTTGTCATATTTCTTTATGTATATTTTTAAAAAAGCAGTGTGTATTCAATAACTCACCTGAAGAAAAATTGGCGGATGGTTTCTCTTTCCCCCATAATCTAAAACTTTTAAGAAATTTTTTCTTAAATGGCTGTTATGGCATAGAATTGGGACGTTGAATGTACTGAGTGATGAAAATTGTGCTTGTCTAGTCAGAAAACATGCTGTGATTACTTGTTTTATAAAAAAAAGCATCAAAACGTATACCTTCAATGAATCTACTAGTTCAATATCTCAGTTTGATTGGACACATTTAATTACCTTCAATTTTGCCATATGCATAGCTAGAATTTTGTTGTAACTCCAGTCTTTCGAGTTAATATTAGAGTATGGTGGTTATTCTGCCAAAGACACTGGTAGCTTACAGTCATTTCTCATAACATGCTCATTTTACATCTTTTTATTATTTTCCCCAACAAGTCTCTCACATGTCAAGGGGCAAATTTAAGTGGTATTTGTTTTTAAAATGACAGAGATCACTGTAAGCTTTATGTTCAGTACATGGGCTGTTTACTTTTCGTGACTTCCCTTTCCCAGGTAAAGATCTCTTTGTATTTGGAATATTACACTTTCTGTCTAGTCACAAAGTTAACTTTAGAACATTGTGAAAGAACTATATTGCTTGTCACATTTGTAGTATTGTTATGTATATTATATACTATAATAGAAAATTTCTGAATCAAAACCCTTTTCTTCAGTATGATCTAATGTTATCAGAAGTATTTTTAAGTGTACTACATTGAAAATCTGTGATTAGTATTATTACACTGAGAATATTGACCAGAGTTGAGAGTATGGTTCTATTCATAGCTGTGAAGTGATTAGCTGGCTCACAAGCCATCAGCTTAAATTAAATTTATGTAGGAATTCAGCTTAAATATTAATAGGTACAGTATTGCTATTTATTTAACCAATCGTAATGTAACACGAAGTAATGACTGGAAATTTTATCCACTATGCTCCAGTATTTCTGGATCAAAAGTCACATGTATTTATCAAGTATCATTCTCAAACTGGTTGTCTATAAGAGGAACCTGTGTCATATTGAGTGTTACATTTTATCCTTTAAAATTGTGACATCATTTTTGTCTAGACTGCCTCTGGCAATATGAAATAACTCATCAGCCGATAAGGATTAGCTGTAACAGATAGCTTACTCTATTTATTGATATTTCCTGTGAGGTGAAGTAATTTTCATTATCAAGTACATGAAACTTAAATGAATTAAGGTGGAGTTTGGCACCAATTGGTTCTTATCTGTGAAGCAATTAACTTCATAGGATTGATGAGTTTTGTATTATTTCTAGTGCATTAAGTGAACTAAAAATACTAGTATTATGTTAATGTTTGCCTCATGTTTGTCTTCTTTTGATTTCAAGCTTGCCTGTAATTTTGGAAACTTTTCCACATGTACATAAGTCTTGAAGAGATATTCCTGTATATTTTGTTTTTATTACTATCTTAAGAAGCTAAATAGTAGACACAAAGCTATGAGGCTTTATGGAAACAATGTTTTGATGAAAATAAATTATTGGCCTTTCATGAGCATGGGGTTTTAATGTCATTACACATACATTACATAGGAATCCACTACACACAAAAATAGAAATTTTATTAGCTTTAAGAGGAATTCCAGATTGTGAAAATTCAGTCGTCCTCAGTCTTTGCTGTCCTGATGTCCACTGCTCATAGAGACATGCACCACTACTAGGTGGCCTCTTATCATGAGAGAAGGGCGCCATTCTCTCAGGCTTCAATCATAAGATAATGAAGGATCAAGTGTGCCCACTTGTTTCCCAGTGAAGTTCTCCAATAACTGACAAACGTTGAGTTTTTACTCATTCTCAATCCTTCACTCAAATTAATTTCTTATACTATTAATTTTTTAGTGTGTACAGGAAGAGATTTAAGGGAGCTGGGGATAACCCTTTCCTAAAGCAGATCTAAAACAGCCCCAACCATTTAATTATTTTAATTTATTGAAACAGGACCAAAAGAAAAAAAATGGAAAGAATTCAATTCAGGACTCCTCCTCTGACACAGTTGCTCTGTGAGTAGTTTGATGGCATCCTTTAAAACTCTTAGCTATTGCTATCAAGCCAAAACCACAACCAATTGCAATGTAGTAGCCTCCATAAACCAGAAACTGCATAATGTCAAAATTTGTCAGAGTTAATAAATCTCTCAAAGACATTTGTTTGTTACGTGAGTACATTTATTATTTTATTTCACATACCTGCAAACGTGTTGAAAGTTGTAATCCGCCTTTTCCAGCCACAGTTGCAGTTAAAATGGATTGAAGAACAAGAGCAATAAATGTATTAAAGCCAAAGACTAGGCCATGTGAATCTCTTGTTAGTGATTTGGCAACTTCTGAACTATGATTAAACAAAAAAAAGTTACATTTACCATTATGAAATGTATCAAGTTGACAGCAATCTAGAGAGAAAAGACAGATAAATGAAACTTACTTTGCAAATATCATCATGACTTGGAACAATATTTTGAAGACTCCATACGCAACATATTGAAAATAAAGAACTTTTGATAGAGCTGAAAGTAGAACCAATCCCCCTGAAAGTGAAGCACAAATAGAAAGCAGCCACTGACTTCTGTTTTCATCTAAGTCAAATTTGGACTGACCAACAGCCCATGATGCTAAAATACCTGTTGAAGTTAAGGAAAATGGATGAAAGAAAAGACTCTGCTATGTATGTACTGTTATGAAATATTCTTTGAAAACTCACTTATAATAGTGTATGTTGCACTTGCAGCACCGTTGTACAAAGGCTCTTTTGTTAGTTCCACTGTATCTTGCCACAAGTTTTGAATATATGAAGTGACCTATGAAGGTATGAAGGTTGAAATAAAAAAGAGTCACAATATATTGTGCTAATATATTAGCTAGAAATGTCTTTTTAGTTCAAAATTAAAACCATTATAGAAACCTGTAAGTATCCACAGTTTGCCAGGGCCCACCATATTGACCATTTAATTATATAATTATTAGAATAGGCATGTAGAAAATCACTCCAAATGATTTTGAAACCAGAGGGAACATAATCTTGATCGTCTATGTTAGGTATCACATATTTATCTCTTTTGGTATTAGATCTCACAGCCTCTGAGTCCTCAGTCCCTAGGAAGATATCCTCTGGAGTAGATACTTCTGGCAGACTATCAGGATTTTCTTTAAAAGAGGTACGTTCACCACTGTCAAGTTTTTCAGGACCAAATCGGTGAAAGTAGACACTTTTGTGAGTTGGAGGCAATAAACAACCAAATACTGCTGAGAAAGCTAGACCTAGCAGATGGAGATTTAATTAGCTTGTTTGATTTTTTTAAAATATTAAAGCAAGTTTTAAGAAGACGAACCTGTCAAAGACAAATAGTTAAGTTCATGTAAACTTAAGACATTACAACTAATTAGGAACTGTGCTGTACAGCCAGATATAAGGCGCCCAGCTTGAAGAGCTATTCTTGTGTAACTAGTTACTTTTTGATAGACATCCTTCTGACAAGATGCATACATATAAGTAGAGTAGGCTACTTCTGATGCCAAAAATAAACCATAAAAAACTTCAGCAGCCTGTGGGGAAAATGCAACAATAGTATTAGAGTCTGATAAGTAGCAAATAAATGAAAGACACTCTTTCTACCTGAATAAATCCTTTAGTGGTGCCAAAGGTAATAAGGCAGTAACATGTTACTCCTGCGAGACTGTGTAGAATTATAATAGGTTTGAAACATAACATATCTGTAATTAAAAACACCACAATCAACAGCACCAGGGTAGAATAGGTGCCAATTGGGTAAATATCTTGATTAACCTGATAGGGGGAAAATGTGAAAATATTATAATACTGAAGAGGTACAATTTCTCACATCTTTGTTGTTACCTCATCTTGACTGAGATTCTTCCCTGTTCCAACAAGATAATTTGTCAAGAAAGACTCAGATGGCCGAAATTCTTTTAAAAAACCCACGACACAAAGGTACCAAAGGGCACCGTACCCTTCGCGCATTTCCACTTCCAGTTTGATAGTAATTTCGGAGATTATGAGAAAACTTGTTGTTCAAATTTAAGTCTTAAGGCTAATTTCGATCAAATTGGTGCATTTGTCATATGACATTGCAATCCCCCCTGTTATCTGCACTTAACATTTCGTGTTATGACAAGCCGATCGCAAACACAAACAATTCCTCCCGACCGACATCTGTCATCTGTCACTCGTCTGTAGCGTGAAGACATGGAAAGACACGGAGTAATGATCTCAAAGGGAGTGTCATGAAGCGAGAGGTGATGTAACCTTCCCGATTTCACATTGATCTTACGGGTGCAACAAATATCTTTAGCCTTCCCAACCTTAAGCATTAAACCGCCCACTCCACTACCCTCCTGTTCGTCCGCTGTTTTGTCGTCTGCTATCATGTATGAGAAAATTCGGCGACATCAAGCGCCCGAAGCGCCGGGAGGTCAGGCAACCCACTCACCCTCGGTGACAAGCAGAGCATGTGCAAAGAACTATTTCGACTCTTGCATTTCTTTAAGATGACATACAGGCTAAATTTCCCTCTAGTTTTATCGAACATTCCATTTCGGAATGAGGCAAAATAAAGTACATTAAGAAAGGGAAACATCTCATAGGTGAAACACTGGCCGTACAGAACACAGTATACTAGAAGCCAAGTCACCGTCGAGCAAAAGAAAGAGCCGGTCGTCATTCGCGCAGTTCATTGATGACGGAGCGGTTCTAACAAAGATGGCGGGCGCAATGTTGTTTGAGCGAGCTCAATCCGTGTCAAATCCAAACACAAGCCTTTCTATCATCCCCGACGATGAAGAAGAGGACAAAATCCGTGAAAAGGAGCAAGATATCCTCGAGCTGGGCGAGCGTTACAAGAAAGAGGGCAAGGCCAACGAACTCGCTGACCTCATCAAGGCCACTAGGCCCTTTCTGAGTCAGATAAGTAAGGCTAAGGCTGCTAAACTTGTCCGCTCTTTGGTGGATTTCTTCCTCGACCTAGAAGCCGGTATTGGTATCGAAGTACAACTATGCAAAGAATGTATAGAATGGGCCAAGGAGGAGCGGAGGACCTTCCTCAGACAGTCATTGGAAGCAAGACTCATTGCGCTGTATTTCGACACTGGCATGTTCGCAGAGGCCTTACAATTGGGCTCCAATCTTCTCCGGGAACTGAAGAAATTGGATGACAAGAATCTTCTTGTTGAAGTGCTTTTGTTAGAGAGCAAGACATACCATGCACTCAGCAACTTATCTAAGGCGAGGGCAGCACTCACCTCTGCTCGCACAACAGCTAACTCCATTTATTGTCCCCCTAAAATGCAGGCTTCACTTGATCTTCAGTCTGGTATTCTTCACGCAGCTGATGAAAGGGACTTCAAAACTGCCTACTCATATTTCTATGAGGCTTTTGAAGGCTATGACAGTGTTGAGAGCTCAAAGGCTCTCACTGCCTTAAAGTACATGTTGCTGTCAAAAATTATGCTGAATTCCCCCGAAGATGTGCAACAGATTGTAAGTGGCAAACTAGCTATCAAGTACGCAGGAAAAGATATTGAGGCAATGAAAGCTGTTGCGCAAGCAAGCCACAAGAGGTCTCTTGCTGATTTCCAACAAGCCCTTAAGATGTATCGCCCTGAGCTGGAAGAAGATGTTATTGTCTGCGCTCATCTTGGCACTCTCTATGACAACATGTTAGAGCAGAATTTGTGCCGCATCATTGAGCCTTATTCTAGAGTTGAAGTTGAACATGTTGCCAAGTGCATCAAGCTCCCCATGGTGCAGGTGGAAAAGAAGCTTTCCCAAATGATTTTGGACAAGAAGTTCCAAGGTATCCTTGATCAGGGTGAAGGTGTCCTCATTGTGTTCGAAGAGAGGCCTGTTGATAAAACTTATGAAATGGCTCTTGAAACTATTCACAGTATGGGCAAAGTTGTGGATACCTTATATCAGAAGGCTAAGAAGCTAACATGATTTTGATCTTCATCTATTAATCTAATTAAATCTGGTATGCTGAGTATTAAGCAGAACGTGATATAGACACTTTCGACTGGCAAATTTTTTTGATTAGGGGTACTTATTTTTTACATTGTGAGTCTTTCATTGGCCAGGCTATTTCTGAAAGACCGTTGCATCTTACGTCTAAGCACTTATTTCAAGATGGATTGTCGCATGATTGCAATAGTTCAGTGCCATTCATTGGCCTATTAATTTAACCTCTGTATTGTGTTTTGTTTTCTTACTAACCTTGGTTTTATATGCTAAAATTGCATAACAGCAAGGAGGGTATAATTTAATCAGGGTAATTCAGTTTTGTACAGATGCAAGAAACTGTATTCATGCATTTTATCCCAGGTGAGGGATGCAGTCAAGGTTAAACTAACTTTCAATGGTTATCTAGCATTTTTTTCAAACGTCTTATCAGCTGGTTGTTTACATTTTTGTACATACATTATTAATTTGATCTTCTTCCTTTAAAATTTGAGTATTTTTCTTCAATCTCAAGTAAATATCTTTTTACTGTCTTAGATTAGACTGGAGTTTGGTCCCAAAGATCTCCACTCTTAAATTGGTAAAAAACAATAATTTTGTCAGTCTCACTTTTTGTTACTTTACTTTATTCTAGTTGGTATGTATATTCTGCCTTTGGATTGAATAAATGATCAGTGCTAGGATGTGATGATATTGTGTTTGGTGAGAAAATAAATTATAACATTATTTAATTGTGCTGTTTTATTAATCCCTTTTTGCATTCTATATGATCTATTTCCACATTCTAAATGCTGTCAAGTCAGTGTTTATGAAGTATGAAGTTGCTGTGTTCCCTTAATCTGGTTCCATAAATGAATTTTTATTAAAAAAGTGTCTGAAATATATTTATTTACTTTTGCTACATTAGATGGAGTAGGTGAGATCCAGAACAAAAACTATTGATGGGAAAAAAATGAACTTGAACTTGACTTTTTCAATTCATAAATCGACAAACCAATTGGTAAACCGAACACTCATACAAAACTGCACCCACTAATGTATGACCAATTATTATTTAGTCCCCCCCCCCCTCTCTTTAGTTTTAATTAACGAGATAAAATTTGATTTAACATTTCCTCGGGGAATTTTCCCTCTACCATGGTATAGCCGGCGTAACGTTTTGGAGGGAAGAGGGGATGAGCAAGGATGTGCCAAATAATCCACCTCAAGAAATCCTTTCAAATATCGTGGTCGGGTGGCACCGCGCCAACCCGGCTTGTCCACGAATTAGCAGGAGGAAGCTTGCGCCGCACTGCGCAAGTGCGCAGCTTGGCGCAGCTCTGATGGCCTCCGATGGAACGCCGCCGGCGTCAAGGGAGTCCACCGGACTGCACCGTGCACCGGACCGACCAAAAGTCCAAGTAGCCCTGCCCTGCCGCGCCCTGCCCTGCCGGGAGTGCCGGGGCTCTGCCCTTCTCTCCATTCCCCCGCCCTGCCACGTAGGCCGGCGTCACCGCACCGCGTCGGCGTCCCGCATCAAATACGAGGGTCGGCCCCTTGGCGTGTATAGTAGAGGGGGTATCTCCTCCGAATTCCTTACGCGCAGCCTACAATTATGCCGCCAAAGCGGGCATAGGCGTGCGGACAAACTATACAGACGCATGGACATCAGCGCCCTCTTTCGGCGGTGCCAAGAACCGTCATTTCGTTTTTCTGACGGAATATTTCGTTTCTTGCGATAAACTGTTTCGTTTTGCGCTATTTTTAGAACATCCTGCGAAAATTTTGAGCTTAAGAGATCCGGACCAATCGTAATTTGGATTTAGAATCCCTTGAAAACGCAAAAACCGCCAAATCGCAGGAAACGGTCGGGGACGCATACCACGCTGTGGTGTCCAGAGGGCCGTGTTTGTGAGCGTAGTGAGAGTAGTGTATCAATAGATCGATGCACTTGTGTTATTTAAGTTATGTTTTTGCCTAGTTTTACTTGTTTTTATTGGCCTTAGTGGTGTAATTTCGTGTTTGGAACAAAAACTGATCATGTTAACATCGAATACAACTATAAATTTGCCGATTTGATGTCAACCAAGCCATAGGCCATCCTGCATTGTGTTTGGCTTGGGAATCTTCGCCCGCGACGCCATGACAGGTAACCTGTTCGTTATTTCTCGGCTTGTGTATGCCTTACTGCTCCCATATAGGTGCTCAAAACCAACTTTTTCGTTGCGCGGCGTCCTTAGTGGCTTAAATAGAGTGCTTTGGATAAGTTCGGTGCGGGGTTGAATGCCGGACGGGCGCGCGGAGGTTGGGGGCGTGCGTACTGTCACCTCGGAAGCCACCAACGCCATCCACCCGTCCGCCCGCCCTCGCCTCGCCTCGCCTCGCCTCGCCGCGCGTCTCCTCTCCCTTCTCGCCAGCTTTCTGTCAAAATAACCCCCACCGCACCCCGCCGCTTGTCCTCTGGTGTATTTATTCTCAGTTTACAAACTATATATGGACCTCTGTTCGCCGATTTCAGTAAATTTTGTGCAACCTCGGCCTCTAATATCCCGGGGTGCCTCAGTTCGTCCGACCCTTCTATTTTAGTTAGCAGGTGCGAGACGAGAGACGAGATGTGGCTAAGTTTCCCATCTCAATTTGTCCCATGAAAGTGCTGCTGGGTGCTTTGTGTTGTAGCCGTATGTGTGCGTGATCTGCTTTAAACCTCCAAATAATTTATATATGCCTAAAATCCTTTTGGCCATACTCTGACACTGCCATGGCTACCAGGTACTTAATGGCTTTCTCTTGAAGATGTTAAGAACCAACTCAACCAATGGTGGAGGTTATGCCTCTTTATAGCCTTATTTGCTTCAAATTATGCTGTTGGGTTTTAGTTACTGTCTTTCAAGAAATTTTAACATTTGCCACTTCAGCATTTCTGGAAGAAAAAGTATTGATTTTTTGAAGTTGTGGGGAACAACTTAGATACCGCGCTTAAATTCATTTAAATAATATCTGATTAAAAACTAAGTGTGCAATGATCAAATTTTATTTTAAATTATACTATTTTTAGAACTATTTAATTATGTTATAAAAATCAATAGTTGTCTTTTAGAAAGAAAATTAAATTTTTCTACGAAGGAAATTATACATTCCTTCCTTGGACCATTATTGGCTTGGATATCATTGCCAAACAAAACCTTCCAAAGGTGCTTGTAGCTTATGGTCTTCATTATTTGTTTCAGGAATGTGGAAGAAATTGGAAAACCTTTTAGATCGGTGATATTAAATATTAATAAATACGATATGTTCTTGGTCAACATTTAACAAGATGAACACAGAGCATCATGCTGTGGTTCCAACCACGTCAGCGCCCACCTCAGAGGTCTCAAATAATTTATCTTTCTTTGTAATTTGATTTATCCTCCCACCCCTCATCCTTATCTTGGCCTTGATTAATTAATGGTACCACTTTAGTTAAAGTTCTTCCTATTTGAGGTGGCGTGGGAATTTTTTTCCTAGTAAATTAGAACCTCTTATCTTTTCATATTTTTACAACCATTTTTTTTTTCTTTTTTCTTTTTTTTTGGGGAGGGCTTATTTTATTGTACTGATTTGTGCAGATCATTTTCACCACATAGCCCTATATGCATACACCTGCAGTAAAACCTTTCTTTCATGGACAGCTCCTTTGTGTTGTTTGTTGCTGAAATCTGTTGGATCTGGTTGCTTCTTATCTAAATCGCTTGTTTTATTCTTATTGTTTGCATCCAATCCAGATTAACATTCCGATCTTACTACTAACATGTTTGAAGTGTTATAAATTAAAATGCTATTGATAGTGATAGTAACAGTTATTTTTCCCATCGTTTTAGGTTTCTTATCTCACTGGACCTTTGCAAGCTGTGTATGACAAGAATTTTATTTTTTCTCACTAGGATGGCACCGCACGGCAGTCTGGAGGTCCAACAGACCTGCGCATGGGTCCCATTGCTAAGTACTGGATGCTTTCAAACCTCTTTCCCGGACAAATCCCACAGGTTTGTATATTTATGTAACTTTTGATCATTAAAATCTAGTGGGGGTTTTAAGGCATTGTTTTCAAATTTGGGGTTTTGCTATCAGATTAACCCCTGAGCAACTTATTTCAGGATATATAATTGTACTCGGGTGGTTGGGTGGGGGGACTCAGTTAAAATCTATGAAAAACTTATTTGAGTGACGGCTCTAACTGATGTGTTCTCTGGTTCCGCACACATACAGATCTCTTGAGTGAGGCTGGTTCTCCACAGTGAGTTTGTTCTCTATTCCTTCACCTTGTTTTGGTCTGGTTCTGCTTTCTCACTGTTATTTTGTTTTGTAGTGATATTCCTTCTTTCTTTTATGTATGACTTGTTAGCAACATAATCTTAACTGAGTAACAATCAATTTCAAAAAGAGTGGTAGAAACTGACGTTTTTGAATGAATCAATTCACATGGATCTTTTCACTGTGATTTGCTTGAAACAGGCTCTATAGAATTACTGAATATCATTGGTGTCTGACATTAAATCCTATTGTATTCCTGTTCATTTAAAAAATATAAAAATATGAATTTTGAGTTTGGTTCCTATCTGTGCATTCAAGTTTCTCCAGTTTTGTTAAGTAAATGTTGAAATATCCAGTATGTAAATGATATCACATTTTTCAATCAAGAAATCCTAGTTAATTTTGGAGATCTCTAATAAAATATAGATCTACATAATCTATGTAGTTATATGCATGCTCAGCTGTCTTGTAATTTGCACTCTTCTTATTCTTCAATTTTATTAAAGAAAGTTACTTGTTGTATGTGCTTAACTCTAAATCATATAGAGATTTTATTGAAGTATTTTCTTCTTAGCAAGTTTGTTAGAGTTGACTGCCTAATATTTTTAGTCAGCTTGGGTAATTTTTTTTTTCTTTGGGGTGTGTGCAGTTACCTGGTGTCCCTGCGATTTCGACAGCTCCTGGGGCAGTACCGACACTAAGCCAACCACAACAGTTAGGCTTTGGTGCTACGACACTACCTCAGCAGCAGTCCCAGTCGCATCAAGCTCCCACTCAAGCGACGATATCTGTTCCTTTCGACGCTAGCAAGGACAAACGAGGATCTGGAGCAAGAGGGTTGCCAAGCCACCCTGCGCATCAAGTAAGTGTCTAAGCAGCAATACCCCAAAGTAGCATTGCTTTTCGCCTTCGTAATGCGAATGGCTACTGCTGCTTCCAGCTTTTGGTGCGCAACGCTATGGCCACAAGTGGCACTACAACAAGCATGCATCCAGTTCAACAAGCTGTAGCTCAGCAACAAGCTGCTCAACAAGCTGCTGCTCAAGCTGTTCAGGCTGCTCAAGTAGCTCGTTCGTCTTCTGACGTTAGAGTGCGAAGCCTTTCTTCTTCTTTGTCTCAGTAGTTAGCCATTTTTAGTTCATCCACATCCCTACATATTATGTATTTGTTTGTCAGGTTGGTACACAAATGGATCAACCTCCGCATTCCGTGCACCCAGCTGCACACCCTGCAGCTCATGTTACAGTACATGCTGCCCATGCCGCCCATGGATCTGGGCATCCCACAGCCCATCCTGTTGCTGTGGTTCATGTTGCAGCCGGTGCTCAGGCTGCAGATATTAAACATGAAGCCAGTAAGGCTGGCGCTAGTGGTCATAAGGACCAAAGATTAATTATGTCGGGGTAAGTGTGCTGTGTTCATAATGGGATATATGTAGGTTACCCTGATACATGAATACATCAGACTGATCAATTATTCATTCCTACATAGCTTCCCTATGCAAGAAATAAAAGGACACATGATGGACCTCAGAACTGTAGATGGAAGCATCCTTAAAATAACTACTCCCAATGGAGAGCAGGAACTTGCCAAAACATTGGGTGTTGAAATGGTTCAGAATATGTACAAAGTCAATGTTGAAGATATTAATCAGCTATTAGCCTATCATGAAGTCTTTGGTAAACTTCAAAATGAAATGGTAACAGCGGGGCAACCATCCAATTCTACTACTGTTACCACTACTACCTCACAACCACAACCACCATCAGCAGCTGCCATAACTGCAGCAAGGCACTCTGAGCCAGGTACTAACTCAGTTCTTTTCATATTTTCATTAATTTGCCTAAATTATTCCCTTCATCTTACAATGTGTTTTTCATGACTACAGCTGTACTTCAAAATGGTGTTATGGTTAAAACATTAAATGAAGCTGGAGAGGGCGTATCTGGGACAACCTCTCCTTCTGCGTTGGCTTCTGCTGTCACACATGCTTGTGATGTGTGTGGCAAAATGTTTCCCTTTCGGTATCAACTTATTGTCCATCGCCGTTACCATACAGAGCGAAAACCATTCACTTGCCAGGTGAATTTCTCTCCTTTCGGTATGGTCTAATACTAATTTTTTTCTCAATTCATTATACTAATCCTTAATATCTTTCCATAGGTTTGTGGCAAGGCATTTTCCTGTGCTGCAGAACTAACCAGACATGGGAAATGTCACTTAGGAGGCAGCATGTATACCTGCTCTGTGTGTTTCCATGTATTTGCTAACGCACCCTCATTAGAACGGCACATGAAGAGACATTCAACAGAAAAACCTTATGCATGCCCTGTTTGCGGCAAGTCATTTGCTCGAAAGGAGCATCTAGACAATCACACTAGATGTCATACTGGTATGTTTGCCTCCTCATCTTTAAAATATACAATTAATCAGCCAAACAAACAAATAACACCCTCTAAAAATGAAATTGCTATTTTTCTTTATTTCAGGAGAGACGCCATATCGCTGTCAATACTGTGCAAAATCATTTACTAGGAAAGAACATATGGTTAACCATGTGAGGAAGCACACAGGAGAAACTCCACACCGCTGTGATATTTGCAAGAAGTCTTTCACCAGGAAGGAGCACTTCATGAACCACGTCATGTGGCACACGGGTGAAACTCCTCATTCATGTCAGGTACTGTCTTGTTGTCTAATTTCATTTATGCATTTTTCTGTCAGTCCTTGTTATTTAAATTATCCCATGTGATGCTTTGAAGAGAACTTAAATTTGAACTATCGGTCTTCAAATTTTTTACTCAAATATTTAAAATTTTACATACTTCATCAGTATTTGAAAATCACTTTTTGCATTTGTCCGTTAAGTATCGCATTTCCTGTTTTGAACATTTTTTCTACTTATATTTGTTACTTTTGAGTTTGGAACACTCAACTTAATTAGTTATCCATCCAAGTAACTTTGGCAATCAGTAGACTGATTTTGTTGTCATAATCTCAACATATTGCAACATGGGCTGTCTTTTGTGGGCTTGGTTATGAGACAGGTGCAGTTCCGTTCTGAACTCTTATAGAATACCTTTTTGTTCGTTAACTATTAATTTTGGACACTCCACTGAAAAACAACTGTATTCAAACAGTAATGGATTTGGAACTCATAGGAGCCTGTTTTCCTTCTGACCACTGGAGTTTTCTGCCTCTAGCTTGGGCCACAAATTAAAATACCTATACATATATATATCAAACAAAATTTTCCTAGTTCATGTTTTTTTTTTTTTTTTTTTTTTTTTTTTAAACAATATTAGCAGATTAAGTCAATTAAATGTTTTAAAGCACCTCATAAAAATAAATGCAGTTTTTTAAAAACGTTTAATTGGGTTCAGTGGGAATGGTGCTTTATCAAAACTTCTGCTCTGTCCATATTGTTATACTCTACTGAGTGAGATTCATCTCTTTGGTCCATTAGGTCTGTGGTAAGAAGTTCATTCGGAAAGAGCACCTGAATAATCACATGATCTCGCATACGCATGAGACGCCCTTTCGTTGTGAAATCTGCAACAAACAGTTCTCTCGGAAGGAACACTTCACGAATCACATCATGTGGCATTCTGGTATGTATGAGCAACTCATTATTGTTCGCTTGTTCTTGTTTCTGTCCCGCATGGTGGGTAGGTCTGTGACAAGAAGTTCACTCGGAAGGAGCATCTCGTGAACCACATGTGCACACACACCAATGAGACCCCTTTTCGCTGTGAAACCTGCGGCAAGACCTTTGTAAGAAAAGAACACTTCACGAGCCACATCATGTGGCACACTGGTACGTACGCAACCATCTGTTGGGCATCTAAAGTTAAAATTCCCCACCTCAACTGCTTTGCATGTTTGCTTCAATGCCTCTTTTGTTTCATCCTGGTGCTTGTCTTTGCATCCAAAGATGCAAATATATCTTTGGTTTTCTTTTTGAGAATTCTTTATGTGGTGTGCCTCAGCCACAAATGTATGTAATATGGTGCCTTGTTGCCATTATTGACATATTTTAAAGAAGTTCAAACTTTCATCTTGTAGTATTGGCTCATGGTTCATAGTGAAGTATCATAAATACATTGGTGGCTCAACAGTAGAATTAGTAGTATTCTGAGTATATTTTTGGAAACACAATCTCCTTGCTGTTCTTTGGTGGTACTTCAATTGAGGTAAGTATCCTGGTCCATTAGGAGAGAAAGCCACAAAACTCTTTCTCTGAGGACTAGATTTATCCCCTATATATCATGCTCTGGCATCATCAACTTGCGCAAGTATCAGATCTGTGTACATCATGATGTAAGATTTGTTATAACTGCCAGTAGGCTGACAACAGAAATTCAGCATATACTAAAGGCGAATCGGCCATTTCTGTCCCCTTGTAGGTGAGACGCCGCATCAATGTGATCTCTGTGGGAAAAAGTTCACCCGTAAGGAACATCTTTTGAACCACGTCCGGCAGCACACAGGTAATGGAACGTCCATTTCTTGAGAAACTTCTTCAAAGGATGTTGTTTTTTCCAGAAGTTTCACAATAATTATGACTATTTCAGCTGTTGTGGCTGACTGCTGTCTGTGTTTACCAAATTATATGCATCAATCTTGAATGCCAGCTGATTGTTTTTAGAAAATTTCTAACATTTTTTAAACTTATTTGTTGAGTGGAATTCAAATTTTATCCTGTTCTCTAAATTGTTGCCTTAACTTACAATGACCTCACTTTTATGGGTTTTCTTGTAGCCTTGAGGTTAATTTATTTTTAAATGTCGAGGCATTTCTCTAATACCTGTACAATCAGAAACTTAAAAGAAATTCTGTTGATGGGTATCTTTTCGTCCTTTTTGGAATTTTCCTGACAAATTGTCCCCCTTTGCCCTTTCTCTCCAATAAGTAATTATAAATAAATTATTTATTTTAAATTTAAAAAGAAATTAAAGAAAGGGGAAGTCATGAAAGGGAGGGGTTTTCCTTACCCCTGTTATTTTCCTAATTACAATTGACCTTAAATTAGCCTATAATTTGGTAAATTCAGATCTGGCTGTGCATAGGTTTCATAGGAAGGAACTCTGAGAAAGTCATTTTGTTAATTCATTTAGGTACCCATTAACCTATCAAGTCCCATGGTTTATGACACACACTCCCTTTAGCCCCCAATGTTTTGAAGCAGGAAATATTTTGTCCTGTACTATAAATGCTTCTCATTTTGTTCCCTATCATATTTTGAATATTTTCTTTATTTCAACAGTTTGCTATGACAAAGTGTTAGACATTCTTTCAAAAATCTAGTAGATATTTGTTTTTCTTGAAATGAAGATACTGGACTTGCACAGCCTTATTAACTTGTTTCTCTGTTGAAGTAGTTCTCAGTTTTACTAACTGCCTTGTCTAAGGCCAATTTCCAAATTGATCTTGTTTTAATTTTTATGTCGTTTCTTTTTTGTCAATTTTATTCAAGCACTTACACTAGCTGCCTGAAAAAAGACTACAATATTAGCATTACTGTCCCATTGTCAACAGCAGCATAATTTTAAATCCAACCTGCTCACCCCACATTGGTTTGTGTTTCATTAGGCCTACACTTGCTTAACAATGACTTCCTCAGATATACTATTAGTCATGTCATCCATTTTTACAAATACACGATCCCTTGTTCATGTGTACTGCTTCCACTTTACTTTTGTTCTGCTGGGCAAAAGTTTGCATAGGCATTAGAACATGTGGCGTTGGGTGTGTGCACTGTTACCAGAAGGAATGGCACAAAGTGTGAGTTAGCTGTGGGGTGAGCTCAGATTGATAGGTGATTGGCGGCACTGACTTGTGTGTAGGTGAGATGCCGCACCAATGCCAACTCTGTTCCAAGAGGTTCTCTCGAAAGGAGCACCTAATTATCCACACCCGCCTGCACACAGGTAACTTGTTGTGTGCATCATGTAACTTTTAGCTTTCAGTCACACATACATGGTCCCTGGAAAAGAACTCATTTAAGTTTTCTACTCTAACCTTAGCCAAAGCTGTCAAGTCCTAATGTAGAATCATGATTGTGTAGGTGAAACGCCGCACCATTGTGAATACTGCCCCAAGAAATTCTCCCGTAAGGAACACCTATTGATTCACACCCGTCTACACACAGGTAATGCATAATGCAATGCTAAGGCTCTATTGTGTAGACCTTTTGTAGTGGGGAAGTAGTTCTATTGAAGCTGTGTGTTATGTAGTTCATTTTGGAATTTAATTGATTTACATATATAAATATTTATATATGCGGGAAGCTAACTACTTCATGACTATTTCTAATCTGAACTAATGTTCACCTCCTTAGGTGAAACACCGCACCATTGCGAATACTGCCCCAAGAAATTTGCTCGTAAGGAGCATCTTATAATCCATACCAGACATCACACAGGTAAAAACTGCACACACAAATTTCCAGGACCAGTTATTTCTTATATAATTTTCTAATTCCAAAATTAGTTGTTATTTAAAATATAAGGGAGAGATGTGGAATTTGTTATCTTATGGCATCACACATAGTGTGGCCGTTTTATCTAATGCCCCTCCATGGTGCCCCTTAGGTGAAACTCCACACCATTGCGAATACTGCCCCAAGAAATTCGCTCGTAAGGAACACCTTGTGATCCACACACGGATGCACACAGGTAAATATAGCAAGACAAATATTTAAGTTTAAATTTATTAAGATGCAATTACCTTTGATTGCATCTCTTTTTAAAAAGATTAGTTTCACATAATGTTACTGGTGACTTTAATCAGAACTTCATTTTCTGATGGTTGCTATATTTAACAAATGGTGGCATGCTTAGGTGAAATGCCGTACCACTGTGAATACTGTCCCAAGAAATTTGCTCGAAAGGAGCATCAAATTATCCACACGCGTCTTCACACAGGTAACCACACTAAGATGTGCCGTTCTTTCTGGTTCTCTTGAGCTTTGTAAGGCCTTTTGGGCCAAATGCTGTGCTTTTCCTATGAATGCGCATTAACGGTATTGAAATGTATTGCTAACGTTGGCCATCTTTAATATTATGAAACTGGTATTAAAGTGTAATAAGTGGCGCGCATTGAAGGGGGATTTGACCTACCTCATTTAAACTGGGTCAAAATTTGAGGACAGGTAGTAACACTGAGCATGATGCCTTGTAGGTGAAATGCCGCACCAGTGTGATTACTGTCCCAAGAAATTCTCTCGTAAGGAACACCTTGTAATTCACACCCGTCTGCACACAGGTAAATGTCAATGCCGTCTTTAAAGCAAGTTGAGCGTGCCAGAATCATTATTTGGTTAAGCGTTGTCCCATTATAAAAATTATCTGGGTTTAAAATTAGTTTTAGCTGTGTTTTGTGGCCTTCAGCTCTTGTAGACTCAATATGTGGCTATCAGCCATTTCTATAACCTGAAATAACGGCTGTAATATTTTAGGTGAGATGCCTCATCAGTGCGAATATTGCCCCAAGAAATTTTCTCGTAAGGAACATCTCATTATCCACACGCGACAACACACAGGTAAATGCTGGGTGCCTCTTACTGAATTGTGGTCTGTCAAGATTTTTATATACTATTATATGAACCATTAGACATCACTTAGTTAGGCCACAGAATGTGGTTAAGACTCGCCAGTCGTCCTGACAAGGCCCCTATTAGAGCTGACTTGGCGTGGTACCCTTTATAGGTGAAACGCCGCATCAGTGTGAGTACTGTCCCAAGAAATTCTCTCGTAAGGACCATCTTACTATCCACACCCGACTTCATACAGGTAAAATAGCAAAGGAGCCCAGCCACACACTGCTGCCTGCTTGTTTAACACAAGAGGGATTGGAACTCTTTAAAGTGGCTTTCTTTAGCTTCCTTTTGTATAACTGTCTCTCCAAGAGAGTTTGGATGTACAGAAATGCTTTCAATCTCAGCCAGCAGTCCTATCAGGTGTGAACCTGAAATTTGGCAGCATAGCCTTTTTTTCTGGGCAGTCATTAATTTTGCTTGGCCCTTAAAATGACCATTACAAATAAAATTTTGAGAGAAGTGCTGTACTTGAATGTATCAGTCTGCTCTCACTATAAAATTTTAAAAAAATTATTAAATTCTTTCCAAATTACTTTATAATTACAATGGCCTCTTGGAGCTCAATTGCTTCTTTGTTTGATGCCACTAAAATCCTTTGCTCTAAACCAAAACTGGTACTGCAGCATATTTGCCATTTAGGGCAATTGTGCTAGTCACGTGCTTTCTGGCATGCTCAACGCTTGGCCGGCTTTGCAAGTCTGTGTCTGCCCGCTTTTCTGTCCCAAGAGGTGGGGAGGGTGTGGTTAGTGATGAAGACAGATCCTTACGATTGACCAATCTTAAAAATTCGTTTGTGTGTGTCAGGTGAAACCCCCCATCGGTGTGAATTCTGCTCAAAAGCCTTCACACGTAAAGAACACCTGTTGAACCACGTTCGTCAGCACACTGGCGAGTCACCACATCGCTGTGGATATTGCTCCAAATCTTTCACTCGGAAAGAACACCTGATCAACCATGTGCGTCAACACACAGGTGAAACTCCATTCCGGTGCCAGTACTGCCCCAAGGCCTTCACACGGAAGGATCATCTGGTCAACCACGTCCGCCAGCATACCGGAGAGACGCCGCACAAGTGCCAGTAAGTTATCATCTCAAACTTTTTTAACCTAGATTATTTATGTTAGGGGATATAGCTGTTGACAGTGTACCACATTCAATATTGATGGAGGCTAATTTGATTACCTTCAAAGGATCTTCTTCAGTTTTGAGGAAATTATCCTAAGTCGTTAACAAAGTGATGGGTGAATTCAAACTAACCACAATACACTGTAGTAACCACGATACCTCCAGTAAACATGAGATTTGTGTCAAGACAAATTTCATAACAAGAGCTGTTCTCACATAAATATGAAATTGAGATAGATTTTTAACATTAGGTTCTTTGGAAAAGACACTCAAACCACCTTTATTGTTTAGAAAACAATTTAGTGAGATGGATCATCTGATATACTTCCTTTCATGCTGAGAGCAAAGACCTTGAAAGATTAATCCGTAATTTCTCCCATAATGTGTATGTTGTGTGCAGAAATGGCTATGGCTGTAGTGTGCACTCATATACATCACCCTCTTACTGATATCTCAGGTCATTGGTTTGGAATCTGATAAGGAAAACATATAGGATATTTTGTGTAGCTTAGTGCTGCTATGGTGTTTGGTGAAGAAAATGTGGGTTTGAGCTTGGACTTTAACATAAGCATTTTTTACTTGCCTCATTGTAGTTAAAATTTTTGAAGGGACAAAATTTGTGCAATTGAATTATATGTTTAGATTTTAATTTTTTCTTTCAAGTCATGTATACATTTGACAGTGAAATGTAGGTGTGAAGTTATTTGAAGTGTGTGGTGTGGTTTGAGTGTTAGTTTTTTTCTTTCTTTCTCTTTCTTTCTTTTTTTAATGGCAGTGGTGCATGGGCTGAAACTAGCTTTTCACACGTAGATTTGAGGGGAACTTCAATACAGTATTCCATACCCAAGGGATGGGATAAGAAGCAAATGTTTCACAAACATCACGGTTGGATAAAAAGAAAGGAAACTCAGCAGTCAGTTATGTGGTCGTCTCAGAGTCCTGCTGGTGAGAGCCAAAGATGGCTGTTGAGGGAGGGCCAAGGATTCTTGGCGTGTTGGCGGGTTAACGAGGCTTTCCTCTGAACGCTAGGGAGCCTGGGTGCAGCAAGTCCTTCTCCCGGAAGGAGCACCTGGTGATTCACATCCGGTCGCACACGGGAGAGACGCCGTACCGCTGTCAATACTGCCCCAAGGCGTTTGCGCGCAAGGATCATCTGACGAACCACATTCGTCAGCATACGGGCGAGACTCCTCACAAGTGCCAGTAAGCATGTTGCATCGCTGCCACTAGACTCGGCCTCCCTCTCCGCGCTCCCATGCTTATTGTACTCTCAAGTTTTTGAACATTTATTGGAACCTCGATAGATGAAGTGGGGTCAATATTTTAGCAAGCAATCAGATTCAAGTTATGTTTGCTCTTGCCTAAAGGATTTTGGTATGGCATTTTTCTTGAGTTTTGTTTGTTCTAGTGTGCAGTTTCTCTCTGTTCTTATGAAATAGAGAATAGTCATGTCTTGCATTCCAGTGCACTTCTCTGGTGTAAAGTTTATTTTTCTTTTCTTTAAGGTGTAACTTAGTAGCATCTTATAGCTTAAAGCACATGTCTCCTCTGAATATTGGCTCCCTAAGCCAACACCTGCTCACAAGCTTTTGTAAAAGCAGAAGTTTTGTACTGAGATCCTTTTAGATATGTGTTTAGATTTTTATTTCTGTTGCTGTGAGTTTAAGACTAGCCCATGCTATCACAAAAACTGAGAGAGAGCACATAAATGACCAGATATATACCCTGCATGACACTAAACCACAAGACTGTGGCTAATTTTATCAATCAGTAAACGCTAAGGAAGGATAAATTAACCATGTTAATCTGCACTGATATGCATGTGAAGTTTTTGTTTGTAGTTGCCCTCCTCAAATATGGGCAGGCTGAAGAAGTAGGTGAAGTTTGCCATTCCATGCCATATCTCATTTTTATGGTATCTGGTTCTCTAATGTTAGGTTTGGTTGCCTCTTTTTGTACTAAACATAGTACTGTGTTAAAAATGGTACAGTGTTAGAAGTGATTCTTTCCTTAAAGGTTATATTTCAATGACGCACATGTCTCTTACGTAAAAGATGTTTAACTCCACTGTGCTCAGGTGAAGTGGGGTAGGCACCTCTTCTTTTGGGTTTGCCTTATTGGTGGATATTGGTCTATCAGGCCTAGTTTTATAAACAAAAAAAAATGATTCAAACACTACAAGCTTCTCAATGATTGTATTGTAGTTATCAATTTACTATTTCCTCTTGTAGAAGGTAGACATACTTGACCGAGAGAAAGTTGCCCTTATAAGGCATGTTTTCAATGTACAAATCCCTAGCTAAATAATTTCCTCTAAGGGCTCAAGGGAAGAGGGGTGGACAAGCTGCATTATTCAAGTTCTCTTTCCTTAATTCCATTGAGCTTCTCGCTGATTAGTTACCTCTCCTCTTGTGATTGTCCACAATAAGTTCAGAAAATGAAGAGAACTGTGCACCCTCATTGTGCATGAGCCTGATAGCACGCTCTGAAACATGTTCCATCTTATTGTTCATCCAGGCCTGCTTGCTCCTTTTTGCGTTCTTGATGATCGTTTGTGATTTTACTACAAAGGCTATCTTTAATCTTCATGTAGAAACATGTTTAACAGTGATAATGTAGTAAAGTTAGCATTATATGGATGACCATTATGTTAAGCTGTCTGCATCTTTTCCCTTGGCAACATTTTCAGTAAATTTTGCTATTAAGCTTATGAAATAAATAAAGAGCAATACATCAAGTATGGGATTTAAGACCTGTAAGTATTGTTAAGTGTGCATTGGGAAAACCTCGTTAAAACCGTGGAAAAGAAATTCACACGTCTTGAACAATGTCATGTGTGCTCCATGTCGTACCATGTAATTGGTGTGCGGTTTTAATGAGGTTTCCTTGTGCAATGTTAGGGAGCACCCGTGCAGCTACTGCCCGAAAGTATTCTCGAGAAAAGAGCACCTGGTGATTCACGTGAGGAAGCATACGGGTGAGACCCCGTACCGCTGTCAGTACTGTCCCAAGGCGTTTGCCAGGAAAGACCATCTTGTCATTCATGTGCGCCAGCACACTGGGGAAACTCCACACAAGTGCAAGTAAGTGCCTGGCTGCCCCATGCATCCTGCACGTCCTGCCCTACTCCCACCTGCACCAACATACTGACCTGAGGACCTCTCCTTATCTTATTTGTTATTATAGAGACATTTTTGTCATAGCTGAGCCCTTTTAGTTCTGCCAGTTTTCTAATTTTTCTTTGTACAAAATTTTTTGGTGCTTTTGGGTATATAACAGGAAGATGTAACTTCAGTAGTTGTGTTCATAGTGTGAAGGATTGCTTTTTGTTTTAATTGATACTCAGTGGTTCAATCATATACTGATAATTTTCCATTGTGTATAAAGAATGAAATTTATGTGAAGCAGCTAAACATATTATACTTTCTTTTTAGTCATCTGTTATGCTTTTGCAAGGTATCTTTTCAGTTAAATGTTGGTAGTGCCACCATGCTCCATATCAGAGAACTCTGTAAGGGAGATGTTTTATTTTATTGTGCTTGGGTTTTGATAATGCTTCAATGTGCCTTTTTAATTTTATTTTTTATTTCTTTTGTTGGTAAAAGGATAAAGTTGATTTTAGAAATTTTACTTTGATCAAAACATAACTTTTTTAATTGGTAGTTCTCTATCTCCCTACTACCCCCTTCTTTAAAACTAATCAAAACACAATCACATAGTTTACAAGTTTGATGAAGAACAGGTGTGCTTTTAGCATTTAACATTTTTTCATTGCCCTTTGACCATTCAATTTGGAATTGGAAAACTAAGCTTGCTCTGTCACAAGCTTGTGACTGAATGATACCGTTACAGTGCATGAAGGAAGCCAGGTTGAATATTTTTTACATTGTCAATTAGGGTTTGGTAAGAGCTTTATTCATATAATCTTCCTACACCAAGATGATAAACAAATATCTATTTCATAGTTTTGTGTTCTGAGCTACATCAAATTATTACTTAGTGTTCTATTGTTTAATTGTTTCTTTTGTAGTAGGGAAGCCTTATGTAACATGGCATGACTGCAACATCTACTTTATTCCCGCTACATTTTTTTTTTCTTTTTTTTTCTTTCTTTTTTGCTTTATTAGTTCAGTTTATTGAACTTAAGAAAACTATTAGACAGTCCTTTCTTCCAACCGTTTTATTTTCTGCTATTGATTTTAGAAAAACTTAGTTCTGTACTACAAATCAACTTGCTATCTTAATTGTTCAGTCAAAAATGTAAGATTGTATCATGTTTACCTTCAAAGCACTAAAATTGCAGTTTGCTTCAGGCATGAAACCATGAAGTGTAGTTGATTCACAAATTTTTCTATGCTGATTGTGATCTTGTGTTGAGACAGAGATGTTTGTGAAATGGGCTTAGTTACCTTATTGATTGTGTGTGGTTTATGTCCATTGTTATTAATCCATAAAGAATCTCAATTGTTGTAATCTTGTCATGTAAATGGTAAACAGATTGGCTGCTTGTCCTATGTGGTGCAGTTCTTCCTGTAATGTCACTGTGTCTTGGTCGATCTTTGAGGCTAGCTCTCAGGAAGGAAAGGAAATGCATAGATGCACATGAACAGCTCATGGAGGTGTTTATCTGACTCTCTTCCCCCTAAAATTCTTTTATTTTGTGGTTTCCCCATCACTTTCAATGTAAGAAGAAATACAAATATTTTCTATATTTAAATTATTTACTTAGTGAAAACATATACATGTTATTTATCCATCTAAATCATGCAGGTTAAAATGATGCTTGCATGATACCTGTCTTGCAGCTTAAAGAAAACAATAGTACTATTTAAATACAAAATAGTCAACTTTATTTTTGAAATTATAAGCTATTTTAAGGACACTGTTCATTATTTCATTTATCATTGATAACTTTGGTTTCTATGTTGTCATACAACACAACTACAGTGAACATAATGTTATCTCTCTCTCTCTGTGGACTTAAAATGGTTTATTCTTGCCTGAAGCAAACTAGTTATTTCAGTGTGGGGTATTTATTTTCGCCTATTAATTTGTATGTATGATATTTACAGGTATTGCACTAAGGCATTTACCAGAAAAGAACACCTAAATAATCATGTCCGACAACACACTGGTGAGTCTCCGCACCGCTGTCAGTTTTGCTCCAAGTCGTTCACTCGCAAGGAGCACCTGACTAACCACGTGCGGATCCACACAGGCGAATCTCCCCATCGATGTGAGTTCTGCGCCAAGACCTTCACAAGAAAGGAGCATTTGACGAACCATCTACGGCAGCATACAGGAGAGACTCCTCATTGCTGCCACGTCTGCTCCAAACCCTTCACTCGTAAAGAGCATCTCATCAATCATATGCGTTGCCACACAGGGGAGCGGCCTTTCGTCTGTGGAGAATGTGGGAAGTCGTTCCCTCTCAAGGGAAATCTTCTTTTCCATCAACGCTCACACAACAAAGGAACAACCGCCGACCGACCCTTCCGGTAGGTTCAATATTTCAAGTGTCAACACTTGAATTTATTTATCTTACATGACAAAATAACTAACTTAGCTTTTCTTTGGTTCACAGGCCGCCTGGATTTCCTCCTCCGGAACCTTTATGGCGGGCACCGGGGTTAGTAGCTGGGGTTCGTCCAGATGGTGTAGAGGGTGAACAGTCTGAGCAGTCTCAGCAACCAGGGCAATCTGCCCACCCAGCACAATCTCAGTCTCAAGCACAGACACAAGCACAACCACAGCCACAGGCTCTGTCACAACCGCCTGCCCAATCCCAAGCCCCAACTGCCCATGATTAGTAAATTTTAAAAATGACATGATGGTTGATACCTTATTGGTTGTCATGCTTTACCCTCTGTTGACTTTTTAAAAGTAATTTGTAAATACGTACACTGATATTTGGCCAGAATTTTTTGAACTTAAGGGGGCCTCTTATATTAAGAATTTGCATAAGGAATGTATGCAGTTAGTTATGGATAAAATAGGTAGCTTGGTAGGCCAGGCAACATCAGTCCGGCGTGTGATCTCATGATGAAATCCTCCCCCTGCTGGACATGCTTGCCATACCTTTTATGTATATTTTTGTACAGTATGTACAGAATTCCACAGTTATTTGTTTCCTTCAAAAAGATTTATTGTGCAATTTATAGTTTGTTTTGAGTTACAATCATATTTTACGAACATTTTAATATAGGAACATATTAAGAGCAATGTTATTATTGGCCCTCATTACATTTGTGTAAGGTTTGGTTTAGTTTTGTGGCTCTGTCAGTCATCTGTCCAGCATGTCGTTAGGCTTCTAGTCAAAGCACTCCTAACCAAACATCACACGACATGGGCCTGTGGATGTGTGGCTGTCTGATGCCTACATATGCTGGGGGATGGGATCCATCACTTATTTAGCATAAATGCCTTGTCTCTCAATGGAATGTTTGGTGAATATAATGTGTGTGTACTGAAGGCATGTGACTGTTGTGTGAGAGATTAAACTTGGTGTCACGCTCTCTTCCAGTTTCTGTATATATTCTAAATGTGGTTGTATTTAATATTTATCTAAGTATTGCAAAGTATTTACTGCAATTTGTGTGAGATCAAACATTCACTCAATAGTGGAGTGTACTGAACTGTTGCATCGAACCTGTGACACATTTACATTTTTACACTTCTATTAAATGAATAAAGCTGTTTTGAATCTCCTTGCCGAGATCTAGGAGGAACTAGGCAAATGTAACATAGACTAGGCTAGGTTAAGTTAAATTGCAGACATGAAACACATTGGAAGCAAGCAAATCAGTGAGGCAGGTCCTCAAACTGAGCATTTAGAACAAACTGTAATGTCATTAATTTTCTCACTGTCTTCTGTAGAGAAAGATAGGCATCTTTCATGTACCTTAGAATGGAGATGATGTATGTAATTTGCCTTACATTTACTGTCCATTTTTAAAAGGAAAACAATCACTGTTTACTTTTTATACTGTCACTGTTATGATCTGTTCTTGCTTGTGGTCATGGCTTTCTTCTGTTATTTCAGAGCTGTCAGAATGATTTTGTTTTTGATTTACATTTGAATTGTGTGTATTAAGTGTCAACCCCCAAAATGTTATTGGAAACATGCTTGTAAAATTCATTCACATATAAATAAATCTAATCAACCTTGTCTTGGAATCATACTGCTTTTATTTACTCCATTCAATTTTACTTTGTTTTATTTCTTTGTGCAAAACATTGTTTTATGACATTTGTTTCAGTGCTTGTTTGTCTCGTAGAAAATTGTGAAATGTTCTGAAGGCTGGATGAGCAGACTGTAAAGGAAGATGCTTCTTCCATATATTTATGTTGATTGTTATGTTCAAGTACTCTTACCATATTTACATTTCATTTTGATTGCCTTGTGTTACCATTGATCATATTGTTTTTTATCATCCATCTCTCCTATGTTTTCTGTGTAATTCGATGGATGAGATAATTGTTTTTGTGTGTATGTGAGAATGAATGCCAGTGTGTACATAGATCAAGTGCCATGTAAATATGAGTCAGGGCGTAAATTGTACAATTCAGTGTTAGCTCAGACTCGCCCGTTCCGTTTTAATCATTATTGATATTGTTTATAAATATTATAGCCTAAAATGCTGTAGTTAAATAAGGTGGTGGTCTAGCTGATTTGTACTTCCTCTGTCATCTTGTCTTGCTGAGTAGAGGAGAACTAATTTTTTTGTATTCTTCATCATTAGGTACTGTAGAGTAGATTTATTCATCCCTTTTATGTCATGTATGTGAAAAATGGAGATCACGTAAAGAAGATGTTTGTGCCTCAGATATTGACTGATTATATACATATTTGTGTGTGTGGATACAGCAGTATCCATGTGTATATGTATTAAAATTATACATATGCATACTTGTATGTGCACTGATAACTTAATTTTACAGTCATTGACACATTTTGCATGAATCTCTGCGATTTTTTCACAAACTACGATTAGAAGAAGTGATGATACAAAGGATTGTAAACATATGTTTTGAAAAGAAATATTGACTTAAATTAAAACAACTAAAACTGATATGAAGTTGTCAAATTGATTCCACTGTGGCCTGAAATTAAGTCCAGCTTATGACAATTATGGGAATGAGATAGGTTTGATCAGGTCTGAATGGAGTAGAGAGTATCTTCTGGAAAAATATATTATTTACACAATTTCTGGTGAGAACACCTACCAATAAATTAAAAGAATAAAATTGTAGGTTGGTTAGAACAATAAGGCACAAAAGCATCACATTAACCAACATGCATAGCCAAACACTGAACTGTCTAATTTTCTGATTATGCATTATTGTTAGTTATTGAAAATTCAAGTAACTAGTGAATAGTGCCTGCCAACATCACAGATATTTTGTTTAACATGAATATATACAAAATTGAGGTATGTAGAAATACATGGACAGTGTAATACTATTGCAATCATACTATATTTATCTCTGCTTCTCCCACATTTCCCAATATTCTGCTGACTGCATTTCACTTAATCTTGAAATAGTTCTATCGAAGGCAAACATTTCTTCGTGACCAGTGAAGATGTTAGCTGAAGCATTTTCCTAAAACAAAGAAAGAAAAAATAATGTCTTTTCATTTTGATGACATATTCAGAAGAGTTTAGCCACATTACTTACTGATCCTTTAGATATTCCCAAATCGTCCATTAGCATTCGCGATGAATCATCAATGTCACTTGGTTCATCAGCAACAAATAATGATTTTAATGGAGCATCAGCACTAACAACGATGCGTACCTATACAAAAGATAGAGATGTATTGACATGAATGTTTCAAAACAATTGGAAAATAAACAATCAGAGCATATTTTCATGACCTTCACTTACCCGATGGTCATAGAGGGTATCAATCAGCATAATAAATCGTCTTGCCTCAGATTTTTTCTTCAAGCTCAGTTGGGGCACATCTCGAATAAAAATAGTGTGGAATGCTTGGGAGAGTTGAAGATAGTCACTTGTACCCAGAGGCTAAAATAAGGTAAAATAGTAGATTTTAGCAAAAAAAATTTAAAACTGTAGCAATGATTTAAAATTTTCTTTTCTACTTTTAGGTTTTTACCCTTTCACACAGCTCAGAGAATGTACAGTCCAAAACTTGCCCACAGGTTTTGTTGAACTGTACATTACGCCCCATGATATTAAGAGTTCGGGGACGGATAATGTCATTTTCCATAGAACACAGATACTTAAAAATTTTATCCATTTCGGCATTTGCATTGACTTCGGTTTTTCTAAAATATAAAATAAAAACATTAAAAAAAAATTAACATGACTTTTGTTCAAAGAGCAAAGTTTTGAATTACATTGACTTACATAAAGAAGTTCTTTTCTTTGCCTGGAGTGGACCTTTGCCGATAGTCAATGCCAGATGTCAGACTTAGAACATTGCAGTGGTCTTTTAGGACTTGTATAAATGGAACAAAATTGGATCGCTGCAAACCATTCTTGTAAAGATCGTCAGGAGCTCTATTGCTTGTAGCTACCACAACCACTCCATTATCAAATAATTCGGTGAATAGTCGTTTCAAAATCATTGCATCTCCAATGTCAGTAACCTTACATGGGACAAAGACGTGAGTTCTTTGTAAGATGTAATACAACATGATTTAGATAAGATAAAATGTTCATTCGAATAAACTTACTTGAAATTCATCAAAGCAAATCAGCCATGACTGGTTAGAAATGGATCTGGCAACAGGTCTTATGGGATCAAATGGTTGCGGTTTTGTACTTGAATGATCCCGAACAACATGTTTCTTTACTTCATGAATACGGGCATGAACATCTTGCATAAACGCATTAAAATGTACTCTTCGCTTTCCATCAATCTACAATATTGTGAAATTTTCTCAATTATATTAGATAGAAAGAAATTAAGCAAAATGTCCTAAGCTATTTTGTTTTAAATTCTAGTTTTACCTGACAACAACTATAGAAGACATCCATAAGCATAGTTTTACCGCCTCCAACAGCTCCATACAGGTAGAGGCCTTTAGGTGCTGTAATTTTTTTCTCCTTGCCAAACCATCTGTCAAAGACTGAAGATTCTGCAGGTTGGTAATTCTTGATATCATTGTAAACTTTCTCTAAGCTTTGCATGACGAGTGACTGGTGTTCATCTTGCATCAATTCACCCCGCATGACCTAGAAAAATAGAGTGACAAAAAATGTGCAAAAATTAAATTATAAATAGCAAAGAAAAAACTGAAATTTTTCATGCTTTATATACGGCTGATGCATTTTTCTGAATAGCAGTTTCACATTCTTGCTTACAGTATGCCTTTACCTTTTCATGGAGTGATTCCATGGGTGTGAGGTTAGGTAGTATATCATTATCTTCTTCTCTTTTTAATATCTGTTGCTGATGGTAGTATGAACAAATTCTAGTGTATGAAAGTTTACTGGAATTGAGCAGAAAACGACTTAAGCCCCTCAGGCCCCGACTTTGGATGTGAATCGCCATGACTTGTCACCTGACAAAACTTCAAGTTAATTCGACGTCTGCTGGATTTCGAAGTCTGGAAAAAATCAAACAGATTATTTAAAAAAAGATTTGCGTATAAAAACAATGTTGCTAAATGCTGCCATCAACGTGCGAGAGAGAGATAAGCAATGTTTCACATGCCACCCAACATCTCACCTCCCAACAGCTGCTAAACCTAACAACAAGCAGAACACTTAGTTCTAGCAGACGACACCGGTCGAGAAACGACTAGTTTTCAAGAATGCCGACGGTTCAAGTCGTGACACTTGAAAAGGATGATCTAAGACAGGAGTGAGGACATTCGAACGAGTTTTACGACGCCTTCTAGTGTAGCAACAATGAAGAAAATCGTTGAAAATGCAAAAGATATGGTAACCTTCAGGTCTAAGTTGGGGCGGTGCCTTCCATTTTGAAGCCAACTTCAAATGTTTGCTACGTCCTATCCAATCCAGCGCTCGATACGAAATCTCGCGGCGAGACCGACTCGTGGACATGCATCTGGCCTTACAGCCGGCCCAGGCCCAATAAGTCGCTCGCCCCCGGACCCTCGGCCTACCTACCTCCTCTGACTCCGGCGCGGTGAGGGAAGTCCCCGCTGCGCTCAGCTCGGGCGGAGCGCGGTGCTCCGCGGCGCTCTCTGTGCTCGGCGCGGCTCTCGGTTCGGCCCAACCTCTGCTCTCGGTGGTCCTGTGCTGTCTGACTGGTGGGGTCCGCCCCGCCCCGCCGGCAGGCCCGGCAGGCCGGCTGGTTATCGGTGTGCACTTTCCGCCCCGTTCGTGTTGGTGGCGCGGCGGCGAGGTGGTCGGTCGTGCGGGAGCGGGAGAGGAGAGGGAAGTCACAGGGGGATGAGATGGGCGAGGGAGAGGGAGTCTATCAGATCAGATCAGTGGTAGTAGTGTACGTACAGAGCGCAGCGCAGCGCACCGCCGCGAGTCTTTCCTTTCCCTAGTCTTTCCAGCCCGAGTCTCCCCCCTCTCCGGCCGATCTTTCTTTCGCCCCGAGTTTTGCTCTTGTTCATCATCACTCACTCCTCGTCCTCCTCTGTCCTCTTGCGGTCTTAGGGAGGGGCGGGGCGGGGCGTCTTTTGTCGTGCTCACGTCCGTGTTTGTGCGCCCCGCGCGCGCGTTGGCAGTGCCAGTTATAGAGTCACCAAAAGCACATAATGATGAGGCATCGCTGCTATACTTGGACTCGCGGAAACGCCTGTGACATGCCGGAGAGCGGCGGGGGAGAGGAGCGGCATGGCGATAGGATAAGGCCCCCACTGCTGCCGGCGGGGCGGGGCGGGGCGAGTGGGTGTTTGTTTTCATCGGCGAGCGCACACAGCGCCGCTCGCCGCGGACGAGAAGCAGAAGACGGACACGGCGGCCGCGGCCGTGACGGGTCTGAATTGAACCAATCTAATTCTGGTCTGCTTGCTGAATTGGCGACACAGTTCCGTTGTGTCCGGTGCGGGGCCCGGGCCGGGCCGGCGCACAGGGAGGGCTGTCGCCGTCGTGGTCCCCGCCCGGCCCGGCCCGGCCCTCTCCGCCCTCGACTGCTGAGCAAGGGCTTCTTCTCTCGCAATCAGTTGACCGCGGCGTTAACGGCAGGATTGCATCCGCGCTGCTCGGGTGGGACTTCCCTTTACACTGCATGGCCTTCGATGCCGCGTGCAGGAGAGGCCGGAGTCTCGGCTAACTCGCCATTCCATGGGGAAACATGTTGGGTACGGTTTGAAAAGGTAACAGTCGATGAAGATTTGCCATGTGATCGAGGATTTGGCGTTTTGTTCTCTTGCCGGCTGGGATAGCCGCGGCGCGGCGCGGCGGCTGGAGCCACTGGCAACGCCGCTGTGGTGTGGAGTGCCGTGCCGGGTGCGCAGCTCGGGGTGGTGGACCTGGCCTGGGCCTGGGCCTCTCTTCTTGGCGAGAGGAGCGGCGCCGCCGACAATGACGAATGACTGTACATTGGCTGCAGCGGCGCGGCGCGGCGGCAGTCCAGTCCAGTCGCAGCGCTCGCCCGCTCACTCGCGAGGCGAGACCCACCCCACCGGTCACACCCGGTCTTCCATCAGACAGGCGTGCAAAACACTACTTCGCAAAAAAATAAAGAAATTTTAGTAACGCGCGTATAATTCAGAGGCCACATTCCAACGTGAAGCCTCCTCGCCGCCGACTCCAACTGTCGAGCCCTTCGTTCCTTCAGGGGGAAGGAGAGGGGCTCCTCGCAGTAGTAGAGGAAGAAGGGTCGTGCCCTTCTTTCATGGATGAAGCCATGCTTGCCGACTAACGCAAGAGCGAGCGAAGGCAATCACGGCGCCCGGCCCGTCCCGTCCCGCCCTGACAGCGCCGCGCCGCCCCTTGCCTCTATCCTCTCGCCATACCCGCCCGTCGCACACGCGTGTGGAGCGGGTGGCCTACCCACCGGCGCGTCGCCCCGCCCGCCCGCGCGCCCCGCCCCGCGCTCGAGCCTTTTCGGCACTTCTTTTAAGTGTACCGGTCTATCGCTTGTACTCAGGCTTAGTCGAGGCGAGCAGGGCTCAGGGCAGAGGCCGGACTGCTGTCCACGAGTAACTAACTGTACCTGCCGAGACAGCCGGCCGGCCGGCCAGGACCGCAGGCAGGCAGGACACGTGCACACCACGCCCCGCCCCCGCCGTTCAGCTCGTGTTTAATCTCAAGCGCAGCGGTAAAGGTCAGTCCGCCGGACTGACGCGACGCGACGCGTCGCGACGACTGTACAGGCGTCGATCATGGAGTCAGCTCAAGTCTACTCGATTTCCCGACACTCTGGCTCACAATGTTCATAATTTTGCATTACTTTCAGTGAGGAGCATCGTCAGAGGCGCGAATGCTCGCGGGGGGGGGGGGGGGCTGGGCTCGCAGTGATAGACTGCTCTGAGGCGGGGCGGGCGGGGCGCGGGGGCCCGCTGCCGACGGCCGTATCGTGCTCAACTGAAACACAATATTTTTTATCCCCGCCCGTATCGTTTTTGCGTCGCAAATTCGATGTCGCCCTCGCCTCTACGTATAGCCATGGTGGCTGCAGCGAATTTCGCGAATCTCGCCACCTCGCGGTCCAACCGCACCACACGACCCGTGTCTTAAGTTGTTTATTTTGCTGTATGTTGTAGGCATTCTGCTCGGTCTGCGATGTTCCATTCCGATAGTTTTCTTGTTGTTGTTGTTTTTGCCTGTGGCGTATCGGTGGCCTGGGCGGGCAAGCAGGTAGGAGGGAGGGGGGGGCGATTCTACTATGATCTATGCGCCGCTGCCTCCGTAGGCAAGTGACATACTGAGACAATGCGGTCGGGTCGGACACCGCGATTAGATACCACCGGAGCCAGACAGCATTTCATTGCAGCGTCGAGCCGGGCCGGGCCGGGCGTTAAATAAATGTCTGCCGGGGCAATGCGCCAGCCTGACCAGACGCCTGCGGGAGCCCCGCCCGCTCGGCCGGCCGGCCGGCGCGCCGGGGGAAGGCCACGTTACGCTGGCAGTGCACTGGGCGGTGCAAGCAGGCGAGGGTGTGAGGCGGGGCACGGCGGGTTGCCTACACCTCGCCTAACTGGAGGAGGCAACATAAACAACGCGGTCCGGTCGCGCCCCGTAGCCTTGAAATCCGCGGCGGCTGCGGCTCCGCGCAATGTAAACAAGTTGACGCCCGGCGGCGCGGCGCGGCAGGTCCGGTGGGCACCGGTGGCCACGCTGCTGGCGCCGGGCCGGGCGCGGCGCGGGGCGCCACGGCGCCACCCACCTGAGTGAGTGAGCTCCTCGCGGTTTCTTTTTCATCACCTGTCTTAAGTTTCGCGTCCTGTTTGCGCCGCTCAGTGCTGCCGCGCCGCGCCGTGCCGTGTTGTTGTTGTGTTTTCACAATCTGCGCGCCACGCGTCGCGCGGGGCAGCGCACAACGGGGCGGGGGGGGGGGGGGAGGGGGGGGCAGCTTGTTTCTCCAGAACTAAGTTCGATTTTGCACTTTTGGTGTTTGGTATCCGATCGCTGACATTTCGTTTTGGGCCGAAATTCGCAAAAACGCGAAGATACAGACTAATGATGGTACCCATGTACTCCATGTTGATAACTCTGTTGATGGCTGGCCGGGCCGGCGTGTGTGTGTGTGCATATAGCGGAGGGCGGATGGAAAACGCCACCGTGCCTGGGTCCAGCTGATCTCTTGCGTCGCCTTTTATCGACGATTTTCCTTCGGCCGAACATTATGACGTTCTCCAAGAGTGCGGGGGCGGGGCGGGGTGGGTTGGGGCGCGTGTGATCTTGACATTGGCCGCGGTGACGCAGAGATTACTCACGCCCCCGCCGGCGGCCACGTGGGCCCTGGGGATGATGTGAGCAGCTCGAGCCGCGTCCACCGTGGACGAACAGGTATAGAACGCCCAGGGATCTTGTACCTCCCTCGGTATACAGGGGGGTATTAATTTTCTGGGCGATTAATACCCCCCGGTATAGAACGCCCAGGGATCTTGTACCCCGCGGTATACAGGGGGATATTAATTTTCTGGACGATTAATACACCCCCGCAGGCGTTGGGGGCAGCTTTATTCGTGACCACATTATGGTCATAACGGTGAAGCTGGCCGAGGCCGCGGCGTGCGCGCGCCCCGCAGAAACAGGACAGAGTACAAGTTCGGCTACTGCTACTGGTTACAAACAGGATCGCAGGGGGCTCCGCGTCCGCGATAAGCCCGTTTCGTCCCGTCCGCCCGCGCCGCTACCTCCCGCGAGCCGGCCGGGCCGGGCCGGGCAGCAGCGCCGCATTTCTGTTTCATTAATCTACTTCCGATACGAGCCTGCCTGCGTCTAATGACGCGACGGGACGGGGCGGGCCACACATTGTTTTTCTCAAATTCATGGCGTGGCGCGGAGCGTGGCGTCGATGGGCCTTTCAGATATTGCACGGACGACCTTGTTACACTGCTGGGCAGGCAGGCTAAAGGTGTCCCAGAATGAAAGTTTGAGCAACGACTCAGACATGGTTCCCGATCTCGTATTTGGACCGAGCGCGGCTTTTTGTTTGCAGGCGGCCATGTTGCTGATGCAGGACGCCCCGAGCGCAGAGGGCTATGCACCATGCAGCTGGCCTCCCCTGGCCTACGCCGCAGCGGGGCGCATGCCGCTGCTGCTGCTTTGTGGCGTCAAAGAGGGAAGGCCACCGCGCCGAGCCGAGCCTTTGTGTCAAGATAATGCAATATTGATAAGTATTATATTTGCCGCGGCCGAACTTTGACTCCGTTGGCGTGCAGTGATCCCCCGCGAACGTATAAAGAAAGATACCGTATCGCGACGAATGTGTGCGAGTGCGAGAATGAGGGGGCTGGGGGAGAGGGGGCGTATTTTGAACGCATTGACGGATACACATTTCCGGTGTTTAGTGCATTCCTCCACCAAGACAAAGAGGCTTTTGCGCCGTGTTTCGCTGTGGGACCGCGCCGCGCCTTGGCTGGGATGCGAGAAAAGTGTTCAAACAGAAAGCCCTGGACGTGCCAGTTATCTGGCAGCAGCGGCGGCCGCTACGCCCCGCCACGCCCCGTGCGATAAATCAAAGAATTAGGAAGCGAGATAAGTAGCATGGCCTGGCGTGTGAGAGGGCGCGGTCCCTGCTGGCCGAGCTGCTGGCCCACACGGCCTGTTTAGGGAGTGCGCCCGGTGGATAGGCCACCCTTCCGTCTCCTGTGTTCACCTGCAGACGGGCCCGTCTCGACGACAGCGGCATCTGCGATCGCTCAGTACCACGTCTCCTGGTCTGGACGCTGCTGGAGCATTTTCCGGTACTTTCCACGCCGTGGGAAGTTAGCCAGCGCCCCGCTCCGCTCAATCTCCAGAGTCTCTCATAAGCCCACTCCCGTACCGCAGATCCGGCGCGTCGCAGCGGTTGAGTCAGGCCCGGGTGAATGCACCCGACCCGACCGGCAGCGCGGTGCTGCGCGCTGCTGCTGGCAGTGTACGGCCAGTCCGGCCACGAGGCGTTCACCAACCTAGCGGCGCACCACTCACGTGACGAAGATAACCGCTTTTTGGGTCATTCATTGGCTATTCTCGAAGCAAACACAACCGCGAGTGCGCGCCGAGTGGACACTCGACGTCGTGACGGGATCATGCAGGACCCGGATGACCACTCTCGGGCGGGCGCGGTGCGGCGCGGCGGCCCGATATCCAGCTCAAGTGTGGTGCACTTCTCCCCTCTGAGTGCAAGGAATTCCACCTGTAGATTCCCGCGTCTTTGAAATGATATGGAACCCACCAAACTATAGTTGTTAGCTAAACATGCTCGGCACGTATGTGCGTAGGCCGGCGCGCCGTTGCGCGGATAAATGCAAGAGATGACTCGTTTTTCGAGGTGCCTCGGAGCAAAATTTCAATACGGCTCTCATTCATTAAAAAATGTTGTTTTGTTTTGTTGATGGTTTTCACCTCTAGTGGCCTCTTCTTGCATGGTTCGGTCTATCTTTTCGGAATTGCGCTGGTGTAATGACACTGAGCCCAGCACACGCTGGCTGTGCGGGCAACCGAAACTTCTCGGAGGGCAGGTGGGTTGCCTGCGCTCCCGGCGCTTGCGGTGCTTGTGTTCCCCACTGTTCCTTCTTGCCTTCGTGCCTCATCTGTCACTGTACTTGCTTCTTTCTCATACAAGTCTGTGCGGCGGGCAGCTATCCTGTATGTACTGTTTTCCTGTACGGCCAGTGTTGCACCTTTGAGATGTTTCTCTTTCTTAATAGACTTTATTTGGCCTCATTCCCAAACGAAATATTCCACAAAACTAGAGGAAAGTTTAGCCTGCATCTTTAAAGAAGTGCTCGAGCGGAAATAGATCTCTAGGCTTCCGCTTTCGATGTGGGGGAGGAAGGGGAGGGGGTCGGGAGGGACGGGAGGGAAAGGTCAAAAATATCAACAGCCGATCCTCTAGCAGAAGAAACACATCTCGAATACAACAAAATGAACGTTTTTAAACCATGATCACGAGTTTATATTTGTTTAATTTCTTTGACAGTTTGAGAGTATTACCATGATTCAATTTCAACTTTTCTCCAGAATGTTTTTGCCTCCAGAGGGGAAAATCTAACCTAATAAATTTCTAAACGATGGTAAGATTTGTTATTGGTTTTGGTTAAATTTTCAATAGAATTTTATCCGTGTTTTGTGTCATTGTGAAATTTGAACATGCATGTCCCACACAGATATTGTAGAGATACACTTAAACGTTTCGAATACAATCTTATTGCAAAATTTAGAGAGAAGAGGCAGAAACAAATCTGAATGAGGGGTTGCTTTACAACTGTTTCAGGTATTTTACATCTGTTACTAATGTCTGCAACAGCTAGTCTTGAGGCCAGGTCTCTCATGGATGACGGACCGAGAGCACCTGAAATTATCTCGTTCAATCCTCTAAGAACTGGAGATGGGGCAAGAAAGTCAAATTTGAATGAAGCCCATAACAATTTACTTGGCCTCTCAACCAAAGAGGCCTTAAATAAATTATACATTGATATAGAGGAACTGCTTCGTGAACAACTATTGGCCAAGGACCATCAGTAAATTACATGCAGCATAATTTTTTATTTAATGTGAACCTTTTCGGTTCTTGTTTTTTTTTTTATTTACCAAATGAAAATTTCTTTCAGACATAAGTACGCTTGGTTGTGTGAAACATTATTCTATCGCAGTCAGTATACGACAATTTGCTGGACTTCTGCTGTGGCCCTTCTTACTGCTAGTGTTTGTATGCTGATAAGCTATGTGTCCTCTGATCATCCTAGGTATACACCATGCATTTTGTAGAATCATTTTTCTATTCACAAAATGACAATTGCTTATTAATGCATCATATTCTGCTTTAGGTTGAGTACATTGCCGCTAGAAGCTATCTTCGTATTTATTTTGACAGTAGTAAATGTTTCTGCTGTTGCATGGGATAATAAATTAAGACATAATGAAATACCGCTTGGTGTGTCTGCTCTTTTAGACAAAGTCAAAGGTAAGTTCTATACAATTTATGAAATGCTCTGACAATGGTTGTCTGTGTTTTTTTCTTGCCCTTATCCATTTTGTCTAGAATATATGTATGTAAAAATTTTAATCTAACATTTAATCATTCATGCAATTATAGAAGCGGTGGAGTGGAGTGACTGGAAGCCTGAGAATTATCCACATCTATGCTCCCCACTTTCCCCCTGCATAACACTCCAGTGGACCCATCGTGATGGAAAGCTGGTGAATTTACCATGGGCTTTGTTAGTTGCTGGGGATGTTGTTGTGATGAGGCCTGGTCAACCTGCTCCGGGTCCTTGCTCTCCTATTAATGTATGTCTTTATTACTTGCAAATAACCTATAGATACACATATTTGTGATTGCAAATATATTCTCTTTGTTTGATTTAGGTAGGGAAAGATTTACCAACTCTTCAAACTGGTGAACTGTTTAGTCCAGCTCCTAACAAAAAGCCTGATATATTCTCTGTGCCAACTTCACGTACACCTCTCCCAAATGAAGAGTATGTGCTGCAGCAAACTCCTTACATAAATAACTTGCGCATTGCAATGGAACAGGCTCTTAATCGGCCTATTACCTATTACAATAGTCAACGACACAACCTTATGCTTAAATATGTTGAGCTTATTTTTCTACCTACCATATTGGTAAGGAACACAAAAAACAACAGTATTCTTACTGTCTCAATACGATCTATTCTAATATTTTCTATTTTATAGGTATTAGTTCTTCTTGTCAATTTAGTACGACTTGGATATCTTCATCACTGGGTTTCATCTGGATCATGGATTGAAATGCTCATGTTACAACCTATTGCAATTGTGCTTCCTCTTTTACCTTTGGTATTCCCTACAATCTGGTTGCTCTTGAACTGCCTGGGAATGGCTCGTCTACTAGCCATACTAGATCTTTCACCTCATGAAAACAATGTAATGTATTCATAAAAGAATCCATGCACTTATCTAAACAACATGAAATGAAACTATACTAATTATCATATTTCCACTTTTTGAAATTACAGAAGTGTTTGGATCCATTTGAAGATGTTGAAGCCGAACCTCAACAAAACCCTTCAAGACTATCATGGCAATCTATTCGTAAACACTTCTCCAGTGTTATTCTTGGTTCTGAACCAATTCTTTGTCGGTCTGCAAACATTTTACATGTGTTAGGATCTGTGACCGTAAGCTTCCAATGTTATGCCCTTTTTTGTATCAAGACTTCTATGAAATGCTATGTAATTGTATAAATTTATGTTTTTCAGGCTCTTTGCTGTGTAGATAAGAAAGGAATCTTGTCCTGGCCTAATCCTACTGCAGAGAAAGTTTTCTTCCTCCGTAATGCCAGTCCCACATCACATTCGTCAAGGTGATTTGTCCTTACTTCTGTCTGTCCATCAGTTTAGCTATCAATTGTTGTCTGAAAACCTTCTTTCTAATGTGTTTTAACAATTTCAGTCTTGTCAGTGAGGATGCTGCCTTATATACTGATACTGGTGCCGTTGCAAACTCAATGGAAGTAGTTGATGACACAGGAGATACTAAAATGGGTGCTGGCAATAATGGTAATAACTGTCAACAAAACTTCCCTTAATTTTGTTGAAACATGTCTGGGCATCATTAAATAATGAAACCAATTTTTGTTTAAAAGAATCTTCAACTGTAGCTGAGGTTCTTGACCTGACTCATGATCACTCCAGCCCCTTTCGCCTTCAATTTGATGATCACACATGGAAGCAGTATCTATCATCTCTGAAACCCTTGGGTTTGGCAATCCTTCTTAACACTTGCAATATGGCAACGCAGGAACACTACACTGCTTTTTGTGCACATGTCACATGTGAAGCTCTGCATGATGAAGACCTTGTTCCTGTTACAAACCGCAGGTATTTATTTTTCTTCATTCTCTTAAGATATAGCTGATTTACCTGTTTTTTTTTTATTTTTATTTTTATTTTTATTTTTATTTTTTTATTTAATCAAGACAATACACCCCAAGAGCCTTGGCTCTATGAGCGGGGTTTTGAACACAAATTGATGTTGTTATGATACTTCAATTTGCATTGTACCAAAACTTTTAATTTAACATATGGCACTCCTTGAACAAGCATCATCTCCAAGTTTTATTAAACAATTACTGTATCTTAAATGTAGACACCAAAACCTCTTTTTGATAGCCATTTTTGACAGGAACCATCCTATTGCTGGGGATTTTGCAGCACTTCCTGCAGTCAATAAGTATGATTATTTTTCTCTCACGGATGGTCAAATCGGGTGTTGGGTCATTTATTTTGAAACATAGGGGTATGGTGTCATTTTCTTCCTCTGACCTATCAGATTGTACTTCTAAGGAGGCCACAGATATTGGCATCAACTATGTCCTCTTCTAACATTTTACTTTATGTGTTTTGCTTTTCTTTTACAAATGTGCTTTGTGGGTTTGTGATGCTTGCTTATGCTCTCTGGTGTACCCCTTCCTCCAACTTACTGGTCTTGCCTGCAAGTGCTGTGAATGTGCATATGCTCTCTCTAGAATCCTTTCAAAATGAAAATAAGTACATCATATTCCCCTAAATGAGTTTGTTGATACAATCGTTTTGAAGTCACAATGTGTTATTTTAACAATAATACCTATATTTTAATCACCAACAAACTAAAATACATTCAATATTTAAAGTTGTACACTTTTTAAATGAAGCATCTTTTAAGATTTTTCTAAGAAAATTTTTGTGTTGGCTTTCCAGACAATGTAAGAGGTAAGCATTTTCTGACTTAGCACCTTTTGTCATCTTAAATAGATATTTTTTTTATTCTCAGTACGACAATGTTTTTGTTTTTGTTTTTATTTTGTCATATTCTTGAAGCTAATTTGTGTTTACTGCTGCACTTTGATGTCAGTTTTCCACTGTGTATAGAGACAAATTGTTGATTAGTTTAGCTCTGGATTCTAATGCTATATCCTTCTTAAACTGTAGTTAAAGAAAATCAGCTTTTAGGTTGTGTAGTAAATTTTCAGCATTAGTATTTCTGGGTGCACAGCATTTAAATGAGTTTTCAATTTTATGCATGTTTTTCTCTTTCCATGCATACTCCTTATATTTTTTGTTTCTAATATTTCTAAATTGCATTGTATTCTTCAAGTGAAAATAGATTTATTTATATATTTACAGGCACCGTATGATTCTATGTTAAGGTTTTCGGGTAGTGAAAATTTCTGTTTGGCTTGTATGAATTCGTGATTCATGTATTGCATTGTATAAAGCCTATTTCATTGGTTTTAGGTGCCTATGTGAGCTGGCTAAGCAAATTGGTTTTGTTGATAAAGCCCAAGATTTGTTTCAACTACAACAACAACTATCTACCTTCCGACATGTGGTAAGTGATGTGCTCCCCTCTCATACATGATTGCAAACCAGATTTGAATTGATTTTTTTGTTGATTGATTAATTTTTGTAGCAGCCAGAATTGGCCAGAAGAGATATTAAGTTTGCACGCTCTTTACCCATGGCAACCAAGCTAAAATTTCCATTCCCTCATATGGTAGCAGTAGTTGTGCAAGAGCAAACAAGTCATTCTCTGCAACTTATGTCCCAAGGGACTGCTGACATCATTTTAGACTCTTGTGTGGAATATTGGGATGGTCGTGACTTGTGCACACTGTCTCAATCAGATAGGTAAGACATATTCAATTTCCCCTTTCACTGCCTACCTTCCTATGGAATTGCTGCAATTGTATTGTTTATCACGCAGGAAGAAAGTTTTGGACTTCTATCAGCGTTCAAGCCTTACAGCTTACTGCACTGCATTTGCTTACCGCCCTCTTTCAAGGGCAATCAGTGCTACCCTTGGAAATGTCTATTTGGAGTTACCAGCAGACAGTCGACATTTGTATGCCCCTCACAGAAGTCCAACTCCATTAGCATTAGATAGCAAATCCAAAGGCCTCTTGGCGAATTTCCAATCAACTGGTAAGGCTAGATTTATGTATCATTTTCTCAAAAAGTTGTGGTGCACAGTCTTCAAAATTGCTATTGCTGTTGTTTTTATTTTTTAAATTATTATTATTATTTTATTAGATTCCCTCTTTGGCTATGAGACCAAAGAAACAGAAGTTACCAGTGTCGAAGAGTGTTTTGAATTACAATGTAATCAAGTATTTGTTGGCATGGTCACAATGCAATACCAAGCTCAAATTGATATGGTTTGTAAACGTAGCCTAAATAGAAATGTAGTGAAAAGTATATGTCATTGACCATCAATTATACGATATTTTATTTAAGTAATGTACGTAATTTACATGCATCTTTTTGTATTGTGTTTAAAGGTGAAGCTGATAGAGCAGCTGGAAAGAGCTTGTGTACGTTTTGTACATTTTAGTAAAGAAAATGAATTGCGGTCAAGAGTGTTTTCTGAGAAGATGGGACTAGAAAGTGGTTGGAACTGTCATATTTCACTTCTCAGTGAGCGTAACAGGTACTCTGTCCAATGATTAAGTCTGCAACAACATGATATCTTGCTTTTCTTTTATTCTCAGGGCTTTTTTGATTCATTTTTCGAAGGTTATGACCTTTTTGTACTCTTGATAATTGTCTATGTTATGACTGTATGTCAGGAAAGCTGTGGGTCTATTTTGCTCGCTTAAGACATGGCTCATTGAAGGGAAGTCTGCTTGTATGTATTCATGGTTACATTACATGTTTGTTACCCCACTCATCATTAATGTCAATACTTCAATATTTTTTTTCGTATTTGACAAATTTTTGACACATGACAATAAGTCAAGTACCAATCCATTTTTTTTTTTTAACAAATCATTTTTCTAAATGTAATTGGGTATTTTGGAGTAGTTAGGGTTCTAGTTTTTACTCTCATGTATTTTTATTTGGATATTCCAATTCTTTGTATACTGAAACATAAAGGAAAACAGACATAGAAACATAATACCTTCCATTTCCAGCTTTTGCATTCTTGGAATTTTGTAAGATGAGAAACCTTAGCACATTTATGACTTTCTTGTCATCAAGCTGATATTTTTTTCTGCTCATCACATTTTGTTCTAACTCTTTGCTGGGTCTTTTGTTTGTCTTCTGTTTTGCTTAATGCTCGCTGGTGTGTGCATGCATGCATGTATGTGTTGTGTGCAGATCGGGCAGTGATACGAGTGATATCAGACCGGGTCCCCCTCGAAACTACCCTAATGCCCGCCTTGCATCCTCGGTCAAGCAGCATATCAACTTACCCCTGCAATTTATCCCACCACGGTATGCAATGTTCATTCATTCTCTATGTAATTTTCTTAATGTCTGGACTGTAGATATATCATCACATTTCTATATTGACTAATTTTTAAGAGTGAACATTGCATGAAATAAGATTCTTCATTGCTCTTTTGATTGTTTTATTTCTAAATATTGGAAGAAAAATATCTGTAGATTTGGTTGAAATTACTTCAAGTTCCTTTTTTTTCCTACTTATTTTTTGTATGACTATAAGTTTCAATTGATTTTTTACAGTAGTAATTTACCAGCCTCCAGAACAATGAGTTTGTCAGCACCTAGTGCCATAAACTTGGAACATTCATATACCCCTAACCCTCCTGACTGGGAAACAAGCAATAATAGGTATGAATTATTATTAATTTCATTTCACTGCCGTGACTTGTGTTTTGCTTTCTGTAATATTTGAAATATATTTTTTCTTTCAGGGACGGCTGTGATGATGAAGGTCTTGCCAGTCAGGATAATGTAGCTCTGAATGAGAACCAAGCCAATCAAGAAGCTTGGCGCTCTCTCAGCTGCCTAACAGATTCCACAGAACAAAGTGCTCCAATTAATTTTGACATGTCTAACAGAGTGAGAATTCTTTGGAATATTAGTAAGAAAATTTTCATTTATTTACCTGTCTACTATAAATTAATTGTCCTTTAGGCTAAACTTCCTCGTGGGATAGATAAAATACGTCCTCACCTTGAGCAAATTGATAATGTTCCCTTGCTTGTGTCTCTCTTTACTGATTGTACACCTGATGCAACTCGAGAAATGCTGCACATAATGCAAGAATATGGAGAAGTTGTTTGTGTTCTTGGTTCAGCAGCTAATGCTGACAATATGGGAATCTTCTTACAGGCAGATGCTAGGTAATTATTAATAGATACTGTTGCTTTCAACATCCTGAAGATGGTCATCATATCTTTCCATTTTCATTGCAGTATTGCCGTAGAACCATTATATCCGCAAGTTTGTCAGAAAGTTGCAGTATTAAATCCTGTATCTAATGGTAAAGGTCCTGGACCAACAGATCTCAGTCGGGCTTTGAATTCTGTTGCCTGCTCACTTGGATTTAAAAGAGATAACCCTATTTCACTTTTTCAACTTATCATGGAAGCTCGTCACTTCATGCAATGTGTGTGGAATTGTGTGCAATTCTGGGTCTGCTGTGGAGTGTCCTTAAGCACCCTTCAAACATTGGGAGTGTTTTTAATGCTTCCCCCTCTATTTACTACAGGTAAGCTGCTTTCCCTCGCTTCCATCCCCCTTAAAGTAAATTGAACTGTATTTTGATCTATGTTTGGTTGTCAACGTGTACCTCAAGGCCAGGTGATGTGGTTCGCGTGTGTCATCATTCCTGTTCTCTCACTGTCTCTTGTTGGAAGTCCAACTGACTCCCAAGTAATGCAAAGACCTACCAGTAATAAGCAAGGAGCTGTCATATCCTCTAAAAGGGTGAGTAATTCTGTTAAGAATTTTCTATAAAACACTGTCACTGGATAATTTAAAAATGTAACAGGATATATTTTTTATCTTGGTTTAGGTAGCAATTTTTGTTGTCTGGTGTTATGGTGCAAAATTTTTACCAACAATTATTGTTGTACTTCTGCTTTATGCTGTGACATTGGACTCATTTTGTAAGGAGATGGCTGTGGCACGCAATGAAACATGCACTATGGTCTACCCTACTGTTGCACCCGATGCGTCATTTAAATGGGGAGGCTGGGATGATCACTTCTTTGGTTTGTTAATTGCTCAACATTTTTCCGTCATTATTCTCCTCCTTCATTTCGGTATGTTTGATTGTTTCCTATTACACATAGTCAATAATGTGTAGCTGCTGGTGAAAATTGTTAATTTGTTTCAGTCTGCATTTCTATCAGCTTTGTGCACCGAGAGTATTTGTCTTGGCACAAATGGCCTCATAATAATGTTTGGTGGCTATGTACATCCCTTGTTGTGTAAGGCCATTTTAGATTATCTTTTGCTGAAAAACTATTTTTATTCTTTTTGATACTATTTCACATAAACTTCTTTATTTACAGGTTGTTGGTACAAGCAGTATATTCAGTCCTATACTTAGGAGCTGTGTCACTTGATGCACCGGAAGATGCATCCATCCTAAGTGTTCCCTGGTTGTCAATGGTATTAGCTCTTATTTCTCCCTTTGCCATTTGCGTGATTAATGAATATGTAAAATGGGAAGAAATCAAGTAAGTGGAATATTTTGTCTCAGTTATCTATTTTGGGTCTACAACTCCTCGTATTCTAAAGAGTGTTTCTATATTTCTAGGGCAAACGTACGTTACCAAAAGAGAGCACGTCTTGAATTTGGAACGAAATTAGGAATGAACTCACCATTTTGAACGTTAAGTATTATAGTTTAAGATTTTTCTTTCAATGTAATTTATTGTTTATTTATGACAATATGTTGAATGTTTGATAGATTACAGTAAGTGTTTTGTTGCAACTTTAAACTTGCCAGTAGTATAACTCTTGTGATAAGTTTGACGATCATTGATTTGTCATATCAATCATGATATTAAGAAGAGATATATCTTTTGCACTTATGCAAACCTACTGAATTAGAGCAGCTAAAGGTACTATATTTCATACATTTTTCTGCTTGAAGATTCAAACCTTCCTGTACCTTTCTTTCTTTGTCTATCTCAATGTGTGTAATTAACATATCAAATTAGTCATTCTAATTCGTGTAAGTTGTAAAGTTATTGTTCACAGTGATTGTAACAAAATGAAGCAGTTTTGTTCTGTGAAGACTTACTCACCTAGTTACTTTTTTAAACCTCAAAAGTTTTATTGACACCAATACTCTACCAATAATATCCTTCTCAATATTGTTCATTTGTTCATTTAATGTCAGGCACTAATTTACAGTAGTTTATTTTGACTGTCCATTTTTTGTATGACTGAGTGTTCTATAAAGTTTTATCACCAAAAAGTACAAAACTGCCAGAGTTTGTTCATAGTAGTGTGTTCCTATAATGTCTTATAACAATATTTTGTTGTGTTTGCAATTTAGTATGATTTAAATTCTTTAATATGAGCAGCAAACTTGCATCATATTGGTTGCTTTGGAATTTGCTGCTCTTTTTTATTATTATTTTCATTAGCTGATTGATATTATACTAAATGAGCTCTAGTCTTGTACTCACTTCCATATTCTATTCTATTCTTCCTCAGATGTTTATGTGCCAGATAGATGTTAAGAACCAGTACTATTGTTCAGTCATGTAAGGTTCAGTACTTGGAAAGCTCATTTTATTTTTATTGCCTGCTTCATTTTCCTGTTTGATTTCGCATTCCAAAATTTAATTTGCTTATTGTGTAATTTTGCAATTTGCTATTTCATTCCTATTTGTTACTGATGCTTTCAACTTTTTATAGCTCTGCAATACGGGCTCAGGTTTGTGTTCATTTTTTTCTTATGTATTTCAAACAATGTGATAAAAATTTGTTATGTGCAAAGTGAGAATTTTCATTTTATCTTCGCCTCGTTTTTTCTGCTCTCCTACGATTTAAAACGCGAGCGTGACCACCGAGTGGTCTTGCAGTAACGTTCTCTCCTGATGGAGTTGGCGGTGGGGTGGAGAGGAGGCGGAGGACTTGTCAAGGGGTGCAAGCAGGGCACGTGTGTACGCAACGCGGTCAGGCCAGGACCCTATTTATGTATCCCCGCCCCGCCCCGCTCCGCCCCACCCCGCCCCGCCCCGCCCCGCCCCGGCGGGGCAGTGCCAGTGACGAGGTCAATCCTCCGCCCGTTCGAGGTGGCCTGCGGCGCGGTGGCGGGGCCGGGGCGGGGCGGGGGTGGGACCCTGGGGGTGGGGGGCCAAAAGTGTTTGCCTGAGGTGCAACTTCACCGGCGCGGTGGCGCGGCTTTGGCCTGCCTGGCCCCATTCATTGAATGATGCGACGCACATGGGGCGGATTGGGGGGGGGGGGGGGGCGTAAGTGAGGCAGCGCCGGCCCTGTAATGACCACAACGTTTGCCTCGCACCACGCCTGGCACAACACAATATCAGACCAAGGGCTGCCAGAAATGTTGACCAGTGCTGTGAGGGGTGGGGTGCCCCGGTCCGATGGGTGAGTATCAGCCCCACCCCATGGGGGTGCAGCACCCTGCCCTGCCCGGCCCGGCCCGACCCGCGCGACTGTGTCCTGACCTCGGCACCTCGGCGTCGCATTGCATCGCCTCCACGGACTATCTGTTATCGAGAGCCGAATGTAGGCTTTCTGGTCCGCCCACCCGCGGTCAAAACAAAGTGCGAGCATGCGCGTTTTATCGCCATCCGGAAAGTTTCTCTCTCCACCCCGCCCCGTCCCGTCCCTGCCGCTAGAGTGGGCCGACCAGACCAGCCGCTCTGGCGACGTGAGGGCCCCGTGACGTCCCGGACCGCGACTGTATCCTCGCCTCGGATTGCCGCGCGTTCCGCTAGATGGCGCTGGTGCCTCCGCGGGAGCTAGAGGCGCGGCGCGCGGACTTCCCTGACAAAGGACTGCTGCATCATCAGGCTCGAGGGCACAGGCGCACAGGCAGGCGCACCGCGCCGCGCACACTAGCACCTGCGCGGTGTTGCCACCCGGGCCGATGAGCTTCGCGCAGCGCACTGGGAACAGCCCCGCCCCGCCCCGCCCCGCCCCGCCCGCCACCCTGTGTACCAACCACCGTATGATTTACCTCAGTAGCAACCTTAAAGTCTGGTGTCTGAGGAAAACCATGGGATGGTTGTGACAACAACGGTCCGTTGTCGGCGCCTGCTCCGGACGCGGGACGCACGTGTTCGCTACTCGCATCCGGCCGGAGCTCCCTCGTCGGCCCCGCCAGCGGGAGCAACACACCCTGTGGGGCACCGCCACATCGCCGCTTTCGGTCGCCCCGCACCCGCCACATTTATAGCCAGCGAATCACTGGTCCGCGAGGCACACAGCCCTTTGTAGGCGCCCGTCCCGTCCCAGCCGCGAGCTCCGCCCGTACCATTTGTCACGCCCCAGTGAGCGAGCCAGGCCTGGCCGGGGTGGGGCAGACAGAGCGTGGAGCTCGGGGCCTCTCTCTCCGCCCTCTCCAGTAGCAGTGTACGTTGCCGGCAGACAGCTGGGCTGGCCAAGGCTGACGTGGGGCGGGGCGGGGCGTGGCGGGGCCCACTGACCTTCCCCGGAGCCCCCCGGGCCGGCCCCGCCGCCGCCTAGGCCTCGGCACGCCGCCAGCTGGCCTGTCCGCGCGGCCGGGCCGGACCGGGCCGGACCCCGCCACCTGGTATGGAGAGAACCGATCAGGAGAAAGATGGCAGTCCACTAAACCTTCGCGCGGCGTCGTTAAAAGTGTGTCGAACGGAAAGGCATTTTTCCCCTCTGTGTAGCTCCGATAGGACGCGTGCGTCAGGAGGACGCGAGGCCTAACACTCGGTATGGGACGAGGAACGCGGAGGTACTTAGATGGTGTTATCGACCACTTGTAAATCACGTACGAAAGCTGTCGCACTCAGCGACATTCTCGTAGGGCGACTATAAATGTGGTTTTATTCCGCTTTGCGCCCGCGGAAGACCGATGGCGAGCACGTTTGCATGTGCTCAGTGCATGGATTTCTCTGACGTTTTTCGCCGATGTCATAAAATCTTACTGCAGACGTTTTTTAAAAGACAGAAAATAAAATGTAATAAAATTGCACGGCGTACCAGCAGAGGGTGGGACGGCTGACAGCGGCAGCTGACAGCCTGTCTGAGGCGACACAGCTGAGCTGACTGGGAGGGTGGCGCGGAGAGGCTCTAGCGACCGTGCGAACCGCGTGCATGCGCGGTCACGTGACCTGTCGCGGCACGGAAAAAACTAATGAGCGAAAGATTGCGCCTTTTGACAAGTCTCGAAACAGCAGCAGCCAAAGTGCGAAAGTGCATGGCACTTTTTTTCGCAGGGTCGGGCAGCAACCGCAGCACTGGTTCGCGAGATACACGACTCGACCGCGGCCGGTGGGAGGAAGTGGGTCGAGCCGAGCGATGACCGCCTGAGACGAGCGAGACGAGGCTAGACTTATGATCAGCTGACTGGGGCGGGACCAGCAAGTGCAGCCGCTCCTGGCTCCAGGCCGGCTCCAGGCGCTGCAAAAGGCCGCAGCCTGCTCGTACAAGAGATCCCGGTGCCCCCGCAGGATTTTTTTTTTTTTTTTTTGCTGAGCGTAGCGAAGCACTCTGTTGGGCAATTATGCAGCCAAAGTCACAAGGACGGTATATATGAAAAGGAAAATTGGTCCACAGAAGAAAAAAAATTAAAAATAAAAATAAATACGCGGTATTTGAACCTCTGCCCACCTGGTGGTATGAGCAGTGCCAATGACGCTACGCGGCCGGGTTCGTTTCTTCGGTGACTGTGGCTTCTCGCGCAGCATGACTCCTAGTGGTCCGGCATCTGGTACCGTGTCGTCGTAGCCGTGCCGGCATAGTGTCCGCGCGGAGAGTCGCAGGACAAAGGTTCGAATCTTACCAAAAAAAATAATTTTTCTGAGGACAACAATTTGGAGAGTGGAATTCAAGCCCCCCATTTCAACCGAGCTCCCTCGTGGAATAGCCGACGGTCTAGTGGTCTAGTGGTGCCGCGAAAGCCGTGGGGTGTCTGTGAGACTCGGCACATGGGGCCTGGTTCAAACCCAGGTAGGTTCTTCACTGGTAGCGACAGCGGGTTGCCAGGAAGTTCCGTCCCATGCCCACGACTGGTGGTCGGTCGTGGGGTCATAAGTCCTAGAATCTGGCTCCAAAAATAGCTGTTCCATGCCCTGGGGACAGGGCAGTTCGGTTAACCACCGTACGACTAAATCTGGCAGTACGGGGATCAAATCTGTCGAATTGCGCGACAGGATCGCAGTCAGAAAAGCACCGGTTCCCATAAGAACACCGAAGTAGTTGGCTGCCACGGGGGGTAAAAGCCCTGTGCCTGGCGGGAACCGCAACCTCCTTCGGGAGGTTTACTGTCGCAAAAATTTTCCATGTTTTCACGCCACTCTTTCACTTGCAGAGCACGTACGTAAATTTTCAATTTTAAGGCGGGATTGAGCTCAGCATTCAATCCGAAGGCTTGCCTGGCTAGTATCTCCCTTCCAATTCGCGACTCGTGACCTCATTTCGGACGGGGGTGCCACGCCCGAGAACGTGATAATACATAATGGTGATAAGGACGGGCCTGGCCGGGCCGCCGGGGCGAGCGAATAACGATACGCAAGTGATCCGCACGCGAGTGCGACAATGTGCTCGTAATGAGCTTATCGGGCGCGTGCGAGGGAAGGCCGCCCCGCCCCGCCCACAGCGATAAGGTTACACATTTTATTATCACTTGCAGTACACGATAAACCGGTGGGGCGGTGTACCGTTTCCCCTTTCATGCTGCCGCTGTGGGTTTAGTCAATCTCCACATCGCCCGCCCCGCCCCCGCCCCGCCCCGCGCGCTCCGGTCGGCTGCTGCGCTTGCGCTGTGGCGGAAGGGGAGGGGAGGTCAGTGTAAGGGCCGAGCGCCCGAGGAAGGCGGGGTAGGCCACCCGGTGAACAGGGCAGCGCGACGGGCCTGCATCCCCGGGGGCGCCTGATGCCCGGGGGGTGTGGCGCGGCGCGGCGGCCGCTGCTCCGCTCCGTCCAGGACGCGCCGGCCCCCCGCCCCGCCCCTCCCCGCCGAAGGACGCTAGCCGCTCCGCGCTAGTAGCACTGTCGCTGAGGGGGAAACTGCGCGCCAATTCTGCTTCGTTCCGCCGCCCTGCCCCGCCCCGCCCCGCCCCGCTGGCTGATGTGGGCAGCCCGGTCCTGGCCTGGCACCGCCTGAGTCATCTGCACCGCCTGTTTACCCACACTATTTCGCTCACCTCTGCTTCTTTGAAGTCGAAACTGCCCAGCTCAGGCGTCCTTATCCTTACCTTATCACCCGCTGTGGCGTGCCGCGCCGAGAGCACGCGACAGGCCCGGGGGCAGCCGTGTCGTGGTGCAACGCGGTGACGTCGCGATAGAGGCGAAAACTCTAGAAGAAGAGGCGGAGGAGGAGCAGAGGATGCTCGCCAAGCTGATGGTGTGCACCCACCACCCCGCGCAGCCAGAGGGGGGGGGGGATAAACTTAAAATTATCATCATATTGGTTCATTCATATTTTTACAGTTTTTGTTGATGTTGAGTGAGGACGCGCCACCGCGAGGCTCCTGTCAGTGCGTCGCTTAATGTTCGCGACCAGGAAAAAAAAAAGACTAGCGCGAGAAGTGAGAGACGCGGTAGAGAGGGAAGTAGGGGTTCCTGTGTTATTGCATGGGCTGTAGCCAGCTGTAGCCAGTGTGACTGTGTGTGTGTGAGTGTGTGTTTGTTTGTTTTTCTGCCAGCGCCACTGCTACTGATTCGGCGCGAATGCCCATGCGCATGAGGAGCTATTGCGGCCTACAGGCTAGCCCGGCCCAGCCCGTCGCGGCGCGGCCCGGCCCGCCGGGGTTGTTTTCTGCAGATACCTATGCTGCGCGTACAGCGTCACGGCGCCCCCTTCCCCCCTCCCCGTGGACGATGCGACGCTGCCGCACGACGCCGGCTGCGCGACGCGACGAGAGGCCCCGTTGTTTTTCGCGGCCGCGGCATGCGGCGTGCGGCAGGCGCGGGCGTCCTGCCCCTGCCGTCCTCAACTGTGTAGGCTGCGGAGGGGGACGGGGAAGGGGCAGGGCGGGGGCGGGCCTGACAGACTTTAGAGATCACCAAGAGCCTGTTTGAGGGCGCGGGGCGCGCGGCCATGACCGGGCGTAGCGGGAAGGGGAGGAAGAGGAGGAAGGGGGGAGAGGGTCAGCGTGAACGCCCGGCGTCAGCTGATCGACCGGGTCCGGCCCGGCCCGGCCCGCGCGCTGCAGTGCGCGAAATGATCTGTCCCCTGGCTCCCTGGTGGCATCCCCCCCCCCCCCCCCTAGAGCCGCACTGGTTGAGCAGCATGGCGTAGGAGCCGGCCGAGCGCGGTTCGCCTTGGGGGTAGGGGAAAGACCGTAAATCCTGTGCGACCCCCATCCTTACCCCCCGCCGCCCGCCACCCCTCTCTCCCGCGGGGCGCCTCTCCTCCCGGCGCCGCGTCCGCAGGCACGCTGACGTGGGGCCGTCCCGGCCCGGCCCGGCCCGTCCGCGGCCGACATGCACGCGGGGATTTCTGACCTATAAACGCGATATTCGCAGCGCTGTTGGCGTGGGCGCTGCCGCTGGCCGCCCGCCTGCATTCCGGGTCACTTGCAGCACAGCGGCCTGCTGCTGGGGGACAAGGGGGCCCCGCTGTGCGGCTCCGCAGAGTATCGAAAAACTTATGGCCTGAATAGTAGGCCAGCCGAAGGGCCGAGTGCATGTGCCACGGTGTTGCAGGGTGTACGACCCTTCGTCTCGTAAGTCCCCCCGCGGCGTGGCCGGCTGGGAACGGGGCGGGGAACATATTTGAAAACTATGCATACAATGTGCACTGCGGCCGGGCCGACTGGGAAAATTACCCAATTACGTACTGTATACCACTCATGCAGCTGCATGCATGCATGCATGCCCCCCCTCCCCTGTGGGACACGACACAATACCGGGAAATATAGCCTGACCGTCGCGTCGCGTCGTGTCTGTCGTCGCCGTGCCGCGCCTGACCTGCACGCCCCGTGCAGTCCCGGTGAGTCACCTGGCCGTCGGGCACGGCTGGACATCACGGAACACGCAGAGCCGAGCGCGGCGGACACGCGAGGGGAGGACTCGTTACCGCCCCGCCCCACTCATTCGCGCGCAACAACAAGTATGTTTTGCATTTCCACCGCCGCGCCCCGCGCCGCCGGAGCACAACGGCGGCGCGATCGCCACTAAATAAGTGACGCGTTTTGTTATTCTGCGCGTCGGCCGCCGCGCCGCGCCGCTCCGTCTTGCCTCGGACAGGCGTCGTCGCGTGCGCGGGACCCGCCGCCGGAGGATCATGACGACGCCCAGGCCGAGGAGGGAATGTTGCGGTATCGCCATCCATTTGAGACTGTGCTCCTAGGAGGGCCGCGGCGGGGGCGGGCAGGGCGGGGTGGACACCCTTAGGGCGTTAGCCTTTCCTTTCCCACGCCGAGCCCCTGCCCGCGCCGCGCCGAGCCGCGGGGAGGTTCCTGACCTCCCTCCACCCCTCCCCCAGCCCGCCCCGTCCCGTCCCGTCACGGCCCGCCGCACAGAAAACAACACACCACGTGCCGCACCATCTCGCCGGCCGGACCGGACCCCACCGGACGGACGGACGGACAGGTGACGCCTGTTGTGAAGCGCGCCTCCGCGGCGCGTGGCGGCGAGAGGCATGGCGCTCTCGTCGGCGCTTGGGCTCGTGCCCGAGGAGACGACGCCGCGGTGCGTGTCCCCGCTGCCCCCCGCCACCTCCTCACGCGGCACGCGAGGGTTTTTAGCGCCGCGCGACGCAGTAGTCCCCCCCTCCCCGGGGCGCTGCGCTGCGCTACGCCACGCCACCCCAAGGGCCCCGCCCCGCCCATGGACAGACGAGACGCCGCCGCGCGTCCAGCCTCATGAGATCATGGCGGAGTGGCCCATGGCGGGCGTGACCTTGCCGGCCGGCGCGCCGCCCGCGCCTGCTCGCCTAGGGCCGTAGGCTCGCTGCCTTATGGCACGGAGGCCAGGCCGCTGCTCAATTCGCGAGAGTGTTTGAGTTTTGAGCCGTGAGACTACGAGACCATGACGGATCGTTTTGCTGGTGAGCCTAACATGGGACTTCCCCATGCCCATCCCATACGACAGAGAGCCCCTAGCTGTCCCCAGGGCGCCGGCGGCGCGGCGCCCACCCGCGCAGCGCAGCGACGCTCCGCGGGGAGGGAGGGAGAGAGAGAGACAAAGGATGTTGCACAACATAAGCAGGACGACGGCTCCGACCGCGGAGAGGCGCAAGGCGGGCCGCGCCACGCCACGCCTCGCCACGCCGCGCGCCTACTGTCAGGCGGCTGACGCGGTGCACGGCTGCTCCGCTCCGACCTCCACCACTACTCTGAGACGAGCGTAGTAAAAATTACGGGAACATTTCACATAGCTCTGGCCGATTATCGTCAGTGACCTGTGGCCTACACCTTATTCTTTTTTTTTTTACGACGAAAAATTACCGGCCCAGAAAAAAAGTCGAGCTGGTTCTGTTTGAAATGATGGCTTTGCCTTGTTTTTCGGCGCGACTGTACAACATACGGGAGCACTTCCCTCCCACAAACACATGCGATGTTGACACTCCGGCCCGCCGGCCCAGCCCGGCCCGGCCCGCGCGGCGACGCCAGACGCCACCCACGCAATCGACCGATAAGCCGTCGATTAGGTTTGACGCGCGCACGTCTATTTTATCTAGCTGCTTAGTCGCGCGTCATCGAGTTAAGATGGGGTGATGGGGCGAGGGGGTGGGGGTTGTGTTAGTCCGGAATCCTTCCGTTATACTCCGTTACTCGCCGGGCCGGGCCGGGGACCGCACTTCGCTTCCGTTCTGACGCTTGAAACGCCTCGCCTCGCTCACTGCAGACATATAATAAGCAGGTAGAGGCATCATCAAGCCTCCAGGAGAGAAGCGGGAGGCACCCAGTGGGGCGAGGCTCGGGGCAAGGCCAGGCCAGGGAGGCGTCGGCAGCGTCGTCTTCACTTTCTCCGCAGACGTCTGCCGGCCGACTTAAAACCGCGAACTGGGGCGGGGACGGGTTTTGTGGAAGCCCCGGCGTCTGCTGCGACCCATATTCATGCGTTGTTCGCGGGGCGGGCGGGCAGAACGTCAGCGCTGCGGTGGGGCTTCCAGCCGGACCGGAAGTTCGCGAGAGGTGGACGAGTCAAAGCGCGGCTCCTCCGGTCCACACCGGAGCCGGAAGGGGCCCCGCCCCGCCCCGCCCCGCGGCCCGGCGGACGTTCAGTCTATGATGCGGTATACTACGCGTCCTTGAGGCCTGCAGCCTACTGAGAGCCGCGCCCCGCGCCGAGCCCAAGGCCCAAGGACGCTCCGGTCCCGCCCGCCCGGCGCGGCCCGGTCCGGCAGCCAGCAGCGGCGACTCGTGCGGGAGTGCGAGATTCCACACCAGCACCAGAAGTTACTGCTGACCCTAAGGCGAGCAGCTAGCTCGTTTGCCGCGGTGCCTGGTGGGTAGGCAACACGCCCGCACACGCGTGTGCGGTACAGTGCAACTACAAGGGGCTCGTGAGCCGCGCCGCGCGGTGGAGCAAACCGGTCCGGTACAGTACCACGAGCTCAGGAGGGGAGAAACACTTGTTTCAGGGGTGGCTTATTCGGACTGCAGCAGAGCGTGGACGTGGTGGGGTGGCGCAAGTCCATCCGCGAGGGTGCTATTATCGATCCGAGTGGTGGTGCAACACGCCACGCCAGAGGGAGAGACAAGGCGGGGAGGGACCCGACCCGACCCGGCCCGACCCGACCCGCCTCTTCCATACGGCTGGTTGTCGTAGTGTATGCACTGCGCCTGGCTCTCGCGCGCGCACACACACACACACTGCAGCAGTGCGCGGGTGCGCGGGGCAGCGCGGTGCGGTGCGGCAGGTCAGTGACTCACCGCCATATGAGCCGCGGGTCGCTCGGAACCGCAGCGCGTCGCACCCGCGGCCGCACCGCGCCGCGCCACTCCACGCCGCGCCGACAAGATCCATGAACTCTTACCCTACCTTCCCTGAGCCCAACCAGGGCGCGGATCCAGGGTCATCTTTCCTTGTGGGCCCCTTTAAAAAATCGCCTGATGGGTAGGCAATACGTGCGGCGAACCGCCTGACTTTAGGCGACATGCGAAGCTGCGCCGCTGCCTCAGGGGTCGACTGGATCCGTGCCTGGCCGGAGCAGAAGGCGAGCGAGAGAGAGCGGGATGGGAGAGTGGGCGAGAGGTACCGCAGCCCGGCCGGCAGGAGGCCAACCTGTCCTGTCGTGTCCGGAAGGCCTCCGCTCCGATCAGCTTGGCGGCCCCGCGGCCCGGCCGCGCCACGTGCGACCCGAGCAGCAGGGCAGGGCAGGGCAGGGCCGGCAGGCTTGCCGGCAGGGCTAGTGGGCGGGACGCGATAGGGCCGCGGAAGAGGAAAGCGTGTGGCAAAGGGTGTGCTAATCTCGAAACGGACAAAAACAATCCGCGCGGTCGGGTCGGGTCGGGTCGACTCGTCTCCGCACGCGCACCCGGCCCCCCGGGTATCAGTCGCGAGGACGGGTAGCAGATACCGCGGGGAAGACCCTCCCCCCCCCTTCTCCTCCTACTGCTGCCCTTTCGTACCGCCCGTCCTGAGCCGCGGGACACCTATAACAAACGTGGTGGAACAGAGAACAGCGGGGCAGGCGAGGGGGACCCAACTTGGTCCAGTCATTGTACACTTGGATAAACAATCAAATTTGAGTCACCTCCGGTCACATCCAGTCACATCCAGTCACCTCCAGTCACCTCCAGTCACCTCCAGTCACCTCCAGTCACCTCCAGTCACCTCCAGTCACCTCCAGTCACCTCCAGTCAGGAACAATCATTAACAGTCTTACCCAATCATCACTACAGTCTTTTACAGTCAGCTTACAGTCTTTAACAATCATTTCCAGTCACTACAGTCATTTCAGTTCGTACAGTTTATTTTCAGTTTTTAAGTGTGCTTATGGTTATTTGAACAAATAAAGAAAAAAATATTATAGCTGTCTGCTGACTTTCAATTATCTAAAACAGTGAAAAAGAATTCTAATCTAAAACAAGTAAAGGACAAGTATTTATTCCGTTGTGAAATTAGTGCCCAGACCCAGGAATACATCACTGATTGGGGAAGTCCCTCATGACATTCAACATGAATATACGATTTTGAAAGAAAGCAACTAATAATAGTATAGCAGGATTGTATTGACGGGGACGCGCCAGGACTGACCAGGCTCGAACGACACCGGATGCAGGCCTGGCTCGCCTGGCATAGGTAAATGAGACCCACGTTGGCAAATTAAGCCCAAGTTGCGGTTGTGTTGCCGTGCAGCCCTCATGCTGCGCGGCACCACCGGCAGGTACTAGACAAGGTGTAGCTTTCCTAGTGTGCAGGTCCGTACCATACACGCAAATCTCCTACCCAGTTCTGCACCATGCATGGTCCGCACGCGCCCGCCTTGCGCCACACACTGCCTATTAGGTTGCCTACATATCAGGCGATCAAGCTTCACCGTGAGTTGGGCTGCCTATCTACACGGCGCCCAGTCATCGGCAGTCTCGTCGCAGTCCCACTTCCAGTCACCTCCAGTCACTTCCAGTCACCTCCAGTCACCTCCAGTCACTTCCAGTCACCTCCAGTCACCTCCAGTCACCTCCAGTCAACTACAGTCACCTCCAGTCAACTACAGTCACCTCCAGTCACCTCCAGTCTGGCTTCCAGTCACCTCCAGTCTGGCTTCCAGTCCGCTCCAATCATTCCAGTCATTCTTACAATCACTGCAGTACACTCAGTCTTTACGGGACTTTGCAGTACCGCCAGTCTTCTACAATCTCTAACAATCATACCAGATTCCAGTCTTTGTACGCCATTTTTACGAGTTGGGTCCCCCTCGGGGGCAGGTCACCAACCTGCGTGCCGTGCCAGGCCAGGGCTAGGGCGGGGCCGCCCTAGGCGCTTCAGCGCGATGAGGCGCTGGCGGGTGGGGGGAGGCGATGGCCTATAAACGTGTGTAGTTCGGACATAAGTCAAGTCTCCCCTCCTCGCCTCCCTCACCCCGCGACGTGTCGTTGGCATCACCTGCTCTCCTCTCTTGTGTTTCGGTTGCTATCGCACCTCCCCCACCCCCCACCCCCTCCCCTGCTCCGCCTTGACCTTGCCCGAAGCGACCCCGCCCCCCGCCCCAAGAAATTATTTATGCTTCACTTACCTCCGCCCCCTCCTTCCCCGTGAAAACTGGCCAAGTACACCGTCACCCTTCGCGCGCACCTTAGGCTACGTCCCTTTCCCTTTCCATTGACGCCACCCTAAGATGACACACCATACTTGATCGAAATGTGCGCGGCTCAGACCCATTAGCAGGGTGGTGGAGTATCGTTGATCCAGATAGAGAGAGGAAAACAAAACGCCTGCGATGACGTAATGCGCGTAGAGAGACATTGATTATGAAATCTGGGCTATACCACGAGAGCCCTACTCACCCTCATGCTAATACTTTGTAGCTAGAAAATAGCGAGGACAGGGAAACATAGGATAGGACCTGTTGTTAAGAGCATGGGGGAGGGAAGGCACCTGCGCCGCCGTTCCCAATACTTATGGGGCACATGATGTTCTATGACTTTGTTGTGCGTGCTCCCATTTCTCCTTTTCGCATAGCAACGATATTTTTTTTTTTTTGCTCAAGGTTATTCAGCGGTGGGCCAGGGCACGACTTTGCAATCAAACACTCGCCGCTGCCTCTGCTTTGTAGACTGCGGAAGGGCCTGAGAGCCGGGCAGAGATGCAGACGCTGAGTCAGAGCCTCTAGGGGAAAACTCAAAAGTTCTAGAGGAGTCCAGCTCACAGAAAATCAGCCGCGTGGTTGAAAAACTACGTCGATATGTTAATCATGGCTCTGATATTTGTTTCGTGCAGCGATGAACTCTTTGGGAGACGGCGGGAGCTGCTGGTTGCTGCCGTCCGCGACGCGCTTTCCACGCTGAGTAGGGGAGTCCCCCGTGGCAGTGTTGGCAGCGCCTGCGTAGCTCCTCAGTTCCGCACCAGGCGCGCTCTCTGCGCGACGACAGTGAAGTGAAATCATCTGACGACGTTCTGCTTTTGTTTGTCAATAAGTTGTGTGGTGTGCGAGATCGCGAAGCGAAAAGTGGAATGACGAGAATGATTCCACAGACCAGTGTGTAAAATGTTATAGACTCTCACACGAAAATGAACCTGTCAATGTGAATGAACCACAAATCCGTTCATCGTGAATAGTGACAAATAAGTGTAGTGTTTAAGCTGCTGTTATACATCGCAGCGAGCTAGTGAATGAGAAACGCAAAAAGTGCTCCGTGCCTCTGTAACGAAGAGCGAGTGGAAAGCGTCAACGGCGATGGCTGTGTTGAACGCGTTGTTCACCAAACTTCTGAAATTGGCGAAGGGGAGGTCGGACCAAGATGTTGTCCGTCCTCCTACACGCGAAGAAAATATTTCCAAAGCCCTTGGAAAAGTGGAGCCATACGTCGTCTGGCTTCAGAGCATTCTGATCTGGGAAAATCCAATCCACACACTTGTGGCATTTTTTTGCTTCAATGTCCTGTTCTGGTGAGTTTTGTCGTAAATCTCTACTATTTCATGTATTTTTCACGCTCCTTTGAATGCCTTGTCATTCTGTGTACCCCCAGGGTTAGTTTGGATGAGAGAGGACTTCTGTTGTCATATGACCTGCAGCTTGTAAACAAAGAAAAATAATTTGTTTGGCCCCCTGCCTGAGTGAATTTTGGTAGAGAGCATAATCTACCCCAGTTAGTAACCATAGTAAAGATGACTTTGCTAGGATTGCCCCCAATTGGTTCAAAGTTTCATTAATCATACATGTATATTCAGTGTGTACAGTAGACAAAATTCAATTAAGTGTTACAGAAAACTATGATTGGCATCAAAGTCACATATTGCAACAGATTGCAACAGTTATTATTTTCCTCACGCATGAATGTCAGCCTCCAATTTTTTTTGGAATTTTATGTTTTGTTTGATTTTGACCATAGGGTCCTGGTTGTACCACTCATGTTTTGATTACAGGCTAGTTGTTAGCTTAGACCTCAGGTTCTATTTCCTGTTCTTCAGTACAACTTTGGTTGTGCTCATTTATGAAATGTGGGTGGACAAAGTCTGGCCCGAAATTCGTGTTCCGCAGCCTGCAGAGCTGGGGGACAATGAAGGCTGGACCCCGCTTCATCCAGGGTATGGCAGAATACAAATATTTTTACAAAGATTGATATGCTGATTTTATGAATTTAATTATCTTATTTATTAATCTTACAGTGTTCTTAGTGCCCCGGAACTCAGTCATTATTTGAACAAAGTGATGCAATTTTCACACAATCAGTATTTAAGACTTCAAAATTTAAGGAATAACCAGCCAGGACATGTATGTAGTTTTTATTAAATTTGTATTTTTCTTGTTTACATAAAATATAGCTATTTAATTAATAAAAATTTATTTTTCAGTTTTGTGCCCTTGTCTCAATTGGTTGTTTGTTGCTGATGTGGATTGGAAGAACCGTCTCAGGAACAATGTTACTTTACATTATTTTTATGTCCCTTCTCCTAATGCCTGGACTGTGTATTTATGTTTTACCTTCTGCATCCCAGCTTGATTGGCACATACCCTCTCAAGATGGGGAATCAAAAGGTATGCCAGATTCTTAGTTTGATCAAGTTTTCTATGGGTAAACCTTATCATTGCATGTTTATTGTTTTAGATCACGAGAGTGATGTCGATGAATATCTTCCTGAGCAAAGTGGCTCTAACCTGGTTTTATTGCAACGGGCTGTGGAGCCAGACCAATCTGATCATGAAGATGATGAAGACTTCAATATCCCACCAACTGAACTACTTCATATTGATGATATGACAGATTCGGGTGGTAAGTTTGATTGGATTTCAAGGTTCTCAGTTATATCTTTAATAGAAGCAGAATCACTATCTAATTTTCTGTTTATGCAATGAATATTATAGTTTCCTCTTCAACCGATACACTTAATCCAGTTTTTTTATTTTTTATTTTTTATAAAATTTTAAATCTCAATAATGTTTAAATATTTTATTTCAGCTCCTTCACTTACATTTATTAGCGGGATTACTGCTATGCCTGCACATGAAGACTTGAGCCTTGATGGCAATGACTTCAGTTTGGAAATCTCTGTAAGGATCTCTTTTTTTATGAAAGTACTTTTGTACAGTTGTCCCAAAAATGTTGAAACTTTCATTATTTGCAATTATTTCAGCTTGGGAACAAAGATATTCCATTAGCTGACCACTCTAAGAAACAGAACCAAAATTCATCTCCCTTGGATGTTGATCTACTCAGCTCAGATAGTGATGAAAGCATTTCACTGCCAGAAAGTGAGAGTGCAGGTATACATTTTCAAACTCGTCACTTTAATAGAGACAGTTCTTCAGAGGAAGAAACTCAAACATCAAGAAAGATTGAGGAGGTAAGAGAATTTTTAAAGTGAGCAAGTGGGCTACTATATGTCTGGTGCTGCTTCTTGATAAAATTTCTGATTGATTTATTCCTTTCTCATATAAGTTACTTTACTTTTAACTTTTGACAGAATATGCAAAGTCCTCCTCGCAAGAGTTCAAGCGGAGCTGTAGTTGATGCAGCAGCAGCTGTCCTTTCCTATTCCTCTGCAGGTGCCATTAACCTTGCTTCAGTGGGCCAAAGCCTCATATCATCTGTTATTAGTAGTGCAGCTCCCAAGAAGAGTGCACGTTCTACAACTGTAAAGGAAGTTGATGATGATGACTCTCTTTCAGACACAGATGGTTTTGAAATGATATCGGAAGAGGAGTTTGCAAATTTGTGAAGTGCATAGAAGCTAGTAAGATCAGTATCTGCCAAGAACGGTCATAAATCCTAGCAAAATATTTGAGTATAATTTGTGCTGGAATGTAGCTATTATGGTACTTTACTTTAGTCGTGCATAATTTATTTTTAATATTACCCTGTTGTAGAATTTTCATTATTTTGTAGTCTCTCTTTTCTTTAACCTGTGATGAACTGTTACAAAGTATGTCATAAGGTTTTGTTTCAGTCTATTTTGTTTTTCTTTGTTGTTTATTTTGTCAAAAAACCATAATATCAGTGCTATAACTTCATTTTGAATTGATGCAACTGGTACAGAAATTGTGTTTAAAGTTATAAAATGTTTTTATACTCTGACAGGGAACAGTCCCCTTCCAGAGCTCTGTATATCATGAGCATGATTCTGCCCAAGCTTCTGTAGTTTCAATGATCATCTTAATTTTGATTTACTTTACCACTATATCTGAAGGTATTGGAAGATTATTCTTGTCTATCTTCTTTATATAAAATATAAGGAACGTTACATAAGAAAAAAAATTGGGTAAAAAAAATATAAAAGAATAAGAAACAAAAACACGCATCTTATCACTGGAATGGAATGATGGTAGTATGGAATTTCATATTCTGCATTATATAGTTATATCAGAAATGACATAGCAGTGAAGTGTAAAAAAGGGATTGTTCAAAAGTATTCAATGTATCATGATAAAATAGCAGTATATCATAGTATATGATAAAATTGTCATAACTTTAGTTCTCTCGATGCCCTATTTGAGACTGCATCTCCCAGGTGCCACAAAATAATTTGCACTACATTGCTGTATCCGGTTTTTGTTTTTATTCATGACAATAATTTATTTTTGCTTTTTCTTTCTGTGAGTATTGTAAGAGTTAAATTTTGAATGGGTTTAGTGAAGAATTGGTGTAGTTAGAGAGAAGATAGATCTTGAGACAAGCACAGGCTTCATTAAAATTGTCTCATAGGAATTTGCTTTGTCAACCACCTATAGACAGATTTTTGTGAAGGTACAGATGTCCTGCTTTGCTGCAAGAATTTTCATACTGCTCCTGGGGAAATTTTTTATCAATCTTGTAAGTTTGTAAAGTGGTTTTTCTTTCTTTTTTCCCTGAAGGTGAGATTTCATTTCTGTGATAGAGAATAGGTAGATTTTATCTTCATTGTAGTTGCTGTTAGTATCATAGTAGTTTTATACCCATCTTATCTTGGATGTTTATTGCATCAGGTTGTGTGCGAAAATCTTAAACTTTATCAGCCCAAACTGGATGTGTAACCCATATCCAGTCCTAAAGTGGCAGTATTTTTAATGTAAATGTTAACCATTTGAGGTAAATAGGTTTTTTAATTCTTAACTTTGGAAGCAAAGTGTTTGCAAACTTTGTGATCTATACATGATATATCCAGTTTATGCATAAAGATCTTACACTTCCTTTTTTTTCTTTTCTTTTTTTGCGTCACAAAATTTTAATGCTATTGATGTGCCTGTCATTTTTCACCATAATTGCTGTACCTATAGTAAACCTAGACCTTTTATGATACATATTTCTTCTTTTGTTGCTTTCAAACCAGAAAAGGTTAAATCTGTTATTTCCTCTTATGACAGTGTTTGATAACCATTACGGTTGGAATGCGCTTGTCCTTTCTTCTAATCTGTTGGGGTAATCAAAAGGAAAAGGTTGGGGAAAAGCTAAGTTAAAGCCTTAAAAAAAGTCAATTGGTAAGTTTCATGGAAGGCACTATGATTTTCACCCCAATTAAAACTCCTTAGAAACAAGTGATATAAACAGTTCTCAAAACAACTAAGACTCTTGAACAATGTAAATTTGCAGAGAAATTTCTAAAATAAGTAGTAAAATGCATGTGATTGGTCAACCATTTTGTGCCATCAGTTTTCAAAGAAATTCTGTCATTTCCTCGGCAAAAATACTGAAGATGAAGAGAATTCCCTAATTTTCTATTGTCTTTTCATGATTTGACTGTATAAAATTTGTAAATACCCGATTTTGGAATATATTTTTCTGACTGATGTCAACAAAATACTGTAATGTTTTAGGGCGCTTCTGTGTGCTTGCTTAATGATGCTTCTTTGTTAATCTCAACCTCACATCTTTGCTCAGAATCTAGACATAAAAATTAAAAAAATGTTAATGTGTAAAGTATATGGGCCAAACCACCAAAAACATTAGATATAATTAATTGTGTTCTTTAACAGATTAATGGAAAATCTTTGTGTTGAATAATTACTGTTGGTGAAAGGTACAGAAGTACCAAAACTTAAAACTTGTACTCAAAAGGGCTCAAAGAGCTGCATTTCACACTTAAAAATTTTGCTCTGTTAGGTATGAGTTTAGAAATTTGAAAAGACAGCGAATATGGCTGAAGATGCTACTGAGTGCCTGTTCTTGACATATTTGTGTCATTGCTTGTGTTAGAAATATCTGGGAATGATCAACTGTGGATTCCAAGTACGTGTGGCTTCTTCTTGATTGTATATTTTAATGTAAAATTATCCTTGCAAACTGCAAAATGCTACCTTAATGCACCCTCTTTTGTTTTCTTTACATAAGGTCTTCTTGTTTTAAATCATGACTTTTTTTTGTAATTACAATTTGATGTTCAACAGTTGTGGGAAAGAAAACATTAACATTCCATTTGTCTTTGGGAAAGAATAGGAGAGCTACTTGTTTGGAAAAGTACATATTTTTGACGTAGTTAGTTGCAAATTCCAGGCTACAAATCAGAACATTTTTCTTCTCTATCCAATTAAGGATTGCAAAGTCCATCCCATCCACTCTGCATATATATCTTGCAATGACTGGATTATAAAGAAAGATACATGTATTTCTTTCCCACAACTTGTTCTCATGTTATTGAAGGAGATAGAGTCACCACGCACTATAAATGTGGTTTGCTTTGAGTGGATTTATAGTTACTTTAATGTCTCTCAGTAATTAAGCATATGCTGAACGAATCTAGAGAAGCAACAATGAGCAAACAGACAAGCAATGGCTGTGATGTAGTTATAGTTTCAAATAATCATGAAAGATGTTGGAAACATAAGGGGATGTAAATTTCTGTACAGCTATAATCATAATGCCATTTTGAAACTCTTAAAAAAAATAAGAGAACACTTAAATGGTACAATTTTGATGTGAAACTTAAAAGTAACCATGGAATAAAAAGTCTTGTAAATTATGTTTGTTTGGTAGTGATGAAATGTTAAATGCTAGTCAAATATAAATTATTGATCAGCGGAAGCTCTGGTCACAATATTATATCTGTAGTGCTGCTATAGATGTATCATATCATTCAAAGTTTTAAAATGATAAAAACATTTCTAAGACTCTTCTTGGAACCAAAAGCCAACTTACATTTTCCAAGTTTTGTGTGTGTTCGTATATTCCTTCATTATTTTTCTGGGATTTTCAAAATTAAAATTTTTTGGTTAATTTGTTTAGAGTCAGATGCAACATCTTTCTCATCTCATTTTGTACGCCTGTCTTTCAGCGATGATGAAGTATTTGTTAGTTGTGGAGACAGATTACTCCTGTCCCCATGTTAGAGGTGCTTGATTCTGTGTAGACATGTTGCTTCAGTAGAGTGTCTGCTTTCATATTTTCCAATTGTATAACAGAACATTTTAACTCAATAGTAGCATATGTGTCACAAATTTGACAAAGCCAAAAGATTGCATGAAGTTATTTTATTGGATAACAGGTGTTTTCTGTAACTGCATAAACACCTTTAGTTTTCACAACATGTCATCAATCAAAACATTTTATTGCTATTTTTGTCTATTACTCAAGACAAAGATTATTTTTAGTGGACATGACGCTACATTGTTGATTCATAAAAGGTTTGTAAGTGTCTTACAGGGTTCTCTCTATTTTCCTCTTCAACAAAGTATTTTTGCTGTCTTTTGTTTTAATAATGATATCTATTTATTATTGAATTTCTATAATTCCCTTATAGAAATTGATGTTCATCACAGAGTATATTCCCAATTTTCTGTATTTCAATGAAATATATTGGTTTAGTGTGCTGAATGATGCAGGAATGCAACTAATAAAGGGAAAATGTATTTGTATATCTATTCATTGTCCCACGAAAAAGGTAGGAAAAAGAGGAAAAGGCAATAAAGAAACTTATGACGTTAAATTTCGTTTCGACCTAATGACCTAAAACTATTCACTATTCTGCGGGTACTTGCAAGTAAGAATTCTAGCACTCTACCATTTAAAATGTACGCGCCAAGGACTGGGAAGGGGGAGGGGAACGTCGAATCGAAGAGCCAGAGCCACCAACAGAACACTAAGGACAGGTACACTTGCTCTATGATAAGTATTGAAATAGGCAAAATGTTCAATATGAAAAATCGCAAAGAATTATTAAGTATAATAGGCCTGATCAGCAGGCAGCTATCTGAAATGTTCCAGAATCAGTAAATCCTATCTTTTCAAATTGACTAGTTGGCAATAGTAGCCGGGGTTATGCGCCTTGCAGAAAGATGTTACACGTTCTGGATGGTGATACACACATGACGTCATGTCAGTTCGTGTAGGAAACTCGGCTTGAAAGGTGTTGTCGAACTTGCCTTTTTCGGCGTTATGATCGGTCTGTGATGTGCTGTGTTGATTTAGTGTGTTTTGGGTGATAAATGGATATGATCTTAAGGATAACTAGCAAAAAGGCAGGGTAAGTCATACAACATAATTGACATTTACTCAGAATTCAATTTTATCTTTGCCCTGAACTTGGAGTGGTGTGTAATGGGATACCTCTCATTTCAACAACTTGTTTCGTATTTTTAATATTTTCATTTGTCACTCACCGTACAAGATTGACTGTATTTTTTGTTGATCTTACGTAACCTCGCCTTGCTTGACTCCATCCTGTCCTGTCGACGGCCTTTAAATTGAGTCTGAGCTGTCCGTATAACCTAGCAAGTAGGCACATCTGCTTTTTTAAATTGATGTTTCTTGGTTCCTCCTCCACTTTTGTCAAAATTCAAGATTGCATATGAGGCTCAAAACTCAAAAGTATTTTTATTGTATGTCATTTGTACTCACCACCTTAAAATATGTTTTATTCTATTACATGAAAATATGACATTTTCTTTGTCATAATAAAGAATCAGATTTATTTCACACTTGGCCCAGGACCAGTGAAAAATAATGCTTCATTTTATCAATTTCAACCCTTTATGTAAATATGTGAACTCTTGACAACATGACTAAATGTGTTAATTTTGTCATAGGGTGTTAATTTTACCACTCTAGTTTACTTACACTCCATTATCCCTTTTCTCCAAAGCTTATTTGCATTGGCCATGCACTATCTCACAAACTTCAGAGTATTTTTTCAGCCTTTCTTGTTTGCCAGAATTCTTATTATTTTTTGTTAGTTTTCCTGCTGCCACACTCTTTTTCTGGTCAGCTGACAAACTTTGCTTACGGTGTCATGGCATTCCAATTTCTTTGTTAGTAATGGCTTTTTCGGACAAGCCCTTTTAGGTTTCTGTGATCAGAGGGTGGCGGGAGGTATGCAATACCCAAGCCACGCGGGGCGGGGCGGGGCGGGGCGGGGGTCGCCTCCAGTAGTGCTGGCGCTGCTGGCGCCGGCCGCGATGCGTCGCGGGGATGTCCACGCCCCTCCCGACGGCGCCTGGCACGGGTCCAGTGGCGCCTTCCCCGCATCCTTGCAAACCCCACCCCACCCCGTCTCCGTCGCCCAACCCCCGGGCCCCCCTTTGAGCGGGTGACCCATTCCTTTCGGCCGGACGCCCGAAATCAGGGCTAGGCCGCGGCCGGGGCGGGGCGGGGCGGGGCGCAGGGGACGAGGGGGAAGAGCACAATGAACCGGGTGGGCGCAGCGCGGGCCGGCCTGTCCGGCGCCCTTTTGATTGCAGTCCGCACTGCTTGAGGGTGGGAGTGAGTGCCGTCAGCCCCTCCCCTCTTCCAGCCCCAGTGCCCTTTGCTGTCCCCGTGTGCACGACCGGCCTCTACCCCCCCTCTCCCGCCTCCACGACCTTAGGGCGCTACAGCAGGCGGGGCACAAACAGCCCCGCGAGTCACTCGCGCCTCACGCCGCGCCGACCAGCGCCGACTCAGCGAGGCGCTATTTTGAGCGCGGCTTCCTCCTCCTCATGGCGGCGGCCGTCGCGCCGCCGGCTGGCCGCAACGCCCCCGACGCCCCGCCCCTCCCCGCCACGCCCCTTTGCGCCCCCTGTCGGCCTCATCCCGATGGGTGAGGGCTTATCTATGGCGGGGCGCGCGGCTATCTCCGTCGAGACAAAGACCGTCCCGCTGCAGCCACGCCCCTCCCCTGGCCCAGCCCAGCCCACGCCCCGCCTCAGGCCGCGCCGCGCCGCGACGCGCTGCCCCACGCCGGGGGCGGAGCGCGATGGGCTGGGCTGGGCTGGGCGCAGCGATGGAGTAGGAGTCGCCGTGTGCTGTGGCCGTGCCTCCGCTCCGCGCTAGAGAGGAGGCGAGGCGAGGCGAGAGAGTCAGGCCTGGCAGAGCGCGGTGTGGTCCGTTGTGCCTACGCAGTGCCCCGCCCCGCCCCACTCCGCCCCGCCCCGCCGCCGCGCCTTGCGTAGATCCTCGCCCTCACCTGCATGTATTAGCGGCCAACCTGTACCCCGCCCCACCTCGACCACCGCCCCGCCCCGCCGCGCTGCCCGCCCGCTGCCCACGCACTCTCGGCCTCGGCCCCCGCCCCGCCCCGCCCCGCAGGTCGGGCGCGCTCTTGGCAGGCTGGGTCGGCTGGGTCTGTCGGCGGGGCGTGGCGGGGCGGCCCCGCGGCGACCGACATTTCGTTCTGAACACCGCGGCGCTAGCGGAAATGGGCGCTTCAACTGGCTTCAAACCCGCAAGCCCGCCGCCGTGTCGTGTCCCGCCCCGCGCCCGTCCAGAAAGCGGCTCTCAAGCCGCGTGTCATTCCCTCAGCGAGCTTCACCGCGGCCGGAGCGCGCCGCGCCCACGCCGCGAGTGACCCTGCCGCGGGCCGCGGGTCCACCAGGGACCGGACCGCGCCGCCCTGCACTACACCCGCACTCCGATAAGCGTGCAGCGTCTGGCCTTGCACCAGGCCGGGCACGCGGCCGCGCACATGGCACATACGTAGTCTGGGGTCGTTGGCTCTCCTCCCCGCCCCGCGCTGTGCCCGGCCCTGCCCTGCCGGTCGCGGCGGCTTTGCTACAAAGGAACGCGCCGGGCCGGGCGGAGCGGGGCGCAGCGCGAGATAGCGCCGGGCCGCTGCTGGGGCTGGGGGCGCTACGGGTCCTGGGGAGGAGAGGGAAGGCTGATAGCGGTTTTACGATCGCTCCAGTTGTTGCCCCATGAACGGCGGCTGCGGCGAGTGCTGTAAAAACCAACAGCGTGGAGATGCAGTCGTTGTAGAGTTCCCTCTGGCGGGGATGTGGTCCCTGGACAGCTGTGCTGTGCTGAGATACGAGGCGTCGCTCCAACGCCTCGCCCGGCCCGGCCCGGCCCGGCCCGCCCCGGCCCCCCGGCCCCCCGGCCGCCGTGTTTACGCAGCGAGACGGGCCCGGCCCCGGCCGCGACCCCGGTGGTGTGTGTTCCCTCTGCGGCTGCTGTTTGGTTTACCCATCCCCCCTCCCTCCACTCCCCTCTTTTCCAAATCCTTCCGCTTCGACGCGTGGAGGCTGGAGGGCGGGCGTCACGTGGCGTCGCGACGCTCCGTGCAGCGCAGCGCCGCGCCGTGCGATGCTGCACCGCACGCAGGAGTGCGCCCGGGCTGCCTACCCCGCACGGGGCTTAGTGCCACGGGCGCGCGCGCGGTAATCCACCAGCCGGACTGGTCACTGAAATAAAACGTCTCCTTGAAAACTTCGGGGTCGTATGTGTGTGGTAATGTCGTCGACGTCGTCTCGCTAACCATGGCGGCGCCCCTGCCCCCCTCTCCCTGCCCTGTCCGTCTTGTGGGCGCCGTGAGGGCGGGGCGGGGCGGGGCGGGGCTGCTCAGTGGCTATCCTATTGATTGGCGTGCACCACCGCTCCAGGGGCCACGCCCTTGCGCCGGGGCTGCTCCCCGAGGGCTAATGGTGCCCGGGCCCCGCCCCGGAGCCTTGCTCCTGCACCGCACGCGATCCCCGCCCAAGCAGCGCCTCGCCCCGCCCCGCCCGGGGGCAGAGAGAATAGTGCCCGTGCGCCGCGCCCTGCCCTGTTCTGTAACCCAGCACAGAGGAGGGGTGACACAGTGACACGGGGTGACCCGGCTCGCGCACGCGACGCTAGCTGGAGTGACAGCCCGCAGCCGCTGCAGGCTGCGGCTGCCGGCCGGCGAGCGGAGGGGAGGGTACCGAACTGGCATGTGTGAGATGACGTCCCGCTGGAATTGAATGGATGAAGTACCAAGGACGGCGGCCGCAACGGGAAAAGAAACAAACTAGCGGATGCGGCCCGTTTTTGTGACGGCAGTGCGGCGGCGTTGCACTGGCCGGTCTCGTTCTGGATGCTGCGCGGCGGGGCGGGGCGGGGCAGGGCAGCCCGGAGCGGACGGAGGAGAGAGGCCCGGAGTTGTTGGGCGTAGGCGTCCCTCCGGCTGGGCGCGGCGGGCGCGGCTCGGCGCGGAGCACTCGAGTGGGCGGGGCGGTGGTGCCTGGCCCAGCCCTGTCCTGCTCTGCGTGGACGGGGCGCGGCGCGGTGCTTGTGCTTGGGCCGCGGCACGGCACCGGGCCTACCTCTGCTTCCCAGTATTTTGATACCGCGTTGGAGGACGCGCTTCCTTCCCGTCCACGCCCGCAGGCAGGCAGGCGGAGCGATGTGGCTTTTCGGCCGGTAATGTAGTGGCGTGGACTGGAGTGACGTCCGCGAGAGCTCCGCTCCGAGTATCGTGACGCGGACCTGGGGGCCCGGCCCGGCCGTGCTAGCGCTCGCGCCACGCCACGTGAGTGTGAGTCGTCGCGTCGCCCACACGCTGACTGCTCTCCCCTCGCGACCACATGGCGGCGGCCCGGCCCGGCCCGGCTGGCGTCGCGTCCAGGTGTCGCGGCCCGCGGCGGCGTGGCGTGGCGTGGTCCCTCAATGGTCTGCAGAGTGATCTCGCGCAAGTGTCCTCCTTTTCTCTCTGCTCATGGCCGTGCCCCGCGGGTGCGACAAGGGCAAACGCTGCGCGGGGTCGCCCTGCTGTAGAGCATGTGCGCCTACATTCACTACCTCTGGCGCCGGAGCCCCGTGCAAGTAGGCAACCCTCCTGCACTCACGCAGCCGGAACGGCGTGCGCTGGAAGAGAAAAGGAGAGCTGTGGGCAGAGCACCATGTTGAAGATGGCCAGGCGGCCGAGGGAGAGAGGTGTGTCCGCGCTGCGCCTGGTGGCCGGCGCGGCCCAGCGCGGCGGCCGGATGTAGTGGCTCCTGCTGTTGCCAGGGCGTACCGCCCCCGCCCGCCTCGCCCCCGCCGCGACCAGCTCCACCGAAGTGCACTGACTCACCCCACCCAGGCATGGCCCGGCTCGGCCCGGCCCGCGCATGCCGTTGGTTTGCGTCTGCGACGCTTTTGTTCCAAAGCCCGTCGTCGTGGAGCGGAGCGGGAGCGAGAGGGGCCCAAGTATTTTACGACTCCATGTAGCCGACCCAAACCCGTCGCGGCGGCTGAAAGGCTCTCTCCCTGCCAGAGGCACGTGTTGTCGGGGGCTGTGGGACTGCCGGGGCCCCTCGGGGGCCTCGCGCTCGCGTGAGCCGTTCCTTGCGGTGCGTAGAGGTGAAAAGGGAAGGGGAACGAGGGGAACTCGCCGTAGCGTACGCATGAATGAAAGAAATGAATGGCGAGGTCTGGTCTGTGGGCGCGGCGGGGCGGGGCGGGGCGGGCGCGGCGGCTTGTGCGGTGATTATCGCCCCGCCCCGCCCCGCCCCGCTGGTTTGGCACCGCCACGCCGCGACACCGTGACTGCGCGCGCCAGCGCCCCGGGAGGGAATGCCATTCCATGCGTTCATCTTGGGGCCGCCCGGTCTGTCCACCCAGCCTGACCATAGGGCGCTCGCAAATGTCCCGCTGCCGAACTTCGTCTCAGCGGACCCTGTGCCGTGTGTGTGTCCCTGCCCCCGCCCCGCTCTGGGGCCTAACTGGAATAGCGGTGGTGCAGAGTCGTGCCGTGCGCAGCGCGCAATCGCACTGTGCGGAGTGCGCATTCTTTCCCCCTCCCTCGCCGCCGCGCCAGGCAGCCTGGTCCTGGTGTTGACCATGTATGTCATGTAGCAGCACCGCTTCCCGACCCGACCTTGGCGCCCCGCTCGCGCTCGCGGCGGCAGCGGCAGACCACGCCAGGCCACGCCACGCCACGCCACGCCACGACCTGGCCAGGAGGACATGCCGGCCGGGCCGGGCCGGGCCGGGCCGTAGCCGACAGGTGGTCTCTAGCGATGGCTGCTGCTGCCGCCCAGACTGCTCTAGAGCTGCACGTCCTGTCCGCCCTGCCCGTGGCGAATGGAATGGCTCACTCGCGCCGGGACTGTGGCTATGATGCCCTTACTTTACTGACTCGCAAACCATTTAGAATTTTTGAAAAGTGATCTGGCTGTATGCGTTCAATGAGTCAGTACATTATAATTTATTTGCTGTGTGTTCGAATGTTTTATCCTTGGAGATGATAGAAATATAATAAATTTAACCTTGAAATCCTATTATTTCTATTTGTGCAGGATGTCGGTGCAGTGGGTTGCTGTTGTGACCTGCCTGCTGGCTCTGACTCTCTGCGTCTCAGCCCAGTCTGGAAGCCGCCAAATCTCGGAGAAACTTGCTCAAAACCCTTGTAGCTCAAAGCAAACATGTCACGAGTGTATTCAAACCTCAACATGTGCTTGGTGTGCCCAGCCAGTGAGTGTTGTGCTGTTTACCTAAAAGACAAAACTTGAAGATTTTTTAATATAAAGTAATCCAATTTTATTTCAGGATTTTGGTGACCGAAAACGGTGTTTCCAACCTAGCAACCAAGATTCTAATCGGCAATGCAATGAGGCTTATATGATCTTTCCTCAAAATGAGTACACAGTGGAGAGAAATGAAGAGCTGTCAAAGGCTAGTGTAGGAAGTGGATACATTTCTGGGTCCAGCTACCAGAGCTCAAGTCACCAAGAATCTGGTAGTGGATATGAGGGTGGGTTCAAAGAAGCAGTCCAAGTTGCACCTCAACATGTCAGCTTGAAACTCAGAATAAGTATGTAACCTTGTCTTTACAGCCTTTAATGAATTTAATTTTTATTTAATTTGTTTTGTTATTTATCTATTTATTCTAATTTTAGATGAAAAATACCGTCTGAATGTAAATTATGCCCAAGCTGAAGACTATCCTGTAGATCTTTACTATTTGATGGACTTATCTAAATCCATGGAGGATGATAAGGAAAAACTGTCTCTACTTGGCAATTTATTAGCTCAAGCTATGCAGAATATTACTTCAAATTTCCGGCTTGGTTTTGGCAGTTTTGTTGATAAAACAGTCATGCCCTATGTGAGCACTGTTCCAAAGAAGTAAGTATTAAGTCTAAATTCTGTCAAAAATATTTTTTTTACAAATTTTGGTTTTACCCTTGTTTTCAAGAATGGTGTCAATGTCCATGCATGGATAAGAAAAACACTGCTTTTTTGATTCCTGAGAGAGCATGTGACATGGTTTACCCCAATGTTCTGAGTCTTTGTAATTGTAGCTCCTCTGGTTGTTTAGGGAAAAAATGTATTTGTCTTAGACAATTTAAGTTAAGCTTGTTTTATATTTGAACAATTTCCCAGCCTGGATAATTTTTAGGTTGTATCATTCTCTATTTTGTTCATGGTACTTTGAATTTTGCACACTTCCCTTAGGGGAGGTACACATTTTTCTGTACGCTAGTGTCCATCGTGTCATGTGTAATAGATGCACTCTTGGGTTGGTACTTTGCAATTTATTTGTTCAAGAAAACCCTTGTAGAGTATTGCATCTTTTGTTTTAGTAGATGAGGTGTGATACGTTTCTTATCTTAGGGATTGGTTTGCTTTCTCATTGATCTTAACTATAACACACTTCAGGGGCAGTTCAGAAAAATGACAAGAACTGCATTAAAAAGAATTCCTTCATTTTCATTCATTTGTGGTCTAAAGAGAATGGCTTTTGATTGGTTTGGTTTAAATTGGTTTGAACATTAATATAATCAACCACCCTTTACTAACACAAATTTTCATATTAGACTTGCTCAGCCTTGTGACAACTGTCAGGCTCCTTATGGATTCCGCAACCACATGAAGCTGAACTCAAATACTCAAGATTTCTCAGTAAGTTGTATTGACTTTCAAGTCTCAAGTCTGTGCTGGGTCTTGTGAATGCAGCATTTGTTGCCTGCAAAAGTGATTAAGAGTAAAATTCTTCCTTCTCTTTTTACCTTTGATGTTAAGAAGGACATGATAATCACACAACTTCCGTGCATGAAATGTGGAAAATGTTTTTTAGGGGTAACAGGCTATCTTATTGATCTCAGTACTCATCTCATTAAGAGATTTTTCCAGTCTCATTCAAATAAAGTTCTTAACTGTTTTGCATCGTGGGACGGAGGCTGGAAAATGAAGAGTAAATTTCATGTCTTTGTTTACTATCAATCTTTCAAGTCTTGGCTATGTGCATGAATTGCTACCTCAAGTCATGGGAATGCAAAGTTTTTTCTTTCAACTCTAACATAAAATTGTTCTATCTGTCTATTCATCAATGCTTGGGGTGTGCATGCTGTGGAATTGAATGCTATCTCATGCAAAGAAGCTGAGATTATGTTATCTACTGTATTTTTTTTATTTTTTTTTCTCTTTTATGGAACTCTTTCCAGATGCTCGCTGTGCCTTTTGCTGTTGAAGCTCGTTTTGTGTCGTATACATGTTAAACCACTGGAATAATTGTCGCAATTCTTGAACTGTCTAAATGGTGATGTCTCTTGCCCATTCTAGCTATTAAGTTGTTCACTGGTTCACTGGTTTTTTAATTTCCATTTTAAGGGGAAATGATACTTTTGGAGTTTTATTTATAACTCATAAATTCTCTTTATTGTTCACTAGTTTGCGTGAACCATGTTCTGGTTGTGCTGCCCCGTATGGCTTCCACAATGTTATGTCCCTCAACACAGACACCAGTAGATTTGCTGTAAGTGTGTAAGAAAAGTATAACCCTTTCAAACAAAGAAGTTTTTCTGAGTTACTGCTTTAGACCTGCTGAATTCAGTTCTGTCCTTTTCAGTATTAATATACTAGCACTACCATTAGTTTTTGTAATGATACTGATATTTTTGTGTTCCCTTAACATTGTTTGGTTTCTAAATCAATTAAAGTCCCTGACAACTCATTAATCTGCTTCTGTAAATGCATATGTCTTCAACTCTGCCTTTGCTCGTTATCCTGTACCTGTTTTAAGACATGTATTTACCAGCAAATTAAATTGATTAAGAAATTGATTGAAAAGATCCTCCTGTGGATGGTGCCCAAAGCAGCCCAACCGAAAATTGACATTATTAATACTTCAACTCTCTATTTGGCCACTATAACATTGTATTGTTCTTAAACATGAAGGATGGGAAATTTTCGTCACTTCCTATGAGTCTTCTTTTTTTTCTCTTGTTTTTTGTTTTGGCATTGGTGTGTTTTTGTGTAGTTTTGCATGATTTGCTTTTTTGTTCTGCTTTCTGTTCCTCCTGCTACAGAGCAGGTATTCTTTTCTGCTTTGCAAAATAGTGATAGTTATTGATAGTTTTGCTTTCTAGTATTGCATGGGTTAAGATTACAGTATATTGTTAAAATATTGATCTGATTATTTTTATCTTACATTACTAAAACTTTTTGCACTTGCTAATATTGTTCAAAATATTGCAGGAAGAAGTTCGAAATGCTGCTGTCTCTGGAAATCTTGATGCTCCTGAAGGTGGTTTTGATGCTATCATGCAGGCAGTTGTCTGTAGGGAACAGATTGGCTGGCGTGAAAAAGCCCGTCGTCTCCTTGTTTTCTCTACTGATGCTGGCTTCCATTATGCTGGAGATGGAAAAGTATGTTTTTATCAAATGTAACTAGAAATTTAATTTCTTTCACAGTCTTAAATTAACCCTTTTTTTTTTGTACTAGTTGGGTGGTATTGTGAAACCAAATGATGGCCTTTGTCACATGGATAGTCGTGGAATGTACACACATTCATCAATTCAGGATTACCCCAGTATTTCTCAGATAAATCTGCAAGTAAAGCGAAATGCCATCAATGTGATATTTGCTGTGACAGCGGAACAAATTGCTGTATATGACAGATTACGCGAGCATGTTGAAGGATCATCTGCTGGTACCTTATCAAATGACTCAGCTAATGTTGTTGAACTTGTTCGTGACCAGTATAATGTGAGTATTAAACCATAATGGTAACTTGTTCAGTTACGTTACGTTTTCTCTGTCTAATATTCTCAAATGTATTGTATTCTTATAGAAAATATCATCATCTGTTGAGATGAAGGACAATGCAACAAGTGCTGTGAAGGTTACCTATTATTCAAACTGCTTGGAAGAAGGTGGTCCGCTGAAGCAAACAAATAAGTGTGATGGCCTCAAAGTTGGAACTCTTGTTAAATTTGCTGCTGATATCGAGGTAAGTCAAATTTTAATCAAACATCAAACTTTGATGAAATTGACACCTTTTTATGCAGCTCAGACTATAATCTACCTAACTGTACTAAAATGTGTTTTATTCCTCTACCTTATTCAGGTGACCAGCTGCCCGGCCAACAGAGATGAGTGGAAGCAGACATTCCAGATCTATCCTGTTGGTATAAATGAGTCACTTGTTATTGATTTGGAAATGATTTGTGATTGTGCTTGTGAGAATCCAGGAAATGTTGTAAGTACAAAATCATAATGTTCTTTGCTCTTGTGCTGTTTCCTTAATTTTGTAGTGTACTTTGAATCTGAAAAATGTCTCCTCATAGGGTTACATAGAGAATGCAAAGGAATGTTCAGGCTTTGGCACTTATAAGTGTGGAGTGTGCGAATGTGATTCATCTCACTTCGGCCGCACTTGTGAATGTGACAGTGATAACACTCACTCAGACCGTGACCAAGCAGCTGGATGCCGTCCAGATAATACCACAACTGTAGACTGTTCAGGAAGAGGATCTTGTGTGTGTGGAATGTGTGATTGTGAAACTAGACCCAATCCAGAAGAGGTAAAAAAAAAATACATATCACATAATCTACTGCCCTTTCCACACTTTTTTTCCTCTTTTCTTCTTTTCTTCTTTCTTGTTTTCTTTGTTGGGTAAGGGAAGCATAATGTTTTTAAGCTTGTAAACTTACATATTTATTTATATTTTAGAAAATTTATGGCTCGTTCTGTGAGTGTGATAACTTCTCCTGTGATCGGCAAGGTGGTCAGTTGTGTTCAGGAGAAGATCATGGTAGATGTGAGTGTGGCAAGTGCCAGTGCTTACCCGGCTGGACAGGTCTGGCCTGTGATTGCAGAGCTACAAATGAAACTTGTATTCCTCCTAATGGAGGAGAAGTCTGCTCTGGAAAGGGTGAATGTGTTTGTGGAACTTGCAAATGTTTTGAAGGTGAAGAGGGGCGATACTCTGGGCGTTATTGTGAAAAGTGTCCTGTAAGTAGATCCTCCAGCCAATTGTTGTTTCTCTAACTTTTTGCTTTGAAATACCATTCAATTCTGATGTGTTTTTTATTCAAATTAGACATGTCCTGGTCGCTGTTTGGAATTCAAAGAATGTGTTCAGTGCCAAGTTTACAAGACAGGCAAACTTTCTGAGGAGGAATGTGCTCGCAATTGCACATTTGTACCACGTGTCATAGACGTTGTTGAAGGTTTGTACTATTGTATTATTTTTCTCAAACACCCTAAAAACATTGTGGAGTTTTTAAGGTCTTATTTAAATCATTGTAGCTGATGAAGAGAAAGACGAAAATTTGTGTGCCTACTATGATGAAGATGACTGCAGATTTGCCTATGTTTATACTTATGATGAAAATGGTAAAGTTGAGATCCGTGCTCAGCAAGAACGAGAATGTCCTCCACAAGTATACATACCAGGTAAACTATTTTCTTAAAAAATTTTCACCTTTATATACCTAAGTAGGTTTCAAGTGAAAGACTGTAAATTTTATATATCAGGTATTGTCCTGGGTGTCATCGGTGCCATTGTACTTATTGGATTGGCTATGTTACTTCTGTGGAAATTACTCACAACCATTCATGATAGGAGAGAATTTGCTAAGTTTGAAAAAGAACGCAGCATGGCCCGCTGGAATGCGGTAAGCTGGCACAGCATTATTATTTGGTCTCTTTTCAAGTATTTGAAATATTTCTGAAAAATGTGTGTTTTACTTACAGGGAGAAAATCCTATTTACAAACAAGCCACTTCAACTTTCAAAAATCCAACCTATGCTGGCAAATGAGAACTAAATCTTCTGTGCTAATGTTTATTATTATCAGCCAGAATAATGTGCTAAGATTCTCATTGAATTGTAGCCCTCATTCTTGTCTGGAAGACAACTGCTCACTTGTGTGTCAGCATGTGAGGAGTGTTACTGTCCTAGTAAATGTGATTGCTTAGCATTCCAGGGCTTCTGAGGTTTCTGCATTGTCCAGAAAGCACAGTGCAAATAATCTAGTCCTAAAACTTCACCTCCCTTGGAGAGAAATTTTAGATATTCTCCTAAATTTTGATCACATACATTTTATGTGATAAATATGTTCAGCTGGTCCCTTTCATGCTTTTATATTAAGTAGCCCTGGATTGTTTTGCATGCATAATGTGACACTGCCTCCCTGAATTTGAAACAGTTTTCAAGTTTGAATCTAATGTTCTTGTGCATTTTGAACTCAATTTCTTCCATGGAAAGGTATATGGGAGCAAATTTGGGACCTCCTTTTCATTTTTATAAATATATGTACCATAGTAACATAAAGAGTTAAATATACTACGGTTCTTTTTTATAGTTTTGATAGCCTAATAGGGAATACTTCAATTTAAATCCTGTTTTGTATTATGATAAAAAATATTTTCAAGTAATTGTAACTTATGGAGTGACGAGAAAAATTGGTTATTAATTTAGAGTCACCTAATAGACTGGCAGTGCTTTGCACAAGTATTTCTTTAACTTTTAATTTTGTTTTTTGTTTTTCAAAAGAAAATCAATCTGACTAATTGTGATTAATATGTATGCTGTTTTACTGTTTTAATATGACACTGTGTGTACTTTTGTGTGCTAGGAATGAAAGGCTAAATGTGTGAATGAAACCTTTGTACGATGAATGTATGAGTTCTGTGATTGTTCAAATGGGCACCAAATTAATATTTGTGCTCATTTTACCCTATTTAAGTATTTATAGCCCAGCATGTTCAAAGGACTGTAGTTTACTTTGTAGAATATATGGGCTTAGCAGACTGGAGTTTCACAATGTAAAGGTGATATCTTGAGTCATGTGGAATGCCTCTGCCATAAATATAATAGTTTCCTATTGACTTAATTGGAGATTGTATTATGTTAGTGTATCTGAAGTTATAGTGCATGAGCTGTAACCAAATTACTTTGCTTTTAGCTACTTCCCCTTTTATATGTGTGATAAACTGCACATGCAGAAATGAACTATGTCTAACAAAGAATTGCCTTTAGGCACGTGTTCAACTACATCAGTAATTAATTGTGTTAAAGGAAAAAAAAATGCTATTGACCATGATATTTTGCCAATGATTACTTGGATTTCTGTCAAGGATCTAGGTTGTTTCATTTCAGTAGATGTGAGTGCTTTTCTTACAAACTGGAGACTGGTGCTGTAGTACTTATTGTGTTACTTTAATTTATATATACTTATATATGTGTATCTTAAGCCTTCAGCCTCAGTAAAACCTAAAACACTATCAATTGAATCTATTGGATCATTTTGATAACAGGGTATAGAAGGTGATCCTGAATTTTTTGTTATAATTTTTTTATCCGGTCAAGAAGGATATTGAGTGTGGTCTGTCTTCCAATTCTAATGCTGTTGCCACTGCCAGAATACAAATCATTTTTTTTCCCTCCCCTTTTAAAAGAAATTAATGATCTTCACTTTTATTATATAGTGTATTTTAAATTGATCACTTAAGTGGTACTCTTGTGCCATATGATTACTGTCTTGTGCTTAAAATTATTATTGTTGTTATTACTACTGACGAGTCTATCAGATGTCTGTGCCTTCAATTTTTTCAGCCTTGTCCTAAGTGGTGCTAAATGTTTTCACTCTAGGTTTGTCATGATTAGTAATAAGCCCAGCTTACTTTGCTATTTTTAATTATTGTGAGTCTTTTACAAATTACAAAGACCTTCATGTCATTTATGATTAACATTTCCTTATATAATCCTAACAAGAATTTGCATTCAGTCAATCACAATTATTCTCTAAACATTATCTGTACCATTTCTTTACCCATCTTGTCAATGTTCTCTCACCCATAATCAAGGTAGCCGTATGCTTTCTCCCACAAAGATGATGAAAATAGTTCATATATTTAATAGGTAAGAATATGGACTTGTAATATTTTTGCCATGAATAAATGTGAACAATTCTATAAACTTCTTTGCGTCTTCTTGATGAATACCCGACGCGACGGCCCTTTTGCCACACCAACTCCAGTTGAGTCTAGGGATACATTAGAGAGCCCCTGCCCACCCCAGTCATATTGGAGGAGTTTAAAAAAAAAAAAAAAAAAAAAAAATACGGGCGAGACTTGAACCTGCAAAACGTCTCGCCAGCCGAGATGATTTGGGACGGGGGGAAGGTGCGTTAACCATCTCGGCTGGCGGGACGCACACCTCACGGCGGTGCGAACTGGAATCCCTATCTACCACATGGACGGGCCCGGCAGAGGCGACTTCCGCTCCGACTCCGTTCATGCCTCTTGGCGCCGAAAATGGCCGGTAGATAGGGATTCCAGTTCGCATCGCCGAACAGTGTGCGTCCCGCCAGCCGAGATGGTTAACGCACCTTCCCCCCGTCCCAAATCATCTCGGCTGGCGAGACGTTTTGCAGGTTCAAGTCTCGCCCGTATTTTTTTTTTTTTTTTTATTAAACTCCTCCAATATGACTGAGGTGGGCAGGGGCACTCTAATGTATCCCTAGACCGAGGGTTACTTTGTGCAAGAGCCAGCGTTTACATCGGAAAAAAAAAAAAAAAAAGAACCGGTCGGGATCGAATCTGCAAAACGTCTCGACAGCCTAGTTGGTATTGGGACGGGGGGCAAGGGCGATACCACTAGGCTGTCGTGACGCACACCTTGCGGCGGTGCGAACTGGAATCCCTATCTACCGCATGGACGGGGCCGGCAAACGCGACCTCCGCTCCGCCACCCTGAAACGCCATCTGTTGGCGGACCGCGGTTACGCTCCCGCATCATCTTCGAAGAACGCGAGAAAAACGCGAAAAAATACGCGATTCTACCCGGAGGTCAGCAGGAGCGAGGAGGTAGCCTCCTGTGCAAGTGTGCATTCTCCGGTTCCAGGTCGGCCGACAGATGGCGCCACCATGCGTTGTTGTTGCGCGCTAGGCCTCGACAAGGCAGAGCCTATAGGGCCTAGTCCAAGTACGCTTCGTCCAGTTGGGAATTGTCTTCCTCAACCAACTCTCGGCGCGTAACTTATGCGCACGAATTTTTGTTTCGATCATCTAAATGATGAGGGAACCATATTATATTGATACCAATACGTTGGCTCTCGATTCTGACATTGAAACGTCAAATAACCAAGTCCAAGTTTTTCGAAGTTTGGTGGAAGGGTGGGTCTTAGATTCCCAACCAACTCCAGTCCAGTGTGTTTGCCGATAAAACTTAGGAAATGTTTGCCAAAGTCAACAAGAAAAATTCGTGCGCATAAGTTACGCGCCGAAAATTGGTTGAGGAAGAAAATTCCCAACCGGCCGAAGCGTACTTGGACTAGGCCCTATAGGCTCTGCCTTGTCGAGGCCTAGCGCGCAACAACAACGCATGGTGGCGCCATCTGTCGGCCGACCTGGAACCGGAGAATGCACACTTGCACAGGAGGCTACCTCCTCGCTCCTGCTGACCTCCGGGTAGAATCGCGTATTTTTTCGCGTTTTTCTCGCGTTCTTCGAAGATGATGCGGGAGCGTTACCGCGGTCCGCCAACAGATGGCGTTTCAGGGTGGCGCCATCTGTTGGCCGACGCGGAAATGGCTCCCACAGCGCCTTCAAAAATCGCGAAAAAAACGCGATTTTATCCGGAGGTCAGCAGGAGCAAGGAGGTAGCCTCTTGTAAAAGTATGCATTCTCCGGTTCCAGGTCAGCCACCAGATGGCGCCACTATGCGTTGTTGTTTCGCGCTAGGCCTCGACAAGGCAGAGCTTATAGGGCCTAGTCCAAGTACGCTTCGGCCGGTTGGGAATTTTCTTCCTCAACCAATTTTCGGCGCGTAACTTATGCGCACGAATTTTTCTTGTTGACTTTGGCAAACATTTCCTAAGTTTCATCGGCAAACACACTGGACTGGAGTTGGTTGGGAATCTAAGACCCACCCTTCCACCAAACTTCGAAAAGCTTGGACTTGGTTATTTAACGTTTCAATGTCAGAATCGAGAGGCAACGTATTGGTAGCAATATAATATGGTTCCCTCATCATTTAGATGATCGAAACAAAAATTCGTGCGCATAAGTTACGCGCCGAGAGTTGGTTGAGGAAGACAATTCCCAACTGGACGAAGCGTACTTGGACTAGGCCCTATAGGCTCTGCCTTGTCGAGGCCTAGCGCGCAACAACAACGCATGGTGGCGCCATCTGTCGGCCGACCTGGAACCGGAGAATGCACACTTGCACAGGAGGCTACCTCCTCGCTCCTGCTGACCTCCGGGTAGAATCGCGTATTTTTTCGCGTTTTTCTCGCGTTCTTCGAAGATGATGCGGGAGCGTAACCGCGGTCCGCCAACAGATGGCGTTTCAGGGTGGCGGAGCGGAGGTCGCGTTTGCCGGCCCCGTCCATGCGGTAGATAGGGATTCCAGTTCGCACCGCCGCAAGGTGTGCGTCACGACAGCCTAGTGGTATCGCCCTTGCCCCCCGTCCCAATACCAACTAGGCTGTCGAGACGTTTTGCGGATTCGATCCCGACCGGTTCTTTTTTTTTTTTTTTTCGATGTAAACGCTGGCTCTTGCACAAAGTAACCCTCGGTCTAGGGATACATTAGAGTGCCCCTGCCCACCTCAGTCATATTGGAGGAGTTTAATAATAAAAAAAAAAAAATACGGGCGAGACTTGAACCTGCAAAACGTCTCGCCAGCCGAGATGATTTGGGACGGGGGGAAGGTGCGTTAACCATCTCGGCTGGCGGGACGCACACTGTTCGGCGATGCGAACTGGAATCCCTATCTACCGGCCATTTTCGGCGCCAAGAGGCATGAACGGAGTCGGAGCGGAAGTCGCCTCTGCCGGGCCCGTCCATGTGGTAGATAGGGATTCCAGTTCGCACCGCCGTGAGGTGTGCGTCCCGCCAGCCGAGATGGTTAACGCACCTTCCCCCGTCCCATATCATCTCGGCTGGCGAGACGTTTTGCAGGTTCAAGTCTCGGCCGTATTTTTTTTTTTTTTTTTAAACTCCTCCAATATGACTGGGGTGGGCAGGGGCTCTCTAATGTATCCCTAGACTCAACTGGAGTTGGTGTGGCAAAAGGGCCGTCGCGTCGGGTATTCATCAAGAAGACGCAAAGAAGTTTATAGAATTGTTCACATTTATTCATTGCAAAAATATTACAAGTCCATATTCTTACCTATTAAATACATGAACTATTTTCATCATCTTTGTGGGAGAAAGCATACGGCTACCTTGATTATGGGTGAGAGAACATTGACAAGATGGGTAAAGATATGGTACAGATAATGTATAGAGAATAATTGTGATTGACTGAATGTCAAGGAACCTTGCACTAGGCCTCGGTCTGATCATGTGGGAATGCATACAGAAGTTATGCGCGAGTATGCTTTAAAAGCACCGCGCGCACAACAACGCTGGGTCAGGTCAAAGCGCCATCTAGCGGCCGTACCGTGATGTGAGTCTCAAACCAACCATCATGATGGGTGATGGGTGATGGGCGTGATGGGTAGCGTAGCGCGGTTCATTGTGGGGCCACCCTAAGCCACCTCGCACGAACACAATGCGCGCTTTCTGGAATACTGCATTGCCTCGCAGACAAACCGGGTTTTCAGACGAACTGACCCTTGGGGGTTGGTCTAGGGATACGTTCGAGTCCCCCAGCACAACCCACGTCATTTGGGAGAATATTAATTTTCGGCCGAAAATCGTAAAAATGCAAAGGCTATAGCCTTTGCGTTTTTGCGATTTTCGGTCGAAAAAAAATTGTCTTTGATTTCGACCAAACTCACAGGTTACCTTCTTCTGGGACCAAAAAACACAAAGCAAGTCCTAGGAGTCCCATACCAGACTTCGTTAGTGAGAAAATAGGCCCCTAAGCCACCTCGCCCGAACACATTGCGCGCTATCAGGAATACTGCATTTCCTCGCACACAAATCGGGTTTTCGGACGAACTGACCCTTGGGGGTCGGTCTAGGGATACGTTAGAGTCCCCCTGCACAACCCCCGTCGTTTCGGAGAATATTAATTTTCGGCCAAAAATCGTAAAAATGCAAAGGCTATAGCCTTTGCGTTTTTGCGATTTTCGGTCGAAAAAAAATTGTCTTCGATTTCGACCAAACTCACAGGTTACCTTCTTCTGGGACCAAAAAACACATAGCAAATCCTAGGAGTCCTATACCGGACTTCGTTAGTGAGAAAATAGGCCCCTAAGCCACCGCGCCCGAACACAATGCGCGCTATCAGGAATACTGCATTGCCTCGCAGACAACCCGGGTTTTCGGACGAACTGACCCTTGGGGGTTGGTCTTGGGGTACGTTAGAGTCCCTCTGCACAACCCCCGCCATTTCGGAGCATATTAGTTTTAGGTCGAAAATCGTAAAAATGCGAAAGCTATTGGCGTGTTTAGTTAAGACGTGCTTGGCCCAGAGCGCGACGGCGCGGCTCGAGAGCGAGCGCGAGAGAGCGCGGCTCGGGAGCAGGGAGGGGAGGGTGGAGAGAGAAGGGAGGGGAGGGAGGGGGCATACGAGCCGCGCTCTCGCGCTCGCTCTCGCACCGCGCCGTCGCGCTCTGGGCCAAGCGCGTCTTAACTAAATACGCCGGTGAAAGTACAAATTTTTGGCGCATAGTACAATCTTTGATCGGCACTGGGCGGCACCAGAGCCCTGCACCGGGCGGGCGTCGATGCCTACTTGGCGTCCGAAAACGAGTTGGAGTGAGACGGAGCTATGGCCTGGAGCGAGCGTCTCACTTCCACTTGCCGCTTTCGGACGCCAAGTAGGCATCGACGCCCGCCCGGTGCAGGGCTCTGGGCGGCACGTGCTTGACGGAGCTGCTAGCTGGCGCATGAGGGAGGCGCCGTGGCGGTAGGCAGCCCTCCCGCACCCGTGGGTTGCGGGTCGGCCTATGCTCTCTCAGGCAGGCGGCGAACACGCCCGCCCGCGCCGCGCCGCACCGACTGTCTGTCACCCTCCCACCAAACCACCTGTCAAAAAGCCATGGGGCTGGCCCCTCGCCGAGCCCCTCCCCCGCTGAACTGGAGCTCGGCCGGGCCGCACGCCGCACAGCAGCCGTGCGCAAACGCACGCATGACCTGATGACCCTGACCTTGACGACAGCAGGATAGCATAGTGTGGTTACAGCGCAATCGGACCAAAGAAAAAAGGATGATAGCATATGCAAAGCAGAAAGGCGGATCAGTCCAAGTTGGAACGTGACCCGTTTCACACGTGCTGGACGCTACGTGTCGTCATGATCGTCCGGCTCGGGATCGCCGCCCGCATGTCGGCGCGGGTTGACGTGAGGCGCAGGGCGTGCATCCGGAGGTGGGGGGAGGGGAGGGGTAGGGAGCCTGGAGAGGGAAAGGGGGAGGCCCCCCTCCGCCTCTCCAGGACCCCACCCCACCGCCCGCCGGTCACGGTCCCCGACCCTCGCCCCGTGGAAAGGCCTCCACTTTGCGGTCAGCCGGGACGCTGCCAGCTGGACTCCCCCGCGGAGCCCAGGGTCCGGGTCGTCGCCAACGCCAGGACTCGGCAGCGCCAGCGACCTGAGTGTGTCCAGGGACTTAGGCCCTGGCCGCGCCGGGCCCCCCGGCGGCCGCAGGTACCACTGGCGCGCTGGCCCCGGGAGCGTGGCTGGAGTGGAGGGGAGGGGAGGGGGGCGTTATGTTGTTGTTGCTGCTGCTGCCTCGGCGGCGCCGCGCGGAGTGCTCCCTGGCCGGCGCGGCGTGCGGGTTGGCGGACCAGCCGATCGGATCGCAGAGGCAGTCTAATCCGATCCCTCTCGACATCAAGATGGTCCCTAGCTACGGGGGCCTCCTCCTCCCACTGAACCTGGTGCTGGTGCTGGTGCTGCTGGCGCTGGCCGCGCGCCCCGTCGACGGTCAAGGTGAGCGGGGCGGACACTGCGTGAACAGAGGCAGGGCAGGGCAGGGCAGCCCTGGTTACTCAGTGCAGACGCCGACGCGCGACGGGGCGTCCATTCTAACAAGGGTTAAAACTGCTACCTGCTATCTGGCCACTTGTTATTCAGATTCGTGGAACAGTGCGACGACGCCACTCTCTCCGTATTTGAATCGATGGGATAAAAAGAGCCGTCAAAAGTAAAGATGTTTCAGCGCTAAATAATATTGTGTATAGTGGTATAAATTTTCACTGTAAAACATACAGGTTTGGTGTGGGGCTACGTGCCGCTCTCCGCGTTTCGGCCCTTATTCGCGCCCTTCGTCCTCCGACAGTGGAACTGGTCTAGCCGGATCTTCCCTGTAGGGGGCTACTAGATTCAAAGCTGCATGATTCGGATGCCATGCGACTCCCGTCCACCATAAAAATAATAAAGTTCGTGGCGCTAAAAATAGGAAACGACTGGGGCTTCCCCTCGCGATTTTATTTGGCATGGCTAAGAAAGGACCAGTCTCTTCAAGCGAATGGAAACTTAAAAGGAATCCCCACCAATTCGCTTGTTTCATATCGTGTCTTTCTTTCTTCTCTCTCCCTCCTGTTGCTGCCAATTTTGTTCATCTAAGTGGAACAAACTCGGTCCAAAACCTGACTGCAGTACCCTCTCATTTTTCCCCGGCACCAGCTCTTTGGCCGGGGCTGGGGCGGTGCCCGTCCTTGTGCCACACTGGGTCTCTAGCGCACTGGTTTAAAAAAAACTTCTTGAGGATAACTGGTATGGAGATAAAGATTTCACGTCACTACTACTGCAGCCGATCGCCTTCACGAGGTCATTACCGTGTCGCGCCCGCAAACCATTTTTCACCCGCCGTTGTTGTGGATTTTGAACCCGTCGCCAAGAGGTCTCCGGGCGGAGGACACCATGCCACCGCGCGCACGTGTGTCGATCACAATGAGCTGATTGAGTCGTCAGCTGAGTGACAACGACTCCCGCGAACACCGTGTTTTTTTTTCTCATATTCGTGAAGCATGTTAACCTTGATATTAACCCGGTGCGAAACGACGGTGGCGGAAACGATGTGTAAACGACGATGTAACGTCGCCGCTTTTACCTCTTTCGACGCGATTTTTGCACTGTAAATTCTCCCCAGGCTGTTGGTGTGAAAAATCAACAACTATCGCGACACCGTGAACATACACTCTGTCTGACCCGAGCCGTCCCTGTTCCGTCCCGCAGGCGCGGGCCTGACCGAGGCCCTGCTCTCGTCGCTGATGCAGGAGCTGGTGGCGGGGCCGTACGAGCCGCCGGACCACGGGCTGCCGCTGCCGCAGTACGACTTCGTGGTGGTGGGCGCGGGCACGGCGGGCTGCGCCATGGCGGCGCGCCTCAGCGAGGTGTCCGGCTGGAGCGTGCTGCTCATCGAGGCCGGCGGCCGCGAGCACTTCGCCATGGACATCCCCATCGTGGCCAACATGCTGCAGTTCAGCAACGTCAACTGGAAGTACCGCACGCAGCCCTCCAAGACGGCCTGCCTCGGCATGAGCGGCCGGCGCTGCAACTACCCCCGCGGCAAGGTGCGCACACTACACCTGCTAACTTACAACTCAAAACAGAGTGCAGTGTGATGGGATTTTGCCGATCAATACTTTCGCCGCCAAGCAGTACTTCTAAAGCGGGCCGGCGACGGGGTTGGAGGGGAGGGCTGTGGTCCAGCACCGGAGATGATGAGCCACCTACAGCCCTCCGAAAGACTGAATAATAATACAATGTCTGCGTCATTGCCGCCGTCATGTTATTTTTCAACAATTTACCGCCTCGACGAAGCCAATAGATGGTGTCCTCCGATACCGCCCGCGTCCGCGAGCGATCTCATCCCGCAATTAGACATCGGCGCGTCGCAGTCCCGCGTCTTGTTATGACGGCCTAAGCGACGTACGCGAGTATCACCGGTTATTTTTCTCCCGTTCCTTTTCTTAAACGAGTGGGGTGGACGGTCGCTACCACCAGCAGGGCGCAGTCAAAAAAAAGTTAGTATATCGCCCGTCAAATTGTAGGCTGGCGCAACGACATCACTCTGGAGGTGCGGGGGCCCGGCCGGCCTCTCCCGCCGCGCCGTACGCAAAGTGGTGGCAACAGTTTCAGTTCGGCGGTAGATTGCACTTGGTAATTGCACACGCATTGCCGCGCCGCGCACTGGGCGCGTGTCTGCTCTGCTCTGCTGTCCGCCCTGCCGTCGGCGCTCTTTTCAAACAGACATGAGAGCGCGGGAGGCATTTTTTTCCCCTCCTCTTGCAACTGAATACACGCTTTTGCGTTTCCGCGTTTACCCCACTCCTCCTTTTTGCAGGTGATGGGCGGCTCTAGCGTGCTCAACTACATGATCTACAATCGCGGCCACCCAGAGGACTACAACAACTGGGAGCGCATGGGCTGCGAGGGCTGGGGCTTCAAGGACGTCCTGCCGTACTTCAAGAAGCTGGAGAACATGCTGGTATGCACCTTGCCGGCAAGGTAGATGTATATATTAGGCGCGGACGGCTGAGGCATAGTATAACAGAGGTCATGTCGATCGTTGAATTTCGTGATATTCAGGCCGCGCTGACGTCAATGCCCCCCTCCCCCTCCCCCCGCGACGTTGGGCTGTCAGCTCAGCTGTCGCGGCGCTTCTCTACGCCGGCCGGTGACCTTTAACGGCTGCGGCTGCGGGTTGCAGCCCGTCCCGGCCCAGCCTTAGGATTTCGTCCACACACGCGTGATACGCGAGCGCGGGCGTGTGAGGCGCAGAAGCCCCCCCGTGCGGTGGGTGTGCCGCGCCCCGCATCCCGCGCCCCGCGCCCCGCGCCCCGCGCCCCACGCCCCAACCCCGCGCTCAGCGCGCTGCAAGACCCCTCGCCCCGCCCCGCTAGGCTGCGCCGCATTCAAATTGCAGGGGACGAGTTCCCGTAATGACACGACCCACTACCCTCCAGTTGAGTGATTCCGAATAAGAGCGTTTTAGGTATCTCTATCCTTGTCGCACTCGTGGGGCTCCGTCACGAGGAGCGAGAGAGCGCTCCTGCGCTGCGACGCGCCCCGCCCCGCGGCTCGCCATGACCCGCGCTCATGACGCGCGTGCTCTGCCCCTGCCCTGCAGGACCCCCAGCTCCGCGGGGACCGAACATGGCACAACGACAACGGCCCCGTGAGCGTGACGCACCTGCCGTGGCACACGCCGCTGGGCCGCGCCTTCATCGACGCCTACAAGGAGACCGGCTACCCGGAGGTGGACTACAACGGCGCGCAGCAGCTCGGCGTGTCCGCCCTGCAGGTGAGCCCTTCCCTTGGTCACATGACTACACTGCGACGCCCGGCCCGGCCCGGCCCGTGCGGTGCGCCAGGCTGGAGAGGAGACGCCCACTGCTCCGCCGCGTCGCTTCGCGTGCCGTCCCTGTGGGAGCCGGAACGCGCAACGCGTCGCCCAGGAATAAAACAACGCCTGTTCTGGAACCGGTATCCCAGGGGCTCCGTGACGCCAGTGACTGCCCCTCTGGACATCCGGCACCGGCCGGGTGCCGGGCGCGGCCGGACCTGAGCGTCGACCGTCACCTTGTCACCTTGTCCCGCGGGGCGGCCCGTACTGATGCATAGGCGTCCTCCTCACAGGTGACGATGCAGAACGGCAGCCGCTGGAGCTCCAACAGGGCGTACCTGTCCCGGCTGCGGCGGCGGCGCGGCGCCGGCACGCTGCACGTGCTCAAGGACACCATGGTGACCAGGGTGCTGGTGGAGGACGGCGAGGCGCAGGGCGTGGAGCTGGTGCGCGCCGGCCGGCGGTACACGGTGCGCGTGCGCCGCGAGGTGGTCGTGTCGGCGGGCGCCATCAACTCGCCGCAACTCCTCATGCTGTCGGGCATCGGGCCCCGCGAGCACCTCCAGGTAAGGACGGGGCGGACCGGACGCCAAGGTCAAGGGGCAGCTCCGGCACCCGGAGACTGCGGTTCAAAGCCCTCCCGACGTCACTTCATTTTTCTCGATGCCGGCGGCGGTGCGGCGCGGCGCGTTCGGGGGCCGGGGAGAAGGGGGTCTTTTGCTTTGAACCTGTTGGGACGATTGTAAAGTCTCGAGGTCGTTAGGGTGGGGTGGGGTGCCCCCGTAGTTCCTGGAGCACGTAGCCAGCCCTGCCCTGAGCGAAGTGCGCAGGTACAGTGGCGTCACGTCACTGCGGTCGGCCCAGCCCAGCCCAGCCCGCGCACAACCTAACTGCCTTCTGTCTTACGGTCTTCTCGGAAACACAATGACTGACATCGCACAAAGTTCGCACGCGGCAAAATGCGCCACTGATTGAGGGACTAAACCCAGCCCAAATATTCCAACGCCCCCGCTTTTCCCAGTTCATTACGATGCCGACGTAGATCGGCTGTGGGGAAACCCCGGCCCGGACGGGATGCGTCCTTCCCTGACGTTTTGCGGTCCGAGCGGGATCCTCGAGACGACCGCAGAACACATCCGGCCGGCCTAACGAAAATGATTGCGTATTGCGACATTTATTTCATACGCGAATGTGTTGTTTATGGCGTTCTCAGAGCGCACAACAGCCGCAGAATATACAAAGGAGATTTCCACTCGCATTCCTTCCAGGACGTGGGCATTCCCGTGGTCGCCGACCTCCCCGTGGGCTACAACCTCATGGACCACGTCTCCGCCGGCGCTGTCATCTTCACCGTCAACGACACCGTCTCCATCAGGTGAGAGATAGCAGCGCCCGGCCCGGCCACTTACGGACTCGACGCTGAGCTGCGCCTTGGTCCTGTCCTCCTACTCTGCCCGCGTGCCGCGCCCCTCCACGGGACTACGATTGCGTAACTCTTTTTTAGACAAGACGCGCGGAGTGGTGCGGTGGGGTGCGGCCGGCTGGAGGCCGGAGGCGGGAGGGAGAGGGGGTGGCGAAAGTAGTGTACTGTGCCAGGAGGAGCTCCCCTGAATCACCTGCTGGCCGCGCCGCATCAATGTAAGGGGGGGGGGGGGAGTACAGTACAGTACGGTACTAATGACTTAACTTTACGCTCGCCTCGCCGTGTGAGGCGGCGGCGCGGCGGCCGCCCTGTCGAAATGGAGTTAAAGAAGATGTACATGCGGGCGCTGCGCGGGAAGAGCCCTGCGTGCGCGAGGCAGGCGCCACCGCCGGGCCTGCGCGAGGCCGGGTGGAGCGCCTTGAACTAGTCAGCGGGGGGCCTTGACCGTGGCGCGGCGCCGGTCGGGGCCCGGAGGCCCGGGCCTCGCGGCCGCCCGGGGCGGGGCGGGGCAGGGCGGACGCAACGCCATCCCACTCCACACCGCGCCGAACTTGAACCTGGGCGCCGCGCCTCCCGCCCCGCCCCACCCCGCCCTACGGCACGTGGTCCTGCTGTCCTGGAGACAATGCCGTGCGCCACGCCGCGCCGGGGCCGCGCCGGAGGTCTGACGGGCACGCGTGTCGTGTCGTCTGCTTTGCAGGACGGAGCGCGTCACCTCCTCGGTCAAGGACCTGGCGGACTACTTCTCGCACCGCTCCGGCCCGCTGTCCATTCCCGGCGGCTGTGAGGCGCTCGCCTTCCTCGCGCTGGACGGCAACAAGCAGGGCTGGCCCGACCTCGAGATGCTCTTCGTCAGCGGCTCCATCACGTCGGACGTCACCTTCCAGGACGGTTTCGGGCTGGACCGGAAGCTCTACCAGCAGGTGAGCGCAGAGCGCGATGCAGCACGTCGCGTGGCACCGCCGCCGCCGCTACTAACCCCCCGCCCCGCCCCTCCCCCAGGTGTTCGGCGGCGTGGAGCAGATGGACTCGTGGATGCCGCTGCCCATGCTCATGAGGCCCAAGAGCAAAGGGCGCGTCATGCTGCGCGACCGCAACCCGCTGCGCAAGCCTCTCATCTACCACAACTACTTCGAGCACCCCGAGGACCTCGACACGCTGGTGGACGGCGTGCTCGAGGCGGTGCGCCTGTCGCGCACCCGCGCCTTCCAGCGCTTCGCGTCGCGCCTCAACGACGAGCCCGTGCCCGCCTGCAAGCAGCACGCCTTCGGCTCGCGCGAGTACTGGCGCTGCCACATCCGCCACTTCCCCTTCACCATCTATCACCAGTCGGGCACGTGCCGCATGGGCCGCAAGGGCGACCCGCTGGCCGTCGTGGACGCGCGCCTGCGCGTGCAGGGCGTGCGCCGGCTGCGCGTCGTCGACGCCTCCGTCATGCCCATGATCCCCGCCGCGCACACCAACGTGCCCACGTACATGATCGCCGAGAAGGCCGCCGACATGATCAAGCAAGACAACGGTGCCTTTTTACGAGGTTGATCCGGCCGCCGTCGTCGTCCACCTGTCCGGCCCGGGGTCCTCCTCGCCCCCCTTCCTACCCCCCTATCATATACATCTTGCCATTTGCCGCCTCTGCCGAAGAGCCGGTCACAAAACTATCAGACTGATAAATCTTAGTTTTAAGGTTGTCGGATTAGGTTTCTCATTGACCAGAGAAATGCGTTTTAGTCGATCTGAATCGATTATTGATGAATATGCCAATGATCGTGATAATAATAATGTGATACTTATCTTTCGTTATGGTTATTATTATTATTTATTAGATAGTATTAATAGTGTCTGATTATTGTATGATCATTATTGATAGGCGAGACGAGCCCAGGAAATATTTATGTTTTGAATCGTCTCGCCCGATATAGCCTTGCTATGAGCTAGTACGTAATAAAATCCTCAAAAAAAAAAAAAAAAAATAGTATGTGGACTTTTGTGAATTTAAAATTTCGTACCCTCTTGCCTCTCACTTCCTCCGCCGCCTCGCAAATGACAACGGCAATCCTGGGCAATCCGACAACAGAGCAGCGATGGCAGCCAGGAGCCAGACTCTCACCCCACCACCACGAAAAGCCATCGGCCTGCCCAACCAGCCGGCGTTTTTTATTTGTTATTGTTGGGTGTGTGATTGTGGTGGTTGTTATGGTTCCTTTCTCTATTATTTTGGCCAGTTACAATGCATAATTCCATTTTCAGGTGATCTAGGGGAATAATTAATTTAACATTCGTTCCCTATATCATTGGGAAATTGTTACAGCATGTAGGAAATACTATAACCTCTCTTACTTGTTGCTGTTTGTCGTCGAATGTAACTTACAATTGTTTGTTATTGTATGAATTACCCGAACTTTGGTCCATTGCAGCGTTGTATTTAATTCGAATGAATGTTTGCAAGGAGCTGCACATCAGTTTTGTTATAGTTTACTTTAGGTATACTTCAAAGATTTTAATGCTTATTCAGTTACCTGAGAAATAAATAGGATCTACTTTATATTTTAAGATTTTTGTCTTTTTATCGTCTATTCCAGGTGGATATACTAACTGAGGAAGATGACATCTGCAGTAATTAAAATTACCAATGTTCCACTTGGAATTGACGAGGTAGTATTGCTTACTAGCATCTAAAATTCAGCTGTAACTCATTCTTCACCTCTTAATTTTGCTTATTCGTAGATGGAATTTGCCCATCTTTTGTTGGATGCCATGGAGGCTCAACAGAGCTCTATTAAGGACACATTTTTGTCGTGCCAAATTCTGCACAAAGATGCCGTTGCTGTTTTGGAGGTAAATGACTTGCCGGCTTTCAAGCCGAATGATATTCCACTGATATTGATAATGATATTCTAAAATTATGTTGTATTGTTTTACAGTTTGAGCTTCCTGCAAACTCCCAGTTACAGTGGAGTAATTTGGAAAATATTAATATTGATGGAAAAAATTTACAAGTAATGAGTGGTAAGTTAAAACAGCATTTTGGTTTATGTTTTATGTTATATTCTGAGAGCACATTACAAACATTAAGTGCAAACTTACCTCATCTTGTATTAATTCACAAATGCTTGTATTTTTAGTATTAAGTCCTATGCAACCAGATGGAATGATTCCTAATGGGTTAACAACTAATGGATCGATGTCTCACAATACTCAAGAGGAAGAAAAAATGGATGTTGATGAGGGAGTTGGGTCTGGTTCAGGAGAATCATCTCCTCTGGTACCTGAGGGAAATGAAGAATTCTTAAAAATGGCAGTTGCAGACACCTGTAACCCATCTGCAGAGAATGTCGCAAAACTAGATGAGGGAAAGGTTGAAAGCTTAATGGTTAATCAACCCTTATCATTATCAGCTCAACCAATTTCAAGCCCACCTCCATTAATACAGACTCAACCAGCACCTGTGACTGCTATTGCTCAAGTAGCAAATAAACCAGCTGGTATCATTAAACTTAATATGAAACCAGATGTTAAACCTACTGTTCAAGCTAGCAAACAGGCCACTCAGAAAACTAGCAGGGTTGTATTTTTTGATTTGGAGACTACAGGACTTGATAAGAATACTTGTGAAATAGTCCAGGTATGCTAACTACTTTTATTCATCCAAAATAATTTTTACTATTTTTAACATTTTTGTATTTGATTTATTCCAGATAGCTGCAATGTCTGGGCCAAAGTACTTCAATGTGTACATCAAACCGATGAGAGGTATCCCTGCAGATGCTTCCAGAATCAATGGACTACAAGTTGTAGGAGGGCAACTTCTAAAAAATGGTCAGGCTGTTGAAACCGTGGAACCAATTTCTGCATGGAAAAGCTTTATTGAGTTTTTAAGAGGTCTAGAAAATGTGATTCTAATGGGGCACTATGCTCATATGTAAGTTGAACTCAAAAGCTAAGATTTACACACTTTACTGTAGTTTTTAGTTGTAATCATGTTTTCATGTTGCAGGTTTGATTTTCCACTTCTGGTTAGAGACATTCAACAACATGGACTCCTTCCGGACCTTTTATTGATAGTTTCTGGTTGTGTAGACACTATTAATGTTTTCCGAGCAAAGCTACCAGACCGTTTTCGAAGGAGACTTTCCTTTAAGCAAGTTGATTTGGCTAAAGAATATGGTTTGAATACAAAATCTGCCCATGATGCTCTAGGAGATGTACGCATGTTGTCTCAGTTGTGCCAAAAGATTGGACTAACATCACAGGATATTGCAAAACACAGAAAACAGCTCAAGTTCTATTGTTAGTTAGATTTAAGGTTTTAAAGTTGACTAAATGTTACCAAACTCAATTTTAAGTTTCCAAAATGGTCAAGCATGATTGTTATTTTCTTTATAGTGAGGTTTTATACAGGAAAAGATTATGTTTGAAATTTATACCTCTTTACTTCAACATAATTCCTGTAGAATTATTTTTTGTGAAACTAGACTGATTTCTTTTTTTAAGTTGATGACTGCATGTTGTGAAACAATGAAGAGATTGTATTGTAACCATTACAATAACACCAAAGTAAATAGATAATTTTCTATTAAACAAGAAGGATTGTTCACTATCATTTAAACTACCCAAGATACAATAACTTGAAGTTGACACATGGTGTATAATAGTTATCTCCAAGAACGGAGAGGGTCGTGTTAAGAAAAATTAAGCTACCCACCAATGATGGCACCAATAGAAGTTTCAAGGAAAGCGGAAAAAAAAAAATAATTATACATAGAATAAGAAATTTAATTACTATTATTACTTGACAAGTCTTCTATTGAATTGTTCAACGATCTTCAGAACACAACTCATGTGGTGTGAGAAAATTTAACACGATTCAGCAAAGGTTAGGTGCACTATACAGGCAAGCTCGGTTGTAACATAAAAAGGAATATTGATTTAAAGCTCCTGTGTCCAGGGATTATCCATAGATCCAATGAAAGTTATCGCTTCATTGTGTGTCTGCAAATCTGGTAAAAAAACACAAACCTTAAGTAATGTCAAACAAAAGGGAAACACACATGAAAATTAAGAGTAAAATTACCGAAGTTTTCTGCTAGATTGGGAGGGACTATAATGTAAGACTCCGCTTCAATAAGATTTTTGTCCTGCACTTGACCATAGATATCAATGAGTCCATCTAAGGGCTCATCAAGAGGATTCTGAAATTGCACTCTTACATTAGTGCTGTCCCCAGTATTAACTTCTATCATGTTAGTTGTATTCTGTAAAAAGACAAAGCAAAAGTGGCCCTATTACTTTTTTGAAGAATTTATCAAAGGTAGACTAGAAGTGCTGTAATCATTCCGGAAATTAGTAACATCGTGTTGTTAATTATTCATTGATATGTTATGTTCACATAATCTTCCAAAGCGCAAAAATGATTTCATACCTTAACAACATTCCCAATTAACCTAACATTTTTCTTTAGGTATCGTGGATTGACAAGCATGGCCCCAGTTACACTGGTCCTTGGTGTGCCATACTTTTCGCTTGTCATGGTGATTTAAAGGTTTCCTTTTTTTACGGTCGAAGTAAAGCAACGCACTAAAAATTCGACAGCAAGCGGCACGAGTAACAGTCTTTGCGGCGCCTCAAGTTCACTTCTATTGTTGTTGGGTTTTTGGATTTGTGTGACGTCTGAAAGCGCGCGAATTCATCACTGCCGATAACGTGACAAAACCATTACGAAGTCGATGCATGCATGCGCTGGAAACCTAGCCGATAATAACTGGTAAATTATTTCTGTAAGTTGCAGTATAACAAAAAAATGTTCAAGATAAAGAGCTCTATTAGTTCATTAAATATATATAGGAAAAACGTGACATTTTTTAAAGTTTTGTTTTCGAATATTGGATGAAGTTGTTTTGCCTTTGTTCAGGAGGGCGCCCTAACCTACACACAACGGCAGACAGACGTCAGTTTCTCCGGTAATGGAAGTCGATGGAAGACATTGAGTGGTAGTTGCTTTGAGAATTTGACAACAAACCGTTTTAGTACACCGGTTTCAGATTTTTTCACCAAGTTCAAAACAATCAGAAGCAATGAGCGAACTCGTGTGGGGAATAAAAAACGGGGACATGGACCAGGTTAAGGATATAGTTGAGAATAAGGTGAGTGAAGTCATACTGGCGTAGGAGAGGGTATAGTTTTCGAGTTTTCGCCGATACGCTTGAGCGATCATTGAACATGTACAATTCCTTACCTTGTACTATGGATATTTTTAGATAGTAAAATTATATGAAATAACAAATCAAAAACGTATCTATAACCAAACAGAAAAATGAACTTTTAATATTCATAATATTGTACTAATGTAGACATTACATTGCACATTTTATCTATAGACAGTGGCTTTAGTTAATCCCCATTTCTTACTGGCATACTCGTATATTGAAAGAAAAGAAATAATAATAAAGGGAATGAAACGCCAGTGCCAGCCATTGTACTTCTGCACACACACATATTCCCCAACATTGGGCAATGCATTGACAATATCTGATGACAATCATTTTGGTTCACATGCTTTTCTTTCTGATTTCAGGAAATTGATGTGAACAAAGATATTGATGGAAGGGCTCCCATTCATTATGCTGCTGATTATGGGCAGGAAGATGTTATTCAATATCTAGTTTCCAAAGGAGCTGATGTCAATGTTCGTATTTCCTCTAGGAAATTAACCCTCATGTTTCCTCATAAGCGGAAAAATTAATTTGCTTACAAAAGAAATAACGGTTAATCATTATTCCAGGCCAAAGACAAGCATGGAATAAGCGTTCTGCTGGCTGCTGTTTGGGAAGGACATACTAGTTGTGTCAAGCTGTTATTGGAAAAGGTTTGCATTATTGGTGACAAGAAAGTGAACTCCTGTATGGGATATTCTATGTAACAGAACTCTTTTGTTCAGGGTGCATCAAAGGAAGGCACAACTCCAGATGGAACTACCTACTATAATGCAGCAGAAAAGGAAGAAATTAAACAGCTTTTAAAGTGATTTGCTGTAACTAAACTTCTCCCTCTTATTCTCACATGTAATCATTGATATTTGATGTGCATTTTTAGCTATTTTAATCGGTGTTGAAGAGTGTGCCAAGCAAGCAGAAAGCAATGTGATATTGTCCCAAAATTTAAATTTTTATTCTATAATATAAAATAAAATGGTAATTGAAAAAAAATCATCCCTAGAACACTCCTTTAGCACTTTGTCATATCAAAGACTCATGCTATAACCCAATTTATTATTTTGATGGAACTTCTTAGATTTAAATTTATAGGTAATCTTCATTACTTTTTAAAACATTATTTTATCTTTTTTATTCTTGTTTTTAAACTTACTGCATTGCTTTTTGTTAAGGCTTCATGGTTAAACCAGATTTGATCCTTATCAAATAATGGTTAAAGTGTCTGAGGTATCTGTCATTAATGTTAGCTTTGCACTTACATTCAATGACAATGTATGGTTTGTGAGATACATTGGAGTGGGATAGGTCTCTGCATCTGGCTGCATTCTGTAAGTTTTTGTAGGCAACTCTGTTTTCATCAATTTTAATCAAGGTAAATTTGTTAGTGAAATGTCTGTCAAGCAATTGATGTTGATTTTGTGTGATCTTTTGTCATCATTGTCCAACATCAGTTCTATTACTATATTGTAACCTAGTTGTAATTATTAACCAGGTTTATAAAAGGATAAACTATTAGTAGTAACCTTCTTTCAGTTTATTCAGCGGTCAAGAATTATCAGATTTAAAGTTACATTTTAAAGTCAAATCCACATCATTTGCGATTTCTCTTGTTTCAAACCTTGTATCATTCAAATCTTTCCTACTAGTCATCCACTGTGATGTCTCATCTCCACTACTTGTGTATTATTGGCTGTCTATACTTCATTTATTATTAATAACACATTTGTTCTGCCTTAATTTTTTTATCTTGAATATTTGTTTTTGCTATCCACTTATTTTCATGTGTGTTGCAATCAAGGATTAACGTTTTGGTGGACAGTTATTAATAAATGTGTCATTATCCCAGCTGAATCTAAATTAAATTTTCCTGATCAAGGATGTGGCTTTGCAAATCTGATGCAATTTTATGTATACTCCTTCTTTGTATTCAACAATTTTTATGATCTCTTAAAAGAGCATAAGTAATGGAAAATGTAAGAGACTTACAGACAACTGTATTGTGATAACAGTATTTTTTTTAATTTAATTTTTTGCGACTGAAATTGTTTCAATAAAATATATATGTAGCTGTAACCAGTTGCATTTTATTAGTTTCCATTCGAATTCAAACAACCTTGTGTATTGGCAAATTTAGTCCCCTATCTACCGACCATTTTGCCGACGGAATTGACCTGTGACCCTGGTAGTTTTACCTTTCTCGATATCCAGTTCTTGTATATGGGATCTGGGGGGAAAGAGGGAGGAGAAAATATTTGAACCCGTAAAACACCTTTGCCATATCTAATTAAGAATTCTTCGTTTTCACGCTGGGCGGTCATCCCAAACGACACAGAGGTAAGGTGGGTTGCCTGCTGTCCCGGCGCTGCTACTCGCGCTGAAATACATCAACATGAACAGAGCCAGTGGCCCCTTTCGGTCCCAAACTTCAAATTCAAGTTTCTAGCGCGATTTACCCATGAAGGGGAGTTTGGCTGTTTCCGGCGGCCATGTTGGCGGATGTGCATTTTCCGCGCCATCTGACGACAGAGAACGATGGATATAGCATTGACTGCAAATAATCGGGAGCAAGCTATTTGCTTCTGCTGTCGTGCGTTCTGCTACATCGTAGTTCTTTGGCTACCGCAGAAAATACTGAAATCTCCAGCCAACTCGAAGAGTTTTCTCTGACAGGTGGAATTATAATAGACATGAGACCAAAGAATAATCGTCCACTGAAGCACCAAAAGTATCAATAGAGAGGTAGGTCTATCAATTGAGAGACATATAGACCACCATGAATCACCATTGTCTGAAGTTTCTAACAGGATGTATTCTTATCTTTCCTGATACTTATTGCACAAGATGTCTTAACTTTCAGAAACATTTCTCAATTTCTACCTTTTTTTGCTCAATTTTTGACATCAATGTTTCCTTTAACCCTTTGATACTTTACACAACACTGGTGAAAACTGAAATTTGTTGTGGAGGGTTTGGAATTCTTGTAATTTCTAACCTACTTCAATGTTATGATTTCTCCCATTCATTATTCTCTCATACAAGGGATATTTCGTCAATTTGGAAAGACCATTTTCCTCTGTTAACCTTGGTACGAGAGTTGTGCTTTCCTATTGCAGATAAAATATCCATGAAGTCATCCAGCTGCTTTTAGTCATGGAGAGTTCACAATCTCAGAGTAAGAACAACAACACCAAATTTTGTTGATGTGTGAAAAATAATTTCTAACGCATGGGTAACAAAACATAATCTTAAATCCTGCTCTAACATAATATCCATGTCACAAGTCCCCTAATCTCTACAAAAGAGAAACCAAAAAATTACAATTTTTTTTCTTCTATTTTCCTCTATAAAATTTTGTATTCTATGGATGACTATCCAGCTTTGTAGTTTCTCCTTGGTGAAATCTTGTTTCTCTGTTGTGGGAACTAGGTGTGGATCACCAGCTCTTCCTGATAGGAAATGAAATTCATGGACATCACTGTGCCCATTTGTTTCACTGCTGCTGAAGGTTGCAGAGTTTATCATCAAACTTATTTTTATTTACATACGTAGTAGCACATTGGTCAGTATGGGTGACCGGAAGCGAACTGTTAGCAAAGTCTCTTTAGGAATGCTAAAAGGTAACATCCAAAAGTCTAAAATTCTATTTAGAAGTAGAAATTTTTGTTGCTGTTGCAGTTATTTTTTTGTCTTTCTGTTTTAATTACTTAGTATTTTGCACAGTTTTTTGATTTGTATGTTTGGACATAAATGCCATGGATTGCTGCCTATGTTTTCTACCCCTGTAGTTTTGCCATCTTGTGATATCTGTGTGTCTTTGAGTATTCTCCCATTCTTTTCATCATTGTACGATAATTCTTTTGTATTCTTTTACTATTTGCTTGTGCTTTGCTTGTTGTAGGGAATACGGTATGTGTTCTGATAATATTCCCTCCTCACATTTACATTTTTACACTTCTCTAATTATTTTGTTAACAATATTCGTCTTCATGTTCTAGGCAAACCAATGTCAACATCTGTTCCAACCTTTCGTTTCCATGCTGGAGAAGAAGAAATAGAGCAAATCTATCCAGAAATAGAAGAGGAAAATCTAGAGAAAGAAGAGTCTTTGACGAGTGGTATGGCAACTGATAATTTTGATGCAAGTTGATGAGAAGTAAGTAACTAATTTAAATTTCTTCCTCAATTCCAGATACTTTGACTGTGTCGCCACCAATTGCTCCACCGCGTAGTCCTAAACATGGACGATCAGCCTCTAAACCTCACAGTGGAATTGCATCAGCTGAAGAAGTTTCTCCTGTTCATACTAGCTTGAGTACTGGTAGTCTCAACAAGAGATCAACCAGTATGGAAGGAGTAGATGTACCAGGTTTGATTTGGATATAGTTTTGTCAACTCTGATCAAGTAGATTTTTTATTACTTTACACATGTTACTTTACAGGTCATAATAGTGGATGGGGTCTTTTCACTGATATAAGAGGGAAAATTGTCCGTACAGTTGAAGAAATGAAGAGTGAACGTCAGAGTAAGTAGTTTTTGGCTGTAATTCACTGGTTAACTTTTGAAGAATTACTTGTCTCATTTTCTATAATTTTGGTTACAACTAGGAGCTGAAGCACCAAAACTAAACTCCTCCCAAAAGGATAATACTAGTTTTAGTGACTCAGAAGAAGCTTCATCGTCAGAATCTAATCAAATACCAAGCTGTAATTTATCTACATCTGATTCAGTGTCACAGCTTAGTGGAGTATCAGGAATGTCAAGTTTGTCCACCACACCAACCACTCCGTCTACCATGCCTCTTAGCCAAAAAAGTAGTCAGTCAAGTGGTAAGTGGCATCATAAATTTCTTGGTGACCGTCACAATGAAGAAGAAAAGACTTGGCTGTCTCGACCTTCTACTCCAGTAAAAAGCCCAGATGAAAAAGGTGTCATTAAATCAAACCGTGCAGGTAAAGCTTGCCCCCTTCCTTATCTCAGTTCATGCAGGAGCTGATAAGTTAATGAACCTCATTTTAAACTCTCCCCACTTGACAGGTTCTGTTCCTCTTGTCCTTGAGAGTTCTCCTGTGTCTTCTCAAAAGCGCTGCACCTCATTGAGGTCTCGTTTCCGACCAAAAATGGCTGAACTAAGGAAAAATAGGAGGAAAATAAGTGTTGACTCTCGTTCAAATTCATCTCTTAGCAGGTAATAGAAAATTCATGTAACTAAGGAGTAAAGTGAAATAATTTATCCTCAAGTAAAGTAATCTTTCTTTCCCCAGTGCACTGTATGTCAATGGAGATGAGACTGATGATGATGTTGAATCTGGTGTAGAGGCTCTTGAGGAGCCTTGGGAAGATGCAGCTAGTATGTCCCGACCTCCATCAACACCTCTTGGGGATAGCCTTAGTAATATAAATGGTAGCCAAGATCAGGACAATGATAGAACCTTGCAAAGTCTTCTGTTAGGCCACAAGTAAGACTTCATCTATGCTTCAATTTTGAAATTAACAGAGTTGTGAGACTTTTTTAACTTCTTTTCTTATCATTTTTTTTCCACAGGTACATCATTTTTCTCTCTGTCTTATTGGGTATTCATTGGACTCTCTCATTTCCAACAGCTTTGACCTGTGTTGTTGTGGGTATTCTTTTAGTTCTTAGCTTTCAAGAAGAAAGGCAAGCCCTCATTGGTCCAACTGCAGAAATTGCAAGTATGCACATGGGTAACAAACCTTTTGAAATACCTGATTATAGTTCTATGCCAACTCTTCAAGTACCAGCAGCAAAAGAGATTTTACCAACTGATAGTTTTCAGGTAAGACAATTTGACATTAAGGCAGTTCACATGTACTATAAAAATGAAGATTCACAACGATTTTCTTTCACATTTACAGGGGTGGATGAATGAACTAAATGGAGTGTATGACACAAAGTCATACCACATAAGTATGACTGAATCTGTTCATGTGAGATTAGATGGCTCTTGTCTTACACTGTCTCACACAAGAACCAAAGTTTCTAAACGGGCCATGTGGAATGAACATCCAATTCGAAACATACAGTTTACTGATGAGCGCTTATTCGATCTAAAAGGATGGCAAGTCAAACTTCTACCAGAAGGTATCACTCGAAGGAGGTAAGTTTTCCTCATGTTTTCATACTGTTTTCTTTCATCATAATTTATTTGTGTACAATTCAAATGTGATATTGATTCAGGCAATGGAGTAAAAAGTATCCAATCTGTCTTGTTAAGTGTGATGAATGTCAGCCATTCCACCAAAATGAAGTGAATGGAAATGAAGATAAGAGTTTTAAAACTACAGAGAAAGATACAGCTCAAACACGCTCTAATGTTAGTTTGACTACAGCAAAATATGCTAAAAGCTCTACGTCGGCTGAATCCCTAGAGTTTTTACCAGTTAGCAGTGATGACCAAAAGGACATTTCTAAAATGAAATATCCAAAAAGTGATAATTTTGAAGAGGGTGATAAACTTTCAGGGGATGGGATTAGGGTTTACAAAGGTACTCATTTGTATAATATACTTATTATCAATTTCATACATTCTTTTTCCCCAATAATTCCTTTTTTCCTTTAGATTACTTGGAAAAAGATACCAGTGATGTTGATGATGACTCATTTTGTGTTATAAGTTCAGAGATGGCATCACAGACTTGCATTTATCTCTTTGCTCGAGCTGATCGAGAAAAAGAGGAATGGTATGAAAACAATTGCTCCTTTAGTTGTTGTTTCTTCCTACTTTCTTCCTTGACCTTGAAAATATGATTATATATATTTATATTATATTATCTTATTTATTTGTGTGTCCCTAGGTATAGAAGATTTGCAGAAGCTGTCAGAGAAAATGAAGTTCACTCTCTGCCACTAACCCCACTTAAAAATAATTCTCCTGCCTCTATTATGATTGTGGGTCTGCCATCTCTCTCTCCTGAAGAGGCAGTTGCGACTATGGGAGAGTACTTACGTTACATGCAACAGTATTATCTAGAGGTGACTCACTTGACTGAGTTTATATTTTTGCTTTCTGATGTCTGGAATAGTTTCTTCAACTGTGTGTTGATATCTTTCTCAGCATAAGATGTACCCATCAAGGCCAAAACCACATTCATCATTTAAGGATGATAAAAAATCAAAGGATAAGGAGAAAGACAAAGACAAGGAGAAGGAGAAGGACAAGGACAAGGATAAGGAAAAAGATAAGGACCATGAGAAAGATCCCATAGACTCAATGATTGAGGCAGAAGAACAGAAAGCTGTATTGAATGGCCTTCCAATGTCATGGTTAAATGCTATCATTGGTCGAATTTGTTTTGATCTTTTGCGAAGCCCCACATGGCAAAGCCGTATCCTCCAGAGGCTACAAAAGAAGCTAAGCACTTTAAAAGTATGTAATATGAATGAATTCATTCTGCTAACAATTGTGGCTTACTACTGTAACACTATTCTTCCACCTCCAGTTACCATATTTCATGGAAGCACTTACCATAACAGAGCTAGACCTAGGAAATACAGTTCCTGTATTTCACCGTGCCTCTCAGCCATCCCTAGATGTTCGTGGTTTGTGGTTTGAATTGGATATGACATATCAGGGCAATTTCCGAATGACAATTGAATCAAAACTCAACCTCATGAAATTGAAGCGTAGTACTCCCGAAGATGTCTCGTGTGTCCCTATACCAACAGCCAATTTACCCCCTCTTGAAGTGTATCCTACTTCTGTTCCAGATATTTCTACAAGGTAGGTATATTACTTTAATTTAAACATCTGAAGAAAGTATATTATTTTTCTCTGCCAAAGCTAGTTATTGTTTGTGCAAAATTTGTTTCATGTACATTTACTTTTTCCAGTAAATCTCCTGTTTTTGATAGTGATTTGGATGACTCTGCTGAATCTTCATCTGATGATGATACAAGTAGCATTAATACAGAGGATGGGTAAGCACAGGTGTTTCACAACTGCACTCAACAAAATTATCTGAAGTATATGTACTTGAAAGTGCCTCCAAAAATTTATCTGAAAATTTTCTTTTAGGACACAACGTACATCAACCAGCACATCTAGTAAGAGAACAGGAAAAAAATTGCTGCGAATGGTGGATAAAATTGCTGCCTCTAAGTATTTCCAACAAGCAACAGAAATGAAGTATATTAAGAAGGCCATGGCAGGTGTTTCAAATACTCGTATAATGTTGGCAGTTGAATTAAAGGGTTTGGTTGGAACATTAGCTGTCAATATTCCCCCTCCGCCATCTGATAGGCTGTGGTCAGTATATTGGTTCTCTCTGTTACTTGATGAGTTGATGACACTAATGTGTATCTAATAATTTTCTCAACTTAACAGGTATGGTTTTCACGGTAACCCTAAGTTGTGGCTGTCTGCACATCCAACGCTAGGTGAACGTCAAGTAAATTTCTTTCATATATCAAACTGGATTGAGCAAAAGTTGTGTCAAGAATTTCAGGTAAGATGTTAACTTTGAATCAGAAATTAAGTTGGTTCATAGAAACCTACAAAATTGCTAATGTTATGAGTTCTAACATGCTCCATTTCTCCTCCAGAAAGTATTGGTGTTACCTAATATGGATGATATTGTGATACCTGTGATGAGTCCCCACTTGCCTGTCTGAGTGAGATTGGTAGACAATCATAGAAGGGTACTGAGACTCAAATGTTTCTTTGAAGCTTCCTGTTCATGTAATTTGATGTATCCAGCAGCTCACCAGGAAATCCTCTTATTCTATGACAGAAGGCTCCTGTCAGAATTTCTTGTCCACAACAATTGTTATTGCAATTGTCATTATTGTCTCAGACTTTTTCTATGCCAAAATAATTAAATTTGGTATTTGGGGTGTTTATTTAAGTGAACTAACTTTTCACTTATATAACAAGTACAGTATTGTCGCTAAAGTCAAAATCTTTTTAATGTGTTAAAAATTGTACTTAAAGCAGATAACTTCTGCATAGGCTTTTCTGGAATCATGTCATGTCTGTGATGATCCAGTGATCATGTGCAACTTGCCAAAAGTAAGCAGTTGTTTCACATCCTGTGATTTATACCAATTCTAGGTGTGATTTAGCAAGTTAACAGTATTTATTACTTTCTACTATTTTGTAGCCCCTTTTGTTGCCCCTATAAAAAGGTGTTTGAATTGCCTTCTTTCTTGCCTTCGGCCGATGAAAACCTGTTTATAGAACAAAGAAATCTTACAGTGGGTGAGGACCTGATGTAATAGTATTTTCAGTATGCCTTCCTTCTTGTTGATGGTCATTTTTAATAGTTTTCTGTGATATTGTTTAAAACCTCTGAACAATTTCTTGATTTCTGGGTAAGACTTTGAGTTTATCTTTGTTTTGCTTGTTGATTGTTGTGTTGTGTTTGTAACCATCATAAAATATTACATTGTTTGTTTTGAAACATTTAACATTTACTTTAATTGTGGGAACTAATATCTAATTTAGTAAAAGGTATTGGCAAGCACTCAGTACAAAATTAAATGAGTCTTGATGCCAAATCTGTTACCATACATCACTTTTCAGATGAATCAGTTTACTGAGACATTACTAGCGGCAGTTAACAATTTTATAAGAGCCTTTTTATTTCATATCATTCATGGTGTAATTATGAAGATACTCTTTTGAACTATTTTTCTACTGATTGTTTCTGTTTGCTCATTTCTTCCTGTCTAACTTAATGCCTGTTCTTTTTTATTTTTCTCTATTTGCTGCAAGTTTTTAGTTTCAGGTATTTGATTCTACCAATTGCCATTCAAGACATGACGCAGACATCTTCTGTTTGCCTTTTATTTTCTTAGAGAATTAAACCATAGTAATATTAAGAATGCCAAATTGCTTCCAGATTTGGCAAGTCTTGGGCTTACATAACTTTATAGCAGTAATGTCCTTGTTCTACTTTGTTTTCTTTATTGAATTTGTAAAGATACTTCAAATTCTCTTATAAATGTTGTTCTGGAGTTTCCTTTCTGACTTTTACATTTTCTCCTTTTCTTTCTCTTTTTTCTAATTTCCTATTAAATTCTCTCTTTTTCTCTGTCCTCCATGTTTTCAAATGTTAAATTTGACTTTGATACCTCCGTAAAATTTTGATATTTTTTAGATGTAAGTTTCGTTAAGACAAGGTTCAATTGCTTTGCCTTTTACACCTGTGACATGCAATATAATTGCAAATGGCTTCCTCTTTCTTTTTTCTGAAATGTGAAACTGAAAGTGGATGATATAATATTTCATATGAGAAGCAATTAATTTCACACCTATAAATCTTATGTTTTATGGAGAAAATAGGTTTCAGCTGGCTTGCTGATTAGTTTCATGTGTTTACTCCTTTGTACCATAGACCATTTTGTCTTGCTTTCTCTTCCATAATTCTACCATAATTTCTGGAAATTTAGAGAATTTAGTGAACCTTTATTATTGGAACTGACTTCCATGTAGCACCACAGTATACAATTTTAAATTGATATAATTTTGTTGATAATCGTAGTTTATTATGTGTGTGTTATTATTGTTACTAATTATATCTTTATTGAATGCCTTCCACAATGTCCCAGGCAGACAAATTGTTTTTCAACAGTTTCACTTTTTTATGAGGAGCTTTGTTTTGTGAGAAATTTGACTGATACTACTTCCTTGTTGCATAAGTCTGTTTTATCATGTACTTTGGAACATGTTATCTCAAGTAATTTCTTGTGATACATGCAATTTTCTTTGTGTTTCGTCACCACTTTATTTCAAAGACAATTTTAAAATGTGTTGTGTGTGTGTGTGAATTGAGTTGTGTTAAGCATAGTGGAAAGGTCTCATATTATGTAAAGATCTGCTTTATAGGGAAAGTCCATCATATGCTGTCTTGTAAATTTTTAAATGACGTATTGCAAGGTTGATACAGTACTTCCATTTTTTTAAAAAACCTTTTTTTTTTTTTTTTTTTTGTATTAGTTTAAACTAAGACTGGTGATGATTTGTTTTCCTGAGCTTCAAATCTTAACCATAAAGAGTAGATAAAAATAAAACAAGGCCGTGGGATCAAATTTTGTTATGCTCATTGCTTGAAAAATATAAGCCTTCTTCTTTGTTTAAGAGCCTTCAGTCCGCAACAGTTCTTGTAGTACACATGTCCTGAAGGAACCTAACTGAGATGGAATACAGCAAGTGTGCTTCTCGGGCCTAACTAATTTTAGAGCAAAAACATGTGACATTTGGTCAGTTTCAAATTTCTATTTTGATGCTCTAATGTTCACTAGTTAATATATACCTCAACAATCTATACCTAAAACTAATACATTATGATAAGCAGAAACTACTGCAACCAATCTTTAAAATTGAATGAGCTCTGAAATGGACAACATTTTTCTCTTTGATCTGGTACAAATTAGCATCATAGCTAAGTATACTTCCATAAATTATATTCTAAGAGATACCTTGCTAAAGTTCCATTTACTAGTCAGTTCAGCATAGTCCCCAGTATCATTATTGTCTTTTGATCATCATAGCTATCAGATAAGTCCAAATTTGTATGATGTATGTTGATTATTAATGTATTGCCTTGCAGTGCCACCTAATTACCTTAATGTATTTCATTACCACCCCTAAAGGTCACCTAAATCATGGTTGCCACTATTGTGATATTTTATATTTTGTTTTGGTTGAATTTTGGAATTGGTCCAGTTGGACTATATGATGAAGCTCGGAACATTTGCCCAATAAAGATATTGTTTTGTGTGACCTTCAAAGATTGGAAAACTTCAAAGGCCTTTGGAGCTTGGGAACAAGCAGATTCCTCCACATTGACAACAGTTGCCCAGGGGGACTCAAATGTACATATAGACCAAACCCTCAGAAATGGTTTGTCGGGAAAGAATGAACAAGAAGCAAAACCATCAATCAACCTGTTACAAGATAATTCTTTTTAAAAAATTACTTAACAAAATTTTGAGCATGAAGGGTAAGTTTCAGTTCTGCTGTGCAGTCCATAGATAGGTGAATCTAAAATGTGTGTGCTAAGAGTTGAAATTGAGCACGTTATCTCATCACATTTACCTAACTTTTGTATATTATGTAAAGAACGAGTAAAAACAATCGACCCCGCGAGGCGTCTCGCCAGCCAAATTTGAAGTGCGACGAGGGGCGGATGTACATGTACAACGACCCCGGCTGGCAGGACCCACACCTGTCGGCCATGCGCCTCACCCGGTGATCCAAGCCTTGGGTATTGGTCTGGTGGTACGTAAGAGTCGCACCGCACAATCCCAATTTGAAGCAAAAAGCCTGGAAGGGTGGGGCCGGCCCGGCCGCCGCGCCGGCCGCGCGCGACAGGCAGGCTGAAACACAGGGAAGGCGGAAGAAGGGAAATATTGACAGTAAGGGGGTGGTGGCGCTAGCAGCGCTGACTGCGCTGGCCGGCCCGCCCCGCGAGGAGAGGAGCGAGGCGAGGCTGCTCGGAGGGGTGGCTGCGGCGCGGCTCGGCGCGAGGGTTCGGCTGGCGTTCGGGGAGGCCGAGGCTGGGGCGGAGGCCAAGCGGAGGCGGTCCGAGGCCGAGGGCGGCTAGGCTCAGGTGAGGGGTGCGCAGCGCAGGGCCGCAGTGCGCAGGCGCGCGCCCCTCGCCCCGCCCCGCAAGGCCCCGCCCCGCCCCGCCCCGCCTCGCGCTGCCCTGCCCACCCACCCTCCCCGTCGGGCCTCGGGCATGGGCATGGGCATGGGCCCTCAGTTCAGCCTGCGCTCCGCGCCCAGCCCGTTCGACCAGCCTCCCCCACGATGGCGGCGGCGCGTTTGGGGAGGTAACCCGTCGTGGCGCGTTCACGGGGGCCTTGGCCGTGCACGGTGCGAGTGATGAGGAGGCGGGCGCGTGCGGCGGTGCGGCGCTGAGTGATGTGGACCTGCCTGGAGCCGCAGCCGCCCCCACGGCGCGGGGCCCGCGAGCCCCAGGCCCAGCCCCAGGCCCAGCCCCAGGCCCGGGGGCGCCAGGCCCAGGGGCCTCTTCCGCGTCCGACCAGAGACAGTGGCGGGACCGCGACCCCCTGAGTACGAGAGCGAGCCAGGGCCCCGCGAGGGCCCCGGGCCCCACCAGGGCCCCACGAGGGCCCCACCGGCCCAGCAGCATGCAGAACAAGGAGGGCGCCGGGCCCGGCCAGACCCACGGCCCGGGCCAGGCCAACACGGTGGAGCACGTCCAGTACGTGGGCCCCTACCGGCTGGAGCGCACACTGGGGAAGGGGCAGACAGGTGAGTGCTCGGCGCTGCTCGGCCCTGCTCGGCTCGGCCCTACACAGAGCTCTGCGGGGCCCCGCACGGCCCGGCCCGGCCCGGCCAGGGCGAGTATACATAATACACGCAGCATTAATTGCGGAATCGATGCCCGCTAAAAGGCGCGCCGGCCCTTGGCCCTTTAAGGTTCGAAACACAGGGGACGATGGCGATCGGCGCGGCGCCTGTGGGCGTTCAGACCACCCCCTACCCACCACGTGGGCATGTGCATCCTGGGGCGGGGCGGGGCGGTTCGGGGCGGGGCCGTGTGGGGTGGCTGAGCGGGGAGGGAGCGGTAGCAATGCCCCCGTGCACGCACGCCGTTATGCATTAAGGGGGAAAGTAATCTGGACTCGGCATCGCGGGCGGGCATCGCATCGGTACGGAGAGAAATGCCATCGGTACCGCAGCCCCGCGCGGTCTGGCGGGTAATGCTACCCGCCCGCAGACATCCGAAAATAGAAGGAAAAAGGGGTGTGTGACTCTCGGACGGGGCCGGAAGTTTCCCTCAATTCCACCTCTGATTTTCATTGGCGTTGCATCATTTTAAAAATTAATCAGCGGGATCGTCCCACCGCGGTTAAACGGTGGCACAGAAGGCAGCACTCTCTTCAAACTGGTACCGGGCGTTTCAGAGAACTCGTAACAGTGTTTGCGGGTCTGCCTACCCAAGGGGCCACGGCGCCGCACGGCTGGAGCGGGAAGCAAACCAGCGTGTTGTTACGGTGTTCTCCGAAACACCCGGTGCATGCTTGTTCCACTGTTTACACAGTGGTAGTGTCCCACTGATCGCGCACATACTACTGTTTAGACAGTGAGACAGGCTTACGCCACTATTAAAACATTCCGTACCACTGTGGAAACAGTTCGACTTTCTCAGAGCAGTCCGGCCTCATTTCTGTTGTCAAAAACAAATTTTCAACTCATTCTAAAAAGAACGACGTCGCCCCTTCTCTGGTTTGGTTGTACCGCGACTGGGCGGGGGAGCAGCAGATCTGTCTGGGCCGATAGACTAAGAGATATCTTTCGGTGGAGCGCATTGACGTGAAGGGGTTGAATGCGCCGCGGCCGCTGTGCCCGGCCCGGCCCGGCCCGCGGGGGAGTGGGAAAGGCTAGAGGAATCACTACAACGGCACCGTGCGGGGCGGGGCGGGGCGGGGTGGGGCGGGGCGGGGCGAGGATTGCTGTGACCATGACTGTGACGTGTCACGTCGGTAACGTCACGCCCCATACCCTCCACTCGCTCACCTGCGCACCGCTGCAGGGCAGAACAGGGTGGACAGAGACCCGCGCGCGGCCGGAGCGGAGGCGCGTCTAGGAAGTCTACGACTCTAGGGCAGTGCAGGACAGGGGCGCACCGTTACACTGCGACATAAGAGGACGGCTGGACTCTGTACCCTGTTGCGGTAAGTCTTTTGCCGGGGCCGGGCCGGGCCGGGACGCCTGGGGGAAGACAGAGAGACGGTGAGAGGGAGGGAGAGAGAGAAGTCTGTAAGAACATCGATCGTCTGGTCCGACTCTACCCTACCCGGCCCGGCGCGGCCCGGTCCTGAGCCAGGGACTGGGACTGGGCCTGGGACTGGGCTCAGCTAGCGGCTGGGCTCAGCAGCAGCAGCGGCTATAGGTCCGCCCTATCTGTGTGGAGGGGGTCTGGGCGCCTCGGAGGGGCTGCCCGGCCCGGGCCCGGCCCGGCACGCGGGGGCGCGAGGCACCCGGGGGTACCGTAGGCACGGCGGCGACATCCCTCACACCTGCGCGCCGCGGCGAGGACAGCGGGGGGCACAGCGTCCCCAGGGCCCGCCCCGCTCCGCCCGACCACCGTCCTGCAGCCGACCTTGACTGGACGGGGCCCGCACCGCACCCCGCCCCGCCCCGCCCCGCCCCGCACCCTGCCCCACCCCGCAAGGAAACCGAGTATCAGCGTGTGAAACATTTGTTAGTTCAGAGACCGGCTGAGCCCGCGCCTGTAACAACCAGGGCCCCGTTGTGCGGGCATGTGTTTCGTGCAGAGGAGACGCAAGGTGAGATGCGGGGAGAGGAGGGAGAGAGTGCCGCGGGGAGCAGGGCAGTACAGGGGAAAAATGAGAATTGCTTGAGAGGGACACGGCGAGGCGGGGCGGGGCGGGGCGGGGCGGGGTGTGGCGCCCCCGGGGACGGAACCCTCCCTTCCCAGCGGGCGCTGCGCGCTGCCTGCACGGCCTCACGCTACACCTGCCGTCCCGGGCCCGTCCCGTCCCGTCATGAGTTGGTAATGGCCCGGGTGGCCAGCGGCGCCCACAGGCTGGTCCCGGGGCGCGCGCACGAGAGAGAGAGAGAGATAAAGTAGGAGTGTAAAGGACAGCGCGGAGCTGCGCGGCACGCTGGGCCGGGACGCCCGGCGGGGTAGGCAACCCACCGGTCCGTGGCGCGTGGAAGCTCGCCGGGACTGCCTACCTCCAAGGGGCGCTCATTCCGCCGCGCCGCCGCGGGACGGAACGGGACCTGGGGCGGGCCGGGGAAAAGGGGGCGGCGGGAGAAAAGGCGTTACAAGAAAGATCGTTTTAAAGAATGGGATACGTGTGAAATGTGGCGTGTGCGAATTTTTCTCTCTGTTCCCTTTCCTCCCTCTGCGCGCCGCCGTTCAGCGCCACATATCTTGGCCGCGCTCTGGCGAGTACGGAGGTGGCGCAAGGAGCGGGGCTCGCTCCACTCGTCCCCGCCCCGCCCCGCCCCGCCCCGCCCCGCCCCGCCCCGCCCTGGTAACCCAGTCGTTAGTTTTCCTGTGTCCGGCGGGGTCCGGCCCGAGCCCCGCCACAACTTTCGTGCACGTGACAGGTGGGGTTGGGGCTGCAGGCGGGCGGGACGACGCGGCGGCGCGGAGCACGACACGAAGCTCGCCGGCCTCGGTCACCCGGCGCCGCGGCGCCCCGGCCCGGCCGAGTCGGACGCGGCCCGAAACCAGCTTAAAAACTTGCCGCTCGCTCGGTCTTCCCCCCAGCCCTACCCCTACCTCCACTAGCTTACAGGAGCGGGGAGGGGTAAGAGGGAGCATGTGTGAGGACCAGAGGTAGGGGAAAAAAAACTCGAGCCCGCAAGAAGCACCGCAACACCACGCCCCGCGGACGCGACAACCTGAGTAGACAAACAATCGACGGGAAAGTTCCATGTCGTGTTCATCCATCTTGTTCGCACGGCATGCGACGCGGGAGGGCAGAGGGGGGGTGGGGGTCGAGGGTTCACTGCGGGTATGTGGGGGTCGGGGTAGTTATCAATCACATCATTTTCGTCCCCGTGCTCCACCAAAAGGGCCCCGCCCCACCCCGCCCGGCCCGGCCCGGCCCGGCGCGGCCCCCGACATGATGCTATCCACTTGAGATAACAGTGTTTGGCTCCCAGCGCAGCGCAGCGCGGGGCTGAAGAGCGTGCCGCGTGCGTATAATCCGCGCGCTAACTTTCAGCCCTGCGGTGGGGCGGGGCGCGCCCGGCAGAGCGCCTGGGAGGGGGAGAGGGGGCAGTGGGAGGGGACGTAGATTGGTACGATACTCAGAAAACTGCAAGGCGTCGTCGATAGCGCCGAATCTACATAATAAGTAAATTGGTGGCCTTACATTACGATATGGCGGTGCCGGCGGAGCGGTTTCGCCCCACAGGAGGTCCGGGGGTTTCTGCGGAGCGGAGGAGGGGGCGTTGAGAGGGTAGCTACCTCCTCCCCAGACTCCGGCCCGCCCCGCGCCCCGCCCCGCCCCGCCGCACCCGGAACCTCTCATCTCCTGCACCACTTTATGCCGCCGCCGAGCCGAATCTGACTAAAAGACGGCGAGCTGAGTTGGGTGCGCCCCACCCCTCCGGCCCAGGACCGGCCCAGCAGCAGGCTGGCGCATGAAAGATAGATTCCACAGACACTGATCTCCGACGAGACGGGGCGTGGCGGGGCGTGGCGGGGCGTGGCGGGGCGTGGCGGGGCGGGGCGGGGCGGGGCGGTGTTGCAGAGGGGGTGGCGAGGGCGGAGGCTGCGAGTATGTCCCGTCCCGTCCCCGGCCCGGCCTGGCCCTCCAGGGATGACTCACTGCGCAGACGGGGAGCTGTCACAGGACTTGCGCCCGCGCCTACGCCGCGCCCCATTCCCTCCCTGCCCCGCCCCTTTTCCTCACATCCGGAGCGCCGTATAACGCCAATAGAAGCTACCCTGTAAATTACTTTTTACCATAGAACACGAATTTCGCTTTAACGAATAGTTCATAGTGCATGCAGAATATTTTGGGTGGGGAGGGGTAAAGTGTCGGAGTGAATGTGCGAAACGAATCGCGGAGTGGGCGTCACGCTAGTTCGCTGTGCTCTGCGGGCGCCCCACGCCGCCCCGCCCCGCCCCGCCCCGCCCCGCCCCGCTCGCCCAAATTCATTAGTCAAACTCTCCATCGATCACACTTCTGTCGACGGGGCCGTCGAGGCAAATAGACGACAAACTCGGTGGGTTTTTTTTTCGACTGACGCGCATCATCCATTATCAACATCGCCATGATTATTTTTGGTACATTTTCCCTTTTTATGCATATATCCTTTTTCTCTCATCTACGTAAGGTCCTCTTGCCTTTCGTCTATGTGGTCGGATTGATTAGAGTTAGAGTGGCGCACTTTGAGAAGAAGATGAGTGCTTTACGAACCCTTTCAATTTTATTAATTTTTCTTTGTAGTTCCCAGAGTGCCTTTGGAGCGGGCGCATGCACAGCACATGCGACTGAGCAGCCGGGCCGGGCCGGGCAGGCACCGAGCCGAACATCAGCAAGTCGAATGGGGCCCACGAGACGAGACGCGAAGCCGCGCGCCGCACCGAACCGCTGTGCATTAATTTGTCGGATCTGCGGTGTCCTCTCCCCTCCCCTTCCCACCCCACGCCACGCCACGCCACGCCACCCCACCCAGACCCAGACGGCGGGGATGACCGGTGCGGCAGACAGGAGAATGACCGCAGCTCAAACGTGCGCGCGAGAGAGACACGGCACGCGGAGGGAGGGGCGGGGAAAGAGACATGACATGTAGAGGAAGACGGGGGAGAGTGAGGCGCACGCGCACGCGCGGCGCGCCAGGGGAACTAAACTGAACGCTGCGTGAGTTTGGAATGAACACAGAGCGAATTGGGATTATTGTGTATTGGCCGTTTCATCCCCGTGCACTAGTAGCCCTCCCTTGTATATTCGGTAAATTAACCACCTTATCCAATACGCATAGGCACACACACACACACATGCAAACAAAGGGATATACTATCTCTCTTTCTCCCCCTCCCGCCCTCCCGCCCCCTGCAATATGTCTCCGTGGGACTCCGCGATGACAAACTATCTCGGCGACTCGAGAAGCCTTTGCAAAGACTTTGATAATAAAGTTGCTCCGCTGGCTTGCTGCGCTGCGCCCCCGATATCGCTTGCGCTACAAACCCTCCCCCACCACCAACCCCCCGCCGCTCTCCTCCTCTCCTCTCCTCTTCTCTCCTCTCCGCACTCTCTATATACTCACTCCCACGTGGAAGCGTTATTATTGGGACCTGAGTGGAGCGCACAGACACACGCGCCTGCGGGCGTGGGAGAGTGAGCGAGAGAGAGCGAGAGAGAGAGAGCGAGAGAGAGCGAGCGAGAGCGAAGGGGGGAGGAAGGACAGAGAGAGAGAAAGGGCCCCGTCAGGACCTGGTGGAGGCCTCGCCTGCTCTCGCCGCCCCCGACTGGCCGCGCCGCCCGCCCCGGCCCCGCCCCCGGCCCACAGAGGCATGGATCGATGTGGTGCACAGCCCTGCGCCCCGCCTCGCCTCGCCCCGCCCCGCCATGCTTGCGGCATGGCTCTACTCGCGCCACGCCGGGCCACGACACAGCGTGCCACTGCTGGGCGGCGGGGCGGGGCGGGGCGGGGCGGGGCGGGGCGGGGCGGGGCGGACCTGGCTGAGGTCTCCGCCGGCCGGAGTCCCTCCGGAACCGGAAGAGCAGACCTGCACCGGAGGAGCTGCGGTGCCCCAGAGGTCAAGTGACCTATGGGGTAAAATTTCCGAGTGATTCCAGCTCGGGAGCGCCCATCCCCCCGATAGAGCAAATAACTATTATTGACGCCTCTGCAAATTTTATGATAATCGACCTGGTCTGGTCGAAGTAACCGTGAAGTCCCCAGCCGACCCGTGATTTTCTTCGCACTGCCAGAAGAATACCAGTCCCCTCACATATGAGCATTACTTCCTCCGTCGCGGGCGTACCCACTGATCTCTTAAGTAACATTTTATAGTTAAACGGTTTCGTTCAGAATTCCTAATTAGGCACGAAAACTTACTTAGAATGGTGTTAGAACATCTTGGAGCCAGGTTGGGGGCTGTCCGGCGTCCTTCAGGCTGCAGGTTCAAGGTGGAGATGAGAGTCGTGTCTCGCCATGCGCCGCCGCTGCTGAAACAGAAGCAGTAGTAACAGCGTGGGTCGGGAGGCGCGCGCGATGCGCCCCGCCCTGCACCCTCAATCACCCCGCCCGCCCCGCCCCGCCCCCCCGCCCCGCCCCGCCCCGCCCCACCCGTGCATCCTCCACCCGCCGCCCGCCCGCGCCTGGCCCCCGCGCCCGCGATGTGACCCGCCCCGCCCCGCCCTCTCCCATGGGGGCGGCCACCTAAGTGCACCGCGGAGGCGAGGGCTCGGGCCCAGGTCACTCTGTACCTGGACCACCCAGCACTGCCCGGCCCGGCCCGGCCGCCTCCAGCGTGCTCCAGAGGGTAGGCGAGCCGGGGCGAGGATGGGTATGGGGAGGGGCCGGCGGCTGCTGCTCGGAGTGACGGACGCAGGCTGGAATAAATTTAAAACATCCCGGTCATGAATCTCAACTGCCCCGCTGTGCCCGCCGGGCCGGGCTGGGCGGGGCTACCCGTCCATTATCTGCGTGACACCCGGCGCCCCCCACGCCCCTGCACGCCCGCCCCCAGCCCCATCCTCGTTGGCGTGTAACATATTGACTGCTGCCCATGAAATTGCTTGCAGTGACGCTGGGGCATATAACAGGCGCGGTAAAAACCAAGCATTTCAACCCCCGTCAATGCAAAACTGGACGTCCTGAAAAAGAAACTGAGTCCTGTTCCTTAATCGCAAAGTGCCCCGCCACGCCACAAACTACAGTTACAGTTCTGTCGTGTGTCGGGTGTCGAGGTAAAGTCATGAAAAGCTGTAATGCAACATCATTAACTCCGGAGCGCGCGGTGCCTGTCATGGAGCAGCGAGCGCCTGGCAGGGTAGGCAAGGTCGGTCCCCGGTGCGCGGCGGGCCGGCCTACCTCACAGGGGCTGACCCGCCCGCGCCGCGCAGCACTGCACTGCACACTGCGGCGCGGCGGACAGCGCAGCGCATCGGTCATCAGTGAGCCGGGCGGGGCGGGGCACGGCAAGCTTCTTTCTGTGTTTCTTTTCCTTCTGCCATCACGTCCTCCTCCTCTCTCTCTCTCCCTCTCTCTCGCATGGGTGGATAGGGCGTCGCGCTGGCACGGCACGGCGCTGCCCCCGCGTGGTGAGCTTTGAAAGAGGGGGCTACAGACTCTAACACAACCGCAGAGGAGCGGAGCTACTCCCCGCCCCCCGCCTCAGCGTCCTCCCTCCATGCGTCACATGCTCTCTCCCGGGGCAAAAAAAAAACGAAGGCGGAAACGAGAAGAACTAGTGGAAGCGCGTCGGTGGGAGCAGAGAGACGGAGAAAGGGAGAAATAGTTTTGTTGTAATCTGCCTGACACAACATTACGAAATATATTAAAACAGCATTGAAGTGCAGGAGATCCTCTGCTGCATTTCTCGAGAAATGATTGATATGCTTTAAAATTACTGTGATCAGTATCACCTCCTATCTCGAAAAAAGAAAGTATTTTGCAGTTAGGCGAGAATATGTCATTCCGTTAGTTCCACAATACGAGTCCTCATTCCATTTCATTATTTTATTTGCTCTGACTGTGAGAGAACAAAGGAGACCACGCACGCCATGGCGAGAGGCAGAGAGGAGCTGCCCAGCCGGCCCGGCCCGGCCCGGTCCTCACAGCCTCCCACATCCTTTTCCCCAAAGTTCTTGCAGAATGCTGCCATTTTTTTTTTACCCGGAGCGCGCGTGGCCATCACAAAGCACAGAGTGACCAGGACAGTGAGTGTAGAGGAGAATGCGCCCCGCTGGGCAGCTGGCCCTCAGCGGCCCCCACCCCCACCCCTACCCCCGGACCCCCTCTGTGTCCAGCACAAGTAAAGGGCTTCATTCTTAATTCAGGCTCCGGTCTGCTGTCTCCTCTCCCCTCCTCTCCTCTCCCCTCCCCTCCTCCTCTCCTCCCCGGACCGCTCCACTCCAGCCCCGCGGGCCCAGCGGCCCCCTCTGCACTTGTCACTCCAGCGATGCTCCAGTTTCCTGCGCCAGCAGGTCATTTCCAGCGAGTTTGTTTTGTTTTTGTTTCGGAGGAGCGGCCACATAGGCGGAAGAGAGGGGCACGGGGAGGGGCGTAAGGGGATGGTCAAAAAAGAGAAGAGAGAGAGACTACCACAAGTATGACTTAAGTTTTTTGTGTTTTCTTTTTCCCTTTCCATTGTCAATTCTCTCATCAAGTTTTATTTTGATAAAGTCGTACCCTGCTATTCCGTCACGCAAAATGTAAATGTGTGACGAGGAATGGTACCGGGGCGAGAAAGGGAGTGACGGTGGCGGGGAGGAGAGGGGTAGCGTGGGCATGGGGCGTGAGCGAGCACAGTGAGGTGGAGGCCGGGTGCGGATAAGGGGGCAGAGGGAGGAGGTGAGGTGAGCGCTGAAACATTTGTCGCTCGTCAAGAATGCGAACGCCCTGTAAGGTAGTTGAAGCACGCGAAGCCGGCGGGCTCCCTGCCCGCGCCTCACCGCGCCGCGCGGTGCGCACAGCGGCGAAGCGCCTCCACTGATAAAATCCACACCTTGATTCACCGCAGCTTATGGTGAAAGTTCACCGTGAGCTACAATAACGCTGCTGGGTTCACCGAAGCTCACGTAAGCTTTTTAGAGTCCTCTCGTCTCCTCTTCTCCCTCCACCTCATCCACAAAGCCGTTTAGGAAATCTCCCGCCGGCTGGTCTGGTCAGCCCGGACCTTTTACTGCGCAGCCCTTCCCTCACCCCTTTCCTCCACTTTCATTGTCAGAGAGTAGGTTGGGGGGGGGGGGGCGACGTAATAGTGAAGCCTGTTGACATCGAGCGGACGAAGTAGACCTCGAGGGAGGGCGGCCGCAGTAAAGTTATGAAAATTAAACGCGACCAACTCTTTACACCGAGGTAAAATAAGAAGGCGGTGGTCTCTCAGTGAGTCCACAGACCAAGGTGACGCAACTAGAAACACGCGAAATAAGGCGCAAAATTCGACGTGTATTTTAGGATCAAATGAAAATTGCCAGCAGGTGTTATAAAATGCAACTTCCAAGCGGGGATCGATCCGTGTCGCTACGGGACGAATGTTTCACAGTGCCAGTAAAAATGAGAGAGAGATAGAACAGAGAGAGAGAGAGAGTCCTGTCAACGCCAAGAGAGAGAAGCGGTGCGTGGCGCTGTGGCCCCGGGGGGGGGGGGGTGCTTTTGTGCACAGAAGGGCTGCCGCCGCCCCTATTACTGTAGCAGTACAGATGAGCCTAACAACCGGCAGGGTCGACAACGCCACGCCGGGAGTGTCTCGTGCTCGTGAATGGCAGCCATGGTATAGCAAAGAGGCTGGAGAGTGGAGTGGGGCGGGGCGGGGCGGGGCGGGGCGGGGCGGGGCGGGGCGGGGCGGGGCGGGGGCTTGGAGCCGCACCAGAAATAATCGTCACGACGTCCGTGTTAACCAGCGCCGACCGGTGCTCATGGAGACAAAAGGCGAGAGCGAGACAGAGTACGTGCTATGGGAAATTCATGAGCCTCACCCCGCCCCGTCCCGCCCCACCCATGCCATCCCTTCACGGGCGGGGTGGGCCAGAGTGGATCACCGCGGCGTACCCCGCCCCGCCCCGCCCCGCCCCGCCAGGGTACGGGGCCACAATGGCTCCAGCAGCGCGCCAGGCCGGCACTACTTGGCATTGGTCCTCGCCCCGCCCCGCCCCGCCCCGGCAGCCCCAGCCAGCCCGGCGGGGCGGGATGGACCTTGTCTGGCTCTACCGCGCCCTGGCCCTGCAGCCTCCTGGAGTCCTCTACAACTGGTCCTGCCCCACGCCGCACCACGCCCCGCCCCGCCCCGCGCGCCCTGCCCTCACGCCCTTCACGCTGACCTACTTGTGCGCGAGGACCACCGCGCAGTATACGTACTGCGCGGTGCGGTGCGGTGCGGGGCGCGGGTAGCACCAGCCGCCGCCGCCGCCGCCGCGTAGTCGCTCGTATCTCACCGCTGTAGATCTAGGAGTACGCGAGCAGGAGCTTACTTTGGAAAGCTAACTTCGCGACGACCACGCAATTCGCCTTCCTACATCGGTGTTATCAATGGCGTTCGGTTTAATGTTCCCGGTCCTGGAGAATGTTCTATAATAAGCAGGAGGCTCAGCTCCAGCACCGTGCAGGCCTCCAGCGCGGCCTGGCCTGCCCCCTGGCCGTCACGTCACGGTACGCGAGTACGCACTACATACGCTGCTGACCTCGGGGACGCCCTGCACCACCTCGCCTCGCCCTGCCCTCACCTCACCCGCCCCGCCGGGCCGGGCCGCGGGTTTCAATCCACATCAGCGGGGGGTTGATCGATGTCGACCCGCGCGGTGTTGGGTCGCGGCGCGCCCGGCCAGGCCCGGCCCGGCCCTACCCCGCCTACCAGCCCGGCCAGCTGAGACCCGCCCGCCCCGCCCCGCCCCGCCCCGCCCCGCCACGCCCCAGCGCCGACGGGCCAAACAGCTGTTAATTACGACACCAGGGGGGGTCCCGGGTCCCATCCTCGTCCCGCACCGTCCGGCCTGCCTACAGGCATAACATGACATGTGTTTGCCATTTAAAATGACGCACTCCGTCGACCTCATCCTCATCCCCGCACCACCACCAACAACCAACCGAACGCCCACCCCACCCACCCCGCCACCCGCCCCGCCCCTACCCTGCCGTCGAGCGCCATGGATAGAGATGCGCCACTGGCGGTGGTCAGGAGCGCTCATGCACCCTCACCTCCATGCGTCCTTGTCCGCGTGAGAAATCTATCCTAGCTGCGCCGAGCGAGCGCGCCTTACTACGTGGTGGGACCCGGCCGGGCAGGGGCGGGGCGGGGCGGGGCGGGGCGGGGTGTACTGAAGCTCCCTCCCACCCTCTCCCCCCTCCCCTCAGCCCACTTGCCCCCCTGGGGATGCACAGACGGAGCTGGTCGTGGCCGCAACCCCTTCCGGTCCGGTCGTTTCCCGCTGCTTTACTCGTCCCGGTCCGGTCCGGCTCGGCTCCTGCTCTCCAGTGCAGCGGGGCGCGACGCGACACGGCGCCCCTGCGCGTCCCGGGGTAGGCAGAGCCTGCAGCACGCGTGCCGAGCGGGTAGCCTACCCCCGGGTCCGCAGGGGACGTCGCCGAGAGGCGGCGTGGCGCGGCGCGGCGCGAGGGAGCCTGCTGTAAAACGAGCAATTCCTCCTCATTTTTAAAAAAATGTCTTCACGTTCGTGACGCGCAGGTCTCTGCAAGACACTTGCCGCCGCACGCGTATGAGCAGTGCGGGTGGGCCGTTGAGGTTGAGGTCACGCCGCCGAAGCGCCGCACCAAATTGTCGCGCTAACGATTGTGATTGTAATCAGCTAGCGTCACGCACGCTCTACGCAGATGTGCGCGCAGGCGCCGCGCGGGAGCGGGACTGCGACTCTATAGAGCGGTCTGCGCTGCGAGTGCGGGCGGGACAGCGCGGCGCAGCGGCAGGGCTTAACGCCGAGAGCTCGTTATGACCCAACATTACAGTTTTTCATATCTACTTTTTGTAACGTCGGCGTTACATTAAGAGGATACCAACACTATGGTTACGTTAAAATTGATGTGACGTTCGGCTAGGGTAGTGGTAGTGGTAGAGGTAGTGGTAGAGGTAGCGGTAGGGGTAGGGGTAGGGGTAGGGGTAAGGGTAGGGGTAGAGGTAGGGGCCTCGGCGCGGCTTGGCGGCCAGGTCAGGTGAGAAGGAACGGAGGGCCTAGCCGCGCACCGGGTCATTCATGCAGGGGATAGCCACCGGCTGCGGGGCGTGGTAGGGCGGGGCGGGGTGGGGCGGGGCGCGGCGGCCCGCGGGGCGCAGCGAGACGGGGCAGGGCGCGGGCGCGGCGTGGCGGGTGGGGCGAGGCGGGGCGGCCGGGTGAGGAGGGATCGATATCCGGTAGAAGGGGATGCATGGTGGCGGGGCGTGGCGGGGGTGGCGTCGCGCGGTGGGGTGGGGTGGAGCGCGGCCGGGGCGGGGCGGGGCGGGGCGGGCGGGGCGGGGTGGGGACAGCCCTCAGCCGGCCTATAGCTTGCCATCCCGATGGGCCTTTCCGAGTAACACTCGCCACTGTAAGACGAAAATAGTCCAGTCCAGCGCGCTGAAGGGCCTTAAGGGGCGGAGGCCCGGCAGGGCAGGGTAGGGGAGGAAAGGGGGAAGGGGGAAGGGGAGGGGAGGAGAAGGGAGGGAGGAGGAGGAAGGGAGACGATCGTAGCGAGCCGTAAATGGGGTGACGTCACCGCCTATTTCGGGAACGAGATTTATTTGTAATTTTAGCGACCTGCCCCGCCGACCCGACCCTCCCACGCGGGAAAGACATGATGCCGATGGACCATGCAGAGCGCCGATTACGCCATACGGAACATGCTGCTATATCATTGAGACCGGGATGCGTGATAGAAAGAACAGAAATTAAACCTGCGAGAATAAGGAAGCAACGATCTGGAGTTGTATTTTTATCGACGAAAGCTAGTGCTCCATCAAACAGATTATTCTCCTTGTTTTTCACATGCTTTCATGTTGTACTCTGTGTTTCAGGGTTGGTGAAACTGGGCGTGCAATGTGTGACCGGAAAAAAGGTCGCCATCAAAATCATCAACCGGGAGAAACTGAGCGAGTCCGTCCTTATGAAGGCAAGTCACTGTCTTACCCATGAATACTATAATTGATCGCGAGGTTGCACCGCGTTAGCGGCCTGGCCTGGCGCCGTGCCGTGCCGTGCCGTATACCCCGGCACGGCACGGGCACGGCGCGGCCCAAGGGCCTGACTGAGTGGTTTGTAACGAGCGGGGTGTGGGCTCCGCCCCCGTGCTCCTGTGCCCGCAGGTGGAGAGGGAGATTGCCATAATGAAGCTGGTAGACCACCCCCACGTCCTGGGGCTGTCGGACGTGTACGAGAACAAGAAGTACCTGTGAGTAGCGGCCCGGCCCGGTCCGGCCCGGCGAGGCCTCGCCATATGGTGTCCAGCTAGAGAGAGAGAGAGATGCTGACTGTCTCCTCCTCTCCGGCCTTCACTCGGCTGACACTGTGCTCGCTCTCCTCGGCAGGTACCTGGTGCTGGAGCACGTCTCGGGCGGCGAGCTGTTCGACTACCTGGTTAAGAAGGGCCGGCTCACCCCCAAGGAGGCGCGCCGGTTCTTCCGGCAGATCATCTCGGCCCTGGACTTCTGCCACAGCCACTCGATATGGTGAGCGAGCACCCGAGCCCAGCCCCCGCCCCCGCCCCGGCCCGGGCGGATACAAGTGTCGGTGTCTCCCCATAAATAGCCTTTTTTACGACTCGAGTTGTGACGTGACGTTTATCTGCCGTGCGCAGCCACCGCGACCTCAAGCCCGAGAACCTCCTGCTGGACGAGAAGAACAACATCAAGGTGGCCGACTTCGGGATGGCGTCGCTGCAGCCGGCCGGCAGCATGCTCGAGACCTCCTGCGGCTCGCCGCACTACGCGTGCCCGGAAGTGATCCGGGTGGGTATCGACCGGAACCTGGTCGTGTGTGTGTGTGCCGTGTAAGTGTGGACATGTGCGCTGCGAGCTGGCCGCCTCGCCGGGCCGCGCCGTGTCGTGTGTACGTCGCTCATAACACGCCATGAATCTTTGAGAGGCCACACATGTGACGCACTCGCGCACTGCTGCAGTGTTGTGAAAAGAAAACATACAACGAGCACTATCCGAAACCGCCGGTGCATTTTACATTTCGACGACACTCGTCGTTTGTCTCATTTTCAAAGTAAGGGTCTCGTGACGCTAGCCGCGCTAACTAACCCTGGTCCTATTTCTGCTGCGCCGCGCAGGGCGAGAAGTACGACGGGCGCAAGGCAGACGTGTGGTCGTGCGGGGTGATCCTGTACGCGCTGCTGGTCGGCGCGCTCCCCTTCGACGACGACAACCTGCGCCAGCTCCTCGAGAAGGTCAAACGGGGTGTGTTCCACATACCGCACTTCGTACCGCCCGACTGCCAGAACCTGCTCCGAGGGATGATCGAGGTCAACCCGGAGAAGAGGCTAACGGTAAGTAGTTTGCATACCCTCGGGGGTGGGGGTGGGGGTGGGGGAGTCTCCCGAGATCCGCGCGTGTTGTCACTTTTATTCCGGAACTTATTTCGTCGCCTGCTGTTTCAGCTGGCGGAGATCAACAGGCACCAGTGGGTGACGGCCGGCGGCAAGGGCGAGCTGGAGCTGGAGCTGCCCATGATGGAGGTGGTGCAGACGCACGTCCTGCCCTCCGAGGAGGCCATGGACACCGACGTCCTGCAGGCCATCACCTCACTGGGCTGCTTCAAGGACAGGGACAAGCTGGTGCAGAAGCTGCTCAGTTCTGAGTGAGTACACCCCCGCCCCGCCCCGTCCCGCCCCGTCCCGCAGCACCACTGCGCAGCTCGGCACGGCTGACGGGGACGTCTGCCCGCAGGCACAACACGGAGAAGGTCATCTACTTCCTGCTGCTGGAGCGCAAGCGGCGCCGGCCGGCGCACGAGGACGACAGCGACTCGGTGCTGAGGACGAGGCTCGAGACGCCCGACCCGCCCAGGAAGCGGGTGGACGCCTGCAAGGTCAACGGCACCTCCACGTCCTTCGGCAGGATCTCGGAGGGGAGCCCGCTGACGCCGCGGAGGCTCGCATACCAGTGAGTATAGGAGGGGTGGCAGCGGCCAGAGAGGAGCGCAGGATATGATGGATGGGGCGCGCCTGCCTGCCCGCCTGCCTGCCAGGCACTGTCTTCCTCGGGTGTAATTTTACATTTCCTAAATTGCCCCCCGCCCTCCCCCATCTCTCTTTCCACCCTCATGTGTGTGTGTGTGTGTGTGTGTGTGTGTGTGTGTGTGTGTGTGTGTGTGTGTTGTGTATTTGTGTGGAAGAGGGGGTAATGGATCATGCTTACTCACCCACCCGATCGGCCCAGTGACACGATCGAGCGCGTTTGTTCGCCCGCTTCACTCACATTTTGCAGTGTTTTCTTTTTCCTCCTTTACCAAAAAAAAAAATAAAATCCTTCCGCGCCAGTAAAGCGCCGCGCCCTCCGCTCGACCCTCCGCACAGACCACGGGTCCATAAAGTGTGCGACGGAGGACCGGGCGGGGCGGGGCGGGGCGGGGCGGGGCGGGGCGGGGCGGGGCGGGGCGGGGCGGGGCGGGGCGGCAGGTAACGACCCAATCTAAACAGCTCTCCCCCGGCCCTCACTCAGCGCCCTTGAATCCCTCTGGGCACGGCGGCCCTCCCTCCCGGTCGCTGTGCCTGACCTGACCTGACCACCTCGCCTGTCCTCCCCGTTGCGTTGCAGCCAGCGGCACCACCGGCGGCCCCTGGCGCCCTCCGTGGCCGTCACCAACCAGCAGAACTCGGCGGGGTCGACGAGCGGGCCCAGCGCGGCCCTGGCGGGCATCCTGTCGCCGCTGCCGCAGCGGGCCTCGCACCACCACCACCACCATCACCACCACCATCACCACCACCACGGCAACAGCACGGCGCGGGCCGGGTCCGGCGCGGGCTCGCCCACCGGCACGCCCAGCGGACAGTCGTCCACGCCGGGCAGCCCCATGGTGCAGCGCGCGCGCGCCGAGAGCATCGACAGCAGCTCCGAGGCGTCGGGAGGTGAGTACCGGCGGGGGCGGGGCGGGGGCGGGGCGGGGGCGGGGCGGGGGCGGGGCGGCAGGAGGTCGACACGAGCGAGGTGAATCCCCGGGGGCGTAACGACAGAACACGCGGCGAGGGGGCGGGCGACCGGGGGCGGGGGCGGAGGCGGGAGCGGGAGGACGGGTAGGGCATTCACCACACCGTCTCTACCTGTGTAGCGCGGCCGCACCACCACCAAGGCTCCGGCGGCGGCGGCGGCGCGGGGGGCGGCAGCGGGGGCGGCTCGTCGGGGGGACACCGGTCGCGGAAAGCGTCCACGTCGAGCGGCGAGGGCTCCAGCAGCTCGGGCGGCGGCGGGGACACGGTCCTCGGCACGCCGCCGCCCCCGCCGCCCGCCATCGTGCTCCGCAGCGCGCCCGGTACACACACTCACTGTTTGTTTGGGCGAGCAGAGGGCCGAGCCTGCAGGCCGAGGCTGTTACAAGTCTTACGCGTTACCGCGGCTTGATACTATCCCGCTTGGGCAGCTATGAAGTATACAGAAAGCTAAACGAGCTGCACAGCCTGGCCTGGTGCCGCTAGGTCTGCTGCCTCTGCTACCAAAGGCCGAGACACCACGCTCTAGTCTCACGCTCTGTTCCTTATTTTTGGTTGTGTATGTTATTTTGTTACTTCACACCTGCACTATATGAAGACTAAAACCACGTAGTATGTACAGGTAGCGTAAATTTTTTTAAAAAAAGTACACGTTAGCGAGATGGGAGCAACAAAAATCTTCACTAGATAGCAGTTAACTCGTTTTGTGTTTAGAACATCTAAATATCTACGTTATTTTTTTTTCTTTAAATAATAAAATTACGACACTGTAGATTCACTTTATGGACACTACTAAATTTATGGAATGTCTTCACTTGTTTCGTTGTCAGTAGAAACACACACTATTTGTCTCTGTCCCACCCGTGCCCGCAGCCGTAGAAGAGCTTTTTGCGCACGAACACTACAAGAGTCTACGACGAGCCGAGCCGAGCCGAGCCGAGTGCGTCTAGTCGGTAGCAGCAGCCGTTGCATGCGTAGCTGAGCGTAGTGAAGGCGCGCGCCGGGGCGGGGCGGGGCGAGGCGGGGCGGGGCGCGGCCAATAAGCTCACCCTGGCCCGGCCCGGCCCAGCCCAGCCCGTGCCACAAGGTTATGGCGCCCCCGCGCGCACCGCGCAGTTATGCAGCCGGCCGCGAGGCTAGACACGAAATAAATAACACGCTTATCATGACATGCCGCCGCGGTCTGCTCTCTGCTTCACAGGCGGCACCCTGGCCAGCCTGGGGCCCTTCACCCCGCCCGGCTCGCCCATCGCGTCCGGGGTGAGCTCGGGCGTGAGCGCGGGCACGCACTGGCGCTCCAGGCTCAACACCCTCAAGAACTCCTTCCTGGGCTCGCCGCGCTTCCACAGGCGGAAGATGCAAGGTGAGTGTCGAGCCCTGGGTGGGAAGCGCCCGGCAGGGTAGGCCAGCTCGCGCACCGCTGGCGGGCGGGTCTGCCTACCTCCGCGGCGCTCCGCAGCGCGTCCGCGTGACACTAACCTAACCGACCCCTTTGCCCACGTCCTCAGCGTCCTCCGAGGAGGTGCACCTCACGCCCGAGTCGTCGCCCGAGCTCACCAAGAAGTCGTGGTTCGGCTCGCTGATGGCGACCGAGCGGGACGAGACCTTCACGATCCTGCTCAAGGGGCGGCCGCTGGCCAACGTCAAGGCCGACCTGATCCACGCCTTCCTCTCGGTGAGCAACGACAGCGTGAGCCACGGCAGCGACGGGGGCGGATCCAGTGACGAGGAAGCGGAGGGGGGAGGAAAGTAGAAAGCTGCGGCGGCTTCGCGTCGAGGCCCTCAGCGAGGTCCTCACGGGAGGGTGAGCAGGTGACACGACCCCTGTACCCTCCCTCCACCCCGCCCTGGATCCAAGCCTCCTCTTTGCACTACTTTGCGACGCGGCGCGCTCGGCCGCCGTACTCTCTCTAACACCGCCCTGCTACCACCCCGCAGATCGCCGAGCTGAGCCACTCGGTGGTGTCGCCGCTGTCTTTCCGGGTCGAGTACCGCAGGGGCTCGGCGGGGCCGGCCATGTTCCAGAGGCAGGTCCGCTTCCAGGTGGACCTGTCCTCGGTGGCCAAGGACCCGCAGGACCCCCTGTACGCCATCACCTTCACGCTGCTCTCGGGCAACATCCGCCGCTTCCGGCGGCTGTGCGAGCTCATCCAGGCGCAGGTGTGCAGCCGGCGGCCGCCGCCCAGCCCGCGCGCGCAGCGCAAGTTCGCCCAGGAGCTGAGCGAGTCCTCGTCGTGCGGCTCCGACACCTCGGAGAGGCTGTCGCCGCACCCGGGCACCAGACAAGTAAGTAGCGGAAGTCACGTCGCGATAGGCGCTCTAAGTGCCCGGCCCTGTAAACGACTCGCGCCCTTGTGCCCCGCAGATGTCGTGGTCGCACGTGGAGTCGGACTTGGAGAGCGACTCGTCCGTGTTTGACGTCAAGAGTCCGTCCAGGGACAACGGCAACTCGGTGCTGGCGCGCCGCCGCTCCTCCGCCTCCAACAACAACAACCTGGTGTCGGCCAACGGCTCGTCGACGGCCAACGGCAGCGCCAACGGCCCCAGCAACGGCTCGACGAACACGGCGGACGGCAGCCTGGCCAGCAGCCTGGTGTCTCCTCAGGGTGAGAGACCACCAGGTGAGTTGGGCCAGGACCTGCACCTGCCGTCGACCAGAGTCTGAGCTGGGCTGGGCTGGGCGGGGCCTTGGGCTGCTGGGCCGGGCGGGCGGGGCCAGAGGGCCGGGGCCTGGGGCTGGCGGGGCTGGCGGTAGGGGCAGGGCAGGGGCCAGGGGCTGGCCTGACGCGCTCCGCTCGCCGTGCCCACAGGGACGCCGCCCACCCCCGGCGCCGCCCCCGGCACCAGCCACAGCGCCAGCCACAGCGCCAGCCACAGCGCCAGCGGCTCCGGAGCGGCCACGCCGGGGACGCCCGGCACCTGCCCGGGGACGCCCGGCACGCCGCCGCCGCGCTCCAGCAGCGAGAGCAGGACGTCCCCGGTGCGCACGCGCGCCGCGCACTCCTCCGGCTCGGTCGCGTGAGCGCCCGCCGCGCCAGGCCGCGCCAGGCTACCCTTGGGGGTTGCTGACACTTCGGCGGCATTCATTTCCCGATTCCTAAGGTGTGTCAGGAGTCCCCAAAACAAGGAGCAGAACTCACTTGAGCGGCCGGGCTCCAGGTGCTCGTCGCTCCTGAGGGGGCCACGCAGTGAACAGAGGGGCCGAAGCAAAGAAATTGTGTTCACAGTGAGATTTTTATCTTTAAAATAATTCTTCTCTTTGAAAGGGACGGTTAACTTTTAGTCATCGTTAAGTACTTTTGCAAATACACAAGAGATATTGCAGGAGCCTGCAAGGCTAGGGCGCGCTACAAAGCCAAGTTGTTTTTTTTAGCTCTAGAACCGATTTTGTGATATTTGTAATAACACTGAATTCCGAAATGGTCTTCCTGTATCTATTCTGATCTATTCTACAAAGTGTGTACATATTATGAGTTCGGGTAGGGCCGGCCGGGCCTTAAGGGGCGTAAAGAACCCAAGAGGACTCGGTGACGAAAGAATTTGTGATACTCTATGCAAATCATTGAAGGATGTGATGTGGTTTCGGCTTGTTTTGTGTGCGTGTGCGTGGGCCAAAGGCAGTGAATGATGTTATAAATTCGCTTCAGCTAATTATATTAGATCAAAAAGTCTTTTTGCAAAAAGATACACTTTTTTATAAGTTAGTCTATTGTTTGTAAAACTGTTGCTTTCTTTCCTCTGTCTTGCAGATGGCAAGATAATAATTCCACTAATGACATTAGAGGTTTTGGTCTTGAATTGACGCACTGAGTAGGCTATCACCTGTTTGTGTAAATTTGTGGGTGTGTACAGAGAGGCTACAGTCCAAACGCTGTCAAGCCCAGTGCCAAAGTTATGTCTCAGGCCAGAGGTTGGACTTTGTAAGCTAATTTGTTGGACCGTTCGCTGATTGTGTTAATAATGTTGGTATAAGTAAGATGAGGGAGATGTGTTTGTATTTACGCTTCTATTGTTTATTATGAAAATCCACTGTTGTTCTCAGTTCCTAAGTTCTCATGTTTAAGGAATCTGATTTTTTAAAAATTGCGTTGGGCATAGTATTATTGCTTGATATTACGTACTAGTTATAGGGCAGACTGAGAGAATTCCCTTTTAGTGTTCCGAATTTATTTTTCGCGAGACAAATCAAAGTTTGGGATCGTCGCGGATCACACAAACGCGCGTTGCCGTCGGGCCTCGCTTTGCCTTCACGCGTGTGGAAAGATCACTTCTGTTCGCCGTCCAATTAAAAGAAAACGCACGCTACCCGCCAGCCTCGTGGGCTCCGGACTGGAAGTAGACCTTGCATCCCAAAACATCGTCAATTCATCAGTATCCTTATAATGTTGTCAAATTTATTTTAAATTCAATCGAGCCTGAAATTATATTTTTACGAGAAGAATTCTTAAGCGGCGCTGCAAGATATAGTCAAGTTATAGGAAATATATAGGTGAAAAGAAAAGTAAATTTGAGTTCTAGGGGTCCAGTTCGTCTCGAACCTTGGTGTTAAAAGGGCCTGATGCGCTGCCCATGTGAGGAGCTGCCACCTGGCGCTTTCGAAACCTTGAGCTTTGTCCCATAGTTAAAAAAGAAACCTCCACAAAAAGCAAATAATGCTTCACAACCTTGCTTTTTTTATATCGAATTGCGTGCAAACTAGTTTGTCTTTTATGGAGGAAGGAGGGCTTCCAGCCGCCACTTTTTGACTCTTAGGTGTCGAGATATGTTGATATCCCTAATTTCGAATCCATCCACCGAATTACGTGCCTGGCCCACCATACTGAACTGGCTGCGCCAGCGGCGCGCGGCCGCCGTGCCAGCCCAGCAAGTGATATCTAGAGGAACTGAGAGGTACTCGTCGCTTGCGAGTGAGAGAAAATGGTATTTATATACGTGTATTATCGTGTGTGGATCTTTCCTTTGTCTTTTTACTATTTGTCCAAGATTGGCACTCCCGTTTTGTTACGACATTAAATTGAAACACTGTCTTTGTACATACTATGGTGCCGGTATATAAATGCTACTTTGCTTGTGCAATAAAGTCTAGCCCACCAATCGATCGTCAGCTTTTCTCTTTTTGGAGAGCTCCACTTCCCTCCCGTAACCCATGCGCTTTGCGCTGGCGTTTAAAACTCGCGCTTACTGAAGGCGTGGTACCACCGTCGTGGTGATGGTGACCATTTGAAAGAAGACTTTACATGAACAGAAATGAGCGTGACGCAGGCTTCGCGGCGCGAGACTAAAACAGCGTGTCGAGGGTTGCGATACAGGTAAAACTAAATCCACATCTAGTCTGGGCGGCGCACCCGGAGACAGAAGGGATGTCATACATCTAAAGGTTGGCAGTACTGGACTGGGCCACCTCTCGTCGCTAGTTCACCACCGCGCCGATAGATGGCGTCCGCATAGGCGCAGCGCCCGCCGGCCCGCGTGGCACGCTCCGCCGTGCAGCGCAGCGCAGCGCGGTGGGCGCAACACGCGGGGAGAGGGGAGGGTGAGGGTTCAGGTGACTGCGGCGCGACGCGGTGCGGCGGGAGGGGAGAGGGGGGCGGCATGGAGCGGAGTCCAGCGTACTGGAGAGCACGACACGGCCTGCGGAGCGGAGCGGCAACCTTGGAGTGTCCGATGCACCTCCCCTCTCTCCTCCCCGGACCCTCCAGTCCCTCCAGCTCCAGCCCCTCTCTCCTCTCCTCCCCGCTCCCCTCCTCGTAACACTGGTGCTGGCTCCGGCTGTCTGCCCCATACCAAGGAGGCCTGCCTGCCCTTCTCGGCGAGGCGCTGGCGACTGCAGCTCTCAGGCCCGGTCCAGAGCTCCAGGCTCCAGGCCGAGTCCAGGCATCCTCAAGGAGCACCGCCCCGAATAAATTGATTCATTCCCAACGCAAAGCCCCCTGTACGAACGGGAGAAAAAATTCTCTCATCTTCCAGCATCCCGCTGTCCCTGGATGCCAGGGGCCGCCAGCCGCCATGCGGCCCGCCACAGCGGCTGGGCTTTTGTCGTGTGCATCTGGACCATCTGGACAGACTTCCCCGGCCAGCAGTGCTCACCGGATTGTTTCTCCCATCGGCTTGCCTGCGCCCAACCACTGCCCGCCCTTGCTAACTGCGCGGGGCGGAGCGGCAAGGGGGCCTTTTCAGAGACCACGCCCGTGCAGGACTGGCTCCTACTGCAGCTGATTCCCTAAGGATCGGCTCGTTCCTAGCTCAATCGTGGCGGTGTGGCACGACCCGGCCCGTGCTCCACCAAAGCTTAACACAAGATTTCCGCACGCGCCTTTGGACGCAAGTCGGGTAGGGCGGCGCGTAACGGGTTCGCTTTGGATCCCGTCTGGGCTGGGAGGGCAGGGCGCTGAAGTGGGTCGCCCTGCGGAGCCCCCCTCCCCCCCCCCCCCTCCGGCTCCCAAAACCCTCCACCTCCAGCCTACCTCTCTCCAGAACTCCTCCAGGAAGCCGGGGCAAGCTGGCTGCGTCCACCTCTGCACACCGGAATAGTTCCCTTGAAGGACAGGAGCATTGCCTGTGGCACAGGCGTAGGGCTTCGGCAAATATTGCCACCTGAGCAAGATTCCCAAAGAATTTTAGGTGTAAGAAAAAAAGAATGGGACATGGCATCTCAACTGCCAGTCTTTCTACCTCCTGTCTGTATTTTCATAAGATATTGAGCTTCAGTTTAATAAATTAAAATCTATTACGTAGCTTAAAAAGTAAAAATAAAGGAAACTAGATTTTAATCAATTGCGTCTCACAATAAACAAAAAGCGGATTGCAAAAATTATATTTATTTTCATTGCAAGATGCAGACAAATTATTAAAGAATATTGGCAAGTATTTGACAACAGAAATATGTTTGATCAAACATAAACACATTTTCAACTCGAAACGACTGCAAAACTTGAAAATAGCAGGCTCACAGGACAATATTCAAATGACAGAATACAATACAGAGCACAATAAAATAAAACTTGTTTTATCTTAGAACAAATCATGTACAGGAATATGTTACTTTCAAAACATAGAAATAACACCAATTGGGCAAATAAACTTTGTTACTTTTAAACTGAGTTCCATGTCAGCAATAGACCAGAACAGGTTTTTCACATACTACTTCGGTCAAATTTTCCTTACAGAAATCTTTAGAAACTTGAAGGTAGTCAGCTTTGTCATCTTTTTCATCTTTCTTTGTCATCTCCTTCTGATAAAGAGAATCAATCTTTCCTATTAATCGGTTATGAATATGACCTATTAGCTCCTGAAATGTAATGGGATCTATGTTTTTTGATAACTGACTTAGAATGAACCAGTCACCAATATCACACTTCTTCGTGATTACTTCAACCTCTTTGCGCTGTGTAAACCCTGCTTTAAAATACAACAAGCACATTCTTGAGGTCCTAGAGCTTATCAGACATGCACGGTACACCAACTCACAGGCAGAAAGAATGGAAAGTAGTCCAAACCAAATAAACAGGAAAATGTAGATTTTCTCATTCAAAATGTTTAGCGGGAGCACACAAAGACCATCAAAAGTCTGCACTGAACCAGATGTACCGTACTTGTGGAACGTGCATTTGGTTACCTTAGGAAACACAAACGACATTGGGTCCCCACGCTCTTCTGGCTCCAATTCACTAAGACCAATGACACTATATCCATAAGTAGTGAACTCACCGTCAAGAAAAGCGTCCATGAGGTAAATTTGTCCAAAAACATTTACAAAGTTAAGAGCTTCACAAAAAATGAAACGGAATGCATAACTATTGTGCCGATGCAAACTCTTGAATAGGTAATCAACCAAGACCTTCTTCTGCTTCGTCTTGGCTTTTTCATCCAGAACAGGGTTATTGAGGGATTGCAGCAATTCCTTGATAAGGCCGCCCTCCCATGTCTTCCAGAGGTAGCGTGGGATGTAGAAGAGGATGGCTTGGAAGTACAGGACGAAGCACACCCACTGGTAGTACTTGTGGTATTTGATTTCATCCAGGTCCGTATGAGACGCCACCCCGGGCTGGGCCACATCCGTCCCGATTCGACCATTTACCCAACCGGGTACGGTAAACGTGGAATGAATCCAACAATAAGTGTCCATCACGTCCTTAGGAATGTGATCTACAACGCAGTGGATCGGGTCTCCGACATATTGTTTGAAAGTCAGTAGAAGCGAGAACGCAGCCAGAAGGATAAGGGTGGCTTTGCAATGAAGCTTAAATATCTTGTTGTCAATGCAAACCTTCTCTCGTTTGAAGAGTTTCTGTATAGGCTCAAATTCCTTCAACATCTTGGTGTTTCAGACTGAAGCTTTTAAAACAATTCTTTCCTGGCCATGAAACAATCCTTTCCTGGTCACCCTACGTTTATCCACTGGTCACACAACACGACGAAAGCGCCGGAAGGCCAGAGTGATTGCAGGTCTGCCATATTAACTTATTAATAATAATAAAATGTCACAATTCATTGTTAAAATTTACTGAAACGCCATGCTTTTGACATCGTTAAACAACGAATCCACTCACAATAAAACCAAATATCATGATTTGTTGTGATTGGAAATTCAGAAGCGCCAATGTTATGTTTAACAGCCTGCCCGGTGAAGTAGTACCATAAATATTTGAAAGATTTGAAATATTTGAGTCACTTTATTTCCAAACTATTCAGAGCAATTTTTATGCGAATGAGCGGTGAGCCAGCAGGTTGGGGCGTCGTCGGTAGCGCGACAGCCACAGGTGGTGCCCCATTGGGGGTCGTGCGTTGGCTATCCTTATGGCGTGACGGTGCCGACGTCAAAGCAAAAACGTAAAACGATGTTTGTGACCGGAGGTACATACCTACCGCGAACCTGACATTTCGTTTGCGAAACTTGAACAGAATGAATTTCTTTTCTTTTTCGATGGCTGTGTAAAACACCCGCGTTGGACTCTCCTCCAGATGCGCATACTTCGCCCATGTCCGCCGCGTTCTCCCGGGCGGACAGCGGCGCCGCGGCCGCGGCCCTCCCCGCGGGGTCAAAGACCCCCACCTTCACCTCCACCTCCGCCGCCGCGCCGCTGCGCTACCGGCACCGGCGGGGCGCTTCCCCTCTGATTGCCTTTCTTTGCATCAGCCGCCGCGCCGCGCCTTGCTGCCTGATTTGGACGTGTGTCCATTGCGTCAGCCGGAGGTGACAAGTGGGCGGGGCGGGGCGGGGCGTCATCATTACACCGTAACGCCCCTGCGGAAGGGAGGGGGGAAGGGGCGACTCCACCCGGAATACGTTTCGCGTTGTGGCAGGTCGGGTTGGGCGGCTGTCCGCTAATGACAGCGCTCGGGGCGCGCCGCGGACGGCGCGACGCGGCGCCCCAAAGCACGGCCTAGTTTTGGCAAAGGTGTGAAACGGCGGCGAAAGGCAACCGCGCCGGCGTGGCGTGGCGCGGCGTCCGCGGGGGCGGCAGGCCCTCTCCCAAGCCGTCGTGTCGGGGAGAGGATGGCCGTAGAAAGTGTCCAGGGCGACATCCTGGCCGGGAGGCACGCGGGGAAACGCAACTGCGAGGCGGAGCGGGGCGGGGCGGGGCGCAGAGGCAGTGATTAGCACGGGCTGGCCTCATTCCGCCCCGCCCCGCGCAGCGCTACTGGCCCAGGCCAGACCGACCGCGGCGGCCCCGCGGCCCCCGCGGACTTTGCCGCGCCGCTCACACTCCGCGGGCTCGAGTCCCGTTTAGCACCACCGCGATGCTCTCCTCGCGGCCGCGCGTCTTCTTTCGCGAGCGTTGCCGCAAGGCTCCTGCATGCGCTGCGGTCGGATGCTAAAAGGGCCCTTGCAGTAACGCGTCGGCCCGTCCCAGTTGGAGCGCCTTATGCGTGTGTGCATGCCGTCAGAGAAAAGACCTGCCGTCACCGACTCGCGCCCCGCCCCGCCCCGCCCCGGGCCGAGGAGTTTCTCCCACGCCCGCGCCGCGGCCGCGATGGCCGGGCCGACGGGCGGGCGTGGCGAGGCGGGGCGGGCGAGGCGGCTGCCCTTGGTCACTTCCCCTGGACCACACTACGGCCCACGCTAGCACCGCCCCGCCAGTGCCCCCTAGTTTCACCGCGAAATACCAAACCTGTGGCGTGGCGGGGCGCACCTGATGAGATTCACGCCCGTTTCCTCCCCTTGTCTCCGCGGCGCGGCCCGGCGCGGCCCGGCCCGGCCGGACTGGCGATCGGTTCTGCTCGATCGGCTGCGGTCAGCCTGGCGCCTTAGTTTGGACAGCAGCAGCGGCGGCTGGTTTTCTACTGTGTGCACGGCGGCGCGATTGTGGCCAAACCCTTTCTCCAGCCGGCTGTAGAGCCTAACCGCGGGGGCGCGGCGGGGCGGGGCGAGGCGACGTGTACTGACCACCTCCACCAGCAGACCACCACACGACTCGACGCGGCGCACGCATCCGTCAGCACGCCAGGGCAGAACGTCGAACCAGATCAGCAGCGGCGCTAGGCTCTGCTCAGCTCAACTTACGGGCCGCGGATTTTTTGCCCACCGTGTCCCCTTTTGGCCGGGACGGGGCGGTTGTAGAGCTCACGATCTGCAGCGCTACTGTCACGTCGGGCCGTGCACAAGTCCTCCAGTACGTAGTTCGGGCACGTAGTGTCATGACGCAACGGCCGCGCCGGGGCCGGGGCGAGGTCGACAGGGCAAGCAGGGCGGTGGTGGTGCCGAGGATTTGGCGGGGGCGGCGCGGGGGCGGCTTGGGGGCGGCACGGGGGCGGCGCGGGGGCGGCGCGGGGTCGGCGCGGGGTCGGCGCCGGGGCGGCGCACACGCCGCGCCGTGGACGGTGGCCGCGAGTGTCGTGCTACGGGCGGCCTATTTATTGACCAGACACGGCCGTATTCGGATCCCGCCGTCGTCGACACGTCAGGTCGACGCCGAGCGCAGGCAGCACTTTTTATCATTTGCCGGCTCACGATGGCCGTGTCACGTAGGGCCGGAGCGCACACGCTGTCCGCGGAGGCACCGCCGACCGCCACCTGCTGCCACGGCAAAAGACAGACGAAAGGAGGAGGATAAACTTTTAAGCACATAACATGTGCTCGCCTCCTGGGCTTGGGCACCCCGACAGCACTGTTGCTGCAGAGGCACTGTTGCATACTTTGCTGCGGCTGCGCTTGCGGTTGCCAGGCACGCATGCAGGGCTCACAAGACAGTGAGGCAAGCGTGGATGAGTTTTTGCGGAAACAAAGTAACCAGCGGCGGCCATGTACGCCGTCCTGACTCACTCCCGCTCGCGCGCCGCATACCGTTGACGGCGACCCTCGCCCGCGAGGCTCGAGTCACCTGCTGCATTGTACCGCCACTGCCGCGCCGCGCCGCAGGCATTGTTTCTCCGTCGTCACTTCCTGGCGCGCCGCGCGCCGTGCGGAACCCTATTCCGAGTACCGATAGAAAATAGCGAGTGTTTCTCGATCAGTCCCTGCTGATAGCAGAGGCGATGGTGCCGCAGCTGCGGTTTGGGCTTGCGGATAGCGAGGCGGATAGTGAGTAAGGCGAGGCAGGACCGGGGAGGGCTCTGACGTCGGGGGCGGGGCGCTGTGGAAGTAATCTAGGAGGGCGTGTTTCTCTCGAGATAATTGGAGATGACGGGCGCCTCTTTATTGGAAGGACGACGTAACGCCTCGCAACTTTGAGCGCGGTGCGCGGCGCGCGCGGCCGCAGCGGGCCTAGCCGGAGCCACCGCCGCGCCGCCAGGCTCCAGGACCTCATAGGTTCCATGGGGGAAACGGGCCAAGGCCGCGGACACCAAGCCGGTGACATCCCGCACTCGAAAACGCGCCTTCTCAAAGTTCAATCCGCTCTAATCAAACCCGCTTTAAAATCGCTGATGTGTGGTGATGAGGCTAAATTCATACAACTTAAACTGATCGCAGGTTTCAAACAACACCAATACATTCGTATAACAATCAAACGAAAATAAAGATTTTCAAGGAAGGTCGCGCTGCTCGCGGCGCGCGGCCTTGGATCTGACATCGCGCATTTGCACGCCGTTTAAAGTGTGTCCGATATTGAAATGGGAAGGGGAAGTTCCCCTCTCCCTCCCGCCGCGGCGCGGCGTGGACGCGACGCGCTGCGCGGCGGTTTGCAACGCGTTGGCTATGCGTTAGCTATGCGCATTGCAGCGTTACACCGCGGGCAAAAAAAAAAGAAGAAAAATCGTCAACGGGGGCGCAGCGGTCTCATTGTGGCGACTAAGTAGCTGATTCACTACCCGGGGAGAGGCGCGGGCCGGGCCGCTGCTGGTGCGAGAGAGACGGCACGATGCGTGGCACACCGGGGCACGGCGACATGACACAGCGCGCCCGCGGCGCCGCGAGCGCTGCGAGCGCTGCTCAGGGACGTCGCGACGGACGCGCGGCTCGGTGTTCGAGCGCTGCGTTCGAGTACACAAAGCGCATCTTTCTTTCTCCTGGCGAGCGAGCGCCTGGTGCGCCGAGCCGGCTGACCCCGCGCGCCCGACAAGGACGGGCGACACACGTGTCGCGGCGCCTCGGATGCGACCTGCTCGACCGCGACACCGACCTGCCCTGCCCTGCCCTGCCCGGCGCGGCACGCATCCTGCCCTCTGCGCGCTTGTACGTCGGTCACTCGCAGGGAAGACCGCGCGCGCCGCGCCGCACTTCGAGGATCACACGTGGGCCGCGCGCCCTGCACCGCGCTGCGGTATATCGTGGTCCAGGCCGAGCGGCGTGTAATGGTTATTACATATCATGACCATTAGAATGCTGGCGATCCCCCTCCTCTCCCTCGCGTGTTTGCGGGTGTGGACACGGTCTGTGGCCAGACCCCCCACCCGGCCCCTCCCCCCGTTCAGGATCTCATTTCCGTTTCCCCAATTCACAGCAGCCTATCGTGCGCGTGCGCGAGCCCCGTGTCGCGGACAGTCGCGGCCGGTCGCGGCGCGGTACCGCGCGGCGACAGATCAGATAGGAGGAGCTAGGGCGCGATGCCCTTCGGCCCTGATTGACAGTAGTAGCCGCCTCGTCTCAGGGACGGGGACGACCAGGCCGCGCCGTGCGAGTGCGTACGGTACACTGCAAAGCGTCCGGCAGCAGACTGCTCTATTTGTCATTCTCATGTCCTCACCGGGGAGATAAACCAATGGAAACGTGCGCCGCGGTGAGCACTGCGAGCGGAACGCGTCGCGTCGGCTCTCATCTAGCACCAGCTCGCGCTGCGCTCGAGCGCTACGGCCAACTATTTGCTCTTCTCGGGTTTGACTAGTCGCGGTAAATTCTTTGTAATACACGGCCAAATAACGAAGAGTGAAAAACGAGTACACCTGGTGCGTAGTGAAGAGGGACGGTTGTCGCCAGTCGCGAGCTCCTTTATTCACCTCATCAACAAGTGAATGATTGCGAACGTGCGGGACGGGCAGCAGGTGGGACGCGGGCACTTCATTCACGGCGTCCCGAGTTCAAGGCCGACAAGTTGGGGATTAGTCGAGGGATTAGAAGATACGGCAGAAGAGACGCGCCCTGATTGGTTTGTTCTCGAATTCGAGAGAGCGGATCGATTTTAAAATAGTTCACTCGGTTGTTGCATTGTGAACATTGTGAACATTTTGGCACTCGAGAGATATGAGCACAGTACTAATAGATTGCGGTCAAAGTCCCACGTGGCGGCAGGCGCGACCGTAGCTATTCAAGCACGTGCTGGCGGTGGGCCGTGAGGTGGACGCCGCCGCCCCGCCCCACCCCGCCCCGCCCCGCCCCGACACCGAGCCAGGGCCCCTCCGCGGCCACGCTGGGCCACCAGCACCACGCTCTGATAACGCCCCGTCCCGCTCCCCGCCCCGACAGGTCTGTTGGGGCCTAAGTGGGCCTAGAGAGACTGCGAGGAGAGCCCGGCACGGCCTGCCCGCCCCCGCCCCGGCCACGCCCGTCGCAGCAGGGCAGACAAACAGCCGTCCAATAAAATCATTAAAAGGGCTTTAGCCGGGCCGGGCCGGGCCTCACCCCACGCGTCACGCCCGAGACGCGCTCCCCTCACATCACGCAGGTGGTGCGATTAGGAGATGCGCCCTCCTCCTCCCCCGCAGCCTCATGACTGCCAGTCAGACACGGCGCGGTACTCATTGCCGTACTTGTTTATACAGCTCTCGATCACTCCTCCTCCTCCTCCTCCTCGTCCTCCTCCTCCTCCTCTCCTCGCACACACGTGCTCATGGAGCAGTGTACCAAGGCGAGCAAGTGCTGCCGGGCCGAGCCGGGCGCCGGGCCGCGCCGCGCCGGGGCGGCTGCTGCAGCGGCTGGGTCAGCAGCTGGGTCAGCAGCAGATCTCCGCGTATAGCGTTATGCCAGCAGCTGGTGGGGCTCCCTGCGGGTGCCGCGCGGCCCGGCCGTGCAGCAGCACAGCTGTGGGAGGAGCAGCCGGCTGGACCAGCTGCAGGTGCGCTGCGCTGCGCGGACATCAGCAACGAGCGCTGCTGAGACGACACAAATTCTATCAGAAACATGTTGAAGAGCGTGTTTCGCGGCTGTTTATTAACGTGACCGAGGAGATAACGCCGCCCCGTTACCCGGCCGGCCGGGCCGTTACCCAATTGCGTCGAGAGAGGAGCTGCGCTGGTCGATAAAGCGAGCCGATCGGCCCGAGAGGTTATCTATCTATCGCCTACCATTTATGTGACGTGACGTCGTCGTCTTCGTTTTTTCGAGAGCTGCTCGCGGGGACCAGGCCATAGGCCCACCCGCGTTCATTGAATACTTACTAGCACCCTCTTTCTTTAAAAAATAATAAAAATAAAATTAAGCCCCTCTTGGACTTGTCCTCCATAGACAGTGCAGAGCAAAGAGCAGAGAGCATTGTGCCCTGCGAGGCGCAGGCCGGGCGGGCCGGCCGGCGCAGCCTTGGGTGGCCTTCGGTCAGTCGGAGCAGTCAGCCTGCTGAGTGGCCGCGAAGTGTAAGTAGTGTCCGCGAAGAGCCATCAACGGATTGGATAGCTCAATTGTGAGGGCGATGTGTGATGGCCGCGCCACGTTCGAACTACCAGCGACATGCATGATTGATAGCGAGGCATGTGTGTGTGCGTGTGTGTGTGGTGGAGGGAGTGTGGACATCGGACACAGCGCGCCGCATGCAGACCCCGGGCCGGGCCGCGGGCTGCACCGCCTGCACACGGCACACGCACACACATACACAGGCACGCACACACACACAGCAAATGTCGCAGAGAGGTTTCAACGCCCTCGGCGTCGAGTACTTTTCCGCACTTTTCCCTTCGGCACACGGGGCTGTGGTCCGCCCCTCGGCCCGCCCCGCCCCGTCACATAGACACAACATGCCACCTCGCGCTGACGAGGCCGAACAGTGCCGCTGGCTGCCCCCCGAGTCATAGCTGCACTACCCGGTCCGGCGCGGCCGGCTGCGCTGTGTGGTCTCACACGTCCGAGGGGAGGGGTCACCCTGGGTCACCCTGCCTGCACAACCGGGGCTCCTTTCGAAACCTCTGAGCCCTTTTTGAAGTCCCGTGGCCCTGCGGTAGTGTAAGGGGTAGGCCAAGGGCTCCCCCGCCCGGCCCGGCCGCGAGGAAGCCAGCAGAAGACTCGTCCCCGCCACCCCCGGCCGCCCCGCACCTCCCGGCCGATTACGGGTGAAAGAGGATCCCGAAAGAGGAACGCGGTAGGATCTCTGTGTCCCCGGTAATGCGAGGCCGTGCACCGCGCACCCCCTGTACTGCAGGCCGGTCGCGCGGGTTCGGGCCAGGTCGGACGCCCCTTCGACGCCCCTGCTTGACCTCTTATACCCCTCGGTGTAGGTATACACCGCAACCCCAGACACCGCCGGGCCCGTCATCACCCTCTTCTCTTCCCCTAATGCTTGAGGCATCCCGCCCGTCTCCACCGCACCGCACCGCCGTGACGTAACATAACGCCGTCGCGTCGCATCGTCGGCTCCTCCCGAGTCAGCAGCGTCGCGCCGCGACCGTCCCTCTGGACGTCACTTCGGGACCGACCCCGCAAAGGAACGCCTCAGCGCCGACTCGACGCGGTCAACTCGCGGCTGACGCGGCTTGGCACGCCGCACTGGAGAACGGGACGCGGCGGGGCGGGGCGGGGCGGGGCTAGACGGTCACTTGACGCTCGGCTCGGCCTGCTCGCACTATCGGTGTGACTTCTCTGAAACCAGGCGGCGCGGCGCGGCATCACAAAAACACGCGCGGCAAAGTGTTTTGTGCCACGACCTGATCTGGCGTCGTTTTATAGAAAGCAATTCCACTCCGGCGCTGGCCGGGCTGGGGGGGTCGCCGACCTCCCGATGCGTTCGCGGCCGATTTGTTTCCAGCAACACTTACGCACAAGCCCCTGCGATGTTAGGCAACATTGTCGAGTCACTGCGGGGTCATTCCCTGCCCTAAAACCAGCTCCAGACTGATGTTTAGTTGCATCTTTTGTCAACGGTGTAGCTACTAGCTACTTCATCATGAGCTAGTACGATAGGCCAGCCGGCAAACATATGACGACGCGTGTGTGTTTGGAGAGGTACAGGACAGGCACGGCGTGCGCGCGGAAGACACATGTCCATATCGGCGCCGCGTATCGTATCGGCGCCTGTCTCTCCGCGTTCCCATGATTCGCTGTAAAACTCGCGTGTTGTCCCGAGGGTCCCAAGTGAAAGTCGCCTCCCCCGCCCCGCCGCGCCCCCGCCGGCCCGCCCGCCCCACCCTCCACGCCCCGCTCACCCCGCCCCGCTCCCGCCCGCCTCGCCCGCCACGCCACGCACCCTTTTTCGTCTAGTCGCTTTGAAAAGTGCTGGCTTAGACTATCCACCAGACGGCGGGCCGGCCCATTTGCTTAAGGCGGTTTCAAACAAAAGACGATAAGCTAACCGTTATCACGAATGTCGAGAAAATTTCGTCAGCGTCCTGCTGTTGTGACGGCCAGTGTGCGCCGTGCGCCAGTGTAGGCACTCGTGGCGGGGCGGGGCGGGACGGGTGGCTTCATGTCCGTCCAGGCCGCGCTGGCAGCGCGCAGCCTCGCCTGGCCTGGCCGCGATGACGACTTGCACGTCGTGGCGGGGCGCGGCGGGGCGGGGCGGGGTGCGGCGGGTCAGGTGGCGTACCAAGGCGCGGCGCGGGTCGTGATGCATGTCGAGACCCAGGCGGGGCGGGGCGGGTCGGCGGGCACGGCGACAACGTCGCGGCGACGTGGAAACGTGACATTTTTATCAAACGGTAGCCGGTGTCCGGTGAGCCCTCCGAAAGCCAGCAGTGAGTCAGTAGTGAGCCACTGTGAGCCCCGAGGGGCTTAGAGCAGCTCAGCGCAGAGCCAAACCAAAGCCAAATCTATGCGGGTGCACCGCGGTGGCAGTAAGCAGGGCTCTCGACGGCCACCGTGCCGCCGGGCTGCGGGGCAGCGGGGGCCCCCCATCCCATACCAGCCCCCACGGGTGGGCCCCGCAGCGCCCCCGAGCCCTTGCGGGAGCCCCACTCAGCACTGCCAAGAGCCCCACCCACTCCAGCGGGCTGCTGGAGCCCGCAGTATGCCCGCCCCGCCCCGCCCCGCCCCGCCCCGCCCCGCCCCGCCCCGCCCCCGCTCTGACAAACTCGCGGTGGATTAACCGAACGGACCAGCGCCACGGGCAGCCGGGCCGGGCCGGATACACTCACAGCATAGGTATCTGCTGCGATCGATCACAGAGCAGAGCTTGGCGCTGCATTGCCTGGCGGCTGCAGGTGGGCTCGGCGTGCGTGCGTGCGTGCGTGCACAGCGTGCGCCGCGCGGCCTGCCTGCACGGCCCTGGCATGGCCATGGCACGGCCCCAGAATGAGTTTCGGACCGCCGCCCCGCCCCGCCGCAGAGCGTGCACGCCAATTGAATTTCAAATTATCCGCCGCAAGACGACGCGAAGCGACCTGCTGGGGCCTAAACGCACCGGGCGCATGCGAGCGGCGTCCGGGCGGAGGCGTGGAGGCGGGTTCAAGGAACGCCCTGCGAGTGGAACACCACACGGACCGAACGCCCGGACCCCCGGACGATCCCCAAGCGGAACACCGACAGCGGGCCAAACTTGTGCGGGTGTTGCGGGGAGGGGCGGGGGAGGGGGAGGAGAGACGGGCCACGGTAGGACCTCCAATGGGCGGGCAGGACCGAGGCGGCAGCGGGGCGGGGCGGCTACTTCGCCTGCTTAAACCGGTCCACATTATACATACCAAACCGTGCGACTTTTTGTTGCAATGAATGAGCAACTTGCGGCCCTCCTGGTCGAGCCGAGCCGAGAGAGCGGGCAGGGCAGGACCTCTCCCTCCAGGCCTCGGGCCACCATGGTGGACGCCGTGGTGAACTTGTACTCGCACAAGTCGCCCGTGCCACAGGACAAGGACCTCGACAAGAGCGGGGCCCTGGAACACCCTGTGAGCCTCGCTGCAGGGTGTCGAGCGTGCTGTGGCCGAGGCTGGGCTGGGCAGGCCAGTCCCGGAGGTGGCCGACCCGAGCTGAGCCGGTCCCACCGCCAGTGTAAGCTGACACCGCAAGTCCACAGGGGCAGGAGGCGGGGCGGAGCGGGGTGTCCGTGGCTGGCCGGGGCCCGGGACACCGAGGCTGCGGTGTGGACGTTCCGCTGCTCCCTCCGAGCTCGGCCGTCCTGCTCCACAAGCCACCTCCAGGATGTCCCGGCCCGGCCCGGCCCGGCCCACGCCGGCCGCCACCCAGCGGACCATCCGCCTGCTTTTTCGGCGTGCTCCAAAGGAGTCACGGGGAGGCGGGGGCCGAGCCGAGGGGGTAGGGGCAGGGCAGGCATGCCGGTAATCTTATCGGCAGCATCTCTGACCGCCGCCCGCCCCGCCCCGCCCCACTCCGCCCCGCCGCTGCTCGCTGCAGGAGGAAGCGCTTGCGCTCCGGCCCGGCCCCGGCCGCGCCTGGAATGAAGTCGCCAAAGCCACGCCGACGTCTGGGAGAGCCACGACGGGGCGGGCCGGGCGGGGCGGCCGGATTGTGCGAGCCGGAGCGGCCCCGGCCCTCAGCCCGAGCGGAGCGCTGGTTAGTGCTGAGGGCGTAACTCGGGGCGCAGCTGTTTCGCAACGTGTCGCAGCCACAGCCAGCGGCGTGGCGGCGGCCCTGCTAAGCCCATCCGGGTCGCAGGGCGGAGAGCCGGCTGCGCTGCGCCGCGGCCCGCGGGGTGGCATCGCGCTAAGTGAGTGAGTCGGCGAGAGAGGAGCGGCGGGGCGGGGCGGGGCGGGGAGGCGCCATGCCGCGCCGCGCCGGGCCGGGGACCTAATCCCCCTCACTCTGTAAAGGCTGTTTGAAGCGAGAATAAATAAGATAAGTGCGCTGCGAGGCGTGGCCAGGCCCGGCCCGGCCCGCCGAGGCAAGCCGTGTTCCCGTCGCACGCGGGGCGGGGCGGGGCGGCGGGGACAGACTTTACCCCACTGCTCTAGGCCGGGAGGTGCACGCGGCGTGCCACGCCACGCCGGCTCCAGGGGGCCAGGCCGGCCTGCGCGCTTATCAGCCAGACGGACACGGGCGCATGTCTACAGCCAGGGGTGTATCAGTATTCCAACCCGAGCCGAGGAATCGGACCTTTTTCTGTCAGTGGCTGCCGGTTATTGCACGCCTGAACGGGCGGGTCGGACCACCCTACCCGTTACTGAATTCAGTCCGCGGCGCGCGCGACCAACCTTCGGGGGGAGGAGGGGGGGGACTAGGGCAGCCATTGGGAGGACAGCGGCAGGCTGAGGGCGTGATCTGCAAGCAGACCAGTGGGACCCGCGGCGCAGTGGAAAAAGTGCCCGCCGTGTCGCGAGCAGGACCGAGTGTAGAGAAAGCCACTCTACGCAATCGTTATTCAATGCACTTCCCTTGCAATGCTCTTTCGCGGCGCCTCTGGACGGAGGCGCCACGGCGCAAGGCGCGCGCGAGACGCGAGAGGCGGGGGAGTGGGGGGGCGGAGTGAGGCGCGATTAACGAAGCGCGAATCGCTCTGCCGTTTAAACTCTAATCAAGCTTGGCGCTGACGCGGCGCGGCGCGGCGCTCCTCCGTGACTGGCCGATACACAGAGGTGCTTTATGCCGGCGCGGGGCGCGGCGCCATGAATCGGCGATTCCTGCCGGACGGCCCAACCGCGTGGCGTCGCAGCAGGGAGAGAAAAAAAAAAGATCGCGGTGTCGCTCTGGGGGTCACCGCGGCCGCGCCGCGGTGCGGTCCGGGGCGGGGCGGGACGGAGCGGGGAGCAGGGAGAAAGACAAGAGACGTGTGTTCACGGCCGCCCCGTGCCGCGCCGCCGTCGGTTTGGTTAGGTTAGGTTCTGTGTTTGGTTCGCAGACGTGTTTGCCTTTACCGTGTGCTGGCAGAAGCTAGGCTCCTCTGGAAAAGTTTTTTCTGCTGTCGGACAGACTCTCGCCCTGTCGGGGGGCCCCGCCACGTACGTACCGCCCCGCCAGCACGCTCCTCTCGAAGCCCCCCAACCCGCCCCGCCCCGCGCCACCACGCCTCGGGCGGGGCCCCTGACGGGGTGGGCCACCCCCTCGCGATAGGGGTGGGGAACGCTCAGGGCGGGCGGGGTCCCAAACATGCGCGCACGTGGTCGATAGCCATGCAGCGCCAGCTGCGCCGGTCGGCCGCAGACAGACGCCGGGCGCCGGCCGGGCGGGGCGGGGCGGGGCGGGGCGGGGGCGCCCCTCCACCAGCGCTAATTCATCCGATCCAATAAGTGTTCGTACAAAAAATAGTTACGTACTTCCCGGAACGACGGATTGATTCGTGCGTCAGCACATTTAACGACAGTCATTTATGCCTTTTTTCGCCCCCAGTTCCGCGGTAGTACACCATGACCATGGTGCTGAACAGCACCGGGGCCGCTGCTGTCGTTGCTGCCGCTCCTGCCCGCCCGCCCCGAGCCTGAGTAATGCGGCAATACTTCACCTGCACTCGCGGCGCATCACTATGGAGCCATGTGCCCGGCCCAGCTGGGCGCGCGGCGCGGTCACCGCGAACTTTGTCCCGCCCGCATGTCGTGGAGGATGTGTCAAAACGCGAGACGCCCTCGCGACGTTTATGACGCTCGCCGCAGAGTTACTTCTGACTCGCGCGGCCGGGAGTTACGCCCCGCCCCGCCCCGCCCCGCTTCGCCGGAGGCTGGATCAGGGAATTCCACTGAGCGGCGAGCCGCACGGGAGTACAGTCAGCGGGGGCGCGGCCTGGGCTGGAGGTTCAGGAGGTCCCTGTCGCGCTGCCGTGCTCGCGTTGGCCGGGGTCCCCCCGGGGGGTCCTCCGTGTCGTGCCCGCCCGCGCCGCGCCCGCGCCCCAGCCACGCCCCGTTATTAAAAGGATTCAGAGTGACGGCAGGAATGAGAGTAATCGCTCCAATTTCACGTGCAAGGACGCCCGCGGCGTGGCGTGGCGTGACGCGGGGGCCAGCTCCGCTGCGCCGGCCGGGCCGCGCGGCTTACGGATGCCGATAGATCATTGTGAGGTACAGCTGGGGAGGGGGCATTCATGAGTATGCAGACTGTGGACGCTAGAGACACTGTAATGGCGGGCTTGGCCCGTAGTGATTTAACGCCTCCAGCGCACATTTTTGCCTGGGGGCTAGGTAAAAAAAAAAAAAAAAATAGAAACATATTAATAAACCATCCCGTTTTCTGGAAAGGGGGGCGTTTTGAATAAAAATACTGTACTCCTCTATTTTAAGAGCCATTTTCTGTCGTGTGAGTACACTGTACCGCCATGCAGGCGTGCATTCGGGTTGCCTACGGTGCAGGGGTTATTAGGGAAGGGACGAAGGGAACGGGTTGTTTCGCTGTAGGCACACTAGGATCTTCTGATCTGCGAGACAGAAAAGGCGCCGTCCGAGGCGCCGTCGGTTTTATTTCGAGGGGGCCCGTCCCAGATAAGAGCTGCATATGGTATTCAAATGCGACGCTCGGCGCTCGGCGGGGCGCGGCGGGGCAGGGTGGTGCGGGGTGGGGCCCGGTGGGGCGCGGCGGGGTGGGGCGGTGAGCGGGGCGCGGCAGGGTACTCTGGTTTAGGTTTAGGTCAGAGGCCGTGTCCGTGTCCGCGTCCTTGTCCCTGCGCGCCGTGCCGCGAGGCCGCAGCAGGCGTATAGCGTGGCAGCCAAACAAGCGAGTGGACGTCTCGTCTAGTATTACAAACTTCCGTTCCATTCCTCTCGTGGCGAGGCGAGGGCTCCTGTCCTGTGGAGCCCGCCGGCCCGGCCAGCAGCTGCCCCCGTCCTGCCGCCTCGCCTCGCCTCGCCTCGCACCGACGAGGAAGATGAGCCCTCCCCATTCATCCCTTACGACAGGTGCCCTGCCCTGCGCGCCGTACAGTGCACGCAGCGCACAGCCCTACTCGCTGCAGAGCGCGTCTGCGACCTCGTCCTCGTGGTGCAACAGGTGGTGTGGACTGAACGCGGACGTCCTACTTTGGACGGCCGCGTGTGTGTATTGTCCTGTCACAGGGAACGAAGCCTGTACTCCAATCAAGCTCCCCCTCCTCCTGTACCTCACCTCACCGGGCCCTCTATCGCGCGGCTCGGCTCGGCGCGGCGCAGATGTGCATGTGCATATGGACGCCGCGCCGCGCTGCGGCCCTGCTGCGATATCTAGGCCGGCGCGCGGGCCGCGGCCGCATCTTCAATGGAGCGCAGTATAGCCGGCTATCGATAACAACAAGTAGTCTGCATTAAAGTAATCTCCATGGCCAACACCACCCTCTTTTGCAAGGATCCTCGCACCAGCATTCTTTCTTACCTCCCCACCAAGCTCGGCAGTTCTAAAGTGTCATTCTATTGCCCCCATTTTGCAGCGGCACAGAAGAGCTTTTTGTGTCGCGGCTTGACTCGGTATCAGCATCAGCCAAGAGCCAGTGGCGGCCACTGTGCCTGCCGGCCCCGGCCCGGCCCGGCCCCACAGCTGATGGCTGATAAGTCTATAAGGCGCGAACGCAGAGGCGAGCTGCAGGCAAGCTGCGGTGCAGCGGGCTCCCCTCCCCCTCGCAGCGAAATCAAGCAGGCTCAGCCCGTTCTGATAAACTGAGTATCTGACAGGGGAAAATATTTATAGGTCACTAATCGGCTCTTCTCACTCCGTCCTTTACTGGTTCGGGATTTTGGTCTTCCCCGCGTACCGTTGAACTTAGTTTCTTACTTCGCCACCTCCGCTCGAATGGCACGGGAAAGTTGTTTGAATTCATGACCCCTTGCCCTTGCTCCGCCATCCCCCGAGACACAGTGCGCGACCGCTACTCCAACCGCTCACTGCAACCGGTGTTTTAAATGCACGCGTGTTACAATGGCCTCATGGCTCGAAACGACTCGACTCGACTCTCGCCACCAATTCAAGGCGCTAACATGTCTGCAACGTACTGGATAAATGCAGTGAAACTGACAGTATTGCTTAGTACTGTTTGAACTAAACTAGAAAATTGGCAGGTTGACATTAAGGAATACACTATATTGTCCGTTTTGAATATTATTTTGTGTATTGTGTATTTTGTGTGCTAATTTTAATGTCATATTTACGCTGTACTTAAGTGTATGCATGTATTTTCTATTTTACTCATATCTAGCATATTATGAAAAAATGAAGCTTCTGGTAGTAAGGGATCTTGTGATTCAAGTAACAAAAGTTTGTTTCACTAAGCATTTGTAAAATTTATTTGTTACTGAGTGAAATTTACAAATGATTACAACTGTACAAGGCAAAAGGCAGTGAGACAATAATAGTATTCACATAGCTTTGCCTTGGGAATGTAAGAGGAATATGCTTGGTCAGTTCGACTGGTAGAAGAGAGTGCTTGGAATCTGCCGTATTGACTGCACTTCTCTTCAGCAAAATAAGAGTACAATATGGTCCCAATAATACAAGTACAAAAACTTTGTGCAAACTCAAAATTAATACTTAATATCAGACTTGTATGTAATAACTGGAATCTTGATAATGACAATCCAAAATCTACATTACAAAGGTACAAATTGGAGAAGGCACATTTGGTGATTGTACTCGTTTCCAACACTCCGTCAAAATAATGACATTCCACTGAAGTGGACACAATATAATGAGCATTTTAACAGCTGCAGCAGATTACAGAATGTACAGCTAGATACATTACTTTCTTTTAGAGAAGGATTTCTTAAAATTTCAGCTGGTAGACATAATAATGATTTTTTTTCTGGAATAAATAAAACTCTAAACATGTATGTTTAAAATTATAACTCAAACATTCCTCACATGAAACAAGTCAATTTGACCAACTACAGGATAAAACCCAGCAAAGATAATTCCTAGATAATTTTTACACAGAAGTAAAAAAATACAATAAACTAAATATAATATACTAAGATCACAATCTTGATAACAGTGTACATCTCTTTAAAATTAGCACTCATGCACACACACACATTCACACAAACAATGCATCTCACATCATAACAGCAAAGAGAACAAATTGATGAGTCTTCTGCAGAATGAGTGATAATGTAGACAAATATCACAAAGCAAAAATTGTTTCAAAAACTCCTTCAATTTGTGGATGAATCTCAAAACAAAGGGGAAAGAAAAAAAAGTCCCTCACTTTCCAATTACTGAAACTTAAATTGCTCTGATAAGTTGTCAGCCTAGCACATCAAAGTAAATCTGGTTTGAGATCCCCAACAGAATAATGGCAAGGGGAACAAACAATCATGATATGAAGTTGATTTACAAACAAATGCACTGTCAAAAATAAATAAATTTAGGGGCAATATTTGCACTTTAAGTCAATGAAGCTGTTAGTCAGTTGATAGATAAACAGATTTTGCTTAAGATAAAATTGGTATGAAACCTCTGATTTGTATGGTCCCAAAACCTCTGATGACAGGAATTAATTATTGCAAAAGTAGGTTCTAGACAAGAATAAAAATTGAACCCATAATAAAACACCCTTCTGTCAGAGAAAAGAATAACTAAAATATAAATAACATCTACAATCGGCAGTGTGAGATCTTCTTCAATCATGAAATATAATGTATGATTACTGTCTATAAGAATGATACATAATTTTCAATTAATTTCATTACATTTATAACATTTATGTACAATGGAGAAACACTTTAGCTGGCAACTATGTAATTCATCCGCAATTTTAAGTTAGCCATGGCTAAAGTCATTTTATCAGATTAAAAACACTAATAAATTTCTTCAGTCATAACTAATGCAGTCAAAAGTTGATCTAAGATAACTTTCATCCCAAAGGTAATCAGTATTTGTCTTGAGAGGTTTTGGGCCAGCCCATGACTTTGCACAGAGCTTTCCCTTTAACTTTTCCAAATTTAAAATCAAAACATGTCAAATAACCCACTCTTTTATAGTTTACACAGCATGCTAGAAAATGTAGCCCCATGGTAAACAAAAGAAGGAAACAAAAGACAGATACTAAAACAAATTAGCATACCAGCCCCAAGAAATTTAACACTTAAAAAATTTGCATCAATTATGAATGGCAGGATATACTAAACCTATACTTCACAATTTATTAATTGCACCATGAGACTAGTCTAGTCATCTCATGATAGCACATGGGTTGCAAGTTGCCACACATGAGCAGGAAGCTCGGGATTTTGAGATAACATGGAGTCCAAAATATAAAAAAAAGAGTAAGAAAAAATTGACAAGTCTTTGAGCTTGTTGATCACAGGAAGGTTCCTTCCATCATAAACAAAAAGATATTGCTTGAGGCAGACACACAATATTTAATTTCATACCATCTCAGAACACATTCTTTGAACTATGAAGTCTGAGGCTCACAGCTTAATGATAATATGGAATGAAGAACACAGGTTGGATATTTCACTTAAGCTTCATCTATCATTGAGAACTACAAGATGAAGACTGACTTAAGAGCCCCAATAATTTGTTTCACAAAAATTCTGACGATTGAACATTTTTAAACACGTTCCTTGCCCTCTAATTTTTTGGCAAGATCAGCTATGAGTTCCTTGAATATAAGAGGGTCGATGTTCCTCGACAGCTGATACAGAATGAACCAATCACCAATCTGACACTTCTTCGTGATGGTTTCAATTTCCTCAAATGGACCAAGACGGGCACGAGAACGAAGCAGGTACATCCTCATTTTCATGAAGCAGATCACACACACACGGTACACCATCATGAGGCCAGTGCCAATGGAAAGGAGCACAAACCAGAACCACAAGAACACATAGATTTTCTCATTAACGATATTGAGAGGCAGCACACAAAGACCATCAAAGGTCTGCACCGAACCAGAGGGACCATACTTGTGGAAGGTGCATTTGGTTACTTTAGGGAACACTCTGGACATGGGGTCACCACGCTCTTCAGGCTCCATCTCGGTAAACTTGACAACATCGGATCCATAGGTGGTGAACTCTCCGTCCAGGAACAAGTCCATGAAGTAGATCTGCCCCACAACATTAATGAAGTTGAGGGCTTCGCAAATAAAGAAGCGGAATGCATAGAAATTTTGCTGATGAAGATTGGTTGTGAAGTAGTCCACCAGAAGCTTTTTGCGGTCCTCCTTACATTCCTCCGTTACAACAGGGCAGTTGAGGTCCAGGACCAGCATCTTGATGCGGCCACCCTCCCAGGTCTTCCAGAGGTAGCGTGGGACGTAGAAGAGGATGGCTTGGAAGAAGAGAGCAAAGCACACCCATTGGTAGTACTTGTGATATTTTACTTCGTCCCGATCCGTATGAGACGCCACCCCGGGCTGGATCACATCCTTGCCGATACGGCCATTGCCCCGGTTGGGGATGGTGAATGTGGAGTAAATCCAGCAGTACGTATCCATAACATTGAGGGGAATTTCATCCACAATGCAGTCGATGGGATCTCCAATGTATTGTCTTGAGGTCACTAGCAGTGAAAACGCAATCAAAATGATCACGGTGGCTTTATAGTGGAGCCTGAACACATTGTTGTCAATATAAACCGAGTCTAGCTTGAGCAGACCCTTCACAGAGCCAAAAACGTCAAACATTTTGGCGTTTGAGGCGGCAAATCCTCACTAAAAACAATCCTTTGTCCACTTATTCTTCACTCACACACACAAACACACACACATAAATTCACACAACGCCACACGCCCGCCCTCAGACCGCCTCCCTACGGAGCTCTCGGGGAACAACTGCCAACTGCTCGCTCGCCGCGGCCCGGCCGAGAGTTGAGTGGGGCAGCCGCCAGAGCGAGCCAGGAGACGGCGGGCCGGGCGCCGCGGGGTGGGAGTGCGGGGCGAGGCGGGGCGAGGCGAGGCGGGGCGAGGCGGGGCGGGGCGGGGCGGGGCGGGGCCGGGGCCAGGCGGGGCTGGGTGAGGCGGGTGGGTAGGGGAGGGTTGGGGAAGGGGAGTCGTTTGACTTACAGCTACTGGAGGGCCGAACTGAAGAGAGGGCAAAAGAGGAACAGCGCAAACTGCTGTGGCTGCACGGTAGACCCGTCCCGTCTCCTCTTTGTCAATCTTGTGCAGCTTTCCTCCAAAGCCACAGTGTCAGTAGAGGGTGGATTCCCAGACCCTGCCAACCCCTTCGCCGCTGAGTCGACAGCCTCGCGAGCGGGGGTCGCGCGGGTCGCGCGGTGCTCGGGTGCATCGCCGTGCATCCAGATTGACCCAGCACTACCTCACCCTGGTCTAGGATGGAGTGCTATTGTATCGAAGGTCGCGGGGTGGGGAGGGGAGGGGAGGCAGAGGGAGGAGGCCGCCCCGCCCCACAGGACAGGGGTGCGCCACGCCGCCGCGCGCTCCGGATGTGGAGGGCGAGGGGCGGGCCGGTCCGGCGGGGTGGCAGCTGTACGTCAGGGGTTGCGCAGGATGACGTAACAGGACCTTGGAGTTACAAGACAAAGCGAGATGCAGGCGGCGGATGAGGCGTCATGGTCTTCCCTGAATAAAAAGGGCGTGTGCAGGGGGCGCAGGGCGCAGGCTGGGGCACAGCTGTGTCTCCGTGGGGCCCGGGGGGTTGAGGTGGGGGCTGCAGTTAGGCCCGAGAGGGGGGCTACGTGAGGACGGCGGCGACGGCGACGCAGCCGACGCAGTCGCACGGCATCCACGGGGCCCAGCCGTTCCCACCAATGGGGCCGGAGCGGGGAGGTGGGCAGGGCGGGCAGGGCAGGGCGGGTAGGTGAGGAGAGTCGAGGAGAGAAAGACGGGCGGAGGCGCGAGGCCCGGAGGAGGGAGAGGGAGAGAGCGAGAGAGGAGGCTACGGGAGGAATGTCAACGACACTCGGCCTGCTTGGCTCTCGCTCGGTCGGGTTGGCCATGCCCAGGCCGGGCCGGGCCCCGGGCCCGGGCAGGCCGTGGCTTGGTTGGAGCTGCAGCGATGCCAACTCTCCGCGTCTCCCGGCCCCGGCCCGGCCGCCTCTACTCGGCTCCCCGCCCGGCCCCGGTGCGGCTCCAGGTCTCTCCCGCACCGCCCCGCACCGCCCCGTGCTCGGCTCGCTGTGATTGGATTGGAGCGGCCAGTTGAGCCCGCCGCGCCGCGGCCGGGCTGGGCCGGATCGGACCCGAGCGAAAGTTCCGATCGGTCAGGCCCCAGCCCCAGCTCAGCCCCAGCACAGGGCGGCTCACGGCACGGCCCGTCCCACGCCCTCGCGTTGGATAAGCCTCGCGGTAAGCCCGCGTGGCGGCGCCGTCCCAAACACGCGGACGTGACGCCACCTGCCCCGCCCCGCCCCGCCCCGCCCCGCGCGCGACGCGATGGGTTCAATGAACCGCGTCTCCTCCTCCAGGTTGAATGGATCCGGCCGGCTGATCTGCAGCGCGCTGTGCGGAGGAGGCATGAGGGTATGTCGCGTAGAGCCACCCCCGCCCCGCCCGCCACTAGTGCGGCCCGGTAAGCACTAGGGTGTAGCGTTCTGGGTCGACTTTTGATTTTGAAAAAAGTGCCCCCCTCACTTGCAGCCATTTTCGATGTAGTTTCCGAGACCGACCTTGTTTTTTCGATCAGACAACATCTTGAGCCTCCTACCCGGCCTCAAAGTTGGAAATTTCACTGTGCTGCCGCGGGAGGGGGGGGGTCAAAAATCCCGAAAAATTGCGTGACGTATTTTGTGCACGGCCCCTAAGCAAGCGGGGCGGCAGCACGGTGACATGGTAATCCCTCTAATGAAGCCAAGCAGGAGCGGCTACGCCGTGCCTGCATGTGCACGTCCGGGCCGTGCTGCTCGGGGCGGGGCGGGGCGGGGCGGGGCGGGGCGGGGCGAGGGTTCGGCAACTCAGCACTGTCCTCGTCGAGGTACCCGTGAGGACCGGACCAGTGCGTACGAAGGCGAAGGGCCTGAAGGCTGAAGGCTCCCCTTACTTACTCCCTCTCTCTCCCTACAGTGCCCTGAGGCGCACGGCCCCACCCCGCCCCGCCCGTAGCGCCCCGGAACGCCCCGGAGCCTGCGGCCGGAACTCTATGACTCGACTCGGATCCGTGGAAGAGCGTGAGACACGCATGGCGGATGACGTGTGCGGGGCGGGGCGGGGCGGGGCGGGGCGGGGCGGGGCGGGGCGAGGGCGGAGCTGTAGGCGGCCGGGCCGAGCCGTGTCACACTCAAAGAGGGCTGGGCCCCTAATCCCGCTCCCGCAGGTACCCCGCATTCACCACGGTGATTGGAATCCCCCGTGCGCTTCTGCAACCCTCTCCCCTCCTCCTACCGGAGCCGAAGGAAGCTGAAAGCTATGGCGCTCCCGGGCTCTCCTAAGGTGCGCGCTGATCTGGCTGATCGGAGACCTGCATGCACGTGCCGTCTTCTACTCTACTCCCTTTTGGCGGAGTTCCGGGCGTAAAGGGACGACTCTTTTGGGCGTGTCGCCACCGCGGGTGGACCCGGGATCGGGATGTTCCCGTTGTCTGCCGCCACCGGACCGGCAGGGTTCATCACACTCTCTGATCCACGGTACGGCGAAAAGTGACGTGCCCCGCCCCGCCCCCGCCCTGCCTTCCTTCCACTCCAAGCGCGGCGAATCGGAATTTCCACGCCTCTCACAACAAAGCGTGACAACAAACCCGCGCGGAGCACCGTACGTACTCGCCCAAAAAAGTGAAGCGGAGCGGAAGCGGGGGGTGCCCATCCCAGACAACAAGGTGCCGCCCCTCCCGGCCCCGCCCGCCCAAAAGCTGTCCGACGGACAACAACTGCCTCATCAGTACTAAGCAGACGCGTGCGGAAAATATTTTTATATACACGATGAGGAAAGCGTTTGCGTTTGCTAAGGCGGAGTCGAGCCGCACGCTGCTTGCAGGTTTCGACGAGTTTGGGCAGGCGGCGCGGCAGCGGGCGGTGCCGGAGGGTTTTGGTCCACCAGCTCGCAACCGCGGGGCGGGGATAGAGAGGGAGGGGAGGGGAGGGGAGGGGGAGGGCCCCCCTGTACTGCCTGAACAGGTCTCAGCACAATGCAGCGGACGCCCCCACCCCGCCCCGCCCCGCCCCGCCCGCCTGGGGCTCCGGCGGCAGGACTCCGGCTTGGGCCCCGGCGCGGGCGCGGCACGGCGCGGCACGGCGAGGGGCGTGGAACTCCCCCCGCAACTCTCGGCACGGCACGGCACGGCTCGGCTCGGCGCGAGCAGCTTGGCAGGACGGGACGGGACGTAGACGGGCTCGACCCGAACGTGCTGGGCCGGCAGACTCGCTCCGCTCCACTCGGCGCAGCGCAGCGCGGCCGCGGCGGGCTGGACTGGACAGGGCATCGAGGTCATCGCCCCGATCGCGGGCTGCGCCTGCTGCACCGCCACCGCGATCTGCTGCGGGCGGGCCGCAGCGTGGGGCGTAAGTGCGGGGGTAAGCCGCCCGCAGGAGATGGCATCGGCGCGACCCGACCCAACCTGGGAGCCCGGCGATACACGAGAACGAACGTACAGGAATATTGCAGCGGGCGCGCTGAGAACATGGGGTGTCTAATCTTGGAGTAGGGCTATGTCACAAGAAGGTCCACCCGGGTCATGAGTTTGGGGGTCCTGCGCCCCGCTCCGTTCGGTCAGAGACGCGATCCCAGACCTGCCCTAACACCGGACGCGGCAGACCCCGCAGACCACGACGCCATAAACGAAACGGACCCGCCTCTGATTTGGGGCCAACTCGCCGCCGCGGTGAACGCGGCGGAGCGTGGCACAAAGTAGAGGGAGGGGACGAGGGAGGAGAGCTCACACCAAACATCTGCACGCCGTGTTTGTCTATTCACAGTCGCCTCGTCAATCGGAACTCGACCGCCGCGGCGGCGGCGGCGGCACGCCGTACCTCCCTGCTAATAGCCACAAGTGGCATCAATAACGAGGGGGAATCAGCGAGGCGGAGGGGAGGGGGGGGGGGCGCCACCAATCAAAAACACGCAACAAGCTGCGACCAATACGAGCTGTCGCCCCGCGCGCCGCGGCATCGGCCAGGAGGATGTTTCCTGTAGAGAGATTATAAGAATTTGCCGAGACTTTTCTGGATGCAAAGTCAAGTCGGCAGTCTAGAAGTGGCGGTGCCTGTCAATGGGACACGAGAGGCTGCCGGTCGGCGGAGACCAGGGGACCGCTGCTCGCCGTGCCCTGCCCGTGCGGCACGGCGCTGGGCCGGCAGCGCGCCCGACCGGCGTGCGCGGCGCGTTGCCTACCTCCGCCTGCAGCGTGCAGCGCGCTGCTCGGGACGGAGAAAGGTCGTTTCTGTTTTCCCCTCACCGCCCCCGCTCCGCAGCGCAGCGCACGGGTGCAGCAGGGCGCGGCGCAGCACAGCGAGGGACATTATGTACAGTGGCCCCTCACACACGTGCTCTGGCACGGGCGTGGCGGGGCGGGGCGGGGCGGGGCGGAGCAGCTCCAAATAGAGCCTAAAGGGGGGCCCTTCCGCGGGGGCAGACGGGGCCCTTCATGTGGGGGCCGCAGCAGCGGGGCGCAGGCGGAGACGCCACGCGGGCGGAGGCGGAGAGACGCCGCCGACGAGGATACGGTAGGACAGCGGTCATGGCGAGCTGCTGGACGAGGACGCGCGTTAGGGACGCGCCCCGCCCTGCCCCGCCCTGCAGACGCTTCTCCAGGACGCGATACTCGTTTAGGACGGCCGTGTGCTCAAAGACGCCCAATCGTACCAAGTTGTGTGACTGGCGGGGCGGGGCGGGGCGGGGCGGGGCGGGGCGGCAGGGCTCAGCAGGACCGCCGCGGTGTTGCCATGTCTCCGCCGCGGCTCCCCCCGGCCCACCCCGGCCCGCCTGTAGCGGCGGCGGCACTACTTGCAGTCCTGCGGCGAAGGGAAGGGAAAGGGGCAGCTCCAGCCAGGCAGCCTCCTTGAGGAAGGCGGGGGGCGGGGGGCTCTGCACAACATGGCGGCCTGGCTCGGCTCGGCTCTGCCCAGGCCCTGCCTGCGCCAGGGGGACGGACACGCCGCTGCTGCAGGCGCCGCGCCGCGCACCGCGCGCCCCGCCCCGCCCCGCCCCGCCCCGCCCCGCCGCTCCGGTCCTGGTCGAGGAGTGCTTGAGCTTGATGGAGAGGCAGGGCCGGGCCCGCCCCGCCACCTGACACCGCCATCACTCAAGAGCAGCATTAACCTGCGTATGGGGAAATTAATGGGAGGCGTAGGTTTAGGCTAAGTACCCGTCGCCAGGCCGGCACCGGTCTGTCCCGGCTCAGGGAGAAAGGGAGGAGGAGGAGGAGGGGGGGGGGTGTCCCTGGAAAGCCGGACGGGAGGAAACCTCGCGATCACTCGCGCGGCTGGCTAAGCGTGCACTCCGGGCTCCGGGCCGGTGCTCCGGGCTGGAGGGGCTTCCCACCTCCGAGAGGGACGCACTGCCGTCGTGCTGCCGCACCGCGCGGAATATTTTCGTCACACAGTAATCCGTAATCAGTAATGTCGGAAAACCGAGGGAGAGAGATGGTCAGGAAATCCACTGCTGTGCGTGAGAGATAAAGGGATGGAGAGAGAAAAAGAAAAGGGATAGTGCGTGTGTGTGCGTGCGCGCGCGCGCGTTGATGTGTTACAAGCGCCTTGGGAAGGCGTCCTCCACGTCCGGGATCTAATTTCAAATTGTGGCGAGGGGGCGTGAGACGTCAGAGGCCGGGCCGGGCCGGTTCAAAGCGCACGCGACAAGGGGCCGCCGGGCGCGACGGGCCAGACAACGTGGCCCCTCCCCCCGCCCCGCCCGCAGCTAGAGCAAACCTCACTCCCTGCCCCTAATTGGTTCAAGGGCGATTTCGTTGAGTCGCGGGGCGGGGCAGGGCGGGGTCGAGCTATGCACAGCACAGCTCTGGGCTCGGCGACGTGCCTGCATGAGCTTTGGTTCGCCCCGTGTGCCTAGGGGCCCAGCCCGGCCAGGCCCTGTGTAAGTGGCAGGGTACAGGAACGGGGCTCCTGCAGCGCGACTGCAACCGCCTGCAGTTTCTGCTCCTGCAGTACGCGGCAGGGGGCGGGGCTGCCTGGCCTGCCTGCAGCTCCTTGCGGGTGCTCCAGCCTGCTCCTGTGCAGCCCCTCCCCCCCCCTCCGCTCCAGCAGCTCCAGCGGCTCCAGCGCCGTCGGCAGGGCCGCGCGCCGCACTGGGCTCTACGTATCGGCTCGGCTGGGGGCTGGGCTGTCCTCGCGGCCGATTGGCCAACTCGGAATAACGCTTTGTTAGGGCGTAATTAAAAGAGTCGTGGCCGCGAGGAGCGCCGCGCCGCGCCGCGCCGAGGACGGAGCGGAGCAGTGCCTCCGCGCCGCGCGGCACGACTCTTCCGTTTTTCGACACCTCCTTGGAACCAATCCAATCCGAGTATTTCATTTTTTTGGTTTTTAATTGCCGCGTCGCGCGCGCGAGAGCGTCTTAATCCATCAAAGTCACGGCGGCCTGAATCGTTTTCTTCCCCCTCTCATTTTTGCATACATTTGCGCGGAGCGGCCGGGCCGGGCAGGCCGCTCCCAGGTGTTGGCCGGCGTGCCGGTGCTGGTCTGGCGTGCTGGTGGTGGTGCGGGGCCCTGCCGGGGCGGGGCGGGGCGGGGCGGTGTGTCATGGCGTTGGCTCGCACCAGGGCCGGCACCGGCATGGGCATGGCCCGAGGGAGGACTCACGGCACGGAGAGAGCAGAAGCGACCGAGCAGCGCCGCGCAGGCCAGGCCAGGCCAGGTGTATAAGGAGAGATCCAGTCTCAAGACAGAAGGCTCTCTTCTGCAGGGAGGCCTGGGCTGGCTGTCCGCCGCTGTCCGCCCCTGCCGGACTGTCCTGTCCTCCCCGGCCCCGGCCCCGGGTGTGAGTGCGCGTCTGGCTATGCGGGTGATTCACACCCGGCTTGACTTATTGGCGACGATGCAGGAGTCCTTGGAGGAGGCGAGGATGTGGTCGAACAGGTCCTTGGAGAGATGCGTGGAGAGAGACACGCAGAGAGGCGGAGGGAGAGTACGACAGAGAGGCACAGCGCAGAGCAGCGGCGGAGTGGGAGGCGAGCCCGTGTGCGTTTTGTCTCGGCTGTGGCTGTTGCCAAGGCAAAACGCTGTCGCTTGCTCCGGGAAGGCAGGAGAGCAGGCAAACGTTTTGCAGATGCGACTCCACGAGTAGTCGGTTGTGCCGGGATGCTGGCGCGGCTGAGAGGCGAGGAACACGTCCTGCGACTGTAGCAGCAGGGAGCAGGGGGCGGCAGTAGCGGCGGCAGTAGCGGCACGGTAGCCGCAGAGTGCAGCGCGGTGGCTGCAGGACGGCCCCGGCCCCGGCCCGCCTGCTGCTGACGTCAGCCTGCGGACTGCGGACCTTCCGTGCACGAGAGGCGGACTTTCCACAACTTAGAATAGGTTGCGATCGAAAAGCATTTTCGTCTCGTTTTCCGATCGATTTTTTTTCTGCGGGGGGAGGGGAATGAATCCCTTGTTGGGACGCGGGCGGGCGGATTGCTTGCAGTGTAGGCTGCAGCCATGCCGCGCCTTTATGTCCGTCTCACGACGCGGGGCGTGGCGGCGCGCGGCCCCGCTCCGCTCCAGGCTCCAGGGCTCCTCTCCAGCTCCAGCCTCAGCCTCCAGCCCGGGCCGCATGCATGCAGCCCAGCCGGTCCGGCCCCAGCCTGCCCCGTCCGGTCAGGTCCGGTCTGGCAGGGCCGGCCGGGCGGCTCGGCTCGGCTCGCAAGGCACCGTCCGGGTCGGGTACAGAGAGGTACCTCACCGCAGCAAGCCGAGCCGAGCCGTACCAACACCGCAAGTATACAGGCGAGGCGGGGAGGTCCTCGGGGCGGGGCGACGTAAGGGGAAAGGTCTCCGTCCGCTCCAACAACGCGGAGCAAGCGGGCGGCCAGAGCGTTCTCACCATCGCCAACGCCCCGCCCCGCCCCGCGGCTCCAGAGCCAGGGTCTTATGTCTGGGCCGGTGCGGGCCGGGCCGGGCCGGCGAGGGGCGCGGGGCGTTGTGTGGCCCTGCCGTGCCCTGCCCGCCCGGTCGGGTCCGGCATCACGACGACCCTCGGGCCAGGACGAGAACCATGTGAGTCGTGCTTTATTGTCTCCCACACGGCTTCATCGCGGTGGGGCGGGGCGGGGCGGGGCGGGGCGGGGCGTGGCCGCAGGACTCCAGCTCCAGCGCCGGATGGGTACCAGGGTGGGGCGGGGCGGGGCTATCGCTCTGCAGACTGATTCCGCAGAGCGCTCACTCGTGCTCTTTCCCTCTCTGTCTCGCCCCTCCAGGCGAGGCGGTCAGGTCGCCCACTGGTGCGACAAGGGCAGAGACACTAAAACGCTATCCGGGATAACTTTGCTGTGACCGGCCCGGGCCCTGTTACTGGTCAGGCAGCAGCCTCATCAGCCTCCCGGGCCGGGTCCAGCACAGGAGCGGGGCGGGCAGGAGCGGCTTCCAGTGGTTGTTTTCTTTTCAGTAGCTCCACACACACACACTCACACACACACTCGCCTGGCCTGGGCCTCGCTCCTCCTCCTGGCCGCTACTACGCTCTGCGCTGCGCAGAGCAGCGCTGGCCGCCCCTGTCCTGTACTGCCCGGCTGCAGTGTGATAATGATGATGATACCAGCAGCAGCGGCTAAAGAGGGAGTGCCAGCCCTGCCCTCGCCATGCTCCCTCCCCCGACGCTCGGACGACCCCCGGCCATGGCCCCTGGCCCCTGGCCGCAAGGTTGGGGTCATTCCTCTGCTGACCTAGAAGCGGCCAGCGCGCCACCAGCCTCCCCTTACAAGTAGTGTCTTTTGGAGCTGGAGTCTGTCCGTCCGTCCGGCTGCTGAATGAGATTCCTCGGAACGTAATGGCCGTCACGTCACGCTTTGAGGCTGACTGGCTGGGCGCTGTGCTGGAGAGGAGCTCGGATGACTCATCCCCGCGCGCTGCGCGTTACGCTGGAGGACGGACGGAGCATGCACAGAGCGCTGGAGCTGGAGGCGAAATGCCTTATTTAACGGACCTAAGTATGCAGGTACTTTTGGAAACGGACGGGGCGCCGATATGTATAGGTGAACGGAGCTAGCCAGCCTCCAGGTAGCGCCCGCTGCTCCAGGGCGAGGGGCGAGCGCAGGTGTACGCGCGCCGCCGAGCACGGGGCACAGGGCACAAGCCGGGGAGCCAGAGCCCCCCAACCACCCGGCTCCGGCCGGCTCCGGTCCGGCCCCCGCTTTGGCTCAGACAGAAGCAGCAAAGCGGCGTGGCTACTGACGAGCAGGGCGCATCCGCGACATCCCAGGGGCAGTAAACGAGGAGGCCGTAAGCCGTTCGAACGCAGCCGCAGCCGCCGACCCTCGTCAGACCACGCCGGGCCGGGCCGGGCCGCGTCGAGGAATGCCACGCCGGGCCGGGTCGGGCTGGCAACCAATACAACCGAACAACCCTACCCGTACCCGACGGGGCGGGGCGGGGAGGGGCCGCCATGAGCCACTGTGGGTAGCTCGGTGGCTGCCTCCCTGCTAATGGACGGGGCGGGGAGTGGAGCCACGGGGGAGCCCCGCCGGGCCCAGTCCGAGGCAATTTGTCTACCTCGGGGCGGGGCGGAAACGGCGATGGCACGTCGCAGAGCCCTGTATTCTGTACAGCGTACTGCGCTCGCGCAGGGGCTGTGCTGCCCTTGCTCCGCTGGCACACAGTGTATCCATATCGCATGTCGTCGACGGCGTGCCGCGGGGCGGGGCGGGGCGCGGCGGGGGGCGGGGCGCGGCGGGGCGGGGCGCGGCGGGGCGGGGCGCGGCGGCGGGGTGGGGCGGGGCTCTCCTGCCCGCGCATTGTAGAGGACAACCTTCGCTCTATTATTGCCCGCTGGAATGACAGGCCCCTCCCATTGGGCGCCCTGCGGCCCGACCCGACAGAGCCCGGCCCAATCAAGCGGTCCAGAATGAGAGGACAGTCGGAACGGAACCGCCGCCGAGGCCGGAACGCGGTCGGAAACGGCAGGAGTTTTCCGTAGGGAAATGTTTACATGTTATGCCTAAGAGCGCGGTGCACAGCACAGGAGGATACTACGCGGCCGGAAAGAGATGAGAGGTCCTACCTTTACGCTGGTCGCGCGGTCCTCCTGGCGAGAAGATCGGGCAGAAGTCGCGGTAGTACCATTTCCTGGAAAGCACAACACGTTTAGTATTAATTCGAGTTACACACAGTTCAGTACAGGCCCGGGGATTGCAGACAGTAGCGCAGCGCAGGCCAGGCAGACCCGCAAACACTGCACACTCGTAGCGCGCCCGCGTGTTATGCAACAACTACAGACGCGTGTAGGAGGGTTGCCTATCTGGCAGGCTGACGCACAGCCGGCGTCATCCGATTTTGCCTACAAGTATTTTTGACCGGCTGGATGCAGGCACGCGGCACGCCCTCGTTCGGCGTTCGGCCGGTGCAGCTAGATTGTCCGACCTATCTTCGTTCGACCTGGCAATTTCCCAGAAATCCGAAAAAGCGCTGTCCGACCTGGATTTTGTCCCACCTGGGATATAGTGACATCCGCAATAATTGCGATGTTTGCCTAGGATGACTAACATTGAACAAGACCGTCGAGCTGAAACACTTACCAGCAGAGCCCCCGGAGACGTTTATCCGGTCAACGTTATCCACAAAATGGCAGCTGATAGGTTACCAGCGGTATGACGTGGGCCATCTTATTTGCAATCTTGACATCAAACACAAACACAGTCCCGATTTATGACTTTTGCCGAAGAATAGTCTTATCTGAAACTACTTGAATATCTTATGTTCACGCCGATACTTTGCAAAGATGCTAAAAGTTTTGTTCAAACCGCGAAAACGAATAAAAACGCCGTACCGAACGAGACAAGGCGACACTGATCGCTGTTCATATCAAACTGCCTCTGCAACCGTAACTGCAGGGCTGCCAACTTCAATCCAACCAAACCACACTCGTTACTGATGCATTAAAAATTTCGGACTTGAGCGGATGCGCTTCCTGCCATTTTGGCAATGAAAGCAGCTAACGTGACGAAAAAGAGACTTTCCCGTGAATTATTATAATTGTATAACTTTTGACGAATTTTGCAGATCTGAAAGCTGTTACTGAGCATGGTCGGGTCAGGACGGGGGGCGGGGCGGGGGGCTCTCGATCCACCCCGTTTGGCCCACCTTCCTCCCCGGAGACACCAGCAAGTGCGTCCCGAGATAGCGTAGGTCACGTGACGAGGGCCCCGGCCCGTGGAGAGGGTGCCGTGCCGGCCCGGCCCGGCCCGGCCCGCAGGTCACAGCTCAGCTCGCCCCGCCCCGAGTGTTTCTTTGTCCTCACTTCCGAGAACAAATCCTAAATAAACTGGTCGCTGCGCCCCGCCCTGTGCCCGCGGCCCCGGCAGGTCTATTGGGCCTGGCAGGTAGGAGACACGGTACAGGGACTCTAGGTGGCGGCAGGCTCTCTCCAGGACCCCCTGAAGCTGTAAGCCTCGCTGTACGCCGTGCCCCCTGTTCCCCCCTCCGCCCCCAGCTTTCGCGCACCTCCGACGCGGTCCTAAATGGACCGACGGAACGGGGCGTAACGCGCGAGCGCAATGGAGCTCGGCGTCGGGAGTGAGTGGCCCGGCGCGGCCCGGCCCGGCGCGCCCCGGCCTGGGAGATTATTATTAAAGAGCCTTCCGGGCATGTAGCGGCCCATGGGAACGTATCCGCTGGAATGCCCGGGGAAGTGAGTAAGCCCCGCACCCCGCGCGCCGACCAATACAACATCATCCGGGGACGCGGCCCGGCGGGCCTCGAAATGTGCGCGCTGCGCGCCCTCCTGGAGCAGCACCGTCAATCGTGATGCATTGTTCGACTGGAACGGAATCGAGAACTGGGGGGAAAAGTGGGAACCATTACACACATTTCCGACGTTATTGGAACCGGGGGGGGGGGGGGGGCGTTGGTATTTCAGTGCGTGGGACTTCACGATCATGCGTGGGCCCGCAAATGCGTGCACAGTAGAGGTGTGGACAGGGCAGGGGCGGGGCAAGGAAGAAGTGGGGGACTGCAGCCAAGCAGGCGGGCAGGCTGGCGGGCAGGGCAGGGCTTTCCACATCCACAGGTTGGTCTGGAAGACACACGGGCGGCCAGGTATGCGAGGACCGGCTAGGGGCCCACAGATCCGTGGCCGGCTCCGAGCCCCTCGCCGGAGCCGAGCGGAGCGAGCGGGCCCGACGGGGACCGGGGCCGAGGCGGAGGCGAGGGGATCAGAGCCGACCCGCGTCACAGCGTCGTTTTGTATTGCCCGCTGTACTTTGCTTCCGTTACAAATTGCCGCTGCTGGTTATATTTCTATAATGTGAGTTATCGTTGTTACAATGAACCGAGTAGACCCGAAGGGAATCGGAGCCGAGTGGATCTGTGGGTCGCTAACGAGAAGGGGTATGCGGCTGCCCCCTCCCTTCCCTTTCCCTTATCCGCCCCTGCCCCCTCTCTTCGGGCAAAGCTGCTGGGCTACCACGGGAGATATTTTTGTGGGTGGTACATCTACACTCACCTCCTACTACCCAAACGACTTTTTAAAGGAATTAAAAGAGATAACATTCAAGAAAAATGAATGCACTTTTATCAAAGGGATGCCAAACAAGCCCAAGCCCCTGTCCCCATGAGATCAAATATATTTCCCTTCATTGAAGAACGACAATCCAACTAATCGCCGTTTAGTTGCGTGCTTAAGTTTGATGCGCGGAGACACTTAGATATTGAACGCAATATATTTATTCACAACGCACCAATAAGTTTAATAAACGGAAATTTAAACCTTCGCGCCTTCGTGCCCTACTGATAACAATAAACAATTGAGTATACTGCTCATTCACAGCAACACTCCGCTGATATATTTCTCCCGGGCTGCTAAGCTGACAAAACCTCAAAAATCTCATTTACATCTGCTGTTTGCGACAAATTTTTTTTTAAAACAGAAGTTGGAATGGTTTCACACCCTTTATACCACATGTGTCTAGTTTGTGGCGAAAAGAATGTCAAAACTTCCGAAGCTGTAATTGGTACCACTGCTGGCGCGCGGCGCAGAAAACTCAACGTGCCAATTCTCACGTGTTAATTCATTCATAAGTTTTTGAGTAGAACTACTTCGAATCTCGGTCAAATACCTTGATTTTTCCTGAGGAATTGTGCTCGAACGTCCCAAATTTGATGATCGAGAAGTCTGTCTATCTTGCAGGTCTTGTCAATGTGACAGTCTCCAGTGACTGAGCCTTGAGCGTGACTGAGACGGCTGTAGAACATAACCTCCCAATTCCTATTTGTTTTGTCTCGAAATAAGTAAACATACACGAAAAATATGCCATCAAACCACACCAGTGAGCCTTTGCCGGAGGGTTTTAAATCCTGGCAAGAATTCAATAAGGCAAAGAAAGAGAGGAAAAGGCTGAAACAGGAATATAAGATAAAAAAATTGGAAGAGAAAAAGCAGAAGGAAGATTTGTCCAAAACAGTCAGTGCTAATCCCGAAACTAGTTCGCAGAAAAGTAAAGAGAGCGATGAGCCTTCTACTTTGAGCATCGCTGTACCAGGTTCAATCCTTGATAATGCTCAATCGGTTGAGTTAAGAACATACCTGGCTGGTCAGATTGCTAGAGCGGCGTGTGTTTTCAAAGTTGATGAGGTACTTTTACTGCTCTGCGCACCATTCGAAATTTACAATGTATTGCACACTAATTGTGATTAATTTTTTTCTACAGATCATTGTATATGACGATGTTGGAATCCAAGACAATGTAACTGCAAAAACAGTCCCTAGTTTGTCGGATAGCGGAGAAGTCCGGCCTGCTAGGAGATGCTGCGCTCAACTTGCCAGAATTTTGCAGTATTTGGAGTGCCCGCAGTATCTGAGGAAAGAGTTTTTTCCCAAACATCATGACTTAGACTATGCAGGCTTGCTAAACCCTCTTGATGCTCCACACCATATGAGACAACAAGATGATGGACAGTTTAGGTAAAACTCAATTATTCCGCATTCTTAAACAATCTGCAGCAGTATTGTACATGAAAAAAAAAAATTGTGGTTGGTGTTTCAGGGAAGGTATTGTAATTAACCAGCCTGCAAAAACTGGCTGCTATGTGAATGTTGGTTTACTGAAGAATGTGAAAGTTGATCGTCCACTACAACCTGGAGTACGAGTCACAGTAGAAATGCTCCCATCTCCTCCCGAATCCAAAAGGTTATTTGGACGTGTTGTTCCACCAACTAGACCTAAAAAGGAGACGGGTGTCTACTGGGGTTATTCAGTTCGGCTTGCAAGCTCTTTCAATGCTGTTTTTACTGAGTGCCCTTTCAAAGATGGGTAAAGTTTCTGGATTCATATACATACCTTTATACCATATTGAACTCTTGGTATTGATTGTTGTTCTGTTCCTAATTATTAAATTTTCCATTGCAGCTATGATGTCACAATTGGAACATCAGAGAGAGGTGAACGAGTGGAAAAAGTAACTTTTTCATCTCACCAGCATGCTCTGGTTGTTTTTGGTGGTTTAGCTGGAATTGAGGCTGCTCTGGAGGCTGATGAAGTTTTAATGGTGGACAACCCAGCTCTCCTCTTTGATTTCTACTTGAATACGTGCCCTGACCAAGGAAGTAGGACAATAAGAACAGAAGAAGCTATATTGATCTCCCTGGCTGAGCTAAGAACCAGACTTCGACCTAAGGTATTGATCTATTGGTTGAGAGGGATGTTACTCTGTCACACTCTTATTTAACCTTATCTCATTCTTTACAGGTGGAATGTAAAATTAAATCAAATGAAACAGAGTCTGGTGACTCAGATACTAACATTTCTCTTGACTCAGAAAATGAACAAAGTAGCAATAAGCAAGTTGCACCAGCACAAAGGGAATCACCCACTAGTCCTCTGGAAGATGCACAGGGCAGTGAAAATGATAAACTTGACAATACTTTGGAGTCTTGTGATTCCAAATCTGAAAAAAGAAAAATCAAGAAAAGGAAAAAAAGTAAAGATGCTTGACCTGCTTTAAATTCACAATGTTATACTTCCAGGGCAAAAACTGTGATACCAGAAAAAGTCAATATAGAAATACCAAACATTTATTTAGTGCTCTCAATTCCTTCCATACTTCCATGAGATCACTGAAATTTGGGAGAAAAACCAAGCCATTACTGTAAGCCAATTACATGCATAACAGGATGTCTATCAAAATAATATTTTATAGATTTGCTAAGAGTATTTACAAAGTATGGATACTAAAAAATAAACAGATCCAACAAATCTTAAGGTAATTAGCTATTAGCCTAACCACATGGGAGGACAATGAAAGAATACATAAATGAGAGAAAATAAATGACTCTAAAATTTTAGAAATGCTTAAAATTTAACAATGGTACATTAGATAAAATAATTTGTGATACTTGAGACATTCCTCTCAAACACAGCCTGTACGTCACAGGTATGCATATTATGTAAAACAATCATTGATTTGAATAAGTAAAAAAACAAAAAAAAAAAAACAAAAAAAACATAAAAGACATATATGAAATATTAATATCAAGTCTTAAGTGAATACTAAACGGTAATGGACGGAACTAATCAAGTCTACTTATCTCTGAAAGTCTGGTTGACCACAGTTCCTTCAACATTAGACTCAAATATTGTGATGGGCTAATCTTACAGACAGCACAATGGAATGGCATGGAATGGATTTGGCTAAGAATCACAATTGTGGTCAACCCTTGATTCTGAAAAATGAGAATCACCAATAACGAATGCAAGGCCATCTCAAGATAACAGAAATCAAAAGTTCCCAAAGTTCAAAAATATTGATGAATGAGGAACTCATACAATTTTATATAAATGTATAAAATTACAAAGTGCTGAAGTAATTGTAGTCTGACAATAAGTAGGCGCCATGTATCATTCATTAATACACACATACAAAATAATAAAAAAAGAAAGGAAAAAATGAGAAAAAAAAATGAGTACAATAGGAGAGAAGATAAGAACTTCTTCACATGTAGTACAAGTCAAATATGCTTTAGGGAAACAAAGTTTGTTTGGTAATAAAATGGTGCTCATATTTTACTATTTACAATTGATCAATGAAAACTCTTGCCTTGATCAGAATTTGATCCTGTAAGGCAGTTAAAAGGCCTTGAACAACAATGAAAATTCATTATGAACTAAGACTCATACATTGTAAATATCTCAAATAAAAAATTTTCAATTCACAAAGAATTATGGCAATTTGATTTTTTAAATTATTAAACAACAAAATTAAAATTACACTTAGATCTGAGTTAAATTCAGATCACTGTGGCACAGATCACTGTTTTGCCAATAAGCTCAAATACTCTTCACACATAACTCTAGGAAGACCAGTGAAGTGCAGAAAATAATACTAACATCCAAACTAGTTAAAGTAGATGTATGGGTGTAATTAAAAAATACATTACATTAAAAAGATCAACAGAAATCTACACATGGGAGGGAATATAGAGGATATGACAGCCTTGCAAAACTTATGAATCAACAAGCAAGACTGCAGCTCTGATCTTGAAAGTGAAACAGCTGACCCCAATCACAACTGAGCTTAAAAGATCATGCCAGACTAGTTTAGAAAGCTTCATTGTTGTGATTATAATACTTGAAAATGTATTAGAAGCAGAAATGTTTGATAAATGACTGGGCAATACACAAAGTCTAAAAGACTAAAAGGGGAGAAAACACCAAAAAATGAAATGGTCCAATTGAGACTTACATTTTTAACACAGACAAATCTAAAATTTAAAGAGAATTTTGCTGCTTTTGCCAAGAGTTCATAAAGTAAAAAGAAAGGTAACTTAAAAACACTCTCACACAAGGGGTCCTAGGGTAGATGTAATTTCAGAAATTGAAGTATCCCCATCTAGCATAATTAAATAAACCACTCCTTCCGTTTTGTCACTTGGTGTCCTCTTTCTCCTTGGACAACAGCAGAATCTGGGTCATTTGCATAATGGGCACCTTTGTCTTCTTGGGTTAAATACTCACCTTTGTGCCGGGCCAAAAATCGACCAAGGATAATTGCCATAATCACAAGAGCAACAAATATGATAGCTAATACACCACCTAATATTGCTGAATCAGTTCTGGAATATGCTTTCCTAACTTTGTCATCATCTAAGATAGGAGGTGGTCGTGTTTCTGGAATATAGGGTGGGTGGGTAACTGGTTCAACTCCACAATAATCCTCAGGGGTGCTATCAGGTGCTAAAACAGAGGAAAAGGAAAAATGTTTCAACAGTAACAAAAAGTGTCAGAAACATATCAGCAAAAGAATAACTTAATACTTACGTCCAAGTGATCTGACATTAGCGGGCCCTCTTTCTTGGAAAAGCAGCTTTAGAGGATAAATATCATCAAACTCAACTCTCGAAATGCACCCAACAAAGCCCTCATTCATAGACTCATTGCGGCCAATGTACAAATATTGAATGTTGTTAAACTGGGCATCAGCAGATCCTTTGACTGAGAAGTTGAATTCCTTAATTTCATTGTCAACCTGGTCAGAAAAGTTGATTAGAAAACTTAAGATAATATTGAATATGCAAAGAGAAACATGTGTAAATAAAACCACTTTTACCTGCATCACAAGAGTTGAACCTCCATTCTTTCTACTTATTCTCACATCATGATACTGTCCCAGTCCTAAATGCTTCCCCTCAAAGAAACGTTCTTGCCTCTCAAAACCAAAGTCAAATACAACACGTAAAACACCTGAAGACCATTAATATTTCATGACATTTATAAAATTTTAAAGACAAATTTAACAATTACAAAGTTTACATGACAATGCATACCGCTGTTTGACACCATGATGGTCAGATATTCTCCAGTGATGTTGGAGACAAAGCCTAACAAAAATCCTTTGGGGTTTGTTGTGGTGAATCCAACACGAATACGTTCTGCAATGGTAGAACGCCAGCTACCACTAAAATCATACTTTATCATTGAACTTTTACGCATAGTCACACCAATTTCTGTAAAGTAGACAGATGGATAAATTAATTTTTAGTTGTACAGTTAGAGCTCTAAGCAAAGAGTTCTAAAAGTTTACCATCTGCACAAATTGGTCCCTTGAATGCAGTCCAACGGCAGTCACAATGATATCCATCGTAACGCTCAGTGCATGTTCCATTATTTAAACATGGATTGCTTTCACATTTACCAACACAACCAGGGCTTACACCTACAAACAAATATAATTGATAATTAACAAGCATTAAAAAAAATATTTCTCTGAAGCCTTTGTTTCAGCAAGCATGAGGGAGGTACTAACCATACAACCCATACTGAGCAACCCGCCTCAAATCCATGAGTTGACCATTGAGTAACATTGCTCTTATACACCCGACAAAACCATCCCGATAATCAACTGTTGCTCCAAGCACTAAAGGTGAAGTAAGATGGAAGGCTCGTACAGGGCCTGGTGGCTCTCTAACTTCAGCTTTAAGTGCACCATCAACAACAATGCGAGCTTCTTTCCTGTGAAGGTTTAGAAAAGTAGAATAAAATTTTGGAAATTAAATAAAAATATCACAAAATTTAAGGGTGCAATGACAGTTTAAGAATTGCATCAGATCTAAGTAGGACTTTCTTCAATAATCAGAGCAATACCTGTTGCGTTCAACAGAGACTGAGTGCCAACGGTTGTCAACTAATTTAGAAGCTGTTTCAACACTGACACCAAGGGGACCTCCACCGGCTTGATATTGGAATTGTAATTTGTTCCCTCCTGTACACAAAGATTTCAAAAATAGTACTCATTGTTGTACAGTTACATCATTTGCAAAAAGCTTTAACAAATATTCAAGATGAGATTATATGCTTTACCTATGATAGAGATTTTAATGTAATCTGTAGGTCCTTTACTATGCAGTAACACAGCATTCTCAATTGTGGTCTTGAACTCAAAATAAATATCGCCACTGTGGCCCATGTCAAAAGTGGGCAAATCAATTGTAGCATCAACAATTCGAAATGTGACAACATTGCTAAACAAATCTAAAGTGGAAAAGTAGAAGAAAAAATATTATAAAGCTGTTTTACGACCAACAAAACCAGAATCCTAATCTACTCACCATCTCCTTCACAATACAGAGGGCCTAAAGTAAACCGCCCTTCCTTCTCATCAACAGGATTGCCAGTATCTCCAATGCGTAACTGCTTCACAGGAAGGTACTCTTTCTGAGTGAGGAATCCTCCATCTTCAGACCATTCTTCAAGATGACCAGCACTATTAAGTCGAGCTGTACAAAAAGTATACAGGAAGTTATAAGAAGATCTTTACAAACATAGAATTGATGATATATGGTATGGTGTACTCACATCCATCACAATTACACCACTTTGTAGGATCTCTACAAGTGCCCAAAATTCCACATTCACATTTGCGTGAACCTGGGAGAGCACCACCCCAGTAATCCATCCTCTGGTTGGAACGAGAAACCCACCACGAAAATGGTCGGAATGGCATGTTAGCCAAGGCTGAAAAATTAACACCGGAACATTGAAAATGTGTAACCAATAATAATAGATTTTTTTTTTAAATCAATATCTAATCTATTAAATTAAATTTCTTTAAAGTTAACTTACAAGGAGAATTCAGAAGCTTTGAATTTTTGCAGGCGTAGTGTAATCTTTGCCTACATGTGCTGGATCGGTTAATAAGTGCTTCGATTTGAGTCATTTCAGCATCGTATATAACATTGTGAACATAACTACCAGGTTCTTGAAAGCCATCAACTGGAGTGGGATTCTCATTGTTATGTTTAACAACAGTTAATATCCTTCCATCAGCTGCGGTGACAAAAAAGCAAATTTATCAATAGGTGTATAAAAAAACAAAAAAATGGAGAAAAAAAAGAAAACGAAAAAAAAAATGTTTGTGCACATACAGTAAAATTCACATGTGACTGGAAATGGTGCCAAAGGGCCACTCCCATCTACATCTATGTTAATATCTGCTGTCTGGCCAACGTGATTTGTGTTCTTGTATGCTACACATGATAATGGATTTAGTGCTGTTTAAGAAAACACACAAAATTATTAGATTAGATATATAACCAATCAAAATATCTTAAAGATTGTTAAAAAACAACACTTACAGGTGTGACATACAGCACCAGTGTACCCAGTGCCAGCACATTCACAGAAAAATTCATGAGAATCTTGCCGACAGAACCCATTGTGTTTACAGGGATTTGGATTACAGCGGTCAATCATTTGACATGCATCAAAAACAACTTCATTCTTACAGCAATACTCCTGCAAAAAACAAATTGCAAAAATATACAATATGAAAAGAAAGCACAATTTTAATAGTATGGCTTACTAAATAAAGAAAGTTTAATTACATACCTCTTCCTTCCAGTCAGTTGGAAGCTTGTAGTTTCCATCTATACTAATCTTACGCATGCATCCAACAAATCCGGGTGTTCCTCCTACCAATCCCCCACCAATATAATAGTGAAGGCCAGTAGTCATTCGTAAAAGCCTAGATGTTCGCATTGGCTGATTGTCAATTGTGAGGATTAAAAGGTCTCGTTGGATTGTGAGAACAACATCATGCCATCGCCCATCATTAAATTGAACATCATAGTTGTCAAGCGTAGCTTTAGGATTACCATTTGTTTCAATTTGAACTTTGACTTTACCATATTCCAGAAACAGCTGAAAATACACAAAATAGTTTTGTATGTTAGAAAAAAACTAAGAAACAAGAGACATATGAAGTATTTGTGTGATGAAAGGTATGGACATAAATACCTTCACAAATCCTCCAGCAGTAAAGGCATGGTAAAGCAAAAGACCATCAGTCTCATAAGTTCTGAATGAAAAAGTTACATTCATGGACTGAACACCTTCATAACCAATGAGTTTTGCATAAGAAGAAGTAGTCAGAAAAGTAATGGGCACTATAGGTCTTTCCTAAACACAGAGAGAAAATCAGAATTGGTAAATTATTCTAAATTAACACAAACATAAAATCAATAGTTTATGTTAATAAAGGGAGTTGAATTGTATGCATTACTTACAATACAACTAAATAATACATGCTGAGAGTAATAGCGAGGTGTGGAGTAGCTGTAACTATATTCTCTTTCAACTTTCATTTCATGTCCTAGGTTTGTTGAATTCATATACAAATTTTCAATACATCCCGTAAAATTCTGGTTAACCATAAGTCCTTCCTGCTTATTAGGAACACCACCAATGTAGAAAACTTGGTTCAAGTCAAGACGGAGAAACTCTCCCTTGACTCTGCTTCTGATAGCAACGCGATCGACAGAAAATACAATATCCCTTTTATACCGTGAATAAACAACATCGTGCCAGATATTGTCATCAAGTAGAGAACCAACAGATAAACTTGTCATTAAACCAGAGCCTGAAAAAAATTAAGAACTGGTATATAAAATGTAATGAAAAAATTACTTGAAGCTAATTGTAATGTGCAATACATACCAAGATTAATGTTGAGCAGCATGCGGTTTTCTCTTATCTGCATAGCAAAATAATCATTTTGAGTTCCACGGCTGTACATAATAACCCCATTAGCTTGATTAGTTTTAAAACGGAAGCGAATTGATTCTTTAAGAGCTGACAACGGCTCACGCTGTAAGTCCCACTGGACATGGGAACTCCCATTAAATGACAAAACATCTGACTCTGTAACATGAATATGAAAGAACATTATATTAAAATATGATTCTCTAAATAATTTTAATTAAAATAAAATCAACTTAACAAGGTACAATCTTACCATATTCACATCCATAAAGCTCAACTCTCATTGAAATGCGATTGTTCCATCTTGTCGGGTTGACTCTGATCCATTGAGCAATAATGGGAATGTCAAATGAATTACGTCTGATTGTATCTGTATCCCGATTGCCTTTGAACATCTAGACACAGAGAAAGATGTATTTTTATTTTGAAATACCAAGCGGGGTTTGCAAAAATAATGAAGAAATTTATAATAAATGAATAAAAAGCAAAAAGCGCTGGTGAAATTTAAAGCAAACTATTGGGAATTGGAAGGAACAAGGCTATGAACAAAACAAGTTAGTCACCAGCCAACATGCTGTGCATGTGGTTTGTTGAGATAAGTAATGCAATATCAACAGGTATTAATCAACACAAAAAAGAAATGGTGCACCTTTAAGTCCCAACAATTTATCATGCAAGTCAAATTTAATTGATCTGCACTTTTAAACTCATCCCTAATTAGCAAGCCTTGAAAATTTAGCAAATGTCAAAGTGAAAATAAAACAGTAAAAAAAAGGACTAAATGCACTACAACAGCAACAATTGCATCTATTTTAATACTTCAGGAATTATTACTATGGACACAATCCAAGGGAGCACTACCAAACCAAGATGCCCCCACCACCCCTTCCAAAAAAAAGGACAATTAAGTAGAATAGAATAGAACACACACACACATATAATAGAATAATAATAAATAAACAAGCAAAATTTAGAGCAAATAGTATCCACAAAATAAAATTTAAACAATAAGGCAGACAAACACGTAAGAAATACCTCTGTCTCTCCAACAGAGCTAATGATATTGCGCCAGGCTTGGCCATCATCACTGTATTGGAGAATGTATTCTGTGACAAAATTTTCTGAAGCATGAAGTCCTTGCGTTCCAATGGCATGGACTTCCATCCGGTCAGAGAACTCAAATGTCAAATAATGGTAGTAGGTGTCATCCTCAGGAACCCATGCGTGCTCGCCTGTGAAATATCAAGCAGCCAAGAACCGTCACCAAGTCTGCTTTAGCAACCACATCTCATTTCAGTGTTGACCCAAGAGAATGGTTAGTAAATAACATGCAAACATACAATACCAAAGTTAAAATCCTTTCCTATTTCATTATCAATTTTTATTCAATACATAATGGTTATATGATTTAATTTTTTAGAGGCAAATAAAACTTAGTTAGTGGGGAAAAGGGAAGGGCTTGTCACAAGGCATGCATGGGCAAGCAGAAGTAGTAGAAGAGTGATACCACCCAAGAGCTTCTACACACAAAAGAAAAAATGGTTAGTCTATCTACTGGTACCTTTGTATTTCCGTCATCTTCTTTATAATCAGCATAGTCCAAACCATTAGTGCCATAACTGATAGTGTATTCCATGACATACTCAGTTGAGTGGAGGCGACCCTGAGTTTCAATTCGAGTCACGTTCATTACAGACCCCAGGTCTATAATGAGGAACTGTACAAAATCCGTGCTTTCTGCTGACCATGATGTGTCACCTGATAGGGGATTCAAACCAAGCATTTAAACTACAACTTTGCATGCAAAACACCTACTGCAAAAAAATTATAAAATGTTTTATTCAAACTAAAAAATAAAAATAGTAAAGATATATAACAATGCACTAGATAATCTAAAGCATTTCATCACACAGAGCCATTTGTCTCAACCTCTTTGAGTCATAGATAGTGTCTCTCTTCCCCCTCGCCTCGGCGTGTGGAGCAATGAACCGAGATATTGCCGCATAACACGCGTGCGGAGAGGCAGAGGGGGAAGGGGTAGGAGGTGGGGGGAAGGGGAGGCGGCTAAGCAAAGGGGTGGCCGCGGTGCGGCCCGCTACCCCCTAACAGTCCTTCCCTTCCGCTCCGTCCCCTCCCGCCGCCCGCAAGCGAAGCGGAGACAGGATCCACCTGGCTCCAACACATCACTTAGGTTGCGGACACGGAGAGGGTTGGGGCGGGCCGGGGGTGCCGGGGGCGGGCCGGGGGCGGGGATGGGGGCGGGGGTCATCAACGTTTGGGGACATCCGAGACAGTAATCAATAACTGTGGAGAAAGGCACAGACTGGTATGTAGGACAGTAAAAAAAACTTGTGCAAGTATCACCCGGGTTAAAAAAAAAAAAAAAAATCTGGGAGGTTGTACTAATCTGGATCTACTTTAGTTTACTCAAAACCAGAACAATGATGCACATGAAGTGTCATGCACACAAACACACATACTACAATAGGGCAAGCGTAGTGCTAAATCAAAGAGAGCATTTCACTACAAGTACAAAACAATAAAAATATAATCAAATAATATGAAAAAAATTAACTATTCAAATGCAACAAAATGTGACAAAATGATGCCTTGTGAGCCCATAGTCAAAACACTATTAAATGTCACAATTCTCTTCCACAAAATTTAAAAGAATTGTAATCCCGCAAAAAACTGATTGGAAAGTCTCTATTGAAAATCAGGGGAGTAAACTGGATAAACTGCATTAAAATAACTTTAATTTCTGTGACTGATTGGGAGGGTCAAATTATTCAAAATGGTTTATACTAAAAGTAAATTTGAAATACTCACTATTCAGTTTGGCCTTGTCAGGCTCTCTTTCCCGCATTGAAGAAGTAGCAGTAAGCTTTGCTTTAGATAGCAAAGGTTGATTACACTCATAGTAAGTATAATCTGAAAATTAAAACAAAACTTCTGTTAAAAACAGCATTTTAGAACAAAACAACATTGCAATTTATAATTAATAAAAACAGAGGGGTGCACTTTCAACAAATAAATTACTCAAAAATGTTCATAAGTGGGTCCTTTACACCTGGTTAATTAAACATTTGAGGTAAAAAATATACATATACTGTACATTTCAAAGGTGAGAGAAAAATTTCAAAATCCTCAAAAGTACACGTGAGGGTTATAAAATCACAGGTGTGGTACTAAGGACGCCACAGAAGTGGGCTGGGCCCCTGTGAGAACTCGCTAACCTCACTACTATATAATTCACTATAGCAACATTTCAAAGTGTACTTATTTACCTGCGAGGACACAATTTAACAAAAAGAAGCCGAAGCAAAGAAAACTAAATAATGGGGCGTGTAAAATCATCTTTGCATGTTTAACCGACACGACCCGCCCTGCTTCAAACTCCCACCACTTCAATCTCCGTTGGGTGTTGGTTGTTGGTGAGTAACGTTTACGTTTCTTACTTCCCGGTTCGGCCACAGAGTGCAGCACCGGGTTGACATTCGCGAGATACACATAGCATCGACAGATCGCGCTGCCGGCAGGCAAGCCAGTAGTGCCACCTCTCACAAAATAAAAAAAATATTTTTGATGCCAGAATAAAGAAAAACAACATTGTTATTCGCGTTACACTACACATTTGTGCATCTTCCGCCCCCAAAATATGCATGAGAGTTTTTAATATTTTCCTATGGGTTTTTACAGCGAAGTTACATTGAGAAATACCCATGTCATGTTACGTGAATGTTATGCCCGCTCAATTTGAACTTGTACGGTGCCCGGTCCCGGCTACGGCACTATAGCCTTAGCTATAATACATGTAAATATGTACGTTGGGTATGGGTTAAAAAAAAAATGAACCGACAACTTCCAAAAATATGCAAAATCTTTAATAAAATTGGAATGACCATAAATTTGTACTAAGTATCAAGAATGGGAAAAATATTCCATCCTTACCAATAACCCCATTTAAAAGTTTCTAAAAAAAATATGTACAAAGAATATTTGACTTCTATAATTACTTGTTGATAACCTTCTCAACAGAGCTTCTGAGTGTTTTAATAACTTGACTCGGGTCTGTGGCTCCAGTCACTGCAGTTCCAGACACAATCATGTTTGCACCAGCCTATGGAAATAAAATTTTAAAGTTTCAGTAGATGCATGCCATATACATAAGATAAAACACACATAAATCTTAAATTACCTGTGCGCAAGCATCAATAGTTGATGGACCTACACCACCATCAACTTCAATATCAAGAGAAGGATAATTCTCTCGTAACCATCTCACTTTGTCCATCATGTTTGTCATAAACTTCTGACCACCAAATCCAGGCTCTACAGTCATTACCAAAACCATATCTGCCATGTCAACATATTTGGTTACAACTTCAACGCCAGTGCCCGGTTTTAACGCTAGGCCAACCTATAATCGTAAATTAATGTTTCAGAAACTTGGCAGAACCCAAATTTTATCCGCTCAGAAATCTTAATTTGTCATTTGTTTGACAGTTCCAAAAAAGAAAAAACAATGTTTGTGCACATACGAAACGAGGCAATAAGAAAATTGGACCTAGATAGATTAGCCACACAGAATAACTGACAAGCAGCTGATGAATTATTGCGCGCTTCAAGTGATGGTGACATGCGACATCAAAGACAAGAAACTTTAAAAGCAAAACCAGGTAATTACCTTCATTCCTGCCTCTTTCACTTTGCGGCACACACTAGGCACATCACTGACAGGCTCAATGTGGAATGTATATTGGTCTACTTTTGCATCAGCCATTGGTTCAATCCACTGAAAATGACAATCATAAAATATAACAAGGATTTAAAAAAAAAAAAAAAAAAAAAAAAAATGTTTCTTTAAAAATTCTTACCTGCTCTGGGTTTGACACCATCATGTGTGTTTCAAAGAATGCTTTGGGGATTTTGTTTCTCAAACATTTGACAACTGGGTGGCCAAATGTTAGATTAGGCACAAAATGACCATCCATAACATCCAAATGCAAGTAATCTGCCCCACTGTCCAAGAGTTTAGTAGAAGCCTCGGAGAGATCCGAAAGGTCGGCGTTAAGAATCGAAGGACCAATTTTACATTTGACAGCCATGATCGTAATAAGTGTTGGATCTCCTTTTCAATACACAGTAAATTAACAATTAACGTGACGCGCGAACACAGTGCGAGTGTCTTACTAGTGACCCTGGCAATGCTTGCACGTTCATGTTTCGTCTGCCTTTATATGTTCGCTCTCTAGCCGGCTTTCCAAAAACCCAACCACTTTCGACGATTCAGTTTCAGATTGACACCTCGTGAGGAGACTTATTGAGTTGATTCTTGAGGATGAAACTGTGAAACTATGGAGAACAAGATATTAGAACACATAATTTATATTTTCTAATTGAAATATAATCACCTGATAAAATTAATGCATTGAGAACACGCATTGGAGTGTAATACGACTGGATGGAAGATTTCGTTCTCGCTAGATTTTTGCCTCCCCTTCACCCCCCACCCACCAACCTTCCTACCCTTGTCCTCTGAGAAGAAGAATCTTCTGAGCAGTGACCGGATCGAACCGGAGGAAAAGTGAGAAGAGAAAAGTCAAGCTGAAGTTCGCGATCAGTTTTTCGAGTTTGCGTCGTGGTTTCTCGGTTTTCGTCGGTTTTTCGAGTGTTGGAATGTGAGTGTGCCGTGGCACAAATGTTTTAGTTCCAAATCTGTATCTTAGTCTCTGAATAGGTTGAATTTTTATACGAATTTCTTACCGAGATTGACCTGGTTACAGCCTCCTAGGCTGAAGCCTGTTTCGCAAAGACATATTTTGAACAAGTCTAGCCTTTTAATTTATTAACTAAGGGATTTTAGTCTTTGCCAAAAGATTGTTAATATTTACCTTTTTTTCTGGTGTGCATCTGTTCTTTTCAATGTTGATTCCTAAATTTGTATTATTACAACTGATTACACATAACCCTTCTGATGTTTTTCTCACAAGTATGTTACGCGTTCTGCATTAGACCTGTTGGTGTATTTTCAATGCTAATTTTAGAGAGCAATTTATACTTACCTCCACTTCTATTGTTTTGTTTAACATAAGTGGTTAGAATATTTTGTACACAAATATTATTTGTCCTCTGAACTTTGGTCTCTCTGCCCTTTGATGGTATCTATTTATAAACATCTTCCCAAAATGTTTATTCTATACATCTCACTGCACTACAGGTTATTAACCGTTTTAAAATCCAGCTTAGTTTTTGTTTGGAATGTTTGTTATGTTAATATTGTCAACATACAACAAACTTTAAAATTATATCCTATATTTGAGCCAGGGTGAAAATTTGTTTGTATACGATTTCAGTAGATGATGATTGTTAATGGAATATGTATTTAATGTGGCCTGGATGCTCATCGCTATATTCAACTCTCCTTGAGGAAATGTAAGTTTGCAATCAATGAAAACATTTCATGTGCAACATATTTATTTTTAATGTTGTTTGCTGAATCCTTCTCTTTGTTACAGGGATACTGAGAAGATTCATCAGGATCATCCCCGTCATCTTCCCTGTTTAAAATCTTGATTGATAGTGGGCATCTTTGTTCATCTGACAGTCCAAGATGTGAAGATTGTGAAACACACCCTGTTATATCCTCATTAGATTTATAAGTGCTGTGATGTGAAATAGTGCTCACCTGTGTCCAACAACATCAAGAATTGACCAGCACCACATCCTGCTGTCCTGTCATCTGTGCTGAACTTTCAACAACAATCGTTACACCGCAGTCCGCATTTTTGGCTACTTATGCCAAATCGAGTTTCGTTATGTGAGAAGCTGACCTTACGGAAAGACTGTCGTGTACCATGGTCAGCTGCGTCGTTTTGTATCGCTTGAAAGCCGGTCGATCGCGTTCTGATTGGCTTTCGGTTGTGATATGCCGTGGGGCCCTCTCCACTCCGTTGTTGACCATCCGGTTATATTGAGGGTACCGTATGGCTTGTATCGATCGCCGCTAAGCCAATTCGCTATATCCCTCAATCAATGGTCAGAGTCGAAATGTCTTGTCGCATATCTCGTACACTTTTGTGCCGTATTCTCGGGACGTGAACGGTATCGGTTACCTACTTTTCGCTCGCTAAGTGGGTGTCGCTTTTGTATATGCCTACCGTTGGCATCGGTTCCATTTTAGTCAAGTGATGGTGCCGAGGTATGGATGTCTTATTATTTGTCCCTAATACCTTCCACTTTGTGCAAATTTCATTTCCCTTAAGACAATATACTTTATATTCATGTCAAAATTTGATGAAACTTCCTAGGCAATTTTAAAGGCAACTCATAGATTTCCATATTAAATTAATTTCTGCATTAAATAATTATTCCTTTGTTTTAAAGTCAATTTAAATTTAGATAACCAGGGATGTAAGAGGATAATAAAAGTCAGAGAGTTAGAGTAGAGAGGCAACACCATATTCCTAAACCCTTTTAAGTACCTTCTATGAATTAGTGAAGGGAGTTTCAAATTAATCCCTTTTAAATTCCAACCTGCTTAGGTATCATTTTAAATTCAAGAATAGAAGTTAGGAAATTTAACCATTTTCCATTGTCACTTGTATCAATATAAAAGAATGCACACTATTCCCACAATCCCTAGGATCTATTGTCTGTCAAAGCTTTCTTTTTTTTTACTTTATTTGGACTGCATTGTAAAAATGTATAGACTTATTGTTTTTCCAAGGGTCAAATCACATGTGTTCAAAATTGATATGTACTGCTGGAATTTTCTAAGTATCTTGATTGTCTCTAACAATTTCCCTTTTTACCATTTTACAGCACATTTTCAATGGGAATGATGAAGTAGAGATGTCAAGGTACGATCGGTCCCCACGCTCGCGGTCCAGTCAGTCCACCCGCTTGCGGATGGACTCCTACTCAAGTGGAAGTAATGGACGATCTGCCCCGCGGGGCAAGTGTAAGTTGTATTTAAACTAAATTAATACAATTTTTCTGAGAGTATAATGTGTTACTCTTGGTGTCACTCACTGAAACCTTAAACTCCACAGCTCCTAAAAGAAATGAACTTAACAACGTGATGAGGAAGGCTCGACAAGATAATTCCAAACCCAGTATTTACTGGAACAAGAAGTTGTTGGAGGCCGAGGAGAAAGACCCAAACAGGTGGGTCCTGAAGCTCGCAGCTACATGAACCTCTGTGCCTCCGGGGCTCAACTAAGGATAGGCACTCATGACGCCGTTCTGATTCTGTTCCAGATGGCGCCACAGTGGTTACAAGGAACTTTACGCTGACGGCTCCCCTAACAACCCCCGCCGCAGCCGGTCGCGGTCCCGTTCTAGGTCCCACCTGCGGCCCAATGCCAGGTCCAAATCCCGCTCCAGGTCCATCCGGTCCAACAAGTCGCGGTCCCCGAGCCCGCGCGGCGGCGGGCTGCGCAGGGGCCTGGCGGGTCGCGATCGCATCAGGTCGCCGCCGCTGCCGGCGCGGCCATCGCCTCCTCCGCGACAGCGCTCCAGGGACAGGGAGCGCGAGCGTGAGAGGGAGCGTGAGCGCGAACGCGAGCGTGACAGGGACCGGGAGCGCGAGAGGCTGCGAGAGCGCGAGCGTGAGCGCGCTCGCGAGCCGCCGCGGAAGGAGCAAGGCCTGCGCTCCCGCCCCAGGAGGCCCCAGACGCCTGAGCCACCCCCGCCCAAGGTGAGGACAAGGGTCTTGAACCGCGTGCCCGCCCCGCCCCGCAGTGCCATGTAGCTAACAACGCTCCCCTGACTGCAGCCCTCCAGCCGCCGCCCGGAGCCCATGGACATCCGCAGGAAGGGCCCGGGCCGCTCCCCGGTGCGCCCGCCGTCCGCCTCGGGCAGCTCCCGCTCCGTGAGCAGCTGCTCCGACTCGGTGTGCTCCGTCTGCTTGCCGAAGAGCAAGGGCGCCAAGAAGGCCACCACTCCGCCGCCACAGGGGTGAGTACCGCGCGGCGCGCAGGGCATTCCCTGGGCACCCTCTTACAGGGCACCTTGAGTATTGCATATAAATTACAATACCGAGTACTAAAGCATTGGGAATGGGGGCGTTCAGTATGACTCTGGCCGTCAACCGCAGGAGGAGACACACCCCGCCCACCAGGCGCACGCCGCCGCCCCGCAGGATCGCGTCCAGCCCGACCACCATCCCCCGCCGGCCCGTGGTCAGCCCGCCGCCCAGCGACCCCCGCGGGCCGCCGCCCTCGCCGCCGCCGGCCGCCCGCCGCGCCGCCAAGGCCAAGCGCCGGGCCGAGCGCGAGAAGGCCAAGCTCAAGGGCATGAGCAAGAGGCGGCGCGCCGCGGCCGGCCTGGCCATGGTCAAGCTGGAGGGCGTGCCCCGACACCACTCGCCGCCGCTGCCTGACTCGGCCTCGGACTCGTGCTCCACGTCGTCGCGGTCCTCCATGGGCGCGCCGCGCCTCACGCTGTCGGAGCGCTTCGGCAAGATGGCGCAGTGGAGCGAGAACAGGCGCGACCTGGACGGCGTCAGGAACATGCGCATCACCAAGGACTCGGACGGCACCGACTTCAAGGTGAGGTTTTGGCTTTGGTGGCTTGTCTCGGTCGTAGGTCGTAGCGGACCCTAACCCCGGTTCTGTCCTCGTGCTGCAGGTGGTGATCGATGAGGACGAGGAGATCGCCCCATACCGGCCGCTGAGCCCCGTGCCCATGCCCGTGTCGGACCGGCGCGTGGGGCTCGGCTACTTCCCCGAGGCGCTGCACGCTGCGCCCGTGGGGCTGGAGGCGTGGGACGATGTGCGGGTGCGCTACCAGTACTACAAGGACCGCGGCTACCTGCGCGACCTGTCGCTGGACGACTACATGAAGTGGGAGGAGTGGTGGTACAAGTACCAGGAGTGGCTCGAGGCGGAGCGCTACTACGAGCAGTGGCACGCCATGCGCGGCCACCTCGGCCGTAGCGGCCGCCGGGGCAAGAGGAACCGGATATAGGGACACGCCGCTTCCCGCCATAGTAAGTCCAGCAAGTCGGCTTCGGCGTCCGCCTCGGCGTCGACCGACTTGGCCCCGGAGGCCGTCGTCGTGAAGGATGCGGCGGCCCCCGAGGCCACCACCCTCTAAATTACTGAGGAGTGGGGCTGGCAGGGCGGGGAGCAGGGCGGCGCGTGGTCCACAGTAGCGAGGGGAGTGTGTGCGTGTGTGTGCATCAAGGACTCACCACCACCGACACCAAGACACACCGCTTCCCTGAGGTCAGCTACTTCCATGTGACACTGTCGTCCGTTCCGTTGTCTTGTTATGTACCTCGATCATTATTGTTTCCGGTTTTCATTAACGTGTGGATTAAATCCCGTGAACAGGCTAAGTACATAAACAAGGGTTTCACAAAGATCTTCCCACTGCAGTACTGGCCTAGTTGTAAGAAACTAGGTTTCATGGTGATACTGAATTTTTGTAATGGGACTTTTCCTTGGCCAAGAGGAATTTATCCTCACTAAAGATCAGTTAATAGTTTGAAAATGCAAGGTCATAATTAATAAGAGGAGTAAAAATACTATTTTTTCAACATGAAAATTTGTTTTAAGCTACTGATACCATTTTTCTTATTCTTCTTTTCCCCCCATCAACCTATTGAAACAGGTGGTTTTGTAATCATAACTTTTTTTTTGTGTGTGTTGTCTGATATGCCCTCTTTGATATATAAAGACTTGTAATTGAAAAAGTATAACTTTATGACTTGAAACAACACTTGATTGTTTCTCAAAGTTTTCATTCTATTGTCTTAGAATGAAAAATATCAGTTGTATACAGTATGTATTTTTGTTCCCTCTATGAGATCCCATAATTTGTGGTAATGAATTTTTGTAATTGTTTGTATGGAATACTTTTCAGGTTGTGGATTTCAACCCTCATTTGAGGATTTGTCTCACAAAATATGTGATTGTTCCATGTCTTATGATTGTGGCTCTACTATCTTGTCAGACATTTTTTGTTGTATATGTATACAAGTTTGTATATGTCTGTAATTTCCTCGTTACCTACCTCAACATCTAACCCTCTAAGCCCACTTACTAAAATACTTGCTAACATGTGTGTGCTTTGGCCTCTTTGTTTTTCTATCTCTTCCTTTTCCCTCCGATAGCTAGGGAAAGTGAATTTACAAGTCAGATTTGTCCACCATGCTTTTTACTTCAATTTCTATATAATTGAAATGATTTGCAAGTGTTAATTTTTTTTCATACCATCTTTATTTTCCCATTCTATAAGTGGATGACTGATTTTTAGTGTATTCCTCTGTAAATTTATTTTATAGATTCTGTTCTTAAGTTTTATTTTGAAATGTCTTATAGACCCAGATTATTGTTGTTTTTTTTTCTCTTTCTATTTTAACACTATTGTATGCAGCTGTTTCCTTAAGGAAAACTAATATATGATAAGCTGGAGTATTGTTCGCATTTCTATGATGGTTGTCCGTATGATCATGGATGCTTTTGTGAAAACACATAGAAACACATAGAACCTGGTAATTATTAGGTAAATGCTTAGTCAAAGTTAAGCAACGTCTTTTACAAAGGATTATTTATTATTTTAATTATGAGCCTTTCTTGCTCATTTTGTTAAAGATCGCGGGTATGAAGTTGGCTCTTCCTATATGGTGGAATAACTAACTGGAAAGTTTAGAAAAGTTTACTTTAGTTTATGACTTGTGATAGTTGTCAAAAAAATATCATTTGCCTCTGCTTTCTATTGTCTGTAAAATGATGACTAGGTAGACATGCCAATTTTTATTACACCCCTAAGATTGTTAATGTATTGTGAATCAATCAATGCAACCAACTCGTCATGGTTATTACAATTGATGTAGTTCAATAATTTGTGTAATTGAGTGTAAACAAAAAGCAAACCTTCCTTAATTGTCTTTGAAATTGTTGGATGCATTTATGATAATTGTTATATGTTCCATGTTATTTGTATTGGAAAAGTCAGTTATTTTATTGTTGCATACCACTATCTTCCTTTTACAGTGGATATTTAGCCTTGCAGCGATCCCTTAGTATCGAACAGGGCAGTAGAATTGGATATTTTACAGCGAATGTGACTGACATAGACTGATGGGGCAGCAAAGCACTAAGAATAGGTTATTTATCTTTGTAAACTCTCAATTGAAATAAAAGGAGCAAATATCAATATAAATCCAACTACATTACTTGTGCATTTCAATATTTATCTTGAATTTCAGTTGTATTGCTGGAAGAATTCATTTGGTGTGATTTAGTGTGTAGCTCAGATGTTGCAGTTTCGCCAAGGAACAATCTGACATGTTCGAGCAGCAAATGTGCTCTACACGAGCCTCTCACAAAATTGTAAACTCCCTGAATGTTTCTTGCACTGAAATTAAAGGGCCATAAAAAATGATTTCTCACAAGTTTTTCCCTCCTATTACCTGACATTCCACCACAATTTTCCAGTGTAGTGAGAGGACCCCCCACACAGCCCTCCCACAAAAAGTAAAGTGTGATGCACTATAAGCTGCAATTATGATGAATTAACACACTCGAGCTGCGTGCTGCCTTTATTTGATGAAGGCCCGTCCCGTCGCCAGCAGCAGCAGCAGATGGCAGATGTGGTGGGGGTCCCCCCGGGGGCGGGGGCCTGTGGAGCTCCTCACGGCAGTCGTGTCCTTGGCCCGCAACAGTGCCGCTCTGAGCCAAGGTGCCCCGGCCCTGCCGGCCCTGCCCGGAGCGGAGGAGGGCTCCCCGCCCCGCCCCGTCTCGTCTGCTGCCATGTAGCCCCAGGGGCGTAACTTGTCGACGCCTAAGCGGAAATCACCGACATTCATAGTTCCCCGACCGTGCCTTATAGCATACACCCGCGGGGCCCCTCCCGACGTGATGTCCTGGCTGCGTCCGAGCCGTACCCGCCCCGTTGGCGGAAACAGACCGGCGAGAGGCGCGGCAGTATCCGGACGTACCCCATCCGGAGTGGGGGGGGGGGGGGAGGCGTATGCCCCAAACGGCCGGCCGGGACCCGGCGCCAGCGCCCGCCCCCGCGGGTGTGGCCCTGGTGGCACCTCCGCCACACTCCGCCCGCACTGCGGCCAATGAAGGAGGCAATTGGCGAAAAGAAAAAAAAAGCGACCTATTGGGCGTGTCGACCAACTTGTCCAAGCCCATGTCGCCCATGTCCGCGGACCCAGCCCAGTCTGGCGAGGTGTACCATGTCGTGCTGAAATAAGGTGAATGGACACAACCGGGAAACGGAGTCAACCTCCGCGCACATTTTCGTAGCGATCGCTTAAGGCGCCGCGGGCGGGGACGATAGGCAAACCCGCCTCGCACGCACGCATGCAATTGCCTATCCCCAGGCGGCCCACCGCAGCCGATGCGCCAGCACCGTCGTAGAAACCGCGTAGCCATAAAGTTCTACAACAACGTGCCGCGGTGGTCGATCGAGAGTGCACCCACATCGGGGACTCCTAAAATTCGATTACACTGCGGGAGTTGATTGATAAACGCACAGGCGGAGGGCGGGCGGGGCGGGGCGGGGCGGTCTGGTGTTCCGTCGGCGCCTTGCACGCACATCACCTATCTCGGGGCAGAGGGATGGGTGTGGGGGCAGGGCAGGGCGGAGGTCGAGTCAGATCGGACACGTCCCGCCCCGGCCCGGCCCGGGCCCCAAACGGGGCAGAAGCAGGCCCGTACCGTGCATCGACCCTCTCCGCCATGCAATGCAAGAGGGCTCCCGGAAACATCGCGTCGCATGCAGCCCTCCCGCCCCGCCCCAGCTGCGCGTCCACGAGAGGAGACGCGAGCACCTCACCTCGCACTCCACACTACGACCAGCACAGCCATGTTGCGGCCTACGCGAGGAAAATGGGCCGTGGGTCTAAAATGGTTTGCGAGCGTTAGCGTTTCCGTGACGGTGAGCTCAGCGTCGAGCTTTAGTGCTTAAGTTTTGAGGGTGGAGGGGGGAGGGAGGGGGCGGTCAGCGGCAGGGCAGAGGTACCGCGGGGCGTGTTGCGTGTTTCGCGCAAGGAAGCGGTAAAGTGCGGGGGCGGCGCCCCGGGGCGGGGCGCGGCGTGGCGCTGCCGGGCGTAGGCTGGAGGGGAGGCTCGTGTTTAAATGGACCCTTCGAACACCCCTTTCGCGCCGGACAGGTTGGTGTGCCAAGGTGTCGGGGATGGGAGGCGAGGGGAGGGGGACGGCGCGGGGTGTTTGTTGCTGTACCTGCTACCGCTCCCAAAGGCACCCCGGCTGGGGGGGGGGGGGGGGCGGTGCCGGAGGTGAGGGGAAGGGGGTTCGTAAAGGAAAATAATAAAGGTGCCCTAGTTCGGCGGAGGGAAGGGGAGGGTATGGCGCCCGCCGAGGGGGCTGTGCTATGCGCTGTGCAGGCACGCCGCGGCCCCCGCCCCCGCCCGGGGCGGGTTAGGAGTGACTCCCACGCGGTGAGGCGGTGCGCCAGGCTGCGCCGGGCTGCCTTGGCCCACCTTGGCTGCGCCTCACTGCGCGCCCTGCCGCGCTGCTGTCTCGGTTACGGTACCCGGCCGCGTCCCGACGTCCCGCCGCGCCCGCGCCCGCGACGGGCTCCTGGGCTGGGCGGGGAGGGCTCTAGGTCTCTCTGTCCTTGGCGCCCCCGTCCCGTACCAGTATCGGACCAGCGAGAGCAGGAGGGAGGGGGGAGGGAGAGAGGGAGGAGAGAGCGCGGGCACCCGCGAGAGAGAGGGGGAGTGTAAAAGGGAGAGAGAGAGAGAAAGAGCGGCAAGCTGGAGCCCACCCGCGCCCACCTCGCCCTCGGCGCGCTGCTGGGCGAGGCCCCCGGCGGCCCCGGGCCCGGCGCCGACCCGCTGGATGTCGCGGGGGCCTTGACTGCCGCCCGACGACGTCGCGAAGCAGAGACGCGCCTCATGAGAGAGGGACTGGACGTGTGGCGCTGCAAGCAACAACAGCTACTCGCCAAGAAGGCTCACGAGCAGAAACAGGTGAGTCCCCGAGGCCCGCGGCGCGGCGCGGCGCGTACCAGCGCCTGTGGGGCTGACCCTACTCCTGGTCCTGGGGTTGCAGCTGCGGGAGATGCTGCTCACGTACAGCCCCTGGGGCCGGCCCGGCGGCGGCGCCCCTAACGCCGACACGATACGCAAGCGCAAGGCGCTGCAGCTGGAGACGCTGTACGGCGCGTCCGCGCCGCCGCCAAGCACCTCCCCGGGGGCGGCGCCCTACTCGTCCAGCACGTCGCCGACGGCGCCGGCGGCGGCCGGCCTCCACAGCCTCCACAACGGCAACCAGACGGGCAACCTGCACGGCTCCGGCTGCCAGACGCTGCCGCGCCTGCCCACCCGCCACGGCCAGGGCGGCCAGGGCGGCCAGCAGGGCGGGCGCCGCCTGCGCAGCGACCCGCTGCTGCTGTTCCAGTTCCAGGAGGCCGACCGCCGCGCCGTCGACAACCTGCTGCGCTACAGGACCGACCCCCGGCAGCAGGAGCAGTACCGCCGGGAGCTGGGTGAGTGAGTGAGTGACTGAGTGCTGTGGGCGGCTCCAAACTACAACTCTGGATTATGGCCCAAGGTTTTTCTCATTTTTCAAGATTTTTTTCTTGAATTTTTCTAAGAATCTTATCGAATTTCTCTTGATTTTGTTTTCGAAAACTTCCGTAAATTTCACCTTTTCTTATTTTCTAACTGCATGGTGGACCAAAACTTCAGAGCTGTAGTTGTAACGGTTTTAATACAAGTTACGTTTCCTACCTAGACACAAACTGCAATTGGGGCGCTAATGTTTGCTGGTGCCACATATTTTTAAATTAATCTTTTTATCAGATTATTAAGTCAAGTATAGCTAGCCCTCTGCCCGGTGACGAAAAGAAATCCGCGTTTCGCGCATTGCCGTGTGCCCCACACAGGCACCGACGCGCCCGGTAACGCAATCTGTATTGCCCCCCACCTTGTAGTCACCAGAGCATGGCGGCCGCGACAGGGTGATAACTTATAGTCGTGCAGCCGGATGCTGTTTCTGATCGGCGCGACGACGACGCGACGGCGTCACACGCGAAGCGCCGCAGACATCGAGACGATGTTGGGTAACCCGGCCCCGGCCCGGCGTCGCCCGGCGCACCCAGCCCCCATCCCCACCCCTACATCACTACGCCCCTCCCGCGAGTCACCCTCCCCTCATCACTCGCCCCTCGCCTGGAGTCGGAGCGAGCCGCTGCTGCATCTTGGGCTGCCTAACTGCCGGGCTCGGAAGCGCCTGCCATGGAGTGGGTAGGCAACCCAACGGGCAGACGCGCGAACGGCTTGCGTGCAGGCCGGGGGGTCCATGCCGACCCGGCCCGGCCCGGCCCGGCCGGAGCGGAGTGTTGGCGCTGAGACAACGCGAGCAGCGCAGCGCAGCGCCACGCACCACCGCCAGGTGCATCGACCCGGAGCCGGCCGGTGAGGCGGGGGCGGCGGGGGCACGGAGGGGGCTGCTCGGGGTGCACGCCCCGCCCCAACCCCTGCCCCTTCACCTCCCCGTTCTCGTCCCCGTCCCCGCCCCTGCCCCGATGGCTCCGGCCGGGCCCCGCCATGCCCCCGGAAATCAAAGTATAGACGCTAAACGACGGTGCGCCCATCGCAGTGCCGAGCTGCACCGCCTCAACATGCACCCCCGCCCGCAACCATTCCTTATGCCAACACGCTGTGTTCATACAAATCTGACGGAGAGTATCAATTTCAGATTCTGTCATCAAATATTTCAAGGCTAATTTTGGACTTACTTGACGATTCGGTGATTTTGTTTGTAGACCACTTGTCAGTCATAGCGTGAGATTGTTTTGTTTTGATGCGCAGACCGCATGGTTCAGGAGAAGCGTCAGCGGCAACAGCAGCAGCAGCAAAAGCAGCAGCAGCAACACCAGAGGCAGCTCGAGAAACAACAACTTGCCCAGCAACTGCAACAACAAGAACAGCAACATCAGCAGGACGACCCGGGCCATGAGGGCGGGGCACGCCGACGACGGAGCGCCACCACGAATGGGGAGCACCCTCAACGCGACAAGAACTGGGTGCGTACCGTGTCACGTCAGAGCGTCAGGCGTTTGGTTTTAGCGCATGATTGTAGGCCACCAGCGGCACTATCGGGCGCCAGAGCCCTCCGTAAGAGTTTATCCCCCTCCGTAGCACGGTGCCAGGCCCCACTAGGCCCCACCCGGGGTCACGGCATGGCATGGGCCACGATGTCTCCAAACCATCTCTCAGACCAGGGCTGTCCTGTCCCTGTCCCGCCATTCGGTCTCTCCCGACCGCCGCCACCCCCGCCCGTTGGTCTTTCCCTCCTTCCGTTTTTCTTCCCCTTTAGCCCTGACTGCCATCGGGTATAGCGAGCCGAGGCGGGGCGTGCAGGGCCAGGCCCGGGCCCGGGTGCGCCCGGCCCCCGCCTCTTGCAAATCGATGTACTCGTCGGAGACCGCACCGCCGGGGCCCCGTGAAGCGTAGCGAATTCAGATTTGCAGAAAGAGGAGGCCTTCCTCATCGTAGTCTAACACTGCCTCTCGCTCTTTTCTATGCGCCGGGTTCACCTTCTCTTATCATTTTCCGGGGAAAAGGAACTGACGCAGCTATTTCTGCGGTCTGCTTCGTCAAACGTACTTCCCTCTTATCGCAAAATAATATTAATAAAAAGGCCGTCACCGCTCAAATGTGACCCCTCGCCATCAGCGGTCGCCCCGCCGCGCCCCGGCGGGGCTCGGTTGCCGGGGCCGAGGAGGCCGTTGATTGTCTTTAATTACCAAATTTGGTCCACTGCTGAGTAATTGAATCTTCTTTATAGATCAGAGGGAGAGCGGCGGGGGCGGGGCGGGGCAGGGCGGGTCTGCCCTCACAGCGAGCTTAAGCCACCGGATTAGAGTGTCCCTCTCAGCGCATGATTTGATTGTGGGGCTCAGTGGTCCCCTCCCGCCTCCTCACCGATGTCCTCTGGAGGCCCTGTCGCAGAGGGCGGAGCGGGACAGTGTGCCAGGCCAGGCCACGGCGGCACGTGTCGCCTCCGGGCCGAGCGGGCCGCCCCGAGGCGAGGATCAGCAGGGCGGGCACCCTCACATGGCCTGGCCGCGCACGCATGGAGCCTACCCCACTCCACTCTGGGGCGGGGCGGGGCGGGGCGGGGCGGGCAGAGATTGATCGTGACCCACGCGAGCCTCATTGATAGAAGTGGCATTGCCGGCGCGGAGCGGCGCGGCGCACGTATTCCGCGAAGATGGCCGTCACGCTGGCGCGGCCTATTGCCCCGCCCCGCCCCGCCCCGCCCCACCCCGCCCCCCGCGCTGCTCTTTGGGCAGGGCATCGCCAAAAAGCGCCATGACCCCGAAACGTTTCAATAGCCGGTGGAGAGGAAGGGGGGAAGACCACCGGGCCGGGCTGGGCTGGGCCGGGCTGGGCTACCGGGCCAAGGCCCGGAAGGAGGGAGGGGGCGGGGAGGGAAGACCATGTGGGCTGACATGACGATCATTTCTCTCGGCACACCATGACGTGCGGCGCGGCTCGCGGCGGCGCGGCGTGGCCGGTGCGGTCGGCCCAGCCCCCAGCTACGCTCCGCCCCGACGCGACGCACTGACCACTGACCCCGGCGCGGCGGGCATCCCCACTCCCCACACTCACGGAGTGCAGTGCCACGGCGAGGAGCGACATTTGGGGACACGGGACACGTGCTACATGTTGCACAACATTAAGTATCTACACCACGTGGTTTGTTAATAGCAGAGGCGTACCATGGTCGTAAATTACATGGCTTATGACCGAGTGACGCACCCCGCAGGCCCCGCGGGGCTGCGCCTGCGGGCCGCTCGGAACGGCCGCCAACGAAAAGTCGGATTTTCGCCAGTCGGAGAGGGAACGAACCGGTTTCGGCCTGGTTTTCTTGGGTGTATTGAGTGGCTGGTCCGTCCGACCCGGCCCCTGGAGCGCCCCCCCCCCCCCCTCCCGAGCTGACAGGGCGACCAGGGTGAGGGCACGGAGCGAACGAGCGAGCGAGAGTGAGTCACGGAGTGAGAGAAAGGGACGGAGAGATCAGCACCACGCCACGCCACGCCTCGCCTCGGCCCCCAGGATCCCGGCCCTCCCCGCCCTCTCTCCTTTTTATTCTCCCCGCACCTTATCTCACGAGCTCGAGTAGGGCAAAATGATCGACTTGACCGGTCGTGCCGCGCTCCTCTCTTTCGTTTATTTTGGGTCAGAGTTGAGGTTATCCGCCCCCTGCCTGGCGCGTTCGAAGTGCAGAAATCGCCTTGGCTGCCCGGACATCAGATACGACACGGCCCGCAGGCCGCAGGTCGGGCCGGCGCGGGCCTCCCCGCCTCGCCAGCCTCCCGGCCCGGCCCATCCCGGCCAGAGAGCATGATATTAAGCAATTAATAAAACGCAGAAAAAAAGGCTAAGTTCCGCGGGGCGTTAGAGCTCATCGCCTCGGCTTATCACATCACTCTGCCGCGCCACTGACGGTCCGGTCACCCCACCCCGCTCCGCTCCTGTCTGCAGGCCGGCGTGGAGCTGGTGCCGCTGCTCGACCGCCGTCGCTACCCCGGCGCCGGGCTCCCCAACGACCCCCTGTCCCCTACGCCGAGGCCAAGGGCGCGCCAGGGCCGCCAGGGAGCGCACCTCCCCACCACGGACGTGACCAACGTGACCAAGGTCAAGGAGGACGTTAGGTAAGTCGAGACCCGCCCCCGGGGAGCCGGGCCGGGCCGGGCCGGGCCGGTCGCTCAGACTCCCCGGCGCCCTGGTCTTCCCTGCCCTGCCCCGGAGGTTTCGGAGCCGGCCCGACCCCCGACCCGACCCGAAATCGGCCTCCACGCGGCCGCCTCGCAGTGTTGCCGGAGAGGTAGGCGATGGCAGCTCAAGCACGGCGGCGGGCCGGAACGCCTGACTAGTAGGCAACCCTCGCGCACTCGTGCCGAGCGGTTGCCTACCTCGCCGCGCCTGGGCTGCCTGTCGCCTGCTGGCGCTCGGCCGCACTGCTAGCCTTCAGTCGCTCTGCTGCCCGCAGCCAGGAGAAGGAGCAGACCTGGCGCGACCTGGCGGCGCAGATCGACCGCAAGCGTCGCCAGATGGAGGTGAGCGCCGCGACGCCTACACGCGTGTAAGTCACGTGAGCCTGTGTCAGCGGCCTCTGCCGTCCTGTCCTGCTGCAGGTGAGCCGGGCCGAGGAGCAGGAGCGCAGCCGCCAGCACTTCGAGACGTGGCAGATGCTGTGGGGCCGGCCGGGCCACGGCGCGCCCCGGGACGTCAAGGTCAAGGAGAACCTGGACGTCATCCTGTACCATCTGGACCGGGAGACGACGGCGCCGCCCTCGGCGGCCGCGCCCGCGGGGGCCGGCGCCTCGGCCGCGGCCTCGCCCAGGGTGTCCCCCAGGCCGTCGGCCGCCGTCGAGCCCCTGGCCCAGCCGCTGCCGCCCGCCGCGCCCGCCCTGGCGGCGCGCTAAGGCGCGCACAGCGCCGACGGAGACGCCGCGCCACGCCGCGCCACGCCTCATTTGCGTCAGCATTGCCGCCGCCCGATTTCTTCGGCGGCTGTACTTGATTTATTTCCAGATGTAAAACTATGGCGACATTGCGTGCGTATCCCTGGGCTGCGCAGGGGAGGGGCCTTCACCCCGTAATCTTTGACAATTAGTGGACGCGAGCGACCAATCACATCGTCGCGCCCCGTCCCCATGGCGTTCATGCAGCCCCGCCCCGCCCCGCCCCGCCCCGCGCCGCCCCGCCCGGTGCTGCTGCGCTTGAGAAAAACTCTTGCGATATGCTAACGTATCTCGTTAATGAGTCAGCCCCGCCCGGCCCCGCCCGGCCCCGCCCGGCCCGGTCAGCCCTGGCCCATGAGGGGGTCGCAGCGGGTCGGTTGGAGTCACACAGCGGCAAGGAGGCGATAAGGCAATGGGAGCGGATCTGGAGAAACTGTAGAGCAGAGCCCGCGGGGGGGGGGGGGGGGGGGGGATATCGAAATGTTTAGCAACGACATTGATGAAGATGTCGATAGAAAAGGGGAAAGATCTCGAATCGCCGAATTACAGGCAGGATGTGTCGACATTCATCCCCCTCCCCCTCCCCTCCCCTTCTTCCTTTACGTCCCTATCTCGTGTGTGCGGCATACGCCTCAGCGCCGCGGGCCTCACACCCATCCGGGTTGTTTTAACAACAAAGTAACGTCACAACGCCCCTCTGGTCAGGCAGGCCAGGCCCAGGGAGGGAGCCAGGCCTCGGGGGTCACGAGAGTATCAGTGCGTTGCCTCGAATCTGTTGGGCAAGTCGCCGAGTCAGAGGAGAAGTTTGGTGCGAGAGAAACGAGTTTGGCATCATTTTCCGACCCTGAGAATGCACTCAGATAGTGTCCGTTTTCTCACTACCCTTAGATCCATACCACCACGGAAACCTCTCGGCTTAAAACATGCGGGGAATTGCACGCACGAGGGAAAAATCGTTTGCCTTACCACTGTACGCAGTTGTCGCGGTGGAATGGATTGGGGATACTGTGTGTAGAGGCTTCGGCTTTGTCCTTGTCGCAGAGTTCCTCGTCATCCGTCATGTTCAAAACTTTGACCTGATACACGCCGCAAGTGCCTGTCCGCCACCAGGCCACTGGCCTGCATAACATTGACACAGTTTCGTATAGCACACCGGTCACATGATTCATGATCACCATAGTGGCGCGCCTACTTTAGCCTCTCTGATCATTTGTGGCCTGATCTGTCTGTCTGTCTGTCTATCTGTCTGTCTGTCTGTCTGTCTGTCTGTCTGTCTGCCCGTCTATCTGTCTGTCAGTCCCCATCACTCGCTTTACTTTCGTATCTCTCTAAAATCACTCAATGACCATACTCTCTCTCTCTCTCTCTCTCTCTCTCTCTCTCTCTCTCTCTCTCTCTCTCTCTCTCTCTGTCTCTCTCTCTCTCTCTCTCTCTCTCTCTCTCTCTCTCTCTCTCACTCCCTACCCATCACTCACACCCCACTTTGACCAAATGATGCCTTTTTTTTTTCTTTCTTTTTCTTAGAAACAGATGTCAGCGATGACGTCAATATCCCCGTAGGCAACCAATGGGGCGGGGCGCTGGGGAACGGGCGAGGCGTGGCGTGGCACGGTGTTGCGGGGCGGCGCGGGGTGGCATGCAAGGTGGCGTGGCGCGCAGGGGGCGGGAGGAGGGGGGAGGGAAGGGATCGGAAAGGAATATGTGTGTTGTAGACTATGGAACACGCGTGGAGGTCGGACTGTGCCTGCGCCGCCGGGCTCTGTGCGGCAGGGCAGCGAGGGATGAAGAAGGCAGGGGTTGAAAGAGCGGGCCAAAACGAGCGCCGACGCGGAGCCTGGAAATGCAACCGAAATCGTATCACCCATCGCGCTGCAAAATTTCAAGGCCCCCCTCAAACCAAATTCCCTAGAGTACAGAATATTGCTGAAATGCCGGAACTAAAAATCTCATCGCCGGTGGAAAAGAAAAATTTTTCTGACGTTATTTTCCATCGTTTTAATCTAAGAGCCCAGGCCAGGCGCGGCGCCGCAGAGTATAGAGCTCGTGTGAGTCGGGACCCGGCCGACTTCGAGACGCGATGATGGTCCACGTCCACGATGACCCTCTGATCCGCCAGGCCAGGCTCCGCGCGCTCCCCCTCCAGGTACAGTACGAGCCCGAGCTACCTCAGCCTTCTTCTCGGCCCTCGCTGTCTCTAAGCGCCGCGCCGTGCCGCACCGGCGGCGCGACGGTCCGACAAACTCGCCTTCGGAAGTCGATCGCGGCGACTTACCGGAGACGAGACAAGACTTGCAAGAACAAGACTGTGGGGTTGAAACGGGATGATTTTCATTATGTTAAACGGAGTCTATTTTGGTAAGAATCGATTTGAGCAGAAAAGGGTAAACGGGCGATGTATCAGACAATAAAAGAATGTTGACTTGACTCTTATGTATGTGTTTTTTTCTTTCTTCGGCCCCATGCCCCAAAACATCCCATCAACGTTACCTAGGCGATTTTAAAAGACCAGGAGGTAATGGCAATGCAGAGTAGCCGAGTTCAAGGAAATTGACACAGCCAGACCAGACAGGGACAGCAAGGCGAAGGCGGATAGAAGGTCGGGGAAGGGGAGGGGGGGGGGAGGTGCGATCAGAAGAGGAAGAAATAAAAGTGCCATGCCTTCTGTTTCTTTGCAATCTGAGGGTCGAGATATCATCGGTTTAGGTGGCCAAAGTCCGAAGTCCGCGAAGGAAGGCAAAAGGTTCAAGCTCGATATTGGCCGTGGAGAGGAGAGGGGGCGGGGGCGGGAGCGAGGGCGGGAGCGGGGGCGGCGCCAGTGAACCGAGAGAGGGCCCGGGTGGTACACGGGGGCGCGCTAAGAATGAGGTCCGGGATAGGGCGTACACCAGTAGGAGGGAATGCGGAGGGTGCAGCGCAGGGCTGCAGGGGCCCCTGCCTCTGCACGGTACTGTGACGTCATGCCGCCCCGCCCCGCCCCGCCCCGCCGGGGGACCTGTGGGGTGGGGGCGGAAGTGCGGAGCACTGATGCAACCCGACGATGCGATGCGACATCATCACCACCACGATGCGGACTGTTTTTTCTCCCACTCATTACGTTCGCGTGCTGGCCGGCCCGGCCCGGCCCGCGGTCCCGGTCCGCTGCGGGGGCGCGCGGCGCGTGGCGGAGCGTGGCGGGGGCCTGTCGCCTGTCCTGCCGCCTCGCGGGGTTTCATTAAAAGCGGACGCCACGCCCCGCCACGCCCCACCACGCCCCGCCACGCCACGCCACGCCACGCCCAGCGGGGAAAGCGAAGCGGCTCATAAGTGATGCAATCCTGCCCTGCCGGGTATCACTAGGAGAATCCGGTCGCGGCCAGGTCGCGGGCAAGCCGAGCCGAGCCGAGTCGAACCCTGAACTGGTGGAGGCTGGTGGGGGCGGAGCGGCCCGGCCCGCAGTGAGTCACTCACTGGCCCGGGGCGGATGGGGCCGGAGGTAAAGTGGAGAATGAATATGACCGGTTTGGTTCGCACTGCCGGCCCGGCCCGGCCCGGGGGGGCGTGCACCACGGCCTGACGGGGGAGGGGGGGGGGAGGAGGGGGGGCCTCCATTACGCTGGACAACTGACCGGACATATAGCTTTGCGAAGCCAATTGGAGCAGAGCTAGCCGAGCTCGGGCCGGCCGAGCCGGGCCGGCCGAGAGGACCGAGCCGAGCCGAGTCCAGCCGGGCGCGGCCGGGTGTATTCCAGTTCGGTTCGGATCGCTGGGATTAGGTTAGGTTAGGTTGGGCCACCAGACGGATGAAGAACGTCCCCTCCGCCCCGCCCCGCCGCGCCCCACCGCGCCCCGCTCCACCGCCGTCCTGGCCACTTATTACAAATTGACGAGGCGGTAGAGGGTCCTGGAGGAGAGAAGGGGGTCGGGCGGGCGGCCAGAGGGCAAGGGGCCTCGACCGTACATCATCAACCCCCACCTCATCATCGGCCGAGAAGAGCAGCCCCGCCCCGCCCCGCCCCGCCCCGCCCCGTGCACGGGGCTGGGGCTGACTACAGGTAGGTGCACCGTTGCGTCATCTCAACTCTACAGGGTAAGGGTGCAGTGCAGAGCGGTGCAGGGCGGTGCAAGGCGTTGGGCCTCGGCCCGGGTCTGTAGGCCGACGCCGTCTGTACGCACATGGCGCGGTGGCGGTGGCCATGACGCAAGATCAAGCCGACCTAGCCGCCCGACCCCGCGAGAGCCAGCTCTCACCGCCTCGTCAGCAGCCGTAGGACCATCCAGAAGAAATGGCCAGCCCGGTCGGTCCACACCTGCAACCTGCGACCCTGAGGCTGGGGCTCGCCTCGCCTCGCCGCCCAGCTGCGGCTGAGGGGCCACGGCCAAGGCGCGTCCGCCCCGCGCCGCCCCGCGCAGCTGCTGCTGGACGAAGCACACGGCCAGCGGCCGAGGCCTGGGCCTGGGCCTCCGTCACATGGCACGGCCATGGCCCGCTCCCCGTGCATGGCCACGGCCCCACCCGCTGCGAGGAAGCGGGACGGATCGCGAGCCGCGGCTCGTGGGCGCGTGGCCGCCGCGGCCGCGTGGGACCGGACCGGCCGTTGTCGCGCGGCGGGGGGGGCGGGGCGGGGCGGGGCGGGGTGGGGCGAGGCCGGGCGGGGCAGGGCGGGGCGCGAGCAGCTGTGACTCAGCACTGGGCAGCGCGGTCAGCGAACAGCGCGAGGGTGGAGGGCCCGTCAACCCCGCCCCGCCCCGCTCCGGATAACGGTGGCGCGGAGGCCGGGCGAGCGCGCCCGGGCCGTCGTACGTGCGGCCGAGCACGTGGTGAACCACGTGGAGCAACCGCGTGGCCAACACGTGGAGAGACCACGTGGTGAGGTGCACTGGCCCCGCCCGACCCAGCCCAGCCGCTCCGCCGGCCCCGTTGACGGGTGAACGGGCGGTCCGCCTCGACAAAGTGTTACACACTTTGCGTTACAGATAATGGCCGGCAATTAACTTCCATCAGGATTTTCCACTTCCAGGACCGAGGCCTGTCGAGTCGGGCAGTGCCCGGCCGGGCCGCTCGCGTGTGGAGTGCGGGGCCGGCCGGCCGAGCGGAGGAGGGGGAGGGGAGGGGAGGGTGAACCGGATCAATGGAGGGAAATGAATGGTTGATGGGCGCCACGCGGGAACAAGAGCGGGAGCAGAGGAGGACGGTGGCGGGCGTGGGGAGGGAAAAGAGGCCGATGACGGGGAGGTGAAGAAGAAAGAAAGAAGACGAGGAGGAGGAGAAGAATGGAAGGGAGGGAAGCGACATGCAGTGTAACGTGATGTGAGTGATGAGGCTAGGCGGCTGGGATGCGGCGCGGCGGCGGTGGCTGTGACGCAGTGCACGTACCACACCACACACTACACCCGGCCCGAGCCGGCGCGGCGTGCCACGCCCTCCCGCCACGCCCCTCCGGCGACCCCTCCTCGCCCCATCCCGCCCCGCCCCGCCCCGCACCGCCCCGCACCACCAGACTCCCTCCTAGGCCTCTGATTGGCTGGCTGAGCCGTGCCCACCCGTGCCCTCAGTCACGCGGTCTGAACGCCTTCCCGCGCAGAGCGCTCCGGCTCCCCGCGCCGGGGGAGGGGACGGGGGGAGGGGGGAGGGTTAAGTGGTAGCCGACAGACAAGAGGGAGGGGGAGGGGGTACTGCATTCCACGGCCAGGACGGGGCGGGGTGGGGAGGGGAGGGATACCCCTCGCCTCGTCCTGGCTCCATCAACGGCCTTTATCAGCCTCGTGTCTCGTTATCGGGAAGGGTAAAGCCTTGTGGCGAGGCCCGGCCCGGCCTGGCCGGCGAGGCCCCCTAGAGGGGAGGCGACGGGTTTCGGTGAAGAGACCCCCCCCCCTCCCCCTTTTTCTCCTCCACTACCCGCCCCAGGGAGTCCGAGGCCATTGACCAGGGCCCTCCGGCTGGCTGAGCCGGGCCGGGCCTGGCCGGGGGCACAGCGAGAGATCACAAGGGGCGCGACGCGACGGCCCGCAAAGAATGATCGACGCTCGTGCACAGAGGCCTGCGGGGGGGGCTCCCAGCCCCACTACCATCAGCGGCTGGGCCTCCCCCCTCCGCCGACCGGGCCGACCCCGACCGCATCTAGGCCCTGCATTTCGATGGATTTCCAGTAGGTTCTAGGCGGTTTTCGGGGTTTCTGGCTGCTGGCTGGCGCAACAGGTGCCCCGCAGAGCGGACAAGCCGATGCACCGGTACATGCCCAACACGCCCTCGCATACTTCAGCGCGGTAGCCGAGGCCGAGATGATGGCGCTCATAAACTCTTTGTAAGGCCCTCCTGCCGCAGGCACACCCGACCCGGCCCGGAGGCTCTAGGAGCCGTGCACCTCGAGTCTCTCCGAGGAGAGGAAAGTAAGTGGCGGTCTGCCTCCTTCATCACATGATTCTAGCTAAAGAATCTGGTCGGCGGGGCCGCGCAGGTCCGGGCCGGGCTGGACCGGGGCGGCGGTGTATCTGTGTTCCGCACGTACTACCACGCTGCTGCCGCCCCGTAACTTCGCGGAAATTTCCATGTATAATCGTCGTGTTGGCTGCGTGGCGCTCTGGAAGGGGGTGGGGGATGTTGCTGCTGCGGTAGGGGACAAGTATTTCAAAGTGTAGAATGGGCTGCGGCTGCAGTAGCTGCCCTTGGCTTCTGGCTGTATGCAACCATTTAATATCTTTTTTTTCGGACTTCGAAAATTCAAGTCAAGAGTAATTTTTAAAGCCAGAAAAAATCCCAGCAAGAGCTTTCGATTCCGAAGGTGGCAATACGGCCGGAGTAGAGAACTGCTGTTCATTGGCTCTCGACTCCTTGGACCTCTTAAGGTGTATCGAATGACCGGCTCGTGCAGAGTTCTAGCGACGCGGCGCTCTTCGGGTTCCGTGAGGCGCAGCGCGGCGCGGTATGAATCATACAATTGCAAGAAGTGGTTGCAGCCCATGCCACAGGCGCTGTTCTGCAGCGGGCGCCTGACCGCCTCGCCTGGGGCCACAATGTTGCAGAGCCCCGGGGCCTGGGGCGGGGCGGGCCCCGGCGCGCGCGCTCCACAGGGCCGCTTTACGGGAGGGTGTTTAGAGTGCCAGCATATTATCGCCTCGCTTTGCGACGCGACGTGGCTTGGCTTTCGAAAAATAAAACCGCCAAGAGAGTCGTATACGAATAATTACACTCTCGAACACGGCGTGTCTCGGCAGCAACAGCCGCGACGTAAATGTCCCTCGCAAAGTATAGAGTTTCCTGTGCAAGGCTCCAGGCAGACTCCAGGCTGGGCACCCTGCTGCCGCTCCGCCCCGCCCCGCGCAGCCCCGCCCCGCGCAGCCCCGCCACCGGCCGGGTCCAGTCCGGTGCAGGACCCAGTGGAATATTCCGCAATGGGGCCCCAGCTCCCCCTGCCCCGCCCCGACCCGCCCCACCCCACTCCGGCTGCAGCGGCTGCAGCGGCCAAACCAGCGCATCTCGCGCGCAGCATAGATAGGACCTACTGCCACCGCAGCTGCTGTGGAAAATCCCGAAGACCCACTCACGACTTCGCAGGAATCCGCCGGCTGGAATAGGGGGGGTGGGCAAAATCCATAGACATGCCCTTCGACGTCTATGGCAGAATCTGACAGGCGGGGCGAGGGACGTACGTATTATTTGCCTGCCCTGCAGGAACGGAGAGAAGACGTGGCTGGCACTCTACTTTCAACATTGATAAGCGGGAACTTTTGTGTCAGAAGGGAATCGTACCTGGTTGGTGTCCGCGACTTGAGTCGGCAGACCCGCAACACAGTGGCGGTATACTTTGCCGAAAAGGTAGGAGCGACTGGTGAAAATTCTGTTCTACTCGGGTGACGAGTACCACTCACTCAGTTGTATCGGGGCGGGGCGGGCCGGGGCGGGCCAGGGCGGGCCGGGGCGGGGCGGGGCCGGGTCGCCACCACCGGGACGTAGATCTCTGGAGTCGCTCCTCCCCTCCGCCAGCCTATTCCGGCTCGGGCCGGCTAGGGTCGGAATGGTGTGTCCTGCTGGAACTGGAGTTGACCCGCGCCCGTTCTGGAGCAGCGCTCTGCCCGGGCGGGGTGGGGCGTGGTAGCGGCACGCGAGCCGAGGGGCGGGGCGGGCCGGGGCGGCGCGCGCCCGGCACCTCACGTCGGTCCGAGTCGTGCTGCCGTCACCTCGTCTGCTGTCACGTACAGCCGGAGGCGTTGTTTGCCGACAGAGAGAAAGGAACCTCTCAGAGGAGAGATAAATGCACGCCCGTCCCGCCCCGTCTCTCTTTGTGATACGGCACTAAGACCCCCGACCACAGCCCATAGCGGGAAAATGGCAATATTCATCTCAAAGGCATTCCGGGTGCAGGCTGCCTACGCCCTCGAGGAGCTCGCCCCGCCCCCGCGCGCCATAACTCTGGGGATGCACCGCCCTCAACGACGACCTACTGCTTGGCGTCACGGCGGAATGTGAAGTGAAACGCTTTGAATCACAGATTCTGTGGAACCACTTGTCTGGTAACATGACAAACTGCGGCCCCGACCTGGCGTCAAGGGGTGCAGACGGCGCTCGTTTTCGCCACCCATAATTTTGTCGATTGATTTCCATCCTTCCATCTGTGTTTCATTTTATTACTTTTCTTCCCATCCGTCGCGTCTGATGAAGACCAGCAGAGGGCGATTTGAGTGCGACGCCAAAGAGAATGACAATATATTGTCGCAAGACGAGGGCAATACACTCCACGCATGTGGTAGGCTTTTTATCTGGTCTCACGAGTCACGCCATACACGGGGCGGCTGCGGTGGCTGAGGCTACCCACCCCGACACGTGACGCGGCGCACCGCGACGCACCGCGACGCACCGCGACCCGGGCCGGCCGGGCCGGGCCTCACGTGTAGCGGCCGGCGCGGCCGCCTCGTGTGAGTGCCTGCACCACGTGCGGCTGACTGTCCGTAGGTATTGGGGAGGAGAGGAGGGGAGAAGAAGGGGGAAAGAGGGGAGGGTTTGATCGGCCACGCCACCTCACCTCACCTCACGTGTAAGCCGACGCTGGGAGGCGATAAGGGCGAGTGAGACACGAGATAGGAGCGAGCAGGAGCCGGTGCTGCAGCGGGGCGGGGCGGGGCGGGGCGGGGTGGGGCGGGGCGGGGCGGGGCGGGGTGGGGCGGGGCGGGGCGGGCCCGGTGCCCCTGTGCCACCCACGACCGACGACGGGACCTTTCGAGGGGTGGGGAGCGCGGCGCGGCGGACACTATAGGAAGAGGAGGGCCTCCTGAGCTGCGCCTGGGCCTGTAGGCCAGACCACAGGATACCGCTGTCACCCGGCGCCACCCGCCGCCCCGCCGCCCCGCCGCCGGCGCGACACTCGACCTGCGCGACGAAGAGCACGCCCCGCCGCCGACGCCGACGCCGCCGGTCCGCGGTGCGATGGTGTCACATATTTGGCACGCGCGACGTCCGGCCGGTGCAAGACGAGGCGAGACAGACGCCCGCCCCCGCCGCCGCTCCCGCCTCCCAACGGCGACACCCAGCTCCGCGAATTTCGTCTCCTGTCTGGCGGGGCGGGGCGGTGGCGGTGCAGTCTGGCTACCGCAGTTGCAGGACGTGACCGAGACAATGGGACGCCCAGTCCTGTCCGGGCTGACGAGGCCGTTATATTACGTTTGAGGAGCACCGCCAGGACGGTACGCGACACCGGCGCTGGCACAGCGGCCGCGGCGAGGCGACGCGACGCGACGGCGCTATCGGCCGTGTCAGCGGGGACCGAGGCAGCTGGCATGCCCGTCGTCAATCACATGAACGTTCTGCGGACGAACTGACGTCAAGAGCGGCATATCGCGACGGCGGCGGCTGACTCACAAAATACACTAAAGGCGAGAAAATATGCCCCGACGCACGAAATCTGAAGTGCCTGACGTCACTGGACCCCGAGGACCGCCGCCGACGCCGCCGCCGGGAATGCGGCGGCGATCGACAGAATGACAACTATTTCTACGAAATGCAGAGAAAAGGGACACACCGGGCTCTTCTGGTCGCGCCGGCCCATTTCCTGCCTCCTCGTCCATTTAATAACTTGTTTCTGTGAAGGTGGAGGTAGGAGTCGGGGAGGGGAGGGGGCGCGAACACCCTTGTCGGCCCAAGTGAGGAAGATTACGGGCAGCCTAAAGCAGGCAGTGATTTACAGGCGCAGGTCGGGGCGGGGCGGCGGGGGCGGCGGGGGACACCGCTGCCACAAAGTGGCCCCACAGAGTGCCACATTGGGGCGGGCCGGGGCGGGGCGGCCGGGGCTGGCGCGCGCGCTCACATCACGGCCATCATGGCCAGCTCCGGGGAAATGTCATCTCGAGACCGGAGCGGCGGTGGCAAAAGAAGCCGCGTCGACGGGGAGCCCATCCGAGCTGAGTCCCCCCCCCCCCCACCTTACACCCCGCCGTATATCACGGTCCCGGTGCAGCGCTGCCGGCGGGCTGGAGAGGCGGCGGCGGCGAGGAAGCGCCCGCTGACAAAAGCCCACGAGTCGCAATGACGATGGAATGCGATTCTATGCGATCTCCTTTCAGAGTCGAGCGGAGACGACGGGACGGCGCACCGGAGCGGAGCGGAGCGGGGCGGCGGCGGCCGATAGGACCGTATTGTGCCAACGAGCGGGGCCTGTTCAGGTAGCCAGTCCCGAGAAGCACGCCCTGCCCTGCCCAGCCTAGCGCCACCGGCCGGGCGGGGCGGGGCGGGGCGGGCACCTCTGGCCCTCCTCACACCTCTGGCGTGGGCGGCGTGTCCGCGGAGACAGAAAACCCACCAAGAGAACCAGTTAGTTGATAAAACCAATTCAGAGAAAACCTGGCGATTTCCCCAAAATCCGAAAAAGCGCTGTCCGACCTGGATTCTGTCCCAGCTCGGATAAAGTGACATCCGCAATAACTGCGATATTTGCCCAGGATGACTAACATTGAACAAGACCGTCGAGGTAAAACACTTACCAGCGGAGTCCCCCGGGGACGTTTATCCGGTCAACGTTATCCACAAAATGGCAGCTGATAGGTTACCAGCGGTATGACGTGGGCAATCTTGACATCACACACAGTCCCGATTTAAGACTTTTACCGAAGAATAGTCTAACCTGACACTACTTGAATATCTTATGTTCACGCCGATACTTTGCACGGATGCTAAAAGTTTTGTTCAAACCGCGAAAACGAATAAAAACGCCGTACCGAACGAGACGCGCGCGTCACTGAGCGATGCTCATTTCTTCAAACTGTCACTGCAACCGTTACTGCGGGGCTGCCAACTTCAATCCAACCTAACCACACTCGTTGCTGATGCATTAAAAATTCCGGATTTGAGTGGATGTGCTTACTGCCATTTTGGCCAAAAAAAGCAGATGACGTGACGGAAAAAGAGACTTTTTCGGGAATTATTATTGTATAATTTTTGACTGAAAGCTGTTACTGAGCCTGGTCGGGTCGGGACCGTGGGGTAGGAGGGTGGGGGGCTCTCGATCCTCTCGATCCATCACAACAACCAAGAGAATCGTCTGCTGAGACGACTGTAACATAATAACATCATAACCTAGGGGCGAAATCCAGTGGCTTCGACGTTCAGATTGGCTGTACCTCCAATTTACCCGTGTAAACAAGGTCGGACAAAATCCAGGCCGGACAGCGCTTTTTCGGATTTCGGGGAATTTGCCAGGTCGGACAAAGATAGGTCGGACAATTTACATACACTCCTCCGCTATGTCCGTTCAATCTTTCCACAGAGCTTGCCGCGCGGCACCGCCCCCGCCCCGCCCCGCCCCGCCCCCACCCGCACAGCCCTCCCCTCCCCGCTCAAACACACTGTCGCCGCGATAACGGTGGGACAACGCTAAGCGACGACTTCGCCGCTCTCCCGCCCCGAGGGGAGGAAATTATTCGTAATCGAAAACGAGAAAATAAACACAAATAAACCCCCGGCTCTGCTACTGCCAGCGCCGTAGACTTCTTGCCATTTTATCTAGTCAGGCAGCCCGGCTGGGACGGGGATAAGCGGGGCGGCGCGCCAGAGTTCCATCGCGTCCAACACACGATGCGGCGCGCTCTCAGGGGATGCCTCATTTACTTTTCATTCATCCGATTCACCGTCGTCGTGCGTTTTCCCGCGCAAAAGCGGACGCGCGCCCATTGTACCTGCACGGCTACGCCACGCCACGCCGCGCCGTGCGGCTCGTGCACACCTTCATAACGGAAGGGGAGGGGAGCGGCGCGGAGAGGAGCCTCCATTCATGCGTACAGTACACGTTTTACGCTGCGCTACGCGACGCCGAGAGATACTCCGCGCCCGCGGCGCCTCTACGCCGAGAGGCCCAGGCGCGGCGCGGCGGGGCGGGGCGGGCCGCGGCGCCATCGCCCCGGTACGGCCCCCCCGCGCCGCGGGTGGAGGTCTCGCTGGCGCCACGCGACTAGCGCCGGGCCGGGCCGGGCCGGGGCGATAAACACCTGCCGAGTATCGCCCTCGTGCTCCTCATGGAGGCCAGGGTGCTGCCCGGCGTACCGAGGTCGGGCTGGCCAGAGGTCGCTGGGAGGCCTCCCGCCCATTGCCAAATGCAACTGGAATCCTCCCCGCCGGTGTCTAGCCGTCGGTGGGGCTGCTGCTGCTGCTGGAGCAGCACGCCCCAACTGTGTGTAACCACGACGCTCCCCGTTGCATATCGGGCGGTATCGGCTTTGTGTTGGTATTGGTGTTTGAATGTTTGAATGAGTGATACGCGTTGCATATGTGTGTTGGCTTGTGCGTGCGTGTGTGTTCGGTCGCTTTTTTACACGCGGCGAGCCGGGCCGGGCCGGCGGCGGCCTATCGCCTCAGCTGCGGCGTTATCAGATGACATCACGAGGGAGGAAGGGCGAAGGTGGAGCGAGTAGGGGCGGGGCGGGGCGGGGCTGACCAGAGGGGCCAGAGCGTGTAGGCAGCTCTATGGGCCGTGTCGCCACACAGCCGCCGCGGAGACCACCGGATACGCAGCGGCTGAAGCGGAAGGAGGGGGAGAAGGAGGGGGCTGAAGGCCTACATGAAACGTGTGCACACAGAAATGTCGGACCGGGCTAGGCTTTCGACGCAGTTGCAGTGACTGGCCAAACCTCGCACGTCTCACGTGCGGGGGACAGAGAGAAGCGACACAGCCGAGGGCCCCCAGCCTGTGGGCCTGCCTCTCTCTTTCTCTCTTTATTCTTTCCGTCCCTCTGTCTCTGTCCCTCGCTCTCTCTCCCGCTCTCGCATTCCCTGCGCGCGGCGGCCGCAAGCTCCCAGGCTCCAAGGTTTGCTTGCTCATCGGGGGCATTGTGTTTAGCTAGAGGCCCGGGCCTGGCCTGGTGGGGCAGGCCAGGCCTGCAGCCGCAGGCCGCAGCACCACTTGCTGCCTTATCTTATGTAAATTCCACGACACGGGTTTTTATTTTACTTACAAAGAATATCGCTTATCGCGGATGAGAAAGAGAATAATGCGTGTCGGGCCGGGGCGGGGCGGGCGCGGTGGGGCGGGGCGGGTGGAAGCGCGGCGGCGGCGGCGGAGGCGGGCGGCCCGCACGGCGGGGCGACTAGGCAACCCGCTCAGCTCCCGTGCGTGACGGGCGGGCCCGCCCCGCCCCCGAGCGCCTCGCCCCGCCCGGCCCGGCCCGGCTGTGCATACGTTAGCTGCCTGGCCTGGCCTGGCCCGGCCCCGCGCTGGAATGTGCTGTACAAGGGGGACCCGACCTCGGCGCGGGGCGGCGCGGGGCGCGGGGTGGCAGCAACAGATCAGGTGATGGCAGCCTCCGAAGCAGTTACGCCCCCTATGCTGCCCCCCCCCCCCCCCGGACAGGACACGACAGCCGTCCTTGTCGCACTCACGGGGTACCCACCGCCATAGGGTGCAGTACTGCCATGAGTGCGACAAAGACGGCGCGATCCTCTGAGTCAGTCTGCAGGACCTCCGCAGGCCCTCCGGCGTGGCGGCGGGGCGAGGGTTTGGCGCGCCCAGCACCGCAGCGCCACCTAGCACGGCAATCTGGCGGGAGAATCTGGGTGGAAAAGCAGGATAATCATAGCCGACGGCGCGCGGCCTGGCCTGCGATCTGATATCGATTAGGAACATCGATCTCTACGCGCCCCTCGCTCAATAACTCGACTCGAGCCGCACCCGCCCCTAGCCCTTGCTGCGACAAGGTTTCCGAGAAAGATCGGACGGCCAATTAACAAATTATAACGGCGGTACCAGCGATGCCTAGTAGTGCGGGGTCTACACTTTTGGATACTGCATTTTTGTGTCAAGCGATGCCGCTTGGCAGGGGGGTAGTTATGGACAAAATAAAGGATTTGACCCGAAGAGGCATCGAAAATTTCCCTTAGGGAAGATTTTATAAGCCTTCAAAATTACCATGGCGCCTTACGGGTGGTCCGGGTAGGCAACCCGCCGTACACATCGCGCTTTTTCTCCGTTTTCCGCCTTTCTTTTCGTGTTTTCGCACACTTCCAGATCGAATTTTCACAATCTGATTTTTGCATCGTGTTCAGGAAGGTTTAGCGCTGATTTTAAGCTGTCTACCCGATCCAAAGCTTACCCGCGGAGCCTGGGAGAGCGGGGTAAAGTCAGAATTTAGGTCTTTAAGTGTTCCATGCGTTCAACGGCCTTGAACACAAGGATGTTCAACCAAATTAATTGTTCAAGGGTGCAATTCCGATGGTAAAAAGCATGAGGAACACACTCAGACAAAAAAAACTTCACTTTTTTCGCGGGAAGTGGCCGAAAATTGCGTTTTTACCCGGTAGTGTCACCGTGCGCGGCACCGGCGGCTGGTAGGCGGGCGGACAGGCAGGCCGTGCGCAGGCCGGGACAGGGAAGGTAAGGAGCGGGCTTCGCGGTGTTTTGCTGTCGGGTTCTGTGGACATAAATGTGATGCAGGCAACTACTGCTACTATTTTTGGACAAAAGAAAAAGGTTTTGTTTTTACTTTTGCTGGCCGCTAAGCAGGAGGGGGGTCATCGGAATCATCCACCTCTCCTTCTCCCTGCTCATCCTCACCAGCAACTCTGGAGAGTAAGAAGCAAGGGCCTTGCAGATTCTGCATTGTGAATCCAAGTGTACAAATGTACAATGTTTCTGGTAGTTGTTGGGTTGTTTAGCTACCAGAAACAGTATTTATGAGCACTGAGAAGGAGAGGAGATCTACTGATCTTACTCTCCAGGCTTAGCGAGCAGCAAGAAGTAAGTGGACAAACCTTTTCTTTGTCCAAAAAATAGTAGCAGTAGTTGCCTGCATCACATTTATGTCCACAGAACCCGACAGCCAGGGACCCGTAACTTAACATAACAAACATCATATGTTAGTTACAAATTTTATCATTGTCGTAAGTTAAATTAAAAGTTAAGTTACTTAACGTAACAGTTAGGAATTTGTTATTCTCTTAACGTTAAAGATATAACAAAGTACTTAACGTTACAAGCAACTTTTGTTTATTTCGTTTCTGATGTCGCACAGATGCGAAAAACCATATAACTTAAACTAATTATCAAACTACTTTCTGTTAAATCTGTAACGGTTATTTTATTATCAGAAGTGTATGTGTTTATTCTTTAACTGTTAAGTGTCATGATATGCGTTATCAGTTATCGGATAAAACATTAACGGTTAACAAAGTGTTATGAGGTGCTGTTTTGTTATGTTACGGGTCCCCGCCGACAGCAAAACACCGCGAAGCACGCTCCTTACCTTCCCTGTCCCGGCCTGCGCACGGCCTGCCTGTCCGCCCGCCTACCAGCCGCCGGTGCCGCGCGCGGTGACACTACCGGGTAAAAACGCAATTTTCGGCCACTTCCCGCGAAAAAAGTAAAGTTTTTTTTGTCTGAGTGTGTTCCTCATGCTTTTTACCATCGGAATTGCACCCTTGAACAATTAATTTGGTTGAACATCCTTGTGTTCAAGGCCGTTGAACGCATGGAACACTTAAAGACCTAAATTCTGACTTTACCCCGCTCTCCCAGGCTCCGCGAGTGAGCTTTGGATCGGGTAGACAGCTCAAAATCATCGCTAAACCTTCCTGAACACGATGCAAAAATCGGATTGTGAAAATTCGATCTGGAAGTGTGCGAAAACACGAAAAGAAAGGCGGAAAACGGAGAAAAAGCGCGATGTGTACAGCGGGTTGCCTACCCGGACCACCCGTAAGGCGCCATGGTAATTTTGAAGGCTTATAAAATCTTCCCTAAGGGAAATTTTCGATGCCTCTTCGGGTCAAATCCTTTATTTTGTCCATAACTACCCCCCTGCCAAGCGGCATCGCTTGACACAAAAATGCAGTATACCCCTGGATTCAGAGATGTAGACCCCGCACTATAGGAGGGGCTTGGCGTGGTGGGGCATGGCGTGGTGGGGCGTGGCGGGGCGGGGCGGCGTGGCCGGGCTTGGGAAGCCCCCGCGGCAGCTGCATCGCCCCTCGCCCCCTTGCCCTCCGACAGAGCAATAAAACTCGATTTCGCAGAACTCTTCAAAGAAGGATTTTAAGCGGGCGACGACACTTTGCTCTTCTTTCCCTCCCATGAGTCACACCCGACGCACCTGCTCCCCCCAGGACCGACCCCGTCCCCTCCCTCCTCCAAACCTGAACCCCGGGTTGGGCCGGGGCCGGGGCCGGGACCGCTGGGGGAAGAGGGGAGGGGTCTGCTGCACTATATTCAAAGAGCAGGTCGACGTCTACAAGTCCCAGCTCGTCGCGACACGTCGCAACTCGCCTGCCGCCGCCGCCGCTGTCGGCGTCGCCCCCCTCGGTCTGGTTCTCGGAGGTGCGGGGCGGGGAGAGGAGGACTCGATATCCTATTGAGCCAGGGCGGCGCGGGGCGGCGTGGGGCGGCGCGGGAGCTGTGTAAGCGCGGTGGGCGACCGTTAGCCCCGTAGGACCGACATGATCAGACCTGCATGGACTAGCAGAGCCAGACTAGAGTCACTACTTTATCGCGTCGCCCGGCCCCGGCCCGCCTCGTGGTCGCGCCAGCCGACTGATTCAGGAGATCGCTCTCATGTCTCTGTCCTTGTCGCACTCATGGGGCGACTCCATACCCTGGAGTGGACACCTTGTGAGTGCGACAAGGACAGAGGCATGGGAGCGATTTTCTGAATCAGTCGGCTGCAGCGACAGACCGTCGCGACATGATTGGTAACCACCACGCCCCGCTCCGCCCCGCACCGCCGCCCGCCAAGACAATTCCGATAAAGATTTTCCTTCCGCCTGGCGTGCATATGGTGACCCCATAGGACAGCAGGGGAGGACCGCGTGGGGGATGCTCACGTTCGGTTTTCGTTTCAAAAAGAGCCCCACCCCGCCCCACCCGCTCCTCGCCGCCCCGCCCCGCGCGCCCCACCCCATCGTGCGGCTGTGCCCGTTCTGTGGGACCACACAACTCGGTCGGACCTTCCTCATCTCGTGCCTCATGTCTCTGTCGCAGTAAGACCAGCGGCGACGGAGGGGGCTGGTGTAAAAGGCATGACGCAGAGAAAGAGAAAGAAAGAAAGAGAGAGGTATGGCATGCGGGAAAGACGGGGAGGAAAGGAGAGAGAGAGAGGAGAAGAGATAAAGAGAGGGAGAGACGTTTGAGAGAGAAATATATTGGAGAGAGAGGGACAGACATGGGGAGCTGAAGAATGGAAAGAGACAGAGAGACGATATACGTTTGGATAACGCAGACCTGCTCGGTCTGCGGAGTCGTGTGGCATGGCGTGTCCGGGCTCGACGCCTCGCCCCGACCGCCCCGCCCCTACCCACCGCGCGCCTGTGTAGCGGTTGGCGTGCTCCCGCTCCCCCTCACTGAACCCGAACGATTCCACTGCAGTGGATGCGCGGGAAAAGAGCGAAAAGGCTTTTCGGAACAGCACTTACCACGCATGTGGTGGGCGGGACGGTACGTAGATGACCACCAGATGGCCAGGCCAGTCAATCATGCCCCTAAAATCTCCGCAGAGTAGGATTAGGCAGAGGCTGCCCTTTCAAAGCCGGCGCGGAAAATTACGACACCACTAACAATCCGATCCGCTGTCATCACCATCGTTTTGGTCCCATCTTTCCCCTCTCTTACTCCTTTCTCCGCGCTGCCCTTGGAAATTTCCGGGGAACAAAGCGGTCACAACGTCTCGCCTCCACCTAAAGGTTTTTATTTTATTTTGCTTTTTGCATCTTTATGAAAGCCAAACCAAACCAAACCAAACCAAGCCAGTAATTAATTAATCTTTCGGCAGACTTAAGAATATTTTCTTTTTGCTTTCGCTCTAGACCAGCCCAAAAATGGATAAGAAAAAGCTAAGAAAATAAGTTAGGTTTTTCATGAACTAGAAGTTATACATGTACTGATCCAGATCAACGAAGGGAAGGCGAGTGGCCGGGCCGGGAGGTGCGTCACTAGAATTCGTCTGGGACGACATCGCCACACACGACATTAGCTATGCTCTAGATATTTTTAGAACCTCCTTCTTTACCCTTGCCTGACCTTTTGATTTGACGATTAGCGATTCCCAGAGGCTATCTGCGCCCCACACGACTTGGAAATCTATGGCCTGTGTTGTAAAACGTGACTCGCCACCCACCCTTCTAATCAGCCCCCACCCCCAGTACACACACACACACACACACAATCACAACGGGTCGCGAGTATGCAGCTGCAGGCACGAGATGCAGATCTCGTGAAAGCCCAGAATGAATCAAAAACACGACGATGAGCACAATGGATTTCTAAACTGCCCCCTTTTGGATTCCCAGGCGTTCTGTATCTGTATGGCCTTGCAGACTTAAGCACCCGGCGAATAAGCGTTGCCAGAGCGGGCGAGGCGGGGCGTGGCGGGGCTTGGCGGGGCGTGGCGGGGAGTGGCGGGGAGTGGCGGGGCGTGGCGCGGTACACACAATGTCAGGTCGCCCCGCATGTGACTGCATTATTCAGATTCACAGCCTTATGCTAAACTGGAACCGACGTCAGAACAAACGTCATCCAGGCCGAACGCGACAGCCCGCGCGGCGCGGAGCTGCTCCCCGCCCCGCCCCGCCCCGCCCCGGCCGCGAGACCGCGCAGCACGCTCCCCTTCCTTCCCTCCCACAATCACAACAGTCCCGCTTTTGCTTTTATCACGCTGATTTGTTTTCAATGGAAATGTGTGTATTGATTGTGTGATCGATCTACGACGAGAGGGAAAGGCGCGGCAACAGGCCTATGTGAGTGAAGGGGAGGGGGGCACAGGGGAGGGCGGCCGCGATGACACTGCCAGGCCAGGCCAGGACTCCGCGCGCCGTGCCGCCGGGAGAGGTCACCAAAACAGTTGTAGCCTCGACCACGCCGCCCCGCCCCTCTCCCACTCTCTTTCTCATCATCAGTTTTCTCGATGACGCAATGCACACATGAATGGACTTCCTAATAACCGACTTGTGTTTCGGACAGACGCCGGCCCGGCCCGGCCCAGCACACCATTGGCCGCCACGGCCACGCCACGCCACGCCCCCGAGTCACTGGGTCACAAGACACTCAGAGGAGCAGCAATGACGGAGGATCGGCTCGGAGAGGGAGGACGGCGACGGAGAGGGTCGGGTAGGGCCGGGCCGGGCCGGGCCGGGCCGGGCCAGCACTGAGTGAGTCGGAAAGCAAAAGTGGGAGAAAGGGACCAGCCGACCCGACCCGACCCACGGCATTCCATCGCTGTCATCAATGCGCGCGGGTGGTACAGTATATGGACTGCCCATAGGCAAGGACTTCGGCAAAACCCAGTCCTCGAGAGAGTTCGCGGAGATCCCCGCCCCGCCCCGCCCCGCCCCGCCCCGCCCCGCCCCGCCCCGCCCCGCCCCGCCCCGCCCCGCTCCGCCCCGCTCCGCCCCGGCGGCTCCAGGTGGCCAGGCCTCACCAGGTGCATGGCCATTGTGCGGCAGCGGCCGGGTTTGCCCACACCCGCGCCCACCCGCACCCCGCACTCTGTCTCTCTCGCACTCTAGGAGCCTGTCGCACGCTGCGATAGCGCTCTGTCTCTCTCGCTCTCAAGGAGTGTGCCGACGAGTGCGACCCGGGGGCAGCGGCGCCCCCCCCCCCCTCCGCAGCAGGAGCAGGTCGCACCCCATCCCTGGCAGCACCGACTCGACCTGCACTGCCTGAGGTCGACGCCCGGGCCGGGCCGGGCCGGGCCTGGCCGGGGGCGGGGGCGGGGTGGAGCAGACAGTGGGTCGCGGGGCGTGCACAGGGTGTGACACAGAAGACGCCACAGTGTTGCGGGATTGCATACTCGTTTGGGCCCAGGGGCCGTATGGCGCCTTACGGGAGGAGGGAGCAGGTCACTAGCGGTTACACCCGGCGCTTGTTGACACAACCCCGCCCCGGGCAACCTCATCCGCGGGGTGTGCGGCGCAACGTGCCGCCAGCCCCGGCCCGGTCACTGGCCGCAGCCCCGCCCCGCCCCGCCCCGCCCCGCCCCGCCCCGCCCCGCCCCGCCCCGCCCCGCCCCGCCCCGCCCCGCCCCGCGTCCCCGGCCAGAGTGGCGTGGCGCCGCCCGAACGTCACAGCGATTAGGCAACCCGCCCCTCCACCAGCTCGGCGCGCGGCGGCGCGTGGCGGCGCGTGGCGGGCTGGGGCGTCCCTCGCTGACGCGGCGCGCCCTCCTGGAAAGTTCCGCCCGCCCGGCTCTCTCAAGGACCGTCAGAATTTTCCGAAACCACAACGCTACGCCACGCAGTGCGTGAGGAGGGCAGTGGGCCGGGAAGGGCAGCGCGGCCCTTTCATCTTATTGCGGGAGGGTCACCGCCTTGTCCGCGCCGCGCGTGCGCTGGCGTGGTGGCCTTTCAGGGCGACCCTCAGAGCATCACTCAGGGCGCTGCGCTGCGCTGTGTCGCTCTAGACCAGCAGCGGCAGCGGTGCCACTGGAGGAGGAAGAACGCGACGACCTTCACCGTCGTGCTGGCGTTGTGACCCCACCGTGTTTACGTCCTGGCGACGACGGCGACGCTCCAGACCCCGCCCCTCCTCCCCCTTTCCCGCCCGTGCTTCCGCCTGAACAGCGCCAGTATGCGTCGCAGAGTGGCAGTGGCGGCAGACTGAATTGACACCGCCACCGCCGCAGTCGCGCCACTCCAACTCCACGACGCAAAATAACCCCCGCCCCGCCCCGCCCCGCCCCGCCCACTCCCGCGCCCGCCCTGCCACGGGTGGGGCGCAGGCGAGACGGCAGGTAGTGGCGTCGTTTGAATGTTCATTCTCCCCGGATGCCCCTTAAAGCAGCAGCCCCTCCGGAGGGCAGAGGGGCGTTACGTGAGTGTAGTCAGGTGCCCAGCCTGGCCCGCCCCGCCCCGCCCCGCCCCGCCCCGCCCCAAACGGAGACTGGATGACGCACGTCGCACCGTCCGCATTTTCGACATCCAGGGGAAATAGACCGGGCTCCTGCATATTCCACATGTGTAGGGCAAAAGGGCGGGGCGGGGCGGGGCGGAGCAGGACGGCCAGATCAATGCGGCGCAGCAGGATGAACAAGGGACTCCCATTCCCTTCCCTCTTAACACGTGAGTTGAAGCATTGGAACACGACGGTGTATTCCGCATGGCCTGGGGGTGCCTCCGATATTATGTATGGCCTTCGAGAACGCCTTCGGTTATTCGAAGTCGTATCGCCTACGCAGTTTCCAGCCAGAGGTCGTCATGTGAGATCGCGTGTCTGTGAAATATTCCGCTGGATGCAACAGTTTTCGTTTCGCGCAGATTTTTTCGCAATTCAGAAATAGAAGTGAACACTGTACGGCCTCGCGCTGTATGAGAACAGGAAGGAGTGGAGGAGGAGGAGGAGAAGAGCAGGAAGAGGAGGAGGAGAAGGAGGAGGCGGAGGGGGCACGGCAGGAGAGGAGAGAGCCTCTGATGTTTGTTTACCTGAGCGGGCTTCATTCATTCACGGCACCGGTGTGTACGCAGCTCGTAGTACACGACGTCGAGGCGCCGCGCCCGCCCCGCCCCGCCCCGCCCCGCCCCGCCCGGCACGGGCCCCCCTCACACCTGCCTCTGTCGCGGCGTGGCGTTCGCGCCAAGCCCGCCAAAGAGTCGCGGAGTGGCGCGGCGCCGCGGCGTGGCGGCTCACGGGGCTCTCCCACTCCTACGCAGTTCCCTCCGCAGATCATGTTGTCGCTTTTTCTTGTTTTTCATGTGTTCCCCGAGAAGTTGGGTAAACGCCAATTTGAAGTAAAAATAATAATCGTAACAGTAATAAATATAATGAGCGTGTCAAAACCTTATAGGAAAAAAACAAACTCCCGCGGCGCGAACGATGCCCCCCCTTTGCTGAAGGCTCTCGAAAAAGAAAATAAAGTAGAAAAAAGTAAAGGGGGGGGGGGAGAAAAGACGGGCATCGGTTTGCGGCTGCAATGTGCGCAGTAGCGTTCGCCTACGTGGGTACGCCGCCGACAGCTGCGTCGACTGGCATCGATAAGATATATACGTGCGCCTCTAAGGGAGTTTCGTGATTATTTGAATCAGTGTGCATCGCGATGTGTCTCTCGGTCTTTCTGTTTTCCATCGGTCCGAGCTGGCACGACGGTGGAAGTAGTGGAGAAGGCGGGTCCTGGCCTCCGAAAGGAAATTCTCGAAAAGAAAGAAACGCGACGGCAATGATGTCGGGTGGCGCGCTGCGCTGTTGCCCGTGGGCTGCCGTATAACGACGACCGAGAATTCCAATCGCGAAGAGATTCACAGAAATCGATACGATATCGTGTTTCTGGCGGGGCCGGGCCGGGCCGCGCTGGGCCCGTCCTCTTGGCCCTCGAGGCCCTGGCCCAGCTCCTCCTGCCCCTGCCTGTTCTCGCTTCGTGGAAACGCGTCGCTCGCCCGTTGAGCGGGGCAAGCGCGCGTCCACCACGCACCGCCAGCCCACGGCCCCACGGCGCAGCGCAGCAGGCAGCGGGGCCGAGCAGAGCTGAGCCCAGCGCTCACAGGCTCACAGGCCGCCCCGCTGCACTGCGCCGTCCGGCGGGCTGCCTGCCTGTCAGGGGCCGGGACGGAGCTGCTCCGCTGAATACCGATGGACCTGTAGCCGCGACGCAGTTCTGCGCCCGGGCGGGGCGGGGCGGGGCGGGGCGGGGCGTGTCGTGTCCGCCACAAAGTATGCGCATTGACACGGCCTGCAGTCCCGGCCGGCCGGCGCGCCGGGCCAGGGCCTTGACTGCCTCGGCACGCGGTAGATCACAGCAGCACTAGTCATGCGCTAGTAATTTTTCCCCGTACTGACGGATGGTTCGGACCGCGGCGCGGTCGTTCGCGCGTGATGCCTACCCTGCCGCTGCATTCGTGACGGATTCGCCGCGGACTTGTCACTCCGCTCCTCTATATCATCACATTGCTGGCCATTCTAACCAGGCCAACGCATCACGCCATCCTGACCTCCTCCCTCGCCCTGTAGACTATGCCTCCACCGCGCCATACCCCCGGCGAGATAAGCCTGCTCGAGGAGTGGTCACCTATCGCTAATCCACTCGCAGTTTGGTGACAACGGTCTACGCATCGGTCCGTCCCATCACCGCCGTGGCGCGAACGAGCAGGGCAGCGCCTGGCCTGCCTGCCTGCCAGCCTGCACCGTTGTAAGAATTTCTGATGCAATCCCGGTTGGAGTTACGGGTGCGTCAGGCCGCGACCGGTAACCGCCGCTTCACGCCACGCTACCCCATTTTCTTTGAACAGCCGGCCCTCCTGGCGCCGGCGGTAGACGCCTCACCTTGGCTATGAGTCGCCACTCCACGCCCCACCCAACTCGCCCGCACCCTCTACCCAGATACCCCCTTCCCCGATCTCAGACGCCGCCGCGCCGCCCCTCAAGTTACTACAGCTGCGGAAGACACTCTCTTCCCGCCACTACTATCTCCACTCCGACGCTCGACGCCTGCTTGAGCCGATTCATTCATCCTCTCTCTCCCCCCCCTCTCTCTCTCTCCCTCTCTCATTGCTCGACTATGGCTCTCCCTACTCTACGATGGTGGTGATGAGGCGATCCGGACGAGGCACGCGAGGTGCGCGATGACTTTGCAAGTAAATGGACTAAATGCAACACACACCGTCTTTTAGTACAGTAGTCATTAAAAGCACCATGTCATAATACCCCGAACAAGACGGGAACGAAGATGAAGAGGAAGGCTTTTAGAAAAATATTGATTTCAAAAAGGGTCGAGGAAGCGAATTGTATTAAGAAAGTGGCACTGTGCAGAAGAAATTTCAGTGATCCTCAAGTATTACAGTGAGATACAAAGAGAGGAAGAGGGGAGGAGGGTGTGTCTTGGGGGGTGGGGGTGGAAAAGCACCAAGAACGGACCATGGAAAAGTAGGAAACACTAAAGATGAGGAAAGAATACGGAGTGCGTCAAAGTGTGTGAAAGAAGGGCAAACAAGCCTGAGGAAGGTGGGATACCCGAAGCCATGAAGAGAGAGAGATAGAGATAAAGAGAGAGTGGGGAAGAGAGAGAGTGAGAGAAAGAAGGCGAGAGAAAGAGAGAAAGGGAGGGAAGGGAAAAGAAGACGAGCTCGAGAAAATAAGGTAGAGAGTGGGTGAGCAAAGATGAGAGAGAAGGAGAGAGCAAAGGACATGGGAGAACAAGAGGAGAAATGAAAAGGCGAGTGAGAGAAAATAGAACAGGGGATGAGGAAGGGAACAGGAGAGGAACGAGAGGGCCTGGGGGAATAAAGGAGAAGAATAGGGGAGAAAGAGAATGATGGGGGGAGGGAGGGGCGGCGGCGGCGGCGGGGGGTTGGTCTAGTCTCGTGCGCCGCTGGTGGAGGGTGGGGGTACGGAGTAGGGGGAGGGGGTAGCGAGCAGCAGCATCTCGGCTCCCCCTCCCCTCCCCTCCCCCCGCCCCGCCTCCCACCCTTCTCCCTCCACCAGGGCTGCCCCACGGGCCACGGGCCAGGCCGGCCAGGCCCCGGCCCGGGCCCGAGCCCCTCTGGCCCGTGGCGTGCCCGCCCGGCGCGGGCCCGGCCCGGCCCGGCCCGGCCCCGTCGCGTCGCATCGCCAGAGTATATATTTTGCTGGCACCGGGTCGGCAGTCAGTCAGTCAGACAGTCAGCCTCCTGAGCAGGACGGTGCGAGTCACGAGTCACGTGCGATAGAGCCTAGCCTCCTGAGCCCATACGACGAGTAGAGCGGTGCACGGCGCCACGCCACCTCCACCACCACCACTCCTCACCACCGCCACGCTACGCCGCGCCACGCCTGCTGGCAAGAGCAACCCGAACGGGACGGAACGGAACGTCAGTCGCTTGTTCGCGTCCGTCGAGTGCAGTGCCGCGCAGTGCCGTGCAACCCAAGTGCCCCGCATCAGCGCTCGCCGCCTTCCCCGGTCTTTCGCCATGGAAAAGTTTTCGTTGACGCTGTGCCTGTGCCTGTGCGTGGCCCTGGTGGCGTTCCAGAGCGCGGACGCCGCGTCCCTCGCAGCCTCACTGCCCAAGGTGAGTCCAGTTGACAGTCGTGTTAAGTGGCCTTAAGCGGCCGGCGGTGCTTAACCCGCGCCCGGCACGGCACGGCCCCGTGTTCGGGCGTGCTCGGCAACGTGTTCGTCCTGGGAGGTAAAAGTGATGCAACACCTGGGGCGATGACATGACGCGGACGCAGCGTGTGGGCGGGGCGGGGCGGGGCGGGGCCGGCAGGTGTAAGGGTGCGGGAGGGGGTGGCTCCCACTGTGCGCTCAATGAATGGCGCTTGCGCTTAAGGAGGTCGCGCCCGCCGCGCGCTGGCCGGCCTGCTGGCCGTACGGCTCTGCTCTTCGCGCGCCAATAATTATCTTTTGGCGCCGCGCTTTGCCTTGCCGCCCCGACCCACTCCTCGTTATCGACGGCTGCGGCGCGGCGCGGCAGGCGGGCGGAACGGGGATGAATCCATCAGTCATCGGCGGCCTGCGCGCGCGCGGGAGCCTGTGTAGGGTTGGGGTAGGGTAGGGCCGTAACGGGCGCGGCGCGCGGGGCGGGGCGGGGCGGTCGAGTCCTGCTGCGGACACGCCAGCCGCCGCTTGCATCAGACTGGCTGCACCGGGCGGGGAGGGGGGGAGGGGTAGACGTCGAAGAGCTGCAGTCTCTGCGATGGACGGGGCGGTGCTTCCGTCCACCCCTGCGACCGCGTGGCGCAATGTGGCGCGCGCCGTATCAACGCTAACGGGGCGGGGCGGGGCGGAGTAGGGCTCCTCGCGCGCGGGTTGCTCAACAGAAGCTCTGGTGCAGGGCGGTCCCACTCTGCAGGCGGCCTTATCATCCCCCTCTACTTAATTTTATTTTTTTGCGAAAGCGATACGCAGCTTTGGCCTCCTTCGTATGACGCACAAGTGAGGGAGTGGGCTGGGGGCGGGGCAGGGGAAATCACACAGCGAAGCGATAAACTCAAACGGAAGTAGTAATTACGGCCCTAATTAGACGGAAAACTGGGTGACGCTTGTGCAGCGGCCGCCCCGGTCCCCGGCGTACTTCGCGCCGCGTCGCGCCATGCAACGGAGGGTGGGGCGGGGCGGGGTGGATCGGGGCGGGGCCTGCTGCAGCATCCCCCCCACCACCCCCGGGGACCCCTCAGCCCGCCCCGCCCCCGGCCAGTCCCCTCCCCGCCGTGCTCTTGATGATAACAGGACGGCGCGAAGGCGATGGCCCGGATCGCCTCGAAAGGGCGTGCTACTGCGTCGCTGGACGCTACTAGGGGCGGGGCGGGGGCGTTGTTGGGGTGGGGCGGGCCGGGCCAGGCCGGGCCGGCGCCGCCGGTGTATGGCGCGGGCGCGCTCCCTCCGCGGAACTGCTGTGCGGTGCACCAGGACGACTGGCATCGCGGAAGCGGCGCGGCGTCAACGGCCGTCCAGTAGCATCCCATTCCATACCATCCCATTCCATTCCATTCCACGCACGGAGCGCTGAGCGCTGCCGGCGGAAGCTCCGCGGATACCTTTGCGCGGTAAAGAGTCATTACCTGCCAGGAGAGTATAACAGCACCGGAGGCGCGGGGGCAATTTGCGCCGGGAGGAGAGGGTAGGGGAGGGTAGGGGGGGTGTGGGGGTCGCCGCGCCGCGCCGCGCCGGCCCGGTGCGTGACCTGCACTTCCCCGCGCTGCGCTCCGCACTCGGATCGAACAGTTTCCACCACCGAACCCTTTCGCTTACCTCGACACACCGACACTAACGGTCGACTCTTCTCTCCTGTTTTCCAGACTCTGGCGAGATTAGCACGCTCCGTCTCCCCCAGCGACGCCTCCAACGCAGCGGCCGCGGGGGCGGGCGAGATGGGCGAGCAGAAAGTGTGCCACAGCACGACGCCGTGCGGATGGGCGGTGTACGTCCCCTTCACCCGCCGCGTGGACTACTTCATGAAGAACACGTGAGTGATCACTTCCACTTGCACTTCCACGCTGTCTGCTGGACAGCCTCGCTGCAGCTGCAGCCCGCTGTACTTTTGACTGACCTCACTTTCACGCTCACAGGTGCGAGTGCCCCAAGGACCGCGAGTGCCTGCGCACGGACGACGACCTCTCCGTGTCGGCCTACGTGTACCGGTGTAGAACGGCGGACAAGCAGGGCGACTCGTAACCCGGAGTCGAGCCGACGGAGCCTCACTGCCTAGCCAGCCCAGCTGCAGGCCGTGGCCGCCGAGCCGAGCCGAGCCACGCGGAGCTGGACAGTGGCGGGTGGGGCCCGGGGCGGGGGGTACCTGTACATGAGCCGAGCGGGACTCGGATGGGGGAGGGGGAGGGGGGCTTATTTATGTATGCCAAATGTAGTCAATGTATTTATATCGTATTTATCACAGAGTATACCGAGGTATGCGTGCGTGTGTTTTTTAAATGTTGTGTGCAAGGGAGAGTGAGCGAGAGAATGTTGATCATAATGTGAAAGAAAATGTTTGTATTTTTATGCCAAAAAATTGACGCAAATGTTATGCCATTGACGCCAAGGCTTGAAAGCAGTATTCTACTTCCGATTCGTACTTAAAACAGTAGTTTCTTGAATATTACCAATGGTAAATAGATTTTAGGTGTAGGATTTAGTGCTCAATATTTATGTACAACCAAATATGATAGAGTTAAGGCAAATGGACTGAAGTAGTGTACTGTATGATGTAAGGTCCCTAACAGTACAATTGGTGTTAAGTACACAACAATCTCAGGGCCTAGCCCTCAAGAGAGTACAACAGTGTTTATTTCCTTGTTAAATGTAGAGAATTTATTCCCAAATTTTAATATCTGATCAATTACTTACTCACCATCAATCCCTCTAAAAAGTAATAATTCCATGTCTTGCTTGGAACAACTTCAGCAATAAAGGCTGTGCTGAGTTTTAAACTCATTGCACCACGCCCTGGATGTTAAGATAATCCTTTTCTCCCAGTATTGGATTGACTGCTTGTCCAAGTTCCTTATGATACCATTTAATAGTTTCCATGTCGTTCCTCATTAGGCCTTAGAATCTCTGAACTAAGTTCCATTGTTTTGTATGATAGCTATGCAGGTCAAGCTGTTACTTTTGTAATAATAATAATAAAAATATTTGCTGTGTCCATGGTAGCTCAATATGTCTCAAAAACTCTGTCTAAATCCTTCACAAAACGCTTTGAAAGTGTTAAAGGTTAACATTGTTTTTCAATCACAGCTTTAAAGATTTAATGAATGCCAAACAGTGTTCCAAACTGTACCTTTGGTGGCATTATTACATTTATTACAATTATGATAAAATCAATACCATCTTTGTAATATCCAATTTCTTGACTGCAACTTGACAGGCATTTGTAAGAATGCCGGCTGCCATATATTGACATCAAGATTGTTTCAGGTATCAGTGCTCAGTATTTTTATATTATATTCTTTACTACTTCAACATATTTTTTGATTCCCAAAAAAAGAGATTTAATAAAAACTATCCTCTCCGTGATTTGTCGTTATAAAAATAATGCCACCCCGAACCCACACCTAAGATTATGACGATTGACTGATGAATCGTACCGGTCGTAACCCACCGCCTAAGTACCACATCCGGAACCAGAGCATGTTTGCCAACAACTGTATTTACCACTACCAGTGCAGCCAACATCTGATGCTAGCTGATGTTAGCGGGCTGTCTGTTTGTTTATGTTTTCAATGTAAAGTCGAGATTTGTGTTTTTGTTTTGTCACCTTGACAGTTGTAACAGTAGACCAAATCTTATTTTAAAAAATACCTTGCTCTGTTGAAGATAATCGCACAGGAATGCAAAGTGCGTCCTTTGGGAATAACTTAGACGTCACTGGTCATCAGCCTGTTTTGGTAGAGGTTAAGAAGGAGAATGTAACTGCCTGGGGTGAAGATCATTTCGGTCTGGAGTACGACAGTGAGGTAGCTGAATCATCCATCAATCAAGCGTGTGTGTCCGCGTATGACCCGATTGATGTGTCGCCTGATGTCAAGCCTGACTTATCGACTACTTTCGACGATTCCCAGCTCCACCCGTCGTTCGAAGAACTAGAATCATTGTCACTGCCGGTGCATATCTTTCAGTCAGTGTTGTCAAGTGCCCTATGTGGAGCCTGCTACCAACGCTCTGTTGTGGTAAAGTGTGAAAAGGGCGTAAAGTACAAACACGGATTTTACTTGTATTGCAGTTCTTGCGGTAATGTGCTGTTTTTCTAATTTTTCAAACGTGAAGTACATTATTCCTTGTCTCTCTTCCAATCTATATTGACTACTTGTTTTACTCTTCAAGTATTTACGTGTTTTGTAACTTAAAAGACTCACTCAGTAACTATAGTTTAGATGTTATTGTCATCTTCATTGAGAATACTTTTTCCGGTAACCCAAAGGTGTCTTGCAACTACATCTTCAACTATGGTCAAGTACTTGCAGCAAGATGAAGCAGTCAACATTGACTTGGAACTGTTCAATCAGTACAAATTTAGTGTTGACCAATTAATGGAACTTGCTGGACTTAGCTGTGCAACTGCCATTGCTCGCTGTTATCAACCAACTACTAAGTCTGGTACAGTGCTTGTATGTTGTGGTCCTGGTAATAACGGTGGAGATGGATTGGTGTGTGCAAGACACTTGAAACTCTTTGGATTTTCACCCTCATTGTATTACCCAAAGAAGACAGATAAGCCTCTCTTTGACAACTTACTGCATCAGTGTTTATCCATGAATATTCCCATTATGGAAGAAGCTCCCACTGTTGATGATCTCAATAATTCATATGGTTTAATTGTTGATGCCTTGTTTGGATTTAGTTTTAAGCCACCTGTTCGACCACTTTTCATTCCAATTTTAGATGCATTGCGGCAAACTGTTTCTCCAATCTGTAGTATTGATATTCCAAGTGGGTGGGATGTTGAAAAAGGTTGCCCTGAGAGTGGTGGCATTAATCCTGAAATGCTTATTTCCTTGACTGCACCTAAATTGTGTGCCCAGTCATTTAAAGGAAAATATCATTTCCTTGGAGGTCGTTTTGTACCTCCCTCTTTGTCCAAAAAGTACAGCCTTGATCTTCCAAACTACCCTGGAACTGATAACTGTGTCAGACTAGACCACTGATCAGATCATACAGATCCTACAGAGTTTGGTGTAACTTATAGTTTATATAATAAAAATATGTGGAAACTTGTAAATTTAAATTTAAGGTCTAAAACCTAGATATTTTGTTATTTTACTTGAAAGAAAAATAAAATAAAAAATAAAATTTTATGTCCATTTAACTTTGATTTGCCAACATTTTAGCCAATGTGACATCTGCTAATGTATTATCTAGCCAGTGAAGTCTTGATGGTTGGAGCTGTAATGAAAAATCAATATTTTAGAATTAGATAAATTTAAAGACTTGTGAAACCTAGGAATGAAGACAACTTTCTGTCTGTTCACCTGTTTGACGTCAAAGTTGAATGTTCCTTTCTGAAAGCAGGCACATAATGTCATGTCTTCAGTCTTTTCCACAGCTACACCATAGTACTTGCACTCTTCAACAACTTGATTTTTATTGTTCCACATTAATGTTGCCTCAAGGACATCAATGGGAAACTTTAAAGTTTTATTGCTATAAGCAGTTGACATAACTATCAAAGCATGCCTAGTTCAAAAAAATTGATAATTATGTACAAATTAATGGTCCTCAATGGGTTCAAACATAGTGGAAGATTAAAAATAACACATTACCTGCGGATAGATGGCAGATTAATAGCAGCTGCCATGACAAGTAAAGGAGGAAGTTTTCTTAAAAGTTTGCATACTTTAGTATAGTTGCCATGCCATGCGGCTAGTGACACCTCAAAGGCCTTGGATTCTAAGCATGGCTTACAAACGTTGGTGTAATTCCTACATGGACAGGAATCGTATCAAAAGATTTTACAAATTTGGGGAATACAGAAACTGCTCTGAAACTTACCCTAATCTAATTGCTGCTTGGTTTAAAGCTTCAACATTTCCTAAGTTGATGAGTAAGTATAATGCTCCAATCAAGTGCTCCTCATTTTCACAATTTTCACATTTTTGAGCTACCTCTTTTTCTTCTTTGTTAATATCTACAGAGCAGTAAAATCAGAATCCTGATAAAAAAAATTATCAACATGAAACAAATTAATGTATATAATTATATCTCACCTGCTGATCTTTTCCTAATAATGTTATACATATTCAGGAGACGCTTGATACACTCCTGGAGGAATGATGAATTTATTTTTGGGTCAAACTCATTCATTGGACTTTCACAAAGCCTAAAACAAAATTAAGGAAATTAAAATAATCAATACAACAAAGAATAAATATTAGCAAAAAAACGTCTATTACCAATATGCTGCAAAAACATGGAACTTCACCATCGGCTTCAAAAGACTTATGCAATCTTGTGGTGGCAGATTCTGGATGACCATATCTTGCCGAACAGCACGAAGTCGATCAGTGACAAAATTATATCTATCATCCCATCTTGCTGTGTGAATACTATTGCAAGCTACTCTGAAATGGTAAATAGTATATACCAAGGCTTAAAAGGTGGCAAAAGGAAAACACCAACAAATGGAGTATGAAGTAAATAGTAAAAGGAAACTTACTCCAGAATAAGATATGACACCGTCATATCCAAAATAGGAAATGGCCTTAAATCAGATGGTGATGGCATTTTATGTCCTGCAGCAGACCGACTAAAACTTTTAACAATTTTATTTGGATCTGCTTGATAACTTCCATTCCGATTTGGTTTGGTATTAACAATGCTACTACTGACAGCTGGCACTTGCAGTGTAAGTCGTTCTAATGGATGAAGTAGTCTCTCCCGTTCTCGCCTGGAAAAGGGCATTAATTTATTATTAAACAAAGTTATTCAGTCATTTTTAATTTTTTTTTCCGCCTAGGACATATACTACATACAGTTTCCTTTCATTAATGGGACACATAAGATTACAAGTTCCTTTTACAAAGTCACCATAGACTGACAACTCTTCGCCACAATCCATGGTAGAAATTCGAGTCTTCGCTAGAAGAATTAAACACATTCCATGATATGGAAAGTACTTTACGACGTATTCTTATAAAATTTTATATTTCCAACAATAATGGGAAAAAAAGGCTTTGATGAAACGTTATTTTTTCACTCGTATATTTGTAATCACAGCGTTTTTCATCTCATTCACTATTGCTGTAGCCTCTCACGCTGTTCCATCATGGTTGTTGAATTTTTCATATTCATACAATAACCTGCTAGAAATAAAATAAAAAATCGCTTTTGCTCTTGTTATTTCCTGACACCGGTGTCATCTCACGACATACTCTATCAACCCGGATGTGGCGGTTCTCATACACGTCTCAAGAGAACCAGAAATCAGTAAAATGTAAGGGAAGTCCACAGCGAAGCGAATAAACCTGGTAGCGGGTACTGGTGTACGATGGGTTGCATACACACAAGGCGTTTGCCGTCATGAGTCGAGTGCGGCATGACCACTTTATGGTCGCGCTCCCGTGTCAAATTTCAGGGGATAAAAACACGCCGCACTGAATATGATGATAAGTGAGCCCCATACTGGATAAAGTGCAGTGTGGCATAGAAAATCATTTATTAGGAATTCCAAAATTTACAGTGTAGACACTTCCTCAATCAACCGTTCTATTATGAGTAAGGGGCTGAGGCACGCCCACCGATGTGGAAATCGGTCTTTATCTGGTGATATGGTTTAATGTTTGCCGGTCCAAATGGGCCAGTGGCGGAGCCAGGCCGGAACACAAAGGGGAAAGACCTCTGGCTCATATACTGCCAAAGTATGCGCTATAAATTGTATGCTTCAGGATCCGGGGTGTTTTTTGTCGCACATTTTTGGTAAGCCGGGCAAATAGATTCTTGCCACTAGGGTCCCATGAACTACACGTGGAAAAACGTAAAGTTTAAAGCCTGCGAGAGGCGGCGTGAAAATTACGAAAATTCCTACCCGGTGTTAGGAGGGAGATAGCGCAAAAACACTCACAAATCTCATACAATTTCCTTCCAAAATGATTGTATCGTGTTTCGAAGCGTTCTCATGTTATTGGGTGAGATAAACAAGTTCCCCAAGGTCAACATACTAACAAGTCTATCGGAGCAGCTGTGTGTGTGTGTGTGTGTGTTGTCAGGCGGCCGCTGGCGTGGCATTTGATATAGTCATCCCAACGAAAGAACGGCATATCTGTCCTTGTTGCTCTCGAGACTTTAAGGTGCAAGAGAGAGAGAGAGCATACTATTTTGTTAGGCAGACTATGGGTTGGGGGACACGGTGGACACGGGCACTCGTTAGCAGCAACAGGCTCCAAGTGTGAACCTGGCGCCTGGGCCTGGGCCGAGCCGGGGCCGGGGCAGATAGCAGCGGGCCGACCCTCTCCTCGCCTCGCGCTCAGCTTTACTCGTAAGCAGCTTGTACGCAATCCAATGACTCGAGACTTCAGTCTGCCGACACAAATACAAGATAATTTGACTAAAATGGTCAAAGTGGCGTTAATTTAATGTCGTTCAGCTAGGACGAAGTGCGCTTTCAGGCTGACAGACATAGAGAAGAAAATTGAGCAATGCGGGTTGCCTGCATACAGGGGCTTTGTGGTCCAAATTGCCTACTTTTCTGCACCTCCACTATATACTGCCTTTGATCTCGGCGCGTAGGCTTACCGCTTACCCTTGCAGGTGGTGTTGTGCCTGACAGGTTTATTTTTGACGCTCAGTGACCAACACAGGGTATTGCCTATTTCCTGCCAATGGGGCGGGGAGCGCTGTAAGGAGAGGAATTCCCTACCAACAGACAAGTCGCTAACCAAGCTACGGACTGTCTTTCACCTCTCCTAGTAAAAGTTTGGTAATTTTCGAAAACAGGCGTATTTCCATAACTAGCCTACGCCACCCACTCACTTCTCCCACCACCACCCACGCTCCCGGGTGTCAAGGGGCCGAGTCAGGGGAGGAGAGGGGGCGGGGTTCTAGGGAGGGGCCGGAGGGAGGGGCTTGCTCAGCAGCAGCAGGACGACTACTTCTCAGTCTATTGACGTTCGCGGCGCACTACAGACAAACATCGGAACCATGGCACCCAACGTAGAGAACCTGACGGCCGTCCTCGTCAAAAAACAAGACTTGCGTTTAGTAAGTAATTCAAATTTGTATGTTTCAAATTGCAGCCAAAATATTTGGCTTTGTGATGTATAAGATTTCAAAAACATTAATTTTCCATAATGTCCCTACCATGCAGGAAAAGCGCCAGGTACCTGAGCCTAAAGATGATGGTGAGAACTTCTGTCTGTGCATCTCAAAATAAAACGTATTTATCCAGGGCATGATTTACATTTTTATAATTGCTTACAGAGGTGCTATTAAAGATGGGTTGTGTGGGCATTTGTGGCTCTGATGTTCACTATCTCACTCATGGGCAATGTGCCACATTCATCCTTAAAGCTCCCATGGTTATTGGTCATGAAGGCAGCGGAACTGTTGCCAAAGTAGGAAAGAACGTCACTCACCTTAAGCCAGGTCAGGTTCCATCTAATTAATTTTATTTTCAGAAATAAAAAGAAAAAGTTCAACCATATACCAAAAGTTATTTCACTGCATACCAGCCTTTAAGAAATCAGGCTTTATTAAGACATTCCAAAAAAAAAAAAAAATTACTCAGCAGTAAATTTTAAAATACCAAAATGCTATTTAAAAAAAATATATGTAATTTTTATTTTTAGGTGATCGAGTTGCAATTGAGCCAGGAGTACCGTGCAGGAACTGCAGTGCCTGTTGTAACGGAAAATACAACCTTTGCCCTAACATATTTTTCTGTGCCACCCCTCCTGATAATGGAAATCTTTGCCAATATTACACACACAATGCTAATTTCTGCTACAAGTAAGTTGCATACCTCAACAAATACACAAATTTTCACCCATGTCCGCAAAAATAAGACTGCATTTCTAACAGGTTGCCTGACAACATGTCTCTTGAAGAGGGAGCTATGATGGAGCCACTATCTGTTGGAGTACATGCATGCAATCAAGCTGAACTCAAGTTCGGAGACAATGTTCTGATCACTGGTTGTGGACCCATTGGACTTGTTAGTTTGGTGGCTGCCAAAGCTATGGGAGCCTCAAAAATTGTTATGACTGGTTTGTACACTTCTCTACTGTACCATCAAGTTAATTCAGTTGCATAAAAATATTTGAGTATGAACAACAACTTTTCTATCAATGTTACAGATATTGTAGACCATAGACTCCAAGTTGCATTGAAGGCAGGAGCAGATGCAGTTGTTGATGTTTCAAAGGGGACAATTGATGATCATGAAAAGCAGATCAAAGAAGCGCTTGGAGGAAACTTGCCAGAGATAACTTTAGACTGCACTGGCTTTGAATCCAGCATGCGCCTGGCAGTGAGAGTAAGTTTTATGTAACTTAGTACTGTGAATTAAATGATTGCAGTGGTTAACACAAGAATGTACCTTTCTCCACAGTGCACAGGAACTGGTGGTACTATTGTTCTTGTTGGGATGGGTAATGCTGAAATGAAATTGCCACTGGCAGATGCCCTGACCCGAGAAGTGACAATAAGGGGAGTTTTCAGATATCGCCACTGGTAAGTCCTGGAGAGAGAAAAAAGCTAGGTGGCCCACTATTTGGGAATCTGAAATCTTAAATAGAGAACTACACTGCTATATTATTCTTCTTTCAGCTATCCAAAATCCATTGAAATGGTTGCAAGTGGAAAAGCAAATGTCAAGCAATTCATTACCCACAACTTTACTTTAGAGCAGACAATTGACGCTTTTGACACTGCTCGTACAGGCAAAGGAAATCCCATCAAAGTCATGATCCACTGTTCCAAATAAGGCGATATACAGTATTGCTGTGTTGTAGAATTATGTAAGGCCTTGATAAAAATGTTTGATACATGTATTTTGGCATTGATAAAAATAAATATAGATGGTATTGTTACATACAACTTTTTTGAAGATGCATTAATCATGAATAAGCTTTGACCACTTTTCAACAGAAATCAAATAGGCACGCACATATAAAATCAAAATGTAATAACAGTCTCATATAAGTCTAAATTATGGCAGATAACAATATTTAAAATACAGGCAGTGTAAAAATTAAATGTTAATGGATTACGGCCAATTTGAAAGATTTTTAGTGGTCTACAAGCATTTTGTCATCTCCCTCACCCATAGGTTTCTCACCTGTCACATCTTCGAGCCATTCAACTAATAACTGAGCAGTGGGCCTTACAGTTGGGTCTTGTTCAGTACAACAGTAGAATATTTCCATGATGCTATTGTAACTATCATCCAGGTCGACTGGCGGCAAAGCAGGTCGAGTACCTGAAATAAAAAAATACCAAATTTTAATAAATGATTATGCTCACTGAGTGATGGAAAACCACCATTTGATGGCAGAGAAAAATCTGCTTCTCACCAATTCTGTTTTCAAGGTCATCTTCTGTTATGCTTACATCAAAATCACTCTCATCTAGATCATCAGTGTGAGGGATTTGCAGGGCAATCATTTCCCATAAAACCAAGCCAAAAGCAAATATGTCAACCTAAGATTAAAGAGAAAATACAGACAAGACATATAAGTAACCAAAAGACGTGTAATAATAAATGTAACTGTAATAAAGAAATGCAGTTAACTACCTGTGATGACACTGGTCCATCTGACAGGCCAACAGCCTCTGGTGGACTCCATACTGAGGTGCCAACGAAGTTGTCAGGGTTGGAAACAGAGCCATCAGGAAGCAGAGGCATACTAACTCCAAAGTCACAGATCTTGATCTCATCAAAATTTCCTGGAGGAAAAAAGGTGTTTACATGAGTACATGTACATGTGCAATTCATTTTGTGGTAGCTAAATATGAAATTTACAATATACCTTTAATGAGAATGTTATGTGACTTCATGTCACCATGTAATAACTTCTTTTCCCTGTGGAGATAATCTAAGCCTCGAACAATTCCTAGAGCCACTTTCAAGATCACTTTAGATTCAAAGGGTCCCATTCCATCATTTCTTCTATCTTCGATGCGATCAGCAAGAGAGGATTCACAACTTTCCATTGCCAGAGTCATTCGACCATCCTTGCCAGGCACACAAGCTCTAAAGCCAACAATATTTGGATGTTTCAGGCTTTTAAGCAGCTCAGCTTCTTTTTGCAGGCGTTGCTCTATGAACTGTGGCAAATCCCTTTTGATTAATTTCTTTACAGCCCATGGGGAGCGAGTAGCATCAGGACGGGGTGAGCGGTCCCATCTGAACACACTAACACCTGCAATGTGACACAGAAAAATTAGACACAATCAAGTTATAAAGTCCAGAAAGAGCAGCAAAGCAAGCACAGCAGACATGGCTCACCTGTACCAAAACCCAGCTTCTTCATAAATGGAGATGGTGGTATATTTATGGGAGTCTTGGGTATTTTAGACACCCTTGTTTTGTCATGTTTAGGCGTTAGAAACTCTGCCATTGTGAAAGACTGAACTCAGTCAGCTGGTCGGTCGGAGATAAATACAAGCAGTGAGTCTGTTGTACCGCACACAACACACAAGGATGTTATTTCGAAAACAAATAACAGTAAAGCTATTCAAAATTCGAAATGGCGACAGTTGAATGGTTACGACTCACAACAAGAATACCAACTTATAAAAAAGATAAGAAAAAGTCTCGTTTTCACTTTATTTCTCTAAACATTTATAATTCTCATTTTTGGTATTTTTAAATTATTTGAGATTTTTAAAAATACAACTTGAGTAAGTTCTATGTCACGGTGGAATGCAGTCAAAAATCCCATCAAGAGTGGTAGCGGGGTAGCTGCCGAAGTTACGTCTGATGCACTATAGGCTCCTATAGCAGGCTGCTGCTGTCATCTGGTTCTATACTTTAGACAGATGGCCGAAGACCCCACAACCGGCAAGGATAATATTTTACTATTCTGAACTGCAAACCTTTGCTCACATTTTTTTTTTGCGAGACAACGTAGTAAAAAATTACCTTATGCAGTGCATTGGCAAATAAATCAAGAAATTAACCGAAGGAAAAAGGGTTAACACCGTTGTTATTGTTGTTGCAAGAAGAGCTGAACCAGCCTTTTCTTCCTTTTTATAATTATAATTATTTGCACGAATTCTGAGGCTTTAAAGGCCAATATTACAAAACATGCCTACTGACAATCAAGATGTTACAAATCAAAGGTGGGGACACCTTCGCAAGGTCCTTGAAAGATCTGGGCCTTTTTGCCATCCAGATTTTGAGCCATCCAGTGAAACTCTTAATTTTCTTATGAGTTCTTGTAAAATATTGGTTATTGGTGCTGGTGGGCTAGGATGTGAACTGTTGAAGGATCTGGCTCTTATGGGTTTCCGAGAGATACATGTTATTGATATGGACACAATCGACTTGTCAAATCTCAACCGTCAATTTCTTTTTCGGAGAACTGATATTGGTCAACCAAAAGCTGAGGTGGCAGCTCGGTTTATTAATGCTCGAGTGCCTGGCTGTAATGTTACTCCTCATTTCAAAAAAATTCAAGATTATGATGAATCATTTTACCGTCAGTTTCATATTGTAGTCTGTGGATTGGATTCCATTGTGGCACGAAGATGGATAAACTCTCTTTTAGTTTCAATGCTAGTTTACGAAAGTGACGGTTCTCTTGATCAATCTACTGTTATTCCAATGGTTGATGGTGGAACTGAGGGCTTCAAGGGTAATGCTAGGGTTGTGCTTCCTGGACTTACAGCTTGTATTGAATGCACTCTAGATTTGTATCCACCTCAGGTAAGTTCCAGACCAAACAAAATTGTATTTTAAATAGCACACTAGTTTCCTTTGTTCTTGTGACATTGCTTTTTGTTTTATCCAGGTTACCTACCCTCTTTGCACAATTGCAAATACACCACGTCTTCCTGAACATTGTATTGAATATGTGAAGATTATACAGTGGCCAAAAGAGAATCCATGGGATGTTTCAATTGATGGTGATGACCCAGTCCACATTAATTGGATTTTTGAAAAGGCACTGGAAAGAGCAGCACAATTTGGTATCCAAGTTAGTATTAACATTGCATACAATTTTTTGTCCTTACTCTTGGTGTCTTGTTATTTTCATCTGACATTTGTATTGTAGGGAATTACATATCGATTAGTTCAAGGAGTAGTCAAGAATATTATTCCAGCTGTTGCCTCTACAAATGCAGTCATTGCAGCAGCATGTGCCACTGAAGTTTTCAAAATAGCCACAAGTTGTTGTGTACCTTTGAATAACTATATGGTTTTAAATGTTGTTGATGGCATTTACACTTACACATATGAAGCTGAAAGGTATGAAACATTTGTCATTTCTCTGTTCAACATACTATTTTAATCAATTTTCAATGTTTTTTTACTTCTTTCTATTGACAGGAAAGAAGACTGCCTGATCTGCAGTCAGAAACCAAAGACTCTGGAAGTTGCTAATGCTAATGTCAAGTTACAAGACATTCTTGACATTTTGTGCACTAGCCCATTATTTCAAATGAAATCTCCAGGTATTACAACATCTGCAGGTGGCCGCGTGCGTACCCTGTACATGTCAAATGTTGCCAGCATTGAGAAACAAACTCGTGACAACTTAAAAAAGTCTTTAAGTGAGCTTGAACTTTTTGATGGTTGTGAATTGTTTGTAGCAGATGATACTACACCTAATACAGTCACTATCAAACTTTATTTTACTAATAGCTGTGTAGAAATGCAGGAATAGCAATGAGAATGCTCATCACTTGTGAACAATAGATATTGTATTTTATTTTATTACAGTAAAAGTTCATGAGCCCTATTTGATTTCCTAATTGTATTCCTTACAAACACTTATATCAATGCACTTGTCATGTAAATAAGCTCTATTAAAAATACTTTCTATAATATGAAAGTGAAGGAGCAATTAGTTGGAAAATTCTCTCCCATTAACAGAACACACTGAATACTTGGCACACATAGAGACCTTCAGCACACATACATGATATTCCATGATTCATACAAACACATTTTTACAGAAATATTTTTTCCCTAAGTACAAATAATAATAAACCTAGATTAAGTGCTAGAGTACTGTATACTTCTTGAATAACTTAGGTAAGCTACATCACAGTTCTGTTTTTCTTTTCTTACGGTCACTTTCTCTTATTTGAGGTCCAAATTCTTCACCACCCTGATGTAAAAAAAGGAACAAATATTATTATTGAAGACTAGAGTACCTAAAAAAAATTAAGATTTGATAATTATTACCTGAGCAAATGCTGGTCCTGGGTAAGCCTTACTTTCAATGATGACCTGTGAACACTTCTCCTGTTCAACTAAAAATTTTTTAGCATCCCATGCCTGAGAACCGTCTTTGAATAAGAAGATGGCTCGATCATCACCTATAAGGTATCTGAACAGATACATTTACAATTAATAAATAATTGAAATGGAGGTACCAAACATCAACCTGTAAATTACATCAAATGGAAGCTTGCCTTTCAGCCTGAATATGATTGTTCCATAAACCTGTCTGCCAGAGTTTAGTTATCTCTTCTGTTTCATGACGCGGTGTTCCTTCAGCAGTGTGGACAAACATCATAAGTGTTTTTCCCTTTTTGCTTAATTTAAGTAATTGCTCAGGGTCATTCATATCAATCTATGGAGAAAAAATTATTTTAGTACATAATCTGCAAATCTTGTAAACTCTCCAAGTAGAAAAAAAAAAGTTATACAAACATACTCCGCTAAGGTCCATTTTTGGTTGAGGGCGGAGGTGTTCTGGCAATTCATCTGGAGGTAAGGGATCCTCGTCTTCCTGCAATGTGCACAGTTATTATTTGTTTCATACAGATGTAAAAGAAACAATTAAAACTATATGTAGTGGTGCTGAAAAAAGTGAAGTACCTCCCATTGGTCCAGTAACCTTTCCATGTCAGCATCACTGTAGTCTCGAATGTCCTTTTTCGCCCATTCCGGTTTCTTTTCCGGGTCTGCCTTTTTCCCATTTACAATGACGAATAGCGACAGAACTAAAATACTAAAGAAAGCTATTCTCTTCATTTTGGTTATTCCATTCAAACAAGAAAACTCCATTTACCGGCGCCAACTAGCGCCAACTCAGTTGTCAAATATGTCCTGTCAGCCAGTTGGGTGTGCACAATGCAGACGGTGTGACTATTTGCAGGTTACTGATCCCGGTGGGTAAATAACCTGTACCCAGCAAGTTGTTGTGGGTTGTCTGCTGTGTGTTCGTATCTAAAGTGCACCACGTAGTCAAATTTGAAACCTATGGAAATTGTAAAGTTTTCTTATTTTAGTTAGAACAGTATCAGCCATGCGTACCGTTATTTCTGTTTTCTTAGTACTCGTGGGTTGTTCTGGGCTTACATACGCTTGGAGCAATGACGAGTATGAATTGTTTGACTTAGTAGAGGAAGTGAATAAGAACTTCTATGAGCTTCTTGAGATACCCAATGTATGTACCAATCAATTTCTGCATTTTTAACTGGAATGAATTCCTTGCTGTCTTTTACTGTGTCTTTAATTGGCGTTAAATTTTCGTTGGCGTTTTTTTGTTTTTGTTTTGTGTTATGTAGAATGCTGGTGGTGCAGAAATTCGTAAGGCATTCCGTAAGTTGTCTTTGGTGCTCCATCCTGATAAAAACTCAGCCCCTGATGCAGATGTCCAGTTCCGTCAGGTCAGTCCAGTCAATGTGGTATATCTGTGATTTAATTAACAATGTTGGTCTAACAATAAGCTTTTGTTTTTTGCCACAGCTGGTAGCTGTTTATGATGTGCTGAAAGATGCTACCAAAAGAAAATTATATGATGATGTCTTGGTTAATGGATTACCAGATTGGAAATCTGCTGTTTATTACTACCGAAGAGTACGAAAAATGGGATTAGCAGAAATGTCCGTAATATTGTTTGTTATTTTGACAATCGGGCAGTACCTGGTTGGATGGGGTTCATACCTTGAGAAGAAATTTATTGCTGTAAGCACTCACACACATTTTTAATGTTTGGATCTTGCACTGTGATTTCCTAAAGTTTGCTTAACTTTGCCCCAATAGCAAGAATTTATCTCATCAAAAATGCGAAAGCAACAGAAAAAAGGAATAAAAAAAGGGAAAGGAGATGCACCAGTTGTTGAAGAAGTTTTATCTGAGATACCAATTCCAAGGTGAGTGTCTTATGGAGTAACTATGTAGAATTTCTCTGTAAACTTAAAATCTTATCTTATGTATTATATTTTTTATGTTTTAGTATCAAGGACACACTGCCTTTTCAAATTCCCCGTTTCATGTGGTGGACAGTCGCAAAACTACCTTTCATTGTAGTTGAACAGATGCAGGAACGGAAGCGATTCCAGGAAGAATTAAGGTGCGTAACATCTACTTTTCTATAAAATTGTTGCTCGCTTCTTCCCAAATATTTCATTGCTTTTTTTAATCTCATGACAGACTTATGGAGGAAGAGGAAAGAGCTGCTGCAGAAGCAGCAGCTGCAGAGAAAGCAGGGCGTGGTCCCAGAAAACGCAAAGGGGGTGGATTTTCTGCTCCTGAAATAAGTGGAGATGACAGCTCTATTCGCACCCAGGCTCAAATTTTAGCTCAGGCTAAGAGAGAAATGAAGTCTCAAATCAAAAAGTATGCTTGAATCAGTACTACAATTTTCAAGAATTATTATAATTTATTGAAGTTGAACTTTAAATTTGTATAAAAATTACTCCTATCATAATTTTTGCAGGCCTGCTCAAAGTGGAGGATTATGGACTGATGAAGATATAGATAAACTTATAAAATTAGTGAAGAAATTTCCAGCAGGCACATTGGAGCGATGGGAAAAAATTGCTGATGCAATGGAAAGATCCGTTCATGAAGTTACTCACATGGCACAAAGAGTGAAAGAGGAAGGCTATAAATCACCTAATATTGAAAAGAGGTAAAATTTTCTTTAAAACCATAATAACTACACCATCAAACTTTTTTTTTTTTTTTTTTTTTTTTTTAAGTAATTTTAAAAGTGTTAAAATAATTATGTTTGCTTGTTTCCTCCCAAAGAGAGGGTGAAGGTGAAGTCCAGCATCTTGTCAAGGCCAAGAAGGTCAAGACTCGAGGAGGAAAGTTGGGGGATTGTGAACCAACTGAAGCTGAAGATGATTATGAGAGTAAAATGGAATCTTCCTGGAATCAGATCCAGCAAAAAGCTCTTGAGGCAGCCCTAATAAAATATCCGAAAGGTTCTTCTCAGGATCGGTGGGAAAAGATAGCCAACTGTGTCCCTGATAAAACAAAAGTTAGAAGATATTTAATTTCTTGTAAATTTCAAATATGGTTAAAAGTTTGTTCTGACCCAAAATCCTTTTCTGATTTCTTAGGAGGAGTGCATGTTAAGGTTTAAATACCTTGTGGACATGGTGAAGAAAAAGAAAGAGAAAGAAAATGCACAAGCTGTTGAAGAAACTGTTGATGTGGAAGACTCTGGAAAAACAGAAGAGACTGAAGCTGTAGATAATGATGCCTGTTTAAGTGATGCTTCAAGCTAATGTAAATTTTATTGACAGGTATAATCATCAGAAGCAACTCTTGGCTGTGAAACTCTTTGTGTATCATATTGTATCTTATTTATCTGTTGCCAACAATGTTAAAAAATGTGATCAGTTTTTTTAAAATTATTTGTGTGTGTGTGTGTGTTTGTGTTTTTGTGTTCTAAACCAGTATTAATTAAGTGTTCAGCATAACTATGTGCGAGTTCATAACTTATGAGCTTTCTATGGGTGGTATTGAATTTTAAACTGTGAAAGATATAACTGTTATTCAAGAAATACTAAATGGGAATTATTTTTATTTTTTTGTTTTATTCATTGCCCTCCTACCTCTTTCCACAAGTTTGTCCATTACTGATTCGTTCTGCTTTTCGATTGTATGCCTCAGGCCACCCGGTTACATCCCTCATTCAATAGACACCTTTGATCTTCGTCTCCCATTTAACCCCTTTGGACGTCAAGCAATGTTTTGACGGTATGTTAAAGGCGGCGAACCAGGGTCAGCTCGCTGTAAGGTAAGGTTAACTAATTTGCAGCCCCAGGGAAGGCCCACTTGCACCTCGCGAAGCACCTTTGGATATGGGGCAGGATAGGTCCGGGGACTTTGAATGGGGTCGTTGACGGGACGGGCATTACTAATCGGCTGCGGCTGATTTACATACCAAGCAAGGACTATATGCCCATGAACTTATCAGCGTTGTTTTACCATGTTGCTAGAAATATGCGATTTGCCGATTTGATTTGCACTTCCCTTATACCCGCACCGAGAGGACCGAGAGTCGTTGAGGCGTTGTGGAAGTCAGCTGTGTAGTTGTGCCCTGGAACCGCTGCGTTTGAAAAGAGCGCTCCTCGCCAGCCAATCACGAGAGCACTCTGCGGCCGTATGACCAATCAGAGAGTTGCCGAGTGGTGTGACGGTGGTGCTCGGTACTTCCAGCGCGACGCCCATTGGCTAGGCCTTGTTCCGGTGTAAGTCTTGAAAAACGCGCTGAAATGGGAAGTAAAACTTTTACCAATGGCAGAAAACAAAGTAGTATTTAAATTTCCAATCCCTTGTCAATCGCCATGCAAAGCACTCCATGGTTTGCGTAATTGTGAAGCACCCAAAGCCTGCCTCCCGAAACGACGCGGGTACGGTGGGGGAGTGAGTCGGCTGTGTACAGTAGGCCTCCCTCCCGAGCTCCACCCAACCCACACGCTAGCCAATATAAGTCTCCGACTCCCTCGCCAGCGTTTGAGTGCAGCTCAGCTGTTGTGTGGTGTAGTACCTTGCGTGAAGGTGTTCACCGTCCATTCGGAATTCGGAGCTCGTGGCATGCTCGCGAAAGAACTGTCTACCGCGCTCAGTGATCGTTCAGTGCCTAACATGGAAAGCAATAGGTGAGTTCGCAAGACCGGTGCGAGCGCCCAGTGCAAAGTGAAATTGTGGTTAGGTTGTGAATCATCAAGAGCTGTCAGTGAATGTGCCCTGCCCACACCCACCGTTGAAGACAAGCCCAGGATATTTTTAGTGGCTTCCCTTAAATTTTCCCTCAGCTGGAGTTTCTCCAATACGTGCGACCATATATCGGAGTTTCTGAGTGCATACCAGTGACATTTCAATCGATGGGTCTTCATAACCCTGGAAAGTGAAAATCAGCGCCGGTTCTTCATGCCGTATTTGGCGTTTGATGGGAGAGTTTGACTCGGGGCCCATCCAGTGTTTGCTACATGTCACACGTTTGCTGATTACATTCCCACATCAATTCTTACTTTGTTTCTGTGGCTTCAGGGCGGAGTGGGCAGGGCAGGGCTAGGCTGGGCAGGGGGGCGGAGGGAGTAGGAGGGGGTGATGTAATGTGCCGTGCCGCTCAAGGCCTGATGTGAAAAGTGTGTCATTCCAAAAGTCGGGTCCATTCGGTCGGTTGCCAGGTTGAAAATGTCGATCTAGGCCTCGCGGAGCGATTAATAGCAAGGGACCGCAGGCTAGCATTTTATTGACTATAAGTGGGTAACACAATCTCTGGAATGTTAGTATGTCTATGGAATGTTCCAAAGTTTTTCTCCCTTATGTTGCTCTTAAGGAACTTTTTCCTCAAGGGTAGATGAATGCAGGAAGAATATTTAATACGAGTTAATAAGTAGAGAAAAAACTTTAGATTAGATTTAAATTGAAATTACGTTTGCTGCTAAATTTTAACATAGTTGTATGTTTGATTTCAGGAGCTGTCTCCGTAGGGCACGTGACGAGGCCGAATTCTCAAACCAGAGCATCTTTTCCTCCATGGAAAAGTTTGTAAATGCTGTTCAAGACATGGATGAGACCATACTGGTTCCATGCCGTCTTATGGATCTGAAAGTAGGAGATGCCACTGACTCCGTTCCACCCCCACCTGAACCCAAGATCCAATTCAAGCCTGGCATGAAAGCTATACGCAGAGTTGAGGGCTTTAGAGACACCATGGCATCAGCTGACCTGTACAATCTGTATACTTTGGTGAACACAGTGAAGAATGAGCTACAGTGGGGAATGAAGGAACATTCCATTGATGAAGGATTTGACAGCCCGACTATCACACCTGTGTCTTCCACTACCCACATCAAAGGTCATCAAAGAAGACCTTCGAATGTTTCTGTGTCCTCATCAATCAGTGATGCAGACTCAGACACCGGAAATGAAAATGACTCTGGCTTTGATGGGGAGGCCTCCCCCAAACCAGAGTGCACCCAGCAGGTTGCCCAGAACTTCCGGCGGCACCTTCATGGACTCTATCGCTCTCTAGAACAAATGACAGAGGCTGCTACTTACCTCACAGCAAGATATCAGAAGGATGTTGGTGATGCTGTTTGACAAACGGCTTTCATCTTTCATCTTGATTGCAATTTGCATCAAGCCCTTGTGATATTCATAACTGTTATTGTCAGTTTTCAACCTGTCTTTATCTCATGTTTTATCATTTGTTGGCAATGTCGGTTTCTGGGAGCAGATTGAATAACCAGAAGGGAGGTGTTTAGAACAACATTTTAGAAAGTTAAGTGTGTATGTGAGATCTGCATGTGTGAATTTTTAAGCATTTTTTACTTGTGAGCTTGCGATCTTTGTGCTTTTACCATGGTACTTGTTTTTATGTGCTCAAATACCTCTATGGCTTAAGTAATCATGTTAAAGTACTTAGTTACCTTCAAGGAATACGGTTAATATAAAAACTGCCCTGCAGGTCGGATGTGCAGTTTTTATCAGTTCCTGTTGAAGCTTTCTTCCAGAAATTGTTTGTATTCCATATTTGCAGAAGAAAACATTTTAGTTAATTTGGATACTGTTTTTCCATTGAGTTTTGTTGTGTACGTACTATAAGCATATTTTTTGAAGAGCCGCTCAATTTTTATTGTTTGGGTGTCAGTATGCATAGGAAAAATTTCATTGTTGGCACATAGTTACCTCAGTTCCTATTCTGCTGACATTGAAAAAATGCCAAAACCTCAAAAGAAATTTTATAATGTTTGAACTTCGTCAATTGACTATTGGCAGACTCTGGGTCTTATATTCTGTGTGTCATAGGCTTCCATTGTGTACATCACCAACATGTAAAGAAATTCTCATGAGTATTCAGATATTCATGCTAGAATCAACAAAATTTCTCTTGGTTCATAGCTCCGCCTGTAAATGTTCTGGCTTTTTCAAACTAGAGACTTGTCCTCTGGAGCTAAAAGTTGTGCAGTATTGTACATTTATTTTAGTAATTTATTAAGCAATTTTTATCTCCAGGACAGAGGGTTTTAATGAAGTGTTTGTTTTAAATTATATGACAGTTGTTTTTAATCTTTTGGATCAGAAGTAAAAATAAAATCCAGTGTGATCAGATCTCTAGCACTAAGACTGGTGGATAAATTGTGGTCAAAACTTGACCTGGTTTGATTCCAATAGTGTTGTGAAAGCAAGTGCGCTGGTAGTAATGGATGGATTTTTATAACTTTCAATGTTGTACCTTTAGCTGAACAGTATTTTGTTGTTAGCTGTAAGCAACATCAAAAATAATACAATCAACAAAGGGAACTAAAGTACAATATTTTAAATAAACTATGAAATATCATGTTTCCAAAGAAGGTAATATTGTGATGAATGGATGCTGGAGTTCTTGTACTAATTTATGACTTGTGTGTTTGTGTGTGTGAGAGGGGTAATCCTGGGGATTACTAAGAGTGAAAGAAGAAAATTATTTGTAATGTACCCAAATATACACATATATATTTGCGTTGTAATTAAGATTGTGTAATAAAACACTAGAAACTTTTAACTCTTGCCTTGAATGAACTAAACATCCTGTGGTTGCGCACCTTTCGACTCGACTTTGCATAAAGTTCACCCATTTCCATGCATCATTGAGGTCTTCCCTCGAGGCCAGAGACCTCCCCCCACCCCACTCTTTCCCCCCGCCTACATATTTCATGACAGCCTGAGAAAGTCCCCATTATTGGCGAACCGGAGCAAGAATGCCTAATCGAGCACGAAACCCCGAATAATTTAAAGCGGAGGATTGACTTAAGGGTCCCTTTCGGTTGACCCCCGATCACACGAGGCGTGAGGAAAGACGGGAAGTCCGAATGAACAGCTCGGCCGGGGGCCGCCTGCTTATTTCCCCGAGCTGGGCGGGGTCACTCACCGTCTAGCAGTGGCACCGGCTCGCCTAGCCTCAGCTCAGCCTCGCAGCGATGCTTCCGATTTGAAGAGTAAACAAACGTGATGCCCCCCTCCCGTTGACCTCCGGGTTCGGGCGGGCCGGGCCGGGCAGGGGAGGGGCTCGACAATTACTTCCATTCCGCTGATATGACTCTGGGAGATAAGACCAGCCAGCGAGTCGCGTTCGCGTGCCGGCTCGTGCCGGGCCGGCCGTACGGGAGAAAGAGGGGAGTGTGAGGCTGTTCTGTCGCACTCCCGGTGCGCGCCCTGCCTGCCTGCTGGCCCTGCCGCTGCTCTGCTGGTTTGTTCACTCGCACTTTCTGGGTTTGGAGCGACGACAGCCTGCCTGCTTCACGCACTCGAGCAGAACGCCGGAGCGCCGCGTGAGATCGAGCACTGGACGATCGCGTGTGTAAGCTCTTTCCTTGTCGCACCCCTGGTGGCGCCCCATGAGTGCGACAGGGACGGAGGCGCGAGAGCGCACGCACACAAGTGCAGGTGCACGGCCCGGACTACACGCGCGGGTTATGTCGCCTTGGTCCGCGGGGGGCGGTGGCGGCGCGGGGAGGACAAAGCCGACGAAGAGGTCGAGGCCGAGGACGCGCCGGGCGGGGCGGGGCGGGGCGAAGGACTCCACCGTATACACACACCGGGGCGGGCCGGACCATCAGTGACGCAAAAGCCAATACAGGAGAGGCGCCGACCGACGAACCATCGAGAAATCACTCTCGGCGCAGCGTGCTCATGCTCATGCTGCACGCAGCCCCGGGGGCGAGAGTGATGGGTCAACGCGGTGGAGGTGTGGGTGCCCTGGCGCCCGCCGCGCCGAGCTCAGCTTCACCGCAACGTGGCCGCCAGGGGGAGCGAGGCGCGGCAGAGGGCCCGCCCCGCCCCGCCGCACCCGGCCCCCAGCCGGCTCCCCCAGGCAAGGTCAAGATCACCGAGAGGCTCAGCCCGGGGCGGGCGCGGGCGCGCGGAGCGTCTCCTCAGAGCGCCTGGTGGGTAGGCAGCCCGCCCGCAGCCGTGCGCCGTTCCCTTGCACATTGCCTACGCTGCAGGCGCTGGGCGGAGTGACCTGCTGCGCGAGCCCTCTGATCCTGGCACGTGGTAGTCACGTGCTGGCCACGTGGACAGGTCGCGCCCCGCGCTTTCCCGCTCCGCGTCCCGGTCCCGGGCTCGGCGCTCGGCTCGGCCTCGGCCCCAGCGGCTCTCGTCTCTGTTTTGAAGGAACCGGCTCGACCCGGCTTCATCATGCGCCTGTCCATCGGCGGCCGCATGATCAGCTGTGCGTAGTGCCGCGCCGCGCCGCGCTGGTCGCTGGGCGTGGCGAGGTGGGGCGGGAGGTTGGGGGGGGGGGATATTCCCAGCGATGCAGAGCGGCGCACCTCTCCTCTACTGGACCACCTGCAGGAGAGAGGACAGGGCCTGGAAGTGGCCCTGCAGGAATCTGCAGTGGAAACTTCCTCCCGCCGACAAGGAGCCGACCGGCGTGGCCTAGAGAGGTCCCTGGGGGTCGATAGCCTCTGGCTATGTGAACTTCTTCTGGAATTTGATAAAGAAACTTAATAAAAAGAGAGGAGTTCTCACTCTCGCATTTTGGTAACCTTTCTTAAAATCCGCAGCTCATTAGTCGTTACTTCCTCGGCAAAGTTTTGGAACGGTTTGGTACCTCACCTGAATCCCGTCAGAACGTTTCCACTCTCTTGTTTGGCAGGTCACACGCGCGCCTGCGTGTCGTGTGACATCATTTTATTTCCTCGCAAATCCGCCTTGCCTGTCTGTACCACCAACCAGAACACTCCATCCCTGCCCCCAGGTGGGTCCGCAGCACTCCCTCGCTCGCAGGGGGCCCGGCCGTTCTCAACCACATCATCTACTCCGGGCCGGGCCGGGAGGAACAGGCAGCGAAAGAGTCCACTGAGGGAATTCCCCCAGGCCGCGCCCTCAAAATACGGCCCGGCGCGACGCGGCGGGGAGAGCAGGCCTCTCTTCTGGAAAAGCTCTCTGGTCAGTAGTGCGGTCGATTACGGTTCGAGGCGGTCACCTGGAAAACTACCGAGTGGCGGGATTATACTCGGACTCGTAACACACTCGCTGCCATCCCATCCCATTCACTTTATCAAGTAGCAGCGTTAGCAGCCTGCGTTTTTTTTTCTTTTCGCCATATCATGCTCCCCGACTTCCACCTGCGATTCGCTTCGGCTCCCGCCATGCAGGCAGAAGGCAGGGTTCCCCCGCGCGCGTGGCAGACGCCACAAACTAAATTTAGACAGTTGTAGCGTCCTGGAGCGTATGGAGGATGGAGGGGGAAGGGCGGGGGATTCCACGTACCAAACGAATGGCTCCTCTCGTCTCCTGGGCTGGACCGGACACTCCCCTCTCACGTGAGCACAGCCCCCCGCTCCACCCCGCCCCTCCGTCTCTTCTCCTCTTATATTCGCTAATTTAACTGCGGAGTTTATCCACTATGCAAACCGGCATACCGCGAGTGGCGACCGGTTTGATCAGAGGCGACAGAGGCCGCGATCGGGATGAGACTGGAGCTTCTTGTTCCTTCTTTCCTTTTTTTTTTTTACCTATGTTATCAGTTTTTTCTGATGGCCTTGCAATCGGGATACAGTGTCTCCAGACAGCGCGTCTGCTGGGCCGGCTTTCCGTCCATCATGTATGTCTCTCCAAACGCAACATGAGAGACCCATCAGTTACCCACCAGGACATCCCTCTAGCGGCACCGAGTTATCTTCATGCTCAATATTATTATTATTATTTTTTTTTTGCTGCTGAACAAGCTAGGTTACATAATCAAACCCAGGCTGGGCCAATTAATTCAAAATCTGAAATGATGCATCCCGAGGTTGGCACTCCTGACTATATTAATTATTATTATTGGCAACCCTGGTTCATTTTGAAACTTGTCAGCTGACTGCGATCCGGTTGGTTGGTCAGTAGTCAACCGCACTTTCGTCGCTAAAGTCTCTTGTTCATTCTCGTCTCAAACGGACCCTGCCCACCCACGCAGCTCACAGCGCCACAGCACGAGAGGAGAACGCCCGCGAAACCGTCACGGCGCCGCGCCGTGTTTGGACTTTTCCTCAGAACGCCGCAGCAGAGCCGTGTGAGTCAGGTGAGTCCCGCCCGACAAAGCCTCTTGGCATTGCGCTGCGTTTGCTCGTCTCTTTACCTGACCGGCATCGCTAACATAGAACTGTCGCACTCACGAAACAAAATCGCGAGGGGTTACTGTGAAAATCCCTGTATGAGAGCTGAGGTCCGCCTGGTCGGTGCGGGGAGGGGACCCATAACCTGTCCTGTAATGTGTTCGGTCAGGCGGTCTGTAACCGGTCCCGACGCGACGCGACGCGCACTCCCCCTCGCGGAGGAGGAGCAAAACTTTTGCTGCCATCGCAGCTCAGCTCTCGTCGCCTGGAATTTTGAAAAGAATGGCGGTAATGGCAATGGCCATGGCAAAATGAAGTGCTGATTTATCAGTCTTGCCAGGGTTGTCGAGTTTGGCTAGCCAGCACCCCAATCTTATCGTTACAAGAACCCTTACGCCCCGCGCTATGTTCAGAATGTGAGTGAGTAGTGCGGGTAATTTTAAATTTTCTCGATTCTTGTTTTCGGAGAGTCTGTTTTGACGGCACCGAGTCGCGTGCCTGTGCTTCTGTCCCAACTACACTGACGCACGCCGTGCCGTGCGCGCCGCGCGCCGCCCGTTCCCATCGCGTCGTGGCGGTATCTTCTTCCGCAACGGTCCCCGAGAGCAAGGATAAAATAGTCGGCTGCTTTTGAACTGAGGTACTCAACAGAACAAATATATTTGTTCGACATCTTGCCTCTTTTTAAAAGACACAAATTTCATTATTTTGTTGTACTGTGGTCCTCGCCTCTCCAGAGGTATTTGACGAGGAGCTCTGTCACCGCGAGCCTCCAGGTGCGCACTCGCCACTCCTCTCGAACATCCCTTCCCGGCCCGGCCCGTGGGTTTGCGGTAGCCGCGGGTGAGGAGGGGCTCGGCTCGCCTCGCCGCGCTGCTCGCCGTCAAGTAGTGTTTGCTCAGCGTGCGATCGCAGACCAGAGAAAACTACGGGGAAAATGTTCTGTGAGTGAGAGATGGCGCGGTAGCTCCACCCGGGTTCCGGCCCAGCCAGCATGGCACGCTCGCGGGGCGCTAACAAGTTAGCTCCGCCCCGCCGCGCCCCGCCCCGCCCCGCCTCGCCCCGCCGCGCCCCGCCCCGCCCCGCCCCGCCCCGCCCCGAGACGTTTGCTCATCGCGCCACTTGCGATTTCCTTTCCGCCCAGACAGAATGGTGCATACTGCAGAGCACCATTACTCGGTGGGGCACCAGCAGCGCGCGCAAACACCCCCCGCCTCGCCCCGCCCCCGCCCCGCCCCGCCCCGCCCCGCCCCCGCCCCACGAGCACGTGGGCGCCCCGTGCCTCTACTTCCTGCAGCCTACAGGGCGACGGCGACGCTAACTTCGGATTCCCACGGTCGGCGGGCTTCGCCACCACAAAGGGCGCAATGCTAATCGTGCCCCACGCGCCGTCACCTGCCGTGTCTGTCTGCCTGTCTGTCTGTCTGCTCGGCCGCGGCGGCGCTCGTGTGCACTATGAGCCTGAGCCAGCCGGTGTCACTGATGGGTCCTCGCCCAGCAGCACACGTTCGACCTTCGCGACACAAATAATAATGTCGGTGCCGTGTCCGTCGACCCTCAGCGCGCAGAGCTCGGCTCGGCTCGCTCTCTGGATGCCTCTGGAACGGGCTCCGGACCACGTGGTACACCGGCGCGGCGGCGGCGTGCAGCGTACTGTACAATCCATATTTTTGTAACATGACATGCGACGCATATCGCAAATAAGAGCGGCGGCACTGAAATCGCGAGCTCGACGCTGGCGCAGGAATTGAATTGTCGACCAAACGCGTGCTGCTGGGGTGACTGCCCTCCTAAAATCAACACTGAAATTATGATTTGCCCCAAACGATTCGATAGCGTGGCCACACAGTGCTCACGGCGCGCGCGCGTGCGTGTGAGGCAAAGCTGGAAAAGATTTCCTCCTCAATGGTTGGGGGCGGGGAAGGCCGGCGGGGCGGGGGCCCCCGCCGTCTCGCCACGCCACTCCCCGCCCTTGGTGACGTGGATGGAGCCGCGACTTTGCGGTATTTCTCGCCATATCCGCCACGGGCGACGTCGGACCGAAACCGCTGCCTCATTGGCTGAGCAGTGGGCTCGGCTCCGGCCGTTCCGGGGCGGGGCGGGGCGGGGCGGGGCGGGGTGGGGCGGGAGGCTGGAGCCGCGCTGCGCAGGGGCTGGAGGAGTGAATCAGCAGAACCTTGTCGCAGACGATGACCCACAACGCTGTCTTTCTCACCTGTACACCTCTCCTCCCCCCCCCCCTCTCTCTCTCTCTCCCATCTCTCTTTCTGCTCCGCCTCTCTCCGCGGCCGCCCCGCCCGCTCCGTGTCGCTCCAGAAGTAGGTCTGTAGTGCAGGCTGCACCTGCATCCTGCACAGCCGCCCCGCCTTGCCCCGCCCCGCCCCGCCCCACCCCGCTCCAGAGGCAGGAGCAGAGGGCGCGGAAGGCTGGAGAGCCGACTGTCCCAAAACGCCCCCCTCCCCCCGGAAAAAAAATATTTCGTCGTTTACTACACGATAAGTGTGTCGCCGCATCGGCGCCTATTTGATCATAGCGCGTGAAAATTGTCGATTTGTTTTGGCGACGGGAGAACAACTTGACCTTGCGGCGCACAGGACACGCAATGTCGCATAATGTGAGGCCAGAGTATGCGGAATACCCTGGGGCCAGGCCAAGCGCGCGGCGCGGCGTATCCGTAGAGTGTACTCACCTGGAGTTGCGGCGCAGTTCCTAATTATGATTTCGTTGAACCGCGCGTCCTTCCATAGTTATTCTACGGAGCAATGCTCCGGGCATGTCTGTTGCGCGCTCCTCACGCACATCACACTCCCAGCAGCGTACCGTTTGGTCGAGCGGACTGTTTGGTTGCGCCCGAGTTACTTGCATGTTAGACCGTGCGGACTTTGGAGAGATGCCTGCTAGCTCTCCCCAAGGTTGCGTCGGTTTCGGCCAGCAGCTGTGAGCTTGATATTGTGCGTGGAGGTGAGGTGAGGCGAGGTGAGGTGTAGTGACCTCTCCTCTCCACACTCGGCTGAGCGGAGCGGAGCGCGTTGTACTCGCCGCGTGAGTTGCATCATGGCCCCCCTCTACGCTGGTGCTCCCTGCACGCGCCGTGGATGCAGTATGCGCAGCGTGGCCACAGTGTGGCCACAGTGTAGCCGCGCGGTGACGCCTTGGTGCAGCGCGGCGAGCGAGTCGTTGCGGTGTGTCGATGGCGATGGCACAGACATCGCCGCCTCGCCTGATGGGCACATCGTCGTCGCTCATAAAATGCAAACTTCCCCGCAAATCGGCCGCGCTGATGCGCGCCCCGGGAGGCTCTCGGCTCGGCCCGCTGTGAACCTGCGGTCTTTTATAGCCCGGCGCAAATGACTCTGACTACGTCGTGTATATGCAGATGCGGCTAAATTTAAAAAGGCAAACCTTAAAAAGACAGAGATGTAAAAAAGAAAAAGGAAATTCCGCCCCTTGATTGCCCTCGATAACGCCTTCCCCTTGTGCGAGGTTCGTAATCCAGAGGTGGATCTGAGGCGGAGGCACACACGGGGTGTGGTGGTGCGAGGCGCGGCGTGCAGACCATCGCCAAGGACGCGCGCGCGCACTCCGCACCACGCCGCGCCACGCCACGCCACGCCGCGCCACGCCCCGGCGGCTGCCGGGTGGCGAACCGCTGCTGGAGCGGAGTAATATCTGCGGCCAGACGGGGCTGGCAGACACCAAAACACTGCGGCCAGCCCGAGCGAGCTGGCAGCCAGCCCCGCGGGGGAAGCCCCAGCCCCGCCAGCAGCGCCAGCAGCCGCCTGGAGCCTGGCCTGCAGCGGCTGGAGCCACGGCCTGGAGCCTGGGGCCTGGAGCCTGCGGCCTGGAGCCTCCAGCAGAACCTGTATCAAACGTCACGGCGGGGCAGTTGTGGGCAGGGAGCGGTCTCCGGCCCGGCCCCGCCCGGCCTGGCCGGCTGGAAAGTCTCGTTTGCTGCCGAGTTTTTTTTTTAAATTATTTTTTCTCTGGAATTTACCCGCTGCTCCTGGGGCTGAGCGAGCGGGTACCGCCAGTCGGTAGAGATACGGAAAATTCTACGCCTCGAACGGGCAAGCGTTGAGATTTTCCTTCAATATAAAACGAAAGTGGCGACAGGACGAGAAACGCCTGGCGGGGTAGGCAACACGACAGCACCCCTGTACTGCAGTGGAGATGATTGCCTACGCTGCAGGCGGTTGCCACACTATGTCTCTGTTCGCTGACGAAACGCGATAAAACTTTTTTTTTCCTCTCGGTCGCTTGCGGTTGACCTGAGGCGCCTCGCCGCGCCGTGCCTCGCCTCGCTAACACATTCGGTGGGAACCGATCGGCGCTCCTGTGTGCGCCGCGGTGCCGCCGCCGGGCGTCCCCGGGGCGTCCTGGGCGGCCGTGCGTAGCCCGGCCCGGCCAGTAGCACGCTCCTCCCCTTACCCGCTTAGTCCACGCCTGCACAGGGCATTTTTCTAGTAATCAGACTCCACTGCCCCTCCGTACAGCCTACTGTACCAGCTCCCCCCTCCACCCCCCACTGGTTCCGTGGGGGTGATGAAATTCCTCCTCTCATGGCACGGTATGCGTAAGGCAGCGGGCAGTGCGGCGCGCGCGCGCGTGCATGCGTGTGTGTGCGTGTGCGCGCGTGTGTGTTTCACAAGGTAACGCAGTGGAGCCAACGCCCCTCGCTCTGCAGTGTCCACCCGGCGCGGTTATACGGGGGCGGGGCGAGGCGGGGCGGGGCGGGGCGGGGCGCGCGTTTATATCTCTCGCGGAGCCGCGCCTGCGCCTGGCCGCCCCGCCCCGCCCCGGCGGCTCAGCTCTGAGGCAGGTGCGAGCCGCGGGTTAGCCGTCTCGTTTTAAAAAGTGAACCCAGCACTATCACCGTCGTTGACATGGTTCGGCAGTCGGCCATTGTCAGAAACGTATAGGCAATATCAGCTCGCCTCCGGAATGAGAAAATTACACCGATACATTCGTCAATGATAATAAACGTAAATCTGAATGAGATGCTTTATTGTGCTGGATTGGAGGCAATATATTTTTTTTGCGGCGTGCTATATACAGTAGGACACGCCGCTGGTGTGGTGTGCAAGAGAGATCGCGCTGTTAACCGGGAGGCGGGGCGGGACGGGACGGGCGGCTCTGCTCGTGGACCGGCTTCTCTCGAATTTTCTCACACACTGTGTACGCACCATCCCCTCCCCTTCTCTTCTCCCTCTCCCCTCTCTCCCTCTCCCTCTCTCTGTCTCTCCCACTCTCGCCCTCCAAAGGCTCTTTCTCCAGCCGGCTGGACTTTGGCCGGACGGTCCAGCGCGCGCAGCAGCCCCGGCGTGGCGTGGCGTGGTGGACCCCAGGGCCCCAGTGAGGCTTTGTGCCCGAGACATGCCGAGTCACGAGGAGGGGGGGCGATGCCTGAGGTGTGAAAGTGTCTCTGCGACTCGCCGCGGCGCCGTGTACAACTAGTGGGATACCCCTCACCATCTCTCTATACTCCCTTATTAAACTTTCTTTATGGCGTCGTAAATTTACAACGGCAAACCCACGATCGCTTTTCACACGTGTAAAACGCCGTCAGCTCACTTCAATCCTCACTCCGCCAACTAGTCTGCGAGACAGCACCTTCTTTTTCCCTCACCTAAAATAGAATACGGCTTGGATACGTTTCTTTCAGATTGTCAATACCATACGCGCGGTGAAAATGATTTAATTTTATTTGGTTTTCTCAGCAGTGTGTCTTTTATATCGTGAACTAAGTGGTGGTGGGGACGGGTGGCCTCTCCCGGTCACTGTGCGACCCGGACTCGTATATTGAAGGCCGTCTGGCTCGAGAGAGCCCTTCAGCCCCCTCTCCCCTCCCCATCTCCCCCCTTCCCCTCCCCCTCCCCTTCTCTCTCCCTCTCTTTCACGCACCCATCTCAATCCGGAAAACGTCTGCCTTGCGCCGGCACTGAGACGAAGCCTTTTAATTTATTTTTTTAATTCGACCTCATCGCTTTTGTATCACATATATCTGCATGAGTTTTCCTCCGCAAGAAGATAATGGAATCAGTTTTGACCTACCGTCTGCGGGTAATCGACATCTTACCATCATTGTAATTTCTTCTGCGTGGTCCCACGTGGATGAATGGAATGTGCAGAATGCTTAATCTTGTCGTCGCTTCGCGTCACTGAAATCACTTCATTAGGTACACCCGCGCAGCAGATCAATTACCAAACTATTCCATAACCAGTGACCAGTGCTCCTCTTCGCGCAAGGTCCAAAGGTCCAGGCGTTGCGGCTTCATTTTACATTCGCATCAGGAACGAGGAAGCAACAGACAGGACTACTTTATTTTAATGTCTCATGTCAATTTTTTTTTCTTGCCGGAGCGAGTTTCTCTTCCCTTGGCCCACCTGCAGCTTGACCCTCTGGCTGAAAATGCCACACGATTAATTTTTTCCCACGACCTCTCGTCAAATACCCACCCTTCCTAGTGGTCCTGTTTATTTTTGTCTCCATTTTGCATTCCATTATTTGACGGTGTATCTCGCATTCCAGCCGTTCCCGCACACCTACTCCACCTGCAGCCGAGCCCCGCCACGCCCAGCCCGCCACGCCAGCCGAGCCGAAATACGGAAACTGAGAGTGAATGTTGCATGAAGCCAAACGCCACGGCTCTCCTGAAGGTAGGTGGCTCCCGAAACGGGGCGGGGCGGGGCGCAGTGGGGTTGGGCGGGGTGGGGCGGGGCGAGACTTGCCTGACGGGGCCAATAGCTGGGTTGGACTCCAGTGAAGGTCAGCCCCAACAGAAGCTGCTGAAGGAGCCGCGCGCTGCGCAGAGGAGGGGGCGAGCGGGACGCGAGCTAATCGTGGCGACAGTGCTGAGGAACAAGGTGCGGTGCCCCCGTCAGTCGACGTCAAGTTGGGGTCGTTATTCCACGCCGGTTTAGCTGTGTCCGTGCCAGGCCCGCCCCGCCCGCCCCGCCCCGCCTGCTCGACACTTGTTGCCGACAGTCCAAGTCCAGCGGGATGGTAGGGCCAGTGCGGGCGCGGCCGGTGCGGTGGAATATGGCTGGCAACCTTTGGACTCTCGGAGGGTGGGGGCGTGGCGTGGCGGCGGGTGGCGGGGAGCGGGCGAGGGCCGCGTGTGTGGTAGTGGGGCGTAGCGGGGCGGGGCAGGGTGAGGCGGGGCGGGGCGGGCGGGGCGGGCGGGGCGCTTTGCGCTGCGGCGCCACTAGGCCGACCCGGCCTGCGGCCTGGCTAGACGTCAGAGAGAGGAGGAAAGGTCTGGGCTGCCGCCACGCCACGAGTAGCCCTCCCCCTCCCAGAGCCCTTAGATCCGCGGCAGGGCGGGGTGCCCCGCCACGCCCTTCGCCCGCCACACCCCGCCCCGCCAGGCCCAGAACGGACGGGGCGTGCCTCCTCCGCTGTCTTCCCCTGAAGCCGATCCCCTCCCGTCACTGTTGTCTGTGGTCAGTACCGCCCCGCCCCGCCCCGCCCCGCCCCGCCCCGCCCCGCCCCGCGCCACGCCCACGGCACGCGCTCTGCGTAGGTTGTCAAGTACTTTCATCTTGCTCTATTTTTCTTTTATCGGGGGAATAAACTTTAAGGGGAAACGTATCGTTGCGCGATTCGACCGCGTTGACATCTTATATCGCATTTTGCTTGTGTCCAACACTGTCTGCATGGTGGACTCTAGTGCCAGCCTTGGCGCGGTCCGCAGCCGGGTATAGGACAGCGTCCAGTCCGGGCCGGGCGGGCGAGGCGGGGCGGGGCGGGGTGCGGCTGGTGATGAGTTGGGCAACCCGAGGCGGCTGGCCGCGGGCCGGGCCGCACAGCCACTCACGTGGACTGAGTGGGTTGCAGAGCCGCGCCCGGCCCCACCGCGCCGCGCCCCGCCCCGCCGCGCCCCGCCCCGCCGCGCCCCGCCCCACCGCGCCGGAGAGACCTAACGTACGCTGTAGCTGTTACTACCTCTCCTTGTAAAGGCTTCTAAAACTGCCCGCGTACTGCTGTGGGCCGGGCGCGGGCGCTCGCGCTCTCGCGATGCGCGGGGCCGGGGAGGGAGATGTCCCACTGCCTCACGACAGGTTACCCCCCCCCGCGGGGCCCGCGGGCCGCGGAGTCGTCGTAGGGGCCATTATCGGCAAATATGCCAACTGCGCCGGGGCGCTGGTGCTGACTGAGCACGGCTCGAGGCTCTTGGTCAGGTAGCGGGGGAGAGAGGGAGAGGGAATGAGAGAAAGAGGGACGCTCGCGGCCGGGTGGGGCGGCGGTGTTGAGGGTGGGCGTTGGGCCGAGCGTTGAGCTGCGGTTTACGCTGCAGTGGCGCCGTGTCAGTGCAACTCGACTGCCCCGCCCCGGGCGGAACACCAGAGAGAAGCCGCGCACAGTACTCGTACCACACCACTGAGTTACGTCATATAATTTTTATGACGAAATTTGCAAATGGATTCGTGGATGTGAAACCGTTTATCAAGCCAAGCAGGAGTGCATGGCGGAGGCTGGAGGGCATGGAGATGGATGCGGAACATGGAGCGTCCGCCGCGCCGCGCTGTCCAGCCGCCTGCCTGTCTGGAGGTCTGGAGGTCTGGAGGGGAGCGGCGAGGCCCCGGACATCCTCGCCTGCTGGAGGGAGCTGCGCTAATTAGCACACCTCACCTCACCTCGGAGCCGCGCCGCGCCGCGCCTCGGGCCTTTGTCCACCTAGACACCGGCGCGGCGCGCGGTGGCGCGGCCTCAGCCTCGGGCCATCGCCACGCCCTGCCCCGCCCCGCACCGCCCCGCCCCGCCCCGCCCCGCCCCGCCCGACGAGCTGATCCATATACTTATAACGGGGAGCGCAAGGAAAACGGGACGGGAGTGCGACGGGGCGCGGCGCGGAGCGCCCTGCAGCCTGCAGGTGACACTGGCGGAGGCGCGGCGTGGCGCGCAGAGGAAGAGGGTCCTCTTTCTCTTGACGACACTGACTGCGCGGTGCGCACAGGACAGCCGCAAACCACGCGTAACTCACGTACTCTAGGGCGCCGCCCGTCCGTACAGCGGATGCCTCGCCTCGGCCCAATGGCCGCCTCGCGACGGTCGGGATTCGCCGAATCGAGAGCGCGCGATGCCGCTCAGTGACGGCGCCGTCGACGTCCGCCCTCTCCACGGCCCTCCTGGACACGTGATCCGCGTCCGTCACCGGCGTGCGGCCGCCGTGCAGGGCCGGGCGGGGCGGGGCGGGGCGGGGCGGGCCGCGTGGTATCAGAGGCACTCGAGGGAGACAAGAGTAGCCCGGTGACAGGGCCGCGGGCGCCGGGTCAGCAGGTGGGGGCGTGGTGGCCGGTGTGCGCGGCGTGGCTTGGCGTGGCCCGGCCGGGCCTGCGCGAGGCGGGGCCTGGCCTGGTGTTGAGGAAGGCTCGGCGGCGACCTCGGGGGCCGCGGTGCGGTGCCGCGCGCTGCTAATTTCTGCTCTTATCTGCGAGTCAACATTTGGCCTGGGGACTCTTTCAGAGATAAGAGATTCAACCTGGTCTCGAGGGTCTGGAGTGGAGTGGAGGGTCTTGTGTGAGACGCAGTCGCCGCCGCGCCGGGGTCAGGGTCAGGTCAGTCCCGAGGGGGAGCGTCTCTAGACACCCGTCCGCGTCTTGACTTTCTTCGTTTTTCAGTCCACTTTGCACCACCGTTATAGGGGGGTTCATTGTCTACGCAACGCTCACACAAACATGTCGCTCCGTCGACAATAACAACGTTGTTGGTGGTGGACAGACTCTTGGCGGCCGGTGCGGTGCGGTGCGGCGCGCTGTCCGCGCTATGTCATGGCGCCTCAGCGCGCCGGCCGGCCGGGTTGGCGACGGGAGGTTAAGCCTGCACGGCGTGGGCGCGTGGTCCCACCGGCACCTACCGGCCACTAGCCACCACCGTGATCGGACGGATGGGGTTTATCTCGGCTGTACTTTTTTAGTGTCGCTCTTGAAGCGCCGGTGGACGGACGCGCCTGTCACTGTACGCCTAATGACGATCCACCTCAATCCTAGATTTACTAGCCAGACAAGCCTTCGGCTTGAATGCTGAGCTCAATTCCGCCTTAAACTTGAAAAATTACGCACGTGCTCTGCAAGTGAAAGGGTGGCGTGAAAACATGGAAAATTTTTGCGGCAGTAAACCTCCCGAAGGAGGTTGCGGTTCCCGCCAGGCACAGGGCTTTTACCCCCCGTGGCAGCCAACTACTTCGGTGTTCTTATGGGAACCGGTGCTTTTCTGACTGCGATCCTGTCGCGCAATTCGACAGATTTGATCCCCGTACTGCCAGATTTAGTCGTACGGTGGTTAACCGAACTGCCCTGTCCCCAGGGCATGGAATAGCTATTTTGGAGCCAGATTCTAGGACTTATGACCCCACGACCGACCACCAGTCGTGGGCACGGGACGGAACTTCCTGGCAACCCGCTGTCGCTACCAGTGAAGAACCTACCTGGGTTTGAACCAGGCCCCATGTGCCGAGTCTCACAGACACCCCACGGCTTTCGCGGCACCACTAGACCACTAGACCGTCGGCTATTCCACGAAGGAGCTCGGTTGAAACGGGGGGTTTGAATTCCACTCCAAGTTGTCCTCAGAAAAATTAAATATTTGGCTAAGATTCGAACCTTCGTTCTGCCACTCTCCGAGCGGACACTATGCCGGCACGGCTACGACGCCACGGTACCCGATGCCGATGCCGGACCACTAGGAGTCATGGTGCGCGAGAAGCCAGTCACCGAAGAAACGAACCCGGTGTCATCAGCACGCCTGCTCTCCGGGTGATGATAGGCCGGCCGCATAGCGTCATTGGTATCGACACTGCTCATAGCACCAGGTGGGCAGTGGTTCGAAAACCGCGTATATTTTTTTAATTTTTTTTTCTGTCGACCTCTTCAGCTATACCGTCCTTGTGACTCGGACAACTTCAAAAAGCACAGCCAAAGTCGTGCGGCCAGTACAGAAAATGCGTAGTGCTCGTTTGAGGAAATATAATTGGGTTCATCAGTCGATGCTCATGTAAGGTTTTAGTAGTGCAGACCGGCCCGCCTCGCCCCTGACACGGCGGTTGTCAGAGTAGCGCTTGGCATGGAGACAAACTTGGGCGAAAAGGCCAGGTTCGGGCGCTGGCCCGCCCCGCCCGGCCCTCCCCTCCCCTCCCCTGTCTTCTTTACGATCCACGGCGCTGGTTGTTCCGAGCAGGACACGCCGGGCCCGTCTGTAATACAGAGAAAAAATACACGATTTAAGGCACGCGCGCTGCATTCGTCGGGCTGGCCGTCACGTGTGGCCACGTGTCTGCGCAGGAGGGACGCAACTGAGCGTCCGGTGTTCCGGAGTTACGGGGTTCTGTGGTGCGCCGCTGCGCCTGCGCCGCCACCGTGCCACCGGACACGACGTCCGCCGAGGAATCGACGCGAATAAGTAATTGGTGAAATCTGCAATCCCAATGACCTTAATAGAATCGCCTCCTCTCCTGTGGGAAAGCCGCTCAGGTGGCTCAACAAGCTCTTCCCGCCGCCCGTGTCCAGGCCCGTGGCCGGGCTGGTTCCTGAGCAACGACAATGCTATGGCGGGGGCGGGGGCGGGGCCACCCTTCGGCGCCCCCCGCTCTGCGCCATCCGCCGAGCCCCGCCTCAACATGGACCGGCACGGGGGCGGAGTGTCCTTCCTGCACGCCTCGCCCTGGTACCAGGCGCACCCCCGCCGCCACGGCGACGGCCTCGTTGGCGGCGGCTGGTGGGCGGGCGCTGGGCGGGCGCCCTGCGATGGCGGCGGCGGCGGCGGGGACGACCTGGACAGGCAGGGGGTGGCGCAGAACCTCCTCGTGATCCTCCATGAGGTATCAGTTGGGAACACCTCACGTTTTCTTTTACTACAAGTCGAGCTGCTTCTGATTTTAACTTTTCGTATTTTTTTTAAAATTTCAGGTGGAGAGTCGTCTGCAGGAGGAGATGGCGGCCGTAGAGGGCATCTCCAGCAAGCTGCACGCCGCGCTACCCGCCGCGCTGCCCGCCGCCAGCAGCCCCAAGCGGACGGGCAGGTACAGTACTCCTTTACTCTGAAAGCCTAAGTGGGAGAATGGCGCACACTTGTCGCTAGGTCCGTATGAATTCCCAAACAATTCAAGGTACGATTTTCCCTGGGAATCTGGCAAACTTTATGGGGAAAGGTGTCTTAAATTCACGCGACGCACGCGACGTTCACACACCTCGGGTTCACTATACATAATCCTGGCATGTCAATTTTTCGTCATATTAGTTTTTACCCCTATTCGATGCGTCTTCGAGTGCTTAACTTGACATGGCTAACTCGACCGTTTTGAAGTCACAGCGCGACAGGCAGCCGATAGATAACCGGTCAGACGGACAGACGCCTGGTATAAAGCCAATCATGCCCCTAGCACACGTTAAGGCGCTGATCGGGATGGGCCGATGGGCCGATGGGCCGGGCCGGGCGCCGACAGTGGGTTATCTCGTCTAGGAGCCGGTCAGCGCCGGGCAGCAAGGCGTCTGGCGATAAGGGAACCGTGCCACGCAAAGTAGGCGTCCGCATAGGGCGGGGCGGGGCGGAACCGCTAAAAATAACGCCAGTATAGGAGAGTGCGTCGGGGCGCAGGTGCGTCCGATAGACCATTCAGCCTCGGCGTCCTGGGCGGCGCCGGCGCGGGCGCGGCGTGGCGCCGTGGAGATTAGGCCCCGCGGCACGGCACGGCGGCGCCTGTTCCTCGCCATTTTACTGGTCTCACACTCGAGTGATTTGCACAACGCACACGTTACACGGCCGTGTGGGCTCCCACATGACGCACTTGCGTGTGTTTGTGTGTGGCTTGAGACGCATCTATGTTTTTTTCCCTTCGCTCGCAATCGAAATTTGTGAATTGCTCAAAGAGGCGCGCGCGACTTTCTTTCGGTGTATCCTAATATCAGAATGGAAACAACAACAACTTTTTACGCAGACGAGTGCTCTGCCGTCTTCGCTTCCTCGGTTTCTCTTTTTTTGGTCGTGCGCGACTTTATATTATACACCCTCTTCTTGCGGTGCCGGGCCGGGCCGGGCCGGGCGCAGAATGCTTTACATGTACCCCTTGTCGCACTCCACAGTAAAACTAGAGCGCCTAGACCCAGACGCGATTCAGACCCGCCGCCCCGCCCGCCCCTTTCTCTGTGGGCGGTCTGGTTAGTGACGTCAAAAAGCCGTGTGGAAGGTGCAAAGTTCAGCACCCTGTTGAGCACCGCGTCGCGCCGCGGCGTCCTGTTGCAGGTACATCTGGAGCACGGCCGTGTCGGCCGGGCCCGGGCCCTGCAGCAGCAGGCGCCTCCCCCTGCAGCTGCAGGCCTGCTGCTCCGGCTGGCCGGAGCGCCCGGAGGCCGGCGGCTCGTCACGCCCGTGGCCGGCTCCGGGTCCGGCTCCGGGCGCGGGACCCGCGGGGGTCGGGCTCGGCCGCCACCCCGCCGGCCCCTGCGGCGACTGGTACAGCTGCAGCGCGGGCCCCGGCCCCGGCCCCGCCGGGCACAAGCTGACCGCCAGGGCGACCAAGGCCCCGCCGCCGCCGCCGGCAAGTGTGGCCGCGACGGCCCGGCATGCACCTTGCACAACCAGTAGTTACAGGGGGAGGGTTCCGGGAGCGACCTGGTCTGGTATTACCTCAGAGAAATATTTTTTTCTATACTCCATACTACCAGTAGTACTGCGGCTCTGTAGTGTCTACCTCACTATCTTACTGGGCACGACCCACCTTGGCATCGACTGTGTAAAGCGAACTGCCCATACAATTTCCGAGAAACTATACGCGTCGCGCGTCGCATGCCATTGCAATGTAGTGCGTCAAGACACCAGCTGTACGGATTACCTCAAAATACAGCGGCCCGGGGCGGGGCGGAGCGGGCCCGTCTTATCAGTGGCAAGTGGGTGTGAATCAGCCAGGATGTGCCGGCGGGCGTGGCGCCTCGCGCCATACGAGCTGCAGCCGTGCGTGTGTGTGTGTATGTGTGTGCGCGCGCGCAGTCCAGTCCTCCCCGTAGAGAGCGCCTCACTGTCTCGCAATATTCGCACTCGGTCGTCAATGCGCTGCTTGTGACTCAATGGCCGCCGGTGCAGCGCCACGCCAGGCCACGCCACTCCCCCCCCCCCCTCCGCCTCTGCTTCTTCTCTGTGTGCAGAGGAGAAGGACGCACGGCGATATTAAACCTCGCGAATCGACGCTGTATGCATGACTGCTGTCATGAGAAAGGCAGTTAATTTTTTTTTCAACTTTTAGGAGTCTGCCGTCGCAGGTGGTGGTTAGTTGAATGAATGCCGGCTGCTGCAAGGAACAAAAAAACAAAACAATGTCGCGTCTGTATTTAAACACGCCGGCCTACCACGTCGTAGATCCTTTCTCTGTTATTCTTTTTTTTTTCGGCCATGTTTGTCTTGACAGTCAACACATACGTTGATATGCACACTCCCAATATTCACTTGTGCGCGAATTGTCGTCATTCTTGTGCCGCCTGTTGCAGCAACAGAAGTTCATCCGTCATCACATGTCGAGGCCGATAAAGGAAATGACGCTAGACACTTTTCGACAGGTTGTGGAGGCGGTATGGAGTCGTCCCTTGGGCCCGTCGTGGTTGTCCAGCGGGCCCTCGCACAAGTACCTGGCGCGGCGCCTGGACAGGCCGCTGGACAGGCCGTGCTGGCTGTCGGCCGCCTGCCTGCCTGCCGGACACCCCCTCCTCGGCGCGCCCCAGGGCCCCGGCCGCGAGCCCAGCCTGCTGCCCTGCTTCGAGGCCTCGACCAAGGCGGTCGGCCTGCCCTCCGCCTGGAGAGAGCCCGGCCCCGGCGCGCCCAGGTAACCGACGCGCCGCGACGAGCTAGGGCAGGGCTAGACACAACAGTAGCGTGTGCTACAAGACTTGTTCCGCAGACCGGCCGTGAGCGCGTACGGCCTGAGCGCCAGGGCGCCAACGCCCCGCAGGCTGGGAGTAGCCTGCCCGGAGCTGAAGCGCGCGCGGGCGGCGCGGGCGGCGCTCTGCACCGAGGCGGAGCGCGAGTACTCCCAGGTGAAACGTCTGGTCCGCCCTCAGCCAGCCGCCGCGCGGTGGCCTTCCACCTTCCTGCTAACGCCCCGGCCCCGCCCCTACAGATGACGCCCTGCGAGCTGCAGGAGGTGTTCAAGAACGAGCGCATCATTGACGTGAGCAGCCCGTCGGAGCCGGACTCGCTGCTGGCCTCCCTCGAGGCGCTGGAGCCCGAGCTGCCCCGCGGCCCGACCTCGTCACCGGCCACCTCGCCGCCACCGGACGCCCGGGGGACGTCCCCGCCGCCACCCCGCGTAGAGGTACGGCCCGGCCCAGCCCGGCCCAACCCGCGAAACCCCGCCGCAGGCCCCAGAGTGAGTCACAGCCGTGGTCTGTTCCACCAGGACGGCGCGGGCGCGGCCGGTGCGGCGTGGCTCGTGGACGCGGTGCACCTCCTCAAGCAGTACTACTTGAAGCGCGCCCAGCTCTGCCTGCAGTCCAACATCGCGGCGTCCCAGCACCAGCTGCACGTGCCGGAGCGGGACGTCCGGCGCAGGGACGTTGGCGTCGGGGACGGCGCCGTCACGACAACCGACAGGTAGGAGGGCGTCGTCTGGCCAGCGTCTCACACCGCCTCCTCTGAGGTAGGGGTTAGCAGCTCTTCTGTGCAGTTTCGTAAAACGCGTTATTCACGAAAAGAAAAGTCATTTCTAAACCAAAATTCGAGTGGTATCCCTCCCTCCTGCAACCGGCGTCTCCGCACAGGGGTGTGGACGCGGCGCTGCCCCCCGAGCGGGTGGACGTTGCCACGTCACCGGGGCCGGCGCCGCCCCCGCCGCCCCCGGGGCGCTCCCTGTCGACGCAGACGGCCCCCGTGCTGTGCCAGCCGGTGCGCAGGAGCGGCGACTACCACTGGCTCGCCAGCGACGCCATCCACCCCGACCTCACCTTCTACGTGAGCTGCTTCGATGAGGCGGACCGGCTCGCTTAACGCCCCGCCCCGCCCCGCCCCGCCCCGCCCCGCCCCGCCCCGCCCCGCCCCGCCCCGGGCCGGGCGTGCGCCGGTGCGTCGCGTCCCTGGGCCGCATCCAAGTCGTGCGGCAGCTGCCGACGGGGCGGGGTGGGGTGGGGTGGGGCGGGGCGGGGCGGGCTCAACGAGCGTCGCGTAGCGTCGCGGCGCCGTGATCTGAGCCAAGGGCAGCGCCCGCCCCGCCGCCCCGCCCCGCCTCGGCCCGCCCCAGCGCAGCGGGAGGAGGGGGCGGTACGGCCCTGCCCGTAGGGGAAGACGACCTTATGATAACGGTGTATATTTTAAATGATCGGTTTTCTTTTTAAAAAATCTGTAATACCCCTCATGGGCTTGCTGCGACTTTGTGGAAGACTTGTGACAAGTATTGTTTTTGCGACTTCGTGTTTTTTTTATTATTCACTCGCCTGTTTGGCTTTGGACTTTGACTTGTCGAAAGTACGTTCGTTCGTACGTACGTACGTACGTACAGGAAATGTTCATGACGGTTCTGTTTGATCCTGACGTCGTTTGGAGGTGGGGTGGGGGGGCTAATGGATTCTTGCCGCCGCCGCCGCAACTACCGCCCCGCGTCGCCTCGCCCTGTCCCCATTGACGGCAGGGCAGCGAGTGCACAGGTCAAGCAGCTTCGCTACCGCCTTTTCCTTTGTGGCCCTGCGCCGCCCCGCCTCGCCCCGCCCCGCCCCGCCCCGCCCCGCCCCGCCTCGCGGGACTTTGATCCGCGCTGTGACCGTCGACCCCACGTGGCCCTCCCGGGCCGGCCCGACCCGCGGGCCTTTTCTTCCTCATCACTACCTACCGTACACCTATTTTGCGACAGTTTGCCGCAGCGCCGCCTCGAGGGGAAACATTCTGCGGGGCCTCGGCGCGGCGGGCCCGGGTCAGACACTAATTGCCTATATTATTTTTGTCGAGGATGAGGTACCGCCTACATCCGCATTGAATGGGCGTGATAAACGCATACCCCTAGATCCACACACCGCATCGCGCACGCGTCTCCTGAGTAGGGTAATATCCTCATACAGTGAATGTGTTAGCCGAGTGGTATAGTGCTGAGTGCGGCCCTGGCCGCCCTGGCCCCCGCGACCCGACCCGACACGACACGGTGGCACACGGACCCCGTTCACATGCCGCCCCGCACCGCCCCGCACCCCACGCGACACGGCGCGTAGGTGCGCAGCGCAGCGTGCGTTCCGGTTGTACCAGCCTAACGGCGCGTCACCCTCGCGGGCACGCCGCCTGGTACACACTCGCATCCATCCAGCGTAGTGTAGGCGCCTCCAGAACACACCTTTATGCGTGCGCGTGTGTGCGCGCGCGCGCACGCGAGTGAGTGTGTGTTTTTCACTCGATTCTGCCGGGCATCGCTCGTCGCGGCATTCCGTGCCGTCATGCTGCTGATGCCAGAAATTCCCTCCTTATCCCCGGCAAAGACGCGACGCGTGTAGCAGTATCGAGGGGTGCATCAACCTGGACGCACGGACGTCACCGGGAGCAGGGCGGGGCGGGGCGGGGCGGGGCGGGGTGGGGCGGGGCGGGGTGCGCCAGTGCTCCGCGAGCACCGCACCTCGCGCAGCTTTTCCGCTCCACTCAGCCCGCCCCGCCGCCGTCTCAGGCCATTGTTTGTAAACAAGTCATTTCAATTGGAAAACCAGGTGGTGGTTGAGGTGCTCGGCGAGCCCAGCCCAGCCCAGCCCAGCCCAGCCCGCGGCCCGACTCCCCGTCCCGTCGCCCCAATTTCCGATTACTTTATTACCATCGACACGCGCGCCTGCCTGGCCTGACCTGACCTCCTGTTGCCCAGCGTAGTTATCGCCTCTTTACTTTTTTCGTCTTTTTCGCTGAACGCGTATGGAGTTCGTGTACGTGCGAGATACCCCTGGTGCTGGCCGCTGCCCCCTGACCCATACGTCTCTCTCTGTCTCTCACTTTTTCTCTCGCACTTCCACGAACGTCATGAAAGTGCGTTTGGTATCTCCTATCCGCGGAGCGCCTCACGCAGACCTGGTTCCTGGTCGCGCCTGTTATCGTCGCCCGCGACCACTATTGTATTCGCCGATGTATGGCGGCGTGCCCTTTGCTACCGTACGTACCTCATTCTCATGTATACATCAGATGTATGGGAAAGGCATCTACAAGATTAAGCGCGCGGCGACGAGCAAAACATGCTCCGCCGTCAACATGACTTCCGACACTTAGACGAGACGGTATGCAGCCACCTGTGCCCCACGGCGACCGTGTTTGTTTGTTGCCGGGCGGATCCACCCGCATTGTGGATGACTCGGCCGCACTCGGCACCCCCTGGTAGGTGCTTATTGTACCCGCCCGCCCGCCCGACCGGGACTAAAGACTCTAACGAACAAACCAACTGCGTTCGGAAAGGTACCCGACCCAGGCACGCGCGCCTGCCCGGGGGAACACCACGCCACGCCCGCGCACCTAATGAATTTACTACTGCGTGTCTCATGGCCGCGGAGATTTTTACGATCTGTGGATTCACATGCATCGCCTAAATGCACTCTGAATGTTATCCGTATTTTATTACCCAGAAACATATGGTCGCATTGATTTACAGACGGATTGTCATTTGCGCGAACAGTAACGTTTTTAAGAGCATTAGAGGTTTATTCTAAGATGAATTGCTAGACGTATAAGGCAAAAATTCCTTAAAATAGAGCGAGTGAATATCGGTATCTGTATGTGAAAACCAGCCGGTCTTTGCACTTGCTACATAGCGACATGTTTCTCGGAACGATGTCTCCTCGCGCTGAGTCTTTATTGGTCCGATAACGGTTCGAACCGAGTTACGACCAGGGTGAATAGGTTACTCCAAAGCTCATCCCGAACGCGACGCGACGCGACGGGACGGCGGACGCTAGAATCTTTGGACTCTGCGCGAACCGCGAACCTCGGAAAAACGGAGGGCGGAAGATCGCTGAGAAGCGCCGTTCTGTCTGTCTGCTGCGGCTAAGCGTTGGCTGACGCTGTGGGATCATCGACTTGGTGAAAGCGTGCAATGTACATCAGCAGCAGCAGCAGCAGCAACAACCTCGGTAGCTCCCCATTTTGTGACAGAGGGTGTGGGGCGGGGCGGGGCGGGGCGCGCAGGCCCGGTGCCAGGAGCCGCCAAGGCTGCACCGCGTCATGGACATCTCCGCCCCGCGCCTCGCCTCGTCTCCTGCTGGCCTGGCCGTGCAGCGCCACGCCGCGCCACGCCGCAGCCGGCCCGACGGGTGGCGTGATACTTCAATTGCCCCTCCTCCCCTCGGCTGAACCGCCTTCCTTTTCACTCCTCCCTACGCTCTAATTTGGCCTTCCGGTGGGGAGGCGGGGGCGGGGGCAAATCAAAGGAGTAGTTCGGCGAAGCCCTGCAGTGTGCGTTAAGGCGGTCGCTCTGGCTTTGCTCGCCGCGCCGGGCTCCATGGTCCCGCAGCAGGTCACTGCGGCTTAGGGATTTACCTCGTCGTTTACATCACTTTGCTATCCACGAGGCCCTTGGCCGCATCCCGCCCCGCCCCGCCCCGCCCCGCCTTGCCCCGCCCCGCCCCACCCCGCCCCGCTTGGCCCTCCCTCACCCACGACGGCCGTGCCATGGCTGTGACCCGCTGACCCAATTTGCCCTCTTTATTTTTTTCCCGCCCTGCTGGCATGTCGTGTGTACCGGGTGTTTCTGTGAGTGCGCAACAGTGTTGCGGGATTGCATACTCGCCAGGGCTGCAGGGGCCATGGCGCCTTACGGGGGCGAGTGGGGTAGGCAGACCCGCAACACTGTTGCGCATTCAGAGAAACACCCTCCCGCGGTACAGCGCGGCGGCGGCCGGCTAGCTTCCGCCCGCGCCGTGGCCCTCGCGGACAGGGGCCACACGGCGGCGCGCCGGTGCCCACGTGCCGCGTAAGGGCCAGCCGTCATACTTTACTCGATTAAAATATTTGATAATGGCGAAGCGAGCTATTTATACGCCCCTCCCCGCGCGGCGTGGCGCAGTGCGGGTTGATGACTCTTGCTGCTGCGGGTCTATACGTCGCTGGTGGTGGCGGGGTGGGGCGGGGCGGGGCGGGGCGGGCCGTGTTGGCTGCAGGCCATTTACTTCATGACTCGTCTGTACTCTGCGTCTCTGGCGGACCAGACCCGCCCGCTCGTGTATCGGCATCGCTAATGACCCAATCACCTCAGCCTTAGCCCGGCCCGGCCCGGCCCGGCCTGCGCACTACTGGTATCGGCGCCCCTCCCTGCTGCCGTCTCTTCCTGCTGACTTAATTTTGTCAGGTTGCCCATATGTGTCATGTGGTGCGCGAAATATACGGGGTGTCGAAACTATACAGGCATTCAGTAAGAGGACAAAACACATGATGAAATGGGTGAACGAACAAACCTACCACTTATTTGTGTAGATGGTTACTTGCTGTAACAGCTACCCGATGGTTTCCAACTGATTTTCAAGTGTGAAAATGTTAAGGACGCACATCATCTCACTCCAAAATAAATAAATAAATAATAATACTGTATTTGCGTAATGAGGAATAATCGGGGTCGGCGTCGTTGTTGTGCGCCCCAGCCCAGCCCCCGCGCTTAAGACTAAAGGTATTCCGCCCTCTGGCAGCGCAGTCGTCACTGGCGCGAGCTGGCGGGCTGTGGGGGGCGGAAGGGGAAGCTTTTGGGAAGAGGTGGTCGTGGTGGTGGGGGTGTGGAGGGGAGGTGCGCCGCGCTTGCTGCGCAGCGGCGGCGACGTCATCCTGGCCGGCCCCAAAAATAAAAGGCTTTTCGACGAAAAATTGCGCGCGACTCGCGCGGCGGTCATGAACATTTGGCCAATGTATAGCGCAGCGTAGTGGCGAGGGAGTATATCGGTCCGCCTGGTCACGTGGCTTTTTGCGAGAGAGAGGGGCCTCCCCCTCTTTCCATTGCATCCTATCCATGACGTTTCTCTTCTTGCCCGCCCGTCTCCACAAGTGAATCACACAGGACCAGGCCCGCGGGCGGGGCCGGGCCGGGCGGGGCCAGCTCACGCTCACACCATCCCGTACTGTTAAGGAGGCTGTCCAATCCAATCGCGGCACGGCGTGGCGTGGCGTGGCGCGCCGCGCCGCAGGGACCCAAATATAAAGTAGTCCTGCTCAGCTGTTCCATAGAACGCTCTGAGCTGAACAGCTTGTGGCCGAGAGCCTGTTCGCTCACGTGGGGTCAGGTCAGCGGAGCCCGAATAGTCATACAGCCGTCGTAATTTTAAAAAAAGGGAAAAAAATCCGGGCGATTAAGTCGAGTGCGGCGCCCTCTCTGTCGCAAACTGTTATTTGGCAGCTTTGTGCGTTATTGCTTGCGGCTCCTACCGCCTGACTGGCCCGTACGCTCTTAGCAACAAAAGTCATAGCGCGCGCCCCGCCCCGCCCGCCGCACCGCCTTGCTGTAATATGTTATGGTGTTTGTAGTAATCGCACTGGTGGTGACGTCTCTCGGACCGCAGGGGGGCCCGCCCCGCCCCGCCCCGCCCCGCCCCGCCCCCACGGGTCAGGGGCGGGGCGGGCACGGGATCACCGCGGTGAAATCTCTCTGTTTGCCGGAAGAGGCAGCTCTTTTTCCCCATTGGCTGCGGACGCGGGACAATAGATGCGGTCGCGGGGTGGTGATTACTTTTCAAAATTTCATCGGCGCGATGTGTTGAAAGAGGTCATCTACGGTACAGCATGCGGTTGTGTCACATTGTCAAAAACGGCGGTGGGGGTCATATTCAAAGCCCGACGTCGTATTTTTCTTTCACACGAGCTCTTTAGAGGCGAGTTTGAGAAACATGCGAACTGCAGGGGCGCTGACGTATCATCGCCGATTAATTGTTTAGCATTTTTTTCCCGCTTTGTATCGCTCGTGGCTTTGACGAAATCACGTCCGCGTGTATAATTCTCATTGGTTCGCCTTGAACGGCATAATCATTTTGATATAAATTCGCGCCGAACATTAACATATCTATGAATGAATGATGTCCTAGCGCCCGGAACTACTGATGATCCAGTTCTCATTTTCCCTGTGACCTTTATTAATGCTGCTGTAGTTGATGAGTGGGGACCTCTCTGCTGAGAGGCATGCTGCGGATGGAGGGTACCTGCTGGCCTGCGCCAAAGTCTGCAGGCCCCGAGCCGCGCTGACCTTTGAGCTGAGCGGAGCGGCCCCCGTTATGGAGGCAATGACCTCGGACCTCAGGGGTGAACATTAATAATTGTATCGAGTGGTCGATCATCAGAGGGAGGGAGAGGAGAGAGCAGGACAGTGGCGCCCACGACTCGCGCTGCACCGTAGTGAGACCCTCTGATTGCACGCCGGCTGGCTCGGGAAGCTCATTTCGATAAAGACGATTGGCATACGCTGCATTAAAAAAAGCTTGCAGGCAAAAGTAGCAGTCAGTGCAGGCGCGCGCTGCCGGGCCGGGCTGGGCTGCCGACTCGGGGCGTTTCCGTTGTTTTGAGCGCCTCAGCCGTGGGACGGGACGGGACGGGACGGGACGGGCCAGGCCCGTGGCATAGAATATTGGCTTTTCGAACTTCAGAACGCTGTCATACAATCCCTTGCCGTTTGCCTCGTTTACCCCAAATTTCCGTCGTTTTCACGGTTTTAATTATTTAAATGACACTGGAAATCTCATCTGAGAATTTCTCTAGCGACCCCTCGGACGAATTTTGAGGCGATTTTCTCCGGGTATTCGGCACAGGGCCTCCGCAAGGAACGGGATCCGTGCCATGCCGGGGCTTCCCTTGCACTCGCAACGCCCGCACTGCCGGGCCGGGGACCAGCACTTACTGAGCTTCCAGCTGGGGCTGCTTGGTCTGATTGAGGGGAGGAAACCAGCTTGAGAATACCAGACTCGGCCTCCCGCCCTGCGGCGGCAACGGCTTACGCCTATAGGCGTCTTCGCTTTTTAAAAGAATCTTTCATGTGAGCCTTTCCCGCGCCCAGCTCGATCCGGAGGCCCAGCGGGTCGGAGCGGGCCCGCCGAGCAGCGGTGCGCTGCGGGGCTGCCTACCCCGCGGCCGGCGGGCGCTACAGGAACCTTAATCACGCCTTCTTCCCCGCTTCTTGTCAAGTAGTGCGTCTGCAGAACTTGGGACGAGACGCGTACACGCCCGGCCTGGCGCTCGTGTGTCGCGCGTGTTTTCGGCGCGTCGACGATCGTTTTTCGCATTCTGCGGTGGGAGACGCGGGCGGGGCGTGCGTGCGTGTGTGACGCCTCGCGAAATAACAATTGTGTGCTGTACACACGAGCGCTGCTCCGCTCCGCTCCTCGCCGTGCAGCCGCCAGGCCCGGCCCGGCCCGGCCCGGCGCGCCATGCGCCGCCGGCTGGTGATGCGTTTGTGATTAGCCGGGCCTCGCTCGCGGCGCGGGGCGGACCATCACCCCCCCGGTCCCCGCCCGCCCACAGGGCGCGGTTGCGTGTCAACATTTGTTTTGCACAGCAATTTTTATATGTGCAATTTGCGTGTTTTGCGGCAAACCTGCTCCGGCAAAATACTACCGTACCGCGGGTATTTTCTGTACCAGATGCGTCGCGCGCGAAATTTTCGGCGCGGCTCCGCGTAGCGGTATTTCACGCTGATAAAGAGTCGTTCGATACTAATCTGCTCAGTGTGTGATCGCATCGCCCTCCCAATGACGTCGTTCTCATGGTCTGACTCATCTCCTCTCCTCTCCTGGCCGTGCGCATGTGTATCGCAGTGTTGCGGGTCGGCCTACCCCGCAGGGGACGATTGCGCCTTGCGGGTAGGCACGCCCGAAACTCCCTCTCGACCTGTACACGACGACTATCATCTCGGATGGTAACGTCTCGCGTTTTTTTTTTCTCTAGTGTATGGCATTTGCGATACAACATTAATTTACATTCTACAGCGAAGGGTGTTTTTTGGGGGTGGAGTTTGAGATTACCATATACCATAAAACGCGCGCGGTCCAACACGAGAAAAAAAATAAGAGCTGTCACCGAGGCTGTCGCAAAATTTCTTGCACTAGTTTCTCTACTCTTTCTGTAATGTTTCGTATTGTTTTTTTTTTTTTCGGTTTCCGCGTGCAGAAAAGGGCGCAAAATTCCCCCAGGCAGAGATAAGCCTCATTTTTGTTTATTTTGACACTGCATCAAATAATGATTCCCCGGCCCGCCCGGAGCGGTTGGTCTGCCTGCCGCGCTGTTGGCTCTGCTACTTCCGCTCGGCTCGTGAGAGTTTTGTCAGAGAGCACGATCTCCGGTGTGTTTGGCACCGCCGCGCGCGAGTCACACAATGCCTTCCAGAGCCTTCTGTCGATTAGGCCAAATAACCGAGCTATAGTCGCGTGGACGATAAGGGACAAGTATACTGCGCCGCCGCTTAACTTTATCAAATTTATTTGTTCAGGTCCCAGAACTCGGGCAGTAGAAATACCGCCGGCGTGGAATTTCGACAGCTTATGTCAGGCACACTATAGCACATTTTTTTTTTTTTTTTTTTTTTAAATATGATTTTACACACATCTAAGCGCGAATTTGTAGTTTTCTAGATTCGCCAGTTGCCATGCACCTCCGCTCCGGCTGAAGAAAACAGGGAGAGAGAGAGAGAGAGGAAGGGGGAGGGGGGTTGCTTCATCCACCAGACAAACATCCACTCATTGCAATCAGATGTGGGTCCGGCGGTGCCCGACGAGCCGACCAGTCCGCTGGGGGCTCGCCCCGCCTGGGCCTGGCGCCGTCGTCGCGTCAGCAGATTCAGGTTCACATTCGCAACACTGACCTTTCCTCCCCAAGGCCACCACCACCGCCGCCGCGGCCGCGCCGCTCGCCAGACGCGCTAGGACTGGGAGTGGGGCGGGAGGGTTAGGGTTGGAGTCTGCGGGCGGGTAGGACGCGGGAGAAAAGGGGTTGTTGGCCCGGGCCGGGCCGGGCCGGGCCGGGGTGGTTAGCTGAAACGAGCACAATAGCCTCGGCCTGCTCTTATCGGCATCACACACCCGCAGGCTGATAGCGCGCCACCCCACATAGATGGGATGTGGTTTCGGCAGACGTCACCCTCGCGATGACGATCGAGTGACGGAAACGATACAACTGGAAAGACACACACCAACCACCGACGCACAACCGCGTGTCGCAAAAGCGTGCGATGTGAGTGTGTTTTTTTTACGCGCTCGCTTGTGCGCGCTTGTTTTGAACGTCATGTGTGAGAATGTTATACACGTGGTGTATCAGGCAGGATTGAACGTAATCAATGGGGATATGTGTGTGGTGTGGGTATAAACGTGTAACTACTAATAAGAGTGTGAATGTGACAGCCCGCCATTCGTGTAGCGCGCGCGCGCGCCATGGGCACATGCCACGTACTGTTCAAAGTTTGACGTCAAGAGGTCAAGCCGCCCGGGTTCGGGTTGTACCCTGACGTTCGTCCGAATGTTCCCTGCTCATGCATAAAATCCTTCTCATACAAAAGGCGTGTCGGATACACGGCAAACACTCTTCTACGCACATGGGTGGAATTTGCATAGCCGTTACCTGAGCATTGTGGCGTCAGTCCGCGAAGTCTCCGAAGTACCCGCCCCGACCCCTTCCCTGCCCCTCCCGTCCCCTGCTGCTGGAGCTATATAGGCCTCTTGACGTCAATATATCACAAAGCTCGTTTCCTCACCACATTTTGATGGTTTTTGCTCACCGAAGGTATTGGCATGCAGCATCGTTTTCCGACGAGTCCCCGCAGAGTGGTAGTGGTCAGGGGATTTCCCTCTTGTTTGTGTATTTATATTTTGACGGATGTGCTTTTGTATTTCCCTGCTGCCGAGATTGCAATGCGCAGGATGAGTCTCCCTTCCTTTGGGCCTCCGAGTGCGTAGTTACAGTCGACAGGAATCCCCGTCCAGCTCCTGTTGTGGATACTGGATTCGCGGCCGCACCGGCCGACAACGGGGCAGGCCAGGCCAGGGTACTTCCCACGGATCGTTGGACTCGCATTGCCTGCTGCTTCACAAGTGTTGTGGAAATGTCCACTGAGAGCCGAGGGGGCGAGGCAGAGGTGAGCGGCGCGGTTGCCGAGACAAGTCACCTTTGGAGTGAAGAGCGGAAAACTTTGTTTACTAAACATTTCTAAACATCGCAAGCTCGCGTTTGACCTCAACTGCTAACACCGCATGAGCAGCTTTTAATTATCTGATGCCGTAAGTCTATGGTTAAGGCTTCAGAAAAATTCTGATCCGATGAGAAATATGTCTTGCGGCTCAATGTATGCTGAGCTTAAACTCCCGTCCAGCTCATCCGAGGAGCATGGCGTGCCAGGCCCCGGCCTATTACTCACCTTCCCTTTTCTCTTTATATTACATTATTACGCCCCAGCTGTTTAGAAAGCGCGGCTAACGCGAACCCATTTATTGGTTTAAGCCGGAGCGTGGAGTAGCGACACCGATCCCCACACGGGGTATCGCCGCGTCGCCCCCACCGCCCCATTCCCATTGCCTTTGTCTCGCTGCGGGACGACACGCTGGCGGCCCCTGGCGGTCGGGGACTTAACTTACTTTGCCTTCAGGCCCCTCAACTCATCACATGCTGCCCCCAGCCCCCCTCCCTTTTAGCGTAGTCGCAGTCATTCGGGAGCGAGAACCGCCGTGGAGATAGGCAACCCAACGCGCATCGAAGCTGTACTGGTCACCCTCGGTCGCGGCGCCGGCGGTGTTCCCGCCCTCGTTCCACCTTGCAGTCTCCGGCGCATGGCCTTCGGCTTAAATGCTGAGCTCAATTCCGCCTTAAACTTGAAAAATTACGTTCTGCAAGTGAAAGGGTGGCGTAAAAACATGGAAAATTTTTGCGGCAGTAAACCTCCCGAAGGAGGTTGCGGTTCCCGCCAGGCACAGGGCTTTTACCCCCCGTGGCAGCCAACTACTTCGGTGTTCTTATGGGAACCGGTGCTTTTCTGACTGCGATCCTGTCGCGCAATTCGACAGATTTGATCCCCGTACTGCCAGATTTAGTCGTACGGTGGTTAACCGAACTGCCCTGTCCCCAGGGCATGGAATAGCTATTTTTGGAGCCAGATTCTAGGACTTATGACCCCACGACCGACCACCAGTCGTGGGCACGGGACGGAACTTCCTGGCAACCCGCTGTCGCTACCAGTGAAGAACCTACCTGGGTTTGAACCAGGCCCCATGTGCCGAGTCTCACAGACACCCCACGGCTTTCGCGGCACCACTAGACCACTAGACCGTCGGCTATTCCACGAAGGAGCTCGGTTGAAACGGGGGGTTTGAATTCCACTCCAAGTTGTCCTCAGAAAAATTAAATATTTGGCTAAGATTCGAACCTTCGTTCTGCCACTCTCCGAGCGGACACTATGCCGGCACGGCTACGACGCCACGGTACCCGATGCCGATGCCGGACCACTAGGAGTCATGGTGCGCGAGAAGCCAGTCACCGAAGAAACGAACCCGGTGTCATCAGCACGCCTGCTCTCCGGGTGATGATAGGCCGGCCGCATAGCGTCATTGGTATCGACACTGCTCATAGCACCAGGTGGGCAGTGGTTCAAAAACTGTGTTTTTTTTTTATTTATTTATTTTTTTTTCTTTCTGTGGATTTATTCAGTCACTTATTTTGAGTTAAAATAATTTCTCAAGCATGATCCGCCGGTCGCCCTGCGCTGTGGACCGGTGAAGTCAAACAAGGCGACTGCTTCGCGCAGTGATTAACGACGTGCTCCTAGCGCTTAGCGGGGGGCGAAGGTGTGGGTGGTGGGTGCGCGCTGACTGCGAGTGCAATGACCACTCGGACAGAAAGCCTTGCGCATTGCGCCGCTATCCGCGCTGCGCTCGCACGGGGGCGTCGCGTCGGCGTCTGGACCGCGTAAGACAAAAGAAGCGTGCAGGGCGGCAGGGCCGGGCAGGGCCCCTCGTAGAGTGGCCAGGGCCCGGCCCGGCCCGGCGCGGCCCCTCTCCCCCCCTCGTGCACGTCTAACGGAACAGGCATTGGCCCCGCCGGCCCCGCCCCGCCCCGCCCCGCCCCGCCCCGGCCCGGCCCCGGCCCCGGGCCCGACCGGACTCCTGACACATCGGACCCGTACGCCCAGCCCGGCCGTACGATACTGTCCCCTCCCCCTCCGACCCCACCACCACACTCCGGTCCTCCCCGCCACTCTCGGATCCTTTCTCTGTTTTGGGGTCTTCTCGAAAACAAAGGAAAGTATACACATTATGATTCGTAAGGAACGCTCATCATTTGGGTACGTGAAGACTGAGGCCCCTTCCCTCCACTTCCACCAAACACACTCAGGTACATTACACACACACACACACACACACACACACATCGCGAGCGACCGTTCCGATTCTTTGTGATATCGAACGCTACGGGGCCCGCAGAGGTCGGCGTGGTGGCCGGGCCGGGCCGGGTCCGGAGTCCGGAGCGGCTCCCGAGATCTGCTGCTGCAATTTCTAACGGGTTCGGACTAGATCCGTTTCGCGTACGGGAATGGGTCATGGGTCGGCCACCCTTAGTCTCGTCATTTCTATGTACTAGTTTTGTAGGCTAAAACATGGGGTCTCGATTCGAAGGAGTTGAGCCAGCCGCCTTGTTGCACCGCAGCTTCCTGCGGCTGGCGGGACAGGGTGGGTAGTGGTGCACGGCCGTGTCCACGGCGCCCATCGCATGTCCTCCCCGCCATGGGATTTGTTTACAAGGGGCGGAGCCCCGCCACGCCCCGCCACGCCCCGCCACGCCCCGCCACGCCCCGCCACGCAGGCGGAGCGCAGAACGCCCAGCGACCACCGGCAGCACGGGGCCCAGGGGCGGGGCGGAGCCATGGCGGGGAGGAGGCGCATGGAGGAGACAAGACCGGTTCCTCCTGCCCGCCCCGCCCCGCCCCGCCCCGCCCCACCCTCCGCGTGCACGGCGGCGGCGTCGCTCTCCGAGGTAAGGCCCCCATCCCGCCCTACACCTACGATTTACCTCTCGCCCTATACGCGCATATCCTGCACGAGGGGGCATATTCTACACGGGGAGCGTCGACGCCTGACCAGGGAAAACACTCGAAATGCAACGAACGGTGGGGAAGGGGTAACCGCAAACAGGGATACAGCTTTGCTCAACTGATTTGGACCCAGCTCCGAAACAGCGGGATTCCAATATTTTCCCGGCATTCCGCTGGTCCCTTCGCTCGCAGTTCAGCAGCTCCTCTGGCCAGTGCCCCCGCCCGTCCCGGCCCCCTCCACCTCTCCATCCCCTTCGTGAAGACTGCGTTCCTCCTCGCCGCGCTGCCTCCCGCCCCATGATTTAGCAAAGTGAATGTGAATGTGCAGGTGACAACGGCACGCGGCGCGACACGGCACGGCGACGCCTCGCTATCTGCCGAGGGCCGTTTATGACCATATTTCAGCAAGACTAAAACCTGCCATCAAGCCGACGACGCAGTACACCGGCCGGCCGGGCCGGGACGGGACGTGCTCGGAACGTCCGGGACGGGACGGGACGGGCCGGCGCGCCATTCCCAGCGAGACGTCTCTCTCCCCATGCGTACTGCGCGCCGCGCACTGCGCGCTCTGGACCGGACGACACGACGACAGTGTTGCCGGTGTGACGGGGTCCGTCCTGTCACTTGCAAAACGCGAGTGCCTCAACCCCAAAGTTTTTACGGCAAATGATTTCACAGCGGCAGTGATCACGCCATATTCGTCCGAGTGTTAACGGAGCTCCGGAGCATCCCCCCGGAGCCGGCTCCGGGGCGACCCCGCGGGCAGGGCCTCAAGGTCTGGGTCTGGGTCTGGGCCGCGGCTCTGGGCCCCCCACTTCTCCTCGCCCGCCCCGCCCCGCCCCGCCGTGCGGAGCGCTCCGCGACGCCTGGCCTGTCCTGTCCTGCCCAGCCGTTTGCCTTTCTGATGTAACGAACGGTAACGAAGTCCTTTAACAGCTGGACCGGGATGCCAAAGGGCTCAACATGAGGCCGGCTCGGCTCCAGCTGTTTCTTTATTGTTCCAGCCCCGCGGCGCAAGGCCCAAACGCTGGGCGGGGCGGACCGGGCGGCTTGATAGTCTCTGCCCACATCCTGCCCGCCCGTGCAGCTCCGCCCAGCCCTCATGCTGCGCCGCCGTCCCTCTCTCTCTCCCTCTCTGCCGGGCCTGCCCTTACGCGAGCGACAGAGACGGCAACAAAATACGCGACGCTTTCGGACGCGGGGCTTTCTGAACGCGTCGCGGCCGTGAAGCTGTTCTGCCGGTTCGGTCCTGAGCCTGCCGGAGGAAGGGAAGGGGAGGGGGGGGTGCATCTCTGACTGGTTGCAAGGTTGTTGATCCCGCTATAACTCGCGCGGCTCAGTGATGCAATGGCCATAGTGCCACCATAAATCAAACTACGCCCGTCTTTTATATCCCTTCGTCGTCTCCGCTTCTTACTGTGCCTGCCTTCATATGCGTCGCCTGCGCCAACGAGCAGCAAAACTTGCAATTCTCCAAAGAAATGTCAAGCGGTCCTTTCCTTTCTCCGCATGGAGGAGAGGACGCCCCCGTGATGGCCGTGCGGTACGTCGTTAGCAAGTACTTGCTAGCGCGAGCCGTCGCGTCGAGGCCTAGCGGACGGGGACACGACTAGCGAGGCGTTGGGGAAGGCTTGTTTGCTGGGCAGCAGTGCATCGAACTGGCGCGGCGGGAGGGCGGCGGGGCGGGGCGGGGTGGAGCGGGGCGGGGCGGGGCGGGCTTGTACGTCTGCAGGTGTCTGCTGCAGCTGCTGCCCTGTCCTCCGCCCGGCCCGCCCGGCCCGGCCCGGCCCGCGGCGCAGGGTGCAACGAACTGCAGGCGAGGAGTGCAGCGCGGCTCGGCCCGGGGTGCGGGCGCCGTGGAGGTAGGCAGCCCGGGCGAGCGGCGGTGCATTGCGGCACGGCCTACCCGGCCGCCTACCCGGTTGCCTATCCGCCGCGGTCGAGTTTTCTACGAGTCCCCTGAGCTCTGGCAAAGCACAAAGCGCGGCATGAAGCTTGACCGGCCCGGCTATAGCTCGGCGGGATCCGCGCGCGCCCATCCCCGCTCCCCGATCCCTTTCTCTTTGTCTACCTCTATCACTCCCTCTCACCTCCCGCGCTCTCTTTCTGGGCCCCTGCGGCTCCGTGACCCCTAGCCGCTGACGCTGGCCCGCAGGGTCGTGGCCAAACGTTCAGGAAGGGCTCTGGTTCGGAGTGACGAACGCGCGCAGACTTGCGGGTGCGCGACGATAAACGAAAGTCTACGACTTTTGCGAATAAATTATCCCCTCATGTTACGCGGCCCACTTCTCTCGGGCCGTGTGGGGCGCTGCGCCGCCCCGCCCCGCCACGCCCCGCCCCGCCCCGCGGCTGGGGCCACTCTCGCCGGCGGCCGGCCCTGCCCGCGCCGTGCTCGTACACGCTGCTTTCGGCCCGTTCCTATTCCTGATACGCCGATCAATCTGTGCCAAAAGAGCGAACCACAATGGAGGACAGTTGTCAGCCCACATTCTATCCGCCGCGTGCTGGACCCGGGCGGGGCGGGGCGGGGCCAGGGCGGGTGAGCCCGGCCGGGCCCCGCCACGGCAGTACACGGCGGGAGGGGTCCCTCTCCGGCGCGGCCCCGCGCCCCGCGCCCCGCGCCGTGAGCCACAAATCTGCCGAATGTAGCGGGGCGCCTGGCCTGGCCTGCGGGCCGCGCCGCCGTTCTCCGATTGGCCCCGGATCGCCTGATGCTCACTTTTATTTCCCATCCCCCGGCCAGCCGCAGCCCAGCCTCCTGCCGCGCGCCGCGCGTAGCCCTGCCGGTGAGCGCCAGCTAGACCACTTCCCACTAAGGCAGATGAAACAGGCACCCTAACGTCTTATCAACTTTGACGTGATCACAAGAAAAATAACGCACCACGCGGGAAATTTCTTTGTTAAAAAAAAAAAAGAATAAAGACGCGTCTAAGAAACCACAAACACTGCGGAATGATTCAGGCTGAAATTACGCCGAGCCCATTTTCAACGCTGATTGGCATACCTATTGTATTTGACTTCGATTCTTTTTGATTCTCCCTTTGCCGCGGCTGGAAGACGGAGGAATATATTCGGCCGGAGCGTGCGCCGTGCCCTGGCCGATAGGGTCAACAAACTCCGCCTGCCACCATCATGTGCCGATCTGATCGTGCTGGGCCGGCGGGCGGCTGAGCCGCTCGGGAGACCGACTGGAAGTGGCAACGGGATAAAAAAGAGAGGATAAATTTGGAATGTGGGACAACAACGGGGAGACTTGGCCATGAGACGAAAGGGACTTAGCGCTGTGGGTCATGGAGCCTTACTACTGTACACTCACGGATTAGAAACTTACAGTTTGTGTCGTCACTGACCCATACCGTCTGCAGCTTGCCTACAAAAGGACCTCCCTCCATATGGTTCATTTTACTAACTTTCATCTCGGCTCCCATCTTGACTCCAACTCTAGGAAATCGGTTTTTATTTCTCCATTCCTGGAATGCGTGAGGGAGAGAGAGGGAGAATAAATACAAACAGAAAAACGGGCAGGTGGACATTCGGGTGCCGTAAAAGGCCCGCCATTGCTCGTCCCATGCTACGCTTTCTCGACCGGCAATTCGAACCGCTGATAACGTCAACTTGAACAGCAGGGTGCCTACGGCCCCGTCTCCAAGCCGCTCTCCTGCCATGACTGCCATGACCCTATCCCCTCGTTAGCTCATGAGGTAAAAGTGGCCAAAGAGGTTTTCATCACCTGGACTTTTCCAGAGAGACTACAACGCACGAGGCCGACCCATGAAGAGGAAGGAAAAATATAAGGGCGAAGATGCCCCGGCGAATCCAGCAAACCGTCGTAGATCTCCTGCGATGTGTGTGCGTGTGTGAGCGCGCGCGCGGGCGGGCGCCCCGGAGGGGCTTGGGCTCCAGGACGAGGGGTGCTTGAGGCTGAGGAGGCGGTGGAGGGGCCCCCGCCCTGCCCTGCCCTGCCCTGCCGGCGCTGCCCTGCGCCCCCACCACTTTCTGCAGCACCCGCGCCGGGGCCCGGCCGGGCCGGGCCGGGCCGTGCCGGGGACCTGGAGCCTGGAGCCTGAGCGGCGTAGCTGGAGTATATAAGCGTGAGCAGTGCCACGGTCTGCTGTTAAAAGCACTCCGGCCAGAGCAGCCCAAGCAGCATTTCGGGAACCGAAACAGAACACACACCGCACCAGGTGAGTGCCAGGCGCCGGGCCGGGCCAGGCCAGGCCCGCACCTCAGAGGAGGAGCACGCCGCCCTCGTCGCCCCCCGCCCCGCCCCGACGAGCCTCGCTGGGCTCTCTCTTCAGCTCGCTTCCAACAGTTCAGTGCAAATTTGTGTGTCGTTCAGCAACTCTATTCCCTCGAGCGATTCGCGTGCCCAGTTGATAAAGTTTATGAGTGACAACTCGGTGGTTTTGCTTCGCCGTGCATCAAACTGCGTCTGAAACGTGCGAATCGTAGCCAGTTTCTAGTTTGTGTTGTTTGAAATTTGGAACCCCTGTCTTCTTTCGATCTTATGTGTGCATCAGCCGCGCTGGGAGTCTTACGTTTCCCACTGGGTCGGGGATCGCCCTCTCCCTTCTCTCTCTCTCTCTCTCTCTCTCTCTCTCTCTCTCTCTCTCTCTCTCTCTCTCTCGCTCTCCCTCGCTCTCCCTCGCTCGCTCTGCCTCTATCTATCCTCTCTCGAGGGCTAGGGCTCTCCCCGGTCAGTCATAAACACCCGTTCACCGTTAAGCGACTTATGGCACGACCCGTTCCTTGCCCTTGAACTTGAACTGAGCCGGCCTGGGGGCTCGAGGCGCGGGGCGCGGAGCGGCACTGGTGGGGGCAGCTGCAGCAGGTCCAGCCTGACCCTGGACTCCAGGCCTGCTCCAGGCCTGCTCCAGGCTCAGTGACCGCCCGGCCCCCCGACCCACAGCATCTCTCTCATCCTCGCCTCCCTCTCCCCCGCAGACATGAGGACAGCGCTGCTTGTGTTGGCGCTCTGCGGAGTGGCCATCGCCCAGGTCCCCATGTTCGGCTGGTGCCCCGAGTACGTCCCCATGGCGGAGTTCAACATGGACAGGGTGAGTGTCTTGTCCCGCCCCTGCTTGCAGTATTTATGTCACTATCGCTCACTCACCAACCCCTACGCACCTGCCGCGCACAGTACCTCGGCACCTGGTACGAGGCCGAGAGGTACTTCACCGTCCTGGAGGCCGGCAGCCGCTGCGTGAGCACCAACTACACCAAGTCTGTCGACGGCAGAGTCGTCGTCAGCAACGAGATCACCAACCGGCTGTGAGTATGCTCTCCTCCCCCGATTCGCAGCGCACAGAATCATTAGAACTTTCCCGGGGGTATACGTGCCATTTTTTCCCGTCTGACGGCTCTTTTCCCGTTCGCAGGACGGGCATCAAGCGCGTCGTCGAGGGTGAGATCCGCAACGTGGTGAAGGGCGCCGAGTCCAAGCTCAACGTCAAGTACTCCACCCTGCCCGTGCCCTTCGAGACCACCTACTCCGTCCTGGACACCGACTACGACTCCTACTCCGTCGTCTGGTCCTGCTCGTCCATCGGCCCGCTCCGCGCCCGTGAGTATTACTCAGAAAGATAAGGCATGTTGGTGGTTGTGGAGTACGCGATTGACACTTCTCACGCCCCTTTATGTGCGCAGAGAACGCTTGGGTGATGACCCGTGAGCGCCTCGCCCCCGGCACCGTCCTTCAGATGGCCTACGGCGTCCTGGACAAGTACAAGATCTCCCGCACCTTCTTCGTGAAGACCGACCAGGCTGACTGTGCCATCGCCGAGGCTGCCGCCGATGCCGCCGCCAAGAAGGCCGCCGCCGAAGCCGCCGCCATCGGCGAGAAGTCTGCCTCCCCCGTCGCCGAGCCCGCCCCCGTGGCCGCCGCCGCCCCCGTCGCCCTCCCCGCCATCCCCGCCATCCCCGTGGCCGCTGTCCCCGTGGTCGCCGCCACTCCCGTCGCCGCCGAGCCTGTCGTCCCCGTCGTGAACGTCGCCCAGGCTGTGGTCCCCGCTGAGAAGAGCGCCGACCCCATCCCCGTGGCCGCCCCCGTGGCCGCCCCCGCCCCCATCGCCCAGCCCGTGGTGCCCTCCGTGCCCATCCCCATCGCCCACGCTGAGCAGATGGCCGCCGTCGCTGCCGCCGCCGCCCCCGCTGCCCCCGCGGCCTCCCCCGTCGCCGCCGCCCTCCCCGTGGTGGCTGCTGACCCCATCCCCGCCGCCGCCCCCCTCATCCCCGCCATGCCCGCCATCCCCGCTATCCCTGAGAAGCCCATCATCGCCGAGCCCATCAAGACTGCCGAGCCCGCCAAGGCCATCATCGAGGCCCCCAAGGCTTAAGTGAGGCCCATGGGGTCGAGAGAGGGGCTCCCTGAGCCCCGCCGTGCCCCAGTGGAGCTGGGGGACGCCCCCATTGAGTAATGGGGACCTGCCCCGGCTACCTTCCCCACCTCTACACGCCAAACTTAATTTATTATTTTTTATTTATTTGAGCCTGAAGATCTCCCCTTTGCTTTGTACAGTTCTGAGCTTTAATAAAAAAATAATGTCGGTACTGTATCATTCATTGTTTTGCTTTCAACCTGACACGAACATGTGGCTATGTAAGTAAACGAAGAAGAAATTTGTGAGTTTTTGTTAACGATTTATGATTTTGATATTTGTCTGCTTCGCTCTTTTAGGAGAGGATTAGAGAACCCGGATATTTGGGCATGTAACGTTATAATTAACTGCCATATAGGCCAAATATTTTTAGAAAACAAAATTGAAATAATTTTGGATATCTGCAGATGGAATATATGTATACAAACTGGGCAGTGTTTGAAAGAAAAAATGACAGATGGCTTGTTATTTTTCCAAATTTGGGTGAAATAGAATATTTTGTAGCGGGTTACAAGGTAAGAAACAAACCATTTTGCACTCCCTTGCTTTGTGTCTAAGAATTCTGTGCATTTTAAACAGGCGCAGATTCCACCCGGCCAATATAGGAGTCTCCTGCTTGGGGCCTGTGGAGCGCCGCCAGGGTAGGCAAGCCATCCTACACGGATGGGCACTTGGTGGCCAAGTTCTCCGGCGCTTGTGCAGAAAAAGTCAAACAGTTCTTTCCATTGTTTTATTGTTGAAACCATCTTTAACACTACCCAGCAGGCAGGTAGTAACATAAATAGAATAAATAAATATAAATAAATAAATAAATAGTTATAGATTTTAACTCCATAATGTAGGTGAACGTTCTATGAAATGATATTATATGATGCGAGCGAGGCGAAAACATGAACGATAACAAAACGCTTGGACCTCCACAGAGGTTTGCGGTTTGAAAGTTTGATATAAGATCACAGTCACAGTCTTACAAATCAGTGCTCCTGCATTGGGGGCCAGTTTACCGTAAACAATTTAGTACTGTGCAGGGCAGCGCTTTTGGTCTGTCCTGGTGAAGTATGCTCTGCTCACGGCGTTCTTATCCACCACCAGGTACGCCTTCTCCATCACCTCGAGGGACGGATCCCGCTGTCGAGTAAGGATCCACGCATTTCCTGGAAAAATGAAATGAGAATGTATAAGTAGAGTTTCTGGATCTACTCTCGTCCTAAATGTGTAATGAAACTTAAAATTACTTGTGCTGAAGATGCCAAAGTTTGAACAGGACCACACGACTGCGTAGTTGTCGTAGTCGGTGTCGAGCACCCAGTATGGTACGTCTAGGGTCACTGAAACATAGATACGTTAAATTATTCTGGATGCGCAAGAAAAAAAAGCTTTGATTCGTTAATTTTCTTTTTCAGTGACCATTTTGCAGTGTAACTCACGCGGTAAGGAGGGGAAACGGACTGTAAGTTTGGCGTCCTCCGACCGACTGATGAGCTTCACCTCGCCCTCGATAGTAGACTGTATGCCGGTCAGGGAGCTGGTCTGCCTGTTGAGTATGGAGATCCTGCCTTCGTTGTCCAGCGTGTAGTTACCCGTCACACATTTCCCGGCAAACTCAAATATGGCGAAGTACCGTTCGGCCTCGTACCACTTGCCAAGGTACTGTTAAAAGAATATTTATTTTCATCAGGTCGCACTAAGCCACTCGTTGTACTGGAAATCCAGAGGTATTTGAAATGTAGAGAACTTTGTAATAGTTCAGCCTCACCTTTGTCACGTCGAAAGCGGGCATGACCTTGACGTCGGGACACGAGCCCAGGAAGGGCACCTGGGCGTCGCACTGCATGGCCGCGAGGAGCACCACCGCCAGCCCGAGGCCGGCGACGACGGTCCGACTCATGGTGGCCTGGAGGAGCAGAGAAGCAATGGGCAACATTTCAGAAAACTGGCTCGGCCGTACAAAAGCGCGCCGCGCTTGATTGCGTCGGGTCACGGCGGCGCGGAGGGCCGGCGGGTCGATCAGACGGAACCAGTCGCAGGACGAGGCCCGACCCGCTGCCCGGGGCGTGGCGGGGCGTAGCGGCACGCTCGCACCCACGCTCCGCGCCCCGCCCCGCCCCGCCCCGCGGACGAGTCCCGCGCCCCGCGGCGGACAGCGGAGCGGGCAGGGCGGGTCACGCCTCAGCCTCGCGTCGAGGAAAGGCCGGCCCCAAAAAGTCTACCGTATCCTGGATATACGAAGATCGTTCGCGAAGACTTCCCTGTTCGTCTCGCCTCTGGCGCGGGGAGGTTCCCCGTCCGTATGCGGGTGGTCCCGTCCCTTCTGGAGGCGCGCCGTCAGACTGCTCTGATACCGTCAGGTGACCGCCCCCCCTCCCCTACCCCGCCTCCTCCAAGTCCCTCTGGACCGCGCCTGCTGCGCCCGCTGTGTTTGTTGTCAGTCGAGGACGCGACGCTCGGAAGTAGGTGAACAGGGTGGGGAGCGGCTAAGCGGGCCTAACTCGGCCTGTTGACCCCCTCCCCCTCCCTCCCTCTTCCCCAGGTCTCTTTCTCCGCGCCGCGCCGCGCCGGCCCGACCGTCCGCTGCTGCTGCCGCTTCTGCCGGTGCTGCTCAGTGTTCCGTTGATTGTCTTCAAACAATGAAAGCGCTTTCTTTATTCTTGACAACTCCCCCCCGCTCCTCCTCTATTAGGGAAATCACACCGGGCGGCGCCGCTAAGCGGAGGGAGGGGAGGGGAGGGGGCGCCGCCGCGGCGTCGCGCCGTTGGAGTAAGTTCAAGTTCAGGTCCATGGCTCCGTCTCCACCGGTCTGTCCGCCTTCCTGCGCTGTGCTCGGCGTCACCGCTGGCTGCCGGCCCCGTACAGGATGCATTTCTTTTGACAAGGTCCACGTGCAAGTAATGCGTGATTGTCGACGAGTGTCGGCAACAAGTAGCCGAAACACGGCGGAGAGTGCAAGCGGCCTGCATCAGCTCCCGACTCCGATAGGCAACGTGCACGCACCTGTGCGGGGGTGTTGCCTAGTAGGCAGGTGCTGTGCCGCCGAGGGGAGAGATAGCGTCGCCGATCGCAGTGCGGCAGTGCGGTGTACTGATGAGTGGTGGTGGCCTCTGCTTTCCCCGGCTGGCTGCCGCTGCTGCGCGGTGCGTGCTGAACTGCGGCGTGCTGTTCACGCGCGTCGCCGTGTCCCGCTCCGCCCCGTCCGCCCCCTCCCCCGCCGCGCGCTCCCGTCCCGCACTCGCTAGTTTTCCCTCCTTTGTGTGCGCAAGCGAAGCGCGCCGGCGCCGGCAAACTTTCGTTGCCCCACCGCATATTATTGTTATTGTCATGGTTATCGACAAGAGACCATTTCACTTCCACGCCCGCCGTTTTAGAGTAGAAAGTTTTAGGTGAACGGCGGAGGGCGGGAAAGGGTTCATCCAAGAGCCTGATCTTAGTGTCGCGTTGCGATTTAAAAAATAAATAAATTGATAAATTAAATATTTCAATATAATAGCAACTTAGGGCCATCCTAAACCACGACGGTTGGTACACGGGAGTGTACGGACTGATGTGTCATAGGTATCTTTTAGCTCAGGATCAATTCCAATTAAAAGTTCTTCGTGGATCCGAGTCCGCCGCATGTCACAAGTGTCGGTACCCAAGTGCTGCGGGTGATACAGGGCTACTCACTCAAGTCGTAGACCAGGTCGCGCTCTTCGGGGAGTCCAAGCGACGGCACTCTACCGTCTGGTCCGGCAGGGGAGCAGGAGGAAGGGAAGGCCTCTGTCCTGGAGCGTGCGGGGCGCTGCGCTGCGACTCCCGATGGCACTACCCTTATCCGGAGGGTCGACGCCGACCCCTCATGCTCAGCCCACGTGGGAGTATGACAACCTGGAGTGGCGCACCGCACCGCCAAGCCCTGGCCTCGCCGTCGCAGTACTGCAGTCCCGGGGGCCGCTGGCAGGGCGCGGCGCGCGGACCGGGACCTCGTCGGGGCGCGGCGGGGCGGGGCGGGGCGGGGCGGGGCGGGGCGCGGTCCAAGAAGTCCCGTCGTGGCAAAGGGAAAAGAGGCAAGGGGCTCCGGGGGCCGGGCGGGGTGAGGGCCGGGCGGGCGGACGGGCGGACAGGTGGGTCGGCGGACGGGCGGGCGTGCCGAGCCGAGAGTAGGCCGCCGCGCCCGCGCCGGCCGCCCCGCCCCGCCCCGCCCCGCCGAGGAGGGGAGGGCCACGCCGCGGGACGGGGCCGGGCGTCGAGGAGTCCCTCCAGCTCGGGATGCAGATCGTTCGGTGCAGTTTACGCGCCATGTGCCAGCGCAAGGCTCGTCGCTACATTTTTCATACACCCTACTTCTGCGCCGGCTGTTTCATAAACCATAGGCGGGCCCGTTGACACTGCCTGAAATCGCAACCCGCCACTCCTCCGCGGTTTCGACTTCGCTTCCGCTTTTGCTCTCGTGGGGTTTGTGCTAATTCCGCTCTCCTCTGCCTACTGTCCATTTCATTTCCATTCCAAATGCGCCGCCGCGCCACTCCGTAAGTGCGACCGACGCTAACGCCGGCGCCCCGCCCTGCCCTGCCCCGCCCCGCCTCACCCCGCCCCTGCCGCTCCACTTATTAGCATTACGCGAAACGGCTCGACGCCGGAGCTGAACTCTAAACCTAAGCCAACGCATCGCGCTTCTGCCGCGACGCCGCAAGCTGAACTGAGCTGCGCAAAAGTTGCACAAAAAAAGGTAAAATCAACAAATACTAGCCAGGCAAGCCTTCGGGTTGAATGCTAAGCTCAAACCCGCGAAGCTTTCTTGCTTTAGTTGGAATTTTTTGAGTGTCGGCTCGAAAAAAATTTGTTTACACAATATATACTTTTTGGGGCGTTTTGAAACCTGAGCAACAACATATCGGAAGCATACGAAAATTTTCGAGCTTAAACTTGAAAAATTACGTTCTGCAAGTGAAAGGGTGGCGTGAAAACATGGAAAATTTTTGCGACAGTAAACCTCCCGAAGGAGGTTGCGGTTCCCGCCAGGCACAGGGCTTTTACCCCCCGTGGCAGCCAACAACTTCGGTGTTCTTATGGGAACCGGTGCTTTTCTGACTGCGATCCTGTCGCGCAATTCGACAGATTTGATCCCCGTACTGCCAGATTTAGTCGTACGGTGGTTAACCGAACTGCCCTGTCCCCAGGGCATGGAATAGCTATTTTTGGAGCCAGATTCTAGGACTTATGACCCCACGACCGACCACCAGTCGTGGGCACGGGACGGAACTTCCTGGCAACCCGCTGTCGCTACCAGTGAAGAACCTACCTGGGTTTGAACCAGGCCCCATGTGCCGAGTCTCACAGACACCCCACGGTTTTCGCGGCACCACTAGACCACTAGACCGTCGGCTATTCCACGAGGGACCTCGGTTGAAATGGGGGGCTTGAATTCCACTCTCCAAATTGTTGTCCTCAGAAAAATTAAATATTTGGCAAGATTCGAACCTTTGTTCTGCCACTCTCCGGGCGGACACTATGCCGGCACGGCTACGACGCCACGGTATCAGACGCTGGACCACTAGGAGTCATTCTGCGCGAGAAGCCAGTCACCGAAGAAACGAACCCGGTGTCATCAGCACGCCTGCTCTCCGGGCGGTGCTAGGCCGGCAGCGTAGCGTCATTGGTATCGACACTGCTCATTGCACTAGGTGGGCAGTGGTTCAAATACCGCGCATTTATATTTATTTTTTCAAATTCTTTTTCTGTTGACCAATTTTTCTTTTCATTTATACCGACCTTGTGACTTGGGCAACTGCAAAAAACAACATCACGGGCTTGCTGGGAAAAAGAGGTATCATAATACACTCTAATTTTTTTTATTTTTTTTGCAAAAGTGGTGGGCAGCAGAGCGCTGTCCTGCCGGAAGGCCTGGGCTGGGCTCCCTTTGCCTCCGACTCCCCTCTTCTCCATAATGAACACAGTGAGGCCGGCCTGGCCTGGCCCGGCCCGGGCGCGGATCAGCTCTGCAGCGCCCCGGGGCCGCGCGGGCCGGGCCGGGCCGGGCTTCGTGCTTTCTTTCCCCTCCCTCTGCCGTCATCCCCCAACCTCCGGGCGTTCCATCCCCATCCCCCACATAAAACCTTACGGCCCGAATTCCTTTCTAATGAAAACAGCGCGGCGCTGCGCAGAGGATAAGGCAGAGGACGGCGGCGTCACCCGGCCGGGGTGCAAGGGGCAGCCGCCGCGGACCCCGAGGTGCACCGCCAGGAGGGCCTAAGTCCCTGCTGCGCCCTGACGCGAATTAAACTCGGGTTTAGATTTGCGAGAGCTCGGGAGGGGATGGGGGACAAGGGGCTGCGGCGGCGTGCCGTGCCTGCGTGCCGCACCGCCGCGGGCGGACTCCGCCCCGCCCCGGTACGCGGTACGCGTGGTGCATCCCCGTCAGCCCTCCCCTCTGTCTGAGCCGGGCCGTGTGAGCGCCCCCGGGCGCGCCAGGCCACGGGGGAGGGTCGCTGTCGCTGCTGCTCGCTTTTCGCAAAGTCGTAATACAAGAAGATTTCGCAAAAGTGCGCTCCACCGCCGCCGGCCGCGAGTTCACTCGTTCCGCGAGGTCCGTCGTCTTTGCAGTCCAGTGAGCGTGGCAACGGCGGACAGGACATGGCGCCGACACGGCTGACAAGACCCTGGGCTGGGGTGAAAGTTTAACAGTCGGCGAGCGCGCACATTTGCAGCGCCGAAATATAATTTTACTTATCTTGACTGCCTGCAGTTTTGGAGTGTGTCTGACGGGGCAGGGCCGCACCGCGCCGCACCTCGGCCAGGTGATTAATAGCGCGACTGCCAGGGCGGGGCGGGGTGCGGGTTCGCCGCGCCGCCCTGCATATTTTACCCTGCTGCACAATATCGCACCGCGGCGGGGCGGGGGCGGCACGGCTGTGAGGTGTAATTTCAGGAAGAGGCTGCTGCTGCACGCTGCTTGTCGACTGCTGAGAGTGTAATCTACGAAGGCTGATTACTCGAGAGCAAGTATGGTTACTTTTAAAATGAACCGCGCGCTAGCTTTCAGAGGCCACCGCCAGGCGGCGCAGCAGCGCCCGCGGCGGCAGTGAAGCGCCGGCTGCCACCGGCACCTGCCGATCAGCTGTTCCGTCGTGTTTGTTTGTGTTTTTATCGCGAGAATTTAATAGTTTCAGTTTCGAAATGTGCCGTCTAATCCAAGCCAGGACGCTGATATGCCCTCAGGAAGCAAGAACGAAGCGCTTCTACGCTGACAGCCATTGTGAAAAGCAATCACGGCGACGGTGACTGACTCGACGGTACGTCTAACCTATAAGATAGGGGCAGGGCTCCGTGTGTAGTGAATTGTCTAAGGGGTGATTTTGAGCTGTGAGACACGGAAACGCCTTCCATGTCGGACTTGCGCGGCACAGCGGCATCAGAGGAGTGTGGTCGTGGAGCTGGCACTCCGGTCAGATCGAGACGTTTGTTTTATGGACACTAGAATAACTCCCGAAAATTGCCATAAAACGCTGGCGGTGGCCGGCCGTGAGGGGAGGGGTCGGGTCGGGATGAGCGTGGTGACGTGCGTGGATGTCGCGCCGCGCCGCGCCGCCCGCAGCCTTTATTGATCCATAACTGTCAGGCCGGACGGGAGGCTGCGCTGCGCCAATGTGCTGACTGTCGATATGAGGGTAGAGTGGGGCGGGGCGGGGCGGGCGCCGCAAGTGCAACACAAGTGCAACATGACGCTATTCGGACGCGGTCCGCGGTCACTAGGCGCGCCACGGGGATGTCTCGCGGCATCCTCGGACGCGTTACACGTCATATGTTGTACATCTTCGATCGACAAATATGTAAAAACGCGGGGGAGTTGGTCCGCCTAAAAGGTGCACCGTCGTAGATGCCCCGTTCATTTTCAATATCATGCCTATGAAAATGAAAGAAATTTCCCTCGCTGAAACCTGAAGCCGCGGCTCCGCCGTCGCTGCGAGTGACAGGAACGCGCTCCGCTCCTCGTCGACGCCTTCCTGCTGCGATGGGCGTGTCCCCCCTCCCCTCTGCGCGTCCGGCCCGAGAGCTTGTCCATGCTCCTTGCAGACAGCGCGAGCAGAGCATGCAGCAGGCAGCTTCGTATATATACTTTTGACACTGTCGCCTCGCCTAAATGAATAGGGCCGGGCGGGGCGGGGCGGGGCGGGGCGGGGCGGGCACGCGTCCAGCCTTACCGGCGCGGGGCGGGGCGGGGCGGGGTTGGCGCGGTGGGTCGCGTCGAGTGTATGAATAAACATTGAATGCGAGGCTCTTGCGGCCGCGGCCCGGACCGGCCCGGCTTTGTGAATGAATGAAATGGGTGCGTGGAGCTACGCCCCGCCCACTGTCCCCGCCCCGCCCCGCCCATTCACGTGCACCCGACCACACCCCTTCGCTCGTATTCATCCCCCTGTGCTCCTGTCCGCAACCGCTTCCTCGCGCGGCCGGTTCTTGATTTCCGGCTCCGCGAGGAGCGAGAAATGTTCCTTACTCTGTATATTGTTCGCGCGGGCCTCGCTCCTCGCTCTTTATTTCCCAAAGCCTATGCCCTGTCAAAGGTCGACACGGCGGCGGGGTGTTGCCACTGCAGTGCAGAAGCTCTGCCCCGCGCCCCCGTCCCCCGCCCGCCCGTCGTCCCACTAACGCCACAAAATCTCCTCCGTATCAGCGAACGCCTGCGTGTCCCTCCTACTGCGTGCACCCTGGACGGGGAGGTGAGGCGTTGGCGTTGTCCTATCCCGCTGCCTTGTCGCGGAAAGCACTTACTCAGCTCGGCCTGGCTCGGCGTGCAGTGCACGACACGCAGGCGGGCCGCGCCGCGCGCCCACGCAATGGGCTGTCGATGGGGGCTGGAATAAGATTTGGCTAACAGTGCAACGCCTGTAGTGGTCCGCACCCTCCCTCACTCCGCCCGGAGTCGCCACCCCACCCTCCCCCGCCCCGCCCCGCCCCGCGCGCCGTCCTGTTGGCCCGCAGGACATCATTACCGCGGATAAAACTCAATCCTGCAGCAATCATTATGTGGGGCGGGCTGCCCTGTCGCCTGCAGACCAAAGCCGCGGCGAGCCGGCCACCCCCGATATCATTGCATTAAACGAAAATATTCCAGTGTAAGCCGCGCTGCCCGGCCCGACCCCGACCCTGCCCCGCCGCCCCTCATCCGCTGCGCGTGCCATCGCTGTGGAATCCGCGTGAAGCAAAATTAATAACCATCCCCATTTTAGCGATTGTGATTATACCCCTCTCTGCTTGCCTTATTATTTGATGATATGATGTGGTGATGTATTTCTTGATATTATTTTCCTGCTCTCCTTATTGTGTAATCAAAAGTAAAGTGAATGCTGCGTCCGCATGGGTGTCAGTGCAGTGACGCTGGCAGCTGTTTCCCCCTGCCCGCCCCTGCCCGCACCCTTACTCCCCGCGCCGGCCGAGCCGCCGTGGAACATCCGTGAAATTCGGCTAACGAGGCGCTATATAAGACGGGGCGCGATGGTATATATAGTGTCCAATGCGACACCATGTTCGGGCGGGGGTGGGGCCGCCCGGGCCAGTGCACAGCACAGCGGGCAACAGATGTGCCGCGCCGCACCGCGCGGCCAGGGCGGCATTGGCATTGTGCAGCTCATCGGTGGTCATTAGTGCTCCACTCTATACTATTCGCGACCCCCTGTTCGTTTTCTCTCTCTGTCCGCGTCGTGTCGTGTCGGTCCAATAAACGTAGTGGTCGCGACGAGTTTGCCTGGCCCTGGCGAGACGAGACCTGGCGGGCCTGAAATAATGGTGTACAAATGTTTGTATTGAAATACGCTCTGAATTTTTCTAGAAATTTGTGTGGTTTAGCTGGTCGCGCGCTGCCCCAGGTAGAATTAATTTTCTGAGTTGGGTGGCATATCTCCCCTCGCTCGTTGTTCGGAGACCTGCAGCTTTATAACTTTGTTTCGCTGCTATACTCCTGGGAGCTCTCTATTTGCACCTCTGATCTACATTTGCAGTGCCGCGGCCGCGCCGCCGACCCTTTTCGTTTGAAGGGGACAAACCGACGGGTCGGAGGAGGAAGGAAGGAAGGGAGGTGAATCACCCGGCCCGCCCACCGTCCCGTGAGAGCAGGGAGGTGAGTACCCTTTGTGCCTCCCGCCCGGGCCCGGCCCCCGGCCCTCCCCCACCGCTCCGCTCCCCGCGACTCGCTTATTGCTGCGAGTTGCAATTCAATTTCTGCCCGTGGAGTGGCCGGGGGTAAGGGAGGGGGAGGGGGAGGGGGCAGCGTGGGGTGGCGTTTCACCCCGGGGCCGCGTAACGAGAGCGCCGCGCAGCCGGACCGGACCGCGGACCGGACCTCATGGCCTCGACGGCCACCCCCCGCGACGCGACGCACCCCCCGGGCCAGCAGGCCGCACCTGGCGCGAGGCCACCTGGGGCTGCAGCAGGAGCATGTCCTGCAGGGCAGCACAGTGCCTCACTGATTGCCGCTATTCACTGCGGCGCTGCTCCTGTTGAACGACATGCCTGTCCCGTCCGCGCTCATCCACTCCCTCCCTGCCTCCCTCCCTGCCTCCCTCCCTCCCTGCCTCCCTTCCCTGCCTCCCTTCCCTGCCTCCCTCCCCTGCCTCCCTCCCCTGCCTCCCTCCTCTTGCCTCCCGTCCCCATCCTCTCTTCCTCCCTCTGCAACGCCCCTGCCCCTGCTCCTCGGCGACTACGTCGTCGGCTCGCTGTGGGACTCCACGGCGGCGGCGCGGCACTTAAGGGCTGCGATGTGTGAATGCAATTCTGATGGCCGTAAAAGTCGATCGACATGCCCTGCCCTGCCCTGTCCCGTCCCGTCCCCGCGCCGCTCCGCCCGGGCCCTTGAACCCCGTCTAATCCCCAAGGGCGGCCCGGTAACGAAATTGGAACACTGGGACTTGAGCACGGCCAGGACCCGGGCCGGGGCGGGGTGGGGCGGGGCGGGCTGGGGCGCTGCCCCAGTGCACCCCGCGGACCCAGCATCTCCCTCGCGTCCCCTGTTAGGGACTTTACCCGGGCGGAAGCGGTCGGCCAGAGCTTACTGGACTGACTAATACACGCGCAGTCGACTCTCTAGCTTTCTATCCTCTGTCTATCACGGGCACTGCGGCCCCGCTATTACCTCACAGTCCTCAAATGTTCATTCTAGGGACGGACGCTCAGAGAAAGTATCGCGCCGATAGTCCCTTGACCGTCTGGTCTGCGCTGCAGAGGCCCGCGCTCCGGCGCCCCGCACCCGGCTCTCGGCAGGAGGCCGCGGCGCATGATAAGCGCGTTGCACCCGCCCCGCCACCCCGCCCCGCCGCACCCCGCCCCGTCGCACCCCGCCGCACCCCGCCGCACCCCGCCGCGCCCCGACCACGCTCCACCCCACCGCGCCGCCGTCGGAGTACTCCCGGTCCCTGGTCCCGGATGAGCCGCGCCGGAGGAGACCGGAGGAGACCTGGCAGCCGGAGGAACTCGCGGAAATTTATGTGTTGGCCACGCGACCGTAATACGGTCCTCCTACTCCTCCTCCTCCTCCTGCTCCTCCTCCTGCTCCTCCTCCTCCTCCTCCTCCTCCTCCCCGCTGCACACGCGGAGGGAAGGGGTCGGGAGAAGGGGCGTCCGTCGACTGCGCTACCTCGGCCCGCACTCCGCGGCGAGGGTGCGCGGGGCGGCCGAATAAAGCCCCACCTAATAAGGCGCCTTAGACAAAATGTGACCGGTTCCCCTCAGCTCTGACTGCTTTACTTTCCCTCCAAGCTCGCTAAATTCGCATATGCGCCTTAATGCGCCTTGTCCCGGTAAGAAGATGAAAAGATAACGCCATGGCCAACGCTACCGCCTGTTGCGAGGTCGAGAGAGTCTCCACCACTCCACTCCACCCGCCAAAGTAATGAAATTATTCAGGTTTTATGTTTGCGCCGCGCTGGCGCGCTCATTAGAATACCCCACGCTGCACCCGGGCCGCGAGCCTCTGGCCTGGCACCCTGCCTGCACCCCTAAAGGTAAATGGGCCGAGCCGAGCAGGGGCGGCGGGGCGCCAGGGAGGCCAACTATTACAACCATATTTTCTTTTTAATTTGCTTTCGCCCTCGACGCACGACGGCGTCGAGGCTCTGCAGCCAAGAGCTTTCTCGTCGTATAGTGGTGCCCGCCCCAGCCGGCCTCCTGGTCCTCCTGGAGGTCGCGTGCGCGCCCCGCCCCGGGGGTCGGGGAGGCGCCCTACAATGTGGTGGCGCCTAGCCTGGCCCCATCCCCTTCGGATCAGCGGCTGGTTATGACCAATAAAGTCATCCTCCTGTTGATAAGACCGGGCCCCGCGCTCTTGTCTTTGCCATGACTCAGCGCTGCATCGTATTATCTGCTCTCTCTCTATCTCCCCCCCCTCCTCTCCCTCCCTCTCTCCTCATCTCTTCCTCCCTCTCCCACCCCCATACCCAGTGTTTGGCCCGGCCCCACCGGGACCGGCTAGGGGTAGAGGGAGGAGCCGCGCGTCCTGCACCCGGGATGCCTATGTATATCGCGACAGTGCGCTACGCGCCGCCCCTCCTATTTACATTGAGCAGTGCAGCGTTCTCCAATTGTCAAAATCACGCGAGCGAGGCGAGGCGACGTTAAAATGCGCGCCCGCGCAGCCACACCACCCCTCTCCCCTCCCCCGGGGAAATACGACGTTATTGCACTTGTGCGCGAAGTCTCTATCTACATACGTCGCCGTATCTGCACTGGCCTAACATTCTGAGCAACGCGCAAATTTAGTAGTAACCCTGGACCGCGTTGCGTAATATCTATATCCCAAGGTCGCGTCACTAAATACCTCGCTTGTGTTTGCCAGTTTGCGCCCTAAAACTTTTTGCCGCCTCTACACCTTTTTTTTTTTCACCATGAAAAATTTGCTCTGGTTTGTATTGCGGGGAAAGGAGACATGTTGCTGGTGGGGCGGGGCGGGGCCGGGGAGGATTCTGCTTGAGTAATGGCGTCACCCCGGTGGCGTGCAGCGACGGCGCACCGAGGCGCGGCCACCACTCCAATACGGGGAGATAAGTCACTGATTATAAAGTTAAAAATTACGGCCCGTCGGATTGGGGTGGCGCGGCGGCGGATATCCCTCCCCTCCCCTCCCCTCCCCTTTCCACCCTTTATTCCTCACTCCCTGATCCCCTCCCCTCCATCCTCGCCCTCTATCTCTCTATTCTTCCCTTTTCCTATATTTCGCGGCGCGTGCTGTAAATGCACGCGATTCTGTAAAACATTCACTGTGGCGCGGCGGGGTTGTTGGGGTGGTGGGGTTGTTGCCCGTAGTCCGGGGTGTCTGCCTGCTTTACCTCTGTTTGAACAGAGCAGTCACCTCATTGCCCGCCTTCTCGGCTTATTTCGCCTTCTGCTTCTTCCATCAGCCATCTTCAAATCTGATTTCACAGCCGATATATATTTCGAAAACACGGATTTGGAATAGATAGTAAAATTAGGTTTGTATCGAAAATAATTATTAGCCTCTAGTCGCTGACTTTAATGATTCTTTCTTCACTAAAAAAATTGAACATAATAGCAAAAAAAAAATACACGCCTATTTTTTCTTGTATTTTCTGACTCCTGCTGTGGGTCACGTTGATTGTGATGCGGAAGGAGGGCGTGGGGGGAGGCAGAGGGGAGGGAAGGATGCGACCCGCAGAGAGCTGAGCCTAGGGGTGTTAAATGGTCCTGCACCCCCTGGAGACAGGAACCATCAGCTCCCCAACACCACGCGCCGCGCCGCGCCGCGCCACCCTCCACTTCACAATCAGTTAAAATGCACGTTCCCTATTCGCGGTGCGGCGGGCTGGCTCCTGCGCTGCACAGCCTCACTGGGACGGCGGCGGCGGGCGACAGCGGAGCGCACGCGAAGTGCGCGCTATTCGTTTTCATCGTGTACAACACGAAAATCCGTCGAGGACTTGGTCATTTGTGACCCGGTTCCCTCAGGCCCAGGTGGAGCTGTGCGCGTACCGCCGCCGTATGGTTAGGCAGCCCACCCAGCGCGGCTGAGGGGGGCGCGGCCGCCCTTCGCGCACACGTGTGGACCCGCGCGCCGCGCTGGGTAGGCAACCCATCGTGCTCTCCCGGGCGGCCGGCAGTCTACCTGCAGGCGCGTGGCGGTGCTGCGCAGAGCCCGGCCCAGCTCCTCCACGCGCTGCGCTGTGCGCTGTCCGAGGCCGTTTCGTCGCCCACTAGGGCTTCCCTCTGGACCCTTCCCCGAAACCCACCCCCGCCCCGGTCGCGCCGGTCCGCTTCGTCTTGATTTCTCGGAATAAGGGGGGCGCTCTAATGCGATAGCGAGCGTTTTGCCGGAAACCCGATCCCCCCGCAGATGAAGGGCATGTCACATGACCCGGAGCCCGGAGCACCATCAGGCCCGGAGCCACCCGGAGCAGGCGGAAGCGGTCCTCTGCCTGCTGTTTGGGGTCGCGGGCGGAGGGGGAGGACTGCCCTTGCAGACACTTAGACTTCAACCCGCCTGGCCGCTCTCTAAGTACAATGTACACTCCATTGTTGTGTTTGCCAGATTACTCGACGAATATTCAGACTTTTTGACATATCCAGACAAAACGTACCACATTCGCCCTGGAAATAGGCAACAACTACTTTGATTCCGCTTATCTGTCGTTGGCCGCAGTTTTCTTTCGTAGATTAGCGACACCTGCAGGTTGCCCTACCCGTACGTTCCTCTGGTGCCAGGTCGGACTCCGGCTGCCCTCGGTCTCCCTGGAGCCACTCACTTCCAGGCCTCGTCTGGCTCCCCGTAGTGATTCCAGTCGGGATGAGCGCGCGATAACGCTGCTGCCGGGACACAAAAACAGATGAAAAATGACCGACAACAGGGACCCTGCTCCGCCACTTACCATTTTACGTTTTTATTTTATACCGGCGGGGCCCTGCTGCCTGCTGCTGCCCTGCTGGCGTAATTCATCCCAGTTTGTATAAAGGAGGGAGACCCCCTGCGCCGCGGTCTCTCGTACTTGACCTATCGGGAGGGGGTACACACACGCACACACAACATGCTCAGGGTTATATTTGTCTCGTTTTGACTGGAGGTGAAAAAAATTTAACGCGTCGTGCTCGCCTTGGCCCAGGGATATCGTGGTGTGGTGTATCACACTCTGGGTTACACACAAAATTGTCTCCTTACCTTTTATATTTAAATCGTGGTATGTCTTTGGTCACGGCGCGTCGTACACTTACGTCAGATTATTTTTAAAAAAGAGCCCTGAAAATAATACAAATAGTGTCATAAAGCTTTATTGTTTTTGATTATTTTGTGTTATGTGGTCAGGCCTTAATGTCCATGTCACAGACAACATATCTTTTTTAAAACTGCTCTCTTTGAGGCCACACAGGTCAGGAGTCTTGTGAGGCAAAGAAAGTTGGGCAGTAAGGGTCCGGAGGGTGGCGGGGCGTGGCTGGGTCCGGACAGCCCCAGTCCGGCCTGACCGGACCGCACAGGCAGAGAGGGCTACGCCCACTTTGCCTGCTGCTTGCAGCGGAAAACAAACATCCCAAAATTAAATGGGGGCTGTTTGGGCTGCTGTCCCCTAATTTACTCGTAGAAGGAAGATGGCGGGCGCGTGGGGTAAGGGGGGGAGGGGCAGGAGGGGGTGGGCTACCCCTCCCCTCGGGCACCTGCCGCGGGCCGTGGAGGGGGCACCCTAGTCCAGGTCGAATCCGAGTCCCTGTCGACCCAAGGCGAGCGGCGGCAAGGCAGAGGGACTCGGGGACGGGACGGGCCAAACGAGTGCTCGTTGACGCTGTCGATGAAGGATGGAGGAGGAGAGCCCGACGAACGCGTTAACGATCGTGCCCGCCGCAGGACCTGTTCCAGGCCCGACCAACAATTCGCACCTTCGCGCCGCGTTACTGCGCGCCCGGCCCGACCCGCCACGCCGCGCCACGCCCCGAGTGCAACATACAATCACGCGGTCATCCCGCCCCGAGACAAGCCCGCGCCTGGGTGGCTGGCTACCGCGTCAGAGGGCGGGAGACAGTCTGCTGGCTGCGCTCCGCGACCTGCCGCCGCCACAGCGTGGACCCCCTCTCTCCGTCCGTCCCCCTACCATCTCGGAAAACGCAAAGAGTAATGAGAGTCGAGTCGGGTCGGGAGGCGAGTACCATACCGGCAAACATTAACGCGAAATATCGTATTCCTCGAGCCTGCCGCCCCGCCCCGCCCCGCCCGCTGCAGCAGACCCGCACGGCACGTGATGCGAAATAAATCCCAACGTCTCGACGAACACGTTCCGCCGCGTCGTGTTGTCATGAGGGTATGACTTACTGCGCTGGCCGGGGCCGGGGCCGGGGCAGGGCCCGCCAGCACACATGCAGGGGGTTAATTATTTTGATTGAAAAACCAAGATTAGTATGCAAACAGAAGGAGGATGAGTTGGCATGAGAGAGAGGGAGAAAGAGAGAAGACACGAGTTTACAGTCTACTGTATACCTCGTGTACTTCGCAAAAAACCTAAGGAGGAGGAGGGTGGGGGGAGCGAGTGAGAGAGAACTATGGGATGCGCAGACGGGGCAAATCACTAGCCATAAAAACAATCTCACCGGACTGATAGCGTCAATAATGATAAATTGGTTACGAAAAACAGGGACACGGCAAAGAATGGCTGGAAGAAGGAGGAGGAGGAGAGAAGGAAAAGAAACGTGATGAATATCAGGGCACGAACACACGGCCCAATTATTTGTCTGTCCTTCTCCCTCTCTCCGCGTGATCTCTGCTCTCTCCTTCTCTCCGTGCCTCCTCTCCTCTCCTATCCCGGTCAGGTGACGACAGGTTCCAATTACCTCCGAGGCAGCGGCGGTAATGACAGGCCAGCTTATGTAGTTAACCTTACTAACGGCTGTGCTTGGCGGGGCTCGGACCAGACGCTCTTCGGCTGCTCCTCGGCCTGATCTCGGCTGCGCTCGGGTGCGGCATTCGATTGTTTTCAGCAGTGCGCGAGTGGGCCGGGCCGGGCGCGACCTCTCCGGCCGTGGACGTGATCGGCTCGGCGCGGCACGGCACGCCTGGGTAGTTAGCATTTGTTTGATCTGGCGCTGGCCGAGGGGAGGAGGGCGTTCCGGTGGGTTATTCGCCGCTCCACCTGGTTTCCGGCGGTGATCTCTGCTCCCACTAGGAGCGAAAAAAAAAAAAACGCCTTCTCTCCTTCTTGTAAACGGCTATGTGCGTTTCCTTAACACAACACTTAACAATCTTATTTACGGAATTCACTTATAGGCCTCTGTTTTTTTTTTTTTTTTCATAACTGAAATATTTTTTTGGGAACGTCTCAGATGTCGTGGCCCGGTATCGCTGAAGTGTTTCTTTACTTTTATCGATGTCTATTTCTCCCAGCCGGTCAGACCCGGGGCCATTCGGCCCATGTGCGAAGGGCCCAAAAGGGCCTAACGGCCTGAGATCCGGTTCTGGTTTGTGTCCCGCACAAGTTAGTCGTCGGACTCGGGAGCGCGCCCCGCTACGAGAGCGGCGTCTTTCACGGCGCCAGCTGGCTAGCATCAAGGGTTGAAGAAGTTCAGAGACTTCAACGCACGGGGCTACTGAAGAGCCCGAAGACCAGTCGATAAATAGAAGGTTCTTGTCCCTTAATCAGTGCTTTTGCTGGCGCTTTCAATGACCCCGTTTCGTTGCGGGACGTCTCATTTTTAGAGAGGGGCAAGTCCATCCCTCATTATGAGGGTGAGTAGCTAGACACACTCCCTTTTCTGGACTCAAAACATTCCCTTTGTCCTCAAAACACCTCTTTTTGACCCAAAGTTCTTTCCCTTAATATCTCTCTTTCTCTCACTTCGTCCTTTCTGCCCCCTCTTTTCCGCCCTCTTCGGGACCTCTATACCACTGTTCAGGTTGGGCCTAAGATGAAACAGGAACTTTGACGGAGGACAGTGGTTCTGACAGGTTGACTGAGTTAGGCGACCTCTATCGTCCGATCTTAATCCGGCTGAAGTGACGCAGTCTTTGCTTTGTTTTTCTTCATTGAAAATATTTTTTTTTCTTCCCCAGCTGCGCTCTGACACACATCGAATGCTTTTATAAAGAGATTTTTACGACGCTACACACGATTCGCACCGATCGATGTAGGTCTCGTCAAGGTTTTAGAGCGCTCGACGCGATGCTGAACAGTAGTAGTACCACGCCGGTCGGTCAGTCTTCGTCTGAAACAATGATCGAAGAGTAATTCATTAAAATTTCACGCCGTCCCAAACGGGCGCCCGCCCGCCGGCCGTGTGTGGTCGTGCACATAAATCCCGTGCTGATCTCTGCCAGGCTGCCGCACCCACACACACATACACACTCACACTCACGTACACTAGGCCGCTTCGCGCTACCTGATTTCCCCCCCGAACCTCTAAATGAAATAATAAGAAACAACAAGGAGGCCAAACAAGCTTTGGCCACGGACGCAACCCAGTCGACAATGATTTAGAGAAGCATAAAGTACGGCCATAAACTTGTGGAAAATATAATGACTCGAGACGCTCACACACACACACACAGCCGAGTTCACACACCGCCTCAGGTACTGTGTAGAATTGGAGAGCGGAGAGATGCGAGTGTAGAGCCAGAGTGTGCAGCGATTTGTCCGAATGCGCTCTGTCGGTAGCAGGCTGCAACAGTCGCCTGGTCACGTGATACGGTGACCGTATTTCGTCTGCAATTTCCCATACAGCCACTTTCTGACACCGTTCTCACTATGAACTGATTTTTCTCCTTAAAATTCTGCGAGGCGCGCAATTATTACTTTTTACGACGCTTATAAAAATGTTTTCCAGCCAAGCGATTTATTCATGCAGTGGGATGCGTGCTTCTCGCCCCCCCCCCCCCTCCCCCCTTTTCCGCGGTCCCATGCATTCGGTAGCGTGTTTTTGAGGAGGCGTGGAGCCCCTTTATCCGTACAAACACGGCTTTGGTCACGGCGGGGCGTGAAGTGAGCTGCCTCAAGTCCCACGTGCTGTCCCTGCCCGGGTTGCACCACCACTGCAATTATATACTTTTGGAACACTCAAATTTTGGTTTTTATATATTTTATGTGTAAGATTATTTTTTGGGCGTCGCGCCGTCCTCTCTACTTTTTTGATCCGCAGCGGAACGGGTAGCTCTATTGTGTGTGTGTGTCGCCTGTCTCATGAATGCACTCGTGTCGGAATGACTCCATCCCTGCGGGTGCGGGTCGGAGGCTTCCGTCGGACACGCGGCGGACATGCTGATGCGCCGGACGGGCCGGGCCGGGCTACTCGGTAGGCGCCGCGCCGCACTTACCCGGCAATTTGAGTATAATTCATCGGTCATCCCCTCGTGGCCCCCGCGCCGCGCCGCGCCCGGATGCGTGGGCCAGGGGACAGTGTCGGCGGCGGCGAGAGGTTGACATACGTTCTTGTTGCTGTATTTTGATCAGGCATATTGTGGTGCTGGGAGGAAATAATATCTCTCTCACCTGGATAAATTCCTCTCTGATCACGCAGTTGTTACCGCGGTCAGTAAAAATGGGAAAAGAAAATATTGTACACGGAAACAATGGCAAAATTATACTAGTATAACTAGTACATCTCTTGTAAATTTCTTGACGAAAATCTGCTTTAACTCCGTGTAGTCCAGCTTCACATTCGTTGCCACACCACGCCGCCGCCGTGGAGCAAGTTTTCAGTGAAACAAATGACAGTGTGGCGTGTTTGTTTTATCGGGCGGAGAGGTGGGCGGAGCACGGCCTGGCGCGGCGCGGCGGGGCGACTTCCAGTTCCAGGGAGCGATACAAAAGGACGCTGTCCGGTCCTGGAGAGATGTCGTCGCGCGCAGCGCACGGGCTCCTCCTGGAGGACACCCCGCCCTGCCCCGCCCCGCCCTGTGTCTCTCGATAGCGGATCCCACATATCCGTCTAACTATGAGGACACGGAAATGGAGTTGCGTTAGTTTGACCAAACGCATCGATCTGATTGAGTCGCGCTGGCGCTCCCTGTCGCCGTGGTGTGGCCGTACAGAGGAATACAAGTTCCTGCCCACGCCGGAAAAAATGAATGCATCCCGCGCCGTGCTGTACAATGAGAGAGAGAGAGAGAGAGAGAGAGAGAGAGAGAGAGAGAGAGAGAGAGAGAGAGCGCGAGAGAGCTCATGTGAAGCACACGGCTCACACATATGCTGCGGGGGCGTCCGGACCGCTCGATAGGTTCTCATGGCGGCTGCCAGCCAGACCGCCGGTTGGCCGGCAGGTACCTCCCCCGCCCCGCCCCTCTCCCCCGCGGGTACGTGGTGTGGTTCGGCAAGGAGGCTCTCTTGTTCGTCAGCAGCGCAGACACATGGGCCGCTCGTGACCGGACTGACCGATGGGATGGACTCTCTGGGATATGATTCACTCCCTGTGGTACCTCCCCGGGCACCTGCGCGGGTACCTCGCGGGTACCTGGCGGGTACCTGTCGGGGCGCAGCGGCAGCAGGACATTCCGCAGCGCCGGCCCGGCCCGGGACACGACAAATTGCAGACGTCTTTATGCAAACGGGGACGCCTCGCATCGCCTCGCCTCGCGCGCCGCCGCGTGTCTTCGACCGCACCGCCCTGCACTGCAAAACCTGGGGCGTCTGTGTGATTGTAGGTGAACACATTTTCATTGGCATACCGGTCCTGTCCCTTGTAGTGTGAATTTTTTTTAGGAAAATTGAAACTTGTATTTGATCAAGTGCGTATGAATGTAAATTCACACACGTGTACAAGTGTGCGACGCTTGGGTTTCTATAGTTTGCTGGCCACGCCTGCAGGCCCGCATGACACTCAGCATGGCTGCCGCTGTGCCCGCACCGCAGGGACAAACAAAACATGACAGCGACGGAAAACAAAACGAGAAGTGTGAACAGGCGTCATACACACACGCGCGCGGCAAAAGGGTTGGCCGCGGGCCTGGGGCCGGGACAGGACAGGACAGCGGGCATACGGGCACGCACTACCCTCACGCCGGCCGGGGACAGAGTTCATGCGTGCGCGCCGCGTGTCCGGGAATACTAGTGTGAAACACTTTGATGATACAAGACAAGGCGCTGGCTGGAGAATGACATCTCGGCCCTGACAGCCCTGACAGTGTACAGTACCGGGCGTAACAGGCTGGTTGACCCGAGTCCTCAGGGAAACGGGCAGAAAACTCATCTGCGCGCCAAAATAAGAAAGAAAGAAAGAAAGAAAGAAAGAAAGAAAGAAAGAAAGAAAGAAAAAGAAAAATGAGCGAAGCTCAACTTGAGAAATAAAAATGTAGGCGTGAAAGGTAATCCGAGCCGTGTGCGAGCGAATGGGATTGGAATGATGACAGCACAGTAGTAGGCTACCATTCTTACCGGGGCGGGACGGCATCGGGACGGGGCGGGGCGGACGGAAGCGCGCGATGTTTGGGCAGCCGGGCACAATGGGGATGAAAAGGTGTGAAAATAACGACGCACAGCCTCGCCTCCCCCGCCACGCCCCGCCACGCCTCGCCACGCCACGCAGCTTCGTCCTGACGTAGAGTTTGAGTCGCACAGCGGAGAACATGAAATGCGAAAAAAAGCGTGTTCTTGAATAAAGAATGGGGAATTAAGCAATTTGCTGCTGGATAATACCTACGCCATATGCCGTAAATTCACAAGAATGTTTTTTACAGTAAGGATATTACGCCCTGCAGCCTGCCGGCGCGGCGCGGCACACGCCTTTACTTCACACCCCTACAAGCAGTGAGCGGGCCGGGACGGGGTGCGCGCGGTGTGCACCCCTTTGCCCCCTCCCCCTCGGTACTCATATGCTGCTCCGCGGCGGGGAGGTCTAAAAAGAATCAGGCCGGCAATTGTGCGTTTGTCACATTAGAGGCGATTTATTATCCCTGCAGGCCGCGGTGCGCGCTGGTGTCGCGGGGCCCGCGCTGGCCCGCGGCTCGAGTGTGTGAAATCGAAATTTAACGCGCGGATTGATTCCATTCATTGGGGGCTCCTTTGGCGACGCGGCGGCGGCGGCGGCGCGCCAAGAGCGCGAGAGAGAAGGGAGCGAAAAAAAAAATTGAATGTCGCGTTCTTTGAGCAGCCGCGGGTTTCTTTGTGCTGCTATCAATCACGTCCTCTCGCTCCTCAGGTTTTGCAATCGTCGTTACACTGCATTTTGTCGCCCATGGGTTATTCGCGTTGCGTTTTCACCTCCGCCGACCTTCCGGGCAGAGTATTATCATCTATGATGGAGACACGGCGTGCACTGTACTTTTTCTCCTCTGCGTTTTTTTCTTCTCTGTCTGCTTTCCTCTGATGTTTGAACGTGGTCTGGCAGGTCTGCTGGTATCCCTTGCTCATTTGTGGTCAGCGCCTCGTCCGACGCCGGGTGCATCTCTCGGAGCAATGCAGGCTGTGTTGTGTGGAGATGGAGAAATATGGAGAAGAGAATACCAAGTGAATAAAGGTGCAGGCTAGATGGGGATAGAAAGGGCTTACACAGCAAAATTCGGAATATTAGCTCGAGCTAAGAAATCTCTTAACATATCTATTTTTATTGTTTACAAGAAGTGCACTGTTCGATTTATTTTTTGCGTCAGCTGCGCTTAGGCTACGATATGCCACAGCCGTTTCCGAGTATCTCCCGTGAATCCTTCCTTCCCGCTGCCGCCACATGCCCCCTCCTCCCCTCCCCCTCGCCATCCCTCCTCTCTGCCTAACCGAGTGGAGGGGTATATTCAACTGGCCATCAACCTCCAGAGCAAACAAGACGATAATCTATACATCCCCGACCAATCTTGTGCAGGTGATTGTTCTCGGCAGGCCGAGGGGGGCGGTGGGAGCGAGGGGGCAGGGGCGGGAGAGGGGCGTGCGGTATTGCAGTGCTGCTCATATTCCCCCTCTCTACCGTTTTTTGCTGTTTCACGGAAACACTTAAACTTACGCCCCCTGCACTCCTCCTGCTGCTCCAACATTTCAAAATCAATTAACCAAAAAAACACAATGTCTGAAAAATCGTGCCCGGTACACTCGAAAAAATGCTGGTCTCTGTCCACACGTGTCTTCGGGCCAAGGTCTCGTTGGTCGTGAAGCAAGGTATCCATAATGGTCCAAACTATTACATAAAGGGAAGCAAAGTCTTGTCGCGTTGACCGCGCGCGTACTCACGGTGCGCAGTGCTGGCAAGGCGAGGCAGCGCGTCGCTTAGAGAAAACCATTACCGCAGAACAGAACGACCCATAACCTGTACGCCACGGCCCGGCCGGGCGGCCCCTCCTCGCTGCTCCGTATTGTTTCCCCCCAGCTGTTTTACGGCCCGTATAAACATTCAATTTATGAGCGCATGATTTATTTTGACGGGCGTTGAAAAATTTTTCTCAGCAGCCGCGCGTTGTCTTGACGACTGCCAATTTCGAACGGTGAGAAAGTCAACGCGCGGCGTAGCGGCGGTCGGAGTCTCGCCCGCGGCGTTACCAACCTCTGCGTCGTCGCGCGCTCCGCTACCAGGAGGCGGAACCTGCGGGGAAAGGGCAGGAAACCTAACGAAAACGCGCGCGCCGGAGTAGTGTCCTTGTCAGAGTATGAGAAATCGACGCCGCGTCGTTCGCGCCAGGAATCCAAATGAAGCGAATTTGTTTCGTGAAATTCGTATGATTTCTTACGCCAAATTCAGTCATGACGCTGGCGGGCTGGGCGCCGTGAAGGGCTTCTCGGCCCCTGCTTCACCGAGTGCCGCCCCGCCGCTGTTGACAAGCGGGGCCGGAGCCTCCTGACTCAGCTCTGTCGCGCATTCCACGGCCCCCTCCCTTGTCCACGCGCAAGAGAGGCTTTGTGTTAGGATCAAATTTATCAAAATGGCCATGTGTAGCACAGCATCCCACGCTCGCATAGCGTAATGCAGTCCGCTCTAAAGAAACATTACATAAACAACGGGGCTGGGGTTCCGATCTGATTTTTGGCCCCGAGCGATATGTGAATATGTGATCCGAGCCCAGACTTATTAAGCCATAAATTCCGTAGTAATCAGAGCGGGGCAGCGGATGGCCGTGCTGGGCACGAGGGACTCAGCGCAGGTCACCGTCCGCTGACGTCAACTGCGTGGGGCATGTATATTTCAAAGTTGTATTACCAGCAACGCCCTGCATACCAACTTTGCTCCTTTCTTTTTGTGCTCGTTGCGGTTGTAACACATTATTGGCCGCCAGCTGCATACGGCTCGGTTTACAAGATGTTCAAGCACCCGGGTTTTGACACGCGTACAGCGTGGGGTAACGTCTGTAACACGGCAGTGGCGCGCGTCTCGAGTAATGCATACGAGTTTGAGGGTCAAAGCGTTTCCGTGTTTTGCAACTGATATTCTGCACCACCCGCGCGCGCCCCGGCCCGCCCCGGCTCGGCCGATACTTGAGGAGTCTTGTCTGCTGCGGGAGCTGACAATGTCTGCCCTCTGCCGGGTTCCCAACAGGCGGGACACCGTCCGATAATTTATTTGTTGTATGCACCTATCTTGATTTGTCGAGGGGCCGGGCCGACCCGGGCCTGGCCGCCGGCTTCGGTTACGAGGTACTCGATCAAGCTGACGGTGGTCGAGGCACGCCGAAGCACCTCGGGCCAGGCGTGGCCGTCCACGCGCTGCAGGGGGCGGGGTCCTGGGCTCTAATCCAATTGGAGGAAAGGGGTGTGCCCCTTGCCATTATGTATTTTTGCTGAATTTTAAAACGTATAATCTATCAAATAAAACGAAACTTTTGGAATTTCTTTTACCCACGGCTGGCATTTGCATGCAGAAATCGCGACTGCAAATATTTTCCGGTTAAATATCGCCCGTCTGTAACGACATCGCGTCTCCGCTATGACCGCTGCGTTCTCCCGCGGGGTCGGACATTTACTGATGCCCTTACTTTATGCTCGTTGGTACCCGGCGGAGGTACGTCTACCTATCTCCGGTACGGGCGCACAGAGTACTCATGGCTCGCGGAATATTATTTGCTTAGTCAGCTGTCAGAGCTTGAGGGGACGGGACGGGACGGGTGGGGCCTCTTGATTGATTTTATGCATCTTCAAATAATCTCTGTGTGCGCTCTGCCCCGCCCCACCTCGGCCTCAACTCGACCTCGGGGTAGAGATTCTTTATGAGGTTGGGAGAGAGGAAGAGGAGGACGGAGAGTGCGCCGAAGGGAGGGGAGGAGGGGGGGGGGGGTCTCGGAGATGAGAGAGGGAACGAGATGGAGAGATTGGATGCCACTCGCGGTTTTCTGCAGGAAGAATTAATGAAGGACTTGGGTCGTAACTGGCGAATAATAAACGAGAGAGGACACAGGCGATGAGGAGATAACTAGGAATGGGATGGAGACGGAGGTAGAAATAAATAATAACTAACACAGACACTGGTAGCTGAGAACTAGCGGTGAAACAAGATTGCAGTAGAGCACCTCTCTTGCTCTCTCTCTCTGCCTCCATTTCTTTCTCACTCGTTCCCTTCCACATTTCCACATTCATCTTTCGTCTGGAAAGAATCTAGCCTGTGCCTATACTAATATAAATCATAGCTTCCGTAGCGGCTCCCATCCCTACTGCACAGGTACATCTTCACATTTTGTCGAATATGAATAATTTGATGAAGTCAGGCAAGGCGCGAGCTCAAGTCCATGCAATATAACATTATTATAATTATTAAATTTTCAAATAAAAATAATGCCTCATCCCGGCGTCTACAGAGGCCGTGTTTACCCTTGTCAATTTTGTCCTATCCCAATCACGCGCGCTCTTTCCGCCCTTCAATGGTTCGACATCTTTACAGAACATCGTATCTGCTAGTATTCCCTTTTCGGATCTGAGGAACCAACAAAAGACGGGCTTCCCGCTGCGTGTCCCTCCAAACACTCGGTACGTGATGTCGCGCTGTTCCTTTCCGTCTCCGAAAGAAAAAGAGAAACGTCGTCCGCCGATCAAAATATTCATAATCAACATAATAAAGAGACTCCCTGTGACGCTGGACTTACCGCGAGATGTCCAGATAGGGTGCGTCCGGCCGGCGGGCGCAACTCCGCGCGGCTCGCCCCGGCCAGGCGCTCCTCTTAATAATTTGTCTCGTACTGTTTTATTTTTGTCATTTTATGTGCCGCCTCTTTTTACAGCCTCTCCACAGCAGGACACGAATTGGCAACACGGGATCACGTTACGCTATGTGTTCCCTCGTTACTCGCGGCCAAAATCAGAGTCGCGCATAAATTTTGATATTTTACAGTCGTGCCTGCTTAAAACATACGATATATTTGGGTCGTATAATCCTGGCGAGGAGCAAACACAAGGCTATTCATCTCCTTTCATTTGATAGCCGGCTCATCGTCACATGTACGGCGGAGAGAGGGGGCTGGAAGGCGAGCGGCAGAGAGGAATAAAGTGCGATTTATGCATTATTTTACTTCTTTCTCTGTTTGGATTGTTGCACTGTAGAGTGCCCACTGCTTATCTCGATAGATTCGACGCCACACTTTCCTTTTCTCCTCCGAGTGTCTCTAGCCGGGCCGGGCGGGGCGGGGCGGGCCAGCTGCCAAGTGCACTTGTCTGCAATAACCAGGCGACATGTCTGTGTCAACAGTTACTGCGCCTCGGCCCGGACGCGCCGCCATTGCTGGCCACAATCATCACCATCTTGCTCGCCCGTCCGGCCGTCGCACGCCGTTAGATTATTTCATTTTCCTGCGCCTTTTATTTTGTAGCGTGCTCATGGCGACTGATTTCCACTTCCAGCTGCCCGCGTACGTCTGCCCAAAAACCTCAGCAGCCGCCGGCCCAGCCCGTCCCAACCCCGCCCACCGGACGGCCCCAGCTCCGTACTCTGCTGTGTATAATTTCCTCGTTAACTGGGGAAAGGAATAATTATCTTCCTTCATCATATGGTAAGTGGCTGCTTAAACAAACGGAGCCCCGGCTAAAGGCTCTGATCCGGCAGACTTCAAAGTCGCCCCTCGCGCTGGTCCGCCGGGTCGGCCTGGTCCATGCGGCGGACATTTGGGGGCAGACGCGTTGGTGTGTCCGGTCTGGCACGAGTGGCGCGGTGCGTCCGACGAAGCTCGTGAGAACTCTCCGCGGCTATTTGAAACGTTGTAAGAGTCATCCTCGTGGTCCAAAATAAGGCAAAAATCAGTCCTACTTGAGGCTCTACTCGGCTTTCCTAGACAAGTAGATGCGCGATATACTATCTGGCGGGGAGGAGGTGTTGAGGCCGTCGAGGCTGATGATGGTCCCCGCGGGGCGCCCGGACTGCCCGGCCCTGCTGCCCGCCCTGGGCTCGGGGCGCCGCGGCGGCCATGCCCTGCATGCGTAACGACCATCAATAACTCAGGCAGCAGCGCCGGTCCCGGCCGACCGGCCGGCCAATATGTCGGCCAGGCGGACGGATCATGCCGTGCAGGCAGACCGGGCCGGGGCAGGATGTGGGGACGTGTCGCGCAGAGGCGGGGCGGGGCGGCCGATGTAGATCGCAGGGGAACTTGTCTTGTAACGTACCATAGAACGGCGTCGTCGTGCTGACAAATTGGTCGAGTATACCGTCTTGCCAAAAGTCAAACTGCCGGCTTGTCGAGGATTTTTCATCGTTTCGTTTCTCTAACCCGTTGTGGTGCATGCATATGAATTCCAATTGACGAATTGAGTAATGCGGGGTGGGCTGCATAGCACTGCATAGCAGATGCACGCATAGGTAATGAATGATCTGTGTGAGAGGCGCGCGGCCCCGCACCCCTCCCCTACGCCGCGGGGCTGCCGGTCGCGCTCTCATTCATCCCGGAATTACGAGCAATTGTCACCGCAATCAGATATTTTGTAATGGTAAAGCGGGCGACCCGCGCACCACGCCCAATTCAAAAACGGTTTCGGAATTGGTGTGTGGCTGTTACAATTCTGTACGCTCTCATGCTGCAACGAACGTGTACAGTCAGATGAGTGTCTGACGGAAGTTCTCCAGCCTGGAATCTTAATTTGAAATTGTGGCAACTATGTAGAACAAGTTGAACCTTTTGTCACTTGCAGTGCTGCAGGTCACTCCACTCCCCCGGCCCGGCCCGGCCCGGCCCGGCCTGGCCCAGGGTATCGAGTGACGCGAGGGAAGGCAAGGTGCGAGGTATCATGTCCTGCGGTAGGGGTGCACGCCTAGAAATTGGAAAGGTTTCCCGTCAACTGCCGTGGTGTCAAGGAAACATACACGCTTTTTTAATGCCATATGCAAAATTTCCGATGGCAATCGAATCAATACGGCTGGTTAAAATAAACAGTGCTGCCTGAATATTTTTTAAAAATTTAAAATGTATTAAATCCGCGTTGAAATATTGTGAGCAGAGTCCTGGCCGGCCCCGCCGCGCCCGCCACGCCTCGCGCAGCCACATTGCATTGCTATACTAACCGCGGGACACCGCGTATCAACGCCCAGGCTGACCAACAAAGGATTCGTTACAACGCCGGGCCGGGCCGGTGTGGCTTACAAGACACACAGCCTGACACGTTCTCACGTTGCAACCACACGCGTATCGGGTCGTACCGGAAGTGCAATCGCGTCACGTGACCATGTCGCGCCGTCCCGAAAAAAAATAAAAATCGATACTCGGTTTATATTAGTTTGATTCTCGCTTCGCGAAACCCTCGGCGCCCCGCATGCTGCATTTTTCGTCTGCTGCTTGCCCTTTAACCAAAGTTTCTCCCGCGACTTGATCATCTGCACGGCGGGCTGGCGTGGCGTGGCCTCGCCGCGGCGACATCGTGCTGTACTGCAGCAGCGGCCCGTACCGAGCGAAGGGCCAAGGGTCGCCACGCCCCGGCCGGGTCCGGCCCGGCCGCAGGAGGCCAGCGCCAGCACAGCGCCTTTGCTCTCTTTGCATTTTCAGAAAAACATTGACTTGCTCTGGCTGCTCGGCTGCCTGCGCCCTGCCCCGCCCCGCCCCGCCCCGCCCGAGCTGGTACATAACTTACGTGCCGGAGGAAGGAGAAGCACGGGTGTCCCCTGCGGAAGGGGAAAGGCGGAGGGGACGATCGTGACCACGCGCGGTGCCTTACGGCCCCGCAGGACGGGCTGCAGGACGGGCTGCAGGACTGCAGGACCTGTGCCCTGCAGAGTCCCGGCCGGTTCTCGGAACTGTTAGCCAGCGGCGGCCCCTGGCCCCGCCCTGCTGGCTCTGCCCCGCGGGCCTGGCCCTGGCCCCGTGTGGGTGGAGAGCTGAGCACTCCAGTGTGCACGACACACGAACGACACGCTCGTGATAGTCCCTCTGCCGTGCTGGATCGAGCAGCGATTTCTTCGAACTCAAAACTTCAACTTCAGTTTTAACAAGACGGCGACGGGGAGGCAGTGAGGGGAGCCCGGATTCGTTGTAATGAAACTCCCCAACTCGATTAAATGACGTTGGGCCGTGTTCGTTTTGTGTTCCAAAGGGTTGGGCTGGCCAAGCTGTTAATTACTGAGCGTCGCCTGACCTTTTACCTTGAACACACAATCTCCCATCGGGCCCCGCAAACATGCGCCGAGGCGTAATGAGTGTGTTATTCTAAGCAGCATTTCCGCGAAAGGATGCGAGTGTGGGCGCCCAGAGGTCACCGCGAGGGCCCGTGTCACGTGTTTCACTGGACACATCGCTTTTCACTATTTTGTAGCAGCGAGCCGTCGGAGACAAGATGGCATATTCGCGATGCAGTTCGCGCGACGGTTTCTGGGACCTCTCAGGGGGTCCCAAGCCCATGGGCAGTGCCGGCCGGCCGGCGCTGGTACTCATCAGGTTTCAGATATGCGTCCCACTCGTGGTGTGGTGGTAGTCCTCCGTGCGACTCTTCACAATAAAGGCTGCTCTGTGGTCTAGACGAGGATTAGACGAAACCCGACCGCCGCGCCGGACAAGAAGAGGAGCAGGCAGGCTGCGTGGGCCGCGGCCTGGGCCAGCAGCAGCGGCGGCTACGAGGAGCCGATTAAAACAGAAGCGCCGGGGCAAGTCACAGGCGGAAGCATCGGGGGCCTATCTTCTCATATCTCTGGACACACAGGACGACAAGTCGTGGGCGGGCGCGGCCATGGCGCGTCCCTAGGGAAGGGCTGCCGTGGGGAAGTTGACATGCTCGGGAGATACGGAGAGCAGGGAGGCGAAACATTTTTAAACTTGCGCGGGGTAGGCACGCTGTCGGAAGGGTTTGAGGGTAGCAGGTAGGGTCTGTTTAGGCCGGCCCCGCCCCGCCCCGGCCCGGGGGTCGCGCTCGTGTGTGGTCCGTAATGAGAGCCTCATGCTGATACAGTAATCGCTCTCGTCAGGCCCGACCACGACCTCCCCCCCCCCTACCCCCGCCCCTCCAGCTTCTCCAGGATAATCCAGGCGGGCTGTGACTCAGTGGTCAAATAAACACGTCATTGGCTGCTCCGCGGAACCCCCCTGAACCCCGGCCCGCTGAGCACGAATCTTCCTATCGCACTCCGCAACGGATCGATACTGCTGTATTTCAATCCGTTTGTCATTCTCATTTCTACTCCTCTGCGAGGCCAAGTAGTACTAGTTCCCTCTGCTCTCCGAGAGCTGAGCTGCCCCTGCCGCTCTGCCGCACGCAGGTAGCACTTTGCACGGCGAGCAGTGTCGTTACGTTTGCACGCGAGGCATGCCTTGCGGTGAGCTGGAGGCACGCGGCTCATCACTCCAGCTCCAGCGGGCAGGGCCGGGGGGAAACTGGAGCCTGCCATGGAGCCCCACCGGCACCGGCAGAGAAAAATGGACGAGAGGGGAGATGATGACGCGCCGTGTGTGACGAGTCATCACAACATGAGCTGCCGTATCGGTATCACCGAGCTTTGCTTGTTAGGCCCCGGGGGGCCGGCGCGGCGAGCCACGCCATCGACAACGGGGCATCGAAACGAATTAAACGAGTGCCAAGATAAAGTGCTCCGTGACGGTGCCAATGCCCCGCTCGTCACGGAACGCACGCCGTGCCGAAGGTTAACGAAATTTCTCCGCGTGTTATACACTTGAAAGGTTGACAAATATTGCAGGGAAATGTGATGATAAGCTCATCCGGCCTGCAGCCGCCAGCCAGCCCCCATCACAATACTGCAACCCGCCCGTCAAATCGTAATGACGCTTATTATCCGCCCGTCTGCCTGCTGGCCGCTCGCCCCGTGCCCGGCGCGGGCCCCAGCCAGCCGGTAGGGGCCGATTGTTTCCCTCTGACCACCTACATGAGGCAGGGCAGGCTCATGTTTGTTTTCCCGTCGAACGCCGCTGCCAACCTAACGCAGCGGCAGCGCCTGCCTCCCGCGCCCCGCCCCACCCCGCCCGCCCGGCCGGGCCGTGACTCCTCCCCTGATCCCCTTCAACGCCTCTCTCCCCGCCCCCCCGCCCCGCCCGCCCCGCCCCGCCCCGCCCCGCCCCGCCGTGGCGCACGGCGCCCCCGAGCCACGTCCGATCAACTTTACCTGAAACTACCTGGCTGCCTGGTTGATGCTCGCTCATGGCGCACGACCCGTCGCCCCCCCGTCCACTGCAAGAAAAACAATCTGGCGCAAAACGTGTCATGTTTTCAAGCAGTCGATTCTGACCGCTTTAAGAAAGAGTTTTTATAAACTCTCTCAGTATTGGTAAAACATTATTTCTCTAGCAGCTCCCGTGCCTTGCCGATGTGTGTACCGGCGGCTGGCAGGGCAGGGCCGGCGCGGCGTCTGATTGCAGTTAGGCGTACGACAAACTACAACTTCCATGCGGGTCATATATACATCCTGAGATAAGCGACAATCCTAAATATCGTTGATTGGTAGATGCGGACGATACCTACTCATTATAGGCGGGCGGGCGTAGCATGCGGGCCGCATCTGCCGCGGCGTGCGTGACGCCCGTAATGAAAATATGAATCTTATACCGGACAGGACAGGACAGGAGCGCAACAGGCGAGGCCTGTCAACCAAAAATGCTGCTGGTGCTGGTGGCCAGAGTGACGGGACACGTCGTGACGGCAGGGGCTCGGTGTAGGTACAGCGCGGCACGAGTCATTCCGGAAAAATAAAAATTGTCAAACTCGTGCAGTACTTATCGTATGTGTGTTGGTATTTTGTTGTTCAGGAGGGCAGCTGAAGGTGACGTTCTTTTTTTTAACTTCAAACTGAGGTTTTTTCGTCTTCAGGACATCGAGATACACCTTCCATGTGATTTTCAGAAGTTAACCAAGCATAGGAGAGACGCTAGGGGCGATATAGTGTGAATTGTCGAATTTTCTCAGAGTTTTGAACGATGTCTCGAACGCAACTTTTTTCCATTGCTTGGTTAACTTCCAGCTGAGGTTTTTTCGTCTTCAGGACATCGAGATACACCTTCCATGTGATTTTCAGAAGTTAACCAAGCATAGGAGAGACGCTAGGGGCGATATAGTGTGAATTGTCGAATTTTCTCAGAGTTTTGAACGATGTCTCGAACGCAACTTTTTCCATTGCTTGGTTAACTTCCAGCTGAGGTTTTTTCGTCTTCAGGACATCGAGATACACCTTCCATGTGATTTTCAGAAGTTAACCAAGCATAGGAGAGACGCTAGGGGCGATATAGTGTGAATTGTCGAATTTTCTCAGAGTTTTGAACGATGTCTCGAACGCAACTTTTTTCCATTGCTTGGTTAACTTCCAGCTGAGGTTTTTTCGTCTTCAGGACATCGAGATACACCTTCCATGTGATTTTCAGAAGTTAACCAAGCATAGGAGAGACGCTAGGGGCGATATAGTGTGAATTGTCGAATTTTCTCAGAGTTTTGAACGATGTCTCGAACGCAACTTTTTTCCATTGCTTGGTTAACTTCCAGCTGAGGTTTTTTCGTCTTCAGGACATCGAGATACACCTTCCATGTGATTTTCAGAAGTTAACCAAGCATAGGAGAGACGCTAGGGGCGATATAGTGTGAATTGTCGAATTTTCTCAGAGTTTTGAACGATGTCTCGAACGCAACTTTTTTCCATTGCTTGGTTAACTTCCAGCTGAGGTTTTTCGTCTCCGGGACATCGAGATACACCTGCCATGTGTTTTCGAGAAGTTCACCAAGCATAGGAGAGACGTTAGGGGCGATATAGTGTGAATTGTCGAATTTTCTCAGAGTTTTGAACGATGTCTCGAACGCAACTTTTTCCATTGCTTGGTTAACTTCCAGCTGAGGTTTTTTCGTCTTCAGGACATCGAGATACACCTTCCATGTGATTTTCAGAAGTTAACCAAGCATAGGAGAGACGCTAGGGGCGATATAGTGTGAATTGTCGAATTTTCTCAGAGTTTTGAACGATGTCTCGAACGCAACTTTTTCCATTGCTTGGTTAACTTCCAGCTGAGGTTTTTTCGTCTTCAGGACATCGAGATACACCTTCCATGTGATTTTCAGAAGTTAACCAAGCATAGGAGAGACGCTAGGGGCGATATAGTGTGAATTGTCGAATTTTCTCAGAGTTTTGAACGATGTCTCGAACGCAACTTTTTCCATTGCTTGGTTAACTTCCAGCTGAGGTTTTTTCGTCTTCAGGACATCGAGATACACCTTCCATGTGATTTTCAGAAGTTAACCAAGCATAGGAGAGACGCTAGGGGCGATATAGTGTGAATTGTCGAATTTTCTCAGAGTTTTGAACGATGTCTCGAACGCAACTTTTTCCATTGCTTGGTTAACTTCCAGCTGAGGTTTTTCGTCTTCAGGACATCGAGATACACCTTCCATGTGATTTTCAGAAGTTAACCAAGCATAGGAGAGACGCTAGGGGCGATATAGTGTGAATTGTCGAATTTTCTCAGAGTTTTTGAACGATGTCTCGAACGCAACTTTTTCCATTGCTTGGTTAACTTCCAGCTGAGGTTTTTTCGTCTTCAGGACATCGAGATACACCTTCCATGTGATTTTCAGAAGTTAACCAAGCATAGGAGAGACGCTAGGGGCGATATAGTGTGAATTGTCGAATTTTCTCAGAGTTTTGAACGATGTCTCGAACGCAACTTTTTCCATTGCTTGGTTAACTTCCAGCTGAGGTTTTTTCGTCTTCAGGACATCGAGATACACCTTCCATGTGATTTTCAGAAGTTAACCAAGCATAGGAGAGACGCTAGGGGCGATATAGTGTGAATTGTCGAATTTTCTCAGAGTTTTGAACGATGTCTCGAACGCAACTTTTTCCATTGCTTGGTTAACTTCCAGCTGAGGTTTTTTCGTCTTCAGGACATCGAGATACACCTTCCATGTGATTTTCAGAAGTTAACCAAGCATAGGAGAGACGCTAGGGGCGATATAGTGTGAATTGTCGAATTTTCTCAGAGTTTTGAACGATGTCTCGAACGCAACTTTTTTCCATTGCTTGGTTAACTTCCAGCTGAGGTTTTTTCGTCTTCAGGACATCGAGATACACCTTCCATGTGATTTTCAGAAGTTAACCAAGCATAGGAGAGACGCTAGGGGCGATATAGTGTGAATTGTCGAATTTTCTCAGAGTTTTGAACGATGTCTCGAACGCAACTTTTTCCATTGCTTGGTTAACTTCCAGCTGAGGATTTTTCGTCTTCAGGACATCGAGATACACCTTCCATGTGATTTTCAGAAGTTAACCAAGCATAGGAGAGACGCTAGGGGCGATATAGTGTGAATTGTCGAATTTTCTCAGAGTTTTGAACGATGTCTCGAACGCAACTTTTTTCCATTGCTTGGTTAACTTCCAGCTGAGGTTTTTTCGTCTTCAGGACATCGAGATACACCTTCCATGTGATTTTCAGAAGTTAACCAAGCATAGGAGAGACGCTAGGGGCGATATAGTGTGAATTGTCGAATTTTCTCAGAGTTTTGAACGATGTCTCGAACGCAACTTTTTCCATTGCTTGGTTAACTTCCAGCTGAGGTTTTTCGTCTTCAGGACATCGAGATACACCTTCCATGTGATTTTCAGAAGTTAACCAAGCATAGGAGAGACGCTAGGGGCGATATAGTGTGAATTGTCGAATTTTCTCAGAGTTTTGAACGATGTCTCGAACGCAACTTTTTTCCATTGCTTGGTTAACTTCAAACTGAGGTTTTTTCGTCTTCAAGACATCGAGATACACCTTCCATGTGATTTCCCCCCTTGGCTTACAAATGCTAGATATAAAGTAGCAGGATGCACTCACGTGTTTCTGGATTCCCCCTCCCCTGCGTGCACAGGCGGCCTAAATGGTTTGGATGCACATGCGCTCGCACGCGGCGCGCCGGGGGTTGACATGCATTGCCCGGCGTGATGCAGCAGAAGGCGCCCAGCCCAGCCCAGCCCAGGCCAGAGTTGGAAATAACACCAACACTGAAAATCTCATATTTCCGTCCACGCAGGGAGGCTGCAGCATAGGCCAACAACATCGTAGCACGCCCCGCCGCGCCAGGCCTCGGAGAGAGGGAGAGGGAGATGGGGAGAGAGAGAGAGAGAGAGAGAGAGAGAGAGAGAGAGAGAGAGAGAGAGAGAGAGAGTGGGGGAGGTAGGGAGGGAGGTGAGCCGCCATGTTTACTAAACACGGCGTCAACATAATGGATGACGCCGTGCCTTTCGTCCCGTACCGACCGTGATTCAGCCATTGCGGTGCTATTTTGCCGACGAGTCTTTGAAGTCGCCCGGTTTGCTCCTGATTCCCCGTTGGATGGAACCTTTTCCCTCGGAGTCGCCCGTCGCTCCTCTGCAGGGGCAAACTAGTAAAATGAAAAAAAAAAATAACAAAAATAAAAACCTCCAGAAAGTATTTATATTTTAAAATAAAAACGGTAACGGTTCGGTAACTATTAACCAATTTTAAAACACTTGGATGTCCAGTGTATAAAACGCACAGTTCCTTATATTTATATCTCGAACGCGTTCAATGTGCCGTCGAGTATCGAGGTTTATCGACCTTTGGTGTAAACGCGGGCTGCCGCTGCCTCCGCGGTGCTGAGAGCGTTAGGGCCTCATAGATTCACTGCGAAAGCCATTATTCCGCCGCGCCGACCCAACCCCGGGGCGGGGGATGGAGTTGCAGCGGAGGCAGTAACCCTATTCCGCTTTGGTCCGCGTGGGCCGCGCTGCGCCTGACTGCCACGGATGTGCTGCCTTGGACTGAAAGGCTCTGTCCAGGGGGAGGGGGTGGGGGTGGGGGGTCTTGAAAACAAACTCAATCGATGCAATCGGTTTGCTTTCCCTCCGGCGTTTTGTTTGCGCGCGGCGCCCCGCCGCCCGTCCGTCACTCTGAGGCCCGAAGCCGAAATGTGCCAAAATGTAGGTTAGGTTACGCGACGGACTTTTTATACAGCCAGGAACGTTTCGGTTCAAATAACACAAAACAAGAACGCGACTTTGGGATGCGACGCGTGTGATAAATTCTCCGCGCGAGGATCTTGTAGTGTCTGCGGCGGGCGGCGTCGCGTTGCACTCGGACACACCGCAACAACGAGTTCTCGAGGATATTCGATACCAGAAGTAAAGTGATTGGTCACTCTTCCCCCCCAACCCCATCCCCTCCTCTCTCCCTCCTCCTTCCGCGTCTCCCATAATTCAGAAAACATACAAGAGCGTGGGACAACGCAATATGTGCGCTATTTTCTGCGCCTCATTGGAGGCTGCCGCACGTTGCTTGGCGTCGCCCCTCCGCGCCTCCCCAACGCAGTCAATGGGAGGAGGAGGGGTGGGTGCGTCGCGGGGTGCGGGCGCGGAGCACGCCGACGCAACTCGCGGCGTATTCGTTCTCAGTTACGTTCCTATCCCGCCCGCTCCCGTACGTATTCCTTGAGATGGCGAAATGTGTTTGCTTCCCAGAATGTTGCCGTACGCGCTGCGGCGCCGAGGAGCTGAGGACACGCACCATGCGCACGCGGGGAGACGCGCCTCGTGGGTAGGCAACCCGCCCGCGCGCGTGTGTGGCGGTACAGACAGCCGCGGAGAGAAGTGACAGCAGTGGCAGGGGCTAGCAGCAGACACCACCTCTGCCGGCCCGAGGCGAGGTTCGTTTTGCATGGCCTCGCATTGGTTACGTTATTCTGGCGCGGTGCACGGACCCCCTGGCCGGGCCGGGCCGGGCCTGGTCCCCCTGGTGCTGGGGTGCGTGGCGTGGCGTGGCGTGGCGAGGCGTTGCGTCGCATTTGATTCATTATTCCAGCAGTAGCGATTAATGGCCCGTGTCTCCTCCGCGACACCGGCGGGGCGCGGGGCGCGGGGCTCCGGGCCCGGGCAGGACACCACGTTATGACTATACGCACATATGATACTCTGAGTGTGTGGAACCCAATCGCGTGCGAGGACACATAAAGGAAGCTTTATCTGGCTGTTATCTCCCCCCCAAAAAACACAATATATATGTATGCGCTCCCGCGCAGAGCGGACGTCGCGGGTAAAATTTCGACAATATCACTTATTTTAGAGACTGCCGCGAAGTGCGACTGGAAAGCACGTTGCTTTGATCACTCTAGGCAATCAGGTAATAAGGTATGGAGACATTTTGTCGGCGATATTGCGTGGCGTCCCTCGCGTGTTGTAGCGCTGCGCCACCCCTTGGCGTCTTCCCTCCCTCCCTCCCCCTCCCTCATACACACCTCGGGAGAAAAGAATCGATTCTGTCTCGATGTGTATGGAAGCCTCATAAGTAGCGGCGGGGCGGCGTCACGCGCAGCAGCGGGGCGGGGCGCGGCGGCGCGTCTCAAACGGTCTCGGCAGAGGTGGGCGTCGCCGCCCCGCCCCACCCCACCCCACCCCGCCCCGCAGCGCCGCGCGCTACCGTGATGGGAAGGGCTGCACATGGGATGGCAGAGTGACTCAGAGGCTGGGGCGCCGCGCGGGACGGGACGGGACGAGAGGCCGCGGCCGGCGCCTGCTTCAAGTGCAGCGGCCTCGCTGACAAGTCCCGCGGGGCGCGGCGGGGCGCGGCGGGGCAGGGCGGGGCGGGGGACTCGGTCCTTCGCGCCGCGGCAGCCCCGCCCCGCCCCGCCCCACTCGCGTTGTCTCGAAGGTTGTCCCGCGCAGCCCCGTGACGTTGATAGATAAAAGTGCCCCGGACGGGGGAGCCTAGCCTGGCCCCGGCCCAGGCCCCGGGCTTCATCGACAGCCCCCAAGTCGTTGGGCTGCTCCCCCGGGGCCCGGGTATACGGCGCCCGCGGGGCCTGGCTGAGCTTCCCCTGTGCGGGTCTGAGTTTTTTGAGTGCGGGTCTGAGTTTTTTGAGTGCGGGTCTGAGTTTTTTGAGTGCGGGTCTGAGTTTTTGAGTGCGGGTCTGAGTTTTTGAGTGCGGGTCTGAGTTTTTGAGTGCGGGTCTGAGTTTTTGAGTGCGGGTCTGAGTTTTTGAGTGCGGGTCTGAGTTTTTTGAGTGCGGGTCTGAGTTTTTGAGTGCGGGTCTGAGTTTTTGAGTGCGGGTCTGAGTTTTTGAGTGCGGGTCTGAGTTTTTTGAGTGCGGGTCTGAGTTTTTTGAGTGCGGGTCTGAGTTTTTTGAGTGCGGGTCTGAGTTTTTTGAGTGCGGGTCTGAGTTTTTTGAGTGCGGGTCTGAGTTTTTTGAGTGCGGGTCTGAGTTTTTTGAGTGCGGGTCTGAGTTTTTGAGTGCGGGTCTGAGTTTTTGAGTGCGGGTCTGAGTTTTTGAGTGCGGGTCTGAGTTTTTGAGTGCGGGTCTGAGTTTTTGAGTGCGGGTCTGAGGTTTTTGAGTGCGGGTCTGAGGTTTTTGAGTGCGGGTCTGAGGTTTTTGAGTGCGGGTCTGAGTTTTTGAGTGCGGGTCTGAGTTTTTGAGTGCGGGTCTGAGTTTTTGAGTGCGGGTCTGAGTTTTTGAGTGCGGGTCTGAGTTTTTGAGTGCGGGTCTGAGTTTTTGAGTGCGGGTCTGAGTTTTTGAGTGCGGGTCTGAGTTTTTGAGTGCGGGTCTGAGTTTTTGAGTGCGGGTCTGAGTTTTTGAGTGCGGGTCTGAGTTTTTTGAGTGCGGGTCTGAGTTTTTGAGTGCGGGTCTGAGTTTTTGAGTGCGGGTCTGAGTTTTTGAGTGCGGGTCTGAGTTTTTGAGTGCGGGTCTGAGTTTTTGAGTGCGGGTCTGAGTTTTTGAGTGCAGGTCTGAGTTTTTGAGTGCAGGTCTGAGTTGTTTGAGTGCGGGTCTGAGTTTTTGAGTGCGGGTCTGAGTTTTTGAGTGCGGGTCTGAGTTTTTTGAGTGCGGGTCTGTTTTTTTGAGTGCAGGTCTGAGTTTTTTTGAGTGCGGGTCTGAGTTTTTGAGTGCGGGTCTGAGTTTTTTGAGTGCGGGTCTGAGTTTTTGAGTGCGGGTCTGAGTTTTTGAGTGAGGGTCTGAGTTTTTGAGTGCGGGTCTGAGTTTTTGAGTGCGGGTCTGAGGTTTTGAGTGCAGGTCTGAGTTTTTGAGTGCGGGTCTGAGTTTTTTGAGTGCGGGTCTGAGTTTTTGAGTGCGGGTCTGAGTTTTTGAGTGAGGGTCTGAGTTTTTGAGTGCGGGTCTGAGTTTTTGAGTGCGGGTCTGAGTTTTTGAGTGCGGGTCTGAGATTTTGAGTGCGGGTCTGAGTTTTTGAGTGCGGGTCTGAGTTTTTGAGTGCGGGATTTGAGTTTTTGAGTGCGGGTCTGAGTTTTTGAGTGCGGGTCTGAGTTTTTGAGTGAGGGTCTGAGTTTTTGAGTGCGGGTCTGAGTTTTTGAGTGCGGGTCTGAGTTTTTGAGTGCGGGTCTGAGTTTTTGAGTGCGGGTCTGAGTTTTTGAGTGCGGGTCTGAGTTTTTTTTGCGGGTCTGAGTTTTTGAGTGCGGGTCTGAGTTTTTGAGTGCGGGTCTGAGTTTTTGAGTGCGGGTCTGAGTTTTTGAGTGCGGGTCTGAGTTTTTGAGTGCGGGTCTGAGTTTTTGAGTGCGGGTCTGAGTTTTTGAGTGCGGGTCTGAGTTTTTGAGTGCGGGTCTGAGTTTTTGAGTGCGGGTCTGAGTTTTTGAGTGCGGGTCTGAGTTTTTGAGTGGAGGTCTGAGTTTTTGAGTGCGGGTCTGAGTTTTTGAGTGCGGGTCTGAGTTTTTGAGTGCGGGTCTGAGTTTTTGAGTGCAGGTCTGAGTTTTTGAGTGCAGGTCTGAGTTTTTGAGTGCGGGTCTGAGTTTTTGAGTGCGGGTCTGAGTTTTTGAGTGCGGGTCTGAGTTTTTGAGTGCGGGTCTGAGTTTTTGAGTGCGGGTCTGAGTTTTTGAGTGCGGGTCTGAGTTTTTGAGTGCGGGTCTGAGTTTTTGAGTGCGGGTCTGAGTTTTTTGAGTGCGGGTCTGAGTTTTTTGAGTGCGGGTCTGAGTTTTTTGAGTGCGGGTCTGAGTTTTTTGAGTGCGGGTCTGAGTTTTTTGAGTTTTTTTTCATCCGCGCGCCGGGGGCCGCCGCGCTCCGTTGCAGTTTGTAACAGCTGGAGGGCTGTTGGGTGCGCTTTGCGCCCAGTTAGAGGGTGGATGTCCTGTCGACGGCCGGCCCGACTGCCCGGTGATTGATAATGCACCTCAAGAGGGGCTCGGGCTCCTCCAGCAGGGGCCCCGCCCGGCCCCGCCCCGCCCCGCCGCAAGGCACCTGATGCGCTGCTGCCTGCTCTTTCATTTCGTTAGAGAAGGCCTAAATCTCCAACGTGTCCCCCCTCCACCCCCTCCCCTCCCCTGTGGTGCCCGGCGGCTGGGCCCGGCCGGGGCGGGACATGGTGGGAGGGGAGGGGTTCGCGTCCCGGTGACGCCACGTTGATAAATGAGCACACCCTTTGCAGAAGAGAACAGCTCCGGTGTATGGGTTTATACCGGAGGGGACCTATTCAGTATATATCGCACTGCGCCATCACCACCACGACTCGCTCATTCTATGCCCCTCCCCCCCTCTCTCTCTCTCTCTCTTGCATCCCTCTCTCCCTCTCTTTCTCTTTTAACCCGCCGTCCTCTCATCCCTTCCTCTATCTCCACCGATTAACCGGTACCCTCTCTTTGCGGGGGGTGGCGTGGCGCGGCGAGGCGAGGCCCAGGGGTGCGGTGCTAGGGTGTCGTCCAGCCCTAAGCAGATTATCCACAATCAACCCCAAATAATTTGATTTAAGGGTCGTTCGAAATGTGGCCAGCACGCGACACGCCGTGCGCGCGCGCCGCCGCAGACGAAAAATACAAACATGCATATAATTTAATCTCCAGCGCGTAATGAAAAAACCCTCCCCGCCGCGAAGAGTTCAATTCAAACTAACGATGGACATGGTTGCCTGAGGTCAGACCGCTGTACAGGACGGGGCGGGGCGGGGCGGGGCGGCGAGGCCCCAGCACTCCCGTAGAGGCACCCCGGGTCGCGACATGCGCACCGGGTTCTTGGCCGGTTTGGTTAAACTCAGGTGGAGTCCATCGGGCAAATAAAACACGCTCACACACACACACACACACACTCGCACCTCCACTCCATTCGACCTTACGGACGGCGTCCAGGTCCTCATGATTCTCATGATGTCGTGTGTCCCTGTGGTGTGACCCCCCCCCCCTCCCCCTCACACACATTCAAATGCGCACGGTGCGCGCGCGGCCCGTCCGGTAGTACACGGCAGTCATAACTTTTTGAGTCCTTTTCACGCGCGACAACCTGTATGGGGGCCGCGGAGGGCCGGGCGGGGCCGGGCACCCCGGGGACGACAACTCCACTCCAGGGAGCCACCAGGACTGGTCCACCCCGCCCCGCCCGCGCCACGCCACGCCGCGCGGAGATTAACGGCGGCTCCGCCCCATTGTCCGCGCGGCAGATATCGCCGAAAATAAGCGCTCTGGCCAGAGTGGAGACGCGCCTCGCAAATCAGCCTGCGGCATAGCGTCCTCATCTCTTTGCGAGCCGCGACCCGCGCCGAGAACTGCAAACTGCAAAACCGACACGAAAATGGTATCGCCGTCGTTACACGCGCAATTTAAAAAGGAATAAAAAAAACTTTTTTAGTTTTGTGCTTACGTTTTCCGCGATGGATCCTGCCTCCAATAACTTTTTCCATCGAACGCGTGCGGACAAAGGACTGATAAGGGGGTCCGCTCCCGGCCCGGCTTGGCCTGCTGGACGCTGGGAGACATTTGCGCTATCTTTTTGCCTTCCCCCGTCCCCCTGTACCTCTCAAACCCCCTCATCTTTCCCCCTCCTGTCGTGGAGAAGTGATTGTGCAACAGCAGAGAGCCGCAAAAAAAAAATACAACAAAATAAAAATGGGATGAAATTTTGTCGCGTTTTGTCGCATAGCACCTACCCATCTGTCTCTGCCTCGCGGACCATCCGCGGGTCCATCCCGCTGCGCGATGCATTGTCATGATGGCTGCGTGGCGTGCGCTCAGAGAGAGAGAGAGAGAGAGAGAGAGAGAGGAGGGGCGGCGGAGAGAAGTAGTGCTTTTTACCCGTGACAGACACGCGCGCATGAGTTGCAGTGTTTGTTTACCCTGTTCAGTGGCGTAGCCACGCGGCTATGCGTGTGAGCGAGCGAGAGAGAGAGTTAGTGAGAGAGGTTTGAGTGAGAGCGAGGGCCGCTGGTCGGTCACGCCGCTGGCGCCTCCCCGCTCGCGTGCACGTGTCTGCCAAATGGACGCTCCTCTCCGTCGTGAGGTTCCGTTTCCGGGGGCGCTGAGTAGAGTTTTCACCCCACGGGCTGGGACCCCTTCCCGTCTTGCTCGGGCCGGTACCGTAACAGATTCCACACAGCGTTGTATTTTACTCGTCTGTCTTTCTCACCGCGCTTTTGTCGCTGGGGTTTGGGAATTGGGAATACTTGGTGTAATGGGGTTGGGCGATATCGAACCTCGACACGATTCCCAAGCGTAAATGCTTCTGGTTTAACCTAATCGGGGGTGATCTCGTATATCGACAGTCTCGGCCTCGCTGTCCTCGCCACACCTGCCTGCGGTGCGGGTGCGGGTGCGAGCACGTGGTCCCTCCCCCTCATGGCTCTGCGGCTCCCACACAACCTGCTGCGCACCCCCTTGCTACCCATCCCTCTCCCTGTCCTGTGGGGAAAAATGTTTGTTGCCATGTCCTGCGGGGTTTGGAATGTAGCCGGTTAGATTGGCCAAACAGACGCGGCGACGCGGCCGCACTAAACACCCAAACAGTGCGCATCCCCCCCGGGACACACGCAGCTCGGCGGCGGCCGGCGCGGAGTTACGCGGTTCCGACCGCGCGCGTCGCGGCGATAGTCCGTCGTGGGAAGGCTGTTATTTACATTATCGATGCTCCGCGCGCTCCCACAGTCCGCCCCGCCCCCTCTTAATGTGTCATGCCCGCTGCGTCCGCGCCAGATGATGCGGAACTGTGTCATTGGCCAGGGGTCGTTAGAGGTGCGCTGGGCCCGCTCCTCGACATAGAATCCACCAAAACTTCTAGCCATGAACATGAACGACTGTATAAAAGTTTACTACATCATGTTATCATTGCGAATGTTATTGTTGTTGTCTGGGAACGAATTTGACTGACCGTTTGTTTCCTATTGTAATTTCGAAAACAAAATAAGCAAACGCGAGGAGATCAGTAGTTGAGGTGGGAGTGGGAGCGATACCCACGTCATCACGATCGTCCAGGAAGGATGATGTCTGTTTGTATTTTTTGTGCGTGGCCCGAGTATAGAAATATGACGCAGGACCGACGTGTCCTACGGGACAAGATAACCAGCTCCGTCCTTCCCTCCTGCTATCATTGAGAGCCGAGGGTTATGGGGGAAGCGAAGCCCCCACAATCCCCCGTAATGGTCTGGGCGACGTCCCCTGCAATATTATTTACTTTGTCAATACAAAAGGCGTCGTCTCGCCGCTGCATGGTAGTGCATGGCGTCGCTAGCGGCGTCGCCGTGCATTGGGCAGACTCTCTCGAGTTGTGTTCCCTCTCGAGCGCGCTGACATGTTGAAGCAACAGAGTCCTCCGCCCGATGACTTCCACATTCGGACAAAGGTGAGTGAATGCCAAGGTGGACTGTGAAGGATTGGATTTTTTGGACCAGATAAAAGCAAAATCACCCTGAGGTAGTATGGGTAGGAGTGAAGAGAGAATTTGTTTTTGAAGCAACCTGCCACGTTTTAAATTCCTCGAAGAAATTAATCTTGCATTCTGAATATTTCGGAGGAAACACGTTACAGTGTTGCGGGTTGCCGCCTACTCTAGGGGCCAGTGCGCCTTACGGCACCAGCAGGTAGGCAACCCCGCATACTGTTTTCCTCTGGATAGCGGTTCAAACACCACCTCTCCCCATTTGCCTGCACGCTCACGCTGCATGCAGTGGTGCCAGCCGAGCCGCGCGCAGGTGTGCCAACACAACGCCTCATATCACTGCGCACGTGGTGCGTGGGCCGGGGCCGCGACGCATAGCTCACCACGGCTCGCCCCGCCACGCCCCGCCACACCCCGCCACGCCGCGCTCCTGTTCCCAAAGGGCGTCTGCGTGTTGAGCGCCCGCGCTACAAACGAGCTGCGAAAGCTGGGCCGAGTTTATGCGTCTCGCGCCGTAAATCTCCACGCGGACCGGCCGATGCAAGAATGACCCCCAGCGCAGCATGGAAATGGAGTGCAAACCGAGAGCTGGGCGGAGAGAGAGAGAGAGAGAGAGAGAGAGAGAGAGAGAGAGAGAGAGAGAGAGAGAGAGAGGCGGGGGGCAGCATCGGGGTGCCCGAACCAGACACACCGCGCCTCTGTTCCCGTTGCGCCCCCGCCACGCCCCGCCCCGCCTGCTGCGGCCTGCGGATAAAGACGTATAAACGAGCAGCGGCAGCAGTCGCAACACAGATTTACGTAAACAAAGCGGGGCTGCTAGTGGCTGAGCCAGGGCTTAACTTGGCGCGCAGGGGCGGAGCCAGAGCAGAGGGGGCCGCTGCTGAGTTTGAGTACGGAAAGGGGAGAGCAGAGAGAGAAAGATAGAGAGATAGAGAGAGTTGGAGAGAGAGAGAGGAGGAGAGGATATGTGCATGTAATGGAAGAAGAGCGACGGCCGCGTAGGAGGGGGGAGCAGGTCAAACACTAGATCCCGGCGGAGGGGGCTCTCCTGGAAGAGCAGCGTCATCGTTTAAGGGCGCGGCCCGGCGGCCCCTGGAGCCCCTGGAGCCCCTGGAGCCCCTGGAGCCCCTGACGGCCCCGGGCGCGAGCGGTAGCCTGCTTGCAAACTAGGGCGGTGAAGGAGAGCTTACTCCTCGGGCCTACCTCGCTTTGTATGATATTAACTTTTTGTGCTCACGATGGCAATGCCTGCTTAGTTTATTGCATTAAAATGCCGTATGTGCTTGGTCGTGTAGCCATAGATGATATATACTTCAGATTAGCTTCTGCAATAATGCCCTATTTTGAGGGCAGGGGAGAGAGGTGGTGTGTTGAGTCCCCCGCCCAAACCCACTCCCGCACTTCCCTTCGCTGTACAAACAATAGTTCCGCAACTTTGCGGACCCTTCCTTGCGCCATCGTGTCTGCACTGATAGGCCCCAAATGGCAACACACACACACACACACACGCACGCAAGAGCCGACCCCTACAGTGCTGCGTGGTCCCGATAAGGGTTACAAGGGCGCTGCGTTATTGTTTAAGGGATTGGTCGTTGCGCCCCTCCGGCCCGCTCCCAGTCCACCCCCGGCCCGGCCCGGCCCGCCCCGACTGCAATAAGCTTGCCCTGTTCGTTATCTCAGGTGCAGGCAGCGGGTAGCAACGGGGCGCTCCGGGCCGTGCCGTGCGGTAGCGCGACTCGTGGCGTAGCGTAGCGCAAGCGCGCCAGCGCTGGTGTCGCTCCGCCAAACTTCAAATCAAAGTTTCGCCTAGAAGGAGGGATCGGAGACCCATACATGCCGCGAGCCGATTGTAGCGCGTGAAAAGAGCTTTCAAACGCACACTTTGGTTTTACGATTCGATTATTCTACGCCAAGTTATGGATAAAAACACTGAAATGACAGTGCATCGCGTCATTTTCAAATTAGCTTTATACATGCTTTTGTTGTGATTTGAACGACACCGTGCACCCTATCCTACGACAAATTTCGTGATCTTTCTGCTGCTTTCCTTCATTTACTCGGAGAACGTCCTGGTTCTGCAAAAAACTGCACCTACTTCATTCCGTGTCCTCACCTCCTCTTTGAAATCGGCCCCGCCGCCGACGCCGGTGGCGGTATGAAAAACTTTGCGCGCAGATGGGACCATCTGACGGCCAGGGAGTCGTCATCACAGTAGTGTCTGAGATCAAGGTACCGCGTCAAGAACGAATTTTATCAAATATGAAATTCATATCAAAACAAAAGGGCGTCTAACCTCTGTGTTCGCGCGCAAAGTTTTTCATACCGCCACCGGCGTCGGCGGCGGGGCCGATTTCAAAGAGGAGGTGAGGACACGGAATGAAGTAGGTGCAGTTTTTTGCAGAACCAGGACGTTCTCCGAGTAAATGAAGGAAAGCAGCAGAAAGATCACGAAATTTGTCGTAGGATAGGGTGCACGGCGTCGTTCAAATCACAACAAAAGCATGTATAAAGCTAATTTGAAAATGACGCGATGCACTGTCATTTCAGTGTTTTTATCCATAACTTGGCGTAGAATAATCGAATCGTAAAACCAAAGCGTGCGTTTGAAAGCTCTTTTCACGCGCTACAATCGGCTCGCGGCATGTATAGGTCTCCGATCCCTCCTTCTAGGCGAAACTTTGATTTGAAGTTTGGCGGAGCGACACCAGCGCTGGCGCGCTTGCGCTACGCTACGCCACGAGTCGCGCTACCGCACGGCACGGCCCGGAGCGCCCCGTTGCTACCCGCTGGTGCAGGAGCAGCAGTCTGCTTGTATCTATCTCGCGTATCTCGGTCAAACAGTCCGCCCCGCCCCGCCTCCTCCCGCCCACCCCCGCCCCCGCCACCTGCAGCTGTATGAGATGATGATCCGGCAACCTTCGCTGTCAAAGACCCTGACCGTGGCGTCGTGTCACCACAGAGGACACGGAATGAGGCGCGTTTATTAACCTGAATCGCACCAAAAATAGATTGATTTTCCCCCAACTACGTGTAGAAATTGCGCCCCCTGTTCGAAACAAAAGTTATTGTACTGTGCAATTGATGACGTTACTCGTCTAATGAAAAAGAAGAAAGATGGCGCAATTCCGGCCACAAAACTTCTTATTGGGTGAGGAAAGCAAGATGCCGATAGCACACACATCGTGCGCGCGCGCACACACACACACGCATGCCGCATCCACCTTCTAGGGACATGTGAAAAACGACATTTACCTGCTTTATCGAAATCCAAACACGCGCGCCCGCTTGCTTTTGCTCGATGCTGCTTGACTTGTGACTGCACATTACACTCTGGGGCGCGAGCGCACACGGGCTGCTGCTCCTGCTGATAAGGCTGCAGGCCTGCGGGGCCTGCGGGGCGTGTGTGCAGCAGGCGGGCGCACTTGGGCTTGCACCTCACGACGCCTCAATCAGCATCGCGCACACCTCGCCGTTCGCGCCCCGCCCGCCTGCACTGCACGCTGTGATTAAATTAGAATGGGATTATACACACAACCGGTCACTATAGTGATGAGCGGCGCTGCAAACGACTGCATATACGCGTCCGTCATATGAATTTCAAAGCGACAGGATCCTTATCTTCATTAGCGCCTCATGCAAACTCTCGCCATAATAACGTTGCTACTTCTGCGCTGTAAAAACGCGCTCCGAATTAAATTACATGAGCATTTTTTCCCTGCTTTTATTGCGACAAGCATTGCGCGTTCATATCATTTTATGCCCGGGCCGCCCCGTTCCAACCAGGAAATGGCTGGCCATTACGGCTGCTTGGTCCAATGCGGTCGCATTCACCTCCATTTTGACGTGTGGAGCGCTGTGTTTACACTCAGGGCATTGTGCATCCAGATGGAATGGTAAATGCGGCTACGCCCCGGGAGCGAGTGAGAGAACGAGAGAGAGAGAGAGAGAGAGAGAGAGAGAGAGAGAGAGAGAGAGAGAGAGAGAGGAGACGGAGGGGAGAATGGGGCAAGGCGGAGAAGAAGGGTCAAATCGAACGAGCTCGAGAGTTGATGGATCGATCACGACAAGTGATAGATGAACAAGTCAGTCCTCGTGCTCAACATATACTTACCCAGCCATGTATCGATGCCCCATTTCATTCTAATGTACACTCGGGGGGAAGGTGAAACTGTACACCGACCCGCACCGAGGAATGCCCCGTCGACGAGAAGCAGTACCCTCCCGACACGGCCGATAGTGTTGGGCGCTCGTCCAAAGCAATCACGCAGCACAAAAAAGGAAAAGAAAAATATTACCCGGTATATTTGCAAAGCGCTGCCAAAATCGCAAGTCGGGTATGAGAAATGACGCGCACCGCATCAACACGTTCCGCTCGTCAACGACTATCGCCCAGTCACTTTATTTACATAGCGAGCCGGCGCCGCGGCCGGCCAGCCCGGCCTGCCTGGCTGAGGCTGCAGGCAGAGGCAGTCGCGGCTAAGAATACGCCGTGCAATTGAAATGCCGCATTACCGAACGGAACCCTCCTGACATCTTCTTCTGCTTCGCGGCCATTTGTCTGTCGTTCCGACACCCCCGGCCCGGCCGCCGCCAGCCGCGGCCGCGCTGTAAACACATTCCTCTCGATCTTTTTACCAGTTCATCTACTCCGAGCGCCTGCGGAAAAAAAAAAGATACGACTGTCGTTTCTTTTTCTCATTTGCGTTAAATCGCCGCGTGTTAAAAGACTGGCGCACGCCTCATAATTGTCAGGCTGGATGGTTCGAGTTTATTTTCGAGCTGCTGTTGGTCGACGAGGCCGAGGCGCCGCGTCGCGCCAAGCTTTGAAACGCGTGCCAATCGAAAGTTATTGACGCAGGTCATGGTTGGAGCGCGCGCGCCGGCGCAGGCCCGAACGCCTCTAATTTATACGGAGATGGGCATGCAGTAAATCAGGGTTTGTGTCTGCTCCGCGAGGAAAGAATTCAGGAAGACACTCGGCTGCTCCTGGGAGTTCCCTCCCGTTGGTTTTTTGGGGGGCCTCGTCAATATTTTTTTCTTGCACATCTGCCACACTGATCAGCCGGGCAGACATTGAGTCGACTTTGGCACACTCGCCCGGTGGATGATAAATGGAACGGTACAGTGCAGTTTGATGCGAAATAATAATCTGGAAAAGGAGATGCGTCTGGCGCGTGCACGCCTTCAGAGAGACCCCTCTCTATCTCCTTGAAAATTGCTTTCGACATGTTCGATTTTCTCGCCTATTAAACTTGTGCTGCCTAAGCCCGTAACGAGGTGGGATACTCCTGTCTCTCTTTATGTTTTCTTCTTTCATTCCTTCCTCGTTTTTTTCTTGTTAGGGCCCCGTCTGCTTCGCCAGGTCGTTCTTCATGCTGGCATCCCGAATGGGAGCCGAAGCCTGGCCGACCGCGGAGCCGAAGGGAGCCGAAGCCAGCTTCGGCCGTGGCGAGCCGCTCTGGCCACGGGTGATCTTCGGTCGGTCCGGCCTTGCCCCTGTGTGTGGAGAGAGAGCGGGAGGAGAGAGAGAGAGAGCAGGGCGAGCAGAGCAAAGAGGGGAGTGCGAGGAGGACGAGGGAGGAAAAGAGGAAAAGAGAGAAAGAGTGGCCGATCAACCTACGAAGTTCCCGCCGCGCCGTGCGCCTGCTGGGAGCCCCCCCTCCCCCTCCCACCCCTACCTCCCCGCCGGCAGCCGGCATCCCGCCGGGCCCGGCCGGGCAGACCGAGCTGGCGGCGGGCAGGCTGAGGACCGGCTGGGCGCGCGGCGCGCCCGAGCTGCCAGGCAAGTCAGTGCGCTGCCAGGCTTCGTCGCGGGAGGACACGCTGCGTCCGTGCGCCGCGGAAATTTGACGCGACCGCCCCCGTCGCGATCCGTGCGACACACGCCTACTGTGGATATCGCGTGTGGTGTTGTTTGTGAAAGTGTGTGTGTGTGTGTGAGGATGCTCTTAACCGGCCCGCCGCAGGAGTTGCAGTGATGTGTGTAGTGGTGTTGATGTGACCGTGCGGTGTGTGAGTGTGTGACCCCCGCACCGTCGTGACCACCGTCGTTATGGAGTGTTGCTCGCCGGCGCCCAGGGCAGGATCGCCCCGCCGCCCGTCGAGGATGACGAGGAAGGATACCCACTCGTCCTGGATGCTGCTGGTCTGCGCCGCGGCGGCCCTGCTGGGCCCCGTCAGCGCCAACCTCAACCTGTACCTGACCCAGTACGAAGTGCGGAGACTGCTAGGTAGGTGTACCTAGTACGCGCGAGCCTCGAGGCAGCGCCATCGCGACACTCTTCTTGTGGCTGCCCGGGCAGTCTTCCTATCTCTCGTTCTCCAGCCGGCCCCGGCCCAGCCTCCAGGCCCGTTCCAGGCGAGGCTCCAGCCCCGCCCCGCCACGCCGCGCCGCTCGTTTGGTTAGCTTTACGGCTGCTTGACAGCTGTTCCGACGCCGCGCCACGCTCCGACCAGTTAGGCCCTTGTTGCTCGCGGCCCTCCTGCCGGGACGTAACGTGGTTCCGTACATGCGCGGCCGCGGCCTGGCTCTAACGCGACGGCTGATGGACGTCGTCTTTCAGTCGCCGGCTCCGCTGGCTGGCCGTGTCACACGGTCCAGGACGAGAGCCGAGCTGTGCCCGTTCGGACTGTTGCTGTGATCAGGTGGGCGGGGCGGGGCGGGGCGCGCGGGCGTGCCAGCAGCACGTGTGCACGCGTGGGACCAGAACGGTTTGGCGACAGCCGCGCCCCGCGCACTTACGCCGCTCTCCGAGCCAACGCACCCTGACCTACGTCGTTTCTCTCGCACGACACAATGCAAGCGGGGGCGCGGCGATACAGTATAGTACACCACACGCGGTCGAGTGTGGGCACCGAAAGGTTATCTGGGGCGACCGGCGACGCGAGCTGAAAGAGTCGCTTTCTCTCTCCTCTCCCACAACAGAGTCAAATCCGCACCGTGGCGCGGGAAACCCAGCGGGGAGGGTGTCGCTGGCGCTGGCGCCGCTCTAGCGGGGAAGTACACCTACAAGTACAACGTGGTTGCGATGAAGGACGCCGCGGGGCGGGGCGGGGCGGGGCGGGGCCCGGGTGCTCAGTGCGGTGAGAGGGCGGCGCCTACTCGGGGATTGCCTCACTCCACTGTACGATAATCACCTCGGCCAGGTCAGGCACCTGTGAGTGCTGTGTGCAGGCGGCGGGGACGCCCCGTGGGTGCAATGCCCACCCCGCCACGCCCCGCCCCGCCCCGCCCCGCCCCGCCCCGCCACGCCCCGCCACGCCCCGCCACGGCCGCTCAACGAGGAGGAGACACTCGTTACGAGGGTGACACATGTCAGTATGCCTCGTTACTCGTACAGACTGTCGCCACGCTATCATATCAGGCCCAGAGGCCAGCGTGTGACAAGTGTTTGACCACTAATCAGACCTGTCCTACACGAGGATCGTCTCTCTCGCTCTCTCTAGCTGTTGCTCACTCGTGCTCCCTCTCTCTCTCTCACTCCCCCTCTCTCTGATAAGACGAGTGAGGGATTCTCTCTGTAGCTTCCGTGGATTATCCGAGTCCTAGCTAGGGATGGCAGCACGGAAAAAAACCAATGAAAAAAACCGGAAAAAAACGGTTTTTTTCGTTTTTTTCCCTGGCCCTCGGAAAAATACGAAAAAAATGGAAAATAACGATTTTTGACCTTTTTTTGACATTTGTAGTTGTAATTTAAGAAGGATTATCTTTTGTCAAAAGAACTAGTAGTTAGTAACACTTGTTAGCAGCATTTGTATCTCCGAGGAGCGCCCCGTGTGGGTGCCGGCTCAGCCCGGTTCCGTGTCACCCCATCCCCACACAAGGTTGACTCTTGGATCTGTCAGCTAGGTCTGGTCCGACTTGTGCCCCTCCCTCCTACCCTACTCCGCCCCCAACTTTGATTCTCAAAAAAGGGAAATCATTAAAATTAACACTTTCCGCGAGACTAACAAGAATGATACGAAAAACTAAGAAGTACGTGTCGATGTCACAGCGTGATCTCCTCCACCTCCCCCCCCTCCCCCTCCCCGCCCCAGCACACGTCCCTTACGGGGGCACATTTCTGCTCCTTTCACTACATAAGTACAGTTGTAAAATTGCGAGTTATTAATTTCTGAAGGCAAATAATGAAATTAAGGCAAAATATCGTTATTTTCCATTTTTTTGGTTTTTTTCGGAAAGGAACCGGAAAAAAACGGTTTTTTTCCCGTCGATTTAAAAAAGCCGGTTTTTTACCATCCCTAGTCCTAGCCCCGCTCTGCACGGCACCAGTTGCCAGCCGCGGATTGAGAGAGCCTTTCGGTGGCGTCACTCTGCTCTTAAAGGTCTTAATTTAGCAGCAGTCTCCGCGGACCGCCCGGCCCCTCCCAGGACCTGTGCAGCATCCCCTCCGGACCGAACATGCGGATCGTCGTAAAATTGGAGCAGTCCCGTGGGAAGGCCCGGGACGCCGTCTCACCTGCCACGATGCGGCCCGAGGCCCCGCGGGACGTCGCGTAGCGTCGTCGTAACTCGTGCCGGGGCCGTTGACACATACGCGGGTTTGGCGCCGCCCCCGTCAGACCCACGCAGCTCGGCGCGGGCCCTCACGCCCTCCCCGCGTACCTAGCGATACGTTATCTGTGACGGGGCGCAGTGGACGGGTTGTGATTGACGCGTTGATCCTCCAGAGGGATTTCGTGTCGTCGCGCTTATCACAGCGAGAGAAAAGTGGCTAGAAACGGTAAATGATAAAACAGCGCTTAAGAAAAAATAAAAAATATCCTGTGTAAATGGCTCGCCAAGACAAAGGTATAGAGTACATGGCGCGTGCTCCATGGCACCGGTAAACCATTCTGCACTATTGTGAAGATTCAGAAAGAAAGCCTAACACGTATTCGATACGGCAGCCGGTGGGCGTCGAACCCGGGGTCCGGATGCACATCGCCTGCGTGCGATGCATTTTGACTGCTGTCAGTCTCTCGCGCCTCACGGGCTGCTATTTATGACACCGGGGGGAGGGGAGGGGGTCCGCACGATTTACACTTATTGTTCTGTCAACTGCGTGTGATTTAAAACGGATTGTAAACCGTCTGCCCTGGCCGGGCTCTCTCGCTCCGTGTCGCGAGGACCGCCGTATCTCAGCGCCGGCTCCCGCCCAGATGCGTCCGCTCGCCGTTTGGTCCCCTTTTGTTTTCTCTCCAATGATGAACAGGGAAACGGGGACGAGAATGAAATGGGCGAGATTTACAGCCTTTGGCTTTTGGGACGCACTATAATAGTTTTTGTCAGTCTCGTGTCGCCCGGCCGGCCGGCCACCCGTTCATTCTGTCATTCTCTCCCGAGTATCGCATGACGTCTGGAACGAAACGGAGAGCCAGCCGGGCCGGGACTCTATTGGCCCGCCCGTCTGTCCGTCTGCGCTGGACGGGACGGGACGCGACGGCCAGAAGACGGATGGTACGGTCCGCTAATGAATGCTTGGCTTTTGGGTGTCACTCACCTGCTGCATAGTTTCGCGCGTGGGTGGCTGCTCGCATCGCCTCGCCACCTGTCCACCCGCGGAGCTTCAGCTTCATTAGCTTATTCATTTCTCACGACGTGAATTACTCCAATCGTCGCAGGATTCATCCCCAAGAGTGATTTTTTTTCCCCTCGACTTTTTATTTTCATTAACACATTGAGTGCGGCATCACCACTATATGGTCACGCTTCCGTGTTAAATCATAGGGAATAAAAACCTCCCGCACTCAATGTGTTAATAAACGCGTGGATTCCAATATCGGCTGCTAGATCGGTCGACCCCATTTGTCTAGCATACCTGGGGCCGTCTGTCCTTTTGTTGTTGTTTCCAAAGAGTCGCCCAGCCCGGCCCGGCCCTGCACCAGCCCGGCCGGGTGGGTGACTGCCTTGTGCTGCGTCCTTCACGCGTGAATCAGAGTCAGCCCTTTGTGTCGCCAACAAGTGCATGCCAGGGCCAGGCAGGCAGGCTGGGGCACACTGACTTTGCGTTCCGTTCGTTATGGGCCATTCTCTCTCTCTTTCTCTCTCTCTCGCGAGGAAGAGGTCGTCGCCGTCGTGGCCGCTGAGCCGGCGCCGCCGCCGCTTTCACGCTACAGGGCTTATTCAAGTGCGTGTGCAACTCGGCGCGCAGTGTGGCCACAGTGTGGGCACGGCGGCGGGGCGGCGCCCGGGTGCAGGCAATGATGGGCTGAGCGCCTTGCTGGGGCTGCGAGGGTGTGGCTCTGCGACGGTCGGTGACTTTGAGGGGAGAGAGAGAGAGAGAGAGGTGCGGTGCAGCGCCTTTCCCTCCCCTTCCCCGAGGATCGATAGCCACCCCAATCCACGCCCCGCTCCGCCGCCCTGCGCCGCGCCTACAGCCAGACGCGCCTCGCGAAAAGCCAGAGAGAGAGAGAGCCACCCTTTGCAGCACGCGGCGGCGCGGCGGACAGGCGGACGGACAGCAGACGGGTGGACAGGGCGGGCGCGGGGGTGGAGAGCAACAGGTTGCGCCCTTAGTCACCGGGCGCTCCGGTCCGGCCCGGCGAGGGCGGCGGGGCGGGGCGGCTCTGGCGCGACCAGTGGCGCCCACGCTCTCACATTACCCGGGACCGCGTTGGGACAGTTTGTCGCGGTTTGTAACAGCAGACTCGCAGGACGTTGACGTCAGCTCCGTTGTTGAGAACGCGAGCTTTGGCTTTCCGCGTTAAAGCTGACCAGCGCGCTGTAAAAGTTTGTCGATGGCTCGACACGCGGGGTCTGCACCGTGATTTACGCCCCTTCGTCTCGTAAAGCAGGAGGGGGGGGGGGGGGTTATATGCGATGCGAACGTCAGACAAGGATAGCAGCGCGCGCGACGTGGTATGGCGGTCGTGAAAACGGTTGTTGGCGTGCAGACAGGCCTGCCCGGCCGTGTTGTATCGCTGCGTAGTGCAGCAGTGTGCAGCCGGCAGGGGGGCCGGGCCGAGAGTGTGAACGCCGCACTCTTGCAGGCATGTGAATTCCCTTTGCTCACTTGTCGCGCCAAAGTGTGCTTAATTTCTAGAAGAGTTCATTCACCTTGACTCGTTTAACAGTACGAATGAAAAGTCTGACACCTGCACGTGTGCTACATTCACACACTTTCGCACTGCGGCGCAGGACAACGACAACCACCGCCGCGGCGACCGCACATCCCGTATGCGGGCAGAGGGGCGCACTGCGCGGTTTTGTAGTTTTTCAAACCGCGTCTCTCCTCTGTCCTACTCTTTTGCAAATCGCGAGTGTGCGAGTGAGACAGAGGAAGGGAGGGAGGGGGAGAGGGCAGCGGCGGGGTCACGTCCTCCCTCTCTCCCTCTCTCTCTCTCTCTCCCGCGCACTCGGCGCGTTAGGCCCGTCTCGTTTTGTTCTCGTTGTGCTTTCACACCGCCCACTTGTAAGGTGTAGACTTGTTAAGATGCTTGCATTGCTGCCGCACTGCGCGCCCGGCTACCTCGTGCACTGCGGCGTTGCCGCACCGGCCCACCTCTCTCTCTCACTCTCTTACTCTCTCTCTCTCTCTCTCCCGCCAGCGCGCTCGCTCCTCCGGTCCTGGACCCCTCGGCACGGAGCCCCCCTCTGGAAGCCCTCCTCCCCCCTCCCCTCCCCTCCCGCATTCGGACCCGACCACGGCCCCCGAGGAATGTACTGCCGAGCTGCGCTCCGTGCTCGGCTCTAGCACTGGGCCAACCTCGCGCGCGCGCGTGTGTGTGTGTGTGTGTGTGTGTCCGCCGTGTCGTACTGCTGAGCGTTTGTATGGGTTAGGCCCCTATGCGAGGGCCAGGGCTGGTGGTGCGGGTACCCGGTACTGTACCTGCAGCCGGGCTGTACTGCCGTCTGAAACCTTCTCGTTTATACGCTGCGGTGGTAACTCATCGTATGGTGGTGGTGGTGGTGTCAGCCCGTTAGCGTTAGCGTTACGTTTCAGGAGCTAATAACGCGCTGCCCGGCTCGGCCCGGCCCCCCACTGTAAAGCACGCTCGCGTGCTGATCGTTTCACGCCAGACTGACTGATAAATTTCTCGTAACGCGCCTCGTCTTGCGCTCAGGCGATTTTATGCCCCCGCTGCTTTCGCTGCTGCTGCTGCTGCAGCGCGAGTCGGTCGGCGATAAAAATCCGCGTCGCTGGCAGGCAGGGGGCAGTGTGTGAAGGAGAGAGAGAGATGGAGAGCTACTGCCAAACCCCAGCCTCGGTGCGCCCTTGACACCCCCCTCGCCCCCCTCCCGCCGGAGAGAAGGGCAGGGCAGGGGCTGTCTCTCTCGCACTCGTGAAGAATCACACACTCTCTCTCTCGTATGTGGCTGCAAGGATACACACACGGGAGAGATCTCCCTTATTACTGCCTGTTGCAGGAGGGAGAGGGCATGTGAGTTACGTCCACGTGAAGAAGGGCTCCCCGCTGCACGGTCCGGCCCCGGGCCAGCCGGGGGCCCCGGCAGTGACGTCACGTGAGGATAACAAGCACTTGGCGCTTCTAGTCTTGTGGCTCTCGCAGTGATGCTGCTTAGCGCAGGCGGGGGCGTATGTGCGCGGGCGTCCAGCGCGTGTGGGGGTGGGGGGTCTTAAAACCGTATATAGACTGGGTGTACTTATGGTCGGACTCTCTGTCTCTGTCTCGCTCGCTCCCACACGCTCCACAGTTTGGTGTATGTATTTGTAGTCGCGAGACACGTTGTTGCTGCATCTCGCTCCTCCAGACTTGGAGTAACCAGAGGGGGGGAGGGGGGGGGGGGGAGAAGACCGGTTCCACCTCCCCCCTGCGCCCTCCTCCCCGTACCGCCCCTAGTAATAAGCACCTCGTTTAGCAAACGTGGGGCGGGGCGGGGCGTGCACATCACCTGCTTAACGTTTGCCTTGTGCTTACCCCCTCGGACCTCCTGCCCTGCCCTGCCCAACCCCGTCAAGTCTTTCCCTTTTTTCCCGTATTTTTGGTCTCAATGGCAGGTTCTTTTTCTTTTATAAAAACTTGTTATTTCCTTTTCTTTAAAAAAAATAAATTTTGCTCCGTTCTTCCCGGTTTTTTCCTTGCTGCCATTCGTGCCGCCGTCGTCGTGGTGGAGTTTTACACGCCTTTCTCCCTCCGACCGGACGACAAATTGGGGCTCATCACGAATCCGCGTACTCTCTCACACACACACTCTCGGGCACACGGCTCTCGGAGGAGGAACATTGATCAGATATAAAGTGCATCATAGAGCAAGTCCTGCTGCGCTGCGTGTCGGGCCGGAGTAAGGATGCATGCAAATGTGATGATGCTCGCCGCTCATCGCCGAGCGTCTCGCTGCTCGCAGGCTGGACTGGACTGGATGCGCGGAATTTATTTTTATCTTGTTTATGAATATAAATATATTTATGTTACAACCGCGCGGCACGGCGGCGCCCTGGTGAGCAGCGCCATTTTCGCGCACGGCAGAGCAGACAGACGCGCGGACAGGATTAAAATAAAACTACCGCGTCAAAGACAGTTTATCATGAAAAAGAAATTTTAAGTTATTTTTTAGTTATACTTAAAATTTCCTCATTTTTGTTTGTACCAAGCAGCGCCCGCTACATAACTCTTTAGGACACTCCGTGGGCCCGCTGGACCGTGTGACGAAGCGGGTTGGAATGGAGACGCGCGTGTCCACTTGTCACGTGGACAGATTCACTCGTCACTCGGACGAGTGAGTGGGGGGGGGAGGAGGAGAGCGGGTTCATGAATGGATGTGTGCGCGTGCGGACCAGTGCACGCCACGCCGCCTGACAGCGTGACAAGTGACGCTGCGCCGGGCGGGCGGGCGGGCGTTACGCGCTGACATGACCACCGGCGGGGCGGGGCGGGGCGGGGCGGGGCGGGGCGGGGCGAGGCGGGCCGGGGCGGGGCGGGCCGCGGCCTCCATGGAATGCCCTGCGGCGCGACGGATGTGTGACGCTGTGGGGCTGACGACGCGACGGTGTGTCGCGGTCGCTCCCGCCCGGATTACGCCGCGCCGCGCCGCCCCGGCCGGAATGCGTTGTACCGCCGCGCCACGCGCTGACGCGTTTCCACCGTGATTTAGGGAGTCTGCTGTTTGTAGGCGCGGGTCACGGGTCACGGGGCGGGGCGGGGCGGGGCGGGCTGTGCGCATGGGGCTGAGCTCGCGGCGCCCGCGGCGCGCCAGCAGCGGCACGGTCTCGTTGGTCAGTCGCGGGGCGTGTTCACGCCGTCACGCCGCCGACGGCTCGCCCGAGCCCGCCCCGCCCCGCCCCGCCCCAGATTAGCCTGCTCTTCGTGATCCTCGCGCGCCGCGGCGCGGACCCATTCCGGAGGAGAGGCGGGCCTTACCTGTTGGCGATAACAAGCTTCCGCCCCCCCCCCTCTCTCTCTCTCTCTCTCACACTCTTTTCTGTCCCTCTCTCGCCTTCTCCCTTTCCCCGCCCTCCCTTTCTTATTTTTTTGGTGACGTCGTGGCGCCGGAAATGGCCGCAGCTTCCGTTTCTCTAACGGCGCCGCTCCGCTTTCCTAACGACCTTGTGTCCGCCGGGTGGCCCACCACCAGCGACTCCTTGACGGGGCGGGGCGGGGCGGGGCGGGGTTCCCTCCGCCACCGCGTACCTGTCCCTGCTGACCAGCTGGACGACGGCCTGGTTGAGCAGCGGCAGCACCACCACCGCAGGAGAATGAGAGGGGAAAAAAATACTTTTTAAAAAAAGCACTTTCAACAACTGATGGGTTTGATTATAAGGTAAACAGTGGTGGCTCGGCTCGGCTCGGCTCGGCGGGGCCGGGGCCGGACCCATACCAGCGGGCCGTAGGTAGGAGCCGGAGCCCGCCGGAGCCCCCGCCACCCCCCGCCCCCTCTCCCCCGTTCAGTACCCCGGGTGGGGCCCCGCCCCGCCCCGCCCCGCCCGCGCTGCAGACGGTCGGACCCCCGTTGACGGGATAACGAGGTTCCCCCTCTCCTCCTCTTGTCCAGTGCAGTTGCAGCGGCGGGGGCGTCCGCTCTGGAGGAGGGGGGGAGGGGGGGGCATCACCCGGAGACTCCGGACCCGGAGGCCGGAGCGGCCCGGAGCCGGGCTGCGTGTCGATTTGTACTATTTCACGCTCACTCCGCTGCATGAGCCGGGGCCGGTAGGGCGAGGGCATAATGCCCTCTCGCTTTATGCGCTTTTTATTTTTTATTTCTGAGGGGTTTGAAAAGACGTATGTCGTACATACGAAGTTTACAGTACTTCACATTGCAAAGTTTCTGACGCGTGGTAGGAGCGCCCCCACGCGTTCGCGACAGCCGGACGCGTCCCGCCCCGCCCCGCCCCGCCCCGCCACGCTACGCCCCGCCACGCCCCGCCACGCGCCGATCAGCGCCACTTACCTGCACCACCACCGCCACGCCGCGCCACTGCGACCGACCGCGCTGCGGACAGGATGTGGGCAAATAAATTGTCGGGGCCCGTAACTAACTAACGCTAACGCCCCTCGCCCCGCCACGCCCCGCCACGCCCCGCCCCGCCCTGCTGTGTGTTTTCCTGCGTGTCGATCGCTCGCCCCTCTCCTGCTGCCTCTCTCTTTTCCTTTTCTGTAGCGCGTTTAGAAATACGCGTCCCGTTTAAAACGTCCGCTGCTGCCTTTACTTTTATTGTGGTCGTGTGTCCTGCTGTCCTGTCGTGTCCTGTCGCGTGTTGCTCGTCGCAGGTGAGCGCTGCGCCGCGTTGACCAGGTGGGCCGGCGGGGCGGGGCGGGGCGGGGCGTACTTGGCTATGCATTCCACCTACCTCTTCCTGCCCGCACGGCCCGGCCCGGCCCCGCAGATGCAATATGGTGTGTTGGCGTGCGGACGTGAAGAGAGAGGGAGAGCTCCCCACAACATGACCTCTCGCAGACTCCCTCTCTCTCTCTCTCTCTCTCTCTTCCCTCTCTTTCTCTCACTCTCCCCTCCCCTCCCCCTCCTCCTCTTCCTTCGTCTCCTCGTCTGCAATCGCTCGTGCAGCGCGCAAATTGTTTAGTGCTCGTTTGGTTCGGCAGCCTACCCGTGCGGCGTTGGTTCTTTCTCTCTTTTTTATTTATTTGCGCGTCCGTCTCTTTCTCTCGTTCGTGCGTTGCGTATTCCTCTCTCCGGGCCCGGGCCGGCCCGGGTGTGCAACAGGCATCTTCTCGTCCGCCCCGTCCCGTCCGGGCTCGGCGCAAAACTAATAACTTTTAGATGATTATGATTCATGACAAAATTAATTGGCGCGTTGATTTACGGCCCGTGTCCACACTCGGAGCCTCCCGCCCCTCCTCCTCCTCCTTCTCCTTTATACATACATCTCTCTCCCTCTCTTTTCCTCTCTCCGTGTCTCTCCCTCTCTCCTCTTTCTCTCCCACCCATACGGGCCGTAGCCACGCAAACTCCCGGCGACAAAGACACCGCCGATTTGCATATATCGGTATGTCCGAGCCGAAGTCAGTGGTCGGTTGGTCCACCATTCCATTTCGTTCCGTTTTTGGTCGCGAGGCGCATGGTCGCGGGTTCGAATACTATCGACGTAAGACTCGCCCTGCCTTTTTTTCTGCCTGGGTGATGCGTAGCTTCAAGTACGTTTGGTGCAAAAAGTCAACCTCAAGCGCCTTTTAGGCTCCGTCGCCTCCTTCAACCTTTCTGGGAATGGAACGGTGTGTCTCCTCGCCCCATTGTCCACCCCCACCCCCTGGAGGCCCCTATTCACCTGGTGGTCTTTCTGTCAATTGGAAATCCGTGACGGAGCGTATTGTTTTTTTTCTCCCTCCCTCTACTCGCTACCCTGTCAAGAATCGGTGACGGGTCGGGGCGCAGTCACCCGCGCCTTGTGTGTGCATTATCCTCTTCGGTCGTGACTTTTTCTCTCTGTCTCTCTCGCACTCGCAGCGAGGTCGGCGCGAGGTCACTCGTCACCAGAGGTGTGACCGGCGGGTGTATGAACCCCGTAGGCGTCCTGCAGGCAGCAGGCCTGCGGGCGGGGCCTGCAGGTGCCCTGCAGCAGGCGCCCTGCAACGGGCCCGGTGGCTTGTGTGATGGCGAGATACGGAGCCGCACCACCGCGCCACGCTGGACGTCGCCTGAATTAACATGACTGTTAAACAGCGGTCGTTAAGATATGTAATTACATGCGGCGTGGCGCGGCGTGGCGCTGGCCGCCGCCGAGTTGTGTTCTAGTTGTGCCGGCCAACGCTGCCAGAGGGCGCGGCGGCCACAGCTTTTGTTTTTTTGGCGCGCTTTTATCGTTTTTTTAGACGTGTACCCGGCGGCTGCAGCAGGGAAAACCGCGCGCTGCGCGCCCAGTAGCAGGCGGCGCAGCCACAACACGCCTGGTCGGTAAGGCCCCTTGTCTGCAGGGCGGGCAGGGGCTGAACGCAAACCTGTTTTATTGTGTGGGACTGTACGTCCGGCCAGGCCCGGCGGACTTGCTCAGTTCGGACCGGGCGGGGCGGGGCGGGTCGGGACGGTCGGTGCGTTTATTCGAGAATCTCGGAAACCGTACCGGCCGGCCGGCCGAATCGGCCCGACCAGGCCAGGCCAGACTCACTGCTAATGTTTCCGCGAAATCTCATCCTGCCGTCGCGACGCAACGTGCGGGTTTGATGAGTGGACGGGCTGCTCTCTTCGCCCCGCCCCACCCCACCCCACCCCACCTCACCCAACCCCGCCCCGCCCCGCCCAGGACCAGCTCGATTCGTAAACTTGACGGGGTACTTAATCACGCCAGGTACTTACTGGAAGCAGGGTACGTGTATAGTACGCCAAAGAGTGACGACGGCTCCCAGCATAGAAACGTGCTCGGTACCCATATTCACCTTTACGCCAAGAAGTAAAGAAAAGTACTTTGGTGCTATCTTCCTGACGGCTGCAATTGCATTTTTCACCACAGAAATAATAGGATTCTCTGGCTGTGGACTTCATCTTTCTGGAGAATAAGATTTAATTTTATTTTTGAGACTTTGTCTCGGCCGGAGCTGCTGCTGCTGCCGCCTGTCGCCAAGGCGCGCCTGTTTATGATAAAGATCGGGTGGATCGGGTCGGGTTGGGTCGGCGGGGCGCGAGGAGGCATCGGAGCGAGAGAAGGCAAACCCAACCCCCCAGTGGGCCACGGCCCGGCCTGGCCGGGCAGACGAGGCTGGCGGCCAGCCTCCCGGAGGGCCCCGCCGTGGGCCTGGGCCTGCCTGCCTGCCTGCCTGCCTGCCGGGCTGCCCGCCCGCCCGCCGATGGGCTCGTAGATAACGAGCCCGGCCGTGGCTGACTGGCCACACTACACTCCAGGTAGACGCTGCTGCCGTGGGTGGAGTGGACTGGAGTCGAGAGGGTATCTACATTCGATTATATTCCCGCTCCGTGTTTGGGGCGATGGCTGTGCTCCGTGTATGGATGAGCTGCAGGCAGACGGGCCTGCAGTGGCTGCCTGCCCGCGGCCCCCCAACGGCCCCGGCTGGCTGCGATAGCGAGCACGGCGCCTCCCAAAAATATTGTGCGTGGAGGACTCGGTCTAGTCGTCAGCGACACGCGGCCGTGCAGGTGGCTGACTCACTTCCGCGCCGGATTGCTATTTTCGTTACTGGGGATGGCACTAGTTTTTGACGGTGGAGTCTTACCTGCGTGATGTTCCATTGAATTCCCTCCTCCCTCAGGTGGTAAAACTGTCAAAGCACATTGAAAACGGCCATCAAGGGTCAACAAGCAGGCTGTGGTGGTGGTGTGCCGTAGGCCTGGACGCCAGCTCGGGCTGGCCGGCGCGCACAATCGCCACAATGCTTTTTGTGTCCGGCCAGATAATCGGACTAGTGCCAATCGCGCGAACTGCGTGTGTGTGTGTACTCTCCGGGAAATCGCAGCGACGGTGATTGAGCAAATAGTTTTTATTGAATGTCATTTTCATGTACCGATCGCAAATCCCCGTCACAGCTCTCACGTTCAATTTTCTGACAATAATCGAGAATGTAATCTTTATAGATGATTCCTCACGCTCTCTTTCCGTCTGCTCGTTTCTGCATGTCTCTATGTTTCCAGCAATCTCCTTGTTTCGCTACTAATTGAGAAACTATATTTTCCTGTATATATTTTTTAGAGGAAATCAGTTGAATGTTATTTTATGCCAGCACGTCCGTGTAGACCCGGTGCATTCAATCATTTTCTCCGTATTATCTCGCTTTGTTAAATTACATTTGGCATCCCTCCTTTGTGGCGCTGTCACACGAGCCACGCAGGGCTTATGCTCTTTTCTCGCGGAGCTGCAGGGCGCTGCTCCCTGGGCTCCTTAGTTTCCGGGGACCTCGGCTGCACCGGGTCTGACAGACAGACAGACAGACGAACGGGCAGACAGGATTTCGGCTGACAGGCAGGAGAAAGAAGAGATTTTCGATTGCGCGCCAACCGAGCGGGCGGGGCGGGGCGGGGCGGCGGGGTGTAGTATAGGAGAGTAAGCGTGGAGGAACAGGAGCCCGGCGTTGCAATTTGCCGCGCGCTTTTCTTCATGCTGGGCTCGGGGCCGTGGCGCGATATCGAGACCTACCCCTGCCCTGCCACCGCTTCCTCCCCCGGCCCCTGCGCGCCACACCCCCGCCCGCCCTTTGATCATCGTGTCAACCGAGTCGCGGCATCGCTCTATCTATCTGTTGGGCGCCGGGCCGGGCGGGGCGGGGGTGAGTCAGTATCCGAGCTGAGAGCCCTCCCCTCGCCTCGACTCGCGTTTATTGGGAAAAGCTCGGTTTTCTCTGCAAATATTTCGCGAAGGGCTGAGCGGCGTGGGTGGGCGCGCTGTGCGGGGGTGGGTGGGTCTAAGGCCCCTAGCTCTGCACCGAGTGCCTGCTCCTGCTCCCGCCCGCTGACCCCGTCATCCTCTTGGTCCGGGCCGGGCCATCCCCCTCCTGGTGCGTGCCCGGGCGGCCGGGGCCCAGGACCACCCAGGAGCCGCCCCGCCCCGCCCCGCCCCGCCCCGCCACGCCCTGCCTGTCCTCCACACGCACACACCGGTGTGTTTGCTGACCATGATTTTTGCGCGCAGCCTGCAGGTTGGTTTCAAGTGAGAGAGACGGGCCAGACGGGCGCGCGAGCGGTTCGTGACGCGGTCATTTTTGAACGGAAGGAAACAGCCCTTTTTTGTGCGGTCGTCGTGTTGTTGTTTTTGCCCCGGGCTGGCTCACTCGGTCCTAATTGTCACTGACTGCTGCCCCCGGGCCGGGCCGGGCCGGGCCGGGCGCGCCGGCTGATGGAGCCCTGCCCGCCCAGGCCGAGTGCCTCGTGATGTCTGAATTGCGTGCGGATCGTCCGGAATAAGCGACCCGGGGGACGCGCCTGACAAATCGGCCGCGCCGCGCCGCGCCGCGCGGGCCACCCCTCGGCTATCAGGTGTGGGGATGCATACGGCGATAGGGGCGATGAGCGATCAGCTCTAGTCTCTCCTCTCCTCTCCTCTCGCACACGGAGCGTCTCTCAGATCCATCTTGTTGATCGATCGCCCGTGTCAATCACGGCGCGCAGCACATCCTCCTCCTCCTCCTCGTCCTGCTGCTCGCTCGCTGAGGATTCAAGTTTCCCGCCTCTTTGAGATGCTGGAGGCGCGCAGCCAGTCTCCTCCTCGTCTGCTCTCTTCTTCTGTCTCACTCCTGCGACTGCGCGACTGCGCGACTCGCCATGATGCCACCGCCCTGATGGCCTTGTTTGTCTTGTGCGTGCGCTCGGCGGCGCGGCCGCCTGGCCGGGGGGCTGACTTCGCGAGGGGAGCTTCCGGTGCGTGCGTGTGTGTGTGCGTGTGTAATGGGATGGGCCGGCAATGGCTGATTGGTCTGTCGCGTGTCGGTCTGGCTGGACGTCGCGTTCCCATCCGCAGTGAAGGGGACGAGGCTCTGGGGGGCCCTGCTGTCGGGCCGCAGGCAGGAACACCCCTCCAACCTCGCTAGCAGGAACACCCTCTCTTCTCCAGCAGGAACACCCTCCCTTCTCCCGTAGGAACACCCTTCCTTCCCCAGCAGGAACGCCCTCCCTTCTCCGGCAGGAACACCCTCCCTTCTCCCGTAGGAACACCCTTCCTTCCCCAGCAGGAACACCTTCTCCAGCAGGAACGCCCTCCCTTCTCTAGCAGGAACGCCAGATGCGCACCCGCACGTGTGTCCAGTAGGTGTAACGGCCGCGCCAAACGGAGCGCGCGGGCGGGGACCACCCTGGTCGTAAATATGACCGTCTACGGCAACGCGGCGGCAGCCCGTTGAGACCGTATAGGTTTGAGGCGGTACCCACCCCATTGGCACCCCTTCTCTCTTCCTCCCCTCTCTTTCTCGCTCTCCCTCTCTCCCTCTCTCTCACCTCCCGACACCCGTGCTCGGCGCTCCGGCGCCCCCTCCCCGTCACCCCGTCACGCACGGCCGGGGCCTCCGCATCCATAAGTCACTTACGCTTGTCTTCCCCTTTGACGCGTGCCATGTTTTATGTAGCGTGGCGTGTTGCGTTTGTGTTGCGTTGCGTTGCGCGGGGGGTGGCGTCGCGTGGCGCCCCCGGCTGTCTCAACAAGACGGAACAAATCCGGACGTTTTACCGCGTCAGTAGAAGTGGCTCGAGCCTTGTGCTGAGCTGCCGCCGCTGCGTGCTGCGTGGCCTGGACCACAGGCATCTTGATCTCTCTCGGCATTCCTGCACCGCTGCGGTCCCGCCCCGCCGCGCCACGCCCCGCCGCGCCACGCCCCGCCACGCCCCGCCACGCCACGCCACGCCCCGCCACGCCACGCCACGCCACGCCCACCTCGAGAGCAAATAGCGCTAGCGATGGGATAGCCATCCGATACCAGTCAACACCGCGAGCTCAACGCGAGGCTATTTTAATTTACGACTTTTCCGTCTGTCGGTCCGACCGACCGGCCGACCGGCCGATGCCGGACTTGACCGACCGACCGACCGGCCGACCGACACGAGAGATGACTTATTGTTATTTGGAGAATATCGTAAAGGCCTTCGCGCGTGTTTTATAATTACAGACTGCTGAGCAAACAACGATGGGAAAGTAAGTAATGCGGCGACCGGTCGGACTTATTGGCTGTGACGGGCGCGCGCTAGAGAGAGAGAGAGAGAGAGAGAGAGAGAGAGAGAGAGAGAGAGAGAGAGAGAGAGAGAGAGAGAGAGAGAGAAGAAGGGCTAGCCCGCCCAAGGGGAGAAAGGGGTGTGGCTCTGGCTGGCGCGCGCTGTCTGGCTTGCCACGTTGGGCCGTTTGGTTTTATGAGTAGGACTCGATCGAGGAGACAGCTGTACGCGTTGCGTTAGGACAAGTACATAAATAACGAAGGGGGGGGGGGGGGGCGGTGGCGAGAGCGGGCAGTGGCGTGGCGCTGCGGACAGCTGTGGACAGCCGCGATAGCGTCCTTCGGCCCTTACGGCACCCGTCACTGACTGATGCGTTGCAGTATGTACTGCTGCTGTGTGCAGAGGTCGTGCCTGTCCTCACGCTGTCTGTCCTCCTGCTGTCCTCCTCTGCTGTCCCTTATGCTTCTGATTTACATCGCGCTGCTATCGCGGCTTCATATCGCGCCGGTCGTTTCCCGCCCGAATTAATTAGGCCCTTGTGGACGACGTGGCAATTAATTTTTCCTTGTGTGAGAGCGCGTGTGTGTCGTCGTTCTTGTTTCTTTTTTCTTTTTTTAAAATCTTGTTTGGTATTTTTTACGGGGTCAGATTTTAAACAACCCGCCCGCGCGTTTATAAGGAGGGAGGAAATTGGATCGTCGTGTGTGTGTTTGCTTTTTGTAAATTAATTATTCTTAATCCGGCGCGGAGGCGGCCGTCAGGGAGGGCCAGGTCCGGCAGGTATAGTCGAGAGCGTCTAGGTCCAGAATATTTGAAAATTCGGACGCAGCAAGTTGTCAGCAACGGGAAACGTATCACTCAGTAGGAAATTTTACGAGAGCTTTAAGTGAATTTTCAATCGTGATTTCACGACGTTCCGTTCAAATTTTATTGATAAAATAGTTTGATAGTTGAATGGGCTGGCCCGGGCGTGGCGGGGCGGGGCGGGGCAGACCCCGGGCACAAACTGGGTTATTATATTGGAAACGGATGCATCCAATTACTCCATGAAGGCAGCTGCCCCGCCCCTATGCGATGGTTGATGGCCCTGTCTATAGGCGCCACGGCCGGTGGCCAGGGACTAGTTTGTGACGGGCAGCACGCGTCGCACAGGTCGGCGTGACGGTGTGGGACCGTGACAATGTGACTGTGACGTTTACACAGCACACATGCCCCGCACGTAGGGCCGTAATGGCCGCGGCGGCGACACTCCCTGCATTCGAGCGACTTTTCCTGAAATCGGTATACGACTCGTCGGGACGACCGCCGCCGCCGCACCGCGCTCCACGAAAAAAAAAGTCAGAGCGCGCCGGGCTTTAAAATTGAAAAGTCTTTATAGTTTCCGAACCTCTTCCTTACCGCGCAACTACTACTGGAACTCAAATCCTCCTAAAATATGCGATGGAGAAATTTATCCCAATAAATTTTGATATATGTCTGAATGAACGGGGTCCCACACAAGCGCTCACGCCACACATACTGCTCGTGCCGGCTCGTGTGATGTCGTGCCGCTAACAAGGGCGGGGCGCGGCGGGGTGGGGCGCGGCGGGGCGGGGCGCGGCGGGGCGCGGCGGCCTGGTTATGTGACTCGATCAAAACCCACCGGGCGGCGCGGTGCGGCGCGCGACACAAGGGGACCTGCCTGGACAGTTAATTAATGAAACGAGGGAGAGAGAGAGAGAGAGAGAGAGAGAGAGAGAGAGAGAGAGAGAGAGAGAGAGAGAGAGAGAGAGCGGGACAGTGAACGCGAGAGAGCGGCGACCTCGTCGCTCCTTATATACCTACCCTCGCGCGCAATTAAAGCACGCGTGATGCGTTGTTTGAATAAGGGGCGGCCGTGATTTGGAAGTGCGAATAACCATGGTAATGCCGTGTGAATAGGCGCCCTGCCCCGCCCCGCCCCGCCCGGCCCGGCCGCTTGTTCACCCCCCTGCTTTGCTTTTTCCATTATTCATTACTCTTATTCCGGGCGTTTACACTCGCGGCCTGCCGGCCGGATGGACAGGACACACCTTGGAGGCCGAGCTGCAATAACCTCGTAACTCCCGCAGACTGTTGCGGTGGCTCGACTACACTTACTAGACGGTGTAACAACCTCGTAACTGGGTGGTCGTGGCTCGTCAGTTACTGTTACGCGCGTATAACGTCTCGTCTCGTCATCACTCGCCCGCGTCCCACGGCCAATTGGATAAGCAGCGTTGTTGTAATTGTGGTAATGATGATAATAGCTCCGGCGGCCCCCTCCCCCCCCCTCTCTCGCTCTCTCTCGCTCTCTCTGATTTCCATTGAATGGCGGTGCGGTATGCTGGCTGCCCCGTTGGGCGCTCTGCCCCTCACTGCACTGCTCTGCTTTGCACTGCCTGTGTGTGCCCACCTGGCGTGGACTCTACCCCTCCACGCCCCGCCCCGCTCCGCTCGCCTGATCTTTGATTGCACAGCATCCCCTCTGCATCTCCGCGCATGCCTGTTTGCAATCGGCCCCGGCCCGGCCCGGCCCCAGCCAGCCGTGTTTGCAATTTGTCGATTGTCAATAAACCGGCAGAGCGACAACTGGGATTAGCGACGCCGGGTCGCCGCCCCGCCCCGCCCCGCCTGCATTCAGCAGCGAGACTGTTCGAGGGCGGGGCGGCGCGACGGTATGGAGGGTCACAAATTTCGTATTGAAATGCAAACGTGATTGTCATTTGTCTCCATCCGTCTGCTGGTCTGGCCGCCGCTGCGCCGCCTCGCCCGATCGAATCATGCATCATGCATCTGTGTGGCCCTCTCCTGCGAGACACACAGTTTGTGGACCCGTGCAGCGCTGCACCCGGCCGGCCTTGCTTCCGCTGCTGATGGAAACGTTTCAAGGGAGGAGAGGGAGTGTGAAAGCGCTTTTGGAATACCTGAGGGGGCCGGCTTTTGCCCCCGGGCCGGGAGGGGGCAGCGAACCGATAGCCTCGGCACGGCGTCGCGCCGTACGGCTGCGGATGACAATGCAGTAGCGGCGGCGGCCGTAGCAGCAGCAGCAGCGGCAGCAGCAGCAGACGGACGAATCAATAATGTGCCAAGGAGTCTTTTATCACGCACAAAGGAGTGCACTGCACGCACGATATGCACTCAATGGGATGGTGTGTGCGTGTGTGTGTGATTCGTGTGTCAAAATACGCGGGGGACCGCTGCGTGCTACCCCGCCCTGCCCTGCCGCACACCCCACGGACTTGGCTGAGGCTCTAGGTTCGGCTTTGTCTTTGCCGCGTCAAGAATAAAAAAAATAAAATAGTGATCCCAAAACCCTATCCCCCTCCCTACGCTCCTCCTCCTCCTCCTTTCCCAGTCTGCTGTCTCCCCTTTCTTAGTCCAACCCTTCTTTAATTCGTTCACACTCTCTTTGATCGTCGTTTACCCTGATCCGACGCGCCAACAAGAGAATAATCAAGTCTCAAAAAAAAAAAAAAAAAAAAAAAAGCCTGTTAGATATTTGGCTTACGCGTCGCATTCATTGGTCATTATTGTTTTCATGTAAAACAGAAATCTTTGCTGTATTACTCTCGCCTCCATTACTGCAGCTGCACCTCTCTCCCTCTCTCTCTCTCCGGCCGTGCGGTACTTTCGCCCTGTAACCCAGGCTGCAATGGCTGCCCTGCAGCGGTGATTACCCCCCCTCCCCCCGCTGCGCCTTTGTGCAGCTCGTTGGCCCCTCCCTCCCCCTCCCCCCCCCCCCTCCTCTCGGGGGGCCGGCGGCACCGCTCACATATTTGCTCTGCAAACGAGGTGCGAAACGTCCCGGCGGCGTAGCGGCGGCTGCGTCGGGGGAGCGGCGCGGCTGCGGGGAGCGACTTCCGTTCGAATTTACGATCGCTGTTGCTTCTACCCCCTCTCGTTTTCTTACTCCCCCCTCCCCCCCTCATTTCCCTCCCCTTTCTTCTCTCACTTGCCCTTATCGGTGCAGTAAGCGCCTACAAGCATATAAACCTTCCGCTCCGTTGGACTGGACGCGGACGAGCGTTTTCGGTAATTATTATTCCTCTCGTTATTGACCCGCCCATGACCGTATATGCCCCTCCTCCACGGTGCGTGGGTGTACAGTGTGGGATGGTGTGGGTGGGTGAGACAAGAGAGAGAGGGGGGGGGGGGGCAGGACGGCGCAGCCGCGCTGTGTATAGAGAACGGATTCCGCTACTCCTCCCCGCTTTTTACGAGATAAGTTTCAATCTCCTTTCCCCATTTTCACATGCGGCCCCCTCCCCTGCCCCAGCCGTCAGATCAGCCGCGCTGCGTTATTGTAATGCGTTTTGCTCACGGTTGCGAGGCGGCAGCGGCGCGCAGGTATGGCACAAATCAATCAAAGGGCTCGGGGCTTTAGCTAAAGCGTTCCCCTCTCCTCCCCTCCCCTCCCCTCCCTCCCCTCCCCCCCCCCCCTCCCCCCCTCCCCCCGCTCATACAATCCCTGCCTGTGCTCTGCTTTCGGGTTTTTACATTCATTGAGCGGGCGTCTTGCATTTGACACCTCGCCTATTGTGTGATGGACGGACGGACAGACAGACTGCTCGACCCTTTTCCTCACACGTCTTTTCCCTTTCAGGCCGACCCCTACTCCCCCTACCTCCCTCCCTCCCTCCCTCCCTCCCTCCTCCCTCCCTCCCTCCCTCCCTCCCTCCCTCCCTCCCTCCCTCCGCTTTCGCACAGTGCCGCGTTATTGTAATGTAGCTAAACCCAAAACCCGCCATAGTCCTATCCTTTAAAAAGTAAAATTCTTAGAAGACACACCGACACACATGCGAAGGTCTTAATTCGATTGTATTATAACCTTGTGCAATCCGTTTTTATTTTTTCTTTCTATTTTTTTATATTATTTAGTGACGTCGTTGGGGTAGTTATGTTCCAGCGCGCTTGTGTGTGTGTGCGCACAATCATGACTGTTTGATGGAGCCGCTGTGGGGCTGCTGCTGAACACGGCCGGGGTGGCGGCGGGGCTGTACATGAGGGAGACGGGGAGCAAACAGAGTTCAGGGGAAGGGACACACACGCACACACGCACACACACACACACACACGGCGCATAGCATAGCTACACGTATCGATGGATCAGAGACAATCGGTTGGAAACACACACACCGTGCTCGCGCGCGCCGCACACCCGCCGATAACGCTTTTCACCCCTCCCCTACCTCTCTCCCCCCCCCTCTCTCTCTCTCCTTTCTCCCCTCCGCAGCTGCCCTCCGGCAGCTTCCTTCTCCTCCTCGCCATTGTGCGCGTCGAGGTGCCAATGAGTTTATTCCCGAGCCTGCCTGGCTCATTTGCCTGCCTCTTGTCGTCCGCAGACCATCTCTCCACAGTTCTGAAGTGTGTGTGTTTGCGAATATATTTTTTACTCTCCAGAGTTGCTAACGTGTGTCCCTCTCTGTTACAGGTGAGTGTCTGGTCCTGCGAGGTGTGTCCCGGGTGGGTAAGTAAGCAGGGCCCTCAGCAGGGCCCGCAGGCCTGCTGCCCTGCAGGCACCTGTTGGCAGGGGCCGTAACACGATCCGCAGGCCGGTGTTGGCCAGACTGGCGGTGGTGGTGGTGTCGCTTACACCCCCCGCCCCGACCCGCCCTGCCCCGCCCTGCCCCGCCCTGCCCCGCCCTGCCCCGCCCTGCCCCGCCTGGCTGGCCCACTAAAAACAAAACAGAAAACGACCAAAGCCATCGTCTGGTCCGCTCACCCTGTTCTGCTCCTCCGAAAAAAAAAAAAAAATGATCCGATTCACAGCAGACAGGCGCCCCTGTCAGACAGAAGCCTTGCAAGAATGTAGACATATAGGGGATGCGGTGGAGGGCAGGGTGGGGCGAGGAGCCAGACGAGAAATGGGGGGCGTATCTCCATGATGAGCTATATGCGAGCGCGTGTCATAGTGCAGAAAAAAAAAGAACACGAAACAGACCGGAACGCAAAGTTCCCCCCTGCCAGACCAACGAAAATAAAGTCCAGAGGTGTAACTCGACACCTGTGTCCTGAAACCTGGACGTGGAACACGAGAGAAAGAGAGAGAGTGAGACGGAGAGTAGGGAGGGGAGAGAGAGAAAGAGTAAAAAAAAGAGAGGGACAGTTGATAAGGCAGGCACCTGCCTGGCCTGGCCGGGGCCGGACGGGGACGCACATGTGCGACTTCCCAAACTAAAAAATTAATCAGAAAACGAAGGTGCCTCCGTCCTCTGCTGCTCTCGCTCCCCTCCCCGTGCGTGCGAGCGTGCCGGCCACGCTCACCACGAGGCTCGGCGCCGCGTAACGCTCGTAACGCTCGTAACGCTCACAGCTCTGGAGCCGTGAAACGCCCGCCATTAATTATGAACCGGGATTCATCATTCGTAAATGGTTCCTCCAGCTGGCCGGGCCGGGGCGGGGCGGGGCGCACTGCCCGCCTGAGTGATTCTGGCCGCACGAATAATGCAACGCTCTCCTTGGCGAGAGAGAGAGAGAGAGAGAGAGAGAGAGAGAGAGAGAGAGAGAGAGAGAGAGAGAGAGAGAGAGAGAGAGAGAGAGAGAAGGGGTTGCCAGGCGGGGCGGACCAGGGGTTGATGTTAATTAATGATGCCGTGGTTCGCCCCGGCTAGGGTATGTACTCGCTGGATGGATGGATAACTTGACCGACACGGGTCTCTAAAGCCTCTCTCCCTCTCTCCTCGCGGGGTTTCTGTGGGTGCGCTGGGGTGCGGCCGGGGCGGGCCGGGCGTGCCAGGGAGAAGTGAGCTGTTGGCAGCAACATCTGCGGACATGGCAATTGTTTTAGCCTGATTGGCGACGGGGAGGGGGCGGGGGAGGAGGGGCGCAACACGGAAGGCAAAGATAGATGCACGCTGCGCCCCGCCCCGCAGGGAGGGGAGCGCGAGTACGGTGGAGGTAGCTACCCCTCGCCTCGCCTCGCCTCGCGGGGTCGCTGCTCTACTGCTACATATCTGAATTTCAAACTCGAAAGGGGTGGACGAGACGGGCGCCGCGCCGCGACGTGCGGAGGGTGGCGGCGATGATGGGGCGATAGCCTCGACAGTGGTTACATTTTCGTGATTTCAGGAGGGGAATGAGAGAGAGGGAGGGAGGGAGAGAGGGAGGAGCACTCATGCATCCCCAATGGGCCCCATGCCAAAGCGTGCGCATGAATATTGGTCTGCGCTTGTCTTTAAAGCTCATGGAAATGTATGCAGGAGGGAGGAGGGGGGGGGGGGCGGATGGAGCTGCACTGCCCTGCGAGCGCGGGCGGGGGATAAGCCCTCGGCCGGGATTATGTAATCGAGTGACTTCCAGCAGTACGGGCTGCGGGGCGGGGCGCGACAGTGCGACATCTGCCACTCTGTCGCCGCGGAGGGACCTCTCTCCCTCTCTCTCTCTCTCTCTCTAGCTCTCTCTCTCTCTCTGTCACTCTGCAGGGACTGCTAGGTGGAATGCTGCTGCAGCATCTCTCCTCATTCATTCTGTATCGGGGCTGAAAATCTTCCGGTCCTATAACGATGACTAGCCGGTGCCTCTCTGTCCCTCTTGCGCTCCGAGGAGGCCCTAAGCGAGCATCTCTCTCTCTCTGCCTCTGGCCGCCATTATCTCAATCAGGTCCGGGGGGCCATTTACAAATATCCCCACAGCGGAGGGGATGGGGGTGGGGGTGGGTCTGGGGCTCACACATGGGCCTGTTTCTTTTTGTGGCGTTCGTTTATCGACCCCGTCCGTCCGCCTGGCCCAGGCCAGCCCAGCCCCCTATCGCTCAACCAATCACACATATTTCATGATAGGTCCGTGGGTACTGTCCTGCCCCTGCCCTGCGCTCCGCTCTCCCAAGAAGGTCCTCGGTCCACGTGGTTTGCCCTCTTTCTCTCCTCGAGTCACATTTCATTAAGAGCTAAAGTTTGCCGGGAGGAACGCAAACTTGTGGTGCACAATTACGTTTAAAAAAAATTCTTAAGCCTCTCTAATGGAAAGAAATACGGTTCGAATCTTTCGTTTTGAACTCGACGGTGTTCAAAAAATTCCGCTTCACCTTGTAGCGCTCGGGCCGGTGTGGCCCCATGACTCGTTTGACGGCAGCGCGTCAGTCCTCATCCCCGTCTCTTTTGTCCCGGCCGGCCCCTCCCGCTTCTAAAAGATGTGTGAAATGTTTTCTTTCCTAAACTCTTTGTGCGCTGGCTCTGGCGTCTCCTAAGACAACACCGTGACGTTCTCACGTCAGTGCGGCTGCACGTGTACGTGTAGAGGCTCACGGGGTGCGGCGGGATCGTGGTGATGATTGCCCGGTCCGGTACCGCACGGAGGTAAAGGAGAGGCTGGACTTGTCTGCTGCGTGCCTTGCCTCCCTCCCTCTTGCCCCCGTCCCCGCCACCCCACTGATTCCTTTCCTTAAAAGTTTTTCTTTTCTTGCCCGTTTTTCTGCTCGTTCGCCCTTTCGCGCACAGACGCCGCCGCCGCCGCGGAGCGCTGCGCAAAGCAAACAATTATTCAAGGGCAGCCGGGTGAACTGCGGAGGGCGGGGCGGGGCGGGGCGGGGAGAGTCGCCTTGTTGTTTCTCAAAGTACGCGCCCAGCCCTGCTGGGCCGGGCCAGGCAGGCCCTTCCCAGAAGCCAGCAGGGCGCAATAAGGGATTTCTCACTCAACTTGACGCGTGCACGGCACGGAGGGAGGGACGCGAATGTATACGTTAGGACCGACGATATCTGAAAGTAAGAAAAAACCACTCACATTTCGTTTTGTAAAATATTTATTTCATCTGTGGAAAAAGCACACGGCGCCTCACTGTGATCGCTGCGTGTAGCGCTGGGCTGACCGCAGTGCTGTGCGGCGCTGCGCTGCGCTGCGGGCCCGTACCGCCCGTACCGCAGCATAACTGTAATAACCCACCACCTGTTATTTTTCCCCGGCCGCGGCGCTCGTCGAGTCGACGCGAGCATTTCTATAAAGCCTTGTTTCATGGCTCACTAACAGCGGAGCGGTCCGGGGCCTGGGCCTGGCCGCCGCGCCGCCGGGGCGCTCAGCGCTCGCAAGATATACAGGGCGCCCTACGGTGCCCACCCGCCCCGCCCCGCCCCGCCCCGCCCCACATACCTCTGTCTTTTCTCTGCTAATTCTCCACGGCGCTCCGCGAGTCACACTGGTGCGCCGCGGCCCCGTGCGAGTAGGCAACCCTCGCGCACGCGTGCATCCCGGCACAGCATAAGCATGAGGGGGGTCTGTGCGCCGGTTCACAGCCCCGTGCGAGTAGGCAACCCTCGCGCACGCGTGTATTCCGGCACAGTATGGGCATAAGGGGGTATGTGGGCCGCTCTGCAGACATCTTCGGTTTTTTGGTTGTTGTTTTTTTTTTTCCGGAGAAAGAAACTGGGTGCGGTTTTCTCTGAAAAGCCTTCGTGCTGCTGTCCGCGTGGTGACAGGCTGAAACAGTTTTTTTTTTGTTGCTCGATTGATTTCCCCCGAGGACTGCTGTTGGCGCGGCGACGGAGGCCGGCTATGGCGTGCAGCTGTTGGCAGCGGCAGCAGCAGGGATTTGCTGTTTCGGCACTACACGTCGCGGGGAACAGTGGGCGGTGGGGGACATTCCTATTTCATGGAGAGACGTCGCGTCGCCCGGCGCTGTCCCGGTCCCCCTAATGGGGCCGAGCGTCGTGCCAAACTGGCGCATAGCACACCCCGGCCCGACCAACCCCACGGGCAGGGCCAGGCCGGGGCAGCTGTTGGGGAGGGTGGCGAGGCGTGGCGTGGCGTGGCGTGGCGCAGCGAGGTCCCAGCCCTAGCGCAACCGACACACGTGGGAAACACTACGGGGCGCTGCCTGGAGCAGGGGCCCCGCCCCGCCCTGCCCTGGAGGTGTCGCCGGCCGGCGTCACGTTCGCCACCCCTCCCCCTCCCCGTCGACCACCCCCAACACCACATCCCTCCACTACACCCATCTTCCTCCCCAACTCCTTTTCTTTGCTATGTCCCCCTCAGAACAAACCGTGTGACATTCCTTCTATGGAGCGTGACTTTAGTTACGCTCGTCGCGCGACGTTTCGATTTTGACTGAAGAGGCGCGCAACCGGAGGCAACAAGTGTGTTCAACTCAGTCGTTCAATAACGACACAATTATTATCGGGTCACTCCCGCCCCGCCCTCTCTCGTGTTATACGTTCCACTTTTGGTCACGCACTGTTCTTTTGTGCCCCATGCGCCCTCCCCCTCTTCCCTCACACACACACACACGCACACGCACGCACTCCGACAAATATTGTCCTCCCTAATGGTCCCTCATTAGTGGGGCCGTAAGTGGCCGCCTGTTCGGTTTTCCGTTCGACCAGCGCGCGGTGCTGGTGCCCGTGCGGCCGGGCCGGGCCGGGCTGGGGGCGGCCATCTTGAAAAAGGAATCGGTTCCCCATCTTCCTCCTCTCTCTTTCTCTCTCCCTCTCTCCATCGCTGCGTCAAAGTCTCTCCCTGATGGGACCTGAAGTAACGGTGGGCCGGGAGCGCACTTACCCACCTGTGATTAATTGACGCAAACTGTTACTTTTTCACTTCAAGCGGCCGAACCTCGACATTTTTTTTTTCGTCGCCTTCTTGTTAGCCGATAACCAAGCGGTGGCGTCCTGTTTGCCGTGTTTCCTTGGTCTCCTTCCCCCACCCCGCGGGGCCTTTACACACACACACACCCTCATCGTACGTGTAGCTTCGCGTTTGGTTTCCAGGCAGCAGGTCTCTTTGGAGCGGAAATTTTTATCGCACCTTTGTTATCAGCAGCACGGTACTACTTGTTGTCCCCGGCTCGGGCCGGCCTTCCTGGAGGTGCAGGGGCTCAGCCGGGCCGGGCCGGGCTCACCCCTTCCTTATCGGCACTGCAGGGGAGTCCTCCTCAGGGGCGGCCCGGCCCGAGAGGTCCACCCGCCGACCTTGACTGATGGTGTTTGGGTCTCCAGGGCTATGGGCCCTGGGCCCTGCCCTCCGATAGGAGGGGAGTGGAGAGGAGGGGCCACTCATGCGGGAGAAAATAATAATAAGAAAACTGATGGATGAAGCATACGAGTGCGGTCGGGTCACGTGGCTGGCCGAAACGGAAAGGGCTTCCCGATCCCCCCCCCCCCAACTTTTCTTTCTTTTTCTTGGCTGCTTTCTTTTTTTTTACATTTTCTCGGTTTTGGGTGGTGCTTTGGTGTCGGTGGCTGTGCGACGTACATTGCGACGCCGAACAACACCCACGCATAAAACAGTTATGTGGTTCCAATCTGTTGGTTTACGTCTGGCTGGATGGCAGTTTAAGCCCAAATTCCTCGCTGAAAGGGATTTTTAGGGCGTGCTCCCTATAGGGCCGGTATATGGTTCTGGAACACCCTGTAGGGAGGCTGGCTGGCTGGCTGGCCGTGCGTGGCCGTGCAGTCGAGCCTCGCTTTACGACGTGTCCGGTGACGAGGGTCTGTTGGTTTAGCCCCCCCCCCCCCTCCTCCTCCCCTCATGCGTTTTTTCTGTGGGCTGCAGCCCCCCCCCCCCTCCCCCTACGTCCGCCCACACGTTCTGGAGTCAGCAAGTCATCGAAAGGACTCGCTCTTCTTCCTCTTCCCCCGTGTACTCATCTCTACAACAGCGGTCTGCCGTCCTTATTTGCTTGTTTTGTAGCAACACACACACACACACACACATATACCCGTCCACTCGCATTCGCCTGTTTCACCTGCCAATCGCCCAAATTGTTCAAACGGGTTTCTCTTTTATATAATTGTTTTCATGCAGGTCCCGCTACCAATTTCTTCCCCGTCGATAATAATCCGCCCTTGGCACGCCGTGTGTGTTGCTCGCTGTCGTCGGTGAATACTAATGGCGGGGGCGCGGCGCGCGACCCCCGTATCTCGCGGGGCCGGGCGTGCGAGTTACGTCCCTCGCGTCCGTAATTGGGGCGGGGCGGGGCCGGGCGACGAGGTGCGAAGTGGCGACGTGCGCGTCCTTACGCCTCCAGCAGCTGTTGCAATGGAAAGCAGCAGCACGGGTACTTGCGTTTTTTTTTTTTGTGTGTTTTTTTTTGGGGGGGGGGGACTGTTTATATCCTTCCTTTTTTGGCTGGGTGTTACTCCGAAAAATTGGAAAATGAGTCTTTGTGTCGACGCGTGTGTCGTGTTTTCTTTTATAAGGGGCGGGGGGCCCGTGAACAAACCGGGTTGGCGCAATTTTCTCTCTTCCGACGTGGTATTAATAATAATGTCGTTCCCCCCGACTAAGCAGCTCGACACGGAGAGGGAGGGGTGCCGCGTCCTGGGGGGGGGGGGGGGGGGGCACTTCCTCCCGCTTGTGCGTGCAAAACCGTCCAGTCGACGCCGTGCCCCGAGTTTAGCTTGTTGGTCGTTTATTTTATTTTTTCGCTGTCGCCCCCGGACGGCCGTGGAGAGGGGCCCCCTCCCTGTAGTTCCGAAGGGGCCGTGCTCGTGTCCTCCCCCCTCCGCTCCCCCTGGAGCCCAGACGCTGCCCTATGCATCATCGTCTCCATGTGTGGCTGTGAACGTGACACTCAGCAGAACCATTACAACACCAGTGCTGGTCTAGCCGCCCCCTCCCCTCCGACCCCCCGACACGAAGCATACGGGGAAATCCTCTGCCTCGGTCTGCATAATTTTCACATGGCATTGCGCGCGGGTGTCTAGTTCCTGCTGAGGTTGGCGTGGTCCTTCCTGTCTGTGACGATACGCAGGCCGGGCCGGGCCAGCAGGCCAGCAGGACAAGACGGGACGGGACCACCAGCATAGGCGCACGCACAACGGGGGCCCCTGTGGTGCCGCAACGCGGCGGTCAGGCGGGCAGGCCACATGGCCGAAAATGTTATTCCTGTCGAGGAGTGCGGCGTCCAGGCTGCAGCAGGACTGCAGCAGGACGGCCTGGCCTGCTATCTCAGACTGCAGGCAGGCCTGGTGCCGCAGGTGGTGGACGTGCAGCAGGCCGGCCCCGTGACTCCCGCCCCGCCCGGCCCATAGCGCTGTAAAAATCCCGTCGGTTAAAAGCGACTTCCGAGTCTTTATTGTTTTTACATCTGGTGGTGGGTGGTGGGGCCACGCCCTTAAATCTGTCATCTCAAACGGCGGTGAAAGTTCGGCTGCGCCGCCCTCGGACGACGAGGTATGCTCTTTTTTTCCACGAAACGTCTAAGATACACACTACTTTTTCCACCCTTTCGTTCAAATCCCTCAACTTATTTTTTTTTACGGAGGCCATAATGGACCCCGGTGGCTCACCTCCCTCCCTTTTACTTTTTTCCAAGCGATTGGTGTTGGCGGAGAGGAGGCCTCGCTGCCGGCGTGGGCGGGGCGGGCGCGGTGGGGTGGGGTGCTCAGGGCCTCCCTCACACTCACCAACCAAAAAAAAAAAAAATGAAGCCAAACAAACATTTTGTCCCCCAGGCCTGCTGGCAAGCGTGGCGACGACGATGGCCCCAAACCTTCCGGACACACACACACACATACACGCACAGGCAGATGAAGGGGCGCAAATACAGACATGACGTTTGTCTGAGGTGACAGGTTGACACACCCCGCGGCAGGGCGGGGCATAGCACGGCAGCATTGATACCTCGTCAGTCCCTCCCGAGGGACCGGCCGGGGCCGGGGCCGGGGCCTATGGCTGCGGCTGCGGCTCACCCCTGCCCTGCGCCCTCCTATGCGCTATACTGCCGCTCCCTCCACGCCCAGCCCCAGCTCTCTCGCTTCCCTCGGCAAAAAAAGAAAATACATGAAAAAGCACCTGCTGGCCATCAAACGACGGAGCAGAGCGGATATCGAGTGTCGCTTTTCTACCCGAGAAAATTTACATTCGATAGGGTCGACACAAGTGCAGCGCGATGTGGACGAAAAGTGGAGCAGCAGCCGCTTGCTGCTGCTTTTAGCTGCCGGAGAAGCGTCGTCCTGGCGGGGTGGTGCGGGGCGGGGCGGGGTGCGGCGGGGTCGAGAGGTCCTGCGCCGCGCTGCGGCCCGGACCCGGACGGCAGAGGCGGCACGGAGTTGTAAGGACTTTGATCGGGCTGGTTAATGAGGATGCGCCCTGGCCGGGGCGGGGCGGGGCGGGTCGCTCGGAGCGGAGGAGGGAGAGGCCTAACGATGGCGGAGGCGGGCCGGGCGACGTCTGCTTGGCGACAACCCCATCCGCGCCGGGGCCGAGGCCGGTCCGGGTAGGGACGTCCCGACCCCACCCGACCCGCAAACTGCGCTGGCGGACTGGTAATTTGCACCGACCGCAGAGCTGTTGCGCGCTACTGGCGAGGCGGGGCGGGGCGGGGTGTGTCGCTAGTGTCCTCGCCGCCCCGCCCCGCTCCGCCCCGCCCCGCGCGCCGAGGTCCAGCCATACATTACCCGCTTGTCGTGGGCCCCGCCGGGTGCCCTCTGGCCCCCGCCCCGCCCCCGCCCCGCCCCTCCTCCGTGCCCACCTGCGCCACTGCTCCGAGCGCTCGTCGTATCGCCTCGGACCTGGTCCCTATCATGCCTGCAATCTGCAGGACTCCGGTGTCTGGTCGTAGGGCGGCCCAGGGGGTCCCCGAGGGGTCCCCAAAGGGGGCCCTCCCGTCCCGTCCCTCCTCGTCCCTCCGCCCCGCCCCGCCCAGCGGGAGGCGGCAGGGAAAGGTCCCCGGTGTGTTGCGCTGCCGGTATGGGGCCCCGTCGCGGGAGGAGGCGGGGCGGGGCGGGGGTCTCCTGACTTTATGTGCGCGGGAAGGCTATATATACAGTATACGTCACGGTACCTCTCCCCGTGCTGATTTCCCTCTCTCCTCTGTGTTGCAGGACTGTCCGCGGAGCTGTTCTACGTGCGCGAGGGCGTCATCAACGAGTACGCGCTCAACTTCGTGGTGCCCGTGCCGGCGCACATCGACAGCCTGGCCTTCACCTGGCAGAGCCTCGGCCGACCGGTAGGTGTTCGGGAAAGGGCGGGGCGGGGCGGGGCCCAGAATGGACGCGTGGTGCGCCTGCCTCCAGGGACGCCGCCTGACGGACGGGCGGCGCGTGGTGACCGTGTCCTGGCGGGCGGTGCCGGCGGTGCTGGCGGGCTCGATTGGACAGTTGGAATGTCGGGGAGTGACAAGTTGGTTCGTCGCGTCCCCGCGCCGCGTCACGCCGGCCCCGCCTGCACGACAGGTGCCCCCCGGGGGGAGGGGGGGGCAAAAAGAAAGAGAGAGGGAGAGGGCACGCTCGGACTTCCAGCCATGCAGCCCGACCCGTCCAGGCCATGCAGGCCCAGACAAGGCTCGAATAAACATTTGCCTGTACTACTCGGCTCGGCTCGGCAGCTGTTTACCGGGTCGTGTCTCCCAGCATGCACCGCGCCTTGTCTCGTGTGTTTGCGCCCCCCCCCCCCACGGGACCCCCACAGGAGGGCCGTATATCCAGTAGAAGAAGTCGAGGCGCTGGAAGGTACAGATTGTGTGGTGTACCCGGGGGGGGGGGGGGGGGGTATGTGTGCCTTGTGGGAACTCGAGCCTATGGGGCTGTGTGCGACACGAGCAAAGTGAGCACAAACTTGTGACATGTCCTCGACATGTTTGCCTGGGACGACCAAGTCCGTGTCGTTCTGATTGGACGCGTCTCTGTCCCCGTCCCCGGCGCGGCCGCGGCGCCCAGTAGTCATCCCACTTGTTCCACCGTGGTGCACTAAGCAGATGATCAATTTAGCAGTTGGAACAAATGCGGGCATCACCACGGGTGGGGCTCGGACTCAGCCCGCCCCGCCCCGCCCTGCCCCGCGAGCACGCCGCGCGGGCGGGGCGGGGCAGGGCAGGCGCGTCTCTTCCCGGGAATGCACCGTGGCAGCCGTGATAAGGCGGCGTATCGCATCGCGCCCTGGATGACACGTGTTTGAGCGCAAACACTGACTACTGCTGATGATGGTGACGGCGGTGCTGACGGTGACCCTGCTCCTCTGCTTGCAGCTCCCCTACTCCGTGAGCGTGGACGTGAACAACCCCAAGGCGCTGCCCGCGCCGCGGCTCAACATGTCCGTGTCGGGCCACGTGCCCACGGCGCCCGAGACGTGGAGCGTGCTGCTGCCGTGCTCCGGGGACGTGGCCGCCGAGGTGGACGTGGTGCTGCGCGTCAACGTGACGCTCTCCAAGGACAACGTCAAGGCGCTCACGTTCCGCCGCCGCAAGATCTGCCTCAAAGGTAAGTAACGAGCAGACGACGCGACGCGACGCGCTGTTCGCGCATTAGTTTAGCCCTCGCGTTTCGATCTAAAATGTCTGTGTTTCTGCCCACAGCTGATCGTACGGTGGCCAGGCCCGGGGCGGTGCCGGGCGCGGCCGGAGGCGGCGGGGCCGGCGGGGCGAGCCTGGGGGCGGGGGCGGCGGCGGCGGGGACGGACCCGGAGCAGACGGCGGTGCCGCTGCCCACGGCGTCCGTGTTCTACATCGCGGTGGGCTGCGCCTGCCTGCTCATCGCCGTGCTCGTGACGGGGCTCACCATCTACTACACGCGCTCGCGCAAGCTGCGCCGCCAGGGCGACATGCTGCAGGAGTCGCGCCTCGGCTCGTCCAGCTCGTCGGCCCAGGGCCACGCCACCTTCCTGGCCGAGCCGGGCCTGCTGGCCGCGCCCGTCAACAACTGGACGGCCGCGTCGAGCTGCAAGTCGGGCAGCTACGCGTCGTTCCGCCGCCTGCCGGACCGGCTCGACAGGCTGCCGGCCTACACGTCGTGCTCGAGCGCCTACACGCCGCTGGACGAGCACGCGCCGCACTCGCGCTCGCCCGACCACCACGAGGACCTGCAGCAGCGCATCGCGCAGCTCACCATCCAGCGCTGCCGCGTGCGCCTGCGCAGCGTCGTGCTCGAGGGCACGTTCGGCCGCGTGTACCGCGGCTCGTACGCCGACGAGGAGGGCCTCGAGCAGGAGGTGCTCGTCAAGACGGTGACGGACCACGCGTCGCAGGTGCAGATCTCGCTGCTGCTGCAGGAGGGGATGGCCATGTACGGCGTGAGCCACAAGAACGTCATGTCCATCCTGGGCGTGTCGATCGAGGACCACACGGCGCCCTTCCTGCTCTACCCGCTCCGCAACCACCAGAACCTCAAGCGGTTCCTGCAGAAGTGCAAGCTGTGCCCCAAGGGCATCGCGCACTCGCTGACCACCCAGGAGGTGGTGGACATGGCGCTGCAGATCACCACCGGCATGCAGTACCTGCACCGGAAGAGGCTGCTGCACCGCGACCTCTCGGCTCGCAACTGTGTGTAAGTACTCACCTCGCGCTGTGCGCCCACCAGGCTGTGAAACTAGATCTTGGAGAGTGAATGATACTAAATATTCATTTTTTATTATATGTTTCTTGCAGTGTTGATGATAAACTCAGAGTGCAAATCACAGACAATGCGCTTGCCAGAGATCTGTTCCCTGCAGATTATCAATGCCTTGGCGACAATGAAAATAGGCCTGTGAAATGGCTGGCAATTGAAAGTCTTTCCCACAAGACATTTACTACAGCATCTGATGTGGTAAGTAGTTTTCTCTTTATTATTACTATTATTATTATTATTACATAAATTATCACAGCAGTATACCCTTTATTTAAATTGAACTGATCTTCAAGTTTGCTCTCTACAAAATTTTACTCAGTGGCAAATGTTTTCATTTTTCCAGTGGTCATTTGGAGTTCTTCTTTGGGAGCTCACCACTTTAGCCCAGCAGCCATATGTTGAGATTGATCCATTTGAGATGGAAGTCTACTTACGTGATGGATACAGATTAGCTCAGCCAGTTAATTGCCCTGACGAATTGTAAGTGAAAGAATCGAAATTTGATAAGAATTTATAATTTGTCCCAGAAAACAGTTCTAAATGTTTTATGTCCCTTTTCAGATTTGCTGTGATGGCTTATTGTTGGGCAATGAGTAGTGAAGAAAGACCAACTTTCCACCAACTCAATGCCTGCCTCCAGGAGTTTTACACTCAGTTAACTCGATATGTGTGATTGTGAATTCCTTTTGTTAAGTTTGACCTTAATGCAAATTGAGTTCTAAAAATATTGTGATATCGTTGGTGCACATCATTTACTGCAAGATTCAATTGTTCATTTTTATCTGAATACTCTAAAAATGTGTGCATTCAACAAAGTCATCAGTCCTTACTGTTAAATGTATAACTGTGCCAGAACTATATATCCATTAGAAAATGTGATCGTTATGTTATTTGTAAAATGTACAGATATAGTGTAAATATGAATGAAATCTATGTATATGAAATATTTATTATTATGTTGTATGTTAAGGAACAAAGTAACCTGTGATCTTAAAGTTAGATGTAGAGAGACTGCTAGATCAATCTGTATAACTAATGATTTTCCATTCACTCCAGCCAAAAATGATCATATTTCCGTAATATCTACTTAACTTTAGATGAATAATCAGGGCTATTTTTGGACCAAATCTACATATTAAATTTGAATTTTTGGTTGAGTGTTTGCTTTACAAGAGAAAATTTCTTATGTATTTTTCTTTTCTTCAAACTTATCTTAATCTTCTGCCTTTTACTTGTTCTTGTCAAGTGTTTACTGAAAGTAGGAAAGACCTGGTCATAACTGCCCTTACTAACTGCCATTGGACAATTCTGTTAGTAAGGTCAATGAGAAGTGTTTCAAACTTTCAAGTCATGCTTTATATTTTTAAGTACTATTTGTGCAATTTTTTTTTCTTCAATAGTGTCATTGTCACATATTGTCTTCAGGTCACATAAGTACTTTAAACTCTTTAAGCTTGCTGTAATAGTAAGTATTAAGTTAGAGTTTGATAACATTTTATTTTAGCTTACAAAGATCAGAATGTGTAAGACTGCAAACTGATACCGCAAAGTATTGACTTACTTGTAAGTATTTTCAAATTGTTCTTTGGCCCTCTGTGTACTTTTCTTGTTTTGTATTGTTTTTACTTGTGACAGTCAAAAAGGAAGACATTGACAGATTTATAAATCAGTATATATCCAAGACAATTCACATTTTGTTCTATGTATGTCAAAAGTTTTGTTTTTTCTTTAGGTTCAAATTTTTAAGTGTAAATATGTCGTATTGTATATTGCATTCAGATTTTTATACTGTGTACAGTGTATTTTTTTTTCCGCCTGTGAATTAAAATGGGATTCTAATTGATGCTCTGCATTTCCCTTTCTTCCTTACCTTAACAGTTAAAAAAAAAATTCTGTTCTGAATAAAATCGGGTGGCGATATTGTATGATCAACACCTGCGGGATTCTTTCTTATTTTTTTTTCGATGTACACGCTGGCTCTCGGGCAAATTCACCCTTGACGATCGGTCTAGGGGTACATTAGAGTACCCCTGACCCCATTATAGTAGAGCCGTAAAAAAAAATTAAAAAAAAAAAAAAAAAACGGCCGGGACTTGAACCAGCAAAACGTCTCGCCAGCCGAGATGATTTGGGACGGGGGGAAGGTGCGTTAACCATCTCGGCTGGCGGGACGCACACCGTTCGGCGGTGCGAACTGGAATCCCTATCTACCGGCCATTTTCAGCGCCAAGAGGCAAGAACGGAGTCGGAGCGGAAGTCGCCTCTGCCGGCCCCGTCCATGTTGTAGATAGGGATTCCAGTTCGCATCGCCGTGAGGTGTGCGTCCCGCCAGCCGAGATGGTTAACGCACCTTCCCCCCGTCCCAAATCATCTCGGCTGGCGAGACGTTTTGCTGGTTCAAGTCCCGGCCGTTTTTTTTTTTTTTAATTTTTTTTTTTACGGCTCTACTATAATGGGGTCAGGGGTACTCTAATGTACCCCTAGACCGATCGTCAAGGGTGAATTTGCCCGAGAGCCAGCGTGTACATCGAAAAAAAAATAAGAAAGAATCCCGCATCGTCTTCGAAAATCGCGGAAAAAAACGCTATTTTACCCGGAGGTCAGCAGGAGCGAGGAGGTAGCCTCTTGTGCAAGTGTGCGTTCTCCGGGTCCGGGTCGGCCACCAGATGGCGCCACCATACGTTGTTGTTTCGCGCTAGGCCTTGACAAGGCAGAGTCTATAGGGCCTAGTCCAAATTTCCTTCGCGCGGAGGGAAGTTTTTTCCCCAACCAACTCAAGATGCGCAACTTATGCGCACGAATTTTTCCTGTTGACATTGGCAAGCATTTCCTAAGTTCCATCGGCAACCACACTGGACTGGAGTTGGTTGGGAAACTAAGACCCACCTATCCACCAAACTTCGAAAATCTTGGACTTGGTTATTTGACGTTTCAATGTCAGAATCCTGAGCCAACGTCTTGTTAGCAATATAATATGGTTCCCTCATCATTAAGATGATCGAAACAAAAATTCGTGCGCATAGGTAACGCGCCGAGAATTGGTCGAGGACGAAAATGCCCAACCGGGAAAGAGTACTTGGACAAGGCCCTATAGGCTCTGCCTTGTCGAGGCCTAGCGCGCAACAACATCGCATGGTGGCGCCATCTGTCGGCCGACCTGAAACCGGAGAATGCACACTTGCAGAGGAGGCTACCTCCTCGCTCCTGCTGACCTCCGGGTAGAATCGCGTATTTTTTCACGTTTTTCTCGCGTTCTTCGAAGATGATGCGGGAGCGTTACCGCGGTCCGCCAACAGATGGCGTTTCAGGGTGGCGCCATCTGTTGGCCGACGCGGAAACGGCTTCCGCAGCGCCTTCAAAAATCGCGAAAAAAACGCGATTTTACCCGGAGGTCAGCAGGAGCGAGGAGGTAGCCTCTTGTTCAAGTGTGCATTCTCCGGTTCCAGGTCAGCCAACAGATGGCGCCACTATGCGTTGTTGTTTCGCGCTAGGCCTTGACAAGGCAGAGTCTATAGGGCCTAGTCCAAATTTCCTTCGCGCGGAGGGAAGTTTTTTCCCCAACCAACTCAAGATGCGCAACTTATGCGCACGAATTTTTCTTGTTGACATTGGCAAGCATTTCCTAAGTTTCATCGGCAAACACACTGGACTGGAGTTGGTTGTGAATCTAAGACCCACCCTTCCACCAAACTTCGAAAAACTTGGATTTGGTTTTTTGACGTTTCAATGTCAGAATCGAGAGCCAACGTCTTGGTAGCAATATAATATGGTTCCCTCATCATTTAGATGATCGAAACAAAAATTCGTGCGCATAAGTTACGCGCCGAGAGTTGGTCGAGGAAGAAAATTCCTAACCGGGCGAGGCGTACTTGGACTAGGGGCCCTATAGGCTCTGCCTTGTCGAGGCCTAGCGCGCAACAATATCGCATGGTGGCGCCATCTGTCGGCCGACCTGGAACCGGAGAATGCACACTTGCACAGGAGGCTACCTCCTCGCTCCTGCTGACCTCCGGGTAGAATCGCGTTTTTTTTTTTCGCGTTTCTCGCAAAGACGAGGCAGGAGCGTTTATCGGGTCGGCCGATAGATGGCGTTTCCGGGTGTCGGAGCGGAGGTCGCGTTTGCCGGCCCCGTCCATGCGGTAGATAGGGATTCCAGTTCGCACCGCCGCAAGGTGTGCGTCACGACAGCCTAGTGGTATCGCCCTTGCCCCCCGTCCCAATACCAACTAGGCTGTCGAGACGTTTTGCGGATTCGATCCCGACCGGTTCTTCTTTTTTTTTTTTTTCGATGTAAACGCTGGCTCTCGGACAAAGTAACGCTCGGAGATCGGTCTAGGGATACATTAGAGTGCCCCTGCCCACCTCAATCATATTGGAGGAGTTTAAAAAAAAAAAAAAAAAATACGGGCGAGACTTGAACCTGCAAAACGTCTCGCCAGCCGAGATGATTTGGGACGGGGGGAAGGTGCGTTAACCATCTCGGCTGGCGGGACGCACACCGTTCGGCGGTGCGAACTGGAATCCCTATCTACCGGCCATTTTCGGCGCCAAGGGGCATGAACGGAGTTGGAGCGGAAGTCGCCTCTGCCGGGCCCGTCCATGAGGTAGATAGGGATTCCAGTTCGCACCGCCGAACGGTGTGCGTCCCGCCAGCCGAGATGGTTAACGCACCTTCCCCCCGTCCCAAATCATCTCGGCTGGCGAGACGTTTTGCAGGTTCAAGTCTCGCCCGTATTTTTTTTTTTTTTTTTTTAAACTCCTTTAACATGACTGAGGTGGGCAGGGACACTCTAATGTATCCCTAGACCGTTCTCCGAGGGTTACTTTGTCCGAGAGCCAGCGTTTACAACGAAAAAAAAAAGGAAGAACCGGTCGGGATCGAATCCGCAAAACGTCTCGACAGCCTAGTTGGTATTGGGACGGGGGGCAAGGGCGATACCACTAGGCTGTCGTGACGCACACCTTGCGGCGGTGCGAACTGGAATCCCTATCTACCTCATGGACGGGGCCGGCAAACGCGACCTCCGCTCCGCCACCCTGAAACGCCATCTGTTGGCCGGCCGCGGTAACGCTCCCGCATCATCTTCGAAGAACGCGAAAAAAACGCGAAAAAACGCGATTTTACCCGGAGGTCAGCAGGAGCGAGGAGGTAGCCTCTTGTACAAGTGTGCATTCTCCGGTTCCAGGTCGGCCAACAGATGGCGCCACTATGCGTTGTTGTTGCGCGCTAGGCCTCGACAAGGCAGAGCCTATAGGGCCTAGTCCGAGTTTTCTTCGCGCGTAGGGAACCTTTTCCCCTAACCAACTCTAGATGCGTAACTTATGCACACGAATTTTTCTTCTTGAAATTGGCAAGCATTTTCTGAGTTTCATCGGCAAACACACTGGACTTGAGTTGATGGGAAACTAAGACCTACCTTTCCACCATACTTAGAAAATCTTGGACTTCGTTATTTGATGTTTCAACGTCAGAATCGAGAGCCAACGTATTGTTTACAATATTATATGGTTCCATCATCATTTAGTTGATAGAAATAAAAATTCGCGCGCACAAGTTGCGCGGCGAGAGATGGTTGAGGTCGAAAATTTCCAACCGGGGAAAGGAAACTTGGACTAGGCCACGGTCTCCTCCTCCTCGTGAGGGAATGCTTACAGTACTTATGCGCGAGTATGTTTTAAGAGCATCGCGCGCACAACAACGCTGGGTGAGGTCAAAGCGCCATCTAGCGGCCGTGACGTGATGTGAGCCTCAAACCAACCTTCATGATGGATAATGAGCGTGATGGGTAGCGTCGCGCGGGTCATTGTGGGGCCACCATTAGGGGCTGATTTTCTCACTAACGAAGTTGGTTGGGAAAATTGTATAAACGCAAAGGCCTTATATTCTGTGTTCTGTGATAAATATGCACTGGTTTGAAGATCTTACACTGCACATCTAATCTCTTACTATTGGTAGAGTTGTAAAGAACGAGTGCCCATTTTACCACAAGAGTAATTTTGTGTTTTCTTCTCCCTTGTTTCTTTTTTTTTCTTTTTTTGATATAAACGCTAGCGCTTGGTCTATTCCTAAAGAGATAACCTCTAGCCCCTGAGTGCGGAGTGTAGGTTCGCACAAAAACCGGGGTAGGCCTACGCCACGCCTCGCCACGCCCCCGGTCCAGCGCCCCAAAGAGACACCCTTCTGTCCTGTCCTCTCCGCGGGACCGCGCCGCCGTGATTGGCGCCGTCACGTCCGTCCCCCTCCTCCCCGCGTCATTAGTCTGCAGTAATTTCCTCATTTTCACACGCGACGGAGCACTGCACGAGATCAAAGATATCTCTCTGAGTCCTGCCACCCTCTCCACGACAACCCTCCTTCGCTCGTCCCTAGAGACTCGCGGCGCGGCCTCCCCAAGGGGGTGGCGCGACGGTCCTGCTGCTCTTCCTCACGAACTTGGCTCGTCGGCGTAGTAACTTCAGTTCCACTGGAACCCCAGGTCACCAGAACGGCAGCATTTTTCTTGGGATGCTGGCTACTACAAGAAGACCGTATTATCACGCCGCATGTGTCCTGACTCCAAAGTTGTGACTACAATACCTGCGCGCCCTCGCATTTACTGTACTAAAGTAATGCTTCAAGATTTACACGCACTAATAACTTATCCCAGTTAAGCATTTTAAGATGGAAAAGGTTGCATTCAAAATGACTCGGTAATTTATGTACCACAGAAACATACAGCAATACATTCGATAAATAAAAAATTGATAAAATTGACTAGTGTTCGAAAACGACGCCTTTGGTTTCCGTGCGTATTGTAGCAAAGCGGGCGAACGGGTAAACCTGCAGATTCAGCGATCCTGCATGCATAGCCGCTGGCAAAGTGGCGCAGCGCTCTCAGCAACTCTTTGGTTTTTGTCCAGCCTATCGGCGACGCCGCTGTCACTGTCGCGCCCCTCGGAGCACTGCACTGCGCACTCTGTGCGGGTAACGGTCCACGATGCTCCAAGTGCCGCGGGGACGCCTCGCCTCACGGCGCGGAAGGCGTCGCGACGCTCCCGTCAGTCTTGGGGGCCGGTGGGGAGGCGCCGCGCCCGGGGCCCCCGGGGCTCAGGCCGCGCGGGCCGCGGCGAGCGCCGGCAGCGCCAGGGCCAGGGCGACCAGCGCGGCCAGGTGCGGCCCGCGCAGCCGGTGCGCGCCCCCGCACTGGGTGATGTTCCGCTCGGCCGCGTGCTCGCGGTAGCAGGCCGACGAGGGGCGGCGGCGGGGCCACAGCAGGCCCTGCTTCCTGAACACGGGGTCCTCGCTGCGGCCGACGGCCTCCCAGGGCTCCGTCGAGAACGGTTCCAGCTGCTCCAGCGTGGGGCAGGTGCTCAGCGCCGTCAAGAGCACCAGGTTGGTGCCCGGCACGGCGGCGGCGGCGAACGACCTGCGCGGCAGGAGACACGCGGCGTGAGCGAGGACCGCGAGGTCTGCATGGCGGGGCGGGGCGGGGAGCGGGGTCCAACTCACCGCTTGTCGCAGCTGAGCGGCGGCAGGGGCTGGCGGTGGTGCAGCCCCAGACCGGGGCCGAGGCGGTGCAGGTCCACCTTCATGTCGCACAGCTGCAGGGTCGTCTTGTTGACTCGGATCGGCTTGAGCGCCTCGCGCAGCGCCGTCTTGTACTCCGGCGTGGTCGGGGCGTCTGCAGACACTAACAAGAAGCTCAGAAAAACGCCGAGTCCAATAAACGTCTCGTTTGCACGACCAGTATTGGTTCGAGGACGTACATCCGGCGATGCCGGGCGCGCCGAGCAGCCAGGCGGCCGCCGGGGCGAGCCCCAGGCCGAGGCCGTGCTGAGCACCCATGCCCGCGTGCTGCTGGCGCCACCACAGGGCGGCCAGCGCGGCCCCCGCACCGAACCAGTGAGTCCCGCCGGCTGGGGTCACGGGCGCGGCCTGCCAGGCAGAAAAAGTTTGTGGGTGGGTGGGAAACCAGGTGCGAAAAGAGGAAAAGTCTCGACTTGGCGTTTCAGGCTGCCATGAAGGCTGCAACCCATGCGGCGTGGGTGCCAGATGGGTGGCCTACCCTCCAGGCGCCCGGCCGGGGAGAGCAATACTCACGGACGACGCGGCGGGGCGGCGGCACACGCCCTGATAATCGGACACGGTGACGCGCTGGAAGACCTTGGCGGCCTCGAGGCGCACCATGAGGTCGCCGTTGACGCGGGTCAGTGGCCGGCCGGCTTGCAAGCCCGACTCGTCCGCCACCACGATGCCGTGCTCGTCCACCAGGTAGCAGTCCAGCTCCTCGGAGGCGCAGGTGTCGCCACAGCGCTCTGCCGTCCCGCGGCACTAAAGTCAGAGAAAATGAAATACTGTATATTCTTGGCGTTCGAAAAACTAGGACACATCCCTTTGCAACTTTCTACCGATTCTGAGCAATAATTACATACGTCGAGTATCCCGACGATCCTCTCGAAAAAGGACTGCAGCGTTCCTTGCGGAAAGCGGAAGCCCGCGACGGCCGCGGGCGCTTTCTTCTTGAAGACGGCCGCGGTCATGGTCACCTGCCGCACACTCACCTCCTCCAGCGTCTCCTGCGGCATTGGTTAGACGGAGTTTTGTTTTGGGCGTTTTGAAGCCTAGGCAACAACATATCGAAAGCATCCAGACATTTTTTGTGCACCTACAAAGTCAGTGAGGTTCGGGGCCGGCCTGCCATTCCAGTGGTCCGCGAGCCCCGCCCTACGCGCCGACCAGGGGTCGTCCGGGTTGTAGGCGGCGTTGTACTCGCTGTACACGTCGGCGCCGGGCTCGTCCACCAGCGGCACGCTCACGACCCAGTGGTCCACCTGGTCGAGCTGGTAGCCCGCGCCCGAGCCCGGCTGGTGCGCGGTGGCCGCGGCCGCCGCCGACTCCACGGCGCGGCGGTACCAGACCTCGTCCGGGCCGCGCGAGAGCTCCATCTGCTTGACGTGGAGGTCACTGCGAGCAAAAAGTCAGTAGATTGAACTTTGACACGTGTCGAACAAAGTTCATCGCAGCTGCAGCAGCGTCAAACAAGAACCCACTCACCTGGTGTCTCGCACCACGGTATTCTTCGCCATGGTGACCCATCGCGTGAGCCCGCTGTGCGTCGCCATGAAGGCCATGGACACGGCGCCCTGCTGCCACCTGCGAGGCACGTCCGAGCGTCAGCGAGATAAGTAGGCAAAGATTGCCCACGATACGATACACTTCCGGGGGGCAGAAGAGGCGTGTCGGGGAGTCGGGAGCAATGTCCTTTGCCTACTTATCGGCCTTACCTCTTGTCGGCCGAGGCGTCCCTGCTGACCTGCGCGTACCACGACTTGGTCCAGTCCACGTCGAGCGCGAGGGCGGCGGCCAGGCTGGTGTCGGCGCAGCCGGCGTGGGCCGCGCCCTCGCAGCGCGGGCACCGGCCGCGGCCCGCCCCCGCTTGCTGCAGGCCGCGCGCGAACACCCCGCGGCTGTGCAGCCCCTGGCGGCCCGGCAGCCCGCAGCACGGGCAGTAGTGCCAGCCGGGGTGCACGGCCCAGTTGCGCTCCGCCGCCAGCGCGGCCACCAGCTTGTCCACCGAGCCGGCGCCGTCCACGCGGTGGGCGCCGTAGTCCTCCGGCACGGCCATCACCATGCTGTAGGGGGTCTCGGGCACGCCCTGGAAGTGGTAGCGCCGGTTCCACCGGGACACGCGGTGCTGCGGGCAGGACAGGACAGGGCCGTTCAGTCAGGCACTCCTCTCCAGGACACGTCCTCTGCTGGCGCACTGGGCGTACCGCGCCATGCTCGCCGCTTACCCAGTTGTCGTACACCTGCCTGACGGACAGCACCACCGACCCCGTAGTTTGGTTTATGACGAGCTCTCGCAACTGTAACAGGAGAGATTATCCCGCGCCGATTCGAAAGGGAGCGCGGAGGCCAAAAACCCGCCTACCTCTTTCATGGACTTGCTCATGTTCCTCAGATACGGCACGTCCTCCTGCTCCAACTCGGTCATGTCCACGCTGTTATAGCCGGGCTTTAAGATGCCGTTGAACTACAAATAAAATGCAACGGTCAAATAACAAACAATTAAGCCTATAAAACAAAATGATTTCCCTCCTCGTTGGCTACGAACCCTCGGTCGCATTTCCGGGTGGAACACGACCAGTCCGTTGTTGGTGACCATGAAGACGTACGCATTGACGCCCACCTTGTGGTGTGGGATCAGCCGCTTGATCTGGGCGATTGGTATGTCTATCCCCGCCACACCGAGGATGTCGCCGTTCCTGACCTACACATTTTCAAGCGTTGATAAAAGTGTATTTTCAATGAATTTTCCAGAGAACTTAATTTGGCTAAGAATTTTCAGAGTCCGTTATGTCATGTCTCTGCGACATAGTTTACACCCCTTACCCCTTCCCGGGTGAGGTTCCGCACCGGGACCGACACGGTTATCACAAACTCCTCCTGCTGGCCGAGCTGCTTGTCGACGAGCTGCGCGCCGCCGCGCGGTCGTGGGGCAGAAACCAGACGAATGTAAACAACCAACATTTCACTGCCTACTCAAGTTTACTCAAAGGAGTGCTGTGAAATTTGCCAGGGCCTGCCGGGCGGGGCCGGGGCCGGGGCGGTGGCGGGGCCCTTACCGGCAGGTGGTAGTTAGGGTGCGTGTGCATCTGGGTGTGCTTGAAGCAGAAGGGCGTGATCCTGCGCAGCTGCTCGTCGTGCTCCATGGCCGTCCAGAGCTTGTCCGTGATGCCGGGCACCGTCACGTCCGCGTACACGTGCGTCCAGTGCACCGGGTGCTGGCCCGCCAGCACCATCGGCCGCGACATGACCGGCATGTACTGGATGGTGTCTCCGGAGCCGTACTTCCAGATCTTCATGTGCCACCCTGCGCGAGAGAACAGGACAGTCACTGGGCGCGTCTGGCGGAGGAAGCACTGGAGGACCAAGTGCACGAATGTGGCTCAGTCTCAGGTGAGTGATTTCGTTCACGCACTTGTAGGTGAGCGAGGGCCGCACACATTGCAAACCTCAGCCATTTCCACAAGTACAGGTGCGCGAATGGCAGCATTCGCTCACCTCCAAGTGTGTGAGTAACTTGTCGCACGTTAACAAATGTGTCCAAAAAAAAATTCATTCACATGCAAGTGAGCGACACGACACTCGTTCACGGACTCACCCATGTTGGCGCACGCCATCCACTGCGCCTCGCGCGCCGCGCCGTGCGCCGGCTCCTCCACGACGAACGTGAAGACGCGCGCGTGCGTCTGGCCGGGGCTGTCCAGCTCGAGGCGGTTGTGCAGGCGGAACAGCTCCTCCTCGTGCTCCGGCACCAGGTCCGTCACCAGCATCACCGCCTGGTTGCAGGCCGCGCCCAGGGACTGCCGCCGGTACTGCAACCACCAGGACATCCAGAGCCAAGTTCAGAGGGAGAGTGCGGGGAGGCTGCGAGCCGAGCAGGCGCGGCGGTATACACGCACTTTTTCCAGGAGGTGGAAGGCCGCCGTCAGGGCCAGAGACAGGTTGGCGGGGCCTTTGGGAGTCACCTCCAGCAGGGCGTGCTGGAGCTCACGCACGTACGACGAGGTGGCCTGGAAGACATGGAGCGGGCCGTGAGTGCTCGCGGTGTTACATCGCGATATAATGAAGAAAGATTCAGTGTTTGAAGTTGTAAGAATGCTGACCGGGATGAGCGTGAGGTTGAGGCCCGGCACGAGCGGGAGCACGGTGTCGTTGTACAGCAGCACGCTCACGAAGTCGTCCGGGCCCAGCGTGTCCAGCAGCATGCGCACCACCAGCTTGGTGAGCAGCGACGGCTCCGTCATGCTGATGGAGCCCGAGTTGTCCAGCAGGATGACCATGTCCTTGGGGCTCATGGCCGCGCCCAGGTACCACGGCCGCAGGCGCGCGTCGAAGAAGTCCTCGTTGTACGGCGTGCCCCACTCGGACGCTGTGAGGCGAGCAGGTGGCCGGGCCCCGGCGGCGGGAGAGGAAGAACAAATAGACGCGTGCGGACGACCAATCACGACGAGCAAGCACGGCTCGGCCCGCGCCGGGCAGCATAGGCAGCCCGCTCCACCGCCCTGATCCCTGCTGCTGCTGCCACTCACCTGGGTACTGGCGCATTACGCCCGAGTAGTGGGCGAAAAACTGCCAGGAGGTGGTCTTGTCCTTGTCCATGTTCCTGATGAAGACGTCGTCCAGGCCGCTGGTGAGCTTGATGACCCGCAGCACGTCGGCTCCGCCCGAGTTCAGGTACGCGGTCATGTCCTCCGGCGGTTCGGCCGTTGACAGCGCGAAGGCTGCAACCCGAAAAGGGTAAATGATTCAGAAAGAAAAAATACAAGCGCACTTAAGCGGCACGATGTCAGGTAACTTTAGGGGCCGGGGGAATTACAAAATTTTGGCCAAATTCGAAGGGTAAAAAACAAACAGAAAATGCACCGAAATGCCAGACAGAATTCTAATTTTGGTGCCGATTACATCGGTTTTTATGGACTTTACTGACTTGATTCTTGTGAATTTGGTCCAAATACCGGCCGTGGACTTACTGCCGTCGTTAACGTTGGCGGGAACATGCACCGCGCTGAGGGAGTCGTTGATGAGGCCCCCGCCGGAGAAGAAGTCGCTGTGCTCGAGCCAGGGCTTGTTGGTGGGCTGCTGGGTGGGCGCCGGGGTGGTGAAGGGCGACGGCGTGGTGGTGGTGGGCGTGCCGCACAGCAAGCGGCACTTCTTCGCCTTCTTCGGCTCGGGCGGCGGCGGCGGCCCCTCCGTGGCCTCCCTCTCCTTGACGCCGATGTACTCCTGGCGCACCTCGATGTTCATCGAGCGCAGCGGCGTCCGGCCCAGCTCCTCGGCGGCCTGCCGGATGTCCTGGACCTGCTCGACCCGCACCTGCATCAGGTCCTGCACGCGCCTCACCACGCCGTCCAGCAGGGTCGTCGCGTTGCGCACCGTCACCGTCGCCTTGTTGAACGTCTGGCAGACAGAGAGTTGCAGGCGGTGAGGAGACGGGGCCGAGTGCCGAGGTTTACGGTGTTAAAATGGAGAAACGTTAAAACGACTTACGTCGTGCACGTGTTTGATCCGTGTCACGGAGCTGGCGAACTCGGCGAGCTTCTCTCCCAGTTTCTCAGCCCAATTCTGCACCCTGCAAGACGACCGTCCGGGTCAGCAGAATCACAAACGGCAGGAGGAAAGCACATTGCCGCAGAGCAGACACGACACACGGGTACTCACACGGCGTGCTGGCCCTCGAGCACGGGGTGCTTGGGCTGCCTGGCAGCCAGGGCCACGGCGAGGGTGAGGACGACGACGACGTTGCAGAGAGCGACGCCGACGGCGCGCCCCATGACAGCATCCCCGACGCGTCGCCAGGTCCACGATGCTCCGCGATGCGTTGTCGAGTGACGCGATGAGTCGGGGAGCAGAGTGGGGCGGCGCCCCCCGCGGTCCTGCGGGTCCTGCGGGGCGGGGCGGCGCAGCCCTATCGACCCCCGCGGGCGGCTCGGGGCGGGACGGCCCCCGCGGCGCCGCTGCCTCCGGCGCCACCCTGGCGCCAACTGGACCGCCGCGCCGCCACGCCGGCGCCCCACCCGGGCCCGGCCCGGCCCGACCCCACCCCTCTCTGCGTACGGCCCGGCCCCAGCACGCTACTGCCGCGGCGCGGCGCGGCGCTGCGGAGGGCCCCCCGCGGCCCGCGGGAGCGGCAGCCCCAGCAGCCCCACCTGAGCAGCCACGCTCCGCCCCGCCCCGCGCTCACGGTCGGGCGGACTTACGCGCGGCGCGGATGATAGAGGCGAGTGGTGGTACTGGGCGGTAGTAGGGCGCTCCGTATGGCGCTCAGTGCCGGTCATGGTCAACACGCACGTGTCCCTCTATCTCACAGCGAGACAGGACAGATGCCGCGCGGGGCTGGGGAGAGAGATACCGCAGGATTGTGGCGCTGGCGCGCTCCGCCCCCGGCCCGGCCCGGCCCGGCCCGCCACATGTGTGGGTCTAACCCAACCCCCGCCCCCCACCCCGACGGCCTCCCCTAACGCCAAACTCACTTGGGAAAGACGCCCCACTGATGTCCTCTGCTCCTCCCAGCCCGAGCGCCGTACTTAGCGTCACTCACCACTCAACGGCGACGGGCGGTACTACGTGACAGCCCACCCCGCCTCGCTCGAAAATCCTTCCAGCATCTTCCACACCGCACCCCGCGGCGGGGCGGGGCGGGGCGGGGCGGGGCGGGGCGGGGCGGACCCGGCTGGCTGTCCCTCTGGGGTGCGACAGAGATGAGAGACGCATCTGCATAACTACCTGATGAGCCGCGGCGTCATCCAAGGTCAGAGGTGACGGTGACGACGTTCTGCCCGCTCCGCTCCGCCCCTTAGCCCAGAGGTGAGCCGGGCTCCGGGCCTGGCAGGCGGGGCGGGGCGGAGCGAGCGCACCCCTAACGCCCCCGATAACCCGATCGAGGACTTAATATGCTGCCCCTCCCCTCCCCTCCGCGTCCACCTCCCCTCCCCGCCGACATCTCATCGTGTTCCAATATTGAAAGAAAGGCAGAGGAGAGCGAAGGGCTGGGCTAGAGCGACCTACTTCAACACCCCACCGCCATCCCCCGCCCGGCTATGCGGCAAGGGCGGCAAGCCCCCCCCCCCCCTTCCCAACTCTACCATATCATTTGCTGTCCACCAGGTCCGGGGAGGGTGGCGGTGACGATGCCGCCCCCGTCCCACCCTCCGGGGCCGAGGGGGCGCTTACACCGAGTCGGGCTGCTAACTTATTGTGAGAGCATTAATAGAGCGTTTGGGGTCAGCAGGGCGCGTAGGCTTTGCTACACGAAGCGATTAAGTAATGCGATCAAGACGCCATGCCCCATCCACACTCACACTCCACACACACACAGGGTGTTTCGTGCATAAATTGTTACTAATTAAGCGTGTCGCTCTTTTTAGAAGAGACATATGTTTTCTTATGCGTCTACGAGGGATGGAAAGTTCGATCAAAGATTAATTGATTAATCGAACAAAACTGTTAACTGCTACAAATTAATCGACGAAACCAGGACTTTTACTAAGAGAAATTCGATCAAATTAATTGATTAATCGAATAAATTGTCTAATCGATGGTCAATTAATCGAACAAAAACTTTAACTTACCATCCCTAGCGTCTACTACGGTTGAATCATTTGCGTGAAGTTCAGTCCATTTTGACGTAAGAAAACTAAATCCCAACGGATACAATTGTGAGTTTGCAGCGCATAGGTTGTTAAAAGAACTTTTCTCGGCATTAAGAAAACCAAAAGGAGATTTTTGCGAACTTTCTATAAACAATCGGCGCTTCAAGGAGTGGTTGAACGCAATACGTAAACAGTTGACTTACCCTGACGTGAAGTAGTACGTACCGCTGGCGGTTCGTAATTTCGAGTCAATATACCTAAAAGTGTCGACAACATGCGAATGATATTACGTGCACATTTATATCCCATACAGTGCCTTTTAAAAACGTAACCAGCGTACTACACAGTTTGATTTGATATAAAACAAAAACTAAGGTGTTGTTATCATTTATGTCGAAGGTACAAACGACGAAGAACAAAAGCTTCGTTTTAAATGTTGTCTACCCTGTACGAATTTCAGACTTTGGGAATGTTTTGGTTTTGATTCAGAATTTAGATGCAAAGCCGGGTTACTTTCAAGAAATCAAAGAAAAAAATTGAGTTTTTCTGGAAAATGGGAATTTCGACGTGAGAAATAGGTTGTCTATACTCTACACGGTTAATGTCTTTACATGATATGCTGCACATCTTAGTTTTCAAATTCAATATTACCTAACCTTCATTTACCACATCTACGTCCCGTAATTTTAATTATAATGTATGAATTATTGTTTTAGGAAGGAATTCACTTGCCTATTGCTGATCCGAGTTCTCCACCCGCTGTCTCTGCTACTTCCACTATGGACGACACAATTAAAGCCCGATCTTTTCTCAGAGAGAGATTCATCCGTGCTATGTTAGCTATGAATGGTAAAACAATGTGTGCTGTGTGTAGTGAAAAAGACAAGCAAAGTTGCCCTGGACCTTTCATTTGTATCATTCATTTTCTTATTCTTGTCAAATTTTTAGGTAAAAATGCTGAGTTTCACATGTATGAAAACACCAATGTCAAGGCTGAATTTGGTAGCTGTGATCGTGAATTTGTAAATATTTATGTTAAAAATCTCCAAACACCTCTTGGTCTTATAGGTGATGCATTATTAAGGACAAATGATATTGATAGAATTCATATAAGTGATATCAATCCTAGTGTTTAATGGTGGCTAATCAAAAATAAATAATTTTTTTCTATCAACCCAATTTCTGTTTCTCAATTTCCTTTAACAAAATCTACTACAGAAGAACAGCTAATGTGAATTTGAGGAAGCAACAGGAAGTTTGCTCAGATGGCATTGAGCAAGCTTAACTGGACAAAATGTGTTGTGCTTATACAAAGAAAGCTCTCAAAATTACACTATTAAAAACATAGCTGGAATATTGCAGCCACAATAACAGCTATCCTCCTTTCTTTCCCCTTTACTGATGCAATATCAAATATTGTTTCCTTAAGTCAGTTGACCCTCCATAGAAGGATGTGATCTAGGGTAATCTGTTCAACTGCTGCAAAAATTGTGTCACTCAACTAAGGACAAGACTTCCAAATGAGGCAAAAATGCAAAAGAATTTTATAATAGGCTCCTTTAATTCCCAACAAATACAGTTTATTCAACTTCACCAGCCTCAATCTTCTTGAGCCATTCAGCCTTTGCGTTGGCAACCTTGCCCTGTCTCTGCTCGCGGGTGAGTTTCTTGTCGGTCCATCTCTTCTTGGGATGCTCCTTCTTGACCACGACCTTGCGGGCAGGGTTGGCTCTGATGGCATCATGAGCCTTCTTGTACAGACCCTCAACCTGAAAGAGAACAAAATGTTTACTGCTATATTTAAATGCTTTCATTCATGAAAATGGTTAGGTGATTTAAAACACTTACACTATCAGCATTAATGCCAAGCTTGATGTACTGTGAGAACTGGCGTTTGTAGGCCTCATCATCTTCCTCAGCGAGTTGGCGCATGTACTCGGCAACGTGCTGGCCAAAGATATGTTGGCGGTGGACATCGGCATTGAATTCCTTGGATTCAGAATCAAAACCGGGGAACCTCTTGGTGCTAGAGAAAAGAAAATATATACATGACATTGAATTGAGAATACATGGAAAGTTAATCAGCCTGTTGGGAGTTAGTTTAAAAACCTACCTGTGAGGAATATTTAAACCACCATCGACAGCTCCCTTCATGGCACCGAATACTCTGGCACCAGTGCTGGTCCTCATGAGACCAACATCAAGGTAACACCTAAAAGCTCCAGGTCCATCTTCGACAGCTTCTACATTGAACTCCTCACCAGTAACTTCGGTGGTACCTACATAAAGTTTATCCAGACCAAGCTGGGACAGAAGCTGAAAAAGGGCAGACAAAATTCAAAATGAGACGGGTGACAAAGGCATAGCAAAAATTAACCAGAGAAGTGGAACAAAACTTACTCTGCGGGCAAGGAGGAGACCTGTGCAGTACGCGGCAGCGTAGTTGGTGAGGCCAACCTTGATGCCATACTGAGGGAGTTCGTGAGCATAGGCAGCACACAGAATCCTGTCACCCTCGATTCTAGAGTAAGCAACCTGAACATAAAGAGTAGTTGGCAAACAATGTCGAATAAAAAAAATTACACACATCAAATAGGGTGCCAACAGATGTTATGATTCAGTTAGGAAACACATACCTGGCAGGTAATGTCGCGGTTGGAGAATCGAACAACCAGACGATATTTAGGGGTGTTGTATTTATTCTTGTCCTGGGCGATCAGACGCTTGCGGGCGAAGTAGTCAGTCTTTCCTTCGCGACGCCTCTTGAACTTAACCTGGTACCTCTTGAAGTACTGCTTATTCTTCACAACTTTCACGAACCCCTAGGACCAAAAGAGCGGTTATAATTAGATAGTGTGCCTAAAACGATATGATATCAATGTAAAAGATTGGTCTTGGAACAACGCCGGCTGCAGCTACACCAGTAACGACCTAACCTTAACCCTTAGTAAACATTCACAGCAATCTCCAATGCGAGTTAAAACAATAACCCATAACAAAAATCATACAACTTTCAGGTCCCCGGTAGACGAGATAAATCAACAAGACCTCAAATTTTGTAATATTAATTGCAAAAGAAAGTGTGAACCCTATACCCATGCACGCTTGTTGGCAAGGCGGCCGCCAATAGATATCTTTTCGCATCGAAATATTTACAAAAGCAAATGTTGCAATAATACTTTATAATCAATATTGACACTGTTCTGATTCAGTTTGGAGAACCCGATAATATCGATCACTCACCATTTTGGATAAATTAACGCGACAAAACTGGGGTTACACGTCGACCGTATAACCCAGTCGGGTAAAAGAGATGGCCAGGAAGTGCCCTGTAGCTATATGGAGAAGCGGAAGATAAACGTAAGCTCGACGGCGGATCAGGTTTGCCAACAGTAGGGAATTTTCTGTAGCAGCAGCAGCTTCTCTAGCCCATTTTCAATCTGCAAAAGATTAAAAATATTAATTTAACGCAAATTTAGATTGATATAGGACTGCGTGAATAAAATAGTATGACTTTGTGCTCTTACACATTTTGATAGCTGTCTGCTGTCTGCTAAACAAGCCCCGGTGGTAAAATTCTAATGCTCTATTAATATACAATAATTCTGAATTATATGATTTTAATTGGAGTACAATATAAATAAATAACTTCATCTACTCTGTCCTTTTTATAATTTTTAATGTATGTACGCTGAAAAACAGTCGTGGGAAAAATAGTGGTACACATGGTGTAACCCGGAAAAATACGAGAAGACAAAAAAGACGTTTAACAGCAACAAATATGGCGACTCGGTATTTGGAAGCCTAAGAAAGTTTCCAATACCAAAGTTCTGTTTTTCTCTAGTGTTTTTAATTAATTAAAGTCGGTTCAGAATGCCGGCTCTAGAAGTGGGCTTCGCTCCGCCAACGGAGGCCCCTGAACCTCCTCAAGTTCAGCCTTCTCCGGCTGTTGTGGGTATTATCTACCCGCCTCCTGAGGTTAGGAGTATCCTTAACCAGCTATAATTTTCTTTTCTTTATTTGAATATATTATGTTCTTTGTAATATTACATTAAGTTTAATTAACCTCTTATCGTGATCACTTTTCAAATTTCTAAAAGAGCACTTACTTTAACCTTTGGATTATGTCGTTGGAATATGTTATACAGTCATGAGATCATCTTGACACTTGTTTCATACCATGTATCAGTTAGCTGCTGCACTGTAGAGTCTATATTTTCAGGTAACTTCATTGATTGATTTTGTATCTTCCTTAATATCGGAAACACAGACATCGTTGACAAGACAGCTAGTTTTGTCGCAAGAAATGGGCCAGAATTTGAAGCCAGAATTCGCGATAATGAGCAGGGCAATCCCAAATTTAATTTTCTTAATTTTGGTGACCCCTATCATGCTTATTACCAGCACAAAGTCAAGGATATAAGGGAAGGAAAAGGTAATCTCAGTTAACTGTTAGTCTCTAAGCAAGTACACTTGTTAATCTGAATTAGAAAATTGAAGTCTAATCAAATTTTGCAGGTCAAGACCAATCTGGCACTGTCCCACCAGGGACTGCACCCCCTTCAAAAACAGTTGCTTCTGTCAAAGAAAAACAACAGGAGCTCTTGAAGTCTGCCATTGAACAGCCATTTGTTCCCAAAGATCCACCTCCAGAACTAGAATTTGTAGCTGACCCACCATCCATTTCTGCCTTAGATTTGTAAGTTTGCTGCATGAGAAAATTTTTAATTACACTTTGCTCCAGTTAAAAAAAAAAAATTAAAAAAAGTAACACTATATCTGATTTTTTCCCTCTATTTTCTGAAATAGGGATATTGTAAAATTAACAGCACAGTTTGTTGCTTTAAATGGACGTACATTCCTGACAAATTTAATGAATCGTGAACAGAGGAATTTTCAATTTGACTTCCTCAGACCACAGCATTCACTCTTCCAGTACTTTACTAAACTTCTGGAACAGTACACCAAAGTAAGTCAATGATTATATTATTTAGTAAAATGACTAAACACATAGGTAACCACCCTGGTCTTTATTATTTTAGGTTCTCATTCCTCCAAAAGATATGATGTTTCGTTTGAAAGATGAATGTTCTTCAACTGGTCATATTCTAGAACAAGTAAAATACCGTTCTGAATGGATCAAGTACCAGGAGGCTCAGAGGCGGCGAGAAGAAGAGGAGCTGGAGAAAGAAAGAGGTTTGTCTCTTGCATTTACAACAAAATTTGATCTTGTCTTATGATGTTTTTTCTCTAATTATATTTTCTTTTTCTTACAGTGGCCTATGCTCAAATAGACTGGCATGACTTTGTTGTTGTGGAAACTGTTGATTACCAACCCATGGAAGTTGGTAACTTTCCACCTCCAACCACTCCTGATGAAGTTGGTGCTAGAATGCTTATGCAGGAGCGTTATGATGTTGGAGATGAAATGCAACTTAGTGATGATGATGAAGAAGAGGAAAGACGTCCCCGTGTACGGAAGGCTCCAGCCCAACATGTTTTCAGACGCGACAATCGTGAAAGACATGAAGATGATGAGAATGATCGACAAGAAGAGATGCAGAGGAGATTCAAGGATAAAGCAGAAAGCCGTGATAACATTCAGGTAATTAGTTTCATTGTTATGTACAGTCAATATTTGCCTCTTAGGCATTTTTAAAGAAAAATATTTTTAATCTCATAGGTTCAAGACATGGAAGAAGGTTCATCAAGTGAGGAAGAAGATGATGGTCCTCCAGGGGAAAGGAAATTGCCAGCAGCACCATTGCCACCTCCTCCTCCTCCCAAAGAAGCTATGCAGCCTCCTCCTTTGCCACCACTACCAGATCGTGTTGTGGTTAAGAAGGGATATGATCCCAAGCAAGGTGATATAAATTTTTGATTTGTTTGATTGTTTTCCTGGTCTATTGCTCTGTATTTATTCACCTTTCTGTTTTACTATCACAGCTGTAAAGGTGACTCGCCCACCAGCACCCGATGAAATGCTTATTTCTCCCATCACTGGAGAGAAAATTCCTGCTAACAAGGTTCAAGAACACATGCGTATTGGTTTGCTTGATCCCCGATGGGTTGAACAACGTGACAAACATATTCAAGACAAGATGAACCAGGAAACTGTGTATGCGCCAGGTTTGTATTTAAGATAATTTTAATTTTAACTTCCATTTAAACTTTTTTCATGTGTATGTGTTAATGAAATTAATGTTTATCCGTCAGGTGCTGCCATTGAGGCCAGTTTGAAACAGCTTGCAGAAAGGCGTACTGACATTTTTGGTGTTGGTGACGAAGAAACTGCTATTGGTAAGAAGATTGGAGAAGAGGACACCAGGAAGGATGAAAAGGTAAAAATCTTGGCATGTGAGACGCGGTGCCTAAAGCTTTAGACAAGCCACCGTCCTGCACAGACTTTTGATGGTTGCAGGTGACTTGGGACGGACACACGTCCAGTGTGGAGGCCGCCACCCGCGCCGCTCGCGCCAACATCACGCTTGAAGATCAGATCCAGCAGATTCACAAGGCGAAGGGGCTGCTGCCCGACGAGGAAAAGGAAAAGATTGGACCCAAGCCCATCAAGGGTCGGGAGAGGGACCGGGGCGTGGTGGCACAGAAGGCTCCGAGCAAAGCGGAGCAGCCAAAGCCGCCAGGCACCAAGGGGCCGGAGGCTGCGCAGGCAGCGCCAGCCGCCGCCGCCTCGGCCAGCGTGCCGCTACCGCCCATGGCACCCATGCCTCAGATGGCCCCCATGCCCGGCCTGCCTCAGGGCATGCCTCAGGGAATGCCCCAGGGGATGCCTCAGGGCCTGCCGGCCGGCATGTCGCACGCCCCTATGCCCATGGGGCACGCCCCCATGCCCATGGCTCCTATGCCCTCCATGGCTCCGATGCCCCCAGGGGGCCCTGGCATGCCACCTGGTATGCCTCCCAGCATGATGATGATGCCAGGAATGGCGCCACGGCCAATGATGGGTAAGTTAAAAAAAGAGAAAAAATTACAAATTTACGGGGTGAAAAAATCAAGCTCTATCTCTTGATCAGACAACAGGAGGAGGAAGTCTTAAAAAATAGTGATTAGTATTCCTCTATAGCGCAATGTAACATTTTTTTCCAGTTCAACAAAACCCTTATTCAGTACCTCAACCAGGAGGGCCAATGCAAAGGTTCCTTCCGCCGGGTGGTCCACAACCCACACAGCCTCCTGTAAGTTAAACTTATAATTTTAGGGGGAAAACAAAGAGGGTAATGTAATGGGTGTGTATAAAATACATGTCATTTAACATACTGTTGTATGATCCAGTTGCCACACATGGCCATGCCATCAGAATCTGTCGAGGATGAACCACCCAATAAGAAATCACGCACCGAAGATTCGCTGATTCCAGAACAAGAATTCTTATCAAAGCATAAGGTTTGTAAAATCTGGAACTGTGATGTTGTATTTCTCTCTTCTTATTTTTATAAGCTTAGAGATACTGACATTTTTTTCTTTCTGAAGGCCCCAGTTACCATTAAGGTTCAGGTGCCTACTTCTTCAGACAAACCAGAATGGCGACTTAATGGACAAATATTAAGTTTAGTGTTCCCTTTGACCGAGTCCTTTGCATCTGTGAAGAGTAGGATACAAGATGAAACAGGTTTGCCACCTGGAAAACAGAAACTTCAATATGAGGTAATCAATTTCCTAATATTTTTTCAACCTTTGGAAAGAATTGAACTCACACTTGTTTCTACATAACAGGGTATGTTCTTCAAAGACTCCAATACTTTGGCTTTCTACAACATGATGTCTGGTGCTACAGTACAGTTGCAGCTCAAGGAGAGAGGTGGACGAAAGAAGTAATTAAAATGAAAAATAATGTAAACTTAGAAATAAACTTGTATATTGGATTTAATTGTAACTGTTGACATAGCACTCCATCCTTTCCAAAAGGAATGTTTTAACACAGTAATTTCAGTACACAATCTTGCAACAAGTAAATTTATAAAAAAGAGCTAAGTATGACACTTAATCCACAGCCGTCTGATAAAAATTCTGACATCACAAGACTTTCTCACACAGGAAGCATAAAATATAAAATCCTTCAACTAGCATCGTCATAATATATTTATTGTTTAGGACAGGTTTTCTGAAGCACTATCCAACCGCATTTTGTCTACTGAAGTAGACATCGTCTCAAGATCATCTGCAGACAAAAAAAGAAATTCTTCACAGATCAATGTCACATACCATTCAACAGATATTTAACAGCAAAAACAGCACAGCTACAAACAATGAGTAAATTACTAGTGAACTTGATCTTAGTGTTTTGACAAGAAATATTTCCAAATGAAGCAAGGGTTGAGGATCGTGCCAAAGGATTGCCTCCCAGACAAACACAAAGCAGGGCAGTTCAAGCAAAGTAAAACAAAATCAGTAGCAAAGACAGTACAAAAGCCTATACTGTATATATGTTTTAATAAACTAGGCACATGTTAAGGATTTTGCCAAAGGGTTGCTTCCCAGACAGACACAAAAAGTCCTAATAAGGCATGGCAAATTGGATGGTAATCACCAAAGCACTGCAGGAGAGGCATGAGCAGGTAGCCAAAATCATTCACCCTGTTAAAACTAAACAACCGAATAGCTCTCTCCCAGCACTGCCATGGTCTCAGTGGGACAAGTCAAATAATTCAGCAATTGGAATCTTCTCTTACCTGAGTCTTCAGATATATCTGAAGGGTTCAGAGAGTTGCAATGTTCCAAATACTGTTTCAGCTTTCCAACAGATGCTAAAATAAGGCCCATAAATGGAGCAGATGGTTTAAGAGGTCTTGAGAGATATTCTGGGTGGTACTGAGTGGCAACATAGTACGGGTGATTTTCTAATTCCAGTATCTCCATCCTTTTATTGTCAGTGTCATGTCCTGAAATAAATATACAAGTTAAAGAATTAAGCAATAATTCTAAAAGGTTAAGCATACAACAATCAGAATCCTTAAAAAGCACCTGTAAACTTAAGTCCTGCTGCCTCAAGCTGCTTAACATACTTAGGGTTTACTTCAAATCGATGACGATGCCTCTCTTCTACAGAGGGCTTGTTACCATACAATTGCTCTGAAATTAAAAAAAGAAAAAAAAATACTCCTTAGCAATTGCAAACTGCAGTAGTCTAAAAAGTAGATATTTGGATTTTGCCTTACTCATAACTGATTTATCTGAGGTAAAAACAGTGGTGCGCTTCCCCAAGCGCATGGTGCCCCCCATCTGGCCTTGATTATGTTCAGGCATGTCAATAATAAGAGGATGAGGGGTGTCTGGGTCAACTTCGGTACTATTTGCCTTATCAAGCTTAAGAACATTTCTGTAAAAAGTTAAAATTACAAGAATTTTAAATTAAAAAAAAAATAAAAATTAAATTAAGCAAAGTTTAAGTTCACAAATAAATTGAAATGCTTACCTTGAGAATTCTACAACAGCTGACTGAAGACCAAGGCAAATGCCCAAAAATGGTCGTTGCATTTCTCTACACCATTGGCAGGCTTCAAGTTTACCTTCAAAGCCTCGTTTGCCAAAACCACCCGGTACAATAACACCACTAGAAGTAAGACAAGATAAGACATATTTCCAAAAAATGAAAGTGTATATAAAATATGCAGATAAATTCTTACTTGCTCTTGCACAGGGTTTGCCATGCTTTATGATACATGACTGGATCTTCCATTTTCATCTCTTTTTCCAAATTAGCAGCTTCAATGAGCTATGATAAAATACAATGTGTTAGGTTGTTAAAATATAATAAAAAATTTCAAGTGTGATTGGAGAGACTTACTGAAACATTAAGTTTGTATCCAACTTCAATGGCAGCATGCTGAAGTGCTTTCAGTACTGATGCATAAGAGTCTTCAAGCTTAGTATATTTACCTACAAGTGCAATAGTAACTTCCTTCCTCAGTAGATCAACCCTGAAATACATACCGAATCAAATAAGATTTTATGCATTAAATCATTTTTAAATGTGGCAAAATATAATGACTACACCCAAAAGTTTGCTGAGATTTAATCACTAATTGTATAATAGAGTGGCATTATCTGGAAGCAGCTAAAATGTGAACTAATGAATAAAGGTATTTTTAAAAAGTAAGCATTAGAATCAGTCGCTGATACCTTTGGGCAGGGTACCTACATCATATCTTCGGGACCCATAACATCATAATCCTCCAGAAAAAGCCCTAAGAGACCAAATGAGGGTGCCTACAAGGTCTTAAGGCAATGGATAGCAGTAGTTTCTCAGTAAAAGCTAGTACCTTCCTAATGAGGTACTGAGATTTTTTTTTAATATAGCAATGCACAGAAGTCAGTAGCAAACCAAACCAGAAAACCCAGAACCAGTTAGAATAGAATTCTCTCAAAACTGCTTTAATATTTTTAGTGTTGCACAATGACATTCCCAGATAAAAATTAGAGGTGTTTAAATTATTAATGTGAAGGGTTTTCAACTAATGTTAAGAAAACACAGGTAATATTACTGTTAGGTTTACAAAAACAATAATTGTGGCATCTATGGAAGAGCAAAGTTAGTGAATCAAATTACAGAAAAACTCTTGTCACTATCAGCAATATCACATTACAAACAGCACTGGCTGATCTTTGTGCAATATGCAGCAAAAGCTTTGTTGAGTGCAGAATGTTTTTTTTCTTTTTCTTTTCTGGACTTTCACATCTACATCTAACTTTGTGAAATACATGCAAACACGAACAAGAACGAACTGCTCCACCCACCCAACAACACAGCATGATTCTCTTCGCACAACTTCAATTGGGCCTTTTTCTGTTGGTTCTACTTCAGGGACACCTTGGCATTGAGTGAAGTCAAATCTTCATCCAATACATTACAAAGCATCAAAACCGTTAGCATCAAATGTATGGACTTAATGACTTAAATTTTGAAATATACCACAGTTAAAAATGCCAGCTGTATGCTCTTAAGAATTATTTCGAGATAGTGTTGCCTCTATGTTTGTGAAGTTTAAACAAAAGTTCAAGCTCTGCTCCAAAACCCTTTCTTCCAAATGATTGCCAATTGAAAAGCAAAGTATCACAGCTAGAACCATCAGGCTCTATCCTTAAAGAAAACCCACCTTTCAGCTAAATTCCTCCATTTCATCATGTATGATTTGGGCTGGGGTAATGTCAGGTTCAAGTGGAGACGTTCACTGAGGAATTCAACCAATCCTTGACCCTCCATAAGAATTGGAACTCGGTAAACTGATGATAGATCGTGTATGCAAATAACCTAAAGAAAACAGTTGTTGAGAAAGAAGCAACATGAAAAATAAAACATCAGTATCATAAAACAAAAATCTTACTTGTTCAGGCCCAACATGGCAGAAGTTAGAAACTTTGTCTCTCACAGACTGACCAATAGGCTTTTCACTCCTACACACAATCAGGTCTGGAGAAAGTCCAAGGCCTCTCAACTCACGAACACTGGACTGTGTAGGCTTGGTTTTTGGTTCACCAGTAGAGCGAGGCTGCAAATAAAATCAAGTTTGTAACTATCTCAGAACTATTCAACACACAGCAATGAGGGAACAGCCCTATTCTACCTGAGGGACAAGAGAGACATGAGCGCAGCAGAAGTTCTCTCTTTTCACACGGAACTGGAATTGGCGGAAAGCCTCAACAAAAGGCATGCCTTCAATGTCACCAATAGTTCCCCCAAGTTCAACAATGCAAACCTGTATACATAAACCATACAATTAATTCTTTTGGAAACAATATGAGAAATATACCACTTTTGTTGTGAACCGTAATACCTGTGGAGGTTCGTTTGTCTCATCTACGGGAATATGAGCGACTCTTTCAACCCATTCCTGAATAGCATCAGTTATATGAGGAACAACTGTTGAAAAAACAAAGTAAAAATAAAACTGGAAATGCAATTAATAAACACGGGTACCTTATTATCTCTCAACTACAAACTTGCCTTGCACTGTCTTTCCAAGATAATCTCCTTTGCGCTCCTTACTGATGACTTGTTGATAGATTTTACCAGTAGTAATATTATTATCACGATGGAGAGTGACATCCAAAAACCTTTCATAGTTGCCCAGGTCCAAGTCAACCTCGCCTCCATCATCCAGAACATAGGTTTCACCTAAAATACACAGAAAAAAATTAACAGTAAACAGGTGAATTCTGGATCAGGTGTCCACCAAAGGAAGATGGTTCAACAGCCAAGAATTCTCATATTACTAAGAAATACGGCTACAACAATTGGGTAAATTAGAAGTCCACCAACACTGAAATCATGAAGTATCAAGTAAAGCTAATACTTCACACTGCTATTGCTTACATTTGCAGAAAGAACAGAAAACGTAATTCTTACCATGCTCATATGGGGAAAACGTGCCAGCGTCGATGTTGATGTACGGATCAATCTTTATACAAGTAACTCGAACTCCACAACATTTCAGAATTGTACCAAATGAACTTGCTATGACGCCTTTCCCGACTCCACTTATGACACCACCCGTTACTAAAATATACTTCATGGCGTAAACAAAAGTTTTACAGGACTTCTTAACCTAGTCAATATTGATCTTAAGTTTGGCGCAAAATACCACGCACTAACAGAAAAGAAGAACACTTCGTCCTTTTTCCTATTCCGGAATTCACACATGTTTCCCCCTCTCTTTGAAATACTTCACCCTCCCCTCCTCCCCTTCTTGCCTCCCAGCCCCCACCCCAGCCTTTCTCCATTGAAGAGGCGGGGAGGGGAGGGGAGTCATCGGAAGAGATATTTAGATTTCAGCTAGCTAGCTATCCGGCGCAACGGCTCCACTGCCCCTCTTAGTTTGTGTATTTTCTTGAATTCTGTAAATACTCCTTGTTTTGAAACAAAAGTGAGTAAAATTAATTCAATTTAATTTGATTGCTTTTATTTAAAAGCCGGTCCAATATAGTGAATTTAAAATCTTCCAACCCAGAACCTGGCGTCCCCTTTGGTCAAGCAGAAGAGGTTATTGGGCTTGGCTGAATTTCAGACACACTTTATCGCCACTCTGAAGGTTCTGGTCAAGAAGGCAGAATTCCTTGAAATTTCTAATGTTTATTGGGAAACCGCCTGTGTTTTAGTCGTTGTCACCAAACGGCCTAATTTTATTTAAGGTTAGGGCTGTAGGTTATTATTTTCTTCCTGATATTTTTCAAGTTGATTTTATACAATATGTAGGAGATAGGACGCGTGTTATTAAATTCTATTTAATTTTGTTAAAATTTAGCGAGGTACACCTCACGTTGACAAGGAACAGTTTACTTAAAAACCAGATGACGCAACTTAATTGACTCATTTTATTTTTCGTTAAGTAGCCTTCCCACCCTCTTTGCAACTTGGTAATTTTTTGTTTCCATACAGAAATTTGTCAAAATGCTTGCAACAAGTCGATCACGGCGCAGCAATGCTGGTGCTCAAATGGCCAAACTTTTGGAAGATCTTCAGGAAGATGACTTTTACAAGTCAACATACGGAGGTTTTGAAGAATCAGAGGAAGATAATGATTTTCAGTAAGTTTCCAACAAAATTTTGTTTTGATATATCATCCAGAACTACCTGTAAGATTTCCAAATTCCTAACAACTGTGTATTCTATTATCTCTATAAAATAATAGATCGGGAGATGAAAAAGAAGTTGCAGATGACGTCGATTCAGATTTCAGTATTGAGGAGAATGATGAACCAGTTTCAGACCATGAAGATGATGCTCCGAAGAGACAAAAAAAAGTTGTCACTAAAGCGTACAAGGTAAAGTTTCAATAAGATTTCAGCTGACTGTTCAGTTTTTGTTGAGACTGGATCAATGTTCTATGCCGTATTTTTACACATCGTAGGAACCAAAGCCAGCGCCCCAACCAGGAGCACCTGAGAAGAAACCCAAGGTCCCTAAGCAACGCAAGCCAAAAATGACAGCAGATATGTATGGTATGATTTTTATTAGTCACCACTTTTTTCTATTCACTTAACTTTATGCAGTTTTTCATTGTTTGATTCTCTTGGTAAAAAGCAAATTAACTTATCCTAGTTTTTTAAAATTTTTTTTAGAGAGGAAGTCTATTAGAAAATCTACCGTTAAAAAGTCGGAAGAAACTCAGTTAAGAGTAAAGAAAAGGAAAGAAGAAGGGCCTCGTAAACATCGTAGACACAGGGATTATTTCTATGAACCTACTCAAGAAGAAAAGCTTGCAGAAGCAAGGGTAACTGAGGAAGAAAACTTAAAATCTTTAGGTAAACAGTTGTGTGACAATAGATTTATTAATCTTTCAGTGGCATTTTAATTAAATCACACCCACGCATATTTTTTTCTTTTTATTCTGATTTCAGAAAAGTATCAAAAAATGGAACTGGAGAAAAAGAAGACAAGAGGGTCTAAGAAAGGCATTATTGGACCTACCATTCGTTATCACTCAGTAGCAATGCCATTGATTGAAGAGCTCCCTAGTAATCATGGACAGATGATAGATGAAAAGATCAATGTAGAGGATACAAATGAAGAGTCAGTATTTATAAATTTTGCTTTGAATTTGATTTTAGCAGAAGTGTATTCAACAATTCCTGTTTTATTTCAACTACAGTGTGACAATGGTTGGAGATTCTGTAGATTCCCAGCCTGTTAAAGAAACTGGAGAGAAAGTGAAAGATGAAGAACAACCAGAATCAGTCCAATCAAAAGTTTATCCACGCTGTGAACGAACTTTCCTCACATTTAGTGATGAGAGCACTTTCCGTAGAGCATATCGCTTAAGAAAAGCTAGAGTACCACAACGCAGTTATTGCCTCATTACTAGGTAATTTCATAATATTAAGAAGTTACGCTTCACAACTGTCTTTTATCTATGTTTTTAATACCAATAATCTATTTTCAGGCAAAGAGCAAAGTATAAGGATCCTGCAACACAGGCACCTTTCTGTAATGCATCCACATTCCGTGCTTTGCGAGATGTACTTGCCCTACACTTAGAACATAGACCTGGTAATGACCCTGAAACAGTTCAATGGCTAGAATACAAACGGAAAGAAAGAGAAGACAGGCAGGCAGCGGCTCAGCAAATTGCGTGTAAAGTTCGACTCACTCCAAGCATGCAGGCTGCACATGTTCTTCAGGCTGTCGCCCAAGGAGCTAACCAGGCTGCAGCCTCATCAGCGTAGAGTAATAAGACATCTTTTAATATCTTTTTTACTAGCCTAAAGTATATTAGTTTTACAAACCTTGAAATCTGTGATATTTGTGGACTTTGATTCTGTAATGAATTTTATCTATCCATGGAATTAGAATTTATTTAAAGCACAACCTGCTCTTATGACTTTCTCTTTCATGAGAAAATGAAAATAGACTGATAATTAATTGTGTAAATTATGTGTCAATACTGATCAAGTATTAAAATTTTCTATTTTAACAGAACTCTAGTGTAGAGTAATGTATTTTTCTGTTGTATAAGCAGGCCATAGCCCCTTATTTCTCTGTGGAATTCATGTAACATCAAATGAACTATTATTTGACAATTTCACACCTTATTAAAAGGATTTTGACCACTTTAAAAGCCAGTGATCATTTTTATCTAACGCCTAGTTGTCACATTCCCACTTTAATTTGTGAAGCCGCCTGCCGGAAATGAGGAACTAACTGGTAGTTTGTACAATCAGTGATCTTACAAAATTTATTCATTTCAACAGCCACTTACTTCATAACACAATTTGAACCAAAAAACTGTACACGAATTTTCTCCTACGATAATGTGTCTCCTGTGCGCCGAACGGCATTCGAATACACGCGCCAGGCTACACGGACTGGGACCGCGCAGAGGCTAGGGTGCCGCCGCCGAGAGGGTAGTGGTAAGGGGATTGGGGGTGGGGGGCGCAGGCAGGGGCTGCTCCTGGACCAGCCCTCTGCTCTGCCCCTGCTCTGCCAGGGCGCGGGCGGTCCGCACGGCGCAGACTCCCTCCGTATCAGTTTCGATCGGCTCGGCGGCCCCGCCCCCCTCCGCCGGGTGGGGCCTGGCTGTAGGCCCCAGTGACAGTAGCCCCCCTCGCCTCAGAGAGAAGCCACCCCCTACCGCCAGGCAGGCAGGCCGGGCTGCGCGCTGCTCCGCTCCGCTCCGCGCTGCGTGTTGGGGCGTTACGCCGTGCTACCCCTGGATCCGTCCTCCGTCCCGCCCCGCGCCGACCCGCGTCGTCAGTGTCAGTGTCAGTGAGGGTGTGTGTCCGGGCCGCGCCAGCCTGCCAGCCTCCCGCTGCAGCTCCTCGGGAACACAATCATGGTGAGTGAGAGCGACTGAGAGTCTGCATGTTTTGTGGGGCGTGCATGCATCTTACGAATGCGTTGGGGTTGGGGTTGGGGTGGGCCCTCCGTGCGACGTGCCGCTGAGGTTAGGTCCGCCCGCGGGTTTGCGTTCGTGCACAAGCGTACGCGGACACGCGCGTTTTTCTTTTGCGAAAGAGTCGAGAGAGACGTGCTCAGGTTATGAAGACGTTGGGAGGTTATGTCCGGCCGTCAGGCCCGAGACACCAGCCCCCCCCCCCCCCAGCATCCTACTCACTGCGGCCGCACGTCGAAGGGCTGAACTGCGGTTCCGGATAGCGTTGTCCGTCTGGTCTGCCGTGGTTCAACCCCCAGCCGTATTATGTGTTATAACACACCTGGCTGCGAAGTGTCCGTCGGCCTGTGGGTGCGTGCGTGATGGCCTGTTTGTCGTCGAGCGTGCCGTGCCGCCCTACCTGTCGGCAGCAGGGCAGGGCCGGGCCGGGGGCCGGGGCGCGAGTGGACACCGCTGCGCACCCCCGCGAAGGCGTCCGCACGTGGTCGCCGTAGGGGGGTGGTGGCGGTGGCTCTTGGCGCGGGCACAGAGGGCGGGTGGGTACCACCCAGTTGGGCCGCGGCGGCAGAGTCACTGTTGCGGGGAGTACGGAGGCGGGCTGGGGTGAGGTGGGGACGGGGCTCTGCTGCGGGCGATCGAGGCAGTTACAAATTAGCGTGGATAATGCGGAGGACGCCGGAAATCCTCCTAAAGGCTCAGGGCGGGGCGGGGCGGGGCGGACCGCGAGGACCATGACGAATGTCACCTGCAAGTCGTTGACCGTGGCGGGCAGGAGAGGGGCGTAGAGGAGCAGGGGGCGAAAGATAAAATGATGACGAGGGAAGGTACCGGATGGAGCAGGGCGCTGCTGCGCGGCGCGGCGCAGCGCGGAGCGACACGGTATCTGCGCTCCCCATTTTATCATCTTTTTCTCCCGTCCCCTCTCCTCCCCTCTGCCTACCCCTATCTTCTCTTTCCCCTTTCTCTCCCTCTCTCTGCTATGGCGCACTGCGATGGCGAACATTTACTCACTGCGCGCCGCGCCGTCCCCCTGGAGCACACCTGCGCGCGCGCGCGCTCACACACACATACCCACACTCACATACGACCCCCTGCGGCTGTTAGCGCCCCGGGGAGAAAATGAGAGCTAGCGAGCTGGTGTGAGAAGGGCTTAGGTAGAGGGGGGCCCACCCCGGCCCGCCCCGCCCCGCCGGCGGGGGAATGTCCAGACACTGCAGCGGGGACATGGCCCAGGCGGCGCGATGCACTCGCGTTTAGGACTTTTTCCTCCCCTCTTCTTCCTCCTCCCCTTCTCCTCTCCACACTGCAGTAGAATGGAGCGTCGCACGCAGAAGGCACGACGCCCCCCTCTCTCTGGATCTGCATGCCGCTACCGTGAATTAGGGATGTTCCCCCGGGGTGTTCCGCCCGCCCCGCCTCGCCCCGCAGTCTCTCCAGCCCCAGCAGGGGCGGGGCACTATTTTCCTCTCTCTCCTCGGCCCCGGCGCGGTGGTATAACCCGCGTATAACCTCAATGGACTTCACCCCTCTCACAAGGTAGCTACGCCACCGTGTTCCCTGTCGATACCCTCCCGTCCCGCTCTGCAGTCGCTAATATGGACCCCCCCCCCCCATCCCCTCTGGCACCCTCCCTCCTCCTGCCCGCGCGCGCCTGCAGCAGCAGCAGCACCGGCTCCCGTTCGGAGGAAACGCAATTTTTCGCCGATTTCGTTTCTCCCCCCGCGCCGCGCTGCCAGGTCGAACGCCAGCTCCCCTGACGTTGATGCGATGGCGGGGCGAGGCGCCGTGAAAAATGATACCGGCAAAAAAACGCTGGGTGCGGGGCGGGGCGGGGCGGGGCGGGGCGGGGCGGGGCGGGGCGGGGCAGGGCCGGGCCGAGGCGCCGGGTAGTGCACTAGCTTGCTCGACGCCCCGCGCCCCTGCCCCACGCCCTGCCGGCGCACCGGCTGGTACGGATCATCATTTCATTTGATTTGACACGCCGCGCCGGGCCGACGGACGGATCCGGAGATCAGGGCGAGGTGGGGGTGGAGGGTGTTCCGCCCCGCCCCGCCCCGCCCCGCCCCGCAGCACTGCTCTCGACTGTCGCGTCCACTCCTCGTCCCGAAGCGAGAGCTAGAGAGAGCCCCTCGGGAGGGCCGGGCGCCTGGGAGGTAGGCACCACACTGCTCCGGCGTCTTGCGCGGGCCGGCCTACCCCTCAGGCGCTCGCTCACTGCTGCTCTGCGCTGCGGCCCAGTCAAGGACGTACCCGTCCGTCAAGGGCTGGGGCTGAGGCTGAGGGCCGCCCACTCCTACAGCCTGTCGCCTGTCCCTGTCGCCAGGGGAGCAGGGGCGGGGTGGGGTGGGGCGGGGCGGGACGGACGCGGGATTAGGACTGCAGATCGCGACGCCGCCGGGATTTTCTGCCCGTCTTTGTCGGAATCGCAATGCGACTCTCTGGAGCCGTCCCGTCCCGCCCGTGTCAGGCGGCGTGCTCTGCAGGCCGGGGCGGGGCGGGCCGAGATAGCGGGGGATTATAGGGAAGGAGGTATGGGCCTGGCCTCTGGGGCCGCGCGGGGCCGGGGCCGGGGCCGGGGCCGGGGCTTTCTCCTCAAACCGATAAAGGCCGCGGTTATCGAGGACCCGCCCCGCCCCACTGCGCCCCGCGCTAGCCGCCTCAAACATTTTAGTCGGGGTCTGCTTCTACTATTGGAGAAGGCATTGGAGAGGACCGGTGCGGGGCAGGGGCAGGGCGGCAAGGCTCTCGCTCTCAGAAGGGATATAAATTTCACGGCGTGCCTCTGACAGATCCGAGCGCAGAGCTGCGTTAGTTACATAATCAGGGCGGGGCGGGGAGGGGGGGGGGCCGGACCGAGCACTTCTTTTGCGCCCCCGGGAGGGAGCACAGGGGCCCCCTGCTCGCTGCGGCTGTGGCGCTGAGGCGGGTTCGGGCGGCTGCATGCAGGGTCCGGCACCGTGGTGGTCCGCCCCTTCACAGCCGCCCCCTGGCCCTCCCTTCTTTACGTGCAAATATTTACGGTATGCTAAACGACGATGAGATCCAATTACCGGAGCTGCGGCGCGGCGCTCGGGGCGTAGGCAAGGGAGGGCCCCACCCGGGGGACCTCTCCCCGAGCCCCGCGGGCCCCGCACGCAACGTCATGCCTGCCTGGGAGTGCGGAGCAAAGCACACTGAGTGTCGCATAGGTGTGTGAATTTTTATCATTCGTGCACTTGGGCCTGCAAGGGAGAGGCGATAAATTTCTAGCGGAAAATTCATACTTAAATTTTTTACCAAGACGCGACTGCGCGACCTCTTGCAGTGCAGTGTGGTAGGCGCACGCAGGTGCGCGGGGCGGCGCGGCGCGGGAATCGTCCCGCGAGGAAATGTGCTCGGTGTGTGGAGTGCCTAGCGCCGTGCTCCCGCTCCCCCGCCATGCGTGCAGTCCCCCGCCCCGCCCTTCCATCATGGCCAATGACTGTAACTGATGTGTGCCGCACCACTGGGACGCTGGCTGGGCTGGGCCGAGTGGGAGAGGAAAAGCAGCAATGGTGTGGCCTTGGCGCAAAAATAAAGCAAAAAAATAAAAGAGGAAACTATTGATATTGACAGGTACTTTAAGGGCTTTTGGACGCGCGCTTGCGAGAGGTCATACATTATCCGCCGGAGAGCCAAAATCCTGCTTTAGAGCATGTCAGGAAGAGGCGCGTGATCCTGACTGTGTGTCAAACTAGGGGAAAAAAAATACGTGTATTGAAAGAACTTAACGCGTCATGGCGGGCGTGCACATGGCACATCATTTTTCGGCACGCGTGCTAGCTACTTCGAAAAGAAAAAGCCTGATGGACGCTTCCATTATGAATGTGAACGTATCTTTTATCCTTTCCATCATCTTTTCGCGAGGAGCCGTTAAGTAACTCCATACGGACAGCAGCCGCGGGGCCGCCGTGGCGCCCCGCGGGGATAGAAGCGTTTTGCTTCCCCCCACCCCGTATACCTTTTGCTGCCGTGCCAATAGCAGAAAGCCTGCCGGCGCAAACGTTTTAAAATTTCACAATATTATCTGATTACGAGAGGCGCTCTTCCTCTCTTCTCCTCTCCGCCCCGCGGTGGTTCACTACGGACTGCTAATGTAGACGCTCGCGAGTGAACCGTGTGTACGCGTGCGCCCCCGGGGCTCCAGACCCGAGGGCTTAAAGTGTACTTAAGAATTCCGTTATGAAATTTCGCTGTCGATTGAATTATGCACGGGAGCGACGCGAGTTGAACTCTCGCGCCATACTGACGTGCTGCTGCCTCAGTTTACTTCTCCGCTCATGCTCCCTCCGTTCAGCTGTGCACAGTAGTACAATACGGTAAAGTAAGTGTGGAGTACAGTACCGCACCCCCGCATCCCTTTTAACTTTACCCCCGGCCGGCGGCCTGGCCTGCACTCGTGTGTCCTGGCCGTGAAGGCCGTGACAAACTCCGGACAGTGTGCGCAGAGCGCTGCGTGCCTGGCCAGGCGTGAGGACCCGGCACGGACCAGAGTCGTACATAGGGACTCTGGCACGGACCAGCCCAGCCAGGCTGCGCGTCCCGCCCCGCCCCGCCCCGCCCCGTCCCCATTATATACCAGCAGCCGGGCCGGGCCGGGCCGGGCGCGGCAGGGCCGCCGGGGCGAAAGGGATAAGAAAAAGGAGAGAATATACTTGTCCGTATAACGGGGAGCTGAGCTGAGCTGACCTGCTACTGGGCACAGGGCTGGGCCCCGCCCGGCCGGGCCCTGCGCAGTGCGCACCACGCGTTACCCGGCACCGGAGACAGGAAGGGCCGGCCTGGCCTGTCCTTTCTCCCCTCCCTTCCCCCTCTCCTTTCACCCGCGGCCCCGCCCCTACCACCGCGCCGCGCGTTTTGCTCCGCTGCGGACCGGCCGTGGACAAAAGCATGTTAAATAAAAAGAAAACTGGAATGGGGGGATGAGGGAAGGAAACGAAAAAAAAAAAAAAAAGAAAAAAAAACCTTACATATATACTACATGCGCAGTGCATGCAGACCTTGGGGACCAAAAAGAGAAGTAATTACCAGCCCCGCCACGCCGCGCCCCGCCGGGGAGATTGTGAAAGGCGCCGTGGAGTCGCGGCGGCTAGGGTCCGGGCAGTTAAATAGCGGAGGCATTCGCGAGGACGCGGGGAGACGGGAGCGGGGCGGGGCAGGGCAGGGAGCGCTGTTTGGCGTTTATTGTCTGCGGCTTATCACAGGTTTGATAGCCGAACCGAAAGCACTTCTTATGATCCGCCGCGCTGGCCACTGGGCGGCGGCGCCCCGCCCGCCGTCGTCTGCCCCCGCCCGGCCCCGCGCCCATCTACCAGCTGGCATTCTTGGAGCTTCTGCTGAAACTGCACGCTCCGCTCGGCGCTCGCTCCGCTCCTGTCGCGGGGGGGCAGCGGGGCTGGGGCTTCTCCCTCTCCCGCTCGCAAAGGGGAACAGACAGAATTTTAATGATCGGATCCGTAGCGCGCCCATCTTGCCTTGCGAGGGGCAAACAAGAAATACAGCACCGTGGCTGGTTATTATTGGCGGATGGAGAAAAGTGTAAGGAAGGGGGAGAGGAAGGGGGGGGGGGGGGCTGGCCCGTCGGGTCGAAGCGCCGACCTCCGCCGCCGCCGGCGCGCCGTAAGATTCAGCGAGGCACTCGGCACTTTACGAGTTATCAAGACACAATCTGACTAAGGAAGAGAACTTTCTTTTAAGCCCAGTACAGCGTTGGTTAATTTAATTTCAAAGTAAGGTCCCCCCACTCCACGCGCCCACCCTCCGCACCCAGCACCCCGCGCGTCCGTGTCAGTGATATACTGTACCGCGTCAGTGACGCTGTGGGGTGCCGTGCTGCAGCTGATGGTACTGATGATGTTGACGGCGGTGACGGTGTCGATGGTGGTGACGGGGCAGCTAATGATGACGCTGACTCTGCCGCCGACGCGACGCGACGCGCCCTTCGCCTCGCCAATGTCAAAGTCGTGCGGTTTTCAGCTGAGCGAGGCCAAACTTTTACCATCCATGCTCGCCCCCCCCCCCAAGTCTTTTAATGAGATGCGTGCCAAAGCCAAAAGCATGCAAAGTGCGCGTGGTGGAGCGTGGCGGGCGGAGCGTGGCGGGGGGCGACATGGGCGGCGCCGCTCTCTGCCCGCGCTACGCTGCTACGCTCGGGCTGCCCGGGGCGCAAGGTCACGCATGGAGCGTGGGAGCGGCTGGCCTGGCCTGCCGCTCGCTCTCCTTCTCCTGGCCCCGCCCCGCCCCGCCCCGCCCCGCCCTAGCCTCGCCCCAGGCCTGGCTCGCCTCGCCTGGACGCTTGCTCTGTCGAGATGGTATGGGGCGGAAAGGCCTCTCTCTCTGTGCGGGCCGGGCTGTTCTCAGAGGCCGGCGGCCGGCCGGGCGGGGCAGACTTGGATGCCCCCGGGGCCCCAGGGCCACCTCTCCCGCTCCCGCCCCAAGGTGGCCCCCGCCGCCCCGCCCCGCCCCGCCCCGCCGCGTGCGCCGTGCGCCCCCCGTGCCTGCGCCCGTGGCGGTGCCGCCTAGACTGCTGGAGCCCGGAGGCGCGGGGCGGCGGTCGGTCGAACACTCTTCTTTGTTATCTTAGACTATTGTTGATCGCAACAATAGCCCGCCCCGCCCCATCTCCACTCCCTCTCCCCGCCCCGCCCCGCCACGCCACGCCTAGGGTCGTATCGTGTACGGAATGCCCCTCGGACGTAACGGGGCGGAGCGGGGCGGCTAAAGTGGACCGCGGCCCGCGCCGCACCTGCTCCGCCCCACCCTCCGCCCTGCGGGGTGTTCCGTAGTGTTCCGCGGTGTTCCCGCCCCACCCCGCCCGCCCCGCCTTGCCCGGCGCCTCGCCCCGAGACTTCCGCCGGGTAAATCACTCGAGAAGTTGTGATAAATATCCGTGGCGCGCCAGGCGTGGCGTGGCGTGGCGTGGCGTTGCGTGGGGCGGCGTTGCGGGCGGGGCGCTGCGGTGGTTTGGCCCAAGACGAGTTTGGTGGTTCATGTATAGAAGTCGAAAGGTTTTTGGCAGGGGGGATAAAGCTTAGACCCGAGGCCTGTAGGCTGGTGCTGGGGCCGGGCTGCGGACGCCCCGCCCCGCCCCGCCCCGCCCCGCCCCGCCGCCGACCTTGGCGGCGTGCAGCAGCTTCTCCAGGGGGCGTCCCGCGGGGCGTCCCCGAGGAGGCCGCGAACAAGTTCAACTCTACACACCAGCGCGAGCCCCGCCCCACGCCGCCGTGGTGGCCCCCATTTCCCTACCCGGCTCTCCCTCTCCCTCCCTCCACCCCCCGTCCCGCCCCGCCCCGCTCTCTCGCACTCGCGTACTCACTCCTACCCCCACCCCCAACTGAAACAACTATGGGGCCGCAGCGGGACTGGGGATACCCGGTAAAGTGGGTCCTTGGTGGTGGCATGTATTAGGGGCGTGGTTGTAAAGTTGGCCATATTGCGTCCCCCTTCTCTGCTCCCCCCCTCCCCTCCCTTCGGCCTGCTTCCCCGCTCCTACCCTCTCTCTGTCTCGCTCGCACTCATTACGTCCCGCGCACCCCCGCCGGGAGCAGCCGAGATGGACCATCCCCTCACATGGGCCTCGTTTGGGCTCCTGATAAGGAATTACGATTTTACCCGTCGAGAAATGTTTTGCCGTGGGCGCAGAAGCCGCCACCCCTTAAGCCCGTGCAAAAACGAAATACACACACACACACACACACGGGCGCACGCGTTCGCGAAAATAAACCGCGCGAAAAGTGGAGCTTTTCGCGTTCCCTCCCCCAAGGTTATTTCCTTATTCTTTTCTTTTCTTTCTCCTCGCGGATGTGAAAGAAAAAACCTTGAAATTTTCGATATTTTGGTCCCAGATGCTTCCATCCCTGCCGTAGCTCCCACACCGTCCGGGAGCTGATAGAGTCGTCATGAGACCCGGGCGGGGCGTGGCGGGGCGGGGCGGGGTGGCGCCGGAGTCGAAGGGTATCGGGCTATTCCTTGCTATCGAGCCACCGTCAGCCCCGCCCCGCCCCGCCCCGCCCCGCTCCGCCCCGCGACGCCCAACCGTAAAACGCTGCTGCCTTACCCTGGGCTGGCAATCGCTTCGTCAGGGCCGCGTGCCCCCGCCCCGCCCCGCCCGCAGGAGAGTAGCGGCCGTTCCCTTCTTTTCTGCGGTTGTGCTGGTTGTCATATGTCGCTGATATAGACCCCTGCTCTGCATTGCTGCGCTCATGAGCAGGGTGACCTACCCTCAGGCGGGGTGGTGGCGGGGCCGGGGCGCTCCTCCAGGGCGAGGCGAGGCGACGCGACGGGCTGGAAGTGCGCCAGCCGAACTGACGACGCTTGCGTCTTGCCTCATGCTTTGGCCGTGCTGGCCGGGCCGGGGCCGAAGGGTTATCTAGTTAGCGTGCTCGCTGATGGAGAACCGGTGCTGCCGTGTGCTGCCAGGGTCGCCATGTGGTGAGCTGGGGCGCGGCGCGGGGCGGGGCGGGGCGGGGCGGGGCCGAGGAGGGGCGCCGAGCCAAGTACCCTCCGAAGCCCGCGCCAAGTACAGGCACGCACTCTGCCAGGCAGCCCCTTGAGCGCGGAGGCCGCCCCCTCCCCACATCCCTGTCTCCGGGATGTCTCGAGACGTCTTCGTTCGAGCGAGAAAGAGACCGTAAACTGCTGCCCGGCCTGTGCCCGCCCCACACCGCCCTGCGTCCTGCCCCCCCCCCCTTTTTGCCCTCGCGTTGCTACGGATACGCTTTACTTTTGACATCCGAAACTCATCAAAGTTTGGACCGTCGCAGTCGCCGTGTTTCGCCTCACTCGCTGGGCGGGGGCTCTGACTCTGAGCCCAGCAGGCGTCGCTGTCAGCCGGGGTTTTCTCTAGTATTCTTCCCCCCCCCCCCCCCCCACACACACACACTTCGAGTGCAACGGACCCATCGCCTGCCCTACACTGTGTGCGTGCCAAAGGGAGCGGGAGCGAAGGGCTATTCACATGCAGATACCCGCCCCGCGGCCCGGCCCGGCCCGGCACGGTACGGCACAACACGATCCCATTTGTCGCCGATTGCGCCGCTCTTGTCTCTCGATGTGTTTCGCTTCCCGGTATGCGGGGCGGAGCCGGGTACCCGGGAGCGGTGATTTCGTTTTCCTCGTCTTACCCGGTCTCCTCATACCCACACAGCCCGACCCCTGACACGACCCCGCCCCGCGGCGCCCCAGGTGTGTCCCTGCTCCGTGTCCTGGACGTCCGCTTTGCTCCGACCGCCCGGCCCACTGCGTCTTTAGATCTCAACGACTCTTGGACTTTGAGAGCGCTTTTTTCCTCCTGTCTCATTTTTTATAAACGTTCTTTTGTTGAAATAATAAACCTGGTGGGCGAGGGAACGGAAAGAAGGCGAGGACAGAGAGAGAGAGAGAGAGAGAGAGAGAGAGAGAGAGAGAGAGAGAGAGAGAGAGAGAGAGAGAGAGAGGGGGGGGGGGAGACGGGAGGTGTGCTGAGAGTCGAGAAGGTAGGGAGAGTGAAGCAGGACGTCGCTGCTGATTGATCCGGTCCCAAGACAAACGTTTGCGCCGGCAAACACCACTCACGTAGTACAATCAGAGGGAGAAGCAAGGTGTTCCGGGGGTGGCCCCGCCCCGCCCGCGGGGGGCACCTGGGGCGGGGCGGGGCGGGGCGGGGGCACACGAGTCGTTTCAGCCGCCCCTCCCCGCCCCGTGCTCCAGGCGGCGCGGGTGTCGGTTCGGTCTGGTCTGACCTCGTTACGTTGGACATGACCGTGTCCGCGGTGGACGGTGTCGTGGGGGCGGGATGGCCAACGTCCACGACGGGGGCGGCGTCCACGTCCAGGGCCAGCGCTGGAGCCGCCTGGCTGGAGCTGGGCGGGGCGGGGCGGGGCGGGGCGGGGCCGTGCGCTAGTTTGGCGGAAGAAGAACCACTGTGTCAAGGGTGCGCGCGAGTGTGGGGTGGGGGTAGGGCGGGGGCAGGGGTAGTCGGCCCGGGGGTGGCGGGCGGTCTAGTCTGGGGGCTGCTGCTGATGTAGCAGAGCTGAGGCGGCCGGGCCGAGCGGGGGGTGGGGGCGGGGGCGGGGGCGGGGGCGGGTGCGGGTGCGGGGGCGAGTCAGGCGGCCTAGAGCCATGCACGTCGTGCCGGTATGGCGAGCGGCCCGCCCAGCGGACCAGGGGGTAGGGTTGGGCCCCGGTGCCCCAACTAAATTCCGAAGGGTCTTGCACACCAACTACTTACTGCGCGCGCGTGTGTGTGTGTGTGTGTTCAGCTGCTGGCTCGCAACAGGTCACACTACTTTGAACGCCTTTCAATAATGTAATGTAGGGAAAAGAAGTTGGGCGCCTGGCGGGCGCGGGAACTCGTGGATAGAGAGTCGGGTGTTTGGGATAGAGGAAGGGGGTTAGAGAGGATAGTGAGAGAAGAGGCCGCGGACCTATCCCTTCCCAGCAGCAGCTCGCCCTACTCGTTTGTGATGGGGATCATGTTCTCGGGCGGGGCGGGGCGGGGCGGGGCGGGGCGGGGCGGGAACGCCCCGTGTCGTGCCGTGCCACAGCCAGGAGGGAGTCGAGGGTGAGGAGCGGCAGGAGGGGATAAAGTTGCCCCCGGGCGTGACGGCGTGACGGGCGGGGCGGGGCGGGGCGGGGCGGGGCGGGGCGGGGCGGGCGGGGCGGGCGGGGCGGGGCTCGTCTGACCGTCATCACGCGGGTCGCACTAATGGCCGGCCGGCCGGCCGGAGAGGCCCGGGTGTCGGCCTTTGCGTGGCATGGCGTGCTAGGGAAACGGATTTATGCACGCCGCACCCCCCCCCCCCCTTCTCCCCACCACCCGGGGCTCACTGGTCCTTGTGTGTCACATCGCACCGTCCTGACTGGAGGTCCAGCTGATTCAATACGCCATGGTGGCGCACTGGTTACGCACCGAACATGCTGCCGGCTGTCTGTCTGTCTGAACTCACTGACTGCATGACCCACTGACCGTGGCGGTAAGCGGGGCGGGGCTGCTAATGGGACGTGGCGTGGCGGCCGCACCCCCGCTGCACCCCGCTGCACTCCACCCCCGTGCTGCTACCGCTGCTGCTGCTGACTGGTGCAGCCATTGCAGTCCTCGAACCCCTCTCCTCGCCAGTGCCGCACCCTAACGGCTCATGGCGTCGCCCCTGCCCCGCCCCGCCCCGCCCCGCCCTGCCGCAGTACCCCGGGGGTTGTTTCGCCGCGCCGCGCCGCGCCGCGCCGTGCCTGTCCGGCCGTGGCGTTGGCAACATTGTCGCCAGCACCACCGGCAGCACGGAGAGTAACGCCGCGGTAAATTTTGCGGTCGGTCCGACTCGACGTCGGCGACGGCTACTGCTAAGGCGCCCCGCCACGCCTGTCTGCTGGCGCATGGCGGCTCCGGAGCGCCGCCGCCGCCGCTCTGGCGGTGGAATAAGCTCTCTCTCTCTCGGCAGGGAGTCCGCGCATCGACGCGCGCCGTATGGGGACTGTAAATTATAGGGAGCGGTGGTGGAAACTATAGTCGTCGGACACCGGAGCACCGCCCGGCCCGGCCCGGCCAGAGGCCACAGGTAGAGCACAAAAGGTGCGGGGATTAACGGGCGCGCCGCTGTGTGAGGGTGTAGGGTGTCACACCGACCACAGCTGCCGGGGTCGCCCCGCCCCGCCCCGCCCCGCCCCGCCCCGCCCCGCCACCACGCCGCGCCCTCAGCACTCACAACCAGCGGGTGAATTAATTCACTGGCGACGGGGCGGGGCGGGGCGGCTGCTTGTAACCTGACTTGGCGTGCTGACCTGACCGCGATCTGAAGGGGCCGAGTGGCCGCGCAATAACTCGTTGCGTCGCTCGTCTGGGTGGGTCTGTTCCTCGCCGTGTCATTACTACGCGTGAAAAATCACGTTATGCCGACGGGTATGCATATTAATGAGGCCATTTCAGTATAATAATGGTTCAAAGTGAGTAAAAAATCCGTAATCTGATATGAACAACGCGGGGAAAAAAATGTTACCGTGCCTATTTTTTCCCCTTTTAACTTGAGTGGTGTGGCTGGCTCGGCTCGGCTCGGCGTGGAGCTAAGCGTTTCTCGGACGCCTTATACTTGGCTTGACCCGAAACCACAGCGGCAGAGCGGAGGGGGCCGGCCAGAAAGAGATCAATGAAAGTTTGTTTTGTTTTTTTCTTTTTTTTCTTCTTCTTCTTCGTCCTCTCTGGCCTGGCCGTGCGGTCGGGTCGGGCGGCCAGGTCGGGATGTGGAAATAAGAAGGTACGGCGTGGGGCCGACGCTCAGAGGCCGCCGGCCGGGGCCGCGCCGGGGCCTGGCCTGAGGTGCCCCTGTGGGGGCTCAGGGCTCAGCCGGTGCAGAGCGGGGCAGGGCGGGGCGCAGGGTGGGGCAGGGCGACCCCCTCGAGCCACGTCGGGCCGGGCCGGGGCGGGCCGGGCTGCACACGAGCCTGTTAGTGTTGCGTTACGCTCTGGCTTTAAAAAAAAAGTGGGCAAAGGGGAAAAAATGGAGAGGGAGGGAAAAGGTATACGAGAAGCATGGGGAGATGAGATGGTGGTATAGAAAAGGGATAATAAATGCAGAAAAAAAGCTGTTGGAAAGAGGGGTCGTAGAAAAGAATTAACGAATCCAAAGGAATCCAATAAGTATCTTGTGCAGTAAAAATGTTTTCTTACCTCCATCACAGGTGCCTCACAAAGGATCCACATTGTAATACAAGGGATAAAATAAATTGTCAAAGTCAAAAGGCTGGTCGGAGAATGTTTTTCCTAAGATCACCCTGCGAGATAGGCAAATAGCTTGGGCGTGAAACAGTCGTGCGCGCCGGGTTGCCTACCCTGAGAATGACAGGCGCGCTGCATGCCGCTTTACTCCTTATTGTGGTCGTTTCATCGAGAAATTAATCCTCTTTTTGGAGTCGATCCGAGGAAAGTGTACTCAGCGCAAGCCATGTCTAATCTAAAACTTAAAAGCACGCCTTTACCTGTTTGGTTTCCAAGAGAAACTTTACTGTTCTGTTTTTGCGCCGGCACGCCGGCTCTCGCTGTTGCCGAGACGAGTGGCTGGCATTACGTCCTCGGCTGGCCTCGGGTGGGGGCGGGGCGGGGTGGGGCGGGGTGTAATCACCTGCAAGCAGTCAGCCTATCAGCAATTAGCATCGCGCTAGTGGCGGGGCGGGGCGGGGCGGGACGCATAACTCTCTGTGATCCACCCCCGGCGCTCTCAATCAACGTCTCGCCGTCCGGCCCGGCCCGGCGCAGCCCGTCCGATCGCCCGTTAAGGCCACCGTCACGAGATGATGATTTAGGACCCTCCGCTCCGCCCCGCCCCCGGGGGTGGTGGAGGGCATGCCCTCTTTAGACGGCCGCCCTAAGACGACTGCGTCGTATTTTTCATTCCTCTTGCTTCGTAATTCATATTGGGCGATGCCTCATCCAGAGTACGTAGAGCGTGAGCGGCGATCGGCTCTCGCTATGGAGAACTACTTTTATTCTGTTCCGTTTTAATTTCCAGGCGACTGGCTGACCCGACCCGTGTGTGCAAAGCCTAATATAACGTAGTATTCCTCTCTATTGAGGAACAAGGTGGTTATTGTGCGATTAAATTTGCGAGCACGTCGAGTAAGTGCTCCCTCGAGAGGGAATGCTGCGGCGGTGCTTGTGCTTGGGCGCCCCTCGACTGCTGGTCCCCGCCCCCACCCCCAACCCGCCCCCACCCTGCCCCCACCCTGCCCCCACTCTGCCCCCGCCCCGCCCCCGCCTGGACCCATGCCCTGTCCTGCTGTGCCGGACCCTGTCGTGACGGTGACGTTGATCGAGACTGCAAAATAAATCGGGACCGACCTGTCCCACCTGCCACCTGCCCACCCTGCGCAAAACACAATGGCTTACGTCATACGCGGGATGTTTTTTTTTGTGTGTATTTCAACCCCTCTACCGTTTTTAATTGTATTTCCTCACGCGCTTTTATTGATACCGTAAAATCCCTCTCCCCCCCCCCTCTCTATCTCCCCCCTCTCTCTCTCTCTCTCTCTCTCTCTCTCTCTCTCTCTCTCTCTCTCTCCTCTCCCTCTCCCTCTCCTCTCCCTCTCCTCTCCCTCCCCTCCCTCTCTCTCCCTGCCCTTAAGGTACGCCTTATAGCGTTATTCTCCACCCGAGTATTACCAATCGTGGAATGACGTTCGCCCTTTCTCGACCTCCATACTATTACTCTGGCACTCACATGTACCTTTACGCCCTCCTCCCCTGCGCCCCTTATACTTCCCCCTGACTACTGGAGGAGATAAGGCGCGTGTATAGCGCGCTGCCGCCGGCCCGGCCCCGCCCCGCCCCGCCCGCAGAGAGGACTGGCTCGAATCCACGTCAACCGTAAAGTGTAGCCCCCCCCCCCTCTCCCCCGGCCCCTGCTCCCGTGCCCCCTTCTCCTAGCTCACTCCACTTGACTCACTTCAGTCCGCTTCACCGCCCCCTGCTGAGGCTTCAACCCACATATCTCTCTCGCTCTCCCTCCCTCCCTCTCTCTCACTCGCTTTCTCGCTTCCTCCTCGCCTCCTACGCACTCACCCCATGCACTCGATATGCGAAGTAGCAGGAAATTGACGTCGCAACAGACTAAATTTCCTGTCGCAATGACTCTTTTAATTGATAAACTAATTTATTTTTTGGTTGGTTGTTGTGGAGCGGCGCCTCTTTTAGGCACGCCTGGCAACTACACCCCGCTCCGCCCTGACGTAAGAAACGCGATTCAACCGTATCAGAGCTGCCTTCCTTCGCCCAGCTCTGTGGTGCTTTTTGCCGGGGCAGGGGTGGGGCGTGGTGCGGCGGGGCGCGGTGGGTTGGGGCGGGGCGGGGCAATGAGTAGAAACAGACATAGCGGGATTGTGGGCGAGCCGCCGCCGCCGCCGCCGTCGGCAGGCAAGGACAGCCTGGGGGCCTCAGCAGAGTTGCTTTGCCGAGCTTGAATACTTACCAAAGTGAGAGAGACGGAGAACCGAGCACCGCCGCCGCCATTTTAAAACGGTCATAAAAAGAAGGAAGGTCCTGTACATAAACGCAGGAACTATCCAATTCATTGCACAAGTTTCAAAATATTTTCTGTTTTTAATGGAAACCCGCAAGTGTGTGAATTTCTTACGAGCGCAAATAATAAAAAAAAAAACAGTGTCGCAGCTGTGTGGGGTGTGGGGCCTCTCACCCCAACCTGCACCTCGGCAGCCTGCGGTGTCCTGCTGCGGTGTCCTGCGGCCGGATCCCGTGGGGTCCGGCGGCGCAGTGCCCTCCCTGCAGTGCCTTCCTCCTGTTGCGGTGGTGCCCTGCTGCGGTCCCCGCGCAGATCCCTGCTGGCCGCCCCCTGCAGAGATTCTCTTTGCTTGCGCGCCTTTGGCCTCACACTGTGTGGTCTGCGCCCGAGGTGTTGTGTGATAAACACCATCATCACAGCTTTCATGATGATGACTGCGCGCCCCCCCCCCCCCCCCACCATCGCCTCCTTCCCCAGCAGCTAGGCGCGCCGCGCCAGTGCGCTGCTACGACCGGATTCGCCACAACCAATTTCCGAACAAGTTGTTCCGATACGAGAGGCTCAGAGATGTTATCCCGGTCTGAGCGCAGCGGCCAAGTGGAGGCGCCGCCTGGGGTGGCGTGCGTGGGAGGGAGGGGGGCTCCTTGGTGCGGCTAAAAACCTCTTACTCCAGTCTCTCTCTCTCTCTCTCTGTCTGTCTCCCTCTCTCCGTCTTTCCCTCAAACCCCGTCCGCAAAGAAAGCAAAGGCGCCGCCCGCCCGCCATCGCTCTCAAAGCAAATCGAAAAGAAGGAGAGAAAAAAAAGAGGGCGTTCGCAAGGAAAACAATAATGATCGTACGTGACCACGTGACCCCGCTAGGCCGCACCGAACGCAAAACTTCTTGAGCAAACGGAACCCGCCGGACTTGAGAAGAGAGGGGTCGAACCTACGACAAACACTGGAAGAGGACCACAGAAAGAGGGGGGGGGGGGGGGACGGTGACCGCCGAAGCCCTGACAAAAGAGGTCCATGGTGTGCTTCCCCTAGCGTGCTCCGGCCGGCCAACCCGCCTCGCCCGGCTCTAGCGCGCTGTAGCGACAGTGACTGCTGGAGCTGGACATTCCCCCGGGACCCAGATCTGGGCCCAGCAGTGCTGTCCAGATCCATCTGTCGGCGAGCAGGGCCAGGAGGGAGGGGTTGGGGGCGGCGCTTAGTCGGGTGCCGGCCGGCTGGAAGGGGTGGGAGGGAGGGGGGGCAGAACGGGCAGAACACGCGGTTGTAGCGCGACTTTTCATTGCCTAGTAGGTAGGCGTAGATACCACCCCCTTCACACATGTGTCTTGGTGGGATTTGTTTATCTTGCCTACCTATACCGCTCCCCCTCCCCTGGTACCACCCTGCTACCTGTCCCACTTCCCCTCTCTCCGTTCTCCCGCGCGCGCGAGGAGAGGTCCCTGCGGCGGCAACTGCGACCGGAATACGCTCTAAACTTTTAAAGCGGACAGGCAAACTCATCTTGGAGCACAAAGGGACGTTAGGAGGAAAGGTGCCCCCCGCCCGGCCCCCCACGGGCTCACCGGGGCGGGGCGGGGCCAACATTACCAACTCTCCGCGGGCATTATCCTCTCCCATGTTTGCTGCTTGTACTCCCTTACCCTCGCTACCTGCTTTGCTTCCCCCCCCCCTCTCTCTGTCTCTCTCTCTCTCTCTCTCTCTCTCTCTCTCTCTCTCTCTCTCTCTCTCTCTCTCTCTCTCTCTCCTCTCTCTCTCTCTTCTTTCCACCGTTGTTTCATATTTATTATTTGCCGACCATAAAGTTGCCGGTTGGCGGTGGACTGTAGTGTGGCGCGCCTGCGCCCAGCGCCCTGCGCGCGCTGCGGTTCGGACTGAATAAAGTCCCTTCCTCCTGCCCTGCTTGTGCGTGCCGTACCTCCCCTGTTCCTCCCCCCAGCCCAGCCCAGCCCAGCCCAGCCCAGCCCAGCCCAGCCCCGCGCGGCCTCGGCGCGGGCAGGACGAACGGGAGAGGGACTATAGGGACTCGCGGTGGCTCTTTCTTGCTGCTCTGACAATCCGCTCCTTGTCGCTCGGGTGTCCCGTCCCGTCCCTGTCCGTCCCTGCCACGCCGCTCAGCTCAGCTCCAGGGTGCGGCCTGCCAGGGCCACGTCAGGTGCTTCGCTCCGCGGAGCAGCCGGCTTTTGGTCGCTCCAAAGTTTTCCGCGAGAAAGCATCGCATCAGCAGCCTCCCTTTCTCCCCCTCCCCCCTCTGCTCCCGGGGCCCAGCGGCGTTCATGAATTACGTAACACTCCTACTGCGGGCGACAACATGCAAGACGCGAGACGGCGGGGGACTGATGTCGGCGAGAGACATCAGGCTAGAGAGAGGAGAGAGAGAGCGAGTAAAACGAGGGCGGCAGAGAAGAAACGCGAAGGGAGAGAGTATAGCCTTTGTTTCCTTTATACTCCTTGAGCAGTACGAGGTGGGGTGGAGCGGGGCGGCGGAGGCCGGCGGCGGAGGCCCGGGCCACTCTCTCCTCTTCCCGCGTCAGGGGCTTCTTTTATCAATAGACACCCCCGCCTTTCTCCCCGCCCCCCCCCCCTCCACACCGCTCCCCGCGCTGCAGCAGCCCCCCCCCCTCTCTCTCCTCCCTCCTCGTCTACCTCCGCGCCGTCGCGCGACTCCCACAGCAGCACGATGACGTCTCTCTGTCTGGTCTACGCGATCCTCTTGTCTGAGACGACACCTATTGAGACACCCAAGTGTCGTCTGTCTGAGAGTAGCATACTTAGAGGTGTGCGTCAATTCCCGTCCGCGGCCACGTTGTAAGGTGTGTGAACTCACATAGTGAAATTTTTCCCTGGAGAGTTTATAAGTGAATTTTCCCGCTGGATAATTTTACACAAACACAAGTGAGCGCGCCTTGCATGCACACACAAGTTACGCGGGCTTTCAGCGAATGCGCTCGGTGCAGTATAATGCCATTCTGCAGAGAGCAGAGGGAGCGGGGCGGGGCGCGCGGGAGGAGGAGAGGTTGGCGTGTGTTGAGTTGAGATAGTGGAGGGCGCGCGTGTGAGGAAGGGCGAGGTCGTTAGCGTGGAGCCGTGCGCGCCGATCCGTCTTCAGGGGCTCTGAGCTGAACGCGGCCCGGACCCACCGGATGCGAGGCGAAGGGGAGGGGACCCGTGGCGCCAACTTTGCCTGGACACTTCCCGCCCCGCCCCGCCCCGCCCCGCCCCGCCCCGCCCCGCCCCGCCCCGCCCCGCCTTCCGCAAGAGATGGTCGATCCCGGTGGCCGCCCGTGACCCACACAAGGCCCGCTGTACCTTCACCCGCCCCGCCCCGCCCCACCCGCTGGACCGTACAAACGAGATAATCCGTGGGGATTAGCTACTGCCCTCCCCCGGCTGCCGACCCGAAAGAATAAATTAAACGCACTGATCCACCACGTGAATGATTTACTAACGTGACGTGAGTCGCTCTGCGTTATTGGTCGAGCCGAGTCGAACCGGACCGGACCGTGTGACGCGGGAAAACGGCAGCTCGATAGCCCATTAATTCATTCTGCTTTAAATTATTTCATTCATTGTGGAAAAAAAAATATTGTGGTTTTACGGAAAATAGATGACTTTTTTTTTTGTGTTTCTCTTTCTCGTTGCCTGGACTTGTATAAAAAGTGGCATGTCGCCAGTCACTTGAATAATTAGTCATTCTCTCAGGTGTTCACACGAGCTACGCGATGGTGCGAGCAGTTGTTGTGGTCGATCAAAAATACACGCGACACACCAAAAAGAAAAGGCGCCGAATCGATTAGTTTGCGAAATTTCCGCTTTGAAATATCCCGCTTTTATCCCACTTTTCCGGTATCAGCTGATACCGCGGCGCACCTGGCTGAGCCCGGCCCGGCCCAGCCCGGCGCGGCAAGCCTTTACCACCCACCGAGTTATTGGCAGGTCTGTCGGCGCCTCTCGGGTGTGATGGGGCGTGGCGGAGTGCGGCGGGGCGTGGCGGGGCGTGGCGGGGCGTGGCGCTGTGGGACGTGACAGCAGGGCGCGCGCAAACCAAATGGAAAAATGTTTCCGCCAATCACGGCGCCACGCGTACCTTTTCCCTTTGAGGCGCCGCCTCGCCCGTGGGCTGGGCGTGGCGGCTAGGGCGGGGCGGGGTGGGGCGGGGCGGGGCGGTGCTCCGGCAGCCCGAGAGGCGCCTACATTGAGTGCTTTCCAGTCCCGGCCGGCTGCCGCGGCTGATCCCGGATGAGCTGACGAGCCGCTGTGCAGGTGCCCGCCTCTGCCCGTGCGGGTGCCTAGCTGTGCGGGTACCCGTTGAGTTAGGTCCGCGGGTACTTGTACCGATCTGCACCGTCCGAGGACGGGACGGAGGGACAGCGAAAACCTTCTCCTGAATCTATTTTCATTCATTTAGAAAAGCATGAATCTTACACTTAGTGAACAGGATAATATCCTGAGTTTACCAGAAGTTTTGGCAAATCCTCGCGCTGCTTCATCACCCTGTACTTCCCTCCACGGCACCCACCGGGCAGAGCCCGGCTCGCAGTGCGGACGGGACTTGCCCCAGCTCCCCGCCGGCCTCCCTCCGTCCGTCCTTGATTGGTGCGAATCAAACTCGCTCGTTTGTCCCCTGCGGTGTCTTGGCCTCCCTATCATTGCAGCAGGTCGGCCGCCAACTATCTCTAATGAAAGGAGGGGGGGGGCGGTCCCGCGCGGGCCAGGCCTGTCGGGCTGTGTAGTCGTGGGATTGTTGAGTAGAGTTGAGGAGGGTGGTTAGGTTGATGGGCGTTGTCCCACAGAGTTGTTGGCCGGGGCGGGACGGGCCGGGGCGGGGCGGGTTGCCCTGGGCAGGGTCGCTCTAATAGCCCCCCCCCCCCCCCCCCGGAGCAGCTAGCCTCCCGCGTGATCCGCGACCAGACGGTCTCCGCCCCGCCCCGCACCACCGCGGGACCCAACTGGACCGCGGACCGTTACGCCCTCCGCTCAATTTCCGTATGCTAAAAAGGGGCGGACCGCGCTGGCGGCCGAGAAAACGGTCCCCAAAAGCCGCGCTGTACGCACGTAATGTGAGGTCAATTACAGGCGAGGGCCTCTGTGTGTGTGTGTGTGTGCACTGCGGGCAGAAACGTATATTTCGTGTCGTCTCTTTTCAAATTCAGCAGTGGTTATTTCTTTTCGGACACCTGCCGGTATATAGTATTGATGATTGCATCTGTTGCAATCGCTGATGCGGTGTCTCGTTTTCTAAAGGGCACGGCGGCGCTATCCGTGGGCTTTCCCCACGAGCCTCTGCTATAGCCACGCTCACCCCACCCCACCCCGCCCCACCCCGCCCCGCCCCTCCAGTGCAGTGGCACGGCATTGGGGCGGGGCGGGGCTCTCTCGGGCGGCGGTGGTATAAAAAATTCATGTGTTGTGCGGTGGTCGCAGGTGGTGGCCGTGCGCACGGTCCATTCTCATGCTCATTTTGGCAAGTCAGTATAGCACATTCGCATACACACACACACACACACACACACATGAACACACACACGGAAACAGACGAACGTAGTAGACGCACGCTCACCGTCGCACCTACGCACGTACGCACGCACACGGAGAAACGTAAAGCCTGCATAGTTGATTCCCTTCCCCGCCCAGCCCAGTCAGCGAGCCCGCCGGTAAGCTAGGAAGCGCCTGAGGGGCATAAATACATTCTCTCTCCTACCGCCCAAGAAGACCCTTCTCCCCTCTTCCGACCCTTTCTCTGTCTGTCTGTCTGTCTGTCTGTCTGTCTGTCTGTCTGTCTCTCTCTCTCTCTCTCTCTCTCTCTCTCTCTCTCTCTCTCTCTCTAGCTCTCTCGACACGGTCCTCATATAACGTCCGAACGCGACCAATAATCCTCGCGGGGACGCTTCGAATGCCATCGCCCCCTCCCCTCCGCCCATTCCTCTCAAACCTCTCTCTGGAGCACCGGAAATCAGGTCGACAGGACGGGAACCCGGCGGGGGCGTGAGCAGAGAGAGAGAGAGAGAGAGAGAGAGAGAGAGAGAGAGAGAGAGAGAGAGAGAGAGAGAGGGGGGGGGGGGAGCGGACGGAATGTTTGGGAGAAGGGGACGGAAGGGGAAAGAGGTCTACTCTCAAGCTGTTGTGGGCAAAGTGTCGCAGGAGACGCTCCCGCCACGCCACGCCACGCCACGCCTCGCTACTTAACTATCACTTCGATACCATCACCGCCCGCCGCCGCCCGGCAATAAGCAGGGGGAGGGGGAAGGGATGAAGCACAGCAGGCTTCGGAGGAAAACTTTCGAGTCATTTCCTTTTTTTTTTTTCGGTTTTCCCGCGCGCGCTGAACGTCTTCTCTTCTTGATGAACCCAGCCTGGCCTCCCCTTCTCCCTTCCGAAGGCGCTGGAGGAGGTCGCCTCAAATGAGCCCCCACTCTCCCCCTCCGCCACCGCCCCCTCTGGTGCGCAGCGGGACGCGGCACCATGCCTGATTCATTGCAGGGCGGTGCGCGCGGGGCTGGAGAGGGGGGGGGGGGGCAGAAAGGGGCTATGTAGAGGGTCCTGGACCGGGCCAGGCCAGGCCAGGCCGCACAAAGATGCATTTACCCGCCAGGAATATTAAGAGAGCATCTCCATTGGGCCGGCAGCAGGCGTCGGCAGGGTCGGGCCGCCGGGCCGCGCCGCGCGCCACGTGAGGTAGGAGCCAGCCAGCCCCAGCCGGCTTTCATGAGCTTTTAATGACGCCCCTTGTTCTAAGCCGCCGCCGCCGCCGCCGGGCTGCGTTCCAGCGGCAAGATTTCCTCACCTCTCTCTTTCACACTTCCCCTTCTCTTCTCTTCTCTTCTCTCCTCGGCCGGGCCTCCGGACTATTCTCTGTCTCCGCTCCTCCTCAATATCCCCCCGCTCCTCATTACCACGGCGCCGCGAGTAGTAATGTCTTGGCGCCAAAACTTTTCGAAATCCGCTGCCCGGTTGGAGACAGCGCGAGCTGCTGGGTGGTATGTCGGGACTGGACTGCAGGCAATCTCGCCCGTTTTGCGATGAAAGCCATTTCCCTGTTGGCCGTTTCCTCCCGGTGAGCGGTCAAGCGCAGCGGAGGCTGCGCCGCGCTTCAACTGTCTCAGTGAAAGGGAGGATGCCATTGGAGCGCCCGTCACGCCCCGCCCCGCCCCGCCCCGCCCCGCCCCGTCCCTCTCACAGCCCGCAAACTCTGACCGCAGTGAATTTGTCATGGTTTCGTTCGTTTTACCTCGTCATCGACCTGCCATGCCAAAACAAAAAAAAAAAAGCAATACGAGGTTGCATGACAGCGTCGTATTATCATGAGTTACAAGTAAATCCGACAAAGCTCTCTTGTTCCAGTGGCCGCCTATAGAGCGAGCGGTGGCCTGTAGGTAGGCTAGGTGGCACTACGAGACAGAACAGAGGTGGACAATGCAGTCGGTGAAACGGAAAGCGATAAATCACGCCGGGGTAACTGTTGTAACCCTACAGGCCACCCTCACTCCGGTGGGCGCTCAACAAAGGAAAATGTGTTAGTGTAGCACACTTGTAGGTGCGTGTGAATATCCACTCTCACTCTTGAAGGTGAGAATTTTACAGAAATTAATACATATGTGAAGGGACAATTCACACAGTAGGGTTTCGGGCGAGGTGGCTTAGGGGCGTATTTTGTCACTAACGAAGTCCGGTATAGGACTCCTAGGACATGCTATGTGTTTTTTGGTCCCAGCAGAAGATAACCTGTGAATTTGGTCGAAATCGGAGACAATTTTTTTTCGGCCGAAAATCGCAAAAACGCAAAGGCTATAGCCTTTGCATTTTTACGATTTTCGGCCGAAAACTGATTTTCTCCAAAATGACGGGGGATGTGCAGGGGAACTCTAACGTACCCCTAGACCAACCCCCAAGGGTCAGTTCGTCCGAAAACCCGGTTTGTCTGCGAGGAAAAGCAGTATTCCTGATAGCGCGCAATGTAGGGTTTCCAAGTGCAGACAGGGCGCTCCCTTGACTCGGAGAATATTATAATTTTCTTAATCACGACAACGAGAGACTCTAAGACCTAGGGGTGCTTTTCTAATGACGGCGGACATACTTACGGGACGTTAGAGAGAGAGAGAGAGAGAGAGAGAGAGAGAGAGAGAGAGAGAGAGAGAGAGAGAGAGAGAGAGAAAGTCAAAGAGAGATGAGAGTACGAACGAACGAATAGTTTGCCGGCTGCTCTCACCGAGAGAAAAACAAGTTTAAATATGCCGCTTCGCTCGCTGCTCCCGCTCTTCGCTCCTCTCAAAGCTCGGCGCGTCGCGTCGCCTAGCTCTCGTCTCGATCCACAAGTTCCTCCGTGCCTGCCTGCCTGCCTGCTGGGCAAATCTTAATTGCCTAACTTAGAAATTCAGGTCAGTCCATTGGAGCGCGTGGCGCGGCTCGGCGCGGCGCGGCGTCTGTGAGAGTCGAAAAATAAAAGAAGAGCAGAGGGAAGGAGGGCGGGGAGACAAGAGGGAAGGAAAAAGAAAAGAAAAGAAAAAAAACTCAAGAGCGGAGACATGCGGCGCATAAGGAAGCGCCGGGCCGGGCGGTCGCAGCGCCGCGCCGCGCCGCGTGGCCGAGACAGACATTAACACGTCCTGTACATAATGCCTGTCCCACAGTGCTTTTACGCGGCCCGCCCGGCGGCCCTCCCCTGTCGAGGGAAGAGTGTCCGCTGCCCCCTCCCCCTCCCTCGCGCCTCTGTTCTGAAGGAGTATTTGTCGCTATTTGTCTTGCTGCCTCGTCACCGGCTTGTCACGCCCAGGACGTTAAGGGGAGGACTTTCCAGCCAGTCGCATCTCCACCCAGGCAACCAACTTCCGTTCTCTTTTATACCTTGCCTGCCCAACCCCCCTCCACTGCGAGAAATGTTTTGTACGGGGTTGCGCGGGACGTTTTTCCATGAGAATAATGTCGTAAAGTTACGACATCTAATTGTAATATGAAAAAAACTGTAATGACACTTGCTATGGGCGAACAAAAACTGGCTTCGTCAATTTATGGTATCGATCTTAAATTTACAACATGATTTGTTTATCAGAAATTACGAAAAATGTCCTCTCTGCCTGGTTCCTATGCCACGCGCTAGCTCCCCCTCCCCGCCCCAAAAAAAACAAAACAAAAAACCTCTCTCTGTCTTTTCCATTTATCCTGTTTTTACGCGCTATCTCTGTGTCCGTATCGCCGCGTCGCGCCGCTGCGGTAGCCGAGCGGAAGAAATAAGAAACGAGGGGGAAATAACGCCGTCATCTGCGTTGGTTACAGCTGTTTGCCAAAACTTTGGCTCCGCCAATAAAGGCTCGGCAGTAGGCGGGCCGGCCCGACCGCAGACCCGCTCATATGGCCGCCATCGCTTTATGTCACTCACATCACACAGCCCCCTCGTGATGACGTCATAAGCTCCGAATGACAAGAACACAATTTGCAAGTCCCGGCCCTTCCCTCAGTCCCGCCCCTCTCGCGTCCCTTCCCCATGTGGAATAGGGGAAAAGGCCCAATAATTTGACGAGTAGAGCCGGCCCGGCCCGGCCCGGCCCGGCCGCACCGCCCAGTGGGCTGGTAATGACCCGTTCAACCCGATCACCCAGAAAATGGGCTGGCGGTCGGAGCGAGGGGGCTGCGCCACCCCGCCCCGCCCCGCCCCGCCCCGCCCCGCCCCGCCCCGCCCCGCCCCGCGCGCACAGCGGGCTTAGCCGCGCGCTACACACCTCGCGCCACCAGTGGGGTCAGCGGGGCGGGGCGGGGCCCCACTGCGGTGTTGCTGTTTCGGACGCTTTTGTACCATGTCGTATCGGGGCCGGCGCTCCTGTATGTGGTCAGGCGGCGAGGTTTACCCGGTCGGCGAGCAGAAGGAGAAGAAGAAGAGAAAAAATTGGCAGAAAAATCCCCGCGAGCTCGGATATCCTGAGCGTTGCCCCGCGCCGCGTCCGTCCCGCTGCTCTGTAGGCCCCCTGTGATGGATGGACCCGTTCTGTTCGCCCCCGAGGGGGCCTCGCAGTTCCGTATGAGCTCCTCTGCGGGCGCCCAGGGTTCTAGGGGGTCCCAGGGACCGGGGCAGGGCGAGAGCCCGGCCCGCACTGAACCAAGTAGTTCCATCTGACGCACGCGGAGAAAAAAATAGAATACTCTTTATGTAAACTGTTTTAACCGGTAGTTTTGTTGTACCCTTTGAGTCCAGCACCTCACATCACAAAGAGTGTCCCGTTTCCCCTGCAAACAAGCAGCCGTCGCAGTTCTCTGTCGACACCATCGAGCTAAAATAACCGGCCGGCCGCGGCCGCGCCCGCTCCCCTCCCAGGTGAGACCATGCGACTTGTATCGCGGGCGGGGCGGGGCAGTGACGGGGAGCGCTGATGACTCCGCGCCGTCCAAGTGCTCTCCAGTGAGCCGCTAGGCAACGCTCGCCGCCCCGCCCCGCCACACCCCTTCCAATTCCCACCGTCTCCTTTGTTGCGGAGGGGTGGGCTGGGGCGGGGCGCGGGGCCGCCACCGTCCGGTCTCTCAGTCTGGTGCGCCAGTTTCCGTTTGGGGGGCAGTTTGGTGCTCGAGTGGTTTCGGTCCACGGCCGGTTCTCGGTATCCGCGCACCTCCTCGCCCCCCCCCCCCTTACCCCGCCCCGCCCCACCTGTGACTACAAATGATCGCGTTTCTAATATTAGAGCAGCAGCTCTCTTTGCCGGCCGGGCACCCCGGTACGGTGCGGTACGGAGCGGCACGGCGTAGCACCCGCCCGCTCTGTCTGCCTTGCCTGTTAGGTCCGATCCCGAATTCCAGACCCGTTTCAATTTAACTGAAACAAAGCTGCTGTACATTCGCGAAGGCCTGGCCTCGCCCCTCTCTCTCTCTCTCTCTCTCTCTCTCTCTCTCTCTCTCTCTCTCTCTCTCTCTCTCTCTCTCTCTCTCTCTCTCTCTCTCTCTCTCTCTCTCTCCTCTCTCTCTCTCTCTCTCTCTCTCTCTCTCTCTCTCTCTCTCTCTCTCTCTCTCTCTCTCTCTCTCTCTCTCTCTCTCTCTCTCTCTCTCTCTCTCTCTCTCTCTCTCTCAGGGGCGCGCACACGTATCGGGGCAGCAGCAGAGCGCCCGGCGTGTAGGCAGAGCCGCCCGCCTCGTGTGCGCAGCGGGATGCCTACCCTCCCGGCCGCAGGGGCTCCGCCGCCGGGCCTGCCTGCCTGCTGGGGCTGGGGGAGCGGCAGCAGCGGCGCGCCGCGCCTGCCCCACCTACTTACCGCCCCGCCCGCCCCGCCCCGCCCCGCCCCGCCCCGTATCGCCTCGCGCAAACGATAGCGTCAATTTCAAATCGAAAGCGTGGCGGTGGTGTGCGGGTGGGCGGCTGGCGGCAGGTGCGGCCAATGGAAGCACGTGGCGCGGCGCGGCGCGGCGGGAAAATAAACAGGGCAGCCTCAAAGATCCCCCACAGCGATTGGTTCCGATAGTGCGGGGTGCGGGCGGTGCTGCTGGTCCAAGGCCGTCTCGTGCGCGCGGGCGTGCGTGTGTGTGTGTGTCTGCCACCATGCCTCTGTGGTCAGACACATGTTTACGAAAACACTTTGCTTCCCCCGAGCCCCGCCCCGCCCCACCCTGGGCCGTCGCCGTGCATTTCGTTTGAAGAACCATCAGTCAGCGGTGTCAGGCGCGTTGGGTGGGCCGCGGGCCGTCCCCGTCCCAGCGGGGATGCAGTTCACCCGTCCCTCCCCGCCTCGCCTCGCCCCGCCCCGCCAGGAAAAACGTCCTTTTGTCGCGGGTCCTCGTGTATAACGTATTCTTCGCACACTAAACTATTTACGAATCACCCAAGAATCTATCCTGGTTTTTATTGTCTCGTTTCTTTTCTGTACATCTATTATCGTCGCCACCGTGCGGCCGGCAGGGGTGCATTAGCTACTCATATGTGTTGGGATGATGTATACACGTTTTCCCCTTGACTCCCACTCTGCTGCCGAGCGCTGAGGCCGCTGTCATACAGACGAGACGGGGTGGGCGGGGAAGAAAAATATGTGGGCTCTTATAAGTATGGCACACTATTACTTGTTTGTGCGCAGGGCCCGGGCTCTCCTCTCCTCTCCTCTCCTCTCCTCTCCTCTCCTCTCCTCTCCTCTCCTCTCCTCTCCTCTCCTCTCCTCTCCTCTCCTCTCCTCTCCTCCCCTCTGCTCTCCTGCATGGGCACGGCCTTGGACCGTCTGCTCGCGGGGGCGCGTCGCGCTACGCCACGCCACGCCCCTTGAGGGTCGCACGGGAACATATGGACGCCCGCCTTGTTTGGAGGGAGGATGGAGTGCTGTGAGAATCAAGTCTCAAGGTACACCAGAAAAGCACCCTACCAGCCTAAGTCGCGAGCTAAGTCGTCATCAATCAGTCATCAACCAACACCCACTTCACGAGATTTTTTGATATCTGGCAACGTTGCACAGTCGGTGCCAGGCTAGATGTCTCACTGGTATCATTCCTACTCTGCTTATTTTTTTATTTTTTTTTCGCTGTGTTGTTCGGGGGGCTGGGTGGGGCAGCAGGGGTGCCACACGCAGGCCACTCGGCGCGCCTCCGCGCCCGATTTATTACGAGGCCCCACTCTGTCAAACTGGAGTGACTCAACTGGTTGCGGGGCGCGCTAGGGGCGGGCCGGGGGGAGAAACTTGCAATATACAACATCCATCATGAGAGCCCCGGGCCGGGCCGATCGCTGAGCTCTGGTTCTTGCCGCGGGTCGGGGCCGCGCGGCCGTGTCCTCCGCAGGCCACGTATATAACGAGCGAGTACACTGCGGGAAACACCCCCTGCGCGTGTGCGTGTGTTCATGTCATTCATGTCTTGGTGTCCGTGTGTTTCAGGTCGCACCGTGGAGCGCGGTGCCGGGGCCCAGCTGACCGTCGAGCCCAGGCGGGCGGGCCACGGGGCCCCACGCGGGGGCGGGCTCGCCGCGTAGGGCCGCCGGGGCGCGGCGGGGCGGGGCGGGACGGGGGCGCGGACTCCTCCTCCCGCCGCGCGCGCCGGGCCGCGGGCCGCGGCCACCGGGATGAAGTGCCTCGTGGGCATCCTGTGGATCGTGCTGGCGCTCGTCTCAAGTAAGTACCCGCCATACCGGAGCTAGTTGTACTAGATGCCATTTAACACTCGTAGATGCAAGGGGGAGACAATTCGAAAATTTTCGTACACCTAAATTCTAAAAATTCAAAGCCTAATTTCCAACAAATTTAACAAAAATTTACAAAAGTTTAGTACATTGATGAATTTTCGACATATGTATGCAAATTCAAAATTGTTTCCCCCTCTCGTAGATATGATTGACAAGTTCATTCGCACACATCTTCTGGCGCAACATCTCCACAGTTTGTTTTGTATTTCTTTAAACGCCACTTCGGCCGCCCCGCCTCGCCGCGGGGGAGACTCGTTTCCGGTTTCGCGAACTTCTATAACGTGCTGCGAAAAGACTAGCGGACAAAAGGCTCCTCCCCTTTTTTCGCCGCCATCGCAGCAGCCGTCGCCGTCGAGGGCGGATTGCACGCATCGGCGGCGCGGCGCGGGGTCGGGCGGGGCGGGGCGGGGCAGGGCGGGGCGGACTGCATCCGGCTTCTCTCTCTCTCTTCATTCTCGCTGACGTTTTCCCCTTCCGGGCCAGTTAGTGCGGGACATTGTACTGGACCCGGCCGGCCGCAAGCGCTCGCGTTATTCACGGGTGAATGTGGAGCGGCGCGGTAGCGGGCCAGTGGAGTGTGCCGCGCCCATGGCGGCGCCCCGCCCGCGCCCATAGCGCCGCGACGCCATGCCCTGCTTGGCCCGGCCTGGCCCGGGGGACGCTCCCTCACTCACTGTCCCGCCCGGAAACTTTCAGCATCAATATGTGTCGTCAACTTTGAGGCGGGCTGACGTCTTGCGCTACGGGCCGGGCCGGGCCAGGCCGGGCCGGGCTGGGCTCCACCTCTTCCTCCACCTCTTATCCGCCACCACGTTTTACCTCGTTATTCCCGCCGGCCCCGCCCCGGCCACACGGGGGGGAACTCGCACGGCGCTGCCAACGCAACACACTGCCATGTCACCAACCACGGCTGCCTTTTAACAAGTAACAACAAAATAAAAGTAAAGAGGGTGAAAGAGCTACAGAAAAAAAAAATAAGCAACGTAACGAGAAAAAAATCGATAAGACTGCAGGCGAAATTGAGGGCACCAGGGCGAGCATTAAGTGATAGCGTGCCTCACAGCAGATGACTCTCTGGGTTGTTGCGTGGCGTGGCGTGGTAGCTGGGGGCGCTGGGAGGTCTGATGGCTGCCGACACTTATCTGCGGTCGTGGAGTCGCCTCCAGGGGGCGTGGTGGGGCGGGGCGGGGCGGGGCGGGGCGGGGCGGTGCCGGGTTACACATGACGGCCCGCCGCCGCAGCGCGGGGCAGCGCACTGCTCTCCCTCTGCCCAAGCAAAGTTTGCGACAGAGCTAGGCGGGGGCTGCTGTGCGGCGGACACGGTTTGCGTCGCGGAGAGCTGTGCGAGACGGGACGGGGCGGGCGGGAAGTTCGTTGACACGCGGCTGATGGTATGGCTTTACACCGTAGCGGCGGCGGCAGCGGCTGGGATGTGTCATATTTCATAAATGTTTCCGACGGGTGAAAGCCCCCCCGCCCGCCGCGCGCCCGCCGCGCGCCGCGTCGCCGTCATAGCGGACCTCGTCATGGCATAGAGGCGACGTGATGGCGCGTCGGTGACCCGCCGCCGCTGCCGCTGCTGCCGCCTCGGACGGTCGCCCTGGCGCGTATATAACCTGCTAGCAATAAGGCCAGCCAGGCAGGCAGCATTATGACTCCTACTCTCGCTATACATCCTGCCTTATACAGTACGTATAGCGAAAGCATTCCTGCTGCAGCAGGCCACACGCGCGCACAGTTGGCAGAATCTTTACTCCTGCGGGCAGGCCTGCCCCCCGCGCGCCGCGCACACTCATAGCGCCCCCTCTGCACGGCGTCACCCACTCGCGTATATAGCGCGAGGAGGAAGTATTTGCTGCTGAATGTTTTTCATCTTTTTGGAAGTCTGCGAAAGAACGCGGGGTGACGTCGCGACGGTCCCCGCGCCCTCAGAGCGCCCCACGCCCCGCCCCTCCCCGCCCCGAACCGCGGCCGGCGTAGGCTAGGCGCCCCAAAAACCGCAGGCTCCGCAACCCCAGCCCTACCCCCGGCCCCGCCCCGCCCCGCCCCGCCCACGCCAGAAGTGCCAGCAGCACGCGGGGGCTTTCATGGCCACGGGATAATCAAGGTACGGCAGCTCTGTGCTCCCGGAATGAGCGACGGAGCGAGATGTGGGGCGTGGCGTGGCGTGGCGCGGCGAGCGCGCGGAAGGTCGATAGCTCGACGACGAACAAAAGCCAAAGAAATTTTGTGCTCCTTAAGATAAAAAGAAAATTAGACAAAAGTCTATATAGAAAGTGAAGGAACCGTGATGAGGCTAAAAAATATTTAAAAAAAACAGGCGAAGGGAGACTGCTCTATGGGATGGTGGCGAGGCGCCACGGTAATGGCCTTTGAGCGGGACGTGTTGTCCGAGCTGGGGGCGGCGCGGGGGCGGCGCGGGGGCGGGCCGGGGGTGGCGCGGGGAGCCGTTAAGGCTGTAGCCCAGGCCCCGTCCGCGGCTTATTAAGTCGCTGCCACGTCCGACGCGTGAGGCGAGCGGCCCGGGGATAATCCGGGGTCCAATGACGCTCGGGGGGGATCCTCTCTCTCTGTATGAGTGGCCGGGTAAACCTTCCATGGTCCACCCCACCCCTCTTTTCCGAATGCCTAGGCTCACTGCGACCACGCGCGTTCCACAAAATTATCTTAGTAATTAGCATATTATCATCCATTTCTTTTTTATGCTGATCTTAAACTATTTAGAATTTTTATTGAAACTCGTATCGTTTAAGTGGTGCCTTAACTTGGATCAGTAAACATTTAGTTTCGAGGTGTTTTACGTCATGAGCTCTATACTTCAATATTTTTTTGTTGTAAATTTTTATACGAAATCCGAAGGCTGTGTAGATCCTACACCCCATTTGCTCCCCTCTCCGCCCGGGGTGGGGCCCCAGCCGGCTGGGCCCTGAGGGCTGATCAACGCCGAGCGCTCCCTTTACTGCCATACGTGACGAGCCTCGGGGAGGCAAAGCGGCGGCTCCCGCACCCCGCCCGGCCCCACCCCGCCCCGCCCCGCCCCACCCCGCTACGGCGGCCAAGGCACGGCTAGCCGACCACCAGTGTATCAAACATTCACCATTCGCGAAGAGATTGTTTCCCAGGGGAAGTCCGTAATGGCGCGGCGCCGGTCAGAGAGAGAGAGAGGGGGGGGGAGTGAGAGCACCTACAAAACTGATAGTCCCGCCCCGACCTGCCCTACCGCAAAGGCGACGATGAACAGACTGATGTTTCTTTTCTTATTAGGAGCAAAAGGGATGTGGTACCTCAAAGAGTATTTAGGGGATTAACTTCACCCATAGAATGCTTTAACATACACACACACAAGACAATGAGCTCGTTGTATATACAAGTATGTATTATGAATGAGATGCTTAAGGCGAAAAGTCAAGGCACGAAAAAGCGTACCTAGTAGCATCGACGGAGCAGGTAATCGCCCCGTTCATACCATTAGGGTCCTCAGCACACAGCGGCCCGCGCCCGCGCCCTGAGCACGTCGGGACGAAACAACTCTGAGGTGCTTAATAGGCTGTTTGCTCTTTCCTTTCACATGAGCGAGCGAGCGAGGGCAACAGTGGAGGTTGGGGGAGGGTACAAGGACGTACGGGAGGGGAAGAGGAGAGAGAGGGTGGCGTTTGGGCGCTGGGCGCCCTCTGCTCCCCCCACCCCGCCCGCCGCAGCCAAAAGCTAAGACTTTACATTATTCACGGACCCTTTTTAACTTTCTGGTTGCGGCCCCTGCCGCCGCGCTCACGGAGGAGGAGGGACGTAGAATGGAGAGCGTCGGCGAGGCAGCGCAGAGGGGAGAGGAGCACTGAGGTAGATTGGGGGGGGGGGGGCACCCCTTCCTGCCCCGGCCAGCTGGCCGTCGTGGCCTGGTCCCCGCACCATCCTGGGCGGGGGACCCGGCGGTGCCGCCGCTGTCGGCCCACAGTGCACCTGCTCGGCCCGGGCCGGGCCATAGGCTACAGGCCGGGCACAGGCAGTGCTGGACTAGGGACCGCCCCGCCGCCCCGCCCCGCCCCGCCACCCGGAGTGCCGGCCACGGTGCTAAATATCTTAAAGGCGGGGTGGGCCCTGCCGGGCGCGGGCGGGGTGAGGCGGGCGGCCGCCTGTAGGCCGTACACTTATTACCCCACCGCTACCGGACGGGCCTAGCTCAGCTCTCAGGGTCGTTCCACTCCCTTCCGTCGAGCCTCGCCGACCGCACAGTGTGCCGAAAATTGCGAAAAAGTCATTTTCCTTGTGACCCGCCGTCCTCGATTGACAAGCCATTTACAAAGGGGCCTTACTTTGTAAGATAAGTGAGGAGGAGTGGTTGTGGTGGGCGTATCCGGAAATAAAATCCAAGACCTCAACCCTCGGAAACCCTCCCCCCCCCTCTCTCTCTCTCTCTCTCTCTCTCTCTCTCTCTCTCTCTCTCTCTCTCTCTCTATCTCTCTCTCTCTCTCTCTCTCTCTCTCTCTCTCTATCTCTCCCTCTCTCCCTCTCTCTCCACGTCCATCCCTCTCTCCCGCTCTCTCCTTTCCCGCAAGGTTCGGATGTAGACGGCCCGTGTACATTTACCCTGCAATTACTGTAATAGTCGCGCCGCCTTTAATCCCTGGGATTTCCGGGCGGCGGGGGGTGATGTTGCCGCCTCCGCGACTTGCTAATTGCCCGCGACGTTGAAAACAAAAAGAGGATGGTGAAAAAAAAAAAGAACTTGTTCCCTTACATTTATCCCCCCGGTGTTTTTCCTTTCTTCATCGCCCCCCTCTCTTGCCTCTCCTGCGCCTCTCCATCTCTCTCTCTCTCTCTCCCTTCGCGTTACAGTCTCCCCTCTCTCTCTGTCTCTCCCTCATCCTCGCGGCCCAGGACAAGGAGTTTGGATTGTAGGACGCCGCGCACACCTCTCTTCTTCCTGAGACAAGAATCTCCATTTTTCCCCGCTGTCGCGCTGCCTGCCGCCGCCCCTGCGGTGTGACAAAGCCGTGTTAAGAAGAGACCAAACAGAATGGGGCTATGCCCGGCCCGGCCCCCGGCCCGGCCCGGCCTCGCCAGCACAATGGCCTTCTGGTCCTTGATGGCTTTTCGCCCGGGCCTAGGAGCAGCCATACCCGGGGCGGGGCGGCGCAAACCCCGAGGCACGTGCAGCGCACGAGTTAACTTGACGACTGTTGCCGCGATCCTGTGCAGAGTTTTCTCTCTGTAGAAACCATCAAAATTACCCCGCACCCAATTATCTTCCTGCGATTGTAAAACACAGGTGGTTTTACTATTTTGCTCTTTCTTTTTTGTTTCCGTCATCCTTTATTACTGCGAGGAGGCGGGCTTTATGCTGTTTCCAAACTCTGCCGGCGCTGCGCGTTTGTATGGCGCGTACGGCCGTGCTAACCCGCGGCTAATCGCTCGCAATCGAGACGGCTGCCAACTACTCGCGCACGCCCACTAAACGTGGAAAAGCAGGAGCGTGGCGGATGAAAAAAAAAAAGAAAAAAGAAGAAATATGCAAAAGAAAACATGCCGCGGGAGCGCGGCAAAGCACTCGGAGTTGAAGTACGCGCAGCGGGGTCGAAGGGAAGGGGAAGCAGGGAGGAAACGGCAGAGAAATATGCGGATAGCGGAAAGTTTCAGTCGTTGTTTGTTCTTACTGCTGCTGCCGGTTTTTTCCGAAGGTCATTACCACGGCGCGGAGCGGCCCCTTGCCCCACTCTAGCTAGCGGGCGGATGGAGTGAGTTAGACTCGCGGATGACCGACATAGTCTGAGCGCGATATGAGAGCGAGGTTGGGGCAGTTATTTAACACCGCGTTCGCTACCCGACACCACTCCGCGCCCCCGCGCCCGCGTACTTCTCGCGGTTCTATATTCCCTGTATTTGCATCCGCGTTCATCGTGCACCAGTGGGCCACGCGGGATGACCCCGCCCCACCCCGCCCCGCCGGGTAGTAGACGGGCGGACAGACAGACTAGCAGGCGGACGGGCGGACAGCGCGCCGGACAGAGCAGAGCTATGCATATTAAACAATGCAAAACGCGACGCGCTCTCCTGCTCCTCTGATATGCATCTCGATATACCGCCGATCCAATCAGGGCGCTATGGTGCTGCAGGCCGGCCACGCCACGAGGGGGAGGGAGGGAGGGCAGTTGTGGCGTCCATCTTGGAGTCAGTACGTCATGTGCAGGTGGGTGGGAGACCCATCGGGCTCGTCGCTTCGAACCACCGACTTGCACGAGTCGGGACTGAAAATCAGTGGTGTGCGGGCAAGTGATCTCCCACATAGAAAGATGAAAAATACTCGCAAGATACTCCCGTGTACTCCCGTAAAAACTCGCGACAACTCGCGTGTAAACTCGCGAGGGAGGCGCCGACAGCGGCGGAGGGAAGGGGGTAGGCTATGCAAGGAGGCCGCCCCGGCCGCGCCGACCCGGCCGCCGCGCCCGCCTCCCCTGTAATTGTTTTCAATAACAGGGCGCCGCGGCGCACATAACGCCCCGCCCCGCCCCACCCCGCCCCGCCGTAGCTGACTGCTGCGACGTAATTGGCTGTGAGCCTGGAGGCCGGGGTGCGGCGGGGCGTGGCGTGGTGGGGCGGGGCGGGCGCGCTCATCAGCCGAGGCGCCGCGCTGCTTTAAAAATGCACCGGGCAGCTAGCGCTGCTGCTGCTGCGCTCGGGCCGGGCCGGGCCGGGCCGGGCCGCTGTGAGCCGCTCGACTTGGCCGGCGGCACCAGGCACCAGACTCGACTCTGCGGGGGATAAATTCTCCAAAGCTTCCGCGCCGCTTTAGGCACCGGAAATTCTTCCCCAACTCTCTCTCTCGCTCTTAACCCCGTTCTCCTCATCCGCCTTCCCAGATCACCACTACTCCGTCACTTCCGATTTCCTCGCTGCTGCGCGTTTCCTTGCAACGCGTACGGCTACGGAAGTCTTCCAACCCCCTCCCCCTCCCCCTCTCTCTCTCTCTCTCTCTCTCTCTCTCTCTCTCTCTCTCTCTCTCTCTCTCTCTTCTGCCCCTCTCCTTTTTCCACGCTAACTGCGGGACACGACTGCGTGCGTAGAGAGCTTCCGACTGAACTGTGCACGGTATAATTTTTTAAAAGCGGCGATGATTTCTCTACAAATGGTTAAAATTGCTCTTTCCTCAACCAGTAATGGTTAAATACATATTTATGTCTTAGATTGACAGGTAAAAAAAATAATTGTGCCTATGGCTTTTTACGGTCTTCTCAATTTGTCTTGTTTTTTTTTTTTAGCGTGGTTTGTGAATGACCCCTAAATACCACCAAAACCACGTAAACGCCGGGCTCGGCCGAGGAGGGTAATCGGGGGCATTCCGCCGGGTCCAGTTAGGGGTGGGTGAGGGAGGGCGGAGGGTGGGGTGCACATTGTGGGGGATGGGGTGGACGGGGGGGGGGGACTGGGGTCGCGAGGTCGGTATCCGCCACTTTAATTATTCCGTGGCTCCCAGCCTCATGGCCGGGGCGTGGCGGGGCGTGGCGGGGCGTTGCGCGCCCAGGTTGCTGCGGGGGGAGGGGGTGGGGGGCCTTATAGGATATTAATGCGGGCAATAAGTTACCTTCCCGGGGGCGTTCTTGTGCTCCATCTCGCCAGGCAGAGGTCCTCATAAGAGTCAGTGGTACAGTAGGCCAACTCCGCCGCGCCGCTCCACGCCACGCGCTGCACACTCTCAAAGCCTCAGCCCGAGGGGCCATCAACGCGCACTCTGCTACTTTGCATCACATATAAAATACTCACACACACACACACACACACACACACACACACACACACACACACACACACACACACACAAACCTACACTCGCGGTACATCACTCATTGTGCTCATAACTTACATGACGTTATGAACTAGTTTGACTCGCGCGGAGGTACCGCCTTTGCCGTGCGTGGCGGCGTGGCCCCGTAAAGCAAAAGCACAGCGTAAGGCCCGGCCCCAACCCCAGCCCTGGCTCGGCTCGGCTCGGCTCTGCCCGGCTCGACTCGGCTCGGCTCGGCCCGCCGCCGGCGGTTCGAGCGGAGCGAGCGAGACGGAAAGGGCTCGGCACCGAGGCCCTGTGCTCGTCGGTTCTGGAGCGCCTCATCAGAAAACGTCGGGAACAATAATATGAAACCCGGGCCTGGCCGCGCGGGGCGGGGCGGGGCGGGGCGGGCAGCCACGCAGCGGCACGATGTTCACGCTGCCCCCGAGGGGCCCAGCCCAGCCCAGCCCAGCCCAGCCCAGGGGTCCGGCCAGATAGCACAGATGGCACCGTTCTTTTTAAGGCAAGAGAACACGCGCGACAATTAAACGGCTGCTCTGTCCAGGCAGACCGGCAGGGCCGCGTGTCGCGTCGTCTGCTGCTGCTCAGCTGCTCCTGCAAGACGTCGTCTTTACTTATTTAGAGGAGGACGAGGATTTCGTTTTCCTCCTGGGGAAGAAGAAGAAGAGGGAGCTCACAGTCAAAGGGAATAGAGAAATAGTTTTATTTAAATAAATAAATCTCGTTTTGAACAGCAGGAAACACGCCCCCCCCCCCGCTCACGTTGCTGCTATATAGGGGGAGGGAGCCAAGGGCGCCCCGCCATGGACCGACACAGAAGGTCATTAGTCAAGAGGATGGCGCAACACACACACATATACACAGGACGAGATAAATACCTTCTGTTGCTTTTCAAGCGCCTCATGCGAGGATTACAAATTTTTCCTCTCCCATCTCTCACTCCCTGCTGGTCTGCCAGAGGCACGGGTCTGGCGGCGCGGGGCGTGGATAGGATAACGGTCTGGCATTGCAGAGGGAGGGGGCACGGGGCGGGGAGGGGAGGGGCGGTCGCTTAAAACGCTTTCAAAATGCTGGTCGGTCCCACCTGGGTCCTGGGACGGGGACGGGGCCCGGCGCGGGGGAGGCCTGGCCCCCTCCACGCGGTCCGGCGGGGGACAAATGGCTTGACCACAAAATTTTAATGGTCGTAATAATGGTTGTTGTCGTGTTAATCACATTTGGGCGTTCAGTGGTCATAAGTCGTCGTCTTCCCATGTGGACTCCTAACACAAATGATACATACGTCATACGACTCGAAAACCATCCTTTGATTCGATCATTGTATTCGCAGTAAAGGGGAAAGATAAACGTACAACACAATAAATAATTTATAAATATTCGCGGGCCGCGCGAAAACTCCTGCATGCGCTACGTGGACGCGGGCTGCTTTACGCTCCGAGAAACAGCTACTCTCTTTATGTGAGAGTGCCCCAGCAGCAGCGACCGTGCCCTACAGGAACACACACACACACATTTGTGCAGAGTTGCCTGGGGTGGACAAATTAGCGCCGTGCAGACCTTCCCCTTCCGCTCGACTCTGACGCTGTACTCGTGTTCCTCCCCAGAGCCAGCCCGTGACCCGCCCCGCCCCGCCCCGCCCCGCCACGCTACGCTCACGGGAGAGTAAAGGGGTAGAAAGAAGAGGGAAGAGGGCTAGCAGCAGCAGCAGAGGCAACGGGGAGATAAGGGAACTCGAACTGACTCGACCCACTAATGGACCCAGCATGCCAGCAGGCCCGCCTCTGCGCCCCTGCCCCGCGTGCCACGCACCGCCTCGCTCGTGCTCGGATGACACTGACCTTGACAAGGCGGGGCGTGGCGGGGCGTGGCGTGGCGTGGCGTGGCGTAGGCAGGACCACTCCGTTTGGCCGCCATCCGCCACCGCCGCCAAGGGGAGCCAACGATTTACCCTTCGCATGAGAGAAGAGAAAGGGTGAAATCAGTGCTGCGGATGGTGGTTCGTAGGGGCGCGCCGCGCCGCCCCCACACCCCTCTCCTGTACCCCACTGCGTCCCACCCCGCCCTGCCCCACCCCGCCCCGCCGCCGCACCCCGCTAGCTGGAGAGCATGGCAGGCGGCCAGTTCTCACCTCTCTACAGCCTCAACTTTCAGCATCATTCTAAATTTTCTCTTACGAACGCGGAGCGCTTGGGCGTGGCATGTGCGGAGATAAAAGCCCCAAAGAGCCTTAACCCCTCCTGGGGGCCTAGTGCGAAATTTTACAATCATTATTTTTAAGTTTTAAAAACTGTTCCATAAGAGTAAACTTAACGTTTTTTTTTTAAATGTACTACCTTATGTTTCATGTGTTGTATTTTTTTTTTTCAGGCTGCTCAGGCAACCCGGATGCAAAACGCCTCTACGACGACCTGCTGTCCAACTACAACAAGCTGGTCCGGCCCGTGGTCAACGTCACAGATGCCCTCACCGTCCGCATTAAGCTCAAACTCAGTCAGCTCATCGACGTGGTAAGTGCGACCGAAACCAAAAGTTATCTTCTCGTCAGCGAAGCGTTTTCGAGGGGCTGCGCCAGACAGGGTAGCGCGGCTGGCTGGGCCCGGCGCTGTACCTGCTCCGCCTGGGCCTCTTTGCTCCTTGTTTCTTGTTGCGCTGCGCTAGCGTGGCGTGGCGCGGCGTGGCGCGTAGTGGAGTTGTGCGACCGAGCAAGGCGAGGCCGGAGGCACAGGACCGTAACCTCATATATAGCGAGCTCCGCGCGCATCACTCGACTAGAGCAACACAGCGCGCTGCCTTGTCGGGCCAGGCCGGGCCGGGATAGGGAGAAAAAAAAGTATCTTGAGATCGGGAGAGAAATCCAGATTTGCGTTTATAGTTCAACTCTAGCAGGAAGTTTCTTGGGGAGAAACCGCCTGGTAGGTAGGCAGAATTGAGCGTGGGTGTTGCGCGGGCGTGCCTACCCTGTGGTTGGCAGGCGCCATGCAGAGCGGCGAAAGTGTCTTGACCGTGCACGATGTCCATGAAATTTTTGGGGGGAAACAGTTGTGTATTTTCTCCATTTTCCTATAGTAGTCCCTTAGTGCTGCATGGAAACCTAGCGACGTGGTTTTTATCGTAGACCGAGGCTATAACTGCAGCTGGACGTGCCGGGCCCTGAGAGCTGAGGAGCGGTCCGAACATGAAACGGTGATGGGACCCTCATACCTGCCGCGGCCGTCAGAGCTGCACTCGCGCCCCGCGGGCCCCACCCGCGGAGTGAAGCAGATATTGGCGAGGAGGGAGACGCGGAAAAGCACTATGAAAGGCAACAGCAGCACAGCCGCAGACAGTAGGGGCGCGAGGCGCTGGGGGGGGGGGGGGGGGCCGCGCCGGACCCTGTTGCTGCTCGGTGAAGGGGGTGAACGGAAGGAGGCGCGGCGCGGCGCGCGGGAACTCGAGGAGCATTAAAAGCTATACAGCGAAACACTGCCGCGGCCCGGGGCGGGGCGGGGCCGAGGGGACGCAGTGAAGGGGACTCGTGACGCGCGCCGCAGAGACCTCCTCCTCCCCTCCTCGGAGGGAAATAGTGGACAAGCGCGTAAGTTCGCACACCTGCACGTGTGCGCCTTTGACACACTTATTGGGTTTCCGCAGTGAGGGGCGGGGCCGGGCCGGGCCAGGCGTCGTCTGCTGCTGCAGTCAGTCAGACGCGACATGGTGGGTGGATCAAGGGAAAGCTGTATCGAACAAAGGCAAATCCACCCGAGATCTCGCTGCCGCAGCTGCTGCGACGGGTACCCGCGCCCCTGCTCCTCCGAGCCCCGCGGCCTCGCCTGCTCTGCATCCCCCCCATGCTCCTCCTCCTCTTCTTCGAGTGGCGGGTCCCTCGAGAAATCCGCCACCGAGACGCGTGCGTCATGTTCTGCGCGGGGCCTGGCGGACGGGAGTGTACCAGACATCTTCTGCTCCTCTTTTCTTGCGCGGCTCTGCCGTCCCCATCCCCGTCCTCTTCTCCTTCCTTTGTGCGGAATACATTTCCGGCACGCATGCGGCCCGAGCCCGGCGGTTCAACCAAGTAAACCACACTTTATGCAGGCTCTCTGTGCGCGCGCGCGCGCTGGGATTTCTGCGCCGAAAAAAAAAACCGCGCGTGCGATAAGATAAAGCAATCCAAGCTGGGTCTCAGACAGTCTCAGTGCACTCACTCCATAGGCGTGCCTATCGCTTTCCCTGCTGTGCCCTTGCGGAAGTTTGGTGGTGGCCGAGTTGGCGAAGCAAACGTCCTGAGCCGCCAGTTACTTGCGAGAGTTTCTCAGAGGGCGCTGGCTGCTGCTGTAGCCTGGAATGCCGCGTGCCGCCGACCCTCGGCCCACTGGAATCCACTCCGCCTTTACCTCCGCTCCGCATGGGGCGGGGCGGGGCGGGGCGTGGAGAAGGGCACCGATCCCACCATGATCAGGACACCGTCGCCAGGCCGGGCCGGCGCGGGCCGCTTGGGGTCGGAAGCACTTGGTGTGGGTGCGTGGCGTGGCTGGGTCGGGTTGCGAGGCGTTGGGAATCATCCCCCCCCCCGCCCCGCCCCACTCCTGCCTGTCCGAGTGATATGAGGGAAGCGGGCGCGTCACGCCGGGGATATCGTAGCCGTGGAGGAATCCCAATATAATCACTCCTACTCTGGTGGCGCGCCCCCTCCCTCCCTGCCTCTCTGCCTCCCTCTCTCCCTCCCGAACTAAGAAAGTTACGTCACGAGAACAGCTGCTGTTGCAGCCCTGCGTAGAGGACAAGGCCAGATGAGGTCGGTTTGCTCCGCGCGTATTCTTCGTGAAATGACACTGTACAGTCCCCCCAGGTAAACCTTCGCAATTTTTTTCAGCTCTTTACTATTTCTTGTTCGGCTGCTACGCTCGGTTTACGTTCAGAAGCGTCACCGGCTCGAAGTGTAGTCCGTCCCGTCCCGTCCTGATGACCCTCCCCACCCGCCGTTTGCTAAATCAGCCACCAATGCGGAACAGCAGCAATTGAGAACCCTCTCACCCTCTGCTGGAAGGAAGAGGCCGCTTCGCACCTCTCCCTCTCCCTCTCTCTCTCTCTCTCTCTCTCTCTCTCTCTCTCTCTCTCTCTCTCTCTCTCTCTCTCTCTCCCGCTCCCTCTCCCACTCCCTCTACCCCTCTCCTCCCCCACCCCTAGACCCTACCCTTTAGTCTGCCGCCGCGTCGACTGCGAGAGGTCGCTCCTTTCGCTTTGCTTTTGTGGCAGTTTAATTAGCATGAATTCTATGAGGCCTCTTGAAGCGCGTGGCGCGCTGTGGGGCGTGGCGGGGCGTGGCGGGGCGGGGCGGGGTATGGAAGGGGGTCGCTTGGCTTTGCGCGCCAGACAGGGGTTAGGGTTGCGGCAGTGGGAGGGGGTGGGGGTAGAAAAAAAATAGCTGCAGGGGTGTGTGGATGGGGGAGAGAGAGAGAGAGAGAGAGAGAGAGAGAGAGAGAGAGAGAGAGAGAGAGAGAGAGAGAGAGAGAGAGAGAGAGAGAGAGAGAGAGAGAGAGAGAGAGAGAGAGAGAGAGAGAGAGAGAGAGAGGAAGGGGTAAGGTTGGGGGTCCTTAAAAGTGGCCGCGTTTTGGAGGAAGGGGTGAAAGGAGGGATGAAAGAGGCTGGGGGAGGGCAAACACGGGCGTGCTGAAAGGGAAACACCCCACCCGCTCCCCGGAGCCCGCCGCGCCCCGCCCCGCCCCGCCCCGCCGCGCCCCGCCCCGCCCCGCCCCGCCGCGCCCCTCCGCGCCACGGCACACAGCGGCAGCCGTGCTGCCATATCGCGACAGGTGATTGCTCCTACCGCAGATCCGACAAACGGTTTGCGGCGACACAGCGGGGTTCTATGTTTCTCGCGCCCGAATCGACGCGAGCAAGTTTGAGGGAAAGGACCTGAAAGCATGGGAACTAATTAATAATAACGCAAATTATGAAGTAGTTAGTAATGGCTCACACAGGAGTAATGGAGTATGGTTTTGATAATTTTATAATTAGGTTTACTTTACAATGAGAGGTTGTTACTTTACAATAGGAGTGTTCAACTTTAGAATAGGAATTTATTCTAATTAACGTTATTTCTGATGGAAAATTTTCCGCCTAAACCTACGAAATTTCCTCACAGTTATTTGTCGTCTGGGGTTTCCTGTTCGCGAATCGTATCATGACCGAGCATGTTCGTAGCGTCAACTGCGATAAACTTGCCGCATTGTCCTTGGCAAACGCTGCAAAGCGCACAGAATCAACTCACATGCACGCACACACATACGATCCTACCGCAACCGCCGCGACACACAGTAGCGTGACATTCTGCCCGAGCGTGACACCGTCGCATCCAAAGTTAACTCAGGCAGCAGCCGCGAGGAAGTCAGACGTACGGAAGGAGACGGGCCGGGCCGGGCCGGGCCGGCTGGGAGGAGGAGGAGAGGGTCGTGAGGTGGATAAAGGTTTATTCGGGACCGCGGCCGCACCTCGGGGGAAGCTGAGCCGAGCGGTCGTCTTGATGATTCGCTCTCGGAAGCCCCTTTCTTCTCCCCTCTTTGTCCTCCGGCCATACACGTGTGCAACATTTTCACTCCTGGATTATTATTTCCAGTGTACGGCAAGAAAGGGAAGGAAAGGGCGGGCGCGCGGTAAGAAAGGTGGCGGCGGCCCGGCGCTACTGGCGACGTGTGTGGTTCAAAGGGACCGCGAGTCAATTACAAAAGTTGGAGCGCCCCGCCCCGCCCCGCCCCGCCCCATACCTCGCCCCACCCCGCCCCGCCCGCACTAGTTTCCTGTCAGCCAAGGCGCAGGGAGGGCGTGCCATGGCCTGACCTGTATGCGAAAAGAATGCAAAAATGTGGTGGATCTAAAAAATTAATGTCAACATTTTTGACAAGTACAATAGGCTTGAAAAAAATTATGATTTAATTTTAAATTATGCTTAAATTTTGCGGAGTGACCGAGGCGTTTTCAGTATGACGGCCGCTCGGCTCGGCTCGGCTCGGCTCGGCTCGGCTCGGCTCGGCTCGGCTCGGCTCGGCTCGGCTCGGCTCACGGGATCACGTTTATTGCACGCGGCTTGGTGAGGTGCTGATCCCTACCCTGCCTGTGGGTGGGGCGGGGCGGGGCCGTGGCGGTATGCAACATGGTCCTTCCCGCCCCGCCCCGCCCCGCCCCGCCCCGCCCCGCCCCTCCTGCCGCGCCGATAGATTGGGTCGTGCGCGGGTAAGCCGAAGGCAAACCCGCTTTGCTCCGGAAATGGAGCCGCTGAGAGGATCGCGCAGGCCTTGCATAGGGCGTTCTGGGGCGGGGCGGGGCGGGGCGGGGCGGGGCGGCTACACGTGTGCTATCGCGGGGACACACACATGTAGAGCATCAAATTTGCCGGCGCTCGTGGCATAATGTCGCACACAGGATATTTTTTCTCCCTTGGCGACCTCTCTCTCTCTCTCCCTCTCTCTCTCTCTCTCTCTCTCTCTCTCTCTCTCTCTCTCTCTCTCTCTCTCTCTCTCTCTCTCTCTCTCTCTCTCTCTCCATCACGCCTTTAGAAGCCAACCCCTCTGTGGTGCCCCGCGCTCGATAATGTCTTTACTTTTTTTTTTGGCGCATCGCTATCAGATCAGACTGTTCCCCCGCGGGATCGCCTGCGTACAGCGCCGCGCGGCCCTGGGCCGTTTAATTAACTGGAAGAACCGAAATCAATGGGCTTGCCTCGCAGCGCGCCCGCCAGTGTTTTCAGCCCAACTTTCTTCGCGGAGGCGGATGTTGGGGGTGTGGTGGGGCGAGGCGGGGCGGGGCGGGGCGGGGCGGGGCGCGGGGTGGGGCGGGGACGAAGATGCCGCGCTACTGCATCCGATCGTCCCCCCGCCGAGCAAGAAGCAAGCGAACGCCCTGAACGCCACGCCGCCCTCTAATTATTGCGGGGAAATGGCTTGTCGTTTTTGCAATCAATTTGTTGTGCGCCAAACTTTGTGCGGCGTATCGTCAGCCCGCGGCGTGGCTTAGAGGGAGGGGGTGTCGGGGGCGGCCTGTGTATATGGAGCCCCCCCCCCTCCCCGCAACCTCCCCCCACCCCCTTTCACTCCTGTTTCCTATTCAGGGTCATGGTTCGGTGTGCGAGAGGGGTTGCGGTTTGGACAGTAGCGCCAGAACTTGGCTGTGCCGCGGCACGGCGGGGTGGGGCGGGGTGGGGCGGTGTAGGGCGGGGCGGGGCGGCGGCAGCGCTCAGACGAAATACGCACTCTGTGGCCCTGCTTGCAGCCCCGCCCCGCCCGCCCCGCCCCGCCCCGCCCCAGCCGCCTGCCAGCCCGCAAGCTCTTCTTGTTTCTATATTACACTAACACGCGCCGCCCGTCCCGTCCCGTCCGGACTGCGGGGATTAGAGGAGGAGGAAGAGGAGGAGGAGGAGGAGGAGGGGAGGGATGTCGAGAACGAGGAAAAGAGGCGATGGGGGAGGTAGACGGCTGGGGAGCTGGATGGGGATGGGGATTACGTGCCCTGAGGAGGAGGAGGAGGAGGAGGAGGAGGAGGAGGAGGAGGAGGAGGAGGAGGAGGAGGAGGAGGTTGCGAAACGTTTCGGGACGAACGAGGAATATTTCCGTTCCGCTCGGAGGTGGAAGGGGGGGGGGGGGTTAATCAGCCCGCACCGTGTAACGGCTGCCGCGCCTCAGACGGACAGGCCTTTTACCGACCTGGACTGGTCTTACCCCCACGATAATTTACCCCCTCCACGTTCTTCTCCTCCATCAGGCGGGATACTTTTACCAGCGTTTTACCCCATTTATCGAGGTAAGACCTCGGCGGAGCGCCTGTCCCACCTCCTCCCCCAACCCTCTTCTGCTGCTGCGTCTCAATTCTCTCTCTCTCTCTCTCTCTCTCTCTCTCTCTCTCTCTCTCTCTCTCTCTCTCTCTCTCTCTCTCTCTCTCTCTCTCTCTCTCTCTCACTCACCTCCTCCCCAGCATCCCGTCGTCGTGTCGGAGAGATCTAAAGGGGAAGGACGGGAGCCTTGTGGTCGTGTTGGGGCAGAGGCCGCAGCCCCGGGCAGGCGGGGCGGGGAGCGGGGAGAGCGAGCGTGGTGGGGTAAGGACTAGTAGGGCGGGGCGGGGCAAGGCGTGGTGGGGTAAGGACTAGTACGGTGGGGTGGGGCGACCGGAGTCCCCTCAGCCCGCCCTAGCTGCGGGCAAGGCCCCCGGTATGGCCCCGCCCCGGGGTCGACCCCCGGCCCTCGGCCCCCGGCCCCAGACATATTGCAAGCTCATTTGCCTCCTCGAGCAAGCGCCCGAGTACGTCTGCCCGCTGCTGCTGCTGCTGCTGCTGCTTTCAGCCGAGCAGCGGGGAGAAGCGAGGCGTGGGGGAGACGTCGGCGCCAGGGCTGCTCAGGAATATGCATACATACGACTGCTGCCCTGCCCTGCCCTACCCTCTCCACGCGGCCCTGCCCCGCCCCCCCCCCCCTTCCCCCCGGCTCCATAGAGAACGTCATGGCCCAGCTCGACGGCAGCGCTGAGCTGTGAGGGGCGGGGCCGGGCGGGGCGGCTACTTTGTAAGTCGATGTATATATACACACTTTAGCGAACAAATACCCAGAAGAGCGTGAGCGTCCGCGCTGGGGAGCTGGAAGGGGAGGAGAGCTTCCCGCCTCGCCTCGCACATAGCCTGCCCCCGCGTTTGGCCTCATATTTCCTCCTTCTAATGTGTGGCAAATCGCGTCACCCTATTGTCGTTGCGCGGCGTCCTTCGGTCCTCACCACACACAAACATTTCCGCCCTCCCCCATTTCTGTTTTTTCTTGTTTTGTTTCCCAATTCGCGGCCTCCGCTGCCCCGCCTATCCCATCCGCTTGCTTGTATTTTTTTTTTTATTTCCTCTATCTGGAATTCCGGTTGAATGAGATCCGCCCGAGTCGAATCTCAAACACATCGGGCTGAGTGGGACGGGACGCACCCGGGCCGGCCTCAGGGGGCCCCGCACCGCCACGTCCCGCCCCGTCCCCCGCCCCCCGCCCAGTCCCCCGGCCAACCCCCCACCCCGCCCCCGTGCAGGACAACAGCGATGGATGTGTTTGCGTAGGGATAAAAAACACGGGGTGTGCTGACAGAGGTAGAAGTGGCAGCGGGGGCGGGGGTGGCGGGCCTTTGTGGGGGCGGGCGAGGGCAGCGGAGGCTCGAGGATAAAAGATAAGAGATAGAGGAGGCCTTGCTCTGCTAGGTCCAGAGCCCAGAGCCCTGGCGTGGCCCGGCCCGGCCCATAGCAGTGTCGCAGTAAACGTGTACTGCCGGCCGCCGCACGGCCGCACCGCTGCAGGCAAGGCTTCTTGTAAAATTTTACGATGCGCCCCGCGGCCGTGTCGTGTCGTGTGGCGCGGGGCGTAGCCTGCGTAGCGCGCGGCGTAGCCGGCGTAGCGCGGGGCGTAGCCGGCGTAGCGCGGGGCGTAGCCGGCGTAGCGCGCGGCGCAGCCGGCCCCACCACCGGCTCGACGTCGTGCGCGTCGCGGACGTAAAGTAGAGGAGGGACAAGAAGAAGAAAAGCGACAACGAGCGTCGCGACGACGGCACGACTCTGACCTGCTTTTCCTTCATCCGAGTCTACGACGACGACGCCGACGCCGGCGTCCAAGCGCGCTGGCAGGATGAAGGGTGAGAGGAGGGTCCCTGATGGGGGCAGAAATGACATTATTTAACTAACGAGTCTCGATAATCAGGAGGGCCCCCCCTGGACGCCGCGCGAAGGCCGCCGCGCCGTCGTCCTGCGTTGCGGTGGGCGCACCACGCGAGAGAAAGGGGGAGAGGGAGAGAGAGAGTGGCGGGAAGTATTTTGCGCGCTCGTTGCGTTGGTGGAGAGGAGAGGGACCACTCGGCGGCGCAGCGCGCAACAAGGTCGTGGCGTGGCGGGGCGTAGTTGTGAGAGTAGAGGGTTGTAGTGTTAGGTCGCGAGATGGACCGTGCGGCGGTGGTGGCGGCGGCGGCGGTGGCAGCCCGTCTGAAGGGCTCGGGGTGTGTTTAGGACCGTGTGTGTGTGTGAGTGAGAGAGGGGGGCGGGGTGTGTGTTCAGGGTTCCGTGGTTGGATCTAACGCCCCTGTGTGCTCACCGACACGTCGGGCCGGTGCGCTTCCCCTTGGCTCCCACGGCCCGGCGGCTGCAGCCTGCTCCTCTGGATGGATGTGCAATAAGCAGTCTCGCTCATTGTACACTGGAAAATCAAAGTGTGTGCATGTCGTCCACTTGTAGGTGCAGTGCGCGGGTCGCCGCAAAGTGTTCTCTCGACCTGATACGCTCTGGTCCTGGTGAGGCGGGGTGCGGCGGGGTGGGGCGGGGCGGATGGGAGTGACGTGGGTGGGGTGGGCTGGGGTGGGGTGGAGTAGGGGGCCGGGCGGCGCGGTCCACCAGCCATCCCCTAATGACAGCCGAGCCGTTCAATCTCCGAGCTCCACTCACTCAGGCCTCCCGGGCTCCGCCCCGCCCCGCCCCACCCTGCCCCACCCTGCCCCACCCCGCCCCGCTCAGCTCATCCTCGGCGCGGCGTTCTCTCCCGCTCCGGCTCCATGCCCGGTGAATGGGTGGAGAAGCGGGCGGCCTATAGCGCTGCTTCCTTGGCAAGCTCAGCTCGAAATGAAGGCCGCCCGCCCCGCCCCGCCCCGCCCCACTGCTCCACGCCGCAGTGGTGGGGCACAAACACAGCGGGCAGGGCGGGGCGACAGCAGCTGCAGGAAGTGCTGACGGCACAGGACGCACTTTAAATTGGGAGACGATTCAGATTTATCGGACAGACAGACAGACAGCGCGGGGGTGTCGCGTCGGGACGACGATACCGAATAGCAGAATGCGGCGCCCCGCCCCGCCCCGCCTCGCCCCGCCACCAGGCCAGAGAGCGGACCATTAGACCGCAGTGTGCCAGAGCTGCGCCCCGCCCCGCCCCGCCCCGCCCCGCCTCGGCGCGCTGGGAGAAATAGAAGAAGGGCGTCCAAAGGGAAGGAGCGGGCCATTGTCGCCGGAATGCAAATGTCTCCTTAAAGGTGGCGGAAGAGCACAATAGTAGCTGGCCTGGCTGGCTCCCACTGGCTCTCGCTGGCTCTCGCTGGCTCTCGCTGGCTCCCACTGGCTCCCACTGGCTCTCGCTGGCTCTCGTTGGCTCTCGTTGGCTCCCACTTGCTCCCACTGGCTCCCGCTGGACGCGTTTACCTGACCTTGACACTTGCCGAGGCTTTTGTGATGTGGCGCAAATCATATTGCGTACTGCGGTGGTGTGTATGCGAACGCTTTGGTAGGTAAATTTCGCCTCTATTCCGAGCAGAACTAGATTCTGCAGGGGCACCCGTACCGTACCGTACCATGACCCCCGTGATGAAGCACTCTTGTCCGGCCCGGCCCGGCCCGCCCCCCGCAGTGTGTAATGGACGTGTCCGCGGGGAAGTCCTGGCCTGCTCCCTGCTGGGCTGGGCATCAGTCGTCACATTTAGAGTGGCCTGGTCAGCGGGCTCGGCCCGGGCTGAAAGTAAGTGGACGGACGGGACTTTGTCACGGGGATGGAGCCTGAAGTGCCTTCTGATTGCGCGATGAAAACTTGAATGTCGGGGATTAATAACGTCACGGAATGGTCCGGGGGGGAGCAGGATTGCTGCTAGGAGTCCCGGGCCGGGCCGGGCCGGGCATGTCACTGGTGTGTAGCGCTGCGGCGGTGCGGCGCGGCGGTGGGGCCCCTACTGAATGTTTAATGCCACTTCTACTCTCGTCTCCCGGCGCCCCACACCCTCCCGTGCAGAGGTAGAGGGAGGGAGGAAAAGGGGAGGCCTGGCTGTCATCTCGTGTTCATTTCATGTCCCGGGCCGCCGCTCTTTTGGACCGCGCGCTGCGCCACTTTGCTCGCCTGCCGATAATGAAGAGACGGGAGAGGCGGGGCGGAGGCGCGCCGGGGGCGGGGCGGTAATGTCCATCACTTTTTTCTTTAATCATGAAAATTATGGAAACTGAGCCGTCGTAGTGTTTAACAAAATTTTCATGTCGTCTTATGGCGTGGATTTGACAGTAAACGCTTACCAGTTTTCAACTACAAGAGAGGTACTAATGTCCTTTGGAGCACCGAGCCGAGTCTCGGCGCCGCTGTGACCTGATTCAGTTTGCTGTGCGGCCGGCGGGGCGAGGTGAGGCGTGGCGGGGCCCCGCGGGCCCTGCTCTCAGCTGCGGCTACCCCTCCGCCACCGCCAGGTAGTTTACACTATACCTTGAAATGACAAGGCGAGGTGGCCTGGCTCGGCGCCAACCTGAACTACGGCGCGGCCAGAGAGCTCCCAGTGGCGCCATCTCCGTCACCCCCTCCCCCCGCCCCCTATCTCTGCCCGTACATCACTGGGAGCGTCCAGTCGGCCGATTGATTGTGGTGCCACACAGCATGGCATGGCCGGGGCCGAGCGTGGCGTCCACGAGTGTCCGGCGCTCCCTTTCTCTCTCTCTCTCTCTCTCTCTCTCTCTCTCTCTCTCTCTCTCTCTCTCTCTCTCTCTCTCTCTCTCTCTCTCTCTCTCTCTCTTTCTCCTCTCGCTCCCTCACTCCCTTAGGCGTCGTCAGTGCCAGGATTCTCATCTCCGCGTCTTGATCTTCGCATCACTGCGATAGTAAAAAAAAACCTGCAGGACATTGCCTTCGGTGTTAAGAACATTCTGAGTGAAGCGGTGTCCAATGCATAAATGCGTGTGACATTTTCGTGCGGTTGGCGCATTTGGTGCCTCTGTCAGGGGATTGACGCCCCATATTTCGTATGATTTTTCCAGTGCTCAGTTCGAGTCGTCCCTGTAAGCACTACTTACTGCGGGGCTGAAAAGACCACCCCGCTCTATAATGGCGACTGGCGGCGGGGCGTCGTGCGGAGCCACTCATGAGAAGCAAGGTGCCATGGGGCGGGGCGGGGCGGGGCGGGGCGGGGCGGGGCGGGGTGGTCCGCGCGGGGGAGCTCCCCGGCCCTCTTGGCAGCGGTGCAGCTGGCACGCAGCGCAGATGTCCGTCTGCCGGGGAGGGGGTGGGGTGGCGGGGTGGGCGGCGCGGCACCCTCCCTCAGGGTGTATATTCCAGGGGCGGCGCGGCGCGACTCTGCAGAACGGGGGGCGGCGGCGTGGGGGCGGGCGCGGGGGCGGGCGCGGGCGCGCGGGGGTGACAGGGTGGTTATTGATGGTCCCCGTCAGCCCTTAGGCTACCCGTCGCGTATCGCGGCCACCAGCGGCAGAAGCGTCGCGCGGCGTACGTCTATCCCTCCATCTATCCCGCCGCGGGGCCGGGCGTGTAGCTATCCGGTTCTATCCGCGCCAGCGAGCAGCGCATCTGTGCTCCGGTCCGGCCCGGCCCGCAGCCCGCGGCCCTATGCCCCCCCGCGTGACAATCCGTCTCGCCCGCGTGACGTCACGCCGCCCATATCTGCTGTCCCGGCAGGCAGGCATTTCTCTTTCCATTACGATCCCCCGATGCGTGCCCCCGTTTCCGGCCCGCACCATTTGATTACATCCGTCTGCCGTCCGTCTGCACCCCCCACCCCACCCCACCCCACCCCACCCCGTCCGACTCAATAATCCTCGCCTCCGACTGCTGCTCGGGCCGTAGGCCTGTTTGTGGCCCCCACACTACCGGCTGGGGGCGCCCCGGGGGCCCCGGCGGGGCCCCAGGACCCCGGGGCGGGGCGGGGCGGGGCGGGGCGGGGGCGAGCAGTACGGCCCCAGGCTGCGTAGCCGCCACTTCCCTTCCTGGTGCGAGCGCTTGCTGCCCCTAGGGGGCTCAGCGGGGTACCCCGCCCCTCGGCCTGCCCCGGGCCCTGGGCCCCTCTCCGCTCCGCTCCACAGCCGCTCCTCCTCAATCATTTAATTATCGCTATATAACAGGTAGCCGCGGCGGCCAGGCCTGTTGTCCTGTCGTCGCGTCGCGTTTATTCCGCTGCTCGTGTAGATAAATCGGGTCCGTGTGTGCTCAGACGGTAACACGCTCTCTGGGAGGGAAGGCCGCCGCCGTCCCCTGCGGGCGGGCGGCCCCCCTGCCGACAGCACAGCGGGCAGACGGCTCATTCACTTTTCCCTGACACTTCCCTGCAGCTCACAGACCCCAAGACGTGTGCCGGGCCGGGGGGGCGCCTGCGCTGTGAGGCCCGCCTCGCCACGCCAACCACCAGCCCGTCTGGAGTGTGTCATTTCGGTTGTCACGGCCACTTTCTCCAGCAATGGGAAAACACGCACGAGGCCGCGTGGCCCTTTGAGGGATGGCGCCTGAGCGGCTGGCCGTGCTGAGGGGCTCGAGGGCCTAGGGCTGAGGCCAGGGCTGAGGCCGGGGGCCAGGGGACCCGCACGGGGCCGCCGGGGCCGAGGCCGGGGCTCGGGGCTCGAGCCATAGCCAACTGGGCCATGTTTGCAGAGCGGGCCGGGCCGTTCCGCCCCCGGGCGGGCGGGGCCCACGGAGGGACCCTCTCGGGCACTCAGCTGCCCTGTACCTGCCGCCCTGGCCGGGCTGCCTCTGAAGGCTACCCCTAACCCCCAGCCCACTTACCGCATCTGCGGAAACCGCCCTCTGTTCTAAATTTAATTGAATATTTTGTTGGGAAAGCATTAATTAGCCCGTTGTTCTCCGAGGAGCTGGTGAGGACGGGTTTGCGCCCCGTGGTATGCCCAGCAGAAGGCGAAATATGCATGTAAAAAAAAAAGTTCTGCTTGTAACAGAAAACGCGTAACATTATGCGGGTTGGCTATGATCAGCTCCCGCAGGCTGAAAACAAAAAGTTGCTCGTATTTATCGCGTATCTTTTGCCCTTTTTGAGGCTTCCAGCCGGCGGCCCCATCACGGCGCTGAGGCGTCCTCGCGAGCGAAGTAACTGAAGGCGCCGCCGGCGAACGGACGCGCCGAAATCCCCAGCGATAAATTAATGTTGCTGTGCGCAGCTGTGCTGCGCTCACCCTTCCCCTCCCCCTCCCCCGCCCCTTTTTTTCGTCTTCGTGAAATTAGGAAAAATTGTGGGCGCTTTTCGCAAACAGCACGGCCAGTTATCACAGTCTCGATTTTTCATCGTTGGCGCTCAGCCGGCGGCGCCGCCGCCCTAGTTCTGCGTTCGCGTTTACCTGAGGGGTGGGGGCGGGGGAGAGAGGAGGAGACCTTGGGCTCTTTTTCTCCACACCTTGAGAAAAACAACGTTTCGATGGACCTTATTGGTATAACTTGATTAATTTTTCCTCCTAAGTCTTGCGCACGCGTAAAAAAAATAATTAACGTGTGAGTTGGCTATCAATTTTTAAAGGGGAAAAAATAAGAAAAAGAGTTAACGTTTTACCCAAGCGAGTTTGCATATCTATTGAAAACGAAGTTGTGTTATTTGACATTGACGGTGTGCGCTGTTTCCCTGCTCTACTCGACATTTGCAACATGCAAGTTTGATGCCGGTTCCTCTCCTCTCGGCTGGTTTGCCGCGCGCACCCTACCAGCACAAATTAACGCTGCTATTTTTAATTCATCCCCAATTTCGATGACGCGAGGTTCTCTCCGCACTGCTCATTGGTCTCGTTACCGTGTGCCGTGTGAAGGCCAATGGCTCTCGATCCATTTTAGCGATACAAAAAAAAAAATAATTCTGTGTGATGACTGGGAAATGTAGCCCCCTTTTTAAGTGAGGATTCATATCCAAAATCTCATTAAATTTGAGTGACATTTTAGAATCTTAGTATAACTTACATAAAGCAAGCGGAAAAAAATCTCGCGCTTTTTTTATAAGATTTATTGCTGACTCGTGCATTTGCAGTGGGACAGCGCAGCACTGTCACAGGTTGCGAAAAAGAGACAAGGACGCAGCCGGAGAGGGGAGGGGGAGGGGGCGTGCACAATACGTTATTGCTCCCGGTGGGAACACACCACACAGACACACACTCCCGCGCAGCCCCGGCTCACCGCGTCATTTGGCGAAACATTCTGCGGAAACGTGCAAGGTATATAAAAGGTGCCAAAGAAAAATAATAATAAGGAGAAACACGTAATCTGGTATCCGGTTAAGCCGGGCGCTATTGTCTGCTGAATATTTATGGTGCACGCGCGATGGATAGACGGGAGTGTGTGTTCCGGCTTCGCGCGCTTGTGAGCGCCGTGTATGTGTCCTTGTGTGTGTGTTTGTGCTGACTAGCACCTCATCACGCTGGGATTAGCCAGGTGCAGGTGTCTCCGGGAAAGGAGCCGGCGACGGTGCAGTATACACAACCGTACATTGAAAGCGTGACAGTGTGTGTGTGTGTGTGTATAGAGGGGGAGTGGTGGAGGGGTGGGGGTCGAGACGTATGGAGCAGCAGGCAGCTCCCTGCTCCTACCCCGAACCCCACCCCGCCCCGTATTCAGAGCGTCTTGCGCCGGGTAGCGCCGCCTCGCCTCCGGACGACAGATGAGCGCCATTGTGTTGCATTATGGGTGGTCGGGAGATCCGAACCTCATACATACTGATCTTTATCCGCCATGTTTACGGGTGGGGCGGTGCTGCTGCTGACGTTCCCGCCGGCGAGTCCGTTCCAAACTCGCCCGCCGCGGCGCAGTTGGGAAAGTAACGCCCTGTTGTCGGGAAGCTGGTCTGGGCCGTCCGTCTGCACACGGACTTGCAACGCTATTGCTAGTGGTACCACTGGGAAATTTTTTTTTGAGGATCTAGCTACGATAGTGGTGACTTTGGCCGACTGAAGCAGTCAACGCCAGTGATGATGGTGATGATTTTGACGTTGCCTCATGCCACGTGGATCCTAGTGCTGCACGGCACACAACCCCATCACCGCACCGCACCGCCGCTCACTAATCCCCCGCACTTCACCCCCCACCCCACCCTCCCTCACTCACAGCTGATGTTCACGCCTCGGCACGCTGCCCCACAGCCAGGTGGAGCAGCTCCCCTGCGCAGCGCCGCCGCTCCGCTGCCACCGCTGCAGCTGCTTTGCTCCCCCGATTCCATCTCGGGAAACGACGTCGTAGCTCAGGCTGCTGCTGCTGGAGATACCGACGTGCTCCCCCCCCCCTCTCCCAGCTCTTCCTCTTCCCCCGCGCTGCTCCCCGCTTATCTCCCCAGCGGACGCACCCCCCCCCCCCCCCCCCCCCCGGTAAACAAAATGATAGGGAGTCTGCTGTCCTCGATAATACAGCGCGGCGGCGCGCGGCGCGGGGCGCGATCACTATCGGCGCGCCATACGACACGACACACTCACCCGCCCCGCGGCCCGCTGCATGACACACAGAAAAAGGCAAACCGCGGGACTGAGAACCCAAGAGTATGGATGCGTCACGCAGACTTGAAGCAGGTGTGTCGATTCCTTAGAAAATGTCACACCTTTACCTCACCCAGTGAATGGAAATTTACACACACCTTCAAGTGTGTGACAGGGGAAAGAGGTCGTACGTTTTGTTGAACTATTTTTTGCCTATTTCCCTTTGGTGTGCGATATTCACGTTCACGCTATTGTCGGGTTTCCAGTGAAGCCGCTAAGGGTCCTCTTCGTCAAACCAAGACGATTTATTTTTCGTGGAAAAAAACGGCTTTCTGCTGGCGCACGCTTTCATATATTTCTCTATCGCCATTTCATCCACACATTCGTCTACTACTCTGCGGCCCGCGCGCCGGCAGCGCCTTAATTCGCTTGATTGTGATGCCATTAATTAAAGCCGCGGCGGGAATAAAAGCAGCGCTGCGCGACGGGCGACAACTCTGCTGCGCTCTGCACCTCCCCTCCACGTTTTTTTTTTCCATCCTTTATTTATTTTCCCTTTCTTTTATTTTTCTCTCTGTCTATCTCTCTCTTTTAACTTTCTCTCTCTCTCTGTCGGTCCCGATCGCGGTCGGCGGCGCGCGAGCGCGCGCACAGAGGAGGAGCGTATTGCTTTCTGGCGCCATAATAGTCCCACGTCCCCCCGCCCCTCCCCGCCGCGCCCCGCTCCTTGTCCTCCTCCCCGATGCCTCTCACTGATAGACTCGCGTGGCGCAGCTCTGGCGTATAGCGTGTCGGAGTGGAGCGCCCGGGAGGTATGCAGCCCCGCGGCGCACGGCTGCGCGGCGGGCTGGCCTATGCTGGAGCTCGCAGGCGCTCTGGCTCTGCGGCAGCGCAGCGGTCCCAAGCCCGGCCCCTGCCGGCGGAACCGGGACCTTTTATATTGTTCCTTTGAGGGACAATTAGTCATAATCTGACTAGCGCGTTTGCCAAGGCTCGCGACCGAGGGACCCCTGAGAGAGGGGGAGAGAGAGGGAGAGAGAGAGAGAGGGGGGAAGAAATAAAAACAGCTCGGATAGCAGGCTGGGCAGGACGGGCCCGGCCGGCCCGGGCGAGACTGGTAAGGTCAGTCAGGAGGGAGTTAAGGGCTGGGGCTCTCATGGGGCGAGGCTCAAAATCCTCGGCGCCCGGCTCAACCCATGTGGTCCATGGACCGCGGCGCCTTTCTGCTCAACAACCCGTAATACTATAATATTGGAGAATTGCTATTATTTGAAAAAAAGATAGGACTCTTCCAGTAAAACTCTACGACTGGAGAACGTTTCGCCTTTTTTTTAACGTTTGATACACGATGAGACTGCAGTGTTGTCAGTTAGCTGCTGTGTGTGTGCCTTGAGCAATAATAACAGCAGTAAGCCTCAAACGACGCACGCAGAGCTTTACGCGTCACGCGCCAGGAACGCCCCACTCCACTCCACCCCACCCCACCCCACCCCACCCCACCCCGCCACGTCTCGTCTCGTCACTGTGGCAGCAGAGGTGGGGATGGCTCTCTTTAGAGATAGAAGTGAACACCAGCCGAGCCGATACCAAAGTCTCCTACCCCGCACGCTCGCTTCATCCTTCTCCCCCCTCTCCCTCTCTCGTCGCGTACCTGACAGAGCCGTTATATTAGTTGGGAGCAGTTGTTGTTAAACAACGCCAGCAGCGTGCCGCGTTTGTCTCGTAATTAGATCCGCATCCCCGGGCGGGGCGGGCGGCAGGCCGCGGGCGGGAGACAGAACTCCGCGACGTGATCCGCGCAGTGGATATAGAGGCGTACCGCAGAGCAAGTAATGTCTTTCTCCAGGAAATAATGCACGAACCGCCGCGCCGCATCCCCGCACTATCGCGAAATGCTAATACAACAACCTGGGCGTGCGTGGTGCCTTCGCTGGTGTATTAGGACCTGTCGCATGGATTTCTATCAACGAGTCTTCATCTCCCCGCCGCGCAAGGTCGCTGGAGCAGTAGCAGTGTCGCTGTGAAAAGGGTGTGCCGTGTGTGTGTGTGTGCGCGTGTGCGTGGAGGCCGCAGCGATGTAGATACAGGACGTGACACGGGCAGGCCAGGCAGCTCTGTGCGCGTCGCTTGTTGCGGTGTTTTTGCCCCGCCCCCGTCCGCCCGCCGTCTCGGACAGGCTCGGTGCCAACCCGGTGGCAGGGGGCGGAGGAGGAGGAGGAGGAGGAGGAGGAGGGGTAGAAGCTGGGGGGAGGAAAGTCGGGAGCAAACGGGTGGATTAGACTCCAGTACCGAAAGAGAGAGAGAGATGGAGATGATTCGGAAGTAGAGAGGGGGTCGGCACCACAATGCCACGTTGTCTATACGTGTTTTTTTTTGTTTTGTTTTGTTTTTGTCCGAGTTTCATTATTGTTTGTGTAACTTTTTTTTTTGTCGTTGCTCTCTGCTTTCATAGAGCGACGCGTGTAAACTAATCTGGAACGTGGCCCTTTACTATTTGAGCCCATGCCTGCCCAAAAGCACCGCAGCGTCGCACTCATCATTTTCTTTTTCTTAAAATAAAAAGAAGGCAGGGGCAGGGAAGAAAAAAGAACAAAAACGACCCGAAAAAAAGACAGCGCGTCGCATATCAAAGAAGCGTGACGCGGGTTCAGTGCCTATACCGCCTGCCAACATGACCGTTTTTTCCGTTCTTTTTGTATGTTTTTTTTTTTTTTGCTTGTTTTCACATCGTTTCGTGAAAAAACTGCGACCGATGTAAGTTACGGCGTTCTCCGAGTTTAATGGCAGGCGTGCGAGGACACGCACTGCGCAGCACAGCGGCCTCGCCAGAGCGAGGGTGGGTCGCAGAGTAAACGGGGAAAAAAAGGGGAAAAAGAAAGTGTTGTGTAGACTTTGAGACGTACGAAATAGAAGGTCTGGCGAACGGGGAAAATCAAACCTGCGGAATAAAGTGACGTAGAGTTCTATAACGCGTCATCTTGAGCCAGGTCTCGGCCAGCCACGTGACGAAAATGAGATTTTTCACGACGACGACGAAGTCCTGATCGCTCTGCCAGTGGACCCAACCGGCGCGAGCGGACTGACAGAGCGCCCTGACGGCCACCAGGCCAAATGTCAAATAAAAAAGGAAAAATAAATTTAGTAATATTCTCTCTTTCTTGGCGGAGAGCGGGCTCCGCGCCACGGGGCGGAGCAGAACGTGGCGGGACGGGGCGGGGCGGGGAGGGGCGCGGAGGTCGCTCGCTCAGACGCGGCGCACGGATTTGGCGGTACAGGGCGGAAGGCTGCTGCGCCGCAGGGGTTGCGAACCGTGCGGGCGGGGCGGGGCGGGGTGGGGTGGGGTGGGGCAGGCGGATCTCCCTTCACTCTGCGCGCCGAGGCTGCTTTGCCTGAGCAGCTTGTTCCTGCCCGCCCCGCCCCGCCCCGCCCCGAGATGCGCGCAGAGTATTCCTTCTCTGGCTTCGTGGATTTAAATTCTCGCGGTGGTCAGGGATGCGCCTGTTTCCCGCACAGTGGGAGATTGTCCCCCCCCTTCCTCTCTAATGTATATAAATGTTGTCGTTTTTTTTTTCATTCCGCTTTATTTCGTTTTCCCATTCGCGTCTATGGCCCCGGAAACAAATCCGTAGGATGTTGATGCGAGCCTCGGGCGCGGGCCCCGCGCACAGATTGGCCACTGCCTCACGGCTCGGCCCGCCTGCCCGTCTCTCTCTCTCTCTCTCTCTCTCTCTCTCTCTCTCTCTCTCTCTCTCTCTCGCTCAGTGCGGTGGCTGCGGTGATCCGATCCTATCCTCCTTTGAGGGCGCGCCTGCCGCTCAGCTGGGCGGCGGGCGGCGTATCCCGTGAATGGTGTATGAGGCTGCCTGCCGACTGCCCTGCTACGTGTTTTTGTTCGCTTATCTCCCGATATGTTTGCTTTTGCTCAGTACGTATGCGCATCTGGTATTATTTCCATTCCTCGTAAAGCGCAAAACGCTCAAGGATTGGTTTTCCTGTTCCGTTTAGCCGATGTGCGATACTTATGAAAAATGGTTCGTTTCCTTTTAATGAAAAAGACAAGGGCATCAATAAGCACTACACTGTTCAATGACTTTGTGATAGTGTGAGCAGGCGATGCGGAGGAAAACGACGGCGAAAGCGAGAGAGATGAAAGGGGAGGAAACCTTAAATTAAGAGTTTGGAAGAGAGCGGTGGGGGAGCGTCCCGAAGAGGTTTGGCGTCCGCCTGAGGGCACAGAGCGGAGTATCGAACGCTGAGCTGCCGTCTCAGTCTAAAGTCTCTACGACGCGAGATGAAACCGGCCGGCTGACTGAGGCCTGGCAGCCAGGCGTGCTGATTCTAGACGTTATAGAGCAGAAGAGGCGAGGCTCAAGGGGAGGTGTAAGCGACTGGACGGGAGATCCGAGTGGGAAGGAGGAATTCTCCTGAGCGCTGCCCACTGCGGCACTGGCGGGGCGGGGCGGGGCGGGGCGGGGCCGAAAAAGGGATAAGGAGGATGCCAATAAATTGGAAGAGAAAAGCAGGAAATGGCGGCGGGAGGGTCACGGCACGGCCCTGCAGGAGCACGGCGCGGCGGGGCAGAAAGGCGAGCAGAAATAAAAGCAGTGTGACGGACGATCCTTGGAGGGAGGGGGGCGATACACACCGGCGAACAGGAGAAGCAGTAACGCGAGGGTGGTGGGAGGTGGAGGTTCGGGAGGGGAAGGGGGGGGGATGAAGCCTAAGGCCGCGCGCTTCGGCCAGCACAGCCAGGGCGTCGCTAATCTCCTGCTGTCCTGCGGGATACCTCGCCCGACCTCCCCTGCTTCCCTGTAGAGAGAGAGGGGGGGTGGGAGAATAGAGAGAGAGAGGCTCCCCGGCTGATTGCGGGAGAGTTGTGTCCATTTGAGCGTAAGCGAACTGCGTGGTCTGCCGGGTCGGGCCGGGCCGGGGCGAGGGGGGTGGGGGGTGGGGGGTCCGTGGCCTGGTCTGGCACCGGCCTGATCTACTCTGACCCGCCGCTGCTCTCCCAGGCTCAGCTCCCTCCCTCCTGCTCTCCTTATCTACTTAGAAGCGTCCTGCACCTCCTCCTTCTCCTCCTCCTCCCCGGGCAGCTCGCAGGCGGCGCGTCAGGCCTCAGCAGGCAGGGCCCAGTGCATCGTTATCTGCAATTAGGCCCTTCTTTGAGGCGCCGCGGTGCGGCAGCAGGACCTCGCAGAGCAGGGGACGATGAGCCGGGCGGGGAGCAGGGCGTCGTCCCTCTGGTCCTTTGTGCGCCCGGTGATCCCCGGGCCGGGCCGGGGGCAGGCTGGGCAGGACCGGACCAGACGTTTCGGCGCGGGGGCTTACGCGTCCCGCCCCGCCCCGCTGCACCCCGCCCCGCCTCACCCCGCCCCACCACGCCCCGCTTGCCCCGCCAGGACCAGACCACTTTGTTGAAGCGACGGCCACACCTTCTCTGTGAGGTACACCGCTGCTTGCTTCTCTTTGGCCTGGGACCTCTCGACGCCCTGCTCTGTGACGACGGTGTATTCTGCGCCTCAAGAAGTGGCCGCCGCTGCTGCGTCACTGCAGGGCGGGGCGGGGTGGGGTGGGGTTGGGCGGGGTGGGGTGTTGACGCGGTGGACTGTCATTTCCCTTGGGCGGGCTGGCTCCTCGCCCCGCCCGGCCGCGTCACGCTGCGCCACGCCCCGCCACGCCCCGCCACGCCCCGCCACGCCCCGCCCCGCCCCGCCCCGCCCCGCCCCGCCCCGCCCCCGCGCCCTCGCCTGCAGGGCATGCAGCCGCAGCCGCACGGAATGCGGTGGTGCTATGCGGGGCTGCCCACCCTGCAGGGGGTCAAACGCGCCGCGCCGCGCGCCGGGCGGCAACAGCGCAGCCTGTCCCGTTTTACCGAGTTTGCGAAATTTACCGAGATAGTGGCACAGCGCGGCTATTAGTGCAGTAAAGAGTTGCCACGCCCCGCCACGCCCCGCCACGCCCCCTGCACCCCTGCTACTCCCCGTAGAGGGCAGGCGCCAGGGGGTCCGCGCGCAGCGAGCGAGCGAGGGGAGAGCGAGCGGCTCTCACTGGAATAATTCCAGAGGTGGCGTCCTCCCCGCCCTGCCCCGCCCGCCCCTCCCTTCCCCTTCCCTCCCCTTCCCTCCCCTCCCCTCCCCTCCACCTCTCCCCTCCTCCCCTCCCCTCCTCACCTCCCCCTCCTCGCCCGCTACGGCCATAAAGTGTTTCATGGCCCTTTCATACACAGTGAGGGCGGGGCGGGGCGTAGGCTCAGCCTGCTGGACCGGCACCCCGCCCCACCCCGCCGGTCTGCACCGCTCCTGGTCGCCAAGCCGAAAATGCCCACACCGTTCGCGTGTATATTGTTGTGGGGGAAACTGATGAGAAGACAAACGACGAATTAATGAATATGCGTCCATTTGATTCGTCCCACTTAACGTCCTCGCGGCTCTCTGTTTGCGTGTATTTGTGCGTGTGTGTGTGTGTGTGCTTATGCGTGGCGCCACGCCCCGCCGCCCCCTGATGGCTCGCAGCGTGGCGGCTTCCGCCCCTGAACGACGCGCTAATTCCCGACGATAATAGGGGGGAGGGAGGGAGGGTCGGCTCACACGCCAGAGGGGAGACGAATGGGGGCAGGACTAAAAATGAGGGCTATCCTCGCGCCCCGCCCGCCGCCACGCCCTTGTGATGGACCCCGCCCCACTCCCCCCAGTAGGCCTAGGGCCTAACCCTTGAGTGGAACAGGATGTACGCCACCCCTCGGCTCTCGACCCTGCACCTCGTGTGCGCGATGCATATCAGGGGGTCATTATGGGGGGGATGGAACCCCCTCCCCCTCCCTCGGCCTTCCTCAGCACGCGTTCAGACGTTCTCTTAATCCTGGGTGGGGGAGTCGCGGTGCGTAGCCGCTCTTTTTTTTACCTTTACGCGAGGGTGCCATTTTTTGGTGAGTTATGCGTGTACACGGTGTCGCGCACGGTGTAGTAAAACCGTCTCTTAAAGTGAATTCATGCTTTAAATAAGTAGGGAAAGTGACGCCATTTTAGCCGAGTTTTTTTTTTCGACGCACCTTGAAGTGCCTTACAGAGCGGAGGAAGTGGCTTTACCATATGTGAGTGTTGCATTAAGTGCGACCTGTACATGGTCACGCTCTGATGTTGAATCATTCGAATATGATCGCCCCGGCACTGAATGCGTAAAATAACTATAACGTACCATGTGATGACTTTGGCAACCGTCCCGTCCGGCACCATCGGGCACGCATGAGTTGATCTCCACACACAGCAGACCTCATCCGCATAAAATTTTAGTAGGTTGGCAAAAGCTTGGACACACGTGATTTAGCACGAGAGGGGGGCGGGTGGGGGGCACAGCAGAGCTCCGCTGCCTCCAATGGTGGTGCGCCAGGGCTGCAAACCTCTCGCGTTACGGAGAAACGCGATGGCCGCTGCTGCTGTACCGAGCTCAAATCCCCTCACGGTCCGTTTATTATTTCGTCGATTTCGTATTACTTGTGTGTATCGCGCTCTTCCGGATCGGTCATCTCCAGCATCGCCTCCGCGCACCGGGCGGAGTGGGCCGGACACGCACCCTGCCCCCCTCCCCCCTCCCCCTCCACCCGCTCCGGGACCCAAACGTGATAAAAAGCAGTGAAAGGCCCCCGCAAGCCCAACCCCTATTTTATAGCCAGCCATTTGTGGCGCGCAACACTCGCCGATCCATCACGTGACCTCATGCGAGTGCGGTGAGCGCGGTGAGGGGGGCGTGGCGGGGCGGGGCGGGGCGGGGGCGGTCAGAGTCGATCCCATGATGCTACATTCAGGTGCCACACGCATCCCGACCCATCCTTCAGTGAACGACCCGACCTCTCCCGCACACCCTTTCCGATACAGGGCAGCACACGCACCCCTACGCCCTGCGCCCTACGCCCCGCCCCGCGCCCCGCCCTGCCCTGCGCCACGGGTCCGGACCGGGTGCTGCCAACTGCTCTCCACGTACCACCCTGCCATACATTTTGCACACGCTTTATTTTTAAATTGTATTTTACTCCTCAAGTTTCGGGAAAATATCAGGTGAACACAGATATACCCCCAGCGCGTTCAGTTACATTCATTTGCTCGAACGGGAGAGCGCTCCGCCCTACTCGACTCCGGTGAGCGCGCGCGCACTGAGTTCATTTGTGGGAATGAGCAGGGAGTAAAGGGAAGACAAGCGTGAGAGAGAGAAGGGGGAAGAGAGAGAAAGAGATAAGAAGGGAAGCGGTGGGAGTTAACGTGAGGGTGCGATAAAGTGGGCGGGCAGGGCGGGAGATACAAACCGGTGCGGCGGCGGGTGGTGCGGGCGGGCGGTGCAGCAGCAGCTCGGAAACTCTTTTCTCCCTCCCGGGAAATACTGTCTTCCGCTTGAAAGATGATCCTTCCGCGCAAAACGCCTCGCGGGGTGAAAACTTTGTGATGGAAAACAAATAGATTCACACACAAGTTGGCAGCAGCCCCGCGCGCGAGCGCCGCCGCACACACAGCCGACAGCGATAGCGTCGAGTTGTAACCGCGGTGACCGCCGCCGCAGAGGGCGGGATTTGAGATTTTCTTCTCCCTCGTTCTCGGCGCATTGGTTATACTCTACCGTTTGCTCCACGTTGTTCTTGTTCAGGCAGTCGCGAGCACTGCACTGTGGTGCCCGCGGCAGTTGCCTACTTGAGTGAGCCACTCATTGGGTACGCTCTGGTCGACCCATTTCCTCTGTCAGACACCTCAAGTCGCATACACTTGCTGGGTTTACAGTGTAGTCGGGCTGGTCGAGCCCGAGGGCGGGGCAGGGTGGGCACGCAGAGGTTCGGGCTTGGGTGCCTGATGAGAACACCATGCAGTTTCCTTTCCATTTTTTCTTTTCGCCCCTGCTAAAGGTCGTCGTCGGCGTCTGGATAAACGCCTTATCAAGTTTCCTCTTGTTCCCTCCGCTTCCGCCCCGCCTGCCGCATCTCTAGCCGATATCCAGCTGGTTAGCCTGGTTATACTCCACCTCCCCTCCCCGTGCCCCGCCCCGCCCCGCCCCGCACAGCTCTCTGCAGCAGTGCTTGGCCTGCTCCGCCCCGCCGTGCCCGTGCCGCCTCGCCCGTTGAGCCCGGCCCGGCGTGGCCCAGGGCGCGCTGACCAACTGCTGGGCGAACAAAGTTTCCGACACGATCGGGCGCCCCGGCGCGGCCCCGGCCCCGGCCCTGGCCGCCACGCTGCGCCTCCGCGCCGACGCCACTCGGATATACCGGACGGCTCCGGGATGGCGAGGGGGTGGGGCGGGCGGGACATCCAAGGAGATGAAAAGGAGGACGAGCTGGAGGAACAGGCCCAGGCCATCCGGAGAGAAATACGCGGATTCCAGAAATACGACCTACCCTACAGCGTACCGTTGCCTCCGCCACGCCCCCGGGTGCCCTTGAGGGAGCGGGCGTTGCGCGGGGCTGCGCGGGGCTCACACGCACCCGTGTTGTCACTCGCCTCCTCTTTTCTATGCGCGAAACGTATTTGTGCGCGCGCGTGTGCGTGTGTGTGAGTGTGTTTGGTTGTGGTTGTGAGTCTGTGTGTGAGTGTACGTGGACCTGTCCCTGCGCACACGTTCGAGGAAAAGTCGCGACGACGTGTCACATTTGCCGGGGCGGGCGATACTGCGCGCCACATGCTGTGCGGCGCAAGGTGCGCATATGTATGTATGCATGTATGTGTGTACCGGGTGTTTGAGAGAACACACGTGACAGGATGCGGGCTTGGGCTTGCCTACCCCGAGGGGGAAACAACTCTGAATTTTGGTGTACAAATGTCGTGAATTTTTGTGAATTTTTATTGAATTTTTGTGAATTTTTGCTCGAATTTTTCCTAAATTTTTCTGAATTTTTCTGAATTTCTCTGAATTTTTTATGAATTTCTTCTGAATTTTTTTGAATTTTTCTGAATTACTAGGTGTACAAAAATTTTAGAGTTGTTTCCCCCTCGGCCTACCCGCGCCAGCCGCAAGCAGGCGGGGTGCCGTATGGCCCCTTGGGTAGGCAGACCCGCAGTACTGTTACATTTGTTCTTTGAAACGCCCGCTATGTATGTTTGTGTGTGTGTGTCTGCGCGCGCTTGCGCTCGCACTTGTGTTACGGGGAGCGCAGGGTTGCGGTGAGTAGTCTTTGATCACGGCGCCGGCTGGGCTCGGCCAATATCCATCCCGCTAACCCGCTGCGCCGCGTGGAGCCAGCGCCCCACCCCGCCCCACCCCGCCCCACCCCGCCCCACCCCGCCCCACCCCGCCCCGCCCCCCTACGCCCCACCCCGCCCCGCCAACATGCCAACTGCGGCACTTAGTCATGTCTCACAAAGGGCAGGCGCGTGTCACGCATGGGGTGGGGAAGGGGAAGCTTCTTAACATCTCAACGCCGCCGCGCCCGCCACACCCCGCCCCGCCCCGCCCCGCCCCGCCCCGCCCCGCTACGCGCCGCCGCACCCGCTGATGTGTGGGTGAATAATCATCGCCATGCCTTTGGGCAGGGCCGGGCACACAGTTGGATAGCAGGGTGTGAAATGCTCATTCCTCAACCGGACGAGGCGGGACGGGCGAGGCGGGGCAGGGCGGGGCGGACTGACGAGGGCACCCCATTGTCACAGAGGCCTTCATGTGAAAACGAAAATATTTTTTGAAAGACAGGAAAAATAAATATAGAGAAAGACGGTCCGGTCCGCGTGCAGCCGGCATGAAGGCGCGCGGAGGGGCTGGGGGGGGGGGGGGGGGGGGCAGTGAAGACGGAAGACTCACTGCTGCAGGAGACGTGCGAAAGGAAAGGGAGAAAAAAATTACTTCGATTGGCGCGGGCGACCACTTGCTTGGAAATGTATACACTTTTTCTTCGTTCAGCAGAGACGTCTGCTGCCCTCGGTTCCCTCCGCAGCTGGCGCCGTGCTGCACCCTCCCCTACCTCTCCCCCTCCCGCAACCTCCTACCGCTATCTCCTACCCCCCTCCCTTTTTCCCCGGCAGTCTCTCGCAACATAAACTTGATGGTGTGTAATGGTGATTGGCGGCAGGCGTATACAATGTCATCATTGGCGGGGCTCTGCTGGCTCCTAACGGCCGCCCAGGCAGGCACGAGTAGCAGGCCTACGCTGACGAGGATCGTGAAAAAGCGACATTTTTTTTTTGTCGTCCGTCATATAACCCGTATTCAGCTCGGCCATCACGACTTGTTTCAATTTTATATGTAATACAATGAAAAGGGAATAATGACACTTTGTTGCCTACTGCTGCAGCAGGAAACGCTGATCGGGGAGAAAAAGTGGGAGGTGGTCAGAATGGGGGGGAGGGGGGCGTGCACAGCACATCATGAGGATGACGATGACTGCCGCGCACCGCGCTCCATTTCCGGCGGGGTGGTGATAATCGGCCGCCATGTGTCTGCAGCGGGGTGGGGCGAGGTTGGGTGGGGCGAGGTTGGGCGGGGCGGGGCGGGGTGGGACGTGGCCTGGGTGCCGAGCTCGCCGTTGCGCTCACAGCCCCCACGATACTTCTCGCCGGGAATAATTGACAGGCAAGGGTAGCTTTTGGCCGGCGCCGCAAAGATTCAATCGGCGCCGGGCCGGCCGGAGAGGCGATACTGCTGTTATTATACCGCTGTGACTGTAGCCTAGCCTCGCTGTGGGGTGGGGTGTGGGCGTCGCGGCGTCGAGGTGTAGCAGGACTTCGGCGGAACGGGATAGTAGAAACAACCCCATGAAAGAGGTGTGTGTGTGGCAGAATAAGACTAGTGGGCGCAAGATGGGGAAGTCATTGTCAAGGCCTTTTAGTCCGTGGACGCAGAGCTGGGCGGTCGGGGACGGGCGGAGGGGGGGGTGGTAGGGGGTGTTCCACCCCCTCCGCTCCGCCCACCCTCGCTCCTCGCCACCACCGCTCTGCAGCACGCCGCCTCATTTTTGCAAACGCGCTGATACGAGGAGATAAATGGAACAGCTTGCGGGACCTGGTGGTGCTGCAGGCTGGCTGCAGCCGCAGGAGTGTAGCAGCACGGCCCGCGCCGGGCCGGGCCGGGGCCGGGCCAGCCAACACGGGGAAAGGAAATTATTAACGAGCCTATACGCCGCCGGGCGGGGCGGGGCGGGGCGGCGGCCCCACCCGGCCGGGCCCGGGCCCGGGCCACTCGCACGCGCGCCCGGAGAAACTAATAAGAAACAGATCAAACCGGTCGTGAGCACGCGGGGCTCATACATTTTTCATCGCCAGCGCGAGAGAAAAGAGGGGAAGGGAGTCGTAGTACAAAGTGAGAGGGGCGGGGACGGGACGCTCCTCTGCGCCAAGAAGCAGATTTTTTTATTTCATTTTAGATCGATGCAAAGGTGATAGCCCATCGAGAGGAGAAAAAATAAGAAAGCAAAAAAAACAAAGGGGAAGGGAAAAGAATACTATTACGCGCGACTGCAATAAATATGCAGTTGAAACGTTGACGAAGAAGCTTCCGCCCGGCCAGGATTAAGGACCGTGGTCCTCCTGGGCCGCCATCTTGGCTGTGTGACAAATGACGCCCCTGGCGAGACAGCTCCGAGGGGGCGAGGACAGAAACAGCGCCCTCTCGGGGGAGTGTGTCCCCAACAGTCGGTCTCCCCAGTCGTAGGCGTCCCCCGCCACGAGCAACGCGATATTTCGCACTTCTTTTGTAAGATATAACTTCGCACGCGTCTTAAAAATGAATGGTTTTCTAGACGATTCAAATTAATTTTCGTCCCGTCGTAGGGTTTACTTGCTTGTGGGAGAAACTCTGAGCAGTGTGAGACCGCGGCAGAGCTGGACAGAGTCAAGTGGATTTACCTGTGGCTGCTGGCCTGGCACCTGGAGGAGGGCGCCGCGCCGCGCCCGCCGCAGCGCCGCTGCTTGGCCGTGGCGTCCGCCGCACGCAGGAGGGCCTAACCCGCCGCGTCCCCCACCTCAGAGTGTTCGGCCTGCTTTCGCTTTGCTGCTTGCAACTCTAACCCAATCAAGGCCACCGCCATCTACAAGTTTGCCACTCCTCGTCCGCGCGGCGGCGGCCAGGGTGGCTGTGCTGGCGTGCAAAACAGGGCCAGGCAGGCCGCCAGGCGGGGTAGGAGGCGGGGTGGGGTGGGGCGGGGCGGGGCGGGGTGGGACTCACACACGACACACAGACACGCGGGGCTGTAGATCACACCCGGGCCAAGGTCTGCAACCGCCCTCCTGGCTCCGCGTCCCACACCCCGCCTCCCCCCGCCCCGCCCCGCCACGCCACGCCACGCCATGGCTCAAACTTGCCACTTTTAGTTCCGGAGAGCATCATCCACCTCCCCTAGCACCCTCCCAGATCCACGCCGCCGCCTCGTTGTGGCACGGCGGTATGCGTGTACGACCGTGCGCCAGGGCCGACCTGAGAGCATCCCCCTACGTCCCCCGCACTCGGCCGGGCCCGGGCCGGGGCTGATACTCCACGTGGATTACGTAACGCAGACACCTGTTCATAACGCCCGTTACTCGCGCGTTACATTAGCGGCGCGGCGGGACTTCATCAAAATGCAATGAGCGGAGAGCTGGCCGGAGAGAAGGGAGGGCGGGAGTGGGGGCCTGCAGCGGAGGGGCCGCGGGCCGGGCCGGGCTGGAGCAGCCCCAGTGGAGCAGGGCCCACCCCCGCGGCCCACCCCCGCGGCCCACCCCCGCGGCCCACCCCCGCGGCCCACCCGGCGCCCACCCCATCCACAGCCAGCCGGGCATATTGAAATGTTCGCGAGGTCATGCCACGCCGCGCCATCCGCTCGCGTGGGGCGTGGACGGAGGAGGGACCGTGGAGGGGTGGGAGATGAAGCTTAGCGTGTGTGTTAGAATGTGCGTGTGTGGAAGAGGCGGGGCCGGCGCGGAGCGGGCGGGCGGGAGGCCAGGCTCAGGCTCATCCCGATGGGCACGGCTCGTCGCAACTCAACTGAAACGCAGCTACTAAACACTTGCTATCCTATTCGCCGTGAAACAGAGTCTCCCCCTTTCGTCTCCCTCTCTCTCTCTCTCTCTCTCTCTCTCTCTCTCTCTCTCTCTCTCTCTCTCTCTCTCTCTCTCTCTCTCTCTCTCCTCTCTTCCTCAGTCGCTGCCTCCCTAACAGAGAGCCCTTTCCGGGTCAGTGAGGAGCGCGCACGAGCGGACAGGGGAAGACAAGAGGGCCACGTTGGTCCTCGGCGGGACGGGGCGGGGCGGGGTGGGGCTCTTTACCGTCCTGGGCGGGGCGGGGCGGGGCGGGGCGGGACCGGGTGGTGCTACAAGGTCCGGGCACCTGTCACGCCGAGGAGGGCGTCGCCTGACCGGACCGGACCCGACCAGGTCGGCCCGGCCCGCGCGCCCGCGCCGTCGCCAAGTAATATAAACTTTACTCCAAATGAAGGAGTTTCAAACACCTGCTGCCACGCGCCGCAGACGTAAATCATATTGCAAAGTTGCGTGGGGATGAGCAGCGGATAAGTGAGCGAAACTGTGTTTTAAATAGGCATGGGGTGGGCGGATATGGGGGATGATGGGCTTTCGATCATCTCATAAGAATGTTCCCTAGTCGTGTCTAGATAGCGACGCATTTCTATAATGACGCTTTCCTCTTCTGTCTGTTGCAGAACCTGAAGAACCAGATCATGACGACCAACTTGTGGGTGGAGCAGGTGAGTGGTTGTACTCCGTTTTTTTTTTTTTCGTCAGGTCTCGCCACGCCACGCCACGCCCTGTGCTAATTCGGCCGGTCCCATCACGTCCCTCTCGGAAAAGTTCTGTTGGGCGCAGAACAGCAGGGTCCACAACTTATCAAATCCCTCCTCCCCCTCCCCCCTATGAACCCCGCGCACGGCTGCACCCGTCGGCCCGACTTCAAAGAACGAAAAAGTCCCCTCAGCCCGGCCCGGCCCGGGGCTTTCCTCTTTCACGCTACTGTACCGGGTGTTTCAGCTAATTCACCACAGTCAGTTAGGTTGCCTATCCTCTCGTCTGCAGGCGCACTGGCTCGGAGCGCACGGCAGGGCAGCGGAGCGGTGGTGGGGAGAGCCCGCTCAGCCGCCGGCCGCCGCCCGGTGACGGTCGAGGAGTGGGGGGATAACGTCTGCTAGTGCGTAATGGGTGACGCAAGGGTTTGTCGCGCATTTAAGGGTGGCAGCGAGGGGACATCGCGGTTTTTGGGGAGGTCGCGATATCCCTCGCGGCCACCCCAGAACCCGCGACCGCCCTCTCGCGACTTCCAAAACACCACGACGACGGCCACCGTCGCGGCCACCCCGAGATCCGCGACCTCCCCTCGCGGCCACCCCCAGATCCGCGACAACCCCTCGTGGCCACCCCAGGACCGGCGACCGCCCTCTTGCGACCTCCCTAAAAACCGCGACGACCCGTCGCGGCAACCGCGAAGACCACCCTTAAATGTGCAATAAACTCCTGCGATACCCACTACGCACTAGCAAACGTTATCCCCCCACTCCTCGACGGTCGTCGGGCGGCGGCCGGCGGCTGAGCGGGCTCTCCCCACCACCGCTCCGCTGCCCAGCCGTGCGCTCCGAGCCGGTGCGCCTGCAGGCGAGAGGATAGGCAACCTAACTGACTGTGGTGAATTAGCTGAAACACCCGGTACATTGAACGCGGCTAGAGATGGCGTAATTTATTATTTCCCTCCTTCCCACCTCTTGGGAAAGGAAAGTGTTTTGGTTTCTTGGCGCCGGATCAGTTTGTTTCTCCTCTCCCCTTCTGTCAGGCAGACAGATAGACACCCGGTCGGGGCCCCTACCGTCCAGTAATGGCGGATGGATTTTGTTGAAAAGGACATCCGCCAAACTGCAGCGCAGCATGCAGCTGCGCCAACATTGCGCCGCCTCGCGATGTGCAAACTGAAATGTGCGTGACCGGCCACTCTGCGCCCTGGCCCGGAGCTAGCTAATAATGAGAGAAAACTTTATCTGAAACAAAATGGCCCCGCACAGCGCACAGGGCAAAAAGAAATGGCACAGACCGATATGAAAAAAAAAGTTTTGCTTTTCTATACGTATATATATAGAGAGAGCGCTTTTCGCCGTTTTCGTCGTTGTCCAGTCAGTCAGGGCGATGAAAAATAAGCAACCGCGAAGCAGGCCGCGGCGGCAGAGCGGAAAAATGATGAACAGTGTTTGGGACGCGGTTGCGGGAGAGGGTGGGGGAAGGCCGGAGCTACGAGAATTTATTTTCTTTTTGCGTGCGACCATTTAACGGTGACAGCAGCAACAACGACGACAAAGCTCCCGCGACCCGCATGAGCGCCGCAACCCATGCAAAAATGCAAAACTACACCCGTGTGAAAAAAAAAACACATTGCTGCTGTATCATATACTGCTGGGCTGCACTATTAGAAATTTTTACGACAGATTTTCTAATGCTGAGGGTCGTACAATTACCAAAAAAAAGTAGTCTCTGCTCATTTCAGGTGGGAAATTTATATGTTTAAACAGTGTGGGCGCAGTGAGAATTGCGACGAGCCGCGAGTATGGCGGGGGCGTTCGAAACGCACCGCGCGCGCCCACGCTGCACCGCGGGGGAACCAGACCGCCCTCAGCTACCCTCCCATCCCCCGGCCGCCGCACACCACCCCACCCCACCCCGCCTCGCCCCACCCCGCCTCGCCCTGCACCCTGCACCCCCGTCCGGTCTAATTTGCTGCACGCTCGGCGCGCGGCGGCACCATTGGCCGCGGGAAATATGAATATTAATTAGTTGTCAAATCCGGCATCGGCTCTGCTGCTGCCGCTGCGGCGAGCCGCAACACGATGTGCCACTTCCCTCGAAGCGCGCGGAAAACCAAGTCTGAAATAATATGGAAAACACGGATGGAAAACGGGACGGCGGAGTCCAGATCCACGGCCGGAGCCGCCGCCGGTCCGGGGCTGGGGTACGCTTGGCCCCGCTGCGCTACGGGAAATGAGACCAGCACGCGCAACATAGCAATAACCAATTTCGGCCCGCGCGGCTCTCTCTCTCTCTCTCTCTCTCTCTCTCTCTCTCTCTCTCTCTCTCTCTCTCTCTCTCTCTCTCTCTCCCTCTCTCCCTCTCTCCCTCTCTTCCCGGCGCCCCACGGCCCCGGCCGACAGGTTTCAAACGCGCAGTTGTACTATTGGTCCGGAGGAACAGCTCCCCAAAAAGCTCTCATTGCAATTCCAAACGTCTCGGCTCGGAGACGACGAGGGAGAGAAAACGGAAGCGTGCTGCTGGCTGCGAGCGAGGTGTGAAGCCCGCACCGGCCCGGCGGGCGGGGTCAAATGCGGCAGCAGCGCTTGTTTGCACAACTCTTTCCTGCTCTTTCGCACCCCCCTGTCTTTTTCTCTCTCTCTCTCGCTCGCTCTCATGTACACACATGGCGTGCGCGCACGCACGCGCACACAAACGCACGCGAGCACTCGTGCAGGCGCAGGGCGTCGCTTTGAGGAGAGCTCGACGTAATGACGCCAGTATTTCGCCCTCTGCGGTAAAACATGGCCGAGGGGGAGGAGCACGAAGGAGAGAGAGAGGGAAGCCTAACGCCTCTGCTCAAAGGTTAGAAGAGTACACTGGTAAAACAAATGTTTAGTTTTATACACCACTTGATGCATAGCTCCTAATGTATAATACTTAAACACTATGTCATGCACAGTTCTAACTAAACATTAGTTGGTGTATAGTTCTTAAACATTTAGCAAGTGTATAGTTGACTAAACACTTGGAATGTCGTCGCATCCCTTTGCTTTGACATGGAAAGCCTCGTCCAAATGCATACTTCTAAACATCACGAAACGTTTAACATCTAAACATCTACGAAGTGCATAGTTGTTAAATATGTAGTGATGTATAGTTGACACTATACACCATTTGATGTATAGAAGTGGAACTTAAACACCATGATGTATAAAACTTAAACATTTGTTTTACCAGTGTAGGGTGCAAGGTTAGAGAGAAAGAGGGAAAGAGAAAAGGAGAGGCCGAGCGCGGGGGGAAGGAGCATCTTCTCCCTCTCGCCTCGCCACGCCGAAAATATCAGCGGCGGCGGCAACTTGGAGAAACTTACACCGTCATTAGACGACGACTCCGGAATGAAAAATTTACGGGGCTCAGAGAAAGGCGCAGAAGGGTGAGGAGGGGTGGAGAGAGAGAGAAAGAGAGAGAGGGGGATTGAAGACCTGCTGCCGGAACAGACCTGAACAAACCCCCGCCTCGCCTCGTAGGGCGCAACACTCCCAGCAGACAAAACGAGGTACAAACCGTGATATACACCCCCCGCCCCACAGCCCACTCTGCTCCCGTCCCGCGCCGCCTCAGGATCCTCCACCCAGCGGTGTTGTAAAATTTACAGTGCCATCATTTTCGCACAACTAAAAGGGTCTGTGGTGTGGCGTAGTGTGGCGTGGCCTGGCGCGGCGTGACACCCAACAGGACCTCGTGAGTGAGTGTGTGTGTGTGCGTGTGTTTGTGTTGCAGTCGTGGGACGACTACAAGCTCAAGTGGGACCCCAGGGAGTACGGCGGCGTGGAGATGCTGCACGTGCCCTCCGACCACATCTGGCGGCCGGACATCGTCCTCTACAACAAGTGAGTCACATTAGTGCCTCCGCCCTGCCTGCGGCCACCTCCGTTCCGAGAGAAATATTTCCTGTAATTGAACGCTGTTTTACTGTAACTAACGGCCCATAGTTTGAAGCCCATAAGCTTATTGATAATGCGGTATCAATTCGAAGCAGTGCGTGACGTAATTTTTTTTTTATTCACTTTTGTCTGCGTGGGTAAAATTTGTGTCTGCTTCAATTTATTTGATATTCAGTGGGAATACATTAGCTGCTGTTGGAGGAAATCGAATATTTATTTTTAATTCTATAGAATGGCCTGGGCAATGTAGGTTTCGCAGTAGGCCAGCCATGGCCCCCCGTTCCGCCATGGTGAAATATGGAGCCATAAGAGGCCTCCTTTATGGGCGCGTTTGTATCGTCGAGTCTCTCTCGGACGGTCACGTCAACTGTTGCGCCTTTGGCGGCCATCTGTTTACGCATCTGTGTACCCTCTGTCCTCCGCAGCGCCGACGGCAACTTTGAGGTGACGCTGGCCACCAAGGCGACGCTCAACTTCACGGGGCGCGTCGAGTGGAAGCCGCCCGCCATCTACAAGTCGTCGTGCGAGATCGACGTGGAGTACTTCCCGTTCGACGAGCAGACGTGCGTCATGAAGTTCGGCTCGTGGACGTACGACGGCTTCCAGGTCGACCTGCGCCACATCGACGAGGTGCGCGGCAGCAGCGTCGTGGACATCGGCGTCGACCTGAGCGAGTTCTACACGTCCGTCGAGTGGGACATCCTGGAGGTGCCGGCCGTCAGGTGGGTGACGTGATGGCGAGCGCCTGACGCTCGGGCCATAGGCCGACCCGCAACGCACCCGAGCGCGCGAGAGGGACTGCTGCCTACCTGCCAGGCGCTCTGGCTCACCCTCTTGCTCTGTTTCGCAGGAACGAAAAGTTCTACACGTGCTGCGACGAGCCGTACCTCGACATCACGTTCAACATCACGATGCGGCGGAAGACGCTGTTCTACACCGTCAACCTCATCATTCCCTGCATGGGCATCTCCTTCCTCACCGTCCTCGTGTTCTACCTGCCGTCGGACAGCGGCGAAAAGGCAAGCCCCTGCCCCCGCCCCCTGGAGCTGCAAGAGACAAAAATTTAATCGCGCCCTGTCCCCTCTCTGCCGCTCTCCAATCGCTTTGAAACGATGGCCATCACAATCAGCCCATGCCGTCCTGCCCCTCTCCCCGCACCCCGCCCCGCGCACCCCGCTCTGCTGACGTGACGGGCCGTAGTAGATCGCGGGTCGCGGGCGAGGCCGTGATGGCCGCCCGCCCGTTCCACAATGCGCTGGGCCTCGCTGGCCCAGTCGAGCGCTCTTCACCAAGGTCAACAAGGCCCTTGCCGAGTCGCGCTAGCGCACCGCACCGTCCGCTCGGCCCGCCCACCCCGAGGCCGCGCCAAAAGTTATTGCGCCCCACACACGAGTCATAACGCAGCAGATGGATGGCCTCGCCCCGCGCCCAATAATCACCAGCATTTTTTTCTGACCCTTTTTTTTTCGTGCCGCCCAGGTGTCACTGTCCATCAGCATCCTGCTGTCGCTCACTGTGTTCTTCCTGCTGCTGGCCGAGATCATCCCCCCGACCTCCCTCGTCGTGCCCCTCCTGGGCAAGTTCGTGCTCTTCACCATGATCCTCGACACGTTCAGGTACGCGTTGTAGCCCAGTGCCTCCTGCGACACTCGTGCAACTTTTCCTCTCTCACGGTCCTGTTGCGGTCCTGTTGCAGTATATGCGTGACGGTGGTGGTGCTCAACGTGCACTTCCGGTCGCCGCAGACCCACACGATGGCGCCGTGGGTGCGGCGCGTGTTCATCCACGTGCTGCCGCGGCTGCTGGTCATGCGCCGGCCGCACTACAACCCGGACCGCCGGCGCTGGGAGGGCGGGCTGCCCGCCTCGGCCTCGGCCTCGAGCGCCGGCGGCCTCGGCCCGCGCGTCATGGTGCGCACGTGCAACGGCCTCGAGCTGCGCGACAGCGCCGAGCGCGAGACCTCGGCCTCGGACCTCGTCGACTCGTACCCGCAGGGCTACTCGCAGGGCTACAGCCACGACGACGAGTTCAGGTACACGCGGAAGACCCGAAATTTTTTGGCAACCTCGTAATTTAGAATTTTTTTTTTATATCCGAAAAATCCTGGAAAAATCCAGGAAAATTCTCATGTGTACACCAAAACTGTGAGGACTTATGTTCTCCGCGCAGAGAGCTGGGGGTGTCCGGGACGCTGGCGGGCAGCACGTGCCGCATCCACGGCACGCCGCCGCCGCCGCTGCTGCTGGGGGACCTGGCCGGGCTGGCCGGCATGGCGGGGCTGGACTCGCCCGGCTGCGGCGTGCCCGCCTCGCCGCTCAACGCCTCGCCGCCGCCCAGGCCCTCCAGCCGGCCGCCGCCCGAGATGCCGCCCCACCTGCGCGGCTCCACCTCGCGGCACTGGCACCACTGCCCCGAGCTGCACAAGGCCATGGACGGCGTGTGCTTCATAGCGGACCACACCAAGCGGGAGGAGGACTCCACTAGAGTGAGTGTCGCCGGGACGGTGAGGTGGACTGGACGCACCTGCTCAAAAAGACGGAAATCGCTAAAGGCTTGGGACTCTGTTTCCGCAGGTGAAAGAAGACTGGAAGTACGTGGCCATGGTGCTGGACCGGCTGTTCCTCTGGATCTTCACGCTGGCGGTGCTGGTGGGCACGGCCGGCATCATTCTGCAGGCGCCCACGCTCTACGACGACCGCATGCCCATCGACGTGCGCCTGTCCGAGATCGCGCAGACCACGGCGAAACCGCACATAGCCTCGGGACTATGAGGCGCCTCGCCACGCCACGCCCGCCAGCTGCAGATGCGGGGCGCCGCCACGGGCCGCGAGGCTCGCCAGCTCACCCTGGACCCACCCGCCAGCTGCAGATGCGGCTGGCACCCGCCCCGAGTATGCAGTGTACGGTACGCTGAGCCTCCCCCACGTCGAGACACAAACGAAAAGCACAAACTACACGTAAGCCGACGCGACGACGTTCGTTGTACTATCTGTACTACTATTTAGTTCGGTCCGTTATTCCTATAGGCAAACTGCTGCTTTCTTTTCCTAAATACAACGTGGGATCTGTTGATATTTTAAAGAAATGATAAACGTTGCACGTCTTTCTCATGGTGTTCATTTGTGATAGCCGCGGATCATTAGGTTGTAAGTAGATGATTTAAATAAATGATTTACCATCATATTGCTCAGAAGTGATATACATTGTTAAATAGAGTGACGATTGTAAATTAAGTTGATTGGCGATCCTCGTCGAACGTTATTTGGAACGGATCTAATACATCCGTCGCTAGAAAAAAAGGTTATGTAAATATGCAATGAGACACAAAACATTGTGAATCTAGAGACCAAAGTCACAGAATGCAAAGAGTAATAATTATTGTTATTATTTGAGATGATTACTATATCTAAACTTCTCCTAAACCAATAAGTTTAAGTTGTTAGTTTGTTGGGCTGTGTGCAGCGGGCCTGGCACTGCTCAATAGCGTGTTCCACTGCCATCATTTTTAGAGCTGCCATTAAATCAAAGAAAGCGGCGGCCGGCTGTGCGCGCGAGAAGCACTTCCGCGCCGCGGACGCGCTACACTTGTCCGCGCGCGGCAGTGTCTCTCCCGGCACACCCGACCGCGCCTGTCCGTACTACAATTACCTCCTCTTCTGAAAAGATGCGTCGTTGTAACTTTATATTTTTGTTCATATACTTACTTTGTTTGAGTGTACCATTGGACATGCTCCCTCATGTTTTCGTACCCTCCTTTGCGCTGCAGACTTATCTCCGAGGCGTGAATCACTTCTGTACGTGTGTCCGCGCTGGTGAGCTGACAAAACCACGTGAGTCCATCTGACTGCCTCTTCATCCGAGTGAGTGACAAGCGAGGAGGCAGCCAGATGCGCTGACGTGATTTTGTCAGATCATGAGTGGGTTCACGCGGCGGTCGGGAGGTGGCTGTACTTCAGTAAAAATTTCCTAGACGATTTTATCTTTGGCGTGCAATCATGTTACACTTTTATTTGAGTTCCGTACTGCAACCCCGTGCCCTATGTGCTCTCTGTTTATGTACGAAGAATGGTGATTCACCCCTCGGACCATCCTGGCAAGAAATTTCTAGAATCTCGCTTATTTTATGAAACTAATCGGAAAAAAGAGACAAGCAAGGACGGGGCTGAACCTTTTACTCTACTGAAGAAAAAGTGGGGTAAATTCATAGACTGTGTAAAGAATTGGTTGTATCTGAACGGATATCTCTGAAGAAAAAATATAGCTCTATCGAATGAATCAAACCATTTGCCTTGTTCTTTCGCGAAACGCCCTGCAATGGGCACGCTGAGGAAAATTAAAATAAAAAGACACACAACCTTATTAAGATGATCGTCGGCGACGTGACGGCCCGGGGATGGAGCCGGACCGTTCTAAAACCGTTTTATAGAGTGGCGTCGGAGAAGCGCGCGCGCACCGTCTAGCGCTATCGTTTATGGGTAATATTCACACGCGCTCGAATCGTTACAATTTCTCGCGGGTCGTAAATCTTCGCGTCACTTCCACTTCCCCCTCGCTTTGAATAAGAGGGGCAATATAACAAGATGAGTAGGGGAGGGGGCGCTGCGCGCCGGGCGCTCGCACTGCCGTGGCTAGCCTCCATCTACATCGCGCCCACTCGTTATGAGAGGCCGGCCCGGGCCGAAATAATCATTTCTTCTGGAGGCGGCCACGCCTAGGCGCCCGGAGGGTAGGCTACCCGCAATCACGTGGAAGACAGTCATTCATTTCATTCCACCTGAATGGACGAGTGGACGAGCAAACTCCACTTCACGCCCTTGTAGGCATGCAGACGTGACAAGGAAACCGACACCATTGTCCCATATCCTACGTCAGACTGTCGAGGGGCAAAATTCACTGCAGATAAGATACTCCCGACAGAACAATCACGGCAAATAATTATAGAATAGGTTCAGAAGGGCAACTATGTGGAGGAGAGGGCGGGGCGGGGCGCGACACCCGCACAGCACACCCGCGCCGGTGACGCCTTTTTTTTTTATACAGCCAAAAAAGTCGATAGTGCGCGCACGGGACGGAGTGCGCTCAAAAGAAGTTGATAACGGTATCCAAAAGCAGAGCGTGAAGGCGTTATTGCGCTCGAAAAATGGTCAAGAACATTGCCTCAAACTATTTTGACCACGGGTTTCAAATTAAGAAAATTTAGAAATGCGCTTCTCTCAAGCAAAATGTTCCTAAAACTTTTAAGAGTACTAAACTGAAAAATTAAAAACATAGTTTTGGGGGGTGCGGCAAGTAGCTGTTTCTCGATTCATCCTACGTTTATATACGAGGATGAAAAAATAACTCTACAAATTAAGGCAGCCTCACTCCCGCGGGATAGACGTCCGATTTCCGAGAACTCGCTTCGCGTTCCACGAACTATCGCACCTTCAGCATTGTCATGGGTTTGACGTAAGGATATCTTATCAAATGATTAGTAGTTCCATAATCAGAGGCGCGGTGCGGCGCGCAGTGTGCAGTCCTCGAGGCCCCCGGGCGCAGCCACCTGCACTGGCCTATATTAATCCTCGTCGCCTTCAGCGGACCGCAGTCACCCGCAGCTCGCCTCTAATAAGACACTACGCCCCGGTCACTTCACGCGCAACCAAAATGTTGGCCAGGATCCTGATGATGACCGCGCTGCTCGCCGTCGCACTGGTTGCCGTACAGGCCATGCCTGGACGCCTCGAGCTGAGGGCCGCAGGTGAGTCGTCGAGGCCGTAAGAAAAGAAGGGCTTACTAGGCAAACTCTCCACTCAGGAGGACTACCTTTTGCCTAGTACGCAGGCGGAGATACTCGCCTGCCACATGCAGGTGTATTCGTGGGAATTTTTGCCTACTCACCCGGCATCACTGGGCAGACGTGAGATGTGAGATGCCGTGACTGTGCTTCCGCGACGTCCGCCTATCGTGCCTGCGCAACTTGATCATGAACTCGTTGAGCTCGTTGCCGCTGTCGCACCTTGGCTAACTTGGTCTATCTCTCTTCGGTTTTCAGAGTCGTCGACGTACACGCCGTACACGCCCGCGAACGGCAGCGGCGGCAATGGCGGCACTGGCGGCTGGTGCTGGAGTGGGTCCTCGTGCCGACAGAGCTGCAAGCAGGCCGGCTTCTTCTCTGGATACTGCTTCTTCTTGCACTGCTACTGCAGCAACGAGCAGTAGCGACGAGCGGCCAGCGGCACGCGGCGTCTCTTCGCCGCCGCCAGCCGACGGCTAAGGAGAATCTCATTCCCAGTAATCTCAAAATGATCGACAGATATCCCGAAATACACGTTGAAAGTGACACAAGTATTGCCTTCCTTTCGTTCCTAAGACATATTTTATGTAGCCTTAATTGGCTCCGCTATGGCTCCGCTAGTAAAGAAAATCCCAGGAAAGTAATGAAAAGTACACTTGAGGAACTGGAGCCAATCATTCTTTCGTCAGACAAGGTAACCAAAAACCCAACTGGAAATTAAATTTAGAATTATTAAAAAGAAGTATATTGAAATTGGAGATTTAGCTTAAAGCCTTGTAATTCACAAGTTAAAATTTTGCGTTAGTACATCTAGGGGTCTGTGCTAAAAACTAAATAAAAGAATGTTTGGCACTGTTTTTTTTTTTTTTTTTTTGCCTACTTTGATACTTAGAGAAATGAGTGAAAAACATTTCTTTTGGTTGACTCTTGTTGTCCAATATGGCCTTTCCATGAGCTATTATTCTGCAATGGTGTATTGCACTTTGGGTACATTTCTGCGGGTAAATTTAAAAGCAGCCTAGCCTCGAGGTCGAGGTTTTCGTAGCTGCCAACGGAGGGGACCGCAGTTATGACTGTCACCATACTGAAACAGACAACAGGAGCTGAAGATCCAAACTATCTACAAAAAATTTCAATAATATTGAAGGCTTTGTAGGCCATTTTCAGACTGTTTTATTGTTTTAAATATTCAAACAAAATAAGAAATGTAGGAAAATAATGTTGGTCACCCTGCTCGTCTGGTTTCTCCCTCGCACCCTGTTTTGTCGTCTGAAGATGATGGTTGTCTTTTGTTTGGTTAAGTTAGTTTCGGAGGTTTATGTCAAATCAAATCACTTATAGGCTCACTAGTTTGGCCAATAAAAAAGGACCAAATAATGTTTTTTTGTTTTTTTTTCGTTTTAAGGGTGTTTTAAGAATTGTAATTCCGCTGATATGGCCATGTCAATGAGTACTTCAGGAGTTTCGTTGCTTAGCAAGTTTCGTGGGTGCCTGGCTGGTGCTCTCTTGGGAGATTGTTTTGGAGCTCCTTTTGAATTTCAAGATGAAGATGGCCCATCTCCTGTTGTCCTCAGTAAATTTTTTGCTAAGCTAGAAGGACCACCATTTAAAAGTAAAAAAGAAATTAAATAATTATGGCTTGTCTTGTCACTCTATGGACCTAACCGTTAGACATTTTACCTACATTACTTTTATAGTTTCCTCTATGTTGATTTATGTTCTGTTTCATCTTCAGCCCCAAAATATGCTTACACTGATGATACTGCAATGACTAAATGTATTGCTCAGTCTTTTATTGAACGAGCTAACCTTGATGAAAGAGATTTAGCAAAAAGGTAAGTTTGTTATTTTTTAATTGAAGAGTGCTATGCATATCATTGTTTAACCTACTCATGAAAAAATACCTCCTTCCTCAGATTTGTATCTGAATTTTATACAGACACAACAGACAGAGGTTATGGAGCAAGCATTGGCCTGGTTTTCCGAAAACTTCGAGATCAGCAGTGTGCAGATCCCATGAAGCCAGCAAGTGAACAATTTGATGGCAGAGGCTCTTATGGAAATGGTGGCGCAATGCGTATATCTCCTGTGCCTTTGTTTTGTTTTCAAGATCATGAGCGAATGATTCATGTTGCTAAACGGGTTACTCAAATCACTCACACAAATCCATTGGGTGTCAATGGAGCTATTTTGCAGGTATGCTTTTAAACTTTCCTTGTCTACAATTTTGAAGGAGATATGATGTTTGAGGGTTCTTTGTTTTTTCTCTTTGGTTTCAGTGTATTGCAATTCATCAGGGTCTAGTTCTTGATCCTAGTGGTGGTCCTCTGGATGTTCAAAAGTTTGCAGATGAACTTATTGCAAAAATGGACGCTATTGAAGGGCCAGATGAGTGAGTAAATAAGTGATAATTACCAAGGGTTTTTTTTTTCTTAACCAGAAATAAAAGAGAAAATATTATTGGAATGTGTTTTTTATGTAGGATCGATGGAAGGAGACCCTATAATACACAGCTTCATTTAATGAAGAAACTTCTAGCAAAGGAAGAAGGTGCAAGTCACCATCAAGTTCGAGAGTCATTGGGAAATGATGTAGACGCTTTACACTCAGTACCTACTGCCATTTACAGCTTCCTACGTGCCCAAAAGCCAATTCCTAATATTGAGGTATTTATTTGAACCCTTAGATTAGTTTTTGCCTTTTGAGCTTATAGCTGGAACACATAGTTTTAGAAGTATCTTATCTTCTTATGTCCAGATATCTAAAGTCAGTCCTAGGAGCAAACTGGCAAGTTTTCTGTTTCCATCCAGTCATGTCTGTTTCTAAAACCTTTTCATCCGTATTAACTCCTAAAAATCAACTACATTTCCCAATCAATTTTTTTCTGTTATGACTTGCAGTTGAAATACCATTGCCCCCTTTTGTTTATCCCTTTGTTTTCTATTAAATTACTCTAATCATATATATTCACCAAAAACTAAATCCTTAACACAACTTTTAATTATATTTTAATGTATTTTGCATTTGTTTCAGACTGATAACAAATTCAGGCGTACTGTACATTACGCTATTTCACTTGGTGGAGACACTGATACCATTGCATCCATGGCTGGTGCCATTGCAGGAGCATATTTTGGGGAAGAAGAAATTAATGATTCATATAGAATATATTGTGAATATTTTGAGGAGATATTAGAACTAGCAAATGGTCTCTATGAAATAGCTAAACCAGAAGCAAATGGGAAGTAATTAGCAAAGCTTTTATGTGTTCTAATTTTCTCACTTTTGTGAACTATGAAATATTTTCTATTTTAACTGTCAGAATGTGCCAAGGTGGATACATCCATTGTGCTATGCACTCTTATATCCACCTTGTCTGTTGAGAACCTACATGTGTCTAGCACACTCATCAAATATTTGTGGTGTATTCTTACTCCTACCTTGTAGTTTTATGTTCAGACATATATAAGCCATATTGTATGAATTGTTCTTTTCCATTATTGCCTCTCCTTCATAGGGCAGGTGAAGCCCTGAGCTCTTCTCTAAACATATAAACTTTTCCAATTGAGCGCGCCAGTTTTACATTTCCTGCGCGTAGCAGCAGTTTCCGGCTGCCGTCGGCTGCCCGGCAGCACTGCGCGGCCGCTGAGGTTTTCTGCTGTATGAACACAAACATGGCGCCGTCACTTGCCACGTCCGTTCTGACACTTATCGTATTTTTAAATATTTGTTCAATTTCACTGCCACAAGAAACGGCAGTACCATGGTACGAATCTTTGCCTGCCGTGGCTATGGATTATAAAGTCCACATTGATCCCGGAAAAGAGGACTGCTACTTTCAATATGTGAACCCCGGTGCCACCTTTTATGTCAGCTTTCAGGTGAGAAGTCACAGATGATGAAATTAAATCACTGAACCTGATGGGGTAGTAGCATAAAGCAATGTATTGTATCACCAGTGCTTCCTACATACCATCAATGGAATTCAAAACAGTGAACTTAAAATTACTCAGAAACTAGAATGTTACAGTCAGCAATGCAGAAGTTCGTAATAGATTTTAATACTTTCTTTTTAGTTGCTATTATTTTTAACAATCTTTTCAAATGCTTATTTTTTATTTAAGGAAGTTGAATAGATAGGTAGTTGGGCTTGATATTGGGTGATTGTCACTCTTACCTCATGTCACTGGTATTCTTCGCGTTCCTGCCTACCTGTTGCTCACGACTGTACACAAAAGTCCATAGAAATAGTAATTCCATAATTTTTATCATTTAACCTTTGTTGTTTGACATTTGTTCTAGGTACTAAGAGGAGGTGACGGAAATGCAGGTTTTGCCGTTCGACATCCCAATGGACAAATTGTTCACCCATATCAGTGGCGTCCAAATTCTGATTACCAAGACCAACAATCAATTGGTGGCTATTACAGTGTTTGCATTGACAATCAATTTTCGAGATTTGCAGCCAAGCTTGTGAATCTTTATATTACTGTTATTAGGTAAGGGTATCACAATTTCAATTTGAATCAGGAAAATTGTGTCTTTCATAGTACATCAGTTTACAATCATGTTTATTTTAGGTACGACCAATGGGATAAATACACTAAGGAGCTTGAAGACCTCAATCTCAGTGTAGAAAATTTTACGGTAGGTTGAATATTAATTTTTGTAACTATCCAAACTAATTACTGCCCAGTACACAAATCAGTGGATTCCTGATATTCGGTTTATTTGCATACTCATTCTAGTCATGTAATCAACATCTCTGTTGTTCTTCTAGGAGTCAATTATTTCAGTTGAGAAGAATATTAATGAGATGCTGCAGTATCAGCATCACAGCAGAGGCAAAGAGGCTCGAGACTTAAACCTTCTAGAAGACAATCATTCCTATGTTCTCAATTGGTCCTTAGTACAAATAGTAATTATTGTTGCAACATCGACACTTCAGGTCTTCTTCGTGAGAAAGTTATTTGACATAAAAAATGCTCGTCCTAGAGCCTAACTACATTGTTCATAATCCTGTTATTATCAAAAGTATATTTTGAATGTAATGATTCCATTTTAATTTTCTTTTGAGTCTCGATCCTTACATTTTGGACATTAAGAAAACTGTCAAAGGTACCTTATTTGAATTTAATGATCAAATCAAAGGAAAAACTGCTAAGTCTACACATTTACAAGATGCACCTGATATTATAAGTGTATGATAAGGAAATTTCCTTGAGACTGCTATACTCTGATTTAGAGACAGCCCCATTTCAAAAACCCTAAAATTGGAAAAAATGTGTCTTATGTGTGACATAATTGTGGTTGTTATTCTGTATACAGTATTTTTTTCTGACAGCCCCTAAGCTCTCTTTTCTTATCTAAATGTTTACTATGGCAACAGGTAAAATACATTGTGTTGGTGTCCAGATATAACACAATACTGACATTTAAGAAAGGATATAATTGAATTGTGATACTGTAAAATAGCTATTTTTGTACTTAATCTCTGGCAAACTTTATAATTTTTCATTTAAAAGAACCTCTGGCTTTATCAAGATAAGGAAAAATCAACGATCAACGATCATCAGTCAACGATCAACGTAGGTCTTGGTGGTCTTGGTATAGAGAATTGAGAAGGTGGGAGGGAAGCAGCACAACCTAGATAATAACTGTCAGAAGCGTGACCAAAAAACGAATGAAGATCTTGTGAAAATATCTCACTTCTGTAAACCAAAGACCTACGTTGATCGTTGAGTGATAATCGTTGATCGTTGATTTTTTCTTAACTCGATAAAGCCTCTATCTATGAAGTAACTCAGCATTTTACTGTAGATTCATCATATTCCAACTGTATCTTACAGTACAAGCCCCATTAGATTCTATAAGACTTATATATGTATATGCCATGCCATATTTCCATAGAAATGTTTCTCAGTATTAGTCTTATTCCGTGATAAAGTTGAGGAAACCAGAACATTTGCTAATGACTGATGTATAAAGAGAAAACTTTATTGTTTGTGTGAGCGTTATTTATGTTGAGCTAATTTTGCAAAACGTCTGTTTTAAAAAGAAAACAACAAGTAAGTGTTTGTCTATGTTCATGTGTTTTGATTTTCATCCAAATTGTTTTATCTTGTTAATTCTTCTCCTGTAACTATTTTGTTAATAAAACACTGTCATATTTTTCATATTAAAGTTTAAATGTCTCAGAGAATCAATATAAATGAAGGATGCACCAAAAAAGAGATTCAAACAAGACCAGTTGAAATCACCAATGCCTTTGCATTTTTGAGGATTTTCGTCCAAAATCATCTCGGCTGGCGAGACGTTTTGCTGGTTCAAGTCCCGGCCGTATTTTTTTTTTAATTTTTTTTTTTTACGGCTCTACTATGATGGGGTCAGGGGTACTCTAATGTATCCCTAGACCGATCGCCAAGGGTTAATTTGCCCGAGAGCCAGCGTGTACATCGAAAAAAAAAATAAGAAAGAATCGGTCGGGATCGAACCAGCAAAACGTCTCGACAGCCTAGATGGTATTGGGACGGGGGGCAAGGGCGATACCACTAGGCTGTCGTGACGCACACCTCACGGCGATGCGAACTGGAATCCCTATCTACCACATGGACGGGGCCGGCAGAGGCGACTTCCGCTCCGACTCCGTTCTTGCCTCTTGGCGCTGAAAATGGCCGGTAGATAGGGATTCCAGTTCGCATCACCGTGAGGTGTGCGTCCCGCCAGCCGAGATGGTTAACGCACCTTCCCCCCGTCCCAAATCATCTCGGCTGGCGAGACGTTTTGCTGGTTCAAGTCCCGGCCGTTTTTTTTTTTAAAAAAAAATTTTTTTTTTACGGCTCTACTATGATGGGGTAAGGGGTACTCTAATGTACCCCTAGACCGATCGCCAAGGGTGAATTTGCCCTAAAGCTAGCGTGTACATCGAAAAAAAAATAAGAAAAAATCCCGCATCGTCTTCGAAAATCGCGAAAATAAACGCGACTTTACCCGGAGATCAGCAGGAGCGAGGAGGTAGCCTCTTGTGCAAGTGTGCGTTCTCCGGGTCCAGGTCGGCCGACAGATGGCGCCACTATGCGTTGTTGTTGCGCGCTAGGCCTCGACAAGGCAGAGCCTATAGGGCCTAGTCCAAGTACGTTTCGCTCGGTTGGGGAATTTCTTCCTCAACCAACTCTCGGCGCGTAACTTATGCGCACGAATTTTTGATTCGATCATCTAAATGATGAGGGATCCATATTATATTGCTTCCACTAGGTTGGCTTTCGGTACTAACATTGAAACGTCAAATAACCAAGTCCAAGCTTTTCGAAGTTTGGTGGAAGGGTGGGTCTTAGTTATCGAACCAACTCCAGTCCAGTGTGTTTGCCGATGAAACTTAGGAAATGCTTGTCAATGTCAACTAGAAAAATTCGCGCGCATAAGTTACGCGCCGAGAGTTGGTTGAGAAAGAAATTCCCCAACCGAGCTAAGCGTACTTGGACTAGGCCCTATAGGCTCTGCCTTTGTCGAGGCCTAGCGCGCAACAACAACGCATGGTGGCGCCATCTGTCGGCCGACCTGGAACCGGAGAATGCACACTTGCACAGGAGGCTACCTCCTCGCTCCTGCTGACCTCCGGGTAGAATCGCGTATTTTTTCGCGTTTTTCTCGCGTTCTTCGAAGACGATGCGGGGCGTTACCGCGGTCCGCCAACAGATGGCGTTTCAGGGTGGCGCCATCTGTTGGCCGACGCGGAAACGGCTCCCACAGCGCCTTCAAAAATCGCGAAAAAAACGCGATTTTACCCGGAGGTCAGCAGGAGCGAGGAGGTAGCCTCCTGTGCAAGTGTGCATTCTCCGGTTCCAGGTCGGCCGACAGATGGCGCCACCATGCGTTGTTGTTGCGCGCTAGGCCTCGACAAAGGCAGAGCCTATAGGGCCTAGTCCAAGTACGCTTCGGCCGATTGGGAAATTTCTTCCTCAACCAACTCTCGGCGCGTAACTTGTGCGCACGAATTTTTGATTCGATCATCTAAATGATGAGGGATCCATATTATATTGCTTCCACTAGGTTGGCTTTCGGTACTAACATTGAAACGTCAAATAACCAAGTCCAAGCTTTTCGAAGTTTGGTGGAAGGGTGGGTCTTAGTTATCGAACCAACTCCAGTCCAGTGTGTTTGCCGATGAAACTTAGGAAATGCTTGTCAATGTCAACTAGAAAAATTCGCGCGCATAAGTTACGCGCCGAGAGTTGGTTGAGAAAGAAATTCCCCAACCGAGCGAAGCGTACTTGGACTAGGCCCTATAGGCTCTGCCTTTGTCGAGGCCTAGCGCGCAACAACAACGCATGGTGGCGCCATCTGTCGGCCGACCTGGAACCGGAGAATGCACACTTGCACAGGAGGCTACCTCCTCGCTCCTGCTGACCTCCGGGTAGAATCGCGTATTTTTTCGCGTTTTTCTCGCGTTCTTCGAAGACGATGCGGGAGCGTTACCGCGGTCCGCCAACAGATGGCGTTTCAGGGTGGCGCCATCTGTTGGCCGACGCGGAAACGGCTCCCACAGCGCCTTCAAAAATCGCGAAAAAAACGCGATTTTACCCGGAGGTCAGCAGGAGCGAGGAGGTAGCCTCCTGTGCAAGTGTGCATTCTCCGGTTCCAGGTCGGCCGACAGATGGCGCCACCATGCGTTGTTGTTGCGCGCTAGGCCTCGACAAAGGCAGAGCCTATAGGGCCTAGTCCAAGTACGCTTCGCTCGGTTGGGGAATTTCTTCCTCAACCAACTCTCGGCGCGTAACTTATGCGCACGAATTTTTCTAGTTGACATTGACAAGCATTTCCTAAGATTTATCGGCAAACACACTGGACTGGAGTTGGTTCGATAACTAAGACCCACCCTTCCACCAAACTTCGAAAAGCTTGGACTTGGTTATTTGACGTTTCAATGTCAGAATCGAGAGCCAACGTATTGGTAGCAATATAATATGGTTCCCTCATCATTTAGATGATCGAAACAAAAATTCGTGCGCATAAGTTACGCGCCGAGAATTGGTTGAGAAAGAAATTTCCCAATCGGCCGAAGCGTACTTGGACTAGGCCCTATAGGCTCTGCCTTGTCGAGGCCTAGCGCGCAACAACAACGCATGGTGGCGCCATCTGTCGGCCGACCTGGAACCGGAGAATGCACACTTGCACAAGAGGCTACCTCCTCGCTCCTGCTGACCTCCGGGTAAAATCGCGTTTTTTTCGCGATTTTTGAAGGCGCTGTGGGAGCCGTTTCCGCGTCGGCCAACAGATGGCGCCACCCTGAAACGCCATCTGTTGGCGGACCGCGGTACCGCTCCCGCATCATCTTCGAAGAACGCGAGAAAAACGCGAAAAAATACGCGATTCTACCCGGAGGTCAGCAGGAGCGAGGAGGTAGCCTCCTGTGCAAGTGTGCATTCTCCGGTTCCAGGTCGGCCGACAGATGGCGCCACCATGCGTTGTTGTTGCGCGCTAGGCCTCGACAAAGGCAGAGCCTATAGGGCCTAGTCCAAGTACGCTTCGCTCGGTTGGGGAATTTCTTTCTCAACCAACTCTCGGCGCGTAACTTATGCGCGCGAATTTTTCTTGTTGACATTGACAAGCATTTCCTAAGTTTCATCGGCAAACACACTGGACTGGAGTTGGTTCGATAACTAAGACCCACCCTTCCACCAAACTTCGAAAAGCTTGGACTTGGTTATTTGACGTTTCAATGTCAGCACCGAAAGCCAACCTAGTGGAAGCAATATAATATGGATCCCTCATCATTTGGATGATCGAATCAAAAATTCGTGCGCATAAGTTACGCGCCGAGAGTTGGTTGAGGAAGAAATTCCCCAACCGAGCGAAACGTACTTGGACTAGGCCCTATAGGCTCTGCCTTGTCGAGGCCTAGCGCGCAACAACAACGCATAGTGGCGCCATCTGTCGGCCGACCTGGACCCGGAGAACGCACACTTGCACAAGAGGCTACCTCCTCGCTCCTGCTGATCTCCGGGTAAAGTCGCGTTTTTTTTCGCGATTTTCGAAGACGATGCGGGATTTTTTCTTATTTTTTTTTCGATGTACACGCTAGCTTTAGGGCAAATTCACCCTTGGCGATCGGTCTAGGGGTACATTAGAGTACCCCTTACCCCATCATAGTAGAGCCGTAAAAAAAAAATTTTTTTTTAAAAAAAAAAACGGCCGGGACTTGAACCAGCAAAACGTCTCGCCAGCCGAGATGATTTGGGACGGGGGGAAGGTGCGTTAACCATCTCGGCTGGCGGGACGCACACCTCACGGTGATGCGAACTGGAATCCCTATCTACCGGCCATTTTCAGCGCCAAGAGGCAAGAACGGAGTCGGAGCGGAAGTCGCCTCTGCCGGCCCCGTCCATGTGGTAGATAGGGATTCCAGTTCGCCCCGCCGTGAGGTGTGCGTCACGACAGCCTAGTGGTATCGCCCTTGCCCCCCGTCCCAATACCATCTAGGCTGTCGAGACGTTTTGCTGGTTCGATCCCGACCGATTCTTTCTTATTTTTTTTTTCGATGTACACGCTGGCTCTCGGGCAAATTAACCCTTGGCGATCGGTCTAGGGATACATTAGAGTACCCCTGACCCCATCATAGTAGAGCCGTAAAAAAAAAATTAAAAAAAAAAAATACGGCCGGGACTTGAACCAGCAAAACGTCTCGCCAGCCGAGATGATTTGGGACGGGGGAAGGCTGGCGGGACGCAGACCACCTCGCCCGAACACATTGCGCGCTTTCAGGAATACTGCATTTCCTCGCAGGCAAACCGGGTTTTCGGACGAACTGACCCTTGGGGGTTGGTCTAGGGGTACGTTAGAGTCCCCCTGCATAACCCCCGTCATTTCGGATAATATTAATTTTCGTACGAAAATCGTAAAAATGCAAAGGCTATATAGCCTATGCGGTTTTGCGATTTTCGGTCGAAAAAAATTGTCTCCGATTATGACCAAACTCACGGGTTACCTTCTTCTGGGACCAAAAAACACATAGCAAGTCCTAGAAGTCCTATACCGGACTTCGTTAATGAGAAAATAGGCGTAGTATTGTGGCCCTGGCCTATCAAGGACCGCGCGAGAGCCAAGGCGCCATTCGGAGAACAGCCTTCTGGCCTAGCCTGCTTTAGCGCCAATTCATGTTCCCGACTTCGATTTGGAGAAATTTGTTTTTTGCCATATCAGCGCCTGGGAGATAGGCAGCCCATTCGACGTTTGGAAGCGGCCCCAAACGAGGTGTTTTGAGGCCGTTTTGAGGGGCGCGGGGCGTGGGCAAGCGGCCAGACTTCCGGCTGCACAAAGTGACTGCTACCAAAACGTTTCAATGCTTTTTCCGGTTCATTGTCGGTCGAGCTGGGCGTTGATTTGTTTACTATCAGTAGCAGACAGAGAAGGTGTCACTGACTGTTGGGTTGTAGTGACGTGTATATTTACTAGGCGGAAACTATAGGAAAACTGGCTTCCCTAGCTGTTTTTAGGAACATTGCAAGTACAGCTTTTGACACGTTCAGAAGTTCTACGAGAAATCGGTACATCATGTCACATTCACGGGACATTTTGTGTCTATTTGATGTTGATGGTACCCTAACAGCTCCACGCAAGGTATATTCACATTTATTTATGCTAATGGGTTTGTGGTAAAGTGATTTTACTATCAACATACTGTCCTTTAATTGCTTGATTTTCCAAACAGTTTTCTTTTCTATGCTTGTTATTTCATTCTTTATTCAGCTGCATTGTTCTAAATTGTTCTTGTAACTTGTGGTTACTTTGGAATTAATTGAAACAAAATCTTAGGTTGTAGATGCAGATATCTATAAGTTTCTTATGGAGGAAGTTAAACCCAAGTGCTGCATAGGTTTGGTTGGAGGATCAGACCAGAACAAAATTGTTGAGCAAATGGGTGGTGATAACTGTAAGTTTCCTGGTGCCCTTTAACTACTTTTGATTAATTAATTACTGCTTAGTTAAGACATGCATTGATTTCATCAGGTTTACAACACTTTGACTTTGTTTTCTCTGAAAATGGTTTGTTGGCTGTGAAAAATGGGACTGAAATCGGAAGACAGGTGAATAGTCATAATTAAGAACAAAGTTCTGGGTTCAGACCTGACTTTTGAATTGTAAATTTCTGTTGTTTCAGACCATTCAGTCTTTTGTCGGTGAAGAACGTCTTCAAAAATTTATCAACTACACTCTCTTGTGCTTATCAGAAATTGAATTACCTGTAAAGAGAGGAACTTTTGTTGAATTTAGAACTGGGATGTTGAATATTTCTCCTATTGGTCGGTCATGCAGTAGAGAGGAGAGGAATGCATTTGAGAAGTATGACAAACAGCACAATATTCGCCCTAAACTAATAGAAAAGTTGAAAAGCAAGTTTCCTGATCTCGGACTTACTTATAGTATTGGTAAGCAATTTTGATTCTTTGGAAATTCACGTATTTGAGGCCTCTTAACTGAAGTCTTGACACTTGCAGGGGGGCAAATAAGTTTTGATGTGTTTCCGAATGGCTGGGATAAAACATACAGTCTAAATTATCTTGAGAAGGAAGGTTTCAAAGCCATCCATTTCTTTGGAGACAAAATTGAAAAAGGAGGCAATGATCATGAAATTTTCAATGATGCTCGAGTAATAGGTCATAGTGTGACGTCACCAGAGGATACAAAGGAAAAAGTTTGTGAAGTCCTGAAAACAATTACTTAAATAAAGGCATGAAGTACTGAATGAATGTTGTACATGTTCATTTCAAAATTGTGATTAAAAGGAAAGTGTTAATCTCAACAAAAAACCCAACATCACAATACCTGGTACATTAAGTGAGGATACTGATGGAGTTAAGATAAAGCCCAGAAGGTTTTAGTACGGTAAGATCTTTAATGAGAGGTTGATGTTAACACCAATGACAGATGTAATTCATGGACTAGTTATAGTTCCCCTTAGGAGAATTAAAGACTTTTGGAATCATAATTTGGCAGTTAAAATCTGTTCAAAATAAAATTTCTAAAAACACAACAAAATACCTGTGTCTACACTTGCTTCCTAGGATAAAGCTTCAATAAGATTTACAACAGAATGTTTCATAAGTATAGACCTAAATAAATAATGAAGGCCATAAAAAACAACATAAAAGGTACATTTCACTTATTTAGATGGGCTTGCGAAAGTTCTTGCCAGCATACTTCGCGCCAGCACCAAGTTCCTCCTCAATACGCAGGATTTGGTTATACTTAGCAAGACGCTCAGATCGGCAAGGTGCACCAGTTTTGATCTAAAATTTAAGAAAACAAATTAAAAAAGGAAAATTACAAATATAGGCTGAACAAAAAATATGCAGAAAGTGAGACATCTAATTTTACCTGTCCTGTGCTAAGACCCACAACCAAGTCAGCAATGAAGGTATCCTCAGTTTCTCCAGATCTGTGGGAAACCATAGTGCCCCAACCATTCTGTTTGGCAAGGAGATGAGCCTGAATTGATTCAGTGACTGAACCAATCTGGTTCACCTTCAGGAGCAAGCAGTTGCAGGCCTTCTTCTCAACAGCCATAGCAATACGCTTGGGGTTGGTCACAGTCAAGTCATCACCAACAATCTGCAAGGTTTTGTTACTAGCTTAAATCCTTGAAAGTTTTACATAGCAGAAGACATGAACTGCATCACACATACCTGGATGCTGGTCTTGGCAGTGATGTTGGTCCAGGCATCCCAGTGATCCTGGTCAAAGGGATCTTCAATGGAAACCATAGGGAATTCCTTAATGAATTCCATGTAAAGATCAGTCAGCTTCTCACCAGACAGCCACTGGCTTTTGTCAGAGTTGGGGTTCTTGAAGTCCAGATCATACTGCCCATCCCTTTAACAAATTAAAAAAAAAAATTCCTTTCTCATAAAGATAACTTAAACGATATGATACATCCAGCATTCTGATTTATGTTCCACTTACTTGTAGAACTCAGATGCAGCTACATCCATACCAATTTCAACCTTGCCAGTGTAACCAGCCTTGGCAATGGCATCAATAATAAGCTGTAGTCCCTCTTTGTTGTTCAGAATATTGGGAGCAAAACCGCCCTCATCACCAACAGCGGTTGAGTCAAGACCAAACTTCGCCTTGATGATGTTCTTCAAATGGTGATAGACTTCTGAACCCATCTTCATAGCCTCTTTAAATGAAGACGCACCTAAAACAGAAACAAAAAAGCTAGAGAAAGCCAAACAAAGCTTTATGTAAAGAAGAAATCCATTTACTTACCAGTAGGAAGGATCATGAACTCCTGCATGGCCAGTTTGTTGCCAGCGTGAGAGCCGCCATTGATGACATTGAAAGCAGGCGTAGGAAGGACAATGGTGCTGTTGCCAGCTAGATCAGCAATATGTCTGGAGACAAATATTTAAGCTATACAACAATGTCACTTGTTTTACACTAGGTCATAAAATTAATATGCAAATGATAGTTACTTGTAAAGAGGAACTCCCTTCTTGGCAGCACCAGCTTTGCAGACAGCAAGAGAGACACCAAGAATGGCATTGGCACCCAGCTTCGATTTGTTCTCAGTTCCATCAAGCTTCAGCATGAGCTCATCGATTTCCTTCTGCTGGGTTACTTCAAGGCCCTAAAATGTCAATAATCATAAGAGAGGTTTGTTTGAAAAACTGGTAAAATCAGTATTGCAAGACTCAACTTACAGACTTAATGAGCTCAGGGGCAATGATGTTGTTCACATTGTCAATTGCCTTCTGAACACTCTTGCCATGGTATTGAGATTTGTCATTATCACGCAGTTCCAAAGCTTCATGGACGCCAGTGGAAGCACCAGAGGGCACAGCGGCACGGAAGAGACCCAGTTCAGTTACTAGGTCAACCTGACAAAATCAAAAGGGATGTAACAAACAAAAAATATGCGGACAGCTATTGACACGTTCAGTGCAGGGACTTTTTATCCCCTATGATTTAGCAAGGGAATATGACCTATAGAAGTCACTCCTCAATTTAATGTTGAAAACCATACCTCAACGGTGGGGTTGCCACGAGAGTCAAAGATGTTGCGGGCCTTGATTGACTTGACTGGCATTTTGAATGTAGTAGAGTACTGACGGACTAGGTTGACACTGAAAAAGAAAAGAAAACAAGACCACCTAGTTATATAAAGTTGCATCATTCTGTGAAGAGAAAAAGCATCTCCACAGTATTCCTATAATGTAACAGGAAGGTTGAGTAGCAGTAGTTCAGCCCAAGCAGAGAGGAAGTTATCAATAGTACTAACCAAGCCTTTCTAATAGCTGAGCGAAGTACACACATGACTGTGGTCCTGGCTGAGGCATTTCAAGGTCAAGGCACACAAACAAGCAGTGTCAAAGTTTGACAATCTTTCAGCTCAAACTAATTTGACACCCATCATAGGATTTTAAGAGGGTCATTTGCATAAGGTGCAGACTATTTGACCAATAAAAACTTTCAAAGTACTTATAATAAAAAGATTAATTTATGCAAATCTATGGCAGGTAGCAATCAAATGATTTGGTCATGATAAGTTTGGACACTTGCTGTTCAATAACTTGCATCAATCACTTTCCAAGAACAGGGGATTCACAAGTATTACTTGGTGTTGAATTTTGACATGCTTTTACTTGGTGTTGAATTTTAGCATGCTTTTGGTGCTTTCTACAAGGTCTTAAATATGATGACATAGGTGAACTTGAATATCACAAAGGACAACCAGAAGGTTTTGACCCGACAACTGAGGAAGGTTACACCCAAAGGTGATATTGATTCAAGATATGAGCGAGGCCTCGCCCCCTTTTATTTCATAGCAAGCCGACTAAATAAAGTCGATGGGCGGGATCTAGCATAGGGCACGACACAAAACAGTGCCTGCCTTCCACTAATGCCACTTCAGTGTTAAATGTCAAGCCAGTAGAACATGGCACACATAGGCGAAAGAAAAGTCTAGGATAGTCCTACGCGTGACAGCAAATTGAAACTACCCCTCAATGTCACTGAATGAAGTACTCTTACGTTTTGATAGCCAACTTTGATCAAGGAATTCTGCAAGTTTCATTCACCATTCAAAGAAAAGCGAGAAAGCTAACTCACCTTGTATGAAATGCCTTGGAGACTGGCAAGGCGAAACTCAGCGTGCTGACCGGGGTGACCTTCAATGCGAAGAGATGTGACTGCGGGGCCGTCAATCGATCCACGAATTTATAAGGGAGTTGCGAGAGGTGGAAGCGTGCAATGTGGTTAGACGTTCCTTTCTCGCGACTGTTCGCGACCGGAAGTGAGCTGGTCAGAACAGGAACGCGTCCGCGTCCATGTCCCATGTCGGTGTGTCGTCTGTGCTTGTTTTTATTTTTATTCGGATTGTTTGGTCCGATAGTATTAAACATAAAAACAATTTTCTGGTTCAGCTGAGTTGTGCATGTGAAGTTCATTAACTTACCTGGAAGAAACAACATTTTGCTTTGATTTAATCAGCGTAAAAACCATACTACTTACTTCCTTATATTTTAACGAAAATAATTGTGTGCTAACCTTGTCGTTACGCAAGTAACGAAACAACATTATCTATAAAATAAAAACTATGCCTCCCAAAAATAAAATGACCACCAAGGTGTGTCCAGACTGTGACACACCCTGTGCAGTGGCCTGCAAAACATGTACCTGTGGTTATTCATTTTATCACTCAAGACGGAGTGATGGACCATCTTCTACTGCAACTTCAGCTGACCAGCCGGAGCAGGATGGCGTTCGACAAAGAAGAACGCAAAGGATAAAAGAAAAGCCGAACTACTACGATGCCACAGAATTTATGAAGGAAAAACGCAAGCGTCGTCGCAGGAATGATGACCAATATGAACTCCGCAGAGGGAAGGAGCCTGCCAACGCTGGTGCATTGCAAAGACGTAAAAAGCGAAAGGGTGGAAAAGGTTCTCAAAAGGAAGAAGAGGAGGAGGAGGAAGTTCTTCCTATAGGCATTTCACCAGCAAAGACTGCGCAGTGTGAAATTATCCTTGCTGATTTAAATAGGAGAATACAATCAACTGCTGTTAGAATACGTTAGAATTACCATATCTATGTTTTCTTTTAATTTTGTGTCGACTCCAAATTTTATGTTGATGATTTTAAATTATAAAATGCTTTATGTCATAATTTTAGGTGTTAATTTACTTTTTCATGCATGCTTGATCTATATTTTTTAAGTCTTTGATAGCCTCTGTAAGATAAACATATTGTAAAACTTTGTGAATGATAGGTTTAATAAAATTTGAGTGAAAAGTATCATTTACGTAGAAAGCTTTTTATTTCTTATCCAATTTAGAATTAATAGAAAATAAATAATTGTCAATGGACAGATGACTATAGTTGTCCATTATAATGACTTCTTCAGCCAACTACATCTTTTCTATCTTGAGCATATCGCCTGTATAAAATTTCTTAATTACATATTGTAATGAAAGTGCAAAGGACTAGAAAGGTAGAGTAATTTTTAAAATAAATTACACTTAAAACAAAAGAACAAAAACTTTTTAAGGATAATTCAGTATTTCAGGAGTTAATTTATATGTCTGATTTCCTTCCTACTCAATATTCTCAAAGAAAATGTGTTAGTTTGTGTACCATTTTTCAATTTGTGCCACTTGAAAGAAACCTGAAGGGGGCAGTTTTACTATGCACTGGTGCACATAAGCCTTTATGATCAAAAAAAGTTATTTTTTAAGTGATAGGGGGTGTACATTTTATGTATAGTCTTCAAATTGTATTGATCATCAAGACTATTTTTTTTGAAACACTATTTGCATTTTAAAAATAAATGCTCTATAACAAGGAATTTGCTGAAGAGAAACATTTTGGGGACTCAAAGGAATTTATACTTATTTAGCAGTGGAAATAGAAAATTCTAAACATAGAAATTGACAAGTTGGCTGTTAACAGCCCAAATTGTGCATTTGCATCACTTTCAAAGCATATGAGTTTATTTCTGTAGGTGTACTATAGTTTCTTTGCAGTGTGATTATTTTTGGCATAGAATATTGGAAGCCAACACTCTTGCTGGATTTAAATTTCACACTTAACTCTCAGTGAATAAATTGCAAATATTTTCTTACAATCATATACAATTTGAATTCATGCTATCCAAAATAGTGGCACAATTTGGTTATATATGTATGAAGTAAGTTGAATAATTACTTAAGGTAGCTAGCACCACTATACATGTAAACAGAAAGAAAACGAAAGAATCAACTGAAAAACCTATCACCTTAAATTTCTGCCATCAGAAACATTCAATCAAATACACATTCCTAGCCGTTGCCCTTAGAATCCTACCAGTTCCACAGTAGCTCAAGCAGGTATAGCTAAATAGTTGGTACAAAATCAAAGATTTCTTTAATCATACCCATGGGATGTTATATTCCGGTCTGTGCCTCTCCTTCCCCAAAGACCATGCGTTTTGTACCTATTTTGAGATACGACCGCACCTTGGCAGTGTACTCGGTCTCCCTGGACTTATGGCTTTCCGGGGAAGGCCCATCTTTGGCCACTGTGATTCAGCTTAAAACAAATCTGAATCCATTTCCCACGCCCGCCACCGGGGCGGGGGTCACCCTGGAGGAACGGAGGAGCTCGTCGAAACAAGAAAAACGTCAGTGCAACTTGACGCTGGCAGTGAGGCTTAGTCGTCCACGACATCCCACAGCATGAGTGTGGCGTCGGTGCCGCCCACCGTGGCGACGAGGCGGTCGTTGTACAGGAAGCGGGCGCAGGCCACCTGCAGGCTGTACATCTTCTCCTCGTTGTACTCCGCCTTGGCGCTCAGGCACGGGTACCTGGGGAGAGAAGCATCAGATTTTTCACAGGGAGTGGCGGAAGAAGAGAAAGGGGTGGTGTCTGTTCAGCTCTACACTCACCTGAAGAGTCGGAGGTAGCCGTCCGAGTCGCCGCTGACGAGCAGGTCGTGCGCGGCCGAGCGGTTCGCTGAGACGATGAGTGACGTCATAGGATAGTACCGGTTGTTCCAGATGCCTGCGAGAGGGACAGAAAAGCGTGAACGCGCCTCCGGCAAAATTCTCTCGCGCTGCCGGGCGGAGTGGCGTCCTGTCCGAGGGGTCCCCCACTTCGATACTCGTGTGTACACGACAAAAATTACTCGCGCCTACTCGCACGCTTACTCACCAATACTCGCGCCTACTCGGGCTTACTCGCGCCTACTCGCGCCTACTCGCCATTACTCGCGATTACTCGCCAATTACTCGCCATTACTCGCCAATTACTCGCCATTACTCGCCATTACTCGCCAATTACTCACCAATTACTCGCCATTACTCGCCAATTACTCGCCATTACTCTCCAAGTACTCACGCAAAATACACGCAAAATACTCGCCATTACTCATCCCTACTCGCCATTACTCATCCCTACTCGCCATTACTCATCTCTACTCGCCATTACTCATCCCTACTCGCCATTACTCATCCCTACTCGCCATTACTCATCGCTACTCTCATTTACTCATCACTCGCCAATACTCGTCGCTACTCGCCTCTACTCACTATTACTCGCCTTTACTCACTATTACTCGCCCCTACTCGCCTACTCAAATTACTCGTGTGTACACCATCTATGGGAGTGGGGGACCCCTCGGTCCTGTCAGCCTTACCTGCCACGGTGTACCCCACGCAGCACGTCTGCGTGTACCACTTGACGTCCTTCATGGCCACGGGGCTCTTCTCCGCAGACAGGGCCTTTACGTCCCCTGGAACGTAAACCGCGTCAGTGAGAGGGAGAGGGGAGGGGGCCCACGTGGGAGGGTTGGGGTGCAGGAGGGAATACCATAAATGCACCCAGAACAATGAGTAAACAATGAGTAAAAGTTGTATCAACTATCGCATGCGGTGAGCTCAGAGATCTACAACCGGTGTAAGCGGGAAAGATTAGGGCGTAGATTTTTTTGTGAGTGGATGGAGGGGGGGGGGGAGGGTCTTACAGAACGTGAGGTCGTAGTCCTCGGTGGCCGTCTGCAGGAAGCCGCCGTCCGTGCTCCAGTCGAGCTGCGTGAGGGGCTGCGAGCCGCGGATCTTGTGCGCGCGCTTGTACGAGTAGCCGTCCCGCGACACGCGGAACAGGTACACGGAGCCGTTCTGCGAGCCGACAGCGATCACGTCGCCGGCCGGGTTGTAGGCGAGGCAGGAGAGCGGCGAGCCGCACACGCGCACCGAGGCCACGGTGGCGCTCGTCTCCGCGTTGAGCACGATGAGGTGGCCCTCCGTGGAGCCCACGGCCAGCGCCATGCCGAACGGGTGGAAGCTCAGCGACACCACCTCGTAGGGCACCTATGCAAACGCGTTAATACCGCATTGAAAAATAACATTCGCTGTCGCAGACAATAAATAGCGTGACCACATAGTGGTCCTGTCGCACTGCGATTCCCTACCTGCGTGCACCAGACCAGCTTGTGCTTCCGCCAAAGCGCGACGTGCTTGTCGTGGCCGCCCGTGGCGAACGTCTCCTCGTCCGGGTGCACGGCCAGCCCCCACAGCTGGCGGCAGTGGCCGAACACCACCTGGTTGAAGCGGCGCTGCAGCGACCCCTCCAGGATGTTGTTCCTCGTCGTGCCCACGTAGATGTTGCCGTCGTTGCGGCCCGGCCGCTGCGGGTACAGAGAGCGCACGCCGCCCGCCGCCTCGGCCAGCTTCGTCTCGGTGATCTTCTTGTAGTTCTGCAGCGAGTCCCACGCGATGATGCGCCGGTCCTTCTCGCCGCCCGAGAGCAGCGTGCCCTCCGACAGCATAACGAGCGAGCTCACGCCCTTGTTGTGGGCCTGCGGGGCAAGTGGGGAAAATATAGCCTTAATTTTGGGTGTCTTGTACTCTGAACTTTGAACTTTGAGAAACGAATTTCTTCAAACTTCGAAAGATTCGCATGAACCTTGGCGAACGTCAACCGAAATCATTCTTAAGTTCGTGAACTTCGAGGGGAAATTTCAGATAACTTTAGCTACGACGTTCATGAACCCTTTACGATGGGTGAGTGGTGAAAAGGTGCACAGGGCGGTTTACCTCAAATTCAAGCCGCACGAAGTAGGCGCCGTCGGCGTCGACAGAGTACACGGTGATGAAGCCGTCCGCGTCCGCCGTGACCACGTCGCCGTCCTGCTCGAACTGCAGAGCTGTGACGTGCGTCCGGGAGGGCTGCCGGCAGGGGCGGAGCAGGAGGCCACGTTAGGAAAGATTCGTACATTCATGCAGCGAAATACCAGGAGCTCGACGCCTGCGAGACCCAGGGTAGGCCGACCCGCAGTTCACACGTGCACTACAGGCAAGATGTTGCCTACCCGGGCGCCCGCTCCGCTCACTCACTCACCGGCTTGATGATGTCCGTGCGCTCGAAGAAGCCGTCCTTCCTGCGCGTCCAGAAGGTGAGGTGCCCCTTGCCGTGCGTGATGAGCAGGTTGTCGTCCAGCGGGTGGAAGGCCGCCCCCGAGACGTCGTCGTGCAGCGTCTGCCATGGCAAGGCAGGGGGTGCCAGGTCAAGAAGAGAGTCAGGGGCGTAGGGAACAGAGCATTCCGCTTCAAGATAAAAAAAAAATTTTTGTTTCTCAGACTTACGGCTACTTTTCCCAGCAGGTGTCCCCACTGCCACTGCCAGACGGACAGGATGCGCTCGCGGCCCGCGTCCACGGCCAGCACGTAGCTGCCGCCGTTCTGGGGGTGCAATGCGTGCGTACAGGTTAGCTCTTCTCAAAATAAATAGACATTCAGAAAAAAATCCAAAAATACTTTCAAAAATATCCAAGTAGAAAATAGGAAAAATCAAGACAATTTCAGGAAAATTCACGCAATTCGTACAGCAAAATTCAGGTCTGTTTTCCACCGCCTCACTCACCAGCTGCGAGAAGGCGACGGCGGACACGCCCGCGTCCAGCTCGCCCATGCCGAACACGTAGAGCGTGAGCAGGGTCTCGGTGCTCCAGATGCGGATGTGCGCCTGCGTCTTGCGGCTGCGGCCGGCGCGCTGCCCGGAGGCGACCATCTCGCGCGACGGGTGCAGGTCCATGCACATGATGTCCTCGGTGTGGCCGACGTAGTGGCGCTGCGCGTCCTCGTCGCGGTCGTACAGCACGGCCACGGCCGCCACGTAGTACATGATCTCGCCCGTGGGCAGCACCCACAGGTTGCGGCGCGCGTCCACGCCGCGGTAGCCGAACACCCAGTTGAGCTGCAGCCGCTTGTCCGGCGGCGAGTTGTCGAGCGGCGCGTGGTGCAGCGGCGGGTAGAAGGTGCGCCGCAGCCCGCGGATCGTCACGCGCACCGGCTCCTCCTTCATCAGGTCCAGGACGGCGTAGTCTGCGGAGGCAACCGACAGGGTTATACGAAAAAAAGAAAGGGAAAAAGGAGGGGGAAACAACTCTCAAATTTTTGTACAACTTATAATTTTTTTAAAAAAATCCAGAAAAATTTAGATAGATTGAAAGTACAATTGCAAAAAAAAATATCAACAAAAATTAACAAAAATTCACGACAATTGTACACCAAAATTCAGAGTTGTTTCCTTTCGAAAAAAATAATAAACGACACGTGCCAGGTAAACGGCAAGTAAGTGGCGTGTAGGCGGTACGCTACGCTACCTCGGATGGGGTCGGGGTCGGCGTACAGGACGCGCGGCCTGCTCTTGGAGCGCGCGCGCCGCCGGCTGTTGGCGACCGCCTGCCGCTCGTCCCGCTCGTCCATGATGGGGTGCGCGTGCGTGGAGGCGGCGCGCGAGCGCGACCGGCGCACCGGCGACGACGGCCCGGACACGGCCTGCCGCATCGACTCGCTCATCAGGTAGAACGTGTCCACGTCCGCGAACTCGTTGCGCAGCTGGGAGAAGCTCCGCACCTGCGCACGGCGGGGCAGACCGGGCGGGCTGGGTCAGGAGGCTCCATTTTCGAGTGTGTCAAATGTTGCAGGTGCGCAAACTTATTCACACGGTGCGACGCAATACACTAGTCTTAATGATTCGTCCTACCTCCTGGCCGTGAACGGTCTGCATCTTCTTGGCGTTGTTCATCTTAAGCACCTGGCCCAGGTCCTCGACCACCTCCTCGAAGGGCTGCGACGTCCTCAGGTTGAGCAGGACGCGGCACTGCGGACAGGGCCGGCGGCCAGAGGGCTGCAGGGCGGCACACGGCAGGCAGGGCGCGGGCAGGGCGCCGAGGGGGACCACACGGGTGCGCACACTCCACTCCAAGAACACCGTGATCGGGATAGGCGAGGGACGGGAGGGGGGCGCCGCGGGGGTCGCGGTCAGGGTTCAATGGGGCTCACGCGAGCAAAGGGTAAGGGCGACACGCTAAAGCGAGCGACGAAAAAAAAAGAAAAGGCACAACCAACACCGCGCACTCACTCACTCACACACTCTCAGCGGCAGACCTTGGCGGCGGTGGCGCCTAGCTGGGCCGCGGCAGGGCGCGGCGGCCGCTCGTACCGCGGCGCGGCGCGTGTGCGCGACCCTGGCGTGGCGTGGCGTGGCAAGCCAACATAGAAAACGTTTAATTCATGGTCGCACGGTGTCGCTCCCGCCGGGCTGTGCTGTGAAGGCTGCAGCAGCCTGCGCGCTGTGGCGGGGGGAGGGGGGAAGAAGGGGGCTCATGCAGCGACCCTGAGGGGTTGCCTACCTCGCCGCAAGCCCAGGGGCACGCGGGGCGGGTAGGGTGTACCGTAAAAGAAAAACTGTTGGTATTTAAGAAAACTTTGCTTTGTTTGGGGCGTATGAAAGTGGATGGAGGAATGCGCAAAAACGTCGATAAAAATGTACATAAAATAATGTCGAAAAGTGTGCTTATCATTATAAACTTGTTTTCGACGTGGCTATGATTTTCAAGTGGCACGAGGTTGTAGCTGCACGTCACTTGGACTGAGCACCACGATGGAACTGGATGTGACTCAACCCCCGCTCGGCTCACCTGGATGTGGTGGTTGTCGCCGTGGATGATCCGGATGACCCTCCCCGACGAGGGCTTGGCCCCCGCGGGGCCGCCGAGCGGCTCGGCGTCCAGCACGCTGGACTTCCTGGACAGCGAGGCGTGCGGCCGCCCCCAGCCGCCGCCCCCGCCACCGCCGCCCCCCGCGGCCGCCGCCGAGCCGATCCCCGCTCCTGGTCCAGAGGCGCCGCCCGCACCTCCCGACGCGTACCACACGCCGTTCTTCTTCCCGTAGCTGGCGGTCTGCAACAAGAGAGACACGGCAGGCGGTCCGTGAGCGAGGCCGCGTGGACGGCGTCCAGACTGTCCTGCTGGGCACGGTGCGGCGCCGACCTGGGGCCAGAGGCCGCACAGGCGCCGGCGCCGCAGCCACCACAAGTAGTCCGCGCAGCAGGTCCCTGGGACCCCCGGCCCCGGCATCTCACTCCCCGCCCCGGGCTGGCTCCTCGCCGACGCTGCACCGTCAGCACCAGACCCTCATCCTCGGGTTCGACTCCGACCTCGCCGCGGCGCGGTGCGGCGGTGGAGGTTCGGTCGGGCGAGGCTATGGCGCTTACGGGCTGTGTGTGTGAGGCACAACAAGGCCGCGGGGCGGGGCGGGGCGGGGCGATGCCGTAGACAGACGTCCTGTAATTACCACCCGCGCTAACGGATGGCCAGATAATGATGGCGCCTCCCCAACCTTCACCCTGAACTCTAACATATCCTCACGGCCAGCGGTAGGAGCGCCCCGCCCCACCCCATACCCACACGCACGTGGAGATGAAGGCTGCCAAAGCGCTGGGTACAGAATAAACCAACAGCAATTTTATTTCTGATTTCTTGAAGGCCGTTGAAAGAGTCACTCAAAGCCAAAAGCCGGGCACGGTAAGGTTTGCAGCTAGTTAAAATTGGACAGAAACCTTGGGGCGGACGAAGCGCTCGGCGTGAGGAATCTTGGTGAGGTCCTCCGACTCGACGGGCGTGTTGACGAAACAGGAGGACATGCTGACGACGCGCGTTGTCGCCGCGTCACGTGGCGTCACGTGTCGTCACGCCTCACGGCTCGCACATGTCACGCGGTCACGGTCACGTTACTCCGCGCGTTACAAGAGCGGGGCCGAGAGTGGGGCGGGCATGCAGGGCGGGGCGGGGCGGGGGGCTGCTGTACCTGGACGTAGCTCTTGGACGGCAGAGCGACGAGCGAGAAGGCAGATCTCATGGCACGACGGGCCCTCGCCAGACCATAGCGGTGGGGCTGGGGCGGGCACGAGCACGGGCAGGGCGGGCCAGGGCAAAGCTGCTGCTCACCGCACCGGGACTGACCGGGCGAGCAGGGGGCGAGCGGGTCTGACTGGCGACTGACCACTACCCGGGTCCTCCGCGGGGCCCCCGAGCCCCCCGGGCGGGAAACCCACGAGCGCGTGGCGGCGGGGGTGGGGGCGGGCGAGGGGTGGGGCGGGGCGGGCGCGGGGGTAGCTGGGGAGGGCGCGGGGCGCGGCCCTCGACCCGTGTCCGGCGCGGCGCGGCGCGGCGGCCCGGCCCGCCCTCTCCCTTGCTGCAGATCACATCGTATCGCCGTGGCAGGCCGGCCAGGCCGCCCCCACCGCCAGGCGCTGCTGCTCCGCCCGGCCAGGCCCCGGCCCGCCACCCCCGAGGCCGCAAGGTCAACTGCCCCCTCCTGACCCGGCCCGGCTCGGCTGCATAGAGAGTTTCCTTCCCACCCCTTTCTCTCTGTCTCTCCTTTTCTCTCTCGCTTGAGATCCAGCACCCCCCCCTCTCCCTCCGCTGCCGTCCCCGGCCCGCCCCCACCTCGCCCACACACCTCTCGCATGCGCCTCGCAAGAAGTGGAAAGGCTCGTTGTGATATTGTGCCGTAAACGATGGGAATCTAGCCTTGAGACTAAAGAGTCATGCCTGGCGGCGGCGGCGGTGGCAGTGGCCGGTTGGCCGTCCCTCCCGCCCGCGGCTGCATTTATGACTGACAGACGAACCTTAAACGTGCGGCGGGGCCACCCTCCTCGCCTCCCTCGCCGTCGTCTCGGCGTCTTTTCCTTGAGTGAAAAGCGAAAAGCGTGTAGCGTAACAACATAAACGCGTCCTAATTGAAGAACAGCCAAGCGCGGGGCGGGGCGCGGCGGGCGGGGGCGCAGGCTGAAGCAAGAGGGCGATTACAGCGCGGCCTTCCTCACGGCACCTCAAGTTTCGAGGACGGCGCGGCGCGCGGAGGAAGGCCCGGCCGCCCAGCCACACGCCTAGCCTGTGTATTTACACCGGGAGGCTTGTCCTTCACCACCGTCGACACGCGGCGTGGCGCGGCGCGGGGCAAGGCGGGGCAAGGCGAGTTTCTCGCCGAGCGTTCCGCCTTATGCCGCCCTACCTTTCCTGCGGTCGTCGAGATTTCATTTTATCAAGTCAATTACCCGGATAAATAATGACACGATAAGTTTATTTGTGTGGCGGGGAGAGAAAATTCGCGAGACTATGCAGCCGCACCGTCAGCCCCGGCGCTAGACCCGCACCGGCGGAGATTGCCGTGAGAGCAAATAATTGATTTTCCTGACGGAAATAAATGGTTAGACCGAAACGAGCAATGACTGTAGTCGAAGTTGGCGAAGAAAAAAACATTTTTGATAGCGTGCGTGACACTTTTGTTCTGTTCTCGCGTTAGGCGGGACAAGTGTTTCGCGCAGGAAGACATAACGATCCGTTCCGACCGTAATTGTTTCATCCCCGTGATCCTCGCCCACTTCCCTCCCGGCACCGCCGCCATCGCCACCTCGGGTGTGGCAGGACGGTGTTGGCTGATATCGCGTGTCGGGGGTGGAGGAGGAGGAGAGAGAGACGGGAAAGGAGAGGAGGAAGAGGAGGAGGATGACAAGAAGGGAGCAAACTGTTCGCGACTCGTACAAAGTCCTCTTCAGCAGACGATTTACGGAGGATGAGGAGAGGGGTAGAGGGGAGGATTTGTTTGGGCGGGTTCAAAACAAACACCCCCCGGGGTGCGCCCCGCGCTTGCCGCCCCCGCCCTGCCCTACGCCCGGCGCTGCGCAGGGGGAGAAACAACACCGTCCCGCGCACTGCCCTCCGCGCCGCGCCACTCTCTGGACTCCTCGTCACCCTTAACAATGTAGCTGGGCCGTCACGTGATGTTACCCTCGCGGCGGGAAAACCAGGCGTCGCGGTCGCACTACTCGCCCCGCCCCGCCCCGCCCCGCCCCGCCCACGACAGACGCTTTACGGTGACAGCGAGATGGGGCAATGAAAAAGGAATGGTTCTCGCCACGCGCGCTGTGGCGCCGCGCGGACGAGCCGAGCCGGCCGGCCAGGCCAAAGACATCGGCACCCTCCACCACGGCCCTTCCCCCTCCATCTTACTTTATTCTTCTTTTTGCACCCCTCGCGCCACCACGGCCTCCCTTCCTCCTCGCTCATACAGTCTTGCAGCAGCGCCGTCAGCGTCCGGCGGGGAAGTCCAAGAAGTGGGGTCGGCGACGACGGGGAGCGAGTGGACGTCCACGCGGAAACGAAAACTTGACACGCGGTGTGGTTACTCAGCGGGATGGAGTGGCCGAAAGGGTAAAGTTTTGAGGTCGGGCCAAGTTTGCAGCAGCTGGAAACACTCGAGATTTGGTTGTGGCTGCTCGTCCCTGACCAGCCGATCCTGCCGGCGGGCGGGCCGGCAGGAAGCAGCACCGCTTGCACTCCGGGTCCGAGCCGCATACAGCGCATACCTCACCTCACGGCGCGGCGCGGCGCGGCGGGGCTTTTGAGCGGCGATGAAGCAATCTGCGGCCTTGGCGCCCGCCTGGCCCCACCCCCCACCCCGTCTTATACCTGCACCCCTGAGTACTCGGTGGCGGCCGCGGGGGTGGGGGGCAGGGGGTGGCCGCCGCCGCCGCACGGGCACTTATCCGATCAAAAGCACCCCCCTCCCTCCCCCGCCCCACGCGGTATGGCAACAGTGCAGCGACTTGACTTAACGAGGGGCGCGACCAGCCGCGGCCACGGGGGGAAGGGGGAGAGGGGGGGGGGGGTCTCCCGTCCTACGACCAATAGGCGAAAGGACATTTCTCCGATTCTCTTCGTCAAGCACCGCGTGCAGCCCAATTATTTAGTGCTGATGGTCCCAGACCTCAATGGCTGATGCTGAATAAATTGGCGGGCGCCGTGAAGAGGGGGCAGTGATCGGGAGGCAGGGAGGGAGGGAGGGAGGCAGAGAGAGAGAGAGAGAGAGAGAGAGAGAGAGAGAGAGAGAGAGAGAGAGAGAGAGAGAGAGAGAGAGAGAGAGAGAGAGAGAGAGAGAGAGAGAGAGAGCCGAAGGAAGCAATAGAGAGAAGAGGGGGGGGGGGGGCGAGTCGACTGGAGCGGGGGCACCTGGACGGTGGAGGAAGGGGCACATTGGCGTGAGTGCGGCCATCGGAAGTAATTTACTCACCGAACGAAACCTCGCGGCCTTCTAGTCTGCTGGGTCCGAGTACCCCCCTCCCCCTCTCCTCTCCCCCGGCACACCTCACTTGTGCACACTGACAAGGCGCCGCCGGCGCGGATCAAGGAGATTGCTCCCGATCCGATTATAAACCGTCTGGCTCAGGACCGTCGCGGACCATTGGGAGGGCCTAGGTCGTCACAACGCCCTCTTGTCCTAGCCACTCCAGGGCACAGTCCCCGCCACGCCACGCCACCCCATGGCCTAGGCCCTGGGGCCAGGGGGCCTTGCAGTTTGCAGTGCCGCTCGGGCGGCGTTATGGCGAGGCCCGACGACTGCCGTAAAAGTTTATATCATTTCGAGCAGAAGGTAAATCTGTGTTTTGGAGTGCTTTTTTTCCTCCCTTTTCGTCCAGAAAATGAGAGGGGTGAGAAACTACGGAGGGAATACCCGACAGAAAAGCATTTCTTTTTTTTATAACTCGTGGGCGTTAAAACGCATAGGCTGTAATTGTCGCAACAACGATTTAGGCCCAATCCTAAGTGCCTCTCCATTCACCTATAAGTAAGCGAGGGAGGGTCGCCGGAAACGGGCAAAGTTGATTCCCAATTCCGATTGCGTTGCCCCTTTAGGCCACGGCCCCCTCAGCTGCAGGGAGGTGTTTCTGGACGCAAGTCAAGTGAAGGACTGTGGGACTTCTCAAGGTCCGAGTTTGGCCCCGGCCCAGGGTGCCACGCGAGGCAGCGGCCCCGCCCCGCCCCGCCGCGCCCCACTCCGCCCCCGCGAGCCTGACGGCCACCACGACAACCAGCGTCCCTGAGGGCCCCGGCCCGGCCCGGCCCGGCCGAGCACACCGTGGGGCGCGCGCACGCGTACGGCCTAAATAAACGCACCACTTTGTGGGGGAGGGGTCGCGGGTAACGCGGTAACGGGGCTATGGAGAAACGAAACGCGCAGGGGGGGGGGGGGGAGGGCAGCCCCCGCCGCGCAGTGACGTCACGAGGCAGCGCGCTAAGCACGGGCTGAGGACGGGATGGGCCTCTGCCAAGGTGTGGGAGAGGGGCGGGGCGGAGGCGGGGGCGCGACGATTCGGTAATGTATTCGCTCTTGAGGCTCAGGGCCGCGCCGCTGCCGATGTAGGCCGGAATTAAATGCGTAATCTGTTGTATGAAAATATGTGGGTCAGGCCTCCGGGCCCGCGAGAGGTCGGCTCGGCACGGCCTCTACGCGCAAGAGTCGAGTCGCCTCAGTGAATTCTGAATGAGGAGCCGTCACCGGCGTGTTCCCGAGCACGCGAACCGAGTGCCTCTCCCTGGAGAGAGAGTGGAGTGCGGGAGTTTAGTTCTCTTTGCCTCGATCCCAATCTGATCTGGACTGTTCTCTTTGCAGAGGTCCGCTCGCTCCGCCCCGCCCCGCCCCGCCGCGAGGGCTAAGGTCGTTCATTGCCTCCACCGGGACCTGACCGGCCTTGCACTCTCGGAGCATTGCACCGGTGGCCCTGCACCGTGGCGGGGCGGGGCGTGGTGTGGCGTGGTGGGCGGGACCTTCTAGTCGTTACCCTCTCGGCCGCGGCAGCCGGGTGAACAGCTCTCAAGACGGTGACCACGAACGCTAACTGACCTTCGCAGGAAGTTAAGGGCTAAACGCCACGCTAGGCCAGGTCACCCCACGCCACGCCACGCCACGCCCCCGCCCCACGCCACACGTGCTTGTTAATTGCAAATGCCTGCTATGGCCCCGCTCGAAAAGGCCTGAGGCTGGGGGACCGGGCGCGGTGGCGGGGCGGGGCGGGGCGGGGCGGCGACCACGGCGCAACAGGACCGGCAAAGTTCAAAGGGCGACAGGAAGAGGGTCACCAGGGCGGGGCTGGGCGGCCTGCCCGCTGCCTACCACAACAAACAGGAGGGTGGGCAGCGCTGAGAGCCGCGTCGGGACGGGGTTGGATTCGTCCTCACACGACCAAAATAATATATAAATATAACATAATATAACATTTACTCCGAGCATACACAATACGAACCACATAAAGCCCACGGCCAATTCATCCCCATTTACCAATAATTTGACAAAAAAAAAAAAACAAAAAAAAAAAACAGGAGTGCACCGTAGGGTGCATGACCAGAAAATTGTATTTTTAATTCTAGGAAAACTGAGGGTAAAGAAATGTTTAACATTAATGTAAACAAAATTTCCATCACACGAGGAAAATTTTCCATCTGCTGGGTGCAGAGGGTGGCATGGCATGGCCGGGCCGGGCCGGGCCGGGCGCAGGCTGCAGGCGCGCTCCGCTCCGCTCCGCTCGGGTCAGGAGGGTCAGGGCTGGTCAGTGCACGGCGGGCCTTGAGGCTGGAGGCGGCTCGGGTGGGGTCGAGGTGAAGGTGGGAGAGGCGAGGGAGGAGAGGGGGGACACCTGGATTCGGTGGATTTGCATTTGCACCAGGAGGGGGGTTTCAAGAGTCTCACCTCACCAATGACTTCCGGCGGCCCTGCCCTGCCCTGCTCCGCCCTGCTGGCATGATCGTGCCAGACTTACCAAACCCGAATCTTGTCCTCGCCGCCCACGCCGTCTGGCGCGACAGATAGGCATCGCTGGCTGGGCGGGGCGGGGCGGGGCGGGGTGGGGCGGGGCTGAGAGTCCGTCTGCAACCCTTGCACATGAGTGGAGCTGACGCGACCTGACGGGCCCGTCGCCTCGGTCCCTATGCACGCGATGCGGCGGCGGGGAGAACGCCCTCCCGGGCAGGCAAGCGGCGCACCCTCGTCCTCCCCCGCCCCGCCCCGCCTCACCCCGCCCCGCCCCGCCCCACTCCCTCGTCCAGTAACTGCTGCTGACCCTATCGCCGGCCAGCCCTGAACCTCCATATTGCGGCAATGAATCACAACTACAATAAGTTAATGCGAGAGGGCGGGTGGAGGGGGGGGGGGCGGCTGGTTGATGAGAAATATACAGCTGCATAAGAGAGCATGGGACAGCGGTGCCGCGCGCCCGGCCCGGCCCGGCCCGGCCCCAGCCTGAACCAGCAGACGAACTACTTACTCCAGGAGCGTGGGCTTTCGCTCACCGCCAGCGTAAAGATAGCAGGCTGCAGTGCGCGCGGCGCCAAGGTTAGGGCAGGGCGGCCCCAGGAACAGGACGCGGCCGGGCCGGGCCGGCGAGGGAGCGCGTTCGTGACCGCGACACACCAGCCGGCTCGACTTTTTCATGTTTTTACTCTCTACACCCATAACGGTGGCGCCTAGCCAAGCAGTATCTGGCCTGGCCGGACACCCCGGGGAGCCCCGCCCCGCTGCCTACTGCAGGCCAAGCGCGGAGCCTCCGCGCGCGCGCGCGACGAGCGCCTGCGAGGTAGGCAATCCGGGAGGGCTACGCGCACCGGGGTCGGCGCGCTGCCTACCCTCTGATTCGCGGGCGCTCGCATCGGGGCGGCGCGCGGCGCGGCGGTGGGGAGGGGCGAAGCCTCAAAGCCGTAAGTGCACGGCTCACCTCTTTCGAAGTGTATTCAGGCGGTGTGTGTTCTACACGACGCATAATATGAAATAAAAGGGGAAACGCCTGAGCTGTTGACGACCGCCCCGCCCCGCGCCACCCCGCTACCCGCCCGGCAGCTCGCATGACCGCCGAGCAAAGCGGCCGCTCACATGCGATGCTTATCTCATTGCAATTCAAAGTGTTGCAGCAACGTGTGGATGCGTTACGAGGCGGGGCGGGGCGGGGCGGGGCGGGGCGGGGCGCGGTGGGCAGTTGTTTGCTGCAAGTAATCGCTCCCGTAGCTCGCGGGGAAACGACCCGCTATCATGTAACAGGGTGATTGCAGCAGCGCAAAGCAGCGGCGCCTTCGTTTCCATTTATTCCATATAGGATTCAAACAAAGTTGCACCTAAAAACCTTTTGAGAAACTTTGATCTCGCGTGTCAATTTTATTAAATGATTCGGTTACTGAAAATTGGTTTTATTTTCGGGACACTTGGCTTACGCACTTTGCAAACTTGGCTACGCCAAGTACATGTTCGACAATGTTCCACGCTGCGCGGGGTGCCACCGCAGCGGTGCGGCAGGTCCTATTTGCTCGCGCCCCGCCCCGAGCGGAACGCCCCACCACCCCGCCCCGCCCCGCCCCGCCCCGGGGTCGGAAATAGTCGTGTGACAAACTCGTCGTTCCTGATCGCGGTCGGCCAGCCGTAACTCACGGCTAAAAAAGTCACGAACATGTCGCGCTGCCGCCTGGCCTCGCGCTGGTGCCTAAGGGCCTAAGGGCCTTGCAAGGATCCGGGTCAAGGCGGGAGGGGCACTGACTGAGGGAGCCTGCAGCATGCTGCTAGCCGCCCCTGCTGGATGCGGCTGACGTCACCCGATTTACATAGATAAAGTAAGTGATGGTTCTTAAATATTTCTGCAAGCACGCGTGCTTCGTCGGGCCTGGAAAATATGACAGGAACGCGCCGATAGCCCACTCCTCGTTGCGAATGTCTACTCGCTACTGAAGGTCCATCTCAACGTGCGCCGCGTGGCGGCCCAGCGGACGCCCCACCCCTAACTCCCGCCTGGCCGTCCACAACCTGTTACTCACCCCGACGTATTGCCTGTCTGACAGCTGTCAGCTGATGGTGGCAGCGGCCACCGATGGTTCGTCTTTTCTACTGCGTCTGGGCCGGAGAACGCGCAGGGCACACAAATCGTTGGTACTGTATCACCGGGAGGAGGGGGTGGGGGGGTGGCGGAGCAGCGGGTTCAGGGGCGCGGCAGGGGCGCGGGGGAGGAGGAGGAGGAGGGGAGGGGGGGCAACCCCCTCGACATGAGATTTGCATAATAATGCCCTCGTAGCGTGCAGTCCACTTGCCCCTCGCCTCGCCCCCCTCCTCCACGTTCCCTGTCGTTTCCCAGCCGCATACTCCACGCCACAGGGTGGCCCGGCCCGGCCCGGCCCGGCCCGCTCCGTCAAATCTTTCCCCCTGTCCCTTCCCTAACCCTGCAATACCCTCCTTCCGGAGCCCGAGGTCTTATTCAGAAAGACAGCAGGGCGGGGAACCGTGGCAAACCGTCAGCATTTTACCCGAGGGAATCACACCGCTCAAAAAATTAATTATCCTGGAAAAAATTTCCCGTAAAAACTATCAATATTTTTAACATTGATACACGCCGAGATTTCAAAATGTTGTAAACCCTCTCGTGCGCCACTTCTGTTACGGACTTAAGGTAATGACGGTGCTTCTACTTGCCGTCAGGGATCGCAATCTCCTCCAGAAAGACCGTCATCGGAAACGACTCGCTATTACGCGGCTTATTTCCCATTCGGGGCTCAGCTCCTCTGAGCGGCATAGGCCTCGCCTGCAGGCTGCCGCCCCGCCCCGCCCCGCCCCGCCCGGCCTTGCACTTGGACCTTCACCCGGTGCTGCTCGTCTTCCGGGGCGGGGTGGGTGCGGCAGAAACTCGAAGACTGACGGAAGCGGGACGGCTCGGAAGCAATTTTCGCTAAAACTCTGAGTGTTTTAAAATCAAGTATAAACTTAATCTGTCCCTCAAGTGGTCCATTGTCGCTATCAGGTAGAAAAAGCCAAGCGTGTCTTTTGATACGCACATGTCAAACCATTTTAGGTTTTGAGTCCCGTACTCATCTATGTTTGTTACTCACAAGTTCGTGTGGTGGGACAAGCGTGTCACACCACTCCTTGTCGGACGAATAATTTTCTCCCCGCGGAGTATTGCCAAGCTGCGAGAGAGGCAGAGTATCGCGAGTATCACGCCACCCCAAGAAAATACCCCACGACAGGGCGCGAGCGCGAATATACCCCCGGGCGAACGCTTGCACTCGACGTAAAGTCGCCGAAGGTCAGACGGAAGCAGTCGATACCCCTCGCGCTCGCGCGGCACAGCGCTACCCCGCGGAGAGGCACCTACCCCAACCCCACCCTGACCCCTGTCGGGGCGCGGGGCGCAACCACCACCCCCTTTTTCAGAGGACACACCCGCGTTTAGCTTCCGGGATGCACGTCACGTGACGGGGACAGAGCGGTCGTCAGTGACTTCCACGCGCTAGCGCAACGCAAGCGTCGTCCAAAAATTCACAACAACAGAGAAACAAAAACTAAACGCGTCGCGTGGACTCACCTTAAACGTCTTGTAGGACGAGACGACGTACGAGGCGCCGTCCTCGAGCTCCTCCAGGCCGAGCTTGCGGTCGCCGTCCATGCCGAAGATGTACCGGGCGCCGCGGGGCAGGTCCAGGCGCACGGACAGCTTGTCCAGCAGCGCCTCCATGGTGCCCACATCTCGGCCCGGCTTGAAGCGGAACTCCACCCCGGGGAAGAAGGGCTCGCCGTTCTTGTAGAACGTCACCCTGGCCGGCCCGAGGCAACAGGCAGCAAAGTGTCACAAGACGGGTTTACAACCATAGCATCGGCTGAAGCACAGTCCCGCTTTGAATAACACTATTTGCTTAATATGATTTTGCTAAAGACGTTTTGGTTACGGCTTTTTGCTTAGTAATTTTTGCTTAGTACCTTTAGCTTGATATAATTTTTCTTTCTAAATAATTTTAGGGTGGTGCGGGTGGCAATAGTCGTTAGGCGGCCGGGGCCACAACTACAGGCGTGTCATAATAACATCCCATGAGGCAGCCCTGCCCGGGCCGGCCCGGGCCGGCCGGGTCGTTTCGGATATGATTCAACCGTTTTCCCGCTTCGCAGCGCGGGGCTGCCTCCGCACGCGCGCCCCGCCCGGCCGGCCCCGCAGCAGCGGCAAGGGGCGGAGGCGTGAACGCGCGGACGCAGCCCCGGGCCGGGCCGGGCCGGGTAGGGCCGGTCACCCCGCCAGAGCGGCCAGGGCGCAGCGCAGCGCACTGCCAGAGCCAGATAAGTCGCATGAAGGGGAATGAATTGCAGCCCGACTCGCGTGTGAAGAAGTCGGGTCGCGGCGGAGGGGTCAGGGGCTGGAGGGGAGGGGAGGGGAGGGGGAGCCACCCCCCGTCCGGTCCTTCTTGCCGTACATCAGAGGCGCGTCCTTTTTTCCTTGAAACCCCACCCACCCACACAGCACAGCAGCGCGGCGGCTTCCGCTTGCACAGTGTCGCTTGCGGCACAAACGCGCACTCAACATTCCACACCGCAGTGCGGCCGTGTGCCGGCCGGACAGTAACAAGAACGCCAGCGTGCAGTAGGGGTCGTTTCCCTGGACGTGCTCGGCGGGGGGCGGTGAGGAGAGGGGCGAGGCTGCACAGAGGTCTGGCCTGGCACTCACCTTCGCGCCCTCCAGTAGCTCAGGTTGTTGTACTTGGCGGCGGCCGCGGGCTCGGACCGGCTCTTGGGCCGCGGCGGGGGCGGCGGCACGCTGGAGGACGCCTCGCTGCCGTTGTCGCCGCCGCCGCCGCCCGCCCCAGCGCCGCCGCCGCCGCCGCCGGGCATCATGCCGCCGCCCCCGGGGCCCCCGGGCACGGCGGCGGGCGACGGCAGCATGGGCGCGGGCGCGGCGGCGGCCTGGGCCATGCCCGGGGACGGCGGGCGCGAGGCGCCCCACACGCCGGCCGGGGGCGGGCCCACGGCACCGGCGTCCTCCTCGTCGTCCTCCTCCTCCTCGCTGTCGCTCTTGCCGTTGTGCAGGCTCAGCGCGCTCTGTGGGCAGACAGGGAAAGCGAAGCGACAGCGTGAGAAACATGGCCAAAGGCAACAGTTCCCTGCCACCGGGACTATACCCAATATCCACGGGCTACCAGCTGTCAGCCGGACTCGAGTAGCTCCTCCCAAGCAGATGTCACAATAGGAGTGAGCAAAGTCCGCCCCGAGCCCTCCCAGAATAGAGCGAAGTAGGGCGAGGCCGCCCACCCCTAACTCCACCTCCACCCCCGAACACCACCCCTCCCCTCCCGGCCGACGTCACGCCGCGCCCGTAAATGCTAAAAAAGGCGCGGCTCTCGCAATCCCCTAACATTTCGAGAAACTTGCAAATTGCCCCGGCCGACACCCGTGCGTGATAGTAGAACGAGCTCGGCGGAGCATGTCTATCTTGTTGTCCGTCTATCCGTCTTATTGGTGGGACTGTGTGTTGCCATAGAGCAGCGAAGAGCGCCGCTCGGGGCAACTGCTCTCTTGCACTTGTTAGCTGGACCAAACGCGCAGTTTAGGCGAAACTTATCGCCTAGTCGCGATGCTCTTCTGCCTGAACCGGAAAACAACCAAAATGTTGGGCTAGGCGCCTGAAGTGCCTCTGACCGCCCCGAGAGCGAGCGCCGGGCCGGAGCCTTATTCCAGACCGAGGTGAAAGATTGATCTCTGCGGCCTTGTCCAGCATTGGCTTCCGGTCTAGACGGTCTAGAGCGGAGCGGGGGGGGGGGGGGGGGGTAATCCCTCAACTGACCAATCCGACACTCGATCCGTTCTGAATGCGAACCGAACTGGCGGCGCCGCGCCTTTGCACGCCATGTGGGACGGGACGGCTGGCCGCGGGGGTCGGGGCGGCGGGGGCGGCGGGGGCGGCGGGGGCGGTAACACGCCCCACATGTACGAGCAGCTCAGGCCGATGCCCAGAAGAAAACAGGGAATACCTCGTGATTAAGTCGCGTTTTATCAGCAGTTATTGAACCGTTGTAAGTGTCTGGCTAGATAATTGTGCAGTTCTAAAGTGTTAACATGTGGATATGCGGAGGGAGAGAGAGAGAGAGAGCGAGTGGGGAAGGGATGTAGACAAAGAGAGGGGTAAGAGCTCCGTCATTCGAGGCGCCTCCCATTTCCGTTTCGAGGTTTTACTGACCCTAACCACTGGGCTGGCCAGCCTGCGGGCCTGCGGCCTGCTGCCCCCTAGCAGCGCAGGGCACCGCCTGCTGGCGTCCCGCTGTGTTTGTAAACGTTCCACGGAGGGAATTGTAACGAGTCCACTGCTTCTTACAATCGCTCACAGTGTAAACTTTCCTGATAGACTTATTTTCAAGATACAAATTATGTAGTTAAAAATTACAATTATTTTAAAGTTAAAAGTTTATGAAACCGTTATGGTAAATTTATAAATGCACACGCATGAAGATAGAAATACCGTTCTATAAATTTATAAAAGCCAGCTTTTCCTCAATCATGTCGTGCATCGAAGAGAAGTGATTTTTTTTTGTATTCTCCATGAAAACGTTTTATTTTTCTTATTTTAAGACAGTCATCGATTCAAACACGATGAAATAGTTGGCCGAAAAAAAATTATTATCTAAAGCAGTCCGTTTCAGCCCGCGGCACGGCACGGCACCCTACCCTGGCCGCGCCGAGCGCTCTCTACGGTCAGCGTGTCCCGGGGCCCGGGGCGGCACGGGGACGGGACTTCCCCAGGGTCACGGACGCCTCGCCGGGGATGGGGAGGGGAGGGGTGGGGAGGCGCAACGAAAGGGAAGCGGTCACCGAGGTTGCACACGGCTTCAACGAGCAGGTGGGAGGGGGAGGAGGCAGGGGGCACACCACCGATATGAATGGGCATTCTAAACATCTGGAGGAGGGGCGCCCTGCGCCGCGCTGCGCTGCAGAGAGATAAGCGCCCTGTAAGACACGGTCACCGGTGTCCCCGGGGGTGTGAGGGGAGGGGAGGGGGCGCCACCCCCGCACTGCACTACCCCCGGACGTCACGGCGCAGGAGGCGCTACTGGGTACCGTTTTCGTCAGGTTGTCCGGTGGCGCCCGGGCCCGGGCCCTGCTGGGCAGCTCGTACGCCCCGGCCGCCCCGCCCCGCCCCGCCCCGCCCCGCCCCGCCCCGCCCCGCCCCGCCCGGCGTTGTTGTTGTTGAGCTTGTTTCTGCGACGCGAGCGCCGCCGCGCGATCAATACCCCGCGGGGCCGCGCCGGGCCGGGCCGGGCCGCGCTCCCCAAGACGCTGACCAACCCCCTCTCCCCCAGCGCACCGCCGCTCCCCCACAACAGCCGCACTCGATCTGAAAGCGAGAGTCCTGCGGGGGGAGGGTGTCCGGCCCGGGGCCTGCCACAACATGCAGTGCCACCGGCCCTCCCCCATCCACCCCTCCAAGTAGGTCAGTTTCCAGCAGAGGCCTGCTGGCGTGGCCCGCGCGCCACCCCGCCCCGCCCCGCCCGCTATCATATCGGAGGTTTGAGACGATGCGCGGCGGAGCGCTTAGGCCCAGACCGCCCAGACACCACCCCGCCCCGCCCCGCCCCGCCCCGTCCGAGATTGGCCGCTGCCGTCGCGCAGTGCGACACTTTAGGAATAACGTCGTCGCTATGAAGGGAGAGAGGGCGGGGTGGCGAGGGGACGGGACTGCAGAGGAGGCACTGGTCATATGCAGATATAAAAGAGGCGAAACACTTCCCGCCACGCCCGCGACGCAAGTACACTAACAGACTCAGGTGTGGCAACTAACTCTGAACAGCGGTGCTGTGGTGGGTTAAAAATTTCAACGTCATATTAAGCGAAATTTTGTCCAGCGATATTACGACTTATACCGTGCGTGCTGTGTGAAAGTTTTTTCCCCCATGGCTGCCTTGATGTCTGTAAAGGACCTTGCAGAGGCGGAGCTACGGCGCGCGCAGTCAGTGTATAACCACAGCCGATTAAGCATTTATAATACATTTTGGGAAAGTGGATCAAGGCCGTGGGTCTGTACGCATGTAAGTAGGCCCGTGGCTGGGCCCGTGACTAAAATGGGCGTGGCGAAGTGGTGGGGCGGGGCGGGGCGGGGCGGGGCGTGGCGCGGCGGGGCGTGGCGGGGCGGGCGGGCGTGGCGGGCTGGCACTGAGCAGGTGCCAAACGCCGCCGATAAAGCCTGTGCTCCACCTACCAATGAACCCCCGCCCACCTAACATTTTTTTGACTAGCTGGTTCAAGCGTGACTACCAACTAATGCGCTCCTAGTCGACCTTGCTCGACGAACCTGTGCGTATTTGCGTCGACATGCGTATCGATCCGAAAAATAAATGCACGAAATGTCAATACAGGAAAGTTTCACCTTCGCCATAAACTGGCCAAACTGCAAACGTGTTATTTAAAGTAACATCCAGGAATGAGAAATACACGAGATCGCAAGCGACAAAAGTCGCAAGACCTGTAGAAAAGATCCCCAAAACGGTAACGGGGACAGCCGAGAGTACACGGGGCCAAAGAGAGTCTAAAAATCATTTAATGCCCAGAGATGAAATAAAAAAGCGTGGCGTAGGGTGGCGTGCTGGCTCGCCGGGGTGGGCCGGCAGGTTGGGCCGGGGTCACTAGGTAGGCCGGCGTTTATAGCGGCTTGCTTGTGCTGTTTCGCTCCGCTGCGGCCAGCAGCCTGAAAATGGGCGCGGTCGGGGCAGACAGGTAAATCGTTTGTTGTGCCACACCACATTCGTGACCGCAGGCCAGGCCCTTTCGCCACCCCTGCTGGGCTGGCTGGACACACAAATTGGTCTATTACAGGGAAAGTAGATCCCCCATCGGGGCGGCCCGCGCGCGCGCGTCACCGGGCCCAAAGTTGGTTTACTTTCGCGTTTATTTCGTTTGTTTTCCTTCTCGGTCTTCCCCGTGACCGCGTTTGTGCCACAAAAAGCTTTAAAAAGTACGAACATACTCAGAGCGACTTTCCACTCGTCACCAAGACCATGGCCAAACGGCTATCTACTTTATATATCGTAATAAGATAACGTCCGATCATAGTATGACACACGGCGGACATCCACTCGGCAGATAAAAGCTAGCCGTCAGTCGCTGGTTGCACTGCGAGGTGCAAGGAGAACCTGCGGCGGCTGAGGTGGACATGCAGACCACACTACTCCTCATCGTCATGGCGGCGGCGGTACGTAATAAACTATCATAACTTTACTATTAAGACGTACGGTGACTGAGTAGAATCTTCGAATTCGTCGCAACGCAAATAAGGCAATCTTTCACGTATATGTCTTCGTTTATTTATTTTAGTCTTATTTATTTTTGCAATGCAAAATTTTATTTTTAAACCACAATTTCACTTGCTTCGGGAAAACTTATTTGGGTGGGTGTAACCTGAGGAGAGGACGTTTTTTCCTCCTCCTTATCTTCATTTTTAAAATCTTATCGCAGTTGAAGTTTCCTGCCACTGTCAGTATACTCGATCCCTTGCTAACCCACCGCGTTGAGCTCGCCTACCGTCTATACACTGTGCCGTGCCGTGCCCCGCAGCTATGCCAGCCGGGCGGCGCGCTCAGGGCCCCGCGCACGCCCGCGGAGCTGCTCGACGTGGCCGAGTCGCTGTCCGCGGCCGGAGCCGGCGCCGACGACGCCGCCTGCCAGAAGATGGTGCTCAGCTGCGCCAACTGCACGCACCTCACGCAGTGCGTGTACGTGGGCGGCCGGTGGACGTACATGCGTACGACGCCCTGCGGCGAGTCGAGGCCCTTCTGCATGAACGGCGCCTGCGTCCGGGAGCCGGCCGACCCGGGGGACTGCGCCGCGCCCGTCGTCAGCGACCTCTTCCAGTGCTACGACGGCTACGACGGCTACTACCCGTCCCCGGACGACTGCACCCAGTACTACGTGTGCTCCGACAGCCTCGCCTACGTCTACAACTGCCCGCCGGGACACATCTACTCGCACCGCCGCGCCATGTGCGTGCTCCAGGACGAGCACCCCGACGAGTGCTACGTGTTCCCGTGCGACCCGGACGCCGTGTCCTACCAGCTGTACGAGCCCGACCCGTCCGTGTACGCGGCCTGCGTGCCCGGCCGCGGCGTGTTCGTCACCAAGTGCCCGACCGACGGGTACCGCATCGACCCGGCGGACCCGCACGGCGTCTGCCTGCCGTTCTGCTCCGAGCAGGGGCGCATCCCGGACGCGGCCAACCCCCGCAAGTACTACGACTGCAACCGGGTGGCCCCGGGCGGGACGGAGCCCGCGTGCACGCGCTGCTCGCAGCCGGGCAGCCTCACCGACCCCGTGCCGGACTACTGCCCGCCCAAGTTTGTCTTCAGCAGCCTCCTGCGCCGCTGCGTTGACCCGCGAGGGTGGTCCAACGTTAAAGACCAAGCCAGCGATTTCGTTAATCATTAAAATTAACGCGTTACTATTTTGGCATGCCTGTAATAAACGCCAACGATAAACGCATTACTGTCTTTCATGCATCATGTTCGACAACGCTCTCTGTCCCTCTGTAATATATTTCTGATTTTTAAAAAAAATAATTATGTTCAAAAACTTTTTGCCAACAGCTCCACTGTGAAAAATACTTGTAAAGGTTACAGGAAAATTTTCCATGATAAATGTAGTAAAATTACAACTTGAAATTGTAAAATTACAAGTACTTTGTATCGACTTAGAATTCATTGACGAGCAAGAATTGGCGGTCGTAAATTTACAACATATTTTGTAAATCGTGATTACAAAATATGTTGTAAATTTACGAAGATATTTTTCACAGTGTCCCTTTGTTTTATATATTGAGATTGAGACTAAAGTCATCAAACCGCCGCAGAGAACATGCCCTAAAAATTCATGTAAAAAGATGCGCCAAAGGAAAGGCTACACGGTTAAAAAAAGACAGCGCGTAGAAAAATCTCAAGTAGCTGCAAAATCTAAGGCGTGTTCGCTACTGCAGGCCCCGTCATAAGTGCCAGTCCAAATTTAAGACGGCCGTGGCGGCGTGGTCAGAGGTCCGCGCGGGGCGGGGCCATGGAGCCGGACGGAAGTGGCCAACGGGGGCCTAACTACTGAGTAGCCGCCCCGCCCCGCCCCGCCCCGCCTAGCCTGGAGTTATCTCCTGAAGGCTTATCGGCCGAGGCCCTCTCGCTCGTTTTTCACATGGGACCTTGATGTCAGGACGCGTTTCCTCAGCTCGCCTCCACCCCCATCAGTCTAACTCGCAGCACCCCCACCCCCTCCCTCACAGACCCCTGCATATTTCTCCCCTGCTCGCCGCGGGCAGGTGCACGGCGGGGGTCAAAACTTCAGCGGCGCCAAACTTTAAAACGCCGCGCGTCGTCGGTAAAATATATTCTTCCGACCGACTTAATCGGCGTCGCGGCGCGGCGCGGCCGCGTGCGGCTGGGCTCGGATTAGGGTCAACGCAATAAGTGATCCGTGTCGCGCGGCAGGCCCGGCGGGGCGGGGCGGGGCGGGGCGGGGCGGGGCGGGGCGGGGCGGGGCGGGGCGGGGCGGGGCGCAGGTGCAGTGGGGTACGGTCACGACACGGGCGGGGCGGGGCGCGGGGGCCGCGGGTTTGTCTGAGCCGCTCTGAGCTCTCAATCGTCCGGAGCGGAGGGGCGTGGCGTGGCGGGGCGTGGCGAGGCGGGGCGTGGCGCGAGCCAACATCGCAGGTCCCCCGCGTTCATGTCACTTGCACACAACGATACGCCTCTAATTTTCTAAATAATGACATTCGAGCGCGTCAAGTAAGTCGAAACTGATTTTTGGGGAACAGTTTACTATGAATAAGGCTAGGGCAGTACGTCATCCATTAAGTAATCACGCGTTGTTTTTTTTTTAGTACCATGCGTTCACGTTAGTGTAGCGCAGTGCGGACGCGGGTGCCCCCGCCCCCATTAAACCACCTCGCCCTAACGACTTTACGTCGCGAAAATAATCGCGATAAATCCCAGCAAACTCCATGTTGTCGTTGGCGCCGGCCTCGCCGTGGGGTGGTGCATGAGGCCGCGGTGTCGACGACAGCGACTAAGGTTCCGCCGTCGAGGCTCGCGCGCGCGCGCTTCGACCAGAAGAAAGGGAAAAAAACGAGTACGAAATGACGAATAAAAATAAAACAAACGGCCGTGTCGAAATGTGAGAACGACACTGTTCGCCATAACCGCGCGCGCGCGGCGTGGCACGTGGCGGTGGAGTGGCGTGGCGCGTGCTAGGCGCAGCGCGACGACCTTTCGCCTTCACCTGTTTATTTACATAAATTCATCAGCTGAATATGCACGCTGAATAAGACTGAAGGCAACGGGTGGGGCGGCGCGGGGCGGCGCGGGCTGTGAAGGTCGAGCTGGCACCCCGCAGCCCTGCCCATACGCCGCGCCGTGGCGCGGGGCGGGGCGGGGCGGGGCGGGGCGGGGCGGGGCGGGCGGGGCCCACCCTCAACATCCTCCTCCTCCTCCTCCTCTCCCTCCCACAGGCCCGCTGCCCCGCCACTACGTCACGCCACGTTTCAATGCGGGGGAGGCTAATGACAACAAGGCGCTGGACGCAGGACGGCCGCGGGCCGGCAACACTTAACCTACTTGCCCTCTGGCAGACGACGGAAGGGGTGAGCGGCGGGACGGGGGGTGGGGCGGGGCCAGCAGCGGTTGCACCGCACCGCACCCCCCTGGAAAATAACACATTGAATACTGCCCGGGCACACAGCGGGGAGCGCCCGGCAGGGTAGGCCAGTGCTGCAGGAGCGCGCGCCGGTGTCCAGCGGGATGCCTACCCGCTCATTGACAGGCGCTCGCATTCGCAAGAAGCACACCACCATGTTCATGGGCACGCCCGCGCCGAGCACGACGTGAACTTTCGACAAATCTGCGTAGTAGTTGCAAATTACGTTAGGAAGCTATCATCTGCTGACGAATTAAAATTATCGCAGTGAAGGCCAATTAAATACTCTATATCTATAACGAAAGTGAAAGAAAAGTTTTCACCCGTTTCATGAGATTTATATTTCTTAATACGGAAAAGAGGGAGGGCGGTGAGGGTAGTGGAGCGAGCTAGAGGGGGAGGCGAGTCCACCCCGCCCCGCCCCGCCGGTGTCACTGCACTGCCGGGCGCCGACGCGACGGCCGCCGATCTACAGCCCGAGATAATTCATGGTTTCAGCCAACTGAAGTAGTCACCGGCGCCGGTTTATTCCGCACGAAATTATTATTCGGTCCGGTGCTACCGCTGTAAATTCTGGAAGAAGGGAGAAGGGAGGGGCGCCCAAATATTTTTTTGAAATGCAAAAGGTATGCATAAATGCGACTCCGTCAAAAAAAAATGTAATACGTTTCAATTAAAACAACAGGAGCAGATTGTATTCGCACAAGATCGCTAAACTTTTTGCATGCAAGGTGATAATTAAAATATAATTAAACGTTCACACAGTGACAGCTGCCTCGAAAGCAAGCCTTCCGCATCTCTGAATACCATACGACACTACAGAGTTACACCCACCATAGTATTTCTTTCCCTCACCCTCCGGAGAAATGATTATGTTCATTACAGTTCCCGCGAGCCCAGCGGCCGACCCAACCCACTCGGACCCAAAGCTTGAATAAGCAATGGGGTGTGACCAGTAATGGCTGCAGCTGCACCGCCTGAGCCTAAGACGTCACAGGGCCCGGCCGGCCGGCAGGCTGAGAAGGTCATGCTGAGCAGCAGTATGCTCAGCAGCATGCTCAGCAGCAGTCGCCCGCGTTCTCTTTTCGGTTTTTGGGCCGCGGTGATACACACTCCAGATAGCACAGTCGTTATAAATTATAATGTCCAGCCGCGGCCGTGGGTGGCGCCCGACCAGAACAGAGGAAGCCGGAACCTTACAACACACTGCCCAGGCCTGGCATACGGTTCAAAATCAAAAATGTAACACGAAATAAAAATAAAGCAAAATAAAATAAAAAAGGCTCTGAGAAAGAGTACACGCAGCTCGGCAGCCGGGCGTGCGGCGGTGGGCTGGGCGTGACAGGAAACACGTGACAGCGTTTGGGCTCTGTCCAGGTAGAACAAAGATGTCAAAAAAAAACATGTCAATGACCCCCTTTTCGATCTCAAAATGACATCCATCTGTCCTACAGACAACAATGTTTTGTGACAAAAATTGTCATACAGTGACGTCACTTTGACATTTTCTTGACTTTCGAGTTCTACCTTGGTGCAGCCCTGGGCCACACGCGCGTCACGAAGGGTCGCGTCACACTCGGTACGTGCCGGGACTCCCACTGCAGCGGTGAGACACCGCGCTCCACCGGCAGGATGAGTATTGCAACACGCACAAGTACGAGCAGGCAGGAAGGCTGTGGGCGGAAGAAGCGCCGCGCGGGTGGGGCGGGGCGGGGCGGGGGGCGTTCCGAACAGCCGATCACTTGTTGCCGATCGGCATGTTGACGTACCTCGTGGGGGTCGTCCATGGCCGCGCTGAGGCCGGGCGGTGCCGGGTGGGCGCGGTGTGCTGCGAGTCGTGCGGTACACTGAGCTGGCCGCGGCCGCCTCCGCGTCCCAGCGTCTCGACTCGACACGCGGCCGCCGCCCCCACCGCCGCCTCCATCCCGCCCCCGCCCCCGCACCGCCTCCGCGCCAACACCACCGCACCGCCGCCCCCAACATGCTAATGGCCGGCCGAGGGTCCCAAGTAGGTCATCACGCCAGGCGAAGAGGCTAGCCGTCCACCCCAAGGGCCAGGCCACGCCAGGCCGCCCTCGCCTCGCCCCCGCGGGCCGGCCACATACACCCCGCCCACGCCCGCACCGCCCCCGCCGTGCCGTGCCACCCCCACGGCCCCCAGACACGCCCGCGCACGCCCGCGCCAACACGCGTATCCGGCACGCCAAGGGACACGGCACGGATTATTGCGGTCAACGAATCACAAGCGTGCAGGTGGGGAGGGGATGGAGTGGCGGGGTGGGGGCAGCAAGCGCGGGTGCGGGTAAGGGTGAGGTGGGGGTGAGGTGGGGGCGCCCCGCCCCGCAGTGAGTGACGGTGAGACTGGGCCCGGCCCGGCCCGGGCCCCAAAGGGGTCTGGTACTCACCGGAACGCCGTGCTGGCGGACGGCCTGCTTGTGCTGCCTGGGGCCCCTGGCGGCGGGCCTGCTCCTGCCGGCTGCGCTGGCGGCTGCGCTGGCGGCGGGGCCCCGCCCCGCGCTGGTCCCGCTGGTCTGCCTGGCGGCGCCGCCGGCGCTCTTGGTGGCGGTGGCGGCCCTGGAGCCCTGCGCCGAGCTGCGCGCCGCGGGGGCGGCGGCGGCTGCTACTGCCCGCGCCGCCGGAGCGGCCTCGGCCACGGCCTCCTCGACCAGCTGGACGCCGGCCTCGGTGGCGCTCTGGACTGCAGCCTGGGCGGCGCCTGCGGCCTCCGCGGCCTTCTCGACGGCCTCCCCAGTGGCGGCCGCGGCGGCTTCGACCGCGCCGACGGCGACGTCCGCCGCGGTGGCTGCGGCGCTGGGTGCTGGCGGCGCCTGGTCGGCCTGCTGCTGGTCCTGCTTGTCCGCCGGCTGGCCAGAGCTCATGACGGACACCTTGGGCTGGGCTGGGCTGGGCTGGGCTCGGCTAGGCGCCGCGGTGCGCGCGGATGGCCCTCGCCGGAGGCCCTGGTCGAGGCCTGGCGCCCCGCCTGCTCGGCCTGACCGCCAATTCCTCCAAGGAGGGTCTGACTACAGTCCCTGACTACCCAGCGACCACATTACTGGTTGTGGTCACGCCGCCCCGCCCCGGCGCGGCCCGGCCCGGCCGGCACCCGTGGAGCGCGCTGGGCCGAGCCGAGCGGAGCCGGGCCGGGGCAGGCGGGGCGGGGCCGAGCCGAGCCGCGGTTACATTTGAGGTCGGGAGATAAGGACTTCCCCTCCTTCACTGCGCCCCGCCCCGCCACGCCCCGAGCCTCCACCTTCCGGGAGGGTTGGCGCGGGGTGGGGCGGGGCGGGGCGGGGCGGGGCGGGGTGGGGTGGGGAGCTGCATGTTTCCGAAGCCCTCCCCCTACCCCACGGGTATCGCCCGCCCCGCCCCGCCCCCTATCGGTGCAGCCGTTCGGCTCCACTCGGCTCGACCCCCGCCTCGCCTCGCCCCGCCCCGCCCCTCCTCGGCCACCCCGCCCCGCCCCGCCTCGAGCGGTCGCACTGCCACCCCAGCTTTGCTCCGGACCCCTGACCGTCCCACACAACACGCCGGACCCTATTTGCCTACGGAACGGGGCGGGGCGGGAGCCTTCGGGGTAGCATAAAGCCACGACGCAAGCGAAGGGACTAAAGGACTCGCAGAGGCTGGGCCTCGCCTCGGCCGTGCCTTCCTCAGCAAACAAGCGCTATCGTGCCGCGAGCAAGAGTAAATGACCACCCTGCTGAAAGCCGCAATCACAAACGGCTGGGTGGGCGGGGGCGGGGGGTGCATGGCGGGCCGGGCCGGGGCGGGACGGTGATGAGAGAGCGGGCGAAACGGTATCAGCGAGGGGGGCAGTGAAACAGAGTGTGAAAGCGTTTTCTTTCCCTCCTGTGCGAGGAAACCCAGCCGAGACACTCCTGCAATCTGCCCGGCCGGCCGGCCGGGCCGCAGCGGGGCCGTTATCTAGATTGCCGCTCAGCAGGTCGCTTCGCCGGCGGGGCGGGGCGGGACGGGGCGGGACGGGGCGGGGCGGGGCGCAGGCATGGGGATGGGGTGGAGTTCGCACGGCCGGCGGGCGGGCCGTCCGCTACGCGACGTGTTGGCGGGGAGAGGAAGCAGCCCTGCCGTCGTTTGCGTGGAGGGATGGAAAATTAATAAACATCTCGCATAATGCGTTCCTCTAGCTGGCGGGCGCGGCGCGGCGCGGCGCGGCACGGCCCTCTGCAGCACTACGGCTCGGCCCTGTTTCTCTAATGCATACAACGGCCGGCCTCTTTTGCACCACCTCACACCGCCAATATAAACTCAAACACATACACACACACACACGCGCGCGCGCGCGCGCGCACGAAAGTTGGGTTGCCTATACTAGCGTTCAATGTTAGGCAAAAAGTAGCCGAAACACGGTGGGGTGAAGCACCTGCGCCTGCTCACAACGCGCAACATCAGAGCACTGGTGCGTGTGTGCGTTGCCTAGTCGGCAGGCCTGGGACACTGCATGCTCCACTCCATTGTATGGTTCGGCTACTTTTTGCCTTTTTTTCTCTGGCGCCTGTGGCTAGGCCAGCCCGCCGGACCTGGGTGTCGTGTGGGGTTGCCTATACGACGTTGGCAGGCGCTAGACGAAGCAGCGGGCTCCTGGGCGGGTAACGGTCAGTCTTGGCCTGGCCCGCCTGTGCTGAGCCATGCGCAATAAACCCGAATGCATACCGATTTGGGGGTGGATCTGGGTCGCAGACGGCGTGGCGCAGCAAACAGCAAAGTATGCTCCTCCTAACTGGTCGCACAATGTGCGCAATGCCGCGTATTATCGAATACTCTGTACGAGGTTTTCCGTTATTGCGAGTACTCGCCCCCGGTTACGACGAACATTATTTCCTCGGGTTTGCAGCCATTTAGTGGTGCACCTGGCCAACCTCCTCCCCTCCCCTGCCGCCGCGCCCACTCGCTGCTTGTCGATGGGGCGCGGGATAGGGAACGCTCTCAAGGGCAACCCCGGCCGGGTAATGCATTTAAAGAGAGAAAAATAAAAGTAAATACCTCGAGGTCGGCGAGCTTGGTGGCGGGGCGGGGAAGGGCAGGGCCGGGCAAAGCGGGGGTTGGGCGGCGCGCGCGCGCGGGGAAAGGTAGGAAGGTGGGAAAGATGTGAGAGTGTGAGTGTGCGCGCGCGCGCGTGCGGGCGGAAAGCGTAGAATACGGGGGGTGGGTCTGGCCGCGGGCCGAGCACTAACGTTTAAAAAGCTGCGAGGGGAAACCGACTTGGAGAGCTCGTGTGCAACGGATTACCCCGGTGGATTACTCCCTGAGATAACCCCCCAGATTACTCTTTGGATTCCTCCCGGTCTACACCGGATTAACCCAAGCGGATTACCCTGGTCGTTTCCACCTCGAAACACCGTTCCGTGTGCCTGTGTGCCGCACAGGACTAGAGGGCCGAGCACAGATTTCAGCGTGTAATGCAGGACTCGGCCGAAGTATGCGGCAAGTTGGCGCTTAGCTCCCGCATTGGGAAGATGAATGTGCCGCGGTCCGAGACCGACTACACGATGTGCGGGGAGCGCTGGCACACACTGCAGAGCTCTGGGGTCAGGCACCTTTCGCCGCATACTTGCTTGGCAACCCACATTTACGGTGCAAACGTAAAGGTGTATTGCACCGTACTAAATGTGACAGCATTGTCGACACAAACCCTGCCTTGAAAAGTATTTGAAGTCATGACTATGCATGAGTCTTACCTTGCCTTTTGCTTGAGTTTGATGGGTTATCCAGATTGTGTTTTGACATAGGTAGGTCCACTTCTAATTTCGACCAGTTCCAGAAAATGTGTTAGCTTGCATTCCTTCAACAGTAGGTTTAATTGACATGCATATAATCAATAATGCTTCCTGTAAATGCCATTATAAAATAATAGTAAAATTAAACCAATGAACATTTATTATAAATCATAACAGCCATTTCTATTCAATCAAATCCTTAAAATCTCTGAGAGTTCAAAATTTTACCTGACAGGGTGAAAAAATATAGACTCTTATACATTATAATATTTCTTTTAACAATCTCATTCCAAGATTTCAATATCAACTCAACTCTTCAGTAGCGTTAGGTTTACTTTCCTGTAGGTGCCTCTGTAGCTGCTTCCGTAAATTTGAGATAGTTTTACTCTGGAAACTTAATTTACTATTTTTCTGAGATTGAGTTAGTTTATCATTTGGAGTGTATCGACTCGTAACATCTTCTGAGAAATGCTTGAATCTAGTATTAAATGTGTGGGTTACCTTCTTACACCACCCACAAGACTTTGACTGGACAGGGACCAACAGTGCACACCGAGTAGATCTGAACGTCTTTTTATATCTTGCTTCATCATATGGATTATTGTCAATAAAACCTAACTCACTATTACTGGCCCACATACTTTCAAATTTTAGTTGATGAACACCTGCACATACTTCGTATGTTCTTATAGCCATAATAACACCCAACACATTGTCAACAAAGAATTTACTCGAATGTGAGTTAAGACGAAGTCCATGAGCCCAATCTTTAGTTAGCTCTTTGACCAGCTTTTCAGACAGCTCCTTGCGGTGCACAGTAATTCTCAAAGTACCACTATGAGTCACATAAATATTCCTTTGGAAAGCAGGATCCTTTCCACGTGAAATTTGAAGGCAATTGAAACCCTCCTGGTCAGCAATTACGGTCAAATGCTTTGGCATGACACTTTGAGAAGTCTCTCGGTTGACTGAATAACATCTTGTGTTAGCATTAAATCAGCTTCTTCTTTCATAGATGTCATGCAAAACTGTTCACAAAGGAAAATCAGCCACTATTACTCATTTACAAAAGGAATCAAAATTCAAAAATATCTACGGACACGTTACCTGGGTTATGTTGGGATCAAACTCAGAATCAGGTTCAGATTTGATATAAATGTCTTCAGTTTTAATACCAGCTGCAGGGAATTCCACACTGGGATCATTTCCAGAGTGGCTAGATCCGAAATCACTTTCACTGTCATCACTCAGGTCAAAATTCTAAAAGAAACAATAAAATTTAGTTGTTGCATGCTAAACTCAACTGCAACTTTGAGTAAAAACATTGAGTAGAAAAAATAACAAAACTAACCTGACTTGTTCCGGAAGACTGAGGCGGACAACTCGCAAATACAAAATTCCTTCCTCTATGACTTGATTTAAGATTTCCCCTTTTTACATGATTTAACTTACAGCTAGAACCACTTTGGACTTGCCTTGGCATTCTCAATTGAGTGTATTTACAAATCCGAGTGAATAGCGTCGTATAACCTTTACTAAAAAGTGAACGGGACTTAACACTCGTGTCTCGGTAAAATACCTTTCTAAAATAATAGCACAAATTTGGGAGGATATATTCAAAGACAGTCACAGCGTTTGCAGGTTGGGTTTTGATTTGGCTACTTGTTGTCGTTCGAGAAGATTTTCATACGAGTACGAGGAGGATGAAAAATTTTATGAACACTAGTTGCCTAGCAACGAGTTTGTCACAACATAAGCAAACCTTCTTGGTTGCAAGGAGGAATGATGTTGATTGAAAACTCATCCAAAGAGTGTTTTAATATTGTAGTCTGTGGCACAATTCAATGTAAATGGGCAAATGATTTTAAGAACTAAAAGTTTTCGACTGGATGCTTCAGGATGTCATATCGTGACTTAAGAAGTGAGTTTTATAATAAAAAGTCAAATGTCGACAAACAAATAACTCACTTAAATGTTTTAACTTATTAAAAAAATTGTTTGGGTTTGCTTATGGCCTTTCTAAATCCATCCATTTTATTTCAGGTTTTACAGAAATGATGAGAGCATTAGGATACAGTCGTCTCATTTCAATGGAAAACTTTCGGAATCCCAACTTTCCTCTTGTAGCAGAAATTTTAGTGTGGTTGGTTCAACGGTTTGATCCAGATGCTGATATACCTTTTGAATTCGGAACTGAAACAGAGAGAGTACTCCTTATTCGATCGGTTGCTCAATTCATGGTAAAGGAGACTTTTAATTAAAATTGAATGTCAATGATTTTTTTTCTTCCTTTTAATGGCTTTTATATTTCCAGGCGGTAAAAGCTAATGTGAAAATGAACACAAAACGGCTGTATCAAGCAGATGGTTATGCAGTCCGTGAAATGTTAAAGGCCACATCTTTGCTTTATTCCACACTGCTTAGCAATGACTCACAGCAACAGGATAGTGAAGAACGAGCAATGTCAGCAAAAGCAGCGGCTAGCAATATCACTAGCAAGGTATGTTTTAACTGACATGCAACGGGGCTTCTTTTAAACATTTTATAGATGGTATGGCTTTTATTTTCCAGATGCATGAGCTTAAACAAGTTCGTAATCTTGTATCACAAATAACCAGTAAAGGTGCAAAACTGTACGACCTGCTAGGGAAAGAGGTTGAATTAGGGGTATGTAAAATTTCTTTTACATAATCATTTAAAAAATTAGATTGTTTTGATTTTGATAACTTGTGCCTTAATACAGGAGGTGCGTAGCTCCAGTGTAGGTCGACAAGTTGAAATTAATAATATTGAGAGTGGCCTGCATCAGGCTATTGAATTTGTGCGCCATGAAATTTCTGATACTAAAATGAAGATGGAAAATGTATCTGCTACTGAAAGTAGCCTGGACAGTAAAATTGAGAAGAGAAAAATGGAACTTGAACGAAACCAGAAACGTCTACAAACCTTAAAGAAAGTCAGGTGTGTTTATCGTGGTACAATGTCTCTATTTGGTGAAAAATGCAGTGCTTCACAATACATTTATTCCATCCCTTTTATAGACCAGCTTTTATGGAAGAGTTTGAAAGACTTGAGACAGAGCTGAGGCAGTTGTATGAATCCTATGTACTTAGATTCCGATGTATGACATACTTAGAACAGCAGTATGAAGCTGCAGAACATGCTGAACAGGAAAGAATGGAAGAAAGACAGGTAAAACACTTTCCTAGTATATTTTTGGCTGAAAGAAAAAAAAAGATTCCCATTATTAACTATAGTATGTAAAACTTTTCAGGCTGCCACCAAAAAGTTGTTAGAACAACTTAAAATGGAGGATGGATCGCTTAAACTTATTGAAGGTTCCAGTGACCTATTCTCTAATCAAAAGCTCGTTCCTAGTGATGATGGAATCATATCTCAAAGTGGCGATGATCTTTCCAAATTTGCTGTGACCAAAAGACCAAGTCAAGCTGATCGGAACGGAGTTCGCACTGGAGGTGGGAAATTTTTTATATAACTTTAATTTAATTTTACTACTTTGTACTTTAACAAAAATTATGACTTTAATATCTATTACAGCTGCTCGACCAGTTACCGGGCGAAGAAATGGGACAAGAGTGTTTGGAAGTATGACTGGAGGAAAACTGGATGGAGACAGTGGAAGTCTGGATTCTGACAGTGACCTCCTTTTGGATGGATCAGAGCTTTTGGGGAGTGAAGATGATGATGATAACGATGAATTAGAAATGGATCCATCTGCTACAGCAGATGGGGGCATTAGAGCAAGAACGGGTCATGCAAGGAAACCACCCGACCGCCATTATGATCATAGTGATGATGATTTTTAACCAATTGCACAAGATGATTAATAGGTGTGTTATGCAACCCTTTTACTTTCTGATTGAAAGGCAATATATGAATGCTAAAGCTGTTTTAACTTAAGTCATTAAACAATTGTCAGTTAAGTTTTGATTTGAGCTGAAGGAATGTCTGTGATTTTTTTGTCATATTGAGGAGTGAAAAATCTGTGATAATTGTTTTTATCACTCCTGTTTGAATTGTACGGTTTATAATATGTATATAAGGGCAGAATAGCATGCCCAAAGTCTAAAACTGAATCTAATTTTTCATATCCACATTGATGTAGTTTACCTGGTGACAGTTTAATATAAAATAGAGATTTATTACAAATTCTTTTTACATAGTATGGTACATATAGTACATACATCAACATCTTCTTGATTTACTGATAAAGATGTGCTTACTTTCTGAGTGGCAAAACAAATATGTACTTTTTTTTCACACTGTACTGTTATATTAAAGCAAAGTATGTCTCTTAGTCTAATTGTACATACTTTTGGAAAATCCTCTTCTTTTTCCTCAGCTTTATTTTACATATTTTACAAACTTATGAGATAACTTCCAGTACCTCAAAGTTTTGAGCATTTTGTGTGGTACTGTTCACGTGTTACATAATTATTTGTTACATAAATACGATGGTAGAATATAAAAGCCTCAGTTGAGCACAAACAAGGTCAAAAACCATTATAAATCTGGATGCATATCACAAAAATTAATGTTACATCCACATGGAATGAAATACTTAATTTGTTCTATTCCACACAGTTAAAATATAAAATTGAACTTCCAACATAAATTGTGTCCAAAGACAGTTTTGGTGAAAACATTATTTCTCCTTCAATGACATGGCACACAAAATAACTAAGATATAATGGTATCAGGGGTGTTTTTCAATATACACTACTCTAAACCTTAAAAAAGAAAATACACCATTCTTACATCTGTTTGTTAAACCAATTCTTTAAGTACAACAGTTCAAGAAGGTGTAAATGGTACATTTCATTCAAATCTGCACTTGGGCAAAGTTTCAGCTAAACCGGGCAGTCTTATCGTCAAACTTAAACTAATGGACTTTTCCAGAGGGAACAACAACAATTCAGTATGTGTTCCCTTCGTGACATTAACACGCTGCTTGCCTTAGAAAGACCGAACAAAAACCATACCGAATGTCCCGGATGGTTGATGCACCAGCGGGAGCTGCAGCGCATGCCGACCCTAGATACCGCTACATGACTGTGGAGCAGCATTCAAGTGCGGGTGGTCCGCGGCGCGCCGGCTAGTCTTGCGCCGCTGCCCCGTGCTGCTGGGCCTGCCTGCTGTCCATGGCCATGATGAACTCCTCGGCGATGCGCCTGTCCAGGCCGGTGTAGGTCCTGGCGACGTCAGCCTCCGTCACGGCCTTGGGCTTGGGCTTGGCGCGGGGCTTGTCGGCGTCCCGGTCCCGCTCGCCGCGGTGCCGCCGCTCCCGGCGCAGCCGCTCGTCCGACGGCAGCGTCGGCACCTGCTGCAACCAAAGCGGCCAGAGCACTCCATTGAGTGGCGGTCGAGGCGACTGTGGAGTCCTTAAGGCGTTGAGTCCTAGTGGAGTCCTTAAGTCGTAGAGTCCTAGTGAAGTCCTAGTGAGTCCTAGTGGAGTCTTAGTGGAGTCCTGTAGGGTCCTAGTGGAGTCCTAGACACTAGAGTCGACTCAAGCACTCGAGGTAAAAGATTAACAAATGTGCTACTTCGGCTTGAATGCTGAGCTTAAACTTGAAAAATTACCTACGTGCTCTGCAAGTGAAAGAGTGGAAACATGGAAAATTTTTGCGACAGTAAACCTCCCGAAGGAGGTTGCGGTTCCCGCCAGGCACAGGGCTTTTACCCCCCGTGGCAGCCAACTACTTCGGTGTTCTTATGGGAACCGGTGCTTTTTGGACTGCGATCCTGTCGCGCAATTCGACAGATTTGATCCCCGTACTGTCAGATTTAGTCGTACGGTGGTTAACCGAACTGCCCTGTCCCCAGGGCATGGAAAAGCTGTTTTTGGAGCCAGATTCTAGGACTTATGACCCCACGACCGACCACCAGTCGTGGGCATGGGACGGAACTTCCTGGCAACCCGCTGTCGCTACCAGTGAAGAACCTACCTGGGTTTGAACCAGGCCCCATGTGCCGAGTCTCACAGACACCCCACGGCTTTCGCGGCACCACTAGACCACTAGACCGTCGGCGATTCCACGAGAGAGCTCGGTTGAAATGGGGGGTTTGAATTCCACTCCAAGTTGTCCTCAGAAAAATTAAATTTTTTGGTAAGATTCGAACCTTTGTTCTGCCACTCTCCGGACGGACACTATGCCGGCACGGCTACGACGCCACGGTACCAGATGCCGGACCACTAGGAGGCATGCTGCGCGAGAAGCCACAGTCACCGAAGAAACGAACCCGGTGTCATCAGTACGCCTGCTCTCCGTGCGCTGATAGGCCAGCCGCGTAGCGTCATTGGTACCGACACTGCTGCTCTCAGTACTAGGTGGGCAGTGGTTCAAAAACCGCATTTTTTTAATTTTTTTTTCTGTGGACTAATTGTTCTTTCCAGCTATAACGTTCTTGTGACTCGGGCAACCGCAAAAAAGCACAGCGGCTGACTTAAGTCAGTCAGTTAATTAAAAAACATAAAGAAAATGTGACCGGCTTTCGAACCACTGTCCACCGATGCTGTCACCAGTGTCGGTACCGATGGCGCCACGCGGCCGGCTTCGCACCACAGGGAGAGCAGGCGTTCCGCGCATGTGCTAACAAAAACAATTTTTTTGGGGGGGAAAGTAGACGAGTCGACGCTCCTGAGTCAGCAACCCCTACCAAAAGACACTTCCGACGCCCCTGGTTCTCCCCGCTCCGTGTACTCACGTGCTGAGGGCGGTGCTGGCGGTGCGGGTATCTGGTCCGAGGGTGGCCGACGGGCGCCATCACGGGGCCCATGTAGTGCGGAAAGTAGGACATCCCCCCAGGGTACGTCGGCACCCCCGACGCCATGAAGGGCGGCCCCGGGGACGGCGGCTGCGTCAGCGTGTACACAGTCTGCGCGTGGTGACCCTGCAACACGAGGACAAGTGCACCGTGAAGCTCTCGTCATCACATAAAATAACAAATAACCCCGAAGAAGAGTGCGAAATACGGCCCGCTGCAAAACCCATGCAAAGTCCGCGTACAGTGCATCCATAAGGAACATAGGGGAGAGGTCTTCGAGGCAGTTAGGCGTACAGGCCGGGCCAGAGCCAGGGCGGGGCGGGGGGGTGGGTCAAGAAAGGTCCAGAGTCCAGGGTCCGAGAGGAGGATTCAGTTGTTGTAATCCGTTGCCGAGACCATTGTTCACAACGTCGTCGGCCTGGCCGCGCTCGGCCCGCTGGACCTGACGCCGGCCGGCCGGCCATCGGCCCTTGCTTCCGCGGCGGGGCTTACGCCCAGGCTCAAGAGGGGCCCCCGCGGGGCAGGGCAGGGCTCTAGCATTGTAGTGGGAGGAAAGACGCCCAGCAGCCCGGCCCGGCCCGGGGCTGATCCCCAGCGGGTGTGCGGAGCGGAGCGGTGCGGCAAGCTGTGAGGCAACCGGAAGGGCAGCCCGTCGCGGTGCAGGGACGCGGCCGGGCCGGGCCGGGCCGGGCGGGTGCACGGGGGGCACACTTACTCCTAAAAAGTGCCCATAGCAAGAGTGGCTGAAGGGTACACTGAGCAGGGCAGACCGCGCGCACAAATTTTCTCGGGCAAAATAAATTATTCACAGTGAATGGCGTGCGGATGTGATGGCGTGCGGCAGGGACGGCGGCAGGATCGGGCAGGGCTCCGGAGGTAGTGCCGGGGCGCCTGGGCCTGGGCCTCAGCTCCGGTGGCGTCCTGGTGATTGCCCTCCTGCCCGGCCCCGCCCGGCCCCGCCCGGCCCCGCCCGGCCCCGCCGCGCCGCGCCGGCCAGCGATCCGATCCGTCCGCCCGATTGAATCGCACCTAATTAACTCAATACCGGGCGTGGCCCGCCCCGCCCCGCCCCGCCCCGCCCCGCCCCGCCCCGATCAGCAGCCAGCGGTCCCGTGACACAAATAGAGCCCCGCGGGGAGGAAATGGAGCAGAGGATTTTCAGACCCGCTTCGGACTAATTATACTGTGCTTAATGTGGTCCCCCAACCCCATACTCGGCATTAGCAACGAGTGTTTAAGGTTAGCTTAGTCCGCGAAAGACTTTGTCACGTCTTTGAAAAAATATATTATTTCAATAAAAATTACTGTAAACACTAGATCGAAGAAGTGACTGGAAATTCTTTTGATTTAAACACCGAGAGTCTAATGTCGCGGCAAGTCGCTTTCACACACGTCACATGTGTTAAGGTGAATAAATCGTCCAGGCACCACCCTATCGCGCAACGTGCCGGAAGCTTGCGCTTACAAGCCGGACCTACATCTCCCCCTCCTCGTACCCGCGCAGCACAGCACAGCGCGGGGCTCACCATGCTGCACCACAAGGAGCTGGATGGAGCTGAGTGCAGCGCTGCACGCTAGCGGCTGCGCGGCGCGGCGCGGGGCGGGGCGGGGCGGGGCGGGGCGGGGCGGGGGCAACTGCGCGACGGAAAAGGAGAAGAAAGCTCCACCGTCATTATTCATTCGCTCGCTCGCTGCAGCCGCAGCTTGCAGCCAACAGGACCCATGCACTAGCGTCAGCCGATTTCGTTTGCAATAGCCCGGCTCCAGCCGGCCCCGGCCCCAGCGTGAGGTGAAGAACCTACCCACAGGATTACAATACCGGGGGTACGTTCTTCACCTCACAGGTCTGCCTGGCCTGCTCTGTCCGTACCCTGTGCTCCCGCCAACAAGAATCATTATTCACAATTGCCACTGCGCCCGCGGATTTAAAGAAGACATCTACGAAATGAAACAAATTTCGTTTCAGCCTTTCATTTCACTTTCCACTGGGAGCGCGGCCTGGCGCGCAAGGTCCCCGCCGGTGTGGCGCGGCGCGGCCCGCTGGCCCGCGGCTAGGTGTGCCGGAGCCGGGGCGGGGCGGCCGCCGTGGAGTACCTGTCCACGCACCTGCCCGGGCACCTGGCCACCAGGCCCGCCGCACCACCGCAGCGCCCGCTCGTTTAGGCCCGGCGTCACTCCTGATCTCCCTCGTCATCAAACAGCCCCCTCCTCATAGACTATCCCCTCCCCCTCTCTCTCTCCTCGCTGCTGTCCCTTTCCCTTGACTGCTCACCGTAATCAATTTATGGTGGTCTAGTTGATGACCGCCCTCACCGCACCGCGCGGCCAGCTCGACGATCATCACTAATCACCGTCACGTCGCCGCCCCGCCCCGCCCCGCGGCCCGTGCCTAGATCACCGCGACGCGATGCGGTCAAGCCTCTCGCACCGCCCCGCCGCGCCGGCCGGCCGGTCCAGCGTCCAGCCCGCAGCCGCACGCAGCAGCACGTGCTGGTCCTGTCCTGGCACCTCGAGAGCTGGACCGACTGGACCACGTCCCTCCGGTCCGGGATGGCAGAAGTCCTCCGAAGGTACAGTACATGACATGGTCCTACTCAACTCTGAAGTTAAGCCCGCGGGGGGTCCCTTGGTTCTAGGAATGGGATAGGTCCCCCCAATTTTTTTTTTAAATCACCGGACTAAAGTTGGCCAAGAAAAATCCTGGGCAGGAAATTTTTATCAGGTACAGGGACACCACCATCATACAGCCCGCGCGCGAGGGTGGCCTGGCCGGGGACCACCGCGCCAGGAGCACCGGGCCTGTGTGAGTATGTGTGTGTGTGTGGGTCCACCGAGCTCGCCACGACTATCGACGCAGAGAAAGTGGGCCCCGCCGCGCCCCGCCCCGCCGTTGGCGCGGCGCGGGCGTACCGCACGAGCGCATGTGCTTGTACCTGCACAAGGACGCCTGGCCCGCCCTGGCCCGCGGTGTGTGTGTGTGTGTGTGTGTGTCCGAGACATGGCCGGGTGGAGCGGCGCGGGCACTGGAGGGGAGACTCGTTTAATCGTCGGTCATTCTGTATTCAATGCTCGTCCTGTCCGCGAGGTAATTATTATTGTACTTTGAGACCAATAACCACACGACGACGGCCGCGTGTATACGAGGACCCCCCCATCCATTATATCCGCGACCTCGTCCACATCATACGCGCGCACCTCTTCCGCACCGCGCCGTGCAGGTTTAGTGAGCCATTGTCACTTTGTAGTTGTAGAGACACGACTACAAGGCGGACCGTGTGGGCTCCAGGGACGTGACGCCGCTGGGCGACGCTGGGCGTGGACGTCGCGGCGGCCCTTTTGTATGGGGCGTACAAGGTACTTGCTGTATGTGTAAGTGTGTGTGTGTCGCGGGCGATGTCAGCAGCAGCGGCTGGTTGCACAACCTCCCGCGCGACTCGGCCAATTCGACAACGCCCCTCGGCGGGAGGCGACGCGACGTGACGCCTCGTCTCTGCCCACAGCTGGCCCACAGGTGCACTTGTCGGCGGGACGATCCAGCAGGCGGCACACAATGAGCCACTTGTCGCCCGCGGGGCGCCCACGGCACGGCGCAGCGCAGCGCCGCCAGTGTCCGGCGGATATTGGATTTTAATTCCTCAGCACGGGGACGCGCGCGGCGCGGCGCGGCAGGTCTCCGCTACACTGTTTTGCGTTGCGCCCGCGGTACACGCCGCCCGTGGCAGTCGATAGATAAACAGCTAGTAATCACTTAAATGGCCTAAGTGACAACTTTTGAAAATTCTCGTCGTTTGGTAAGTACATTCTGATCCAATAAGTTGGGGTTTAAGGCCCCCCGCCGAGCCCGGAGCGGCCTCGCCGGACTTCCCTGGCTGAAGGTCGTTGACTCGGGTGTTCAGCCTTTATTGGCTCGGTGAGGCGGGGCGGGGCGAGGTCCCCCGCCTGGCAGTGCGGCCAGCAGCCTGACCAGGACAGGACTGGGGAATGCCGGTGAAAGGGAAAGGGACACGCCCCATGCAGCGCAGAGGTAGGGGGGGGGGGGGCGCCCACCCATGTGTCCACCTGTAGCCCAGCGGGGGCCCGGGCCGGCCGCCGGGGCGGGGCGGGGCGGGGCGGGGCGGGGCGGGGCGGGGCGGGGCGCGCAGGGCCCTAAACGCAGGGCAAGGGTGTCTGTTCGCGAATTGAGAATGTTGACTTTTCGAGGACAAGGCTCCTATCAGAGAACGAGAACACTTTCTCAAGTTTTACGAAAAACTCTTAAAGTTATCAGAAACTTTCCTTAAAATACTGGAATCGCCCCTATTTTTTATTAAAAATGAGATGCTGGTTTTACTGTAAATGCATTTGTTTTTGTAGTTTTGTTAGCCAAGCAATGGACCGAAGCGCATGTTGTACACACTGTTAAGTGCCAAAGGGGTAGGGCCGGGCCGGCCCGTGTTTAGCACGGCGTGAGATTGCCTTGCGGATTGCAGCGCTAACCTAACGGGGGGGAGGTTGGGGAGGAGGGGGGCAGGACTCTTCGCCGGGGTGCTAAGTGCCCGAGCGCGAACGCCACTTTTACTACTCTCGAGGCACCCTCCTGTAGTACCATACTGACCACACGCACGCGCGCGCCACCTGTTTGTTCAAACAAACCCAATAACATTCAGAATTATTAAGTAATAAAATTATTGGTCGCAGCATGGTGGGTGCTGAGCTTGGCGCGGGCGCGGGGGACATCCTCGGGGACACCGCGACGCAGCAAGGCTGCGACTCCTACGCGGCAAGCATTCAGCTTTCACACTCGATGAAAGTGAATCTGCAAACCATACCGCCAGAAGAGCGACGCGACGGAGAGAAGACGGAGCGAGAGCGAGAGGCAGAGAAAGAAACAGCCAGGGGCGCGGGCCAACCGTCTATGCGCGGCCTACGCCTATGGGCCCCACCCGCCCCGCCCCGCCCCACGCCCCACGGCCCGCGGCGCTGCTAGGCTGGGCGGCGAGACTCGTCTGGCGTGGCGTGGCGTGGTGACGCATATGTTATGATGTCGCCCCGCCCCGGCCGGCGGCCGGCCCGCCCCGGCCCGCCCCGCCCCACCCCGCCCCGCCCCGCCCAACTCCACTACGTCCGCTCTAGTCTGCCCTGCCCTGCAATCAGCTGGCGGCGCAAATGATTTGCGCGGCAAATGACCGCGGGGACCGGCGGGGCCGCGCGGCGGGGCGGCGCGCTCGTACGTGCTGGCTTTCCCAGGGCGCCCCGCCCCGCCCCGCCCCGCCCCACCCCGCCACGCCCCGTCATCGCGTCCTGGGCGAGACGATGCTGACAGCGGACAGCGCTGGACAGGACAGGACAGGGTTGGACAGCGAGCCGCGCGCGGCGCGTCGCCGCGGTGCAGCGTGTTAAGTGAGGCTCATTACCCTCCCGCGGGCGGGGCGGGGCGCTAATGACGGCCGCGCAGTGCTTGCCTGCAGCAGATGGCGCTGGTGGTGACGCTAATCGGACACTCCTCCTAGTCATCGGGGAACACGCGCGTCTAGCCGGCCGGCCCGGGAGGACAGGCGCATGAGCATGAGCGGCAGGTCGACGGTCACGAATTGTCTCTACCCACCCGTCGGGCGGGTCGTTAGGGCAGGCCTGCTTGCAGCTGCGCGGGGTCGTTACCCCGTGCCCCCCACCCTCCTCGAGCCCGTCAAGTACGTGGTCGTTCTGCCTGCTCAGACACCTTCAGCGAAGCATGCGGGGGAGCCTGCGAGAGTCAGGGTAGGCCACCCCACAGTACACCCGTGTTCTACAGGCAAAGCTCTTGCCTACCTAACAGGCGTTTTGTGAGCTAGAATTGTTTTTTTTAATGAAGGAACTGAGCAGGGAAGACGCGGAGGGCCCGTACAGGTGGGTGGGCGGGGCGGAGGAGGAGCGGGGAAGGGCGGGTCGGGGCAGCGCTGCTGAAGCTGCCCGGGCCGGGCACACCTTGCCGGGCCGTCCGGTCCAAAAGAAAGTGAAACTGGCGATCAGAGCGCCTCTCTAACACACACACACACACACACACACACACACACACACACACACACGCGCGCGCGCGCGCGCTGCTGCCGGGGAGTTGGCGGGACTCGGACATTAATCGAATCCCACAACCGATTGATGCTGCTCCGCTCCCGACCCTTCTCTCCCCTTCCTCTCCCATATCCTTTCTCTCTCCCTCCTCCACCTCATCTTTCGCTTTCATTGGATGTATACGGACGCCGCGGAGGAGAGGGAGGAGGAGGGTAAATTGGAGTAGCTGGGGGAAAAAGGAAGGAGGACCCGGATGAAATGGCCTCGGGGGAGGGGGTAGGGGGATATACGCGCCTCCGCTGCAGGGCAGCAGGGCAACAGGGCGGCAGGCCCAACAGGCCACGGCCAGCAGGCCCAACAGGCCACGGCCAGCAGGCCCAACAGGCCACGGCCAGCAGGCCCAACAGGCCACGGCCAGCAGGCCCAACAGGCCGCAGCCAGCAGGCCCAACAGGCCACGGCCAGCAGGCCCAACAGGCCACGGCCAGCAGGCCCAACAGGCCACAGCCAGCAGGCCCAACAGGCCACGGCCAGCAGGCCCAACAGGCCACAGCCAGCAGGCCCAACAGGCCACGGCCAGCAGGCCCAACAGGCCACGGCCAGCAGGCCCAACAGGCCACAGCCAGCAGGCCCAACAGGCCACAGCCAGCAGGCCCAACAGGCCATCACAACACCGACCGCAGCAGCCGTGACGCAACCCGCCGGTGAGGTGCCGCTGCCGCCCCGCCGCGGCGAAAAGCGAGTGAGGCGCGCGGCGCGGCGCGAGAGGAATGCATAAAAATGCGAGGAAACGAGGAACTGTTGGAATAAGAGAGGTGACGCGATCGCGTAACGCTACAGCGGGCCGCGCCGAAAGGGAGAGGAACGCGATGGAGAGGAGCACTGCTCTATACTCCCCACTCGCTCCAGCAGAAGCAGAGGCATGGCTCCTGGCGGAGACCGCACGCATGTCATGAAGACAGTGTTCTTCAGATTTAGTGCAGCGTGAGGAGGAGTCGGACCAGATCACCGGCCGTGCTCCCTCAGCTCCGCCCCAGGCCCGCCCCGCCCCGCCCCGCCCCGCCGTTTTCCCGCTACTTTCATATTTTGCCGGTTGAATGGGTCGACCAGATGCTGCGGCATACCCGGCGGGCGGGGAGGGGGCCTCCACCACGCTACTTTCGATCGACGCGACGCCAGTCGCAACGTCCTAAAATTCTGCGCGTGCGCAGTATTTTTTTCTTCTTTTCTTTTAAAGTTACTGCGTCCCGCCCCGCCGCCAAGTGGTTCCCAGACCTGTCCGGGCCGAGCGCCGTGCTGCTGCTGCATTACTGAGCTCTGGGCACCGACCTGCACACAACACCACGCCGCCCGGACCCCGACACTAAACAAGGCATTCCAGCCCCGCGGCGGGGCGCGGCGGGGCGCGGCGGGGCGCGGCGGGGCGTGGCGGTTGTATACGTACCGGTATATATGGACTGATAAGCGTCCAACCGGCTCGATAGAGTTACGAAGGTTGCGTCAGCAGGTGCGTGCGGCGTGCGCGCCGAGCAGCGGCGCGAGGCGGGGCGAGGCGGGGCGGGGTGAGGCGGGGTGGGGCGGGTGCCGGCAAGCCAGGCCGTCGCCCCCAAACGGCACCGCGGAGCATAGCGGCTGCGAGCTCATTACTCAACCGTGCTGGCCGCCCCGCCCCGCCCCGCCCCGCCCCGCCCCGCCCCACCCCGCCACGCCATCCACCGCGACAGTGGCTCACGTCCACACCTCGTCGGGTACCTCGCGACACCCGGTTGCACAGCGACACTCTAGTCAGTCAGTGGTTGCGGTGTGGTCTGTCGCCTGTTCAAAATCTTATGCACTACACTACTCGATAGTTTGACAAAAAGGCTTAAGTCAAAAAATATAAGTATTGTTTCCGAGGTATTATCGACATAAATATTTCTAAAAGTAAGCTATGCTGCTTCCATTTTTTAACTTAAATACCTGATTCTAGTACCGCGTCGCAAGGGGAGGGCAAAAAGTTGAACCGCAGCGCCGCGACGCGCGGACGCGATAGCAAAACCAAACCGATACACTCCAGCGCGGAGTACATAATAAAACTAAAAAAAAAGTGCAAGCGCGCCTGCCGCCCTGCGTGGACGGCAAGTCCGCGGAAAAGTTCTTGTAGTGGTGGTGAGGATGGTGAGCGGTGGAGTTGGTTTCCGGCTCCCGGGCCCCGGGCGGGGCCCCCACCCGGCCCCCAGCAGGTCCTGTTTGAGGCGCGCGGCGCTGTCCTGCGCCTGCCTGCGCCGTATTGCGGAAAAAGTGAAACGGTATAGTTGTACGCACGCGCCGCGCCGCGGGCGGAACAGAGAACGCGGTGCAGTAACCGGGCTCGCCTACAACGCTAGGCACAAACGGTATTAATGCCGGGGACGCAAGGGTCTGCTGAATCACCCTCGCACAACTTTGGAGCTTATTCCTTCGTTTGCTCGAATATTTTTTGGAGAACTAGTAAAGTCTTTTCTCCTCGGGTATAAATAAGCAAAACAAAATATGGGTCACGCGGGTACCGCACGGCGCGTCCAAGTTTCGGCCAGAGCTAGCAGACGACTGACGGCGCCATGTATGACAAACAAAGTGCGCGGCATGAGCGGGAGAAATACCCCGCGGCGCCACGCGGCGCCACGGCAGACACGCTAACGGCTCATATGACTCCCTGCCGCGGCGCGGTGGGGCGGGGCAGGGCGGGGCGGGGCGGGGCGGGGCGGGGCGCCGGAGGCTAGCGGTAGGCGTTAAGCGCTGCTTCTTCTACGCGCGGCTTGGCCCGCTGGCCCGCTACTCCGCTATGGGCCCGCTGCTGTGGCGCTCACATGGCACATGGCGCATAGCCCGGCGGGGTCCGGCGGCGCCGCGCCTGGATGCGCCTGCTGCTGGCGCTGCGACAGGTGGCGGTCGCCGCTCCCGACCCTGTTAGTCGCAGCAGGCCGAGAAACGCCTCCTCTACGTTCTACCCCCAAAATACACAAAATTCATCGCTGAAGATCGTTCGCAGCAAACAGAAAAAAAATGCTACAACTTCAACAAAAACTTTAAAAAAAAATAAAAAATTGTCATTCCTAGGAAGAGAGGGAAGTCCCGCGCGCAATTTAACATCTAGGCTCGTGCCGCGCTGCTCGCCCCGCCCCGCCCCGCCCCGCCCCGCCCCGCCCCCACCACGCCTCGCCACGCCTCTGACCCCGCTAGACAACAACAACAAGTGTCTCAGCGCGCGGCTCAACCGCTCGCGGTGTCGCGGGGCGCTTCTCGCTCTAAATAATGCGCCTTGGGTTTAATAACCGGTGCGGATCTTCTGTTGTTGTTGTCGTTGTTGTTCTTACTTCCCGTCGTGCGAATAACCCTGATCTCTTTTTGCAGGCAATGGCGTTGGCGTGGCGCGGCGCTGCGCTGCCAATAATAACAACACGGTCCCCGCAGGCGGACAAGCAGGCAGGCAGGCGTTGTGTTGTCCTCGGGGCGCCAAATGAGCTCCACCACAATGAATAATGTGCCGACGGCGGCGGGAGAGATCGTCGTACGGGTCGTGTCAGCGTCGGGCGCATTGTGCCCCGCCCCGCCCCGCCCCGCCCCGCCCCGCCCGCACGCAGTGAGAGGTTCGGACAGTGCACACTCTACATGACCCCAATTCTGAAGGACGTAGGTCACAAGCGCTACAGATCACAACCGCTACAGGTAACAAGCGCTACAGCTCGCTAATGCTACGGGTCGCAAGCGCTACGAGTCACAAGCGCTAGGGCTCGCTAGCGCTACGGGTCGCAAGCGCTACAGCGAGAATCCGTGCGTTAGGCGGAGCCGAGCCGAGCTATACCTTGAAAAATTACGCACGTGGCGTGAAAACATGGAAAATTTTTGCGACAGTAAACCTCCCGAAGGAGGTTGCGGTTCCCGCCAGGCACAGGGCTTTTACCCCCGTGGCAGCCAACTACTTCGGTGTTCTTATGGGAACCGGTGCTTTTGGACTGCGATCCTGTCGCGCAATTCGACAGATTTGATCCCCGTACTGCCAGATTTAGTCGTACGGTGGTTAACCGAACTGCCCTGTCCCCAGAGCATGGAATAGCTATTTTGGAGCCAGATTCTAGGACTTATGACCCCGACCGACCACCAGTCGTGGGCATGGGACGGAACTTCCTGGCAACCCGCTGTCGCTACCAGTGAAGAACCTACCTGGGTTTGAACCAGGCCCCATGTGCCGAGTCTCACAGACACCCCACGGTTTTCGCGGCACCACTAGACCACTAGACCGTCGGCTATTCCACGAGGGAGCTCGGTTGAAATGGGGGGCTTGAATTCCACTCTCCAAATTGTTGTCCTCAGAAAAATTAAATTTCTTGGTAAGATTCGAACCTCCGTCCTGCGACTCTCCGCGCGGACACTATGCCGGCACGGCTACCTTGCCACGGTACCAGATGCCGGACCACTAGGAGTCATGCTGCGCGAGAAGCCACAGTCACCGAAGAAACGAACCCGGTGTCATGAGTGCGCCTGCTCTCCGGCCAGTGCTGGGCCGGCCGCGTAGCGTCATTGGTATCGACGCTGCTTATAGCACTAGGTGGGCAGTGGTTCAAAAACCACGTATTTTTGTTTCTTGTTAATTTTTTTTTTGTTTGGACCAAGTGCTCTTTCCAGTGCCTTTTTTGCAGTTGCCTAAGTCACAAGGACGGTATAGCTGGAAAGAGAAAAAAAAAAAAAACAAGCAAAAAACAATACGCGGTGTTTGAACCTCTGCCCACCCAGTGCAATAAGCAGCGTCGATACCAAATACGCTACGCGGCCGGCCCAGCACTGGCCGGAGAGCAGGCGCACTCATGACACCGGGTTCGTTTCTTCGGTGACTGTGGCTTCACGCGCAGCATGACTCCTAGTGGTCCGGCATCTGGTACCGTGGCAAGGTAGCCGTGCCGGCATAGTGTCCGCGCGGAGAGTCGCAGGACGGAGGTTCGAATCTTACCAAGAAATTTAATTTTTCTGAGGACAACAATTTGGAGAGTGGAATTCAAGCCCCCATTTCAACCGAGCTCCCTCGTGGAATAGCCGACGGTCTAGTGGTCTAGTGGTGCCGCGAAACCGTGGGGTGTCTGTGAGACTCGGCACATGGGGCCTGGTTCAAACCCAGGTAGGTTCTTCACTGGTAGCGACAGCGGGTTGCCAGGAAGTTCCGTCCCATGCCCACGACTGGTGGTCGGTCGTGGGGTCATAAGTCCCTAGAATCTGGCTCCAAAAATAGCTATTCCATGCTCTGGGGACAGGGAAGTTCGGTTAACCACCGTACGACTAAATCTGGCAGTACGGGGATCAAATCTGTCGAATTGCGCGACAGGATCGCAGCCAGAAAAGCACCGGTTCCCATAAGAACACCGAAGTAGTTGGCTGCCACGGGGGGTAAAAGCCCTGTGCCTGGCGGGAACCGCAACCTCCTTCGGGAGGTTTACTGTCGCAAAAATTTTCCATGTTTTCACGCCACGTGCGTAATTTTTCAAGATTTAGCTCGGCTCGGCTCCGCCTAACGCGCGGATTCTCGCTGTAGCGCTTGTGACCCGTAGCGCTAGCGAGCCCTAGCGCTACCGAGCTGGAGCGACCCCGTGACCCCGTAGCGTTAGCGAGCTGTAGCGCTTGTGACCTGTAGCGGTTGTGATCTGTAGCGCTTGCGAGCCACTCCGATTCTGAATATTGTTTCTGTAGTCCCCTATGGAAATTCGAACAACTACATGAAACTGCATCGTGGGTTGCAAGTAAGGTAGACAGAGTACTCGCCAGCTCAGCCGGCTTAGCCAGCTCAGCCGGCTCAGCCGGCTCAACTTAGCCTGCTCTCAGCCGCAGCCCTTGGGATGACAGTGTGCGGCCGGTATCATTCTCATTTCCCCCCGGCGGACAGGACAGGACAGCCCCGCTGGGCAGCAGGGCTCTCCTGCCCTCATTCCCTGCATGTGTCATTCCTCCGCCCGAGCTTTGCCCTGACATTGCACCGCCCGCCCCGCACGCCGACACGCCCCCCACGCCCCGCCACGCCCCGCTACGCCACGCCACGCCCGCGCGGGACTTGACCTTAATGTGGCCGCCACGCCGTCGTAGCGGGCCTTGGGCCAGGCCGGGCGGGGCGGGGCGGGGCTGGGGAGTCAAGAAGGACAAAACTGGCAATCTGCACAGGGACATCTTCCCTGGCCGCGCCGAGCCACGAGAGCGTCATCTTGCAGTCACTATGACACTTTCTACGCCAGGGGAGGCGAGGCGGCGTGGCGTGGGGTGGGCGGCTGCACAGCGTCTGCTACGAGGCGGGGCGGGGCGGGGCGGGGCGGGAACTTGATACACCAAAGCTGCGCGATTACCCACGTTCCGTGTTTCCCGCGCGACTCGGAAAAGAAGACGAGAGAGAGAAAGAGAGTCAGGGAGCGGAGGGGCAGGGGAGGAGGGGGGGGGGATCCGACCGCGGAGGAGGGACGGCAGGGCGTAGGGTGTGGGAAAGGACATCGGGGTGGACGGTGCGCTTTGAGAGAAGACTCCCCAGGACAGATGTACGGGCAGATGTCCGGTACTCTCCCATCCAGAAGGGGGAGGAGTACGTCTACTTTAGGCATTTTGTACTCGACTGCGCGGGCCCAAGGTGAGTACACATTTTGCCTAGGGCAGGCGAGAACTGCAGCCGCGCGCCTACTTATGGACTCCAGCATCGCGGAGAGCGAGAGGAGAGGAGAGATGTCTCCATCAGGAGGCAGGAGGGCATTAGCGCCTTCCTCAGGCCGCCTAATGAAGGCAGCAGCAGTGGCGGGGCGTGGTGGGGCGTGGTGGGGCGTGGCGGGGCGTGGTGGGGCGTAGTGGCAGGAGTGCGAGGACGCCCCGCCTACCGCTCCGCGCACCCGGAGATTCAAACGCTGGGCGGGAGGGACGCACACAGCGCGGCGACAAACTACTGAGCAGGTTGCGCTATTGAAGCGACGCGCTGCCGGAGGAGCTGGCGTCGAGGTCGTATTTTGATGATGACAACCATAAGTATTGCTGTTCTAACAACCACAGATTTTAATGGTTGTCCCTAAACTGACCGTACGATGGAAGCTTTACAACTTTTCAGTTTCATTGTTTTCTGGGTGCCGGACTCCGAGCAAAATCAACGTTTCGGACCGCTGGCAACGCCCCCGTACCAGTCGCGGTGACGGCTGAATCCAGATTGGGGGGCTTGTAGGGAGGAGCTTTGGGGAGGGGGCGCTGTCGAGGAGAGAGACGCGGACTGATGAGATCACAACCCGTCGTCAAAGACTCCTGACTCGGATGATCGGCGGAGTAGAAAGCGCGCGGGGAGGACGAGGGGGGGGGGGGGTAGAAAGGGTGGAGGGAGGTAAGTATCGACGTGTGATTGACGTTCGGACCGGGGAGGGGAACCTGACCGCCCGGGAGTACACATCACGCGAGATGGGCCCGATGGGAACCTCGCCCGCGAAATCGCCGCGGCGCCGGCGCGAAAAGAACGTCCCCGTCATCGTCAGTACTTAGGCCGGCCGCCTGGGCCGGGCCGGGCGCCGCCGCGGTCGTGAAGAGAGAGAGAGAGAACTTGTCCGCGGGGAGAATGATACGCCACAAGTTCTCGAGCCGCCGCCACCTGATACGGTCGGCGGTCGGCCGTCAGGTCAGGCTGCACGGCGGCCGCCTGGGAGGTAGGCAGCGCCGGCGCACTCGCGTGTGCTGCGGGCGGGTATCGTACCGGCACACGAGTCCGAGCGGCGTGGCGGGGCGAGGCGTGGCGAGGCGTGGCGAGGCGGGGCGAGGCGGGGCGGGGTGCTCCACAGGGACGAGGAAGAGGGTACTTGACGTGGAGAGTGATGCACTACCCGGCCCCGCCGCACTGCTGCCTGCCTGCTGCCAGCACAAGACGAATGCCAAATGGAATGGTTGTGACATTTCCTGGAGCGGTATGGGATGCGCGGGGCGCGGGGCGCGGCGGCAGCACTCCGAGCGGCGCGCTAAATCGCGCACTGCGCGGTCGACGACCTCAGGCATCATCGCCATGCAACCGCGCGATGTCTCGATCCTCTGGAGAGAATTTCTTTCACGCGAAGAAGGGGGGCCGGCAAAATATAGTTTTAGAAGACGAACCTCACTCTTTTCAGGTAGAGATATCTCCGCATCCGCAGCCAATAATTTTTCGTGAATAACTTTCCGCGTCTATTTTAATGTTCTGAGGAGTAGAAAAACATTTCCGCGTGCAATCGAGCGCCGGGCAAGTGGACTAGCATAGACCGTCGTCGGGTGGGTTTAGGCCGCGCGGTGCCTGCCCGAGCTGTAACGTAAAGTAGACGGGCTCGAGCAGGAAGGGGGCGTGGCGCGCGGCGTGACCGTCGACGCGTGCGCGCCACGCGCGCGCACCGGCACGCGAGCCGTTACGGGCCGGGCGGCAGGCGTTACGAGGAAGCACGCGGTTACCGCAGCTGTTCTCTATGAGCTCTCCTATATGGGGGCGGGGCGGGGCGCGGCACACCGCTCGCCTAGAGGGCGTTGCCTGCCGGGCGGGGTGGGGCGGGGCCCCACCGCACCCCCCGGGGGGACTCCACCCCGCCGCGCCCAGGCCCTCATCTGCACCGCGACTGCGCGTAAGGAAATAACTCACACCGACAATTATGCGTTTATGATAATGACTTCGACTCGCGAGCGGCACCGCTGCTCTGCGGCGACACGGCAGCACCCCGTTTTAATTGTTGTCGAGCCGGCGTATTATTTCATATTTAAATATTTAATATTGCACTTAGCTCTTAGCTGTCTGACAATTATTATTATTATTATTTTTTTTTGCAATGTTAAAACTGCACGGCACCCCTGGCCCCTGGCCTTTCGGGAAAACAATCAATCATGGCGATCGCCTGGCCGCGGGCCGTGCCGTGCCGGGCCGGCCGCGCGCACCGCTATTAAAACGCAATAAGTGTCAGGCAGGCACTATAGGCACCCGCTCATTCCTTTCAGTCATTCATTTCAAATGCCAGATTGATATCTCTCAAGTCTCTCTCTCCGCTACATCGCGTCCCCCTTCCCCCGGCTGATACGCGAGACAACACGAAGAGCCCACACAGCGAGATGAATTTCTCATCATCAGCGCCGTGCGGACGCCGTCAAACGAAAAGAGAGGTGTAACAAAAGCAGGAGACTAGGGGCACAAGCGACACAGACAGCATGGCGTGCGGCGGGTGCAAGCGTGCGTGCAGAACGTCAGCGTAAGTACCGCTGAGTAGCAGAACAACACAGTGCTTCTGACAGAATGCTGTTAATTTGTATCCGCAGCGGAATAAAGTTGCAAGAGGCCAGAGCGAAGAGAAAATTGTACTGGTGCAACAAGTCGAGGAGAAAAAAACAACAAAAATGCTGTCGACGGCACACGTTAGGAGATTTCGTAGAGAAGATAACAAAAAGTAGTAGTGGCAGCTCACCGGACTGATGGCTGTGAATCCGGGAGTGCGAGCGTCTCTCCCCGCCTGCGGGTCACAAACAAGACAAGGCTGTGGTCAGTCCAACAGGGGGGGGGGGGGGGGATGTCCGCCGCAGATGCGGCCGGAGGGGAACAAATAGTCATAATACTGCAGGGTGGTCCCCGCCCCGCCCCATCCCGCTGCTGGAACTGGGTCGCGGGGATTAAGCTGGGGGATCTTCCTATACGGCACCCCACCGGGCGGTCCTCCTGCGTTGGAATTAGCGGGTCCGTGACGTAAGGGCCGGTGTGGCACCGCACTAGGCGCCGGCCCGGCCCACCTCCTCACCACTACAACTACTTTCTCTCCTCGGGGCGGGGCGGACCCACTACTAGGACGCGCGAACCCGCGAAATGCACAGCAGCAGGCGATATGAATTGAGAGATTCCTTCCTTACTTTTGTTCCTGCAGACCTGCTGCCTGCCGCGGCTAATGAGCCGCAGTGTCCTGTTACGCCCCTCTGCTACGCCCCGCCGCGCCGCGCCCGGCGCGCGCATCGCGCACACCTCTCTAGCGGTATGCAGGCTGCCGCCCCCCCCCCCTCCTCTACGCCGCCGGCCTATGCATATTCATGGCCTAATGCTTTCCTGGAGCCGTGTGCCGCCCGGACAGAGCTGCGCCCGAGGCAGGCGGGGCGGGGCGGGGCGGGGCGGGCGGACCCAACACGCTGCCCACTGCTGGTATCTCGCGCTATCAGCTCCCTGACCACGGTCAACGCGCCGCGCCGCGCCGGCGGCCACGTCGCTAGCAGCCTTACGTCACTAGGGCTGCAGCCTGCCGGTAGGGGGCGCTACCGTCGCTAGCAGGCACTTTTTAAAAAAGAAAAGCTATTTCGCGCCCCGCGTCGCCCCGCCGCGTCGCGACGGCAAAAGAAGATGATTGCCGCGGTGGCGGTGCGGAGCAGCGGGGCGGGGGGCAGGGCACAGCCTCGGGCACTGCGCCGTCAGCGAAATAGTCGCACCTATACCGAAACCACCGTGAAAGAAAAAAAAACCGCTCGTTGCTGCATGATGACTTCTTGTTAGGAAAGACGACGGCCCCAGCGCAGCACTTGAGGGCGGCGCGCAGACGCCTCATGTACTGTCTTTTGAAATTCTAGACATTAATATCTTTCGTATTGCCGAGCCAGTGACAACGTTTTGTGCTGTGCTAACCTGAACGTCTACCGCCCTCATACACATACCGCAAAGAATAACGTTTTTGGTTTGAGGATTGTCCCTTTTCCACCCAACGCTCTATCATGTGGTATGTAAAGAAGTCGCGTCAAAATTAGTTCTTTTACGAGAGGCGTTAGTATGGCGAGAGTTAGTTATTTGAAGCAGGTTTTCGGCGCAGTGAGCCAATCGCATTTTGTGTCGGGCGCGGAATAGCGAGGCAGCTGGGTCACACATAGGGGTCCAGGTGAAGCGGAATCACATACCATTTTTAAATGGCCAAAATAAATGCTGTAAGCGGAACGCATATAATTTTATATGCAGTATGCCGAAATTATCCGAGATTTTCGCGGAGTTCGAAAAATATAAAATGATATATGGTACCGCAGGGGGCTGGTACTCACCGGCGGCGGCGGCTGCGTGGAGAAGAGCAGCAGGCCGCTGGGGGTGGGCGAGCCCGTGTACACGGGGCCGTTGGGCACCTGGCGCGTCAGCCAGCGGCTCACCAGCCGCTCCTTGGAGCCGCTCGAGTACAGCCCCGACACGGAGTGCAGCGAGTCCGGGGAGCCGCCGGAGCTCCTCTGCGCAGACACAAAGAAAACAAAAATTATATATTTTTTAAAAAAAAAGCAGAGTTGTAACTAACTTTATGAGGCAAACTTGTACACAACTGACCTCCGAAGAGTTCCAAAACTTTACCGAAATTTCCGAGTGTTAAGTGCTCACCTGGTTGTAGAGCGGCGAGTGCTTGCGCGCGGTGCGGGCGGCGCACGGGCAGACGAGCCGGTAGCAGCGGTAGCCGCTGGCGATGGCGGCGAGCAGCTGCAGCCCCGAGGCCAGCAGCAGCCCGCACGAGGCCAGCACGCGCTCCCAGTGGCTGGAGCCCGGGCTGCTGGTGACGCCCTCCTCCTCGGCGTCCTGGGGAAGGAGAGGAAAGAAGGAAGTGTAAGAGCCATAAGCGAGCGGCCGGCCCGGGCCGGAATAGGGGAAAAAGTGTGTTTCTCTTTGCGGAACAGAAACATAATCTCCTGCAGGGCGGCGTGTGCGGTGGCGCTGTGAGCTGCGCGCCGCGCGGCAGACCGGTCCATTTCGCGCCCGACCACCGCACCGCCCCCCGCCCCCCCGGCAGCTGATGCTTTTACCGGACATGTGCCGGCCGTGGGCAGGAGTACCGCACCGCACCGCACCGCACCGCCACGCCACCGCGCCCGGAGCCTTTGCTTTCTTTTCTCGCGCGGCGGCTCTCATCAGCAGCGCCGCCTGGCCTAACTGCAGGGGCGGGGCGGGGCGGGGCGGGGCGGGGTGCGGCGGGGGAGTCACGTAGGGCGATCGCACACAGGAAGTACGTGTTGTGTGCGGCGCGGCGGAGCGGCCTGGCGTGGCGTGGCGTGGCGCGGCGGCGGGGTGCGGGGCACTCTAGAGTGTAGAGCGATCAATCTACGCGCTGGCTTGGCCCAGCAGAGTGGGGCGGAGTGGGGCGGGGCGGGGCGGGGCGGGCAGTGCTGATGCGGTGCACGTCGCCTGCAGCCGGCAGCTCAGATGGGTCCCGCGCCCCGCACCACTCCGCCCCACCCCGCGCGCTAGTTTGCGTGCGCCCGCCTGACGGCGCCCTTGCATTCTCCCACACTTTTCTTGGCCCGCGCGGCGCGCTGCTGCGCCAGTCTGGTCCGGCTTGGCGTTTCCTGGAGATTTACGGGATGCTGCTGTAAATCTCCGGGGAAGTCTGTAGTTTTCTCGAGCGGATGACGAACATTTTGAACAGAACTAACGCCTTGAAGAACTCGATCTCGGGGAGCAGTAGGACGACCCTGCTGCACGCACCACACGCGCCCGCCTCAAAGACTCACCTCCTCCTCGCGCAGCAGCTGGATGTCCGGGGTGCGCGCGTCCCGCACCAGCCCGATGGCGGCCAGCACCAGCACCAGGTTGGCGACGGCCAGCGCCACCAGGGACAGCGCCATGAACACGGTGGGGGCGATGGGCGGCCGGCCGGACCCGGTGCCGCCGCGCACCGAGCTGGAGTAGCAGCTGCGCAGGCCGGCGATCACGCCCGCCACTCCTGTGAGAGGGAGAGAGAAACACGTGGTTTATACCAGAGATACCGGACGGAGAGAAGGGTGTGTAGGTAGGCAAGCCCGCACGACAGTACTGTCCCGGAGGTGCCTACCCACCAGGCGCTTTAGTGTGGCCAGCAGCCATAGCACACGGTAAGACGGACATTATTGCCCCTTTTCCGAGGAATCCGCCTATCCCGTTGAGCACTTTTGTGACCGTCTATTCTCCATTGACATTGTCTTTTTTTAACTGCTAAAAGATCCCGTAAAGTCAAGGATGACAGCACCCCTGAGAGATCCACCGTAGCTTCAGCGATGATACTCCCACTCAAAATAATTATCGCCTGTAATTAGAGGGCGTTTAGAAACAACTAACAGAGCGGAGCTGAGCTGAGCTGGACACGGCCGGGCCGGGCGGACCCGCCGCGGCCAGTCGCGTGGTGACAATGGGGCCGTGGGAGCGGCGCGGGGCGGCCCGCGGGGCCTACCCAGCCCATTACAGTGCAGCTATATCTAGCCAGAGGGTGCATGCCACAGGCAGTAGAAATAAACAAACCGTGCACGAATAAAAAAATGTTCGATATTGTCTAAAGAAAGAAATTTCGATCGGGCAGTTAACACCCCCACCCTCCACATAAAACCATACCCCTGGCCTGGAGGTTACCCCTTGCTTACCGGACACAAAGCTGATGGCGCCGCCCCAGACGCCGGCGCCCACGCTGGACATGGAGGCCCGGTGCAGCATGGCGAGGACGCCGAACACCACCATGAGCACGCCGAGCAGCGCCTGCACGCAGCCGAGGAAGAGGAAGGCGTTCTCGTCGCTGGTGCTGCCGGCGCGGCCCGAGGACGTGTCCGAGACCGTGGTGGTGGTGGACGTGGCGTCGAGGCCGCGGTGGTGGCCGACGGGGGGCTGGCCGGCGGCGCCGAGGCCGGGGCCGAGCAGGCCGTCCAGGGAGCGCGTCTTGAGCGAGGAGGCCGTGTTGGAGGGACTAGAGTGCAGCTTGGAGGAGGTGGTGAGCAGCGAGGAGGTGGTGCCGGGCGGGCTGCTGGAGCCCGGGGCCGAGGCCTGCGCGCCCACGCCCGGCGGCAGCGCCAGCGCGGCCGACATGGTGCTCACCGAGCTCGACGCCAGCTTGCCGTCCTTGGGGGACGGTGGCGGCGACTTGGCCACGAAGCCCACCGGCGTGTCCAGGGGCGTGGTGCACGCCGTGCACGGCGCCTCGTCCGAGTCGGCGCTGGTGATGGTGTCCACCGTGCTCATGAGCGAGTCCATGGCCGAGGACATGCTGGCCGTCCGGACCGGACCGGCTGCCGGTCGTGGTGGTCTCTCTGGTCTGGTCTACGGGGCTCGGCGCCGGGGCTGCCTCCAGCGCCACCTCATCCTCCCCGCACCTGGAACACAAATCATTTTTTTGTGATTAATTTAGAGCACCCACAGCACGCTGGGAAATTTTTTTTTTTCGCGTCGCACAGAACATGTTATAGCAGCTGTCTTCCTATGTATCCTCCCGACATCCCGAACGGGCATTCGGGCGTCGTGCAGCAGAGCAGAGCAGACCAAGGAGAGCCCCGTCACGTCCAGCTCTCCGCTCCGCGCGGCCAGGCCGGCCGGTCAGGCCCGCTGCAGCGCCGTGGTGTACCCGTGATTGTGTGAAGCGAAACGCATCGTTGGCTCTCCTGCCCCTCCCCCTCCCTCTCCTCGGCCCACCGAACATGCTCCGTCCGAGTGACTCTCTGAACGGCCGTCCCGTCCCGTCCCGTCCTGTCCGTCTCTCACTGATTAAGCCACACCGTTACCCGAGGCCCGGCCCGGCCCGGCCCGTCCGCCAGCATCTTGGAATCTCACGGACTCCGCGTAGTATTGCGATTGGTACCGGAGGTAGGCGGGAGGGGGAGGAGGGGGGAGGGAAGGGGGCGCAGAATCTGCCGCCAGGGTAACGATGCGTTAACGAGTGTTAACGCTGCCTGCCCGGCCCGGCTCCGTTCCCTATTAGTGTCACCGGCGTGAGCGCGGCGCGGTGGCGCGGCCGCAGTGCTACTACTGCTGCACCGTGCGGTCGGCGCGCCCGCCCCGCCCCGCCCCGCCCCGCCCCGCCCCGCCACTAGCTTTTCCCTGCGGGCCGAGCGGAGCACGGGGCCATAAAATCAGCAACACTGGCCACCGGCCGCGGCTTCGGCGGCGGCGGCGAGGCGCGGTCTTTTCAAAATGAGGCTTTCCTTCTCTTTTGAGGTGCGGGGCGGCGCGGCGCGGCAGTGTGGCGGGGCCTACCGCCTCGTTACAGGCAGGCCAGATGATGTTTGCAGAAAGAGAAAGCCCCCTACCCCCCTTCCTACTATCCACACCGCGGCGGTATGGTCCGCGGCTCGCGGCCCGCGCGGCGCCGACCAAGAGGGCCCCGCGGGGTGCCCGACGCCCAGCGCCCGGCCCGGCGCCAGGCCCGCGGCGCCCTCCTCGCGGTGCAAACTCATTCGCCATGAATTTCCGCGTTCCTTTGCTCCCTTCCTACCCCTCGCAGTGCTGCTGCTATTATGGAAATTCCCCGGAATTCCCCGGATCATGAAGCACGCGCTTCGGCCCGCACGCCGGCGGCGCGTGAGGCGCAGGGGAGCGACAAGCGACGGGGCGAGGAGCTACAGGGGCGTAAGTGCTACCTGAGGTTGAGATAAGAGGAGGGCCGAGGCGACAGGGTATACGGACGGCCGTGGCCGTGCCAGCGTCCTGGAGGGTCAAGAGTTTAACGATAGAGCTGGGCCTGCACCCTAGGGCAGGGGCAGGGGCCGTGAATGGCACAGCGCGGCGTGGCGTCTCGCTCTGCCTGCACGGGGTGACCCGCCCCGCCCCGCCCCGCCCCGCCCCGACCCATTGATGCATGGCGTACGGCCCACAGGCTGCGGTCCCCTGGCGATGCCGCTGGCGCGGGACGAAGGCGCAAGAGACACAACAACAACAACATGGCGAGGGGGGAAGAAAAAGAAAGACGAGAACCGCAGGGTCATGTCATGTGAGGTGGGATTCGCTGACCCCGTTCCTCGAGGCTTTCTCATCGCGGCGGCGACGAGCTGCACCGCACAGCGCAGCCCTATGCGCTGCGCCGCGTCCACCCCGGACCACCCCATCTATTCCGAAAAAAAATTGAACAGAATATTCTCGACTTCCGTGGAGGGATACGTATCTTTTAATCCCCGCCTACGAGTCGTCCAGATGATCATTCGAGTGAACAACAGTGCCCTTTGATGTGGAACCATAAATTGGCGTAGCGCCGAGCATAAAGAGAGAGAAAGGGAGCATCTCCCTGAGGCCTTGCGATGGAGGCGGCAGCTGCCGGTGCTCCGCTCTGCTCCGCTCCGCTCCGCTCAGGTCAGCGCTGACGAGGCGAGCGCGCGCTCACTATCTGGCCGCCGCACCGGTAGATTGATGATTGATGCCCAGCCACTCAGCGGCCGGGTTGATCACTGATTGAGTCGACGGCGCAGGGCCGCGCGGGGCAATGTGACACGAGGACGGCTGAGAGAGCGCGATAGGTCCATCACGTGGTGTGTGAATGTCGCACACTTGTAGGTGTGTGAACTGCCATTCACATAAGTCAAAGGGTGTAAATTTTCCCAGGAATTTCACAACACTCTGAGGGACAGGAGAACGAATGGAGATTCACCCCCTCTGGTTTCTAGTAGCACACAAGTTGCGACGTAGTAATACAGCTACAGCATCAAAAGTGTTACGTCGTTTATTTTTTATTTTTTTAAATTCTTTTTTTCTTTAGGAAACTGTTAATTCGGAGAACGGTCACGGCACCAGAGACGCGGGCCTGCAACGACCCGACGCGGTCAGGCCCCATGAGGGCTTGATGAGGTCAACGAGGAGGCCAGGGTCCTGGACGCGCGGCTGCGGGGCGGGGCCGGGCGGGGCGGGGCCGGGCGGGGCCGGGCGGGGCGGGGCCGGGCGGGGCCGGGCGGGGCCGGGCGGGGGAGGGAGACCCGGTGGTTTGTCTGCGCTTTTCAGACGGATTTTTATTTTTAGCCGGCCGGAACGACCCGCCACTCATTAGTGACGACGCAAATTTTTAACTCCATGCGATGGAAAGGGGCGCCACTTACTAGCTCTCGAGACGGGGGAGAGTACAAGTACAACTGCCCCATGGGCATGGTGTACTCCGCGGGGAGGGGACACACGCACTCGCGATACACACCGCGATGCGCCAGAGGACTGCCCGCATGGAAACACCTTGCTCACAACCAACCACCTTGCCCTGCCCGTCGGCCTGGACAACACAAGGACTCCGCGCAAACCTGTCCCGCTGACATTTATATATATACGCGCGCCCGACCCTGCGGCCGTGAGAACAAAAGCCTGGAAAAACAGCTTACACGGGAACTCACCACGCAGTTCATAAAAATTTAGACCAAGACCCGCGCGTCACGACGCGAGCGCGCGTGATGATAAAGAGATATAGCACGCCACGCACGCAGAGGGGACAGCTCGCGCACTCCCGCGTGCACAAGGTCAAAATACGGAGCACAGCTCCGAGTACTCCGTGTAGTACTCCATCTGGCCTGCAGCACGCCGCCGCCGCTCCGAAAGTACTCGGCGTGCGCTGAGAGGACTGTCCACTCCACCTCCCTCTCCCTCCTCGCAGGTCCTCCGCAGGACATCTCGTGCGGCTGCGACGCGCGCCGCGCCGCGCCACGGGCAATGTTGCTGAAGGTTAATGAATGGTATCGTGCCGGCAGGCCGGCCGGCCGCTCTCCGATGAAATGACCGGCGCTCTTCCTTGAGAAACGAAAGTCCCAGTCCAGTCCACTCCAGTACAGTGCGCGCGCGGCGCGGCGCAAGGTGACCTTGGCGTCCACGCCGTGGCCCGGAGCAGAGCGGCGGCCGGCCTGGCGCGCCGGGCGCGGCGCGGCACCTCGTCCTGGGAAAACAGAACAGATCGCGGCCAGGACGGCGTGGAGTGGCGCGCGGATTGCCTGCAGATTGGGGGTACACTTATGCCCTGCGCGCGGCGCTGCTTCGCGTGCCCCATACGCTGCTCGACCGTGGATTGAGATTCGAGCGGCAATTTCCCAATCAATTTTTACGCCGCGCCTGCCCGCTCCAAAGCCATCAAGGCCGAGGAGCTGCCGCGCCGGCCGCGGGCCAGGGCGGGGCGGGGCGGGGTCCGCTCCAGGTTTCACAGCTAACGCGGAGAAATTTCTTTTTCGTTATCCGCTTGTAAAATCGCGAATAGCTAAGCCGCCGGCCGCGCCGCGTCGATCGCGTATGGACTAGATTGCTCCGGGGAGATTAGACCCCGCTGTATAACGAGGCATGAAAGGAAGTTGCAAGAATGTTGGCAGGCATGTATTCGGACCTATCAAGTGACATTGGCATCCAAACGCCAACGGGAAAGAGCGCAATAAGCGTAGCTAGCTGCCCTCGTGAGATTGTCAAAAAATACACTAAAAACTTTCCTCTTTCAGACACTCGCACAGAGAGAGGGAGGGGGCGGCATTGTGACAGGAGATCACATGCATTTCTCCGGTCGCCTTTGGCGGCGCCGCCGGCAGTGCAGATCATACGGACAAGGAGAGTAGAGGAGAGGAGAGGAGAGGAGAGGAGAGGAGAGGAGAGGAGAGGAGAGGAGAGGAGAGGAGAGGAGAGGAGAGGAGAGGAGAGGAGACGCGGCGTCGCGACGCTGCGCTGTCGCCTGCCAAAGGCGCGGCTCCGCGTCGTGCATCTGATCAAAGCATTTCAAGATCACGGCTCTCTCTCTCTCTCTCTCTCTCTCTCTCTCTCTCTCTCTCTCTCTCTCTCTCTGCTGCATCATCTCCAATTCTTTTTTTTCTCTCTTTCACTTCCTCCTTTTCTTATTCACTCTGTGGCTGCCAGCCACACAGGCCGCTCCGCTCGCAGTTCTCATTAATTCCTCGTCCCCCTCTTCTTGTGCACTGCTCCCACTTCTTCCCCATCCCTTTCATAGATTTTTCGCCGCGCTGGGCGTTGCACAGCCCTGGCCGGCCCGGCCCGGGCCTAGACTCATTGTACCGTTCGACGGTCCGCCCGGCCCGGCTCGGCCGGCTCGCCAGCGACTGATGGACGCTGGCCAGGAGATCGCAACAAATGCGCCACAGGAAAAAAGTATTAAGGCTTCATTGGATTGTTTGTTTTTGTGTGCATCTTTTCGAATCGCGCTCCGTTCCGTTGTTTGAGCTTAGGATGCTATAGAGCGCAAGGGAAAAAAACAAAATACGAAGCAGTGCCCTCTGTCGTGCGAAGGCGAACGGGGGGAGGGGGGTAAGGCTGCTTGCTTGCATTCCAGTGTATAATATCTGATATGGATTATAGCACGCCTAGCCGAGGACGCGCCCCTCCAGTGCCAAGCCCACTGCCCCGCCCCGCCCCGCCCCGCCCCACACAGCAAGTCTGTGGCCAACACACGCCCGCCTATCACCCAAAAGTATCGGATAAACTAGAAGCCCGCCACAACGACGTTTTGAAACAGGCTTATATTGCCAATACTTGTTGGGTTAGGTCAATTTCATCACGCAATCATCGCGGCCGATAAAGAAGCCTCATTAGAATTTTTTTGTTTTTAAACACGACAGTTCAAAGCCCTAGCCGCGTGAAAATGCAGTTGTTTGTGCGCGGTCAGGAATCGCCGAACAGATTAATTTATATCACGCAAGAATATTCGATCGATAGCAGGGCGGTCGCCACGCAGCTGTGCGACATTAGCAGACAGACACACCGCGAGATCCGCTCCGCAGAAGCACCACGTGGAGCACACGTGGGACCTCGTGTTCCGCTACACAAAGTTCCCCACGTCGGAAGAGAAGATCGATTCCAAAAGGCAGCAGAGCACAAACAGTTCGTGACTAAAGAGGGTCTTCTATGGAACCCCTTCTCTCTCGTCGACCGGCACAGCGCGCTGCAGCGGGGCGGGGCGGGGCGGGGCGGGGCGGGGCGCGGCGGACGCTGGGCTGGGAGGAACAGGTGTTTGCCGGCCGGAATGTATCGCGGTCCAGCGCGGCCCCGCCCCGCCCCGCCACACCCCGCCCCGCCCCGCCCCGCCACAAAGATCACGTTACACGCAGTGTTTTGCTGCGCCGGCCCAAATTGGCGGCGGCGGCGGCGGCGTGGCAGCGTAGGCAAAGCAGGAAATGGGTCGTCTGAGCGGGGCCGAGCGCTGCAGCGAGGGAAAGGTCGCGTGGCAGACCAGAGCGCGGGGCGGGGCGGGGCGGGTATGCAGGTGAGCCGCGGTGCAGATCCGAAAGAAACATTGTGAGTGAATGGAACTACACCGAGATAACCCCGCATACACCCCCTACAAGCGCGGAGCAGAACAACTCTGTGAACAGTTTCGCCTGCTGTGTCTCTTGCCTACTGTTCACTGATACCACACGGCCCCAATTTGCCCGCACAAAGTGGTTCATCTCATCGCTCGGCCGGGCCGGGCCGGGCCTCCTCCTGGGTCACATGAAACCTCTCTCCTCTCCTCTCCTGCTGCTCGGCGGCAAAGCCAGCCCTCCTTCCCTTGCACAATCTGGAGCCGCGCGTCGCGTCGCTATCTCCGCATCAGGAGCAGGAGCAGTGGTATACTGGGACAGAAGTCCTGCCAGCCGGCTCTGCTCCGAGACCTGAGACCTGAGACCTGGCCCGGCCCGGGCCGACCTGGACTGGCGGCGACGGGCTCACGGCGAAAGAACGCGGGGCGGGGCGGGGCGGGGCGGGGTCAGGGCACGGCACGGGTGACTCACGGTGCCCGAGTCAGGTTTCCGCGCGATACCGCCTGACGGGTAGGCACGACGCTGGCCCGCAGTTTCGGCGGGTTGCCTATCCAGGGATCGTCAGGCTGACCGCGGAGGTTGTCAGCGCGGAGTCTATACTACGCTCGGGCACAGTATGTGTAAGAGTGGCGTCTGCTCTGCCACGCCGTTCGCGATCAACATTACTTCGCGTGAACATGCGGCTCCAGTCCAGAGCCATCCCGCGGCCGCATGTGCTAAACAGTGGGATAGGACGTAAGAGCGTGAGAGAGAGAGAGAGAGAGAGAGAGAGAGAGAGAGAGAGAGAGAGAGAGAGAGAGAGAGAGAGAGAGAGAGAGAGAGAGAGAGAGAGAGTCTTCTAGTTAGGCTGTGTGTGAATGCCCGCGGCGGCTCCGCGAGTGCGTGGGTGTAGAGCAGCGGCAGCGGCAGCAGCACAGTCTGATGCGACGTGCAGCTCGTCTGCTGTGCTGACTGACCTTCTTTCTAGCCTCGCGCGAGGCGTGCCACGGCGTGCCGTGCCGTGCGGGGCGGGACAGGCTGTGCAACACGGCTGTAGCTGGGGACGTTTTATCCAGCGCTTTGCCTCCGGCTCGGCTCAGCAGTCTATCGACCGCTGTACTCGCCCGTAAAAGTGCGGCCGCGAGGCTAGGGTCGCGCAGTGCAGCGGGGAAAGTGCAGCCAAATAATTAAATTTGCTATCCCCTCCGCGAGCGGGACCGCACCGCGCTCGCCCGCCCTGCCCCGCTGACCCGCGACCCGCGGCCGCGGCCCGCCACGGCCTAGTTGGGCTGGCTGCACCAGGTTCGCGCGCGCAAAAAAAGAGCCAAGTAGTAGGGGTGGCCCGGGGCCTGCCCCCCCCCCCCTCCCCAGCCCTAACCTCCTGGAGCCCCCTGGCGTGCAGCATCTGCAGGCCTCAATGATTCCAGGGCTACACTGTCAAGCACTCATTCGATACGCGGAAACTTTACGAACTACAAAAACCCAAATACCCTTGAAAATGGCTGCGGTTTGGGTGTGAAGGACGTAAAGATCTAGACGGCAGGATAGTAATTATTTCAAATGGCTTAAGTGAACATTTTAAGCGCGTGCAGGTCTGTAAGAAGACGTGTGTGCATCAGTTAATTAACTTTTCTATTTTATTATATTCGCAAACGTGCTTTAACGCGCCTCAACACTCAAACGCATTTTATTTTACACGCTTCCTACTAGCGTCTGACATTTGATTTCTTCAACTTGTCAGCCGCCGCTCGATGCAGCCCGCCGACGTCGTCGTGGTAACTCGGACGATAAAAAAAGGAATAGTAACTTTTTTCTTTTATTTCATCCTGTTAGTTGAATCTATCGGCCACTGCTGCCGCTTGGTAATGGAGACCTTTTAGCACCGCAGAGGTGAGGTAGGTATACAGTCCCGCCTGGTCCGCCTTGGCCGGCCGCGCCATAAAGCCCACCGGGCCGAGCCGAGCCAAGCAGATCCGAGCCGAGCCGAGCCGGGTCGGACCGAACCGCCTTTAACGCCTTTAATTAAAGTGCCAATCACCCGCTTATTGATTTCTTTTAATGGAGCGAGAGAGACGCGGTGACGGGACGGACGGAGAGCTCTAAACTCAGGTGTGTGAATGTCGCACACTCGCGCAGGTGTGTGAATGTCCATTCGCACAAGTCGGCCCTTCCAGTGTGATTGAAAATTCGGAGAAAATCCACACTTTAAGGTCGGGCGCTGGCGGGGGGCTGGAGGGGGACTGGAGGGGCGCTGGAGGGGCGCTGGAGGGGCGCTGGAGGGGCGCTGGAGGGGCGCTGGAGGGGCGCTGGAGGGGCGCACAAGTGGAATGGCCGGTCTGGTCCCGGTCTCTATGAGCTTAAAGGGCCGTGCGAACCTCCACCTTTTGTCTGGAGGAAGGAGGCGCCCCGGCGGTGGACGTGGACCTCGCCACGCCCCGCCTCGCCCCGCCCCGCCCCGCCCCGCTCCTCGCCTCTCACTGCGCGGCGCGGCGCACACAGCGCAGGGGAAGCACGGTCCGAAAGTGAAACACAAACAATACCGGCACCGGCAATGGCATCACGCGGAATGCCTTTCTTCGCGCACGGCAAATAATTAATGGCCAGTTTCGCGGGAGGATGAGGGGGAGGGGCGAGCAGGGAGGGAGGAAGAGAGAGAGAGAGACAGACAGACAGAGAGAAGCGGCATCCACTCCTGATTAGTCCAATACACAACATACACACCGTGCGGCTTTCCAGACCAGTTTGTAAGGCTGCGTAAGAACGTTTAGAGAGGTGCACTGTGTCGACTTTAACGTATGACAAGTACCCGTTCCCAGGTGGACTAAATTCCAGGGGCTCCAGCCATGTGTTCTACTACCTCAAGAATACCTGTGACGGCTTTCCCGGAATTTAGTCCACCGCGAGGTGGCGCGGCGTCTCGCCGGGGAGCTGTGCCCTGGGGCCGGGCCGGGCCGGGACTGGTGCGTTGCGCCACGCGGGTCGGGTCGGGCCAGGGGCCGGGGGCCGGGGTTCGACTCCCACCCGGGGCTCCAAACGGGAGCGTCATACCCCCGCTGCGTCGCTGCGGTTTTGCCGCGCCAGCCGCACCAGCCTCATAGCGCCAGGCCGCGGAAGAAGCTGCGGGGGGCGCCATTTCGACAACGACACTGAACGAACGCCTCTTACGAGCGGCCTCGTTTCTAGAGACTTTTATTCGCGCGCAGGGTTTAAGATTTTAAACACTGTAAGGAGGAGCCAGGACCCCACCGCCCCCCGCGCCCGGGTCCCCAGCGCGCCAAATAGGGCGTTCGTCCCGAGCTGTGAAAAACGCGCCGGTATCCTCCTGCTGCCTCCGCCAGACGGACAAGAAACACGACGTAATGCTCAGTCGATTCCTAACGGAGCGTATTTTCCTACGGCCCCGGGCCAACGCCCGTATTTCATAGAAAAAAATAAAATGAGCTCATCCGTCGCGACTCGATAGAAAAGGATGAGAGAACACTGTAGTGTAGAGTACACAAGAAATGATTAAGCGCATATTTGGTGTCGTAGGAAATGTGATCGGTTTTCAAGAACACGATCATTAGACTATTCAGTCCGGTGAAAGTAATGCCTATCATTTTCATAATCGTGCCATCTTTTTGAGTGAAATTGGCAACCGACCTAATGAAAAAAATGTTAATGTGTACGAAAAATAGTGAGCAGTTCAGTGTGTACTCACGGAGCCCCCCGGCAGGCGCGGGGGGCGGCGTAATCCCGTTGTCGAGTAAATCCACAAAACACGCACAGCGCACCACTCGCGCCAACAAACACACACACACACACACGCACGCACACAGTGCAGCACTAGAAAACACAGGAGGGGCGCTGAGCCAAGACACACACCATTACCATGAGGGCACAGGGTGCGGCGCGGACAAGTAGTCGGTCAAAAGCAACTGACACACAGACACTCGCGACGGGGCGGGGCGGGGGGGCGGGGCGGGGCGGTCGCGAGCTGACAGACGCGGCGGGCGGGGCGGGCGGGCGGACGCGGTGCGGCGCGGAGGTGCTCTCCGCTGGACGGCTCGGGGCGGACTGACTGGAGAGGAGGGGACCAACCTGCCGCGCCGCACCGCGCCGGCAAGTGCAGGGGGGGGGGGGGGGCACTCTCTCCGCTCGCACGGCGGCGGTGTGGTGTCTCTCTCGGCAGACTCCCCTCCTCCGCCTCCTCCCCTCATCTCCACTCCTTTTCTTCCTACATATCCCTATCCCTTTTACTTAATTCAGTCCCTTTCGGAATAATTGATCTCTCGCTCTTTCTCTCGCGTTTCGGCTCTCAGTATTTTTTTTTTTTTTAATTTCCAGCCTCCCGCGCCCCGCCTGCCCTTCCCCCTCCCACTTTCTTCCTATGGCGTCGCGACGCATACCGCACATTCCTCGCGATGTCATAAGCGCGGCGTCGCGTCGCGTCGCGCGGCTCCCTATGGCGGCGCCTCTGGCGTCACCAGCCGGACCCGGCGGGACTACACAGGTGGCGCGCCGTGTGGCTCACGGCCAACATTTCGGACACAAGTTGTTGTTCTTTTCTCTCCCTCTCTTTCGTTAATTTTGTCGCCTAGTGATTTATGACTACAGTGAGGGATATCTTAAGTCCGAAGAAGAAAAAAAAGTTGTAATTATTTATTGTCCACGCCGGGGCGGGGCCCGGGCCCAGGTCTGGTCTGGTCGTCCTTGCCCTTGTCCCGCACGGTCACCTTTCCTTTCCCAAACCGAAACAAACGCTCTGGTTTCTACTTTGACCCAGGCTAGGTCAGGTCGCGTGTGTCACCCGGCTGGGGCGGGCGGCTTCAATGACGAATGCGGGAAGGCCCTGCCCCGCCCCACCACGCGCCGCCCCGCCCCGCCCCGCCCCGCCCCGCCGCGCCCTGCCACCGAGCAAGTGTCCAGTGTCCACCACTTGGTCCATTTGTTTTGTCGGAGACCCGCCCTGCCACCGCCCCACTCCACCCCAGCTACCCAAACTGAGGTGAGCCGGGGAAACCAGAAAACTACTATCCTTTTATAGACCGCTTATCGAAAGAGCGTGTTGGGCAGACAAGCAGGCCCTTGACAGCAGCGGCGCGGCGGCCGCGGTCAGCGCGGCGGCGGGGCAGACAATCGAATTATGGGGAGAGAGCACGGCGGAGTGTCGTGGCCGAGTGGGTCTCCAAAGTGGTAGGGGATACAGGTGCCGACAGTTGTCCAAGTATACACCGAGAAAATGCTTCCTTCAAATCAGCCGAATAATAGACGCTACGACTTATTGACTACGTTCAGGCAATTCACAAATTTTCTCTAGACCCAAAGGAAATTTCGTTAAACTGACTCGCCTGTGTCACCTACCCCGCCCCGCCCCGCACAAGAGCATGCGAGGGAGGAGAGGGGAGGACAGTCAGGAGCTCCGCCCCGCCCCGGAGATCCTGCTGAACCACTTTCGATGCTGGAGGGGGCGAGGACCAGCCGGGCGCGGAGGGGGGAGGGGGAGGAGGGGGTCTGGATGACGGTCCGCACCGCGCGCCACCCGCGGGCGCTGCCGGCCGGTGCCGCCTGATCCCTCCTCATCCGCACACTTTCTCATGCGTCATGTTATTGCGGTGTGGGCCCGGGCCCGGGCTGGCCAGGGACCGCCTCGGCCCGCCCCGCCCCGCCCCGCCCCGCCAAGCTGCCTGCAGAAAAATATGGCCACGCCCACGAAAGGGAAAGGGGAATCTTTGACTGTGTATTGGCCACCGTCATCTAGCGCAGGTTAGGGTTGGGCGAGATTTCGATGGCGAGCGCTGTTAGCTGCGAGCTCAGCTCCAGAGCGCCGTGCGAGGCCCGGGTAGGCAAGCCCGGCACACACGCGTGTCCTGCGGGATGGCCTACCCAGTCCCCTGTCGCGTTAACTTCTCCGGGAACGTGCATCCAACACCATGGGAGATCAAATCCCCACACTGGAAGACACCATTCAAGACAGTTTTCAGAGTGAAACTCTTGAGCAGTAACACGAATGCAACACGACCAATAACTACTTGTCGTAGTAAGCACTTTGCTCCTACGACCGGGTTAACCTCGAGGCTTGCAGCCGCCACCGTCCCAGTTCAGAGGCGGCGCAGAACTCCAGGCCTCGGCGATAATCGAAGCGTAGTAAAGCGGGCGGAAATGTTAACAAACATATTAGCAGTAAAGGACTGCAGCAGCGGTGACGCAAGGCGCGCGGCCCCGACCCGACTAGCGCAATCACAGAACTAACTCATAAAGCTGAGGGCAGGGCAGTGCAGGGCAGTGGAACCATCTAAGTGGTTTAATTATTATTTGTGCTTAGGGCCGGCGGTGGACAATGCTATGGCCCGGACCAGCACAGACCCTGTCGCGAGCCCCGCCCCGCCCCGCCCCGGTCCCATGGACATTAGTATTCAGTTTGCTCGCGCTTGTCTCGCAATGTCAGCCGTAACGCGCGCCTCTTAAGTGCCGTTTTAATTTTTAATTTTTTTTTCCGACGTCTTCTCGCGGCTAGTTGTAGCAATACCTGCGTATACTTGAGGAACACTATCTCAGCCCGTTAGACGGCCACAGTCTCGCTAAGTACATGACGAAATATTTTTAAGAAAAAACAAAATGCACAAAACAAACAGTAAAAGTTTATCGGTCCGCGTGATTGCAGCGTACGGCTCTGCGGCAGAGTAGTAGCGCATGTCCCCGCCGCGCCCCACCGCGCAGAAGGGATTACTCTTAACACCTCCTTGTCGCGTCAGAAGGTGTTGGTTTATTGACAGGCCTGACGGGCCGGCCGGCCGGCCGCACGGCACGCATTGCGTCAGCGCGCGCGCACGCGCACTGAGCACGTGACCAGCAGGGATGAGCGGCCTGCACGGCACGGCGCGGCACGATCGGAGTTATTGCCACCACACCACCATACCGCTTATACTTTGTTGGTCCGCCGCGCCGCGCCGCCCCACTGGCTCCGTAACCACCTCGACTTCCTTCTAGAGGAGAAGAGTAAAAGACCGGGAGGGGAGGGGGATATTGGCACGCCTCGTGCGCCTGCCATAAGCGGCACGGCGCCGCAGTGTTGACACCCGCGCGCTGCAAATAGTCAATCACTTTGCGCGCTGCAAATAAGAGGGAGCGTGGGGAGAAAGTAGTACTTAGTATTAGTATAGAGTGAGCTCCAGGTACTCGCAGTACTGTTGACTCTGCGTGGAGTTTATCAGCTTTCTTAGTTTTCCCCCTGCCATGTTGCTCTAGCTGTTTTCAAATAACTTTCGTCGTGGATTTGTGATGTACGCAGTGTTTTTTGACCCTACAGTTTGTTATCGGAAGAGAAGAGCCCGAACTAGCTCAGCCGCGTGCCTAGCCGGCTGAGCCCACTGAGCCCCTGCCTCAGCCAGCTCAGCCGACCTGTGGGAGACGTACACGACTGGTCCGCTAGTAGTGTACCCAGCCCAGACAGGAAATAAGAGCGCCGCTTGTTGCCGCGGGGGACGCGAGTCGCTACAAGCTACTTCCGTCGACGCGGTGCGCGACGGCCCGGGCCGGGCCGGGCCGGCAGTCAGCCTCACGTCACACTCATTGGCGAGCGCCGTATGAACTTTCCCCTCCAGTAACTCGCGCTTTACTGCGCCCGACAGTACATTATTCCCCCCCGCCCCGCGCTGCAACCAGCGCCGGCCGTGCTTTTTAAAAGTTCCTCGTTCGCAAAAGTAAATATAAAAAGAAGATTGCCGCGGGGCGGCTGCGGTCGCCTCGCCTGCCGGCTGAGGTAGTGCGGTGCCTGCGGCGCGGTTGGTTGGGACATGGTAGTCGGAGCCGAGCGCCGCGCCGCGCCGCGCCTGCTGGCAGCCTGCGACTGGGGCGCTGCCGCTGCATAAGCTTCACTATCGCTTTACTGCACCGCTAGATTCGCGACACTAAAACTGCGCCCGGCCGAGGGATGGGCTGGGCTGGGCTGAGCTCTAACCCCAGCAGGGCGGGGCGGGGCGGGGCGGGGCCTGGTCTTGCACAACGCTCGTTACTCCACGCTCATTCAGAGCCGCTCTGCTCTACGCTCGCACGTCCCGCACGCACGCACGCACGCACGGCCTGCGCGCCATTGACACACACCGCGACGACTGGGACTCCTCCCGTATTATTAAAACGCGTTCGCGCGCAGAACTCGTTGGCCGGAGTGGCTCGCAAGCGCTACAGATCACAACCGCTACAGGTCACAAGCGCTACAGCTCGCTAACGCTACGGGGTCACAAGCGCTACGAGTCACAAGCGCTACGAGTCACAAGCGCTACAGCTCGGTAGCGCTACGGGTCACAAGCGCTACAGCGAGAATCCGCGCGTTAGGCGGAGCCGAGCCGAGCTATACCTTGAAAAATTACGCACGTGGCGTGAAAACATGGAAAATTTTTGCGACAGTAAACCTCCCGAAGGAGGTTGCGGTTCCCGCCAGGCACAGGGCTTTTACCCCCCGTGGCAGCCAACTACTTCGGTGTTCTTATGGGAACCGGTGCTTTTTGGACTGCGATCCTGTCGCGCAATTCGACAGATTTGATCCCCGTACTGCCAGATTTAGTCGTACGGTGGTTAACCGAACTGCCCTGTCCCCAGAGCATGGAATAGCTATTTTGGAGCCAGATTCTGGGACTTATGACCCCACGACCGACCACCAGTCGTGGGCATGGGACGGAACTTCCTGGCAACCCGCTGTCGCTACCAGTGAAGAACCTACCTGGGTTTGAACCAGGCCCCATGTGCCGAGTCTCACAGACACCCCACGGTTTTCGCGGCACCACTAGACCACTAGACCGTCGGCTATTCCACGAGGAGGTCGGTTGAAATGGGGGGCTTGAATTCCACTCTCCAAATTGTTGTCCTCAGAAAAATTAAATTTCTTGGTAAGATTCGAACCTCCGTCCTGCGACTCTCCGCGCGGACACTATGCCGGCACGGCTACGACGCCACGGTACCAGATGCCGGACCACTAGGAGTCATGCTGCGCGAGAAGCCACAGTCACCGAAGAAACGAACCCGGTGTCATGAGTGCGCCTGCTCTCCGGCCAGTGCTGGGCCGGCCGCGTAGCGTCATTGGTATCGACGCTGCTTATTGCACTAGGTGGGCAGAGGTTCAAACACCGCGTATTGTTTTTTGCTTGTTAATTTTTTTTTTCCTTTTTTTTTTTTTTCGGACCAAGTGCTCTTTCCAGCTATACCGTCCTTGTGACTTAGGCAACTGCAAAAAAGGCACTGGAAAGAGCACTTGGTCCAAACAAAAAAAAATTAACAAGAAACAAAAATACGTGGTTTTTGAACCACTGCCCACCTAGTGCAATAAGCAGCGTCGATACCAATGGCGCTACGCGGCCGGCCCAGCACTGGCCGGAGAGCAGGCGCACTCATGACACCGGGTTCGTTTCTTCGGTGACTGTGGCTTCTCGCGCAGCATGACTCCTAGTGGTCCGGCATCTGGTACCGTGGCGTCGTAGCCGTGCCGGCATAGTGTCCGCGCGGAGAGTCGCAGGACGGAGGTTCGAATCTTACCAAGAAATTTAATTTTTCTGAGGACAACAATTTGGAGAGTGGAATTCAAGCCCCCATTTCAACCGAGCTCCTCGTGGAATAGCCGACGGTCTAGTGGTCTAGTGGTGCCGCGAAACCGTGGGGTGTCTGTGAGACTCGGCACATGGGGCCTGGTTCAAACCCAGGTAGGTTCTTCACTGGTAGCGACAGCGGGTTGCCAGGAAGTTCCGTCCCATGCCCACGACTGGTGGTCGGTCGTGGGTCATAAGTCCTAGAATCTGGCTCCAAAAATAGCTATTCCATGCTCTGGGGACAGGGCAGTTCGGTTAACCACCGTACGACTAAATCTGGCAGTACGGGGATCAAATCTGTCGAATTGCGCGACAGGATCGCAGTCCAAAAAGCACCGGTTCCCATAAGAACACCGAAGTAGTTGGCTGCCACGGGGGGTTAAAGCCCTGTGCCTGGCGGGAACCGCAACCTCCTTCGGGAGGTTTACTGTCGCAAAAATTTTCCATGTTTCCACGCCACGTGCGTAATTTTTCAGGGTATAGCTCGGCTCGGCTCCGCCTAACGCGCGGATTCTCGCTGTAGCGCTTGTGACCCGTAGCGCTAGCGAGCCCTAGCGCTACCGAGCTGTAGCGCTTGCGACCCGTAGCGTTAGCGAGCTGTAGCGCTTGTGACCTGTAGCGGTTGTGATCTGTAGCGCTTGTGACCTACGTCCCTCGTTGGCAGGCTCGTCAGCGCCGGGCGGAGGACGAGCGGCGAATCACACTTATTTTTTTTTATGTACAGCATTTATGACGAAAGGTCTCATTGTGCTTTTGCGCGAAGTACGCGGCGTACATGACACTGTCGAAAAACGCAAGGTGTACCGCACTAAACTCGCCGATAGTCGCAAATGCGGGCATCTGTTTTCGATTCAAGTCGGCACGAAAGATACGCACAGCGTGCTTGAGCGTGTGGCGTGGCGAGACAAGTCAAGGGTGCTCGATGACCTTTACAAGCTCATCCCAGTGGTCAAGAGAAGGAGGCGGATAATGCCGTGCCTGGGCTGGGTGGGGCGGGGCGGGGCGGGGTGGGGCGGGGCTGGGTGGGGCAGAGCCGCGGGGCGGGACGGGACGGGCGGACCTGTTTGTGAGCGCATGCGTGTCAGGGCTAATGAGCCCTATTATTGGCGGCGAGTAGCACGACCACGACGGCGCAACCACAAGACAGGGATTGCAGGACTGAGCCACGACGGCATCCTGGAGGCACCGCGAGGGCGCCCTGGAGGCACCTGGAGGTCGCCCCGGAGGCAACTGGAGGGCGCTCTGGAGACACCCGGAGGGCGCCCTGGGCGGACAAAGACCCGAGAGGATAGCCGCGCGAAAAAGAGGCCTATCCTATCTGAGCAGCGCCTCTTGAAAAGGCGAGTCTATCTGATACACCTGCTTATTGTGGCGGCACGGCACCGCACCGGCCTTGCACCGAGATGAGATGAGTCGCCGGTACACGCATTCAGCAGCCGGTAGTCAGTTCCCACGCCACGCCGCCCCGCGCCGCTCCCGGCCCGCAGGTCGCCTGGCACGGCTCGGGCCCCGTCGGCCCGTGACCCAAGGACGGTCGGGGTTGTAGGGCGGTGCCCGGCGGGGCCCGGGCGGACCACTCGACGACCCCCAGCCGGGGCCCCGGGGCGAGGGCGGCGGGCGGCGGCTGGGGCGCAACAGGTTGACGACGGCCCCGGACTGGGTGGGGCCCGGCCCGGCCCGGCCCGGCCCGGCCGCAGGGCCCGCCCCCCACAGAGTACTAGCCATAGGCGTTTAACTTTTTATTTCCACGCTTTGGAGTAAAACCATTCTGCTTGCCGGTCAGATCAGTCGCGTGTTTGCGTGCGAACTGAACGACAAAGTCACGCGCACGACGCCCCGCGCGAGGAGGCCCGGCCCGGCACGGGAAGGGCCCCATGACGAAACTCGAATGAGGACCGTCGCACGAGCACACGCACACGCACACATCACCCTGAGCCCCGGCTCTGCGCTCGAGGCGAGGCGCGGCAGGTCAGCTCGGCTCACGGGTCGGCCGGGTCGCAGCCCAATGAAATGTGACCGGAACGCATTGACGACGCCGTAGTCGTCCGCCGTGGCACGGCCGTCGCGGCGCCGAGCCGAGGAATGGGAGTGTATAGTAGTGCCCCACCACGCGTCCGGGGCGGGGCGGGGCGGGGCGGGGCCTTATGCAATATGCAGTGTCACAGCGGTGCCACAGCAGGCGCGGAGGGTCACCGGGTCACAGCCTTGTGTGTGACCGCACGGCGCGACGTGACGGGACGTGACGGGACGTGACGAGGCGCAGCGCGGCGCCTTGTAATCGCGGCGCGAAAATGTGGAGCGCATAGTGACAGCGGGCGTGGCGCGCCATGCAGAGCCGCGCGGTTCTGCTCACACCTGGCAGTGCGAGGAGGGGCTGCTCGTCAATGTTACAAGTTTCGTGCTCCACGCAGCTCATACTTAAGAACATGTCGTATGGCTCTCAGCGCGCGGCGTACAACTTTTGCTGTATGCCCGCGTGAGCGGAGGGAAGTGTATAGCCAACGTGTGCTCGGAGGGGACTAAGAGTGATTTACCCTTCGCGGCCCCTTGGAGCACTACATCTCTCCCCCTCTTAAGCCCTCCAGGCCCTCGGCGAGACGCTCGAGCCTGCTGCGCCGCGGTGTGCCTCCACTACACCTATACCTCCTGTATAGGGTCGGATTTAAACGACACCCACTTCCCTCCCCGCCCCCCGCCCCGCGCCCCTCAAACTTTTTACATCATCCGCCTCGCTCTCTGCCCGGTCCCGCTCGCGGTCATTTTCCTAAATCAAACTAAGAGTCAGGTGGCTCTAAGTCACGCACGCACACCGTCGTATTAGGAGAAAGCCCGGGCTGGCCGGGCCGGGCCGGGCCGGGCCGGCGACGAGAGCGCTGCTGCTATGGAAATCAGGGCCGCGGTGGGGCGGGGCGGGGCGGGGCGGGGCGGGGCGGGGAGGGAGCGGCGCAGAGAAGAGGAGCTGTAAATCGTCGCCGTTATTCTCTCTACAGCCCCGTAAAACGAACCTAGGGGAACGGCTAGAAAATGAAGTTATCTCGTATAGGTACCGGGGCGTAGACTGTCAAACGATCTCGTATGCTCTTTGCAGGGATTACAATATACATACTGGTAAAACACGGCGTTTTCGACGGAAACTAGTAAACACAAAAGTTACGGAATGGCTGAAAAAAATAAAACCTCTCGGCAGTGCCGCCAGAAAGGGAACGTCGGGGACGATAGTGGACGGGACAATACGCGGACTCCCCCCCCCCCCTCCCCGTCCACACACACACATACGCACGCACACGCACATACCGCGCTGTTATTCAACAATCAAAGCCGCGCCGCGCCGAGACGAGCACACCCCATGGTAATGAGGCCCACTCGTAGCGTCATTAGAGACTGCCGCGCTGCAGCCTGGGCCCCGCCCCGCCCCGCCCCGCCCCGCACGGTCCAGGGTCCCCAGGGCGCGCCGCGCGCGCATTGCGCATTGTGTCTCCCTGATTGGGATCTTCTTCAGCTTCTTCTATACATACACCTGCCGCCTGATTGGTTCGGACTAGGCGCTGTGGCGTAACACCACTGACGCCCGCGTCCGTGACCCCACGTGGCGGGGCGTGGCGGGGCGGGGCGGGGCGTGGCGGGGCGTGGCGGGCTCGCCTGTGGCACTGGCGCATCCCATGGGCAGGCAGCAGCTGGTCCGGTCGGGGGTGGATCATTTCCTCACCGCGGTTGGGACTTAGAGAAATAAGACTATACGGCGCACGCATTTTTCTAAGTTTCGACTCCAAAAAATTTTCACACAAGGTATAATTTTTAGGCGTTTTGAAGTGTGGAAAACACACATCGAAACTGACGAAAAGTTTTTTTTTTTTTTTTTTCAGAACGGCACCCGACGCGGCCCAGCTTCACACTAATTTCCGGATTCTAAAAAAGTAGTTTTCTTTCCCCGCGGTGGGTGTGGCCAGGCCCGGCCGCCGAGCCGAGTGCGGCTGCCATGCATGATCCGGTACCTCACTACCTCACCCGGCACCTGCGCCCCGCCCCGCCCCGCCCCGCCCCCTGCCCCCGGGAACTCATAACACACATCCAGCCCGCACGGCCCCTACACGCTTCCCTCCCTGGGGGTTCGTCTCGTCCGCACCGCAGCGGTTCAGACTTTTACCAGGAAATTGAATTGTAGTGTGAGCCGATCTCCAGCGGCTAGGCTAGCTAGCTGATCTCCAGCGGCTGCAGCAGCAGCACCGGGGCAATCACAGGGCAGGAGGGAGGGCGCGTACCTCCACGGCCACGCAACGCCACCTGCTGGCCTGGCTGGCCTGGCGTTGCGGACTCGACGCGCACGTGGCCGGCCGACAGGACACGGCCTGGCCGCCGCCACGGTGTGTCCTGCGGGTCCTGCGGGTCCTGCGGGTCCTGCGGGACAGAAAGGTCGCCCGCGACCAATCCGCAAAGGTGCGGTCCGAGCGGCGCGGCGCGGCGCGCTGACCACATCGCGAGAAGCACTCGCCCCGCCCCGCCCTGCCCTGCCCACGGCCCACTAGAACACTACTCGGTGCACAACATTTTCATACGTTTCGAATGCACGATATACCTTTTAAAAAATAAAAATGTCAATGGCAGTGAATAGGAGTGGCGTCGGCTTCGCGATGTATACGAAAGTTAGAGCGCGGAGCATAGCGGAGACGTCATGTCACGCTGCGGGCCCGCCCCGGCGCGCAGGCTATGGCATTTCCCTTTTCTCCCTCTCTCTCTCTCTCTCGTGTCGAATCGGCCCGCGTGCAGTAGCACAGAGCGGCGCGCCGTGTATTCGGGAGCCTGCCCCGCCCCGCGGTGCGGTCCCGACACGCACACGGCCGCGTGGCCCGCGGGGACGCCCGGCGGGGGGGGAATAGACACCGCATGATGTAACGCGTGCTACCGACTAGTGCATCCCGCGGCCCTGCAGCGCCCTGCAGTGACAGCGCAGTCCTGCGTACCCGGAGGAGAGGCCTCAGGAGAGGTCGGTGAAAACGCTATCCCCACAAAAGCGTCTAGGGGGAAAAAAAAGGGATGGACACAAAGTTTGATCGGAGACAAGTACAACTATTGATGCGTCTCCTCGGGCACGCAGGGCTTCATAGCGTGTCTACGGGGGCTGTTTCCAGCTGGGCATACAAACGGAACGCACGACGCTGCACTGCCTGTCGCTCTGCGAATAGGCACGATAAATAACTGCGTCCCTGCCCTGCTGCGGTATTGGCAGTGGTGCGCGGCACGCGAAGGACGACAACAGACAGGTCCTGCACGGGCACAGAGCGCGGCTTATATGCAGTCCATACGGGGTTGAATGTGGCGGACACTGTACGGCAGGAAAGACATCCCCGCAAAAACACATACTGTACTTCCCCATTCGCTCTGCTGCAGGCCAACGAGTGCGTGGAGCAGGACGGCGACCGGGTGCGCATGGGGTGGTCACCCTGCCCTACAACATGCGCGCGATCCCGTCCCGCTCCGCCCACAGGCGCCGGCGCCAGGGCCGGCCAAAGACAGGAGCAGGAGAAGCCGAGGGCGACCGCCTTTCCGTCGGCACAGGTGTAGAGGGGTTGCCTCGTAGGCAGGCGCACACGACTCGAGTTTTTTACTCCACTACTTGACCACTTTTAGTCAGCATGCAAGCTTCATCCTCAGCACTACCGTCGGGAAAGCTCTCCTACACACGGGGCGGGGCGGGGCGCGGCGGGGCGGGGCGGGGCAGGGCGGGGCGGGGCGGGGCGGGGCAGGGCGGGGCGGGGTCGCGCGGTGCACTTACTGCACCTGATCCCGCGGCCCGGCATACGGAGGTCAGCCGGGCGGCGCGAACGGAACCATTAATCATGCCGTCAGCGCCGCCGAGCACCCCAGGCCAGGCACTTCAGGGCTGCCCCCCCCCCCCCTCTCCCTCTCTCTCTCTATCTCTGGGAGGAAACCCGCAGCAGCAGCTCACGCGCATTCCTCCCTGTGTAACCTCGCTATGCACACAGCATGGCCTCCACGCCCATCAAACGGAGCCGGGCCTGGCCGGGCCCTGCCTGCGACAGCAACAGGCTCACCTCTCCTCCTGTCCTGCCCTGTTTTGCGTGAGGGCCTACAGGGGCGCGGCGCGGCGCGGCGCGAGATCGGGATCGTTGACCCGCGTCGCGCTCCCTGTGATGCAGGCTCCTCCACCGGGTCAGGCCCTCTGGAGAGTGGGTGAGCACTGGCAGGGGCGGGGCGGGGCGGGGCGGGGCGCAGGCGGGCCGGTTTCAGTGTGAGGCTCTCCCCGCCACGCCCCGCTCCACACCGCCCTCCCCGCCCGCCACCTCAGCCGCTTCGCATTTTTATTACTGAGACGAAAAGGAAAGTGATTGGGTATGCGAGATCGGTCCTGCCCGGGCCGGGCCGCCTGAGCGGTAGGCAGGCCCGCCGCACAGCTATGTGTGGCGGCCCGCGTCGTGCCTACCTGCACGGCGCGCTCTCGCCACACACACACAAGTGTGAGTGTGAGCCTGCTGTAACTCAGCCATTGCAGAGCTTTTCCGCGCCTTACGATCGATTAATCCCGGGGGAGGGGGGGTATTAATCGGCCAAAAAATTAGTACCCCCCTGTATAGCAAGGGAGGCACAAGACCCCTAGGCGATTAATCCCGGGGGAGGGGGGGGGGATTAAATGGCCAAAAAATTAGTACCCCCCTGTATAGCGAGGGAGGCACAAGACCCCTAACTAACACAGAGCGCTCGGTAGCACTAACAGGGTGGCCGCCCGTCATGCTATCAGCGACGACTTTCTACGCGGGTCTTCCCCCCAGGGCCGCTGCCCACCCGCGCGAGGACGGCGTGGGGCGAGGCGAGGCGAGGCAGACCCCCGAGCCCAGCCCTGGCTGGCAGCCTGCTGACCCGCGGCCGCGGCGCAGGGCGGGGCGGGGCGGGCTGGGGAGCGGGCTGAGGACGGCGGTCGCGGCGCGGAGGTCGCGGGCGCGGGGCGCCCAGCGCGCCGCGCCACTCCGAACTGGAGCGTCAATTTATTTTGAGCCTGCGGTCACCCATGGGCCACGCTCGCTAGAGGCCGCGGGACCGCAGCGCAGCGCAGGGGTCTTTGGCGCCATCCGGAGCGGAGCAGGGCGGCGCGGGCCGGGCCGGACCGCAGCGGGGCCAGCGGGGCAGGGCCGCGCCAGGCCACGGCCCCGTAGAAAGCAAGCGCCGCCCCGCACCACCCCGCACCGCCCCCCGCCCCGCCCCGCCGCGGCGGTGGCTTTCGGCCCTTCCTCTAGTCCTCGACCAGTCCATCCCGCGCCATATATTTCCCAACACACGCTCAGCTCACACTCCGAATCGGGCTACTGGTCAATCCCCCGCCCGGCCCGGCCCGCAGCACCGCTTGGTCTGAGCTGAAACTGATCCCAATGACCACACACCGCCGCCACCGCGCGGGCGAGCCGCTCCGCCCTGACCGCTTGGCCCTCCTGGGGGGTGAGGACATGGCGGTAGGTCGGCGCGAGCGTGCGGGTCAGCTAGCTTTACCCCGCGGACCTGCACAGACTGAGCTGCCGGTGCGCGCATGACGCCAGATTTTGGGCGCCATGGCAGTGATCGCGGCCGCGGCGCGGCGGGGCCCATGAGACGCGTATAAGTGAGCAGCCCCGCGCCGCTCCCGCTGCTGCTGAGGAATGCAGCTCTGGCGAGGCGAGGCGAGAGTCGCGGCCAGGACGGGACGGGGCGGGAGGGACTAGCCATTCTCCTGTCTACGGCGCGGCGCCTACGGCCGGGCCGGGCCGGGCCGGGCCGGGCCGGGCCGGGTTAGGCCCCTGCCCACGGGGCGGGAGAGGTGGCTGCTGCGAGCGAGAGAGCGCGCATAACTCCGCGTGACCCTCGCACGCACCGTGCCCACTCCTCTCCCTATACATCTGCACAGAACCCTCACCGGCAGAGCTACCTGCCGGCCGACGGATTTAGAGGACCGCGCTCGCGAACGTCCGTCCTTGTCGCACCAACGTTGGGCATGGCAGACCTCCGCGAGTGCGACGAGGACAGAGGCGCGCGGGAGGGATCAGTCGCCTGCTGACTGACTCAGAGGATCGCTCCCGTATACCTATGTTCGCGGCAGCGTATGGAAAGGCACAGGCCGGGCGCGGTGAGGCCGCCGTCATCGCCATAGCGAGGTTTCTGCAACGTGCTGCTGCATGCGCTGCGGCTGCCCCGTCACCGTCCTCCGCCTGCACGCCGCGCCACGCCACACCGTCACCGCACCGGCACCCTTTCAATCATTGATAATTGGCGGCGGCGCGGCGGGCGGGGCGGGGCGGGGCGGGGGGACCGCCTGACTGGACCTGGACCCGCCAAGGCGGGAGTCATGCGCAGTGCGCACCGCGCCCATGCAGCCGAAATCGTAGCCGTATTGCGACATTCACAAACAGAGCGAGCTGCGGCTGCCCGCGGGAGCATGACACGGCCCCTCCCATAGCGGCCCAAAAGTGCCAAAAGGCTCGGCTCCCTTATGTCCTGTCGCTCACTCACCGCCCCGGCCCGCCCTGCCCGGCCCTAATATTGGCTAACAACCAGCACCCCGTCCAAACTCTAAGCTAAGCTGGGCCCGCCCAGACCACGACCCGCCACCTTGCGCTGCTCAGGGACTGCTGCATGGGCCGAGCCGCAGAGAATGAAAGGGAGGAAAAAGAAAGACGCGTATGTGAGTGCATATGCGCGTGTGTGTGTGACTGCGCGCGCGGTGGCTCAATCCCCGTCATAATGAAAGGTTGGCCGCCTCGCCCTGGCTGGCCTAGAGGCCCTGGAGGAGCGCTGAAGGCCGCGAAGAGGAGGCGGTGAGGTGAGCGCGCGGCGAGGCGGAGGATTATCATCGGAAATCCATCACACTTTAGCAGCAGACACATATCGACAGTGGAGTCAATGCGTTACGAACGTACTTGGTCGCGGGGTTTAAAATATTTTTCCGCGCCTGCGCAAGTACGTACGTAGCTGCGCGTTATCAGTTTTGAAAGCTGCAGCGTCACAAAAGCGCATAGGATTATTTATTTTGATCATCAGCAATTTAAAAAAAAAAAAAAAAAAAAAACACGGCATGCATGGATAGCTTCTCTTGCATTTCGTACAACCCTGTTCAGCAAGTGGATATTCACATCGGAAAAAAAAAAGTACAGTGTACTACGCGGTATTGCGGCAGTATGGCACACACCATGATTCGACCACTATAGAGCCTATTTTGCAGTTTTTTCGTTATTGCATTGCGGGTATTGCGAAGGTGAATGTGTATTCGGCCCGCAACGACAGTGATGAGGTGCACAGTGCACGCCTCGCCGCAGAAACCAGACGCGTGAAACGACCACCTATCACTGACTATCCTATCCGACCGACACGTCGCGGTGCCGCGTGTTGTGTTGTTCCACGCCCAGGCCGACATGACACCATTCTCTCTCTCGCGTACTGCATGGCGTTTTTCGGGCGGCCGTCGCGCCGTGGTGGTGCTCACCCTGTCGGCGAGCGCGTTTGCGTTTGCGATTTACGCGCGAGCTCACGGGGCTCACGGCCTCCTCGGCGTGGCGACGAGTGCTTTACGGGGGGACGGTGACAGTGCAGGCAGGGCAGGGCAGCGGAGGCGCCGCGACGCGACACTGCACACGGCGGGCAGCAGGGCGGGCAGCAGGGCGGGCAGCAGGGCGGGCAGCAGGGCGGGCAGCAGGGCCGGCAGCAGGGCGGGCCGCGCCGCGCCGTGACGCAACGCCGCCGGGAGGACAGGACAGCACCCCAAACACAGCAGCCAAGTCCTCGCCTCGCAGGACAAGGCGCTGGGCTGGGCCGCGCCATAGAGAACCTTCTTCTCCGCGGCCGCGAGAGGAAGACGCGCGCGGCCAGGAAAGTAATGGAATCGCGGTGACGACGCGATAGCGGCGCGGGTGGGAGGGAGAGAGAGAGAAAAGACGGGTGCCGCGGAGGGGGTGCGAGGCGGGGGCGGGGCGGGGTGCAGAGCTGCGCGGTCTGCACTAATCCGGAGTTACCGACGCGACGACGCGACGCCCCGAGGCTTGCGGTCAACGGCGACGAAACACGCCAAACTTGATTACGTGCGAGCTGAAGACACGACGCTTTCCACTCCCCTGCGGGGCAAAAAAAGCATTAAATGCCACCGCTTATTATAACTGATTCGTCCATGGAGGCGGTGGGGGGAGGGGGAGGTGTTTCGTAACAGTGGCCCGGAAAAACGCTCGGTCGTTAAGATCCAGCGGGTTGCGCGCGCTTGTGTGCGTGTGTGTGTGCGTCGGGTCGGGTCCGGTCCCTGGTCCGGCCGCCCGGGACAGGACATGCCCTCCAGACTGGAGCTGGTTCCGACCCCAGCGGATCCCCGCGAGACGTCGCGTCGGCCGCGCTGCCGATGCAGCAGCAGGCATCCGAGCCCCCGCCCCGCCCCGCCCACCTCCCTCTTCCTCTGCGCCTTCCCCGCCTCGGACGCCAGGTTCCTCTATCGCTTTCCCTTTCAAAAGACAAACAGCGACATCTGGGTGTCAGCGTCGCGTCCAGCCGGGCGGGGCGAGGCGAGGCGAGGCGAGGCGAGGCGAGGCGGGGCGGGGCGGGGCGGGGCGGGTTAGGCAAACAGCACAAGCTCACGGGAAGACGGGCAGACCACCGCGGTGGTGCAGCAGGCCGTCACGCGCGTGTTGCGGGTGTGCCTACCCACCAGAGGCCACGGGGTAGTGTGGCCAGGCCACCCTGTGTTTCATACCCCCCTCCGGCACTGCAGCCCGCAGCGCCGCACAAAGTTACGTACGATTGTGCGACCCTAAAACCGGTATCTCCGCTCCACATCCAGCTTGGCCGGCTGGACGCCGCGTCGCCACGGCGCCGGCGCGGGGCGTTACGGAGGCAGACGCCCAGACAGACGGGCCCGGGGCCGGGCCAATAAGCAACCATCAATGCCGAACCCCCTCTCCCCCGACCCCCAGTACTCACTGCAGTTCCGTGACACGCCGACCGCGAACAGGAATAACTGACGTGACGTGAGCATAACCTCTGCGCCCTCTGCGCTGCGCACCGGGCGGGCCGGGCGGGCGGGGCACACCCTGGCCGCCCAGGCATTTCCGCGGGGAAGGGGTGGAGGCATAATTTTTACGGGGCGGAGGGGTTTTTACGGAGCGAATAATTTTCACGAAAGGCAAAATTTTCACGAGGGAGCATAGGCATCCACTCACCATAACCCCAACAACCCCCCTCCACTTCGAGCAATGCACTGCAGGGCACACACAGTCGGCGCGTCCACCCAACCCAACGTCCGCGTTACAAGTGGTACTCCATACCAGTAATGCCTCACTCACCGCCAGCTGCTGATGTAAGGTGACACACCGTGACGTGACGAGTGACGCCGACGCGTGCTGCTCCGCCGTCGCCATCGCCGACGTGACGAGCCTTTCAATCAGGATGTAACTAGCTCACGGCGAAGCCAGTTTGGTTTCGTCTTTAAAAGGAACTGACAAAAGACAATTCATTACACTATTGCCAACACTAGTAACACAACAACATTTTTAAATGAACGTTTTCAAATATTATGGAATGATTTTAACATCCCAATATAATTTTTATAAAATTGAAAGCCGATATCAAGTAAACAACTTCAAATTAAATTTCATAAATTATATGACCCTTGTAAAAAAATGTACTTTGTTTAGTTTTGTTGGCAGCCCAAGAAACTGCTCATCTGGCCCGGATCCCCACCGCTAGATTCAAGGGTCTCGTCAAGTATAGTTCAGGTTCAGACTAGTATTGTTCAGTTCAGTTCAAGACAAGACCAAATGACACGGCGTGCTTGCTTCGTGTTGGTCTCCGCCTTCACCCCGGCGAAGACGATAGTTCAGAGTGACGCTGCTGGCTGGCACGGCGCCGACAATGTAGGCAACCCATTCGACCTCTAGCTCTTCACGGGACAGCTGCCACCCCACCCCTCCCATCCCCTTCCCCCGCTCCTCCGCGGAAATGCAGTCCATGTACAACAGGAGCAAGGTGATCAGAAATATCTCAAACACATGTAGTAGGGAAAATAGTAAAAAATATTTATTGGTTCCAAATTAGAATACCCGTTAGTACTAATCACACATAGGTAAAACATTTAAAAGTATTAGAATTAAAAAATCTCAAAATTGTATCACACATTGGTAACTTGGTGAGGCAATATCAATTACATACATATTACTTCCTGCAATATTAAGAATATTTATTTGGTTACTTCAAAACATTAAAAAAAAATTGAATTTTCTAAACAAAGACTCTGGGGTACAAAACTTGCTTAAAAATATCATTGCTTGTTTAATCTTAATTTTATCACGTACTGGTAACTAATATCCATCCAAACGACTCACTGCCAACCATCCCAAATATACAGGTTCATCAGGGCTGCTAACTTCTGCTCCCATCTCAAGAACAACACCAAACACTTCGACTGAAAAATGCCTGTAAACAGAAATTAATGAACCTAACATAGAACTTTTATCTGAAAAAGAGAAAGAAGAACGCTGATTCATACCTGACTTCCCATCCATTAGATCCCTCTACATTTAGTTGTTTTTGGGTACATTGTTCAACAGCAGAACTTCGAACTTGAGCCAGTTCTTCATGAAGTAGTGGACGGTGTAAATGTACGGCACATTCATTTGCGTACGCTTCTTCTCCCCCTTGCTCAGCTCCTACCAAAACATGTTTTCTGTAATTTCAAAATAAATAAATAATTTCCCAAATTGATAACATTATAAAACTTGTATCATGAATTATTACATATAGTGTACCTGTAGCACCCATCTCTGTCCTGCACTAGCATTAAAATATTGAGTGCAGGAAGAGTGACAACAGCTGATGAGATAATTTTGGTTGCAACAGACACAACCAGAATACCAGCACTTCTAAATCCGCACACTAGCATCCTACATGAACAAAACATGAATATGTATCATCTATGACATTACATTGAGATAAAATTCAGATGCCAAAAGCAAAGAATTTACCTTTTCATGCTGTAGCATTGTCTTCCACCAATTTTCAGGCAGCCTCCACCATAGAAAGCATCTTGGTTTTCATGAACCACTTGTCCTTGCCCCATTTGTGTCAAAATGGAGAAACTATCTTCATCTTTGATGCAGGGAGGGCCACTACCAGCAGCAACAAGATCACTAGGCACTGGGGCTTCGGCTGATGTAGACCCAGGGTTTCTGACATGGGCTCCATAAATACGTTGTTGTTCCAGAACAGACGGAGAACATGGCTGATATTGCTGCTTACGAAGATTGTACCAAGGGCCTGAAGAATACACCTTCATTGTGGTTTTAAAAAAATTGTCTTTAGAATTCAGACTTTCTCATAAATTAATAATTTTGCTGTTTTGTAAAAATGCAAAACACATACCTCTCCATTTTTATGAATATTTATTCCATAACCTTGGCAAAAAGATGTTGAAAATGGAAGTTTTATAGGGCCATGCAAGTACAAGTAGGGCCATAACTTTTGCCAAAACAGATATTCAAGAAATGTAAAGTTTCTTTTGTCCAAGCGTTCATGAGTCCAGCTTGCAGCAAATAGGGCTACAGATAGGCCCACTGATCTTATCATAGATACCGCCTGAAAAAGCAAGTTTGAAAATTCTTACTACCTATGCCCTTTCCAGAATGCTTCTAAAAAGTTATGAGTTTTACCTTGTCAGAATCAAAGCCACCACCACCAAAACAGTTCCTGCCAAACACATCAACTCCAACATAAACATCCAGACACCTTGCTCCTGCAGCTTTCAGTGAACGCTCAAGATGCCTTTTAGTCCATGTATAGTTTAGAAATATTCCATCACATAAATCGAAAAAACATCTTAACAAACAACATTAAAAAAAAATTAAATCAGTGCATAGTAACTTAAAAACTTTTTCTTGGTAATTAGGACAAAATATTTAAACATCAGATACTTACTTGTTTTTCTGGTTGAGTTCATTCTGCCAATCCAGTTTACCTTTGCAGGTTACACTATCATACCAAAGAACTTGGGCCTGTTTTAATCCAATACGAAGGAGACTAGCTCTTAATTCTGATACAAATCTTATCAATTTAGGAACATTCTCCTTAGATATCTCATTTTCAACATTGAGGAGGTAACCATCAAAGCGATAGTACCTGCAAATAGCAGCTAAAGTGTCTGCAAACCGAATGATTGTCGGGAGATCGACAAATATGTCCTCCCATACCTTTGCTCCTTCTCGACCCTCTGTTATCAAAGTTCCTGCAACAAAAGGTATTTTTATGGTGTGCCACAACAGGTGTCACAACTCTCAGTAATTCCCATCTTACCTAGCACTGGCACACCATGAAGATGCCCTGAGTTGATCCATGAAAGAGGTGGAACAGTCAAAAGATGGTGACTAAAGTAAATAAATGTATCAATCCCCGCCCAATGGAAAAAGCGGTACTCTCCATGCACTCCAGACCCATTGACAAACCTACGTAACAGAAGAAACATGTTAAACACTAGGACTCTGAAAAGGCAAAGGCACAGGCACTTGTCAGATACAACGATTTCTCACCTATCCTCCAAGTAACCTCCTTTCAGGTCGTGACAGAAAATGGTCTTGGGCACCGAGTCCCGGTGGACCCTGGGCTGCACGCCCTCCTCACAGTGCACTCTGTTGCCCGGCAGGACCAGGGCCGACCTCGGCGACAGGCCCGTCACCAGGCTGGCCCAGGGCTCTCTTCGCCACTGCCAGATCTCGCTGAGGGTGGACATAGGCGAGCAGGACGCCCCGTCGCCGCCGTGGTACTCGCGAGGATCTACCTCCCCGAGGGAAGACAGGTCCGAGCACAGCGAGCCGTCCATGGTTAGTGTCGCGAGCTCCAGCTCGTCGGTCTCGTCGAGCCCCTCGGCCATTTCAGTTCAGATTGTTTTCCTTGGCGTCTCTTCAAAACCGACGGGGCTTAACGCCGCCCGGTGCGTGGTCCTGTCAGCTGAGTGGCGTCTGCTGCCGCCGTGGACTGTTTATCATGTTGTTGTTTTTGCTTATGTTGTTGATTGTGGTGTCACTGACAGTCTTGCCAACGCAAGTTAGGATGGATATTTCGTTTTAAGGTTATCTTCTATTAATTTTTTTGTCCCGAAAAGTTTTGAAGAGGTTTGTGCAACTCTGAATCAAAAGAGATATTGCCGAAAGGAAAGAATAATAGGGCGTAATACACGACCCCTCACTTGGCCAACCTTATCATCAGAGCGCGCCAGAATTTAAACGATAGCTGCAAGGACTAAGGACACCGCCTACATAAAGGGAGAATCCCGAAATTTTGTTTTGACTTTAAGGAAGAAATATTTCGTGTGGATAGTATGGATATACATAATGAATTTAATAGTGCAATAAGACTATGCTGCCGCACCGGATTTGCCAACGTCTTTCACCATGGCGCCTTGAGGTCTTCCCTAATGGAAGGAGTCCAGCTCGTGATGGAGCGCAATATATCGTGATACATCACAGGAAATCAGTCCGCGGCGGCTCAGACCCACCACTTACCTATCGAAAATCATGCCACTCGCCTCGAAAAGTGATAATTAAATCACACTAAGTTATTTATTTATTTAATTTCAACAACAAAATATCAATAACTTCAACTTACAACCTTAACAACACAAATACTGATTTCAGACTTAAATTTACATGTCTAATAAACATTTAGCGTAGTTACAGAGGCAGTAAAAAAACATTATCAAGAAATCACAGAAAAGTCCACACTCCAGATACCGCACTCGCCGTCCATATCTCACGGTAAGCCTGAGTGTCAAGATCACGAGACGCGACACGTCACCTTCGAGAAGCATATCAAATCCGTTCTCCGCCGAAATGAAAATGCGTTCTCGTCCTAGCGCTCCCGATCGGCTGAGTTATGACTAGACTTTTGGGAAACAGGCTAAGGCCCCTTTCTTTGGCCCGAGCCAAACCCTTCTCTGCTCCATCAGAAGGGTGTCCACGGCGGCGGTTGCGTCGTCGCGTCGGCGGCCTGCGCCTGCACCGCCTGCGCCTCCCTCAGCATCATCTCCTGGATGGCGACAACCTGCGACACGGTGAGCAGCTGCGGCGGGTGACCGTCGCCCCCGGATGACGAGGCCGACACGTACGAGGAGCAGGACGACGCGGTGGACCTAAAGGACGACGAGGACTCGAGCGTGGAGACGGACGTGAGCGAGAGCGTGGAGGCCGCGCCCGCGTGGGACACGTCGTGGTCCTCCTCGAAGCAGGGGTTGCTGAAGCCCATGCCGTCCTCCTCCATGAGGGCCATGGCCAGCCCGGAGTAGGGCGGCGGCGGCCCTTCCACCACGGGGGTCTGCAAGCAGAGGAGAACGTCTCGAGTAAGAAGATTTGACCACCCGGACAGCGCACGGTGCAACAGTGCGCGCCAGAGACCGGCCGGCCCGCAACCGCACCTGTTCGTAGAAGCTAGACGTTTGTCGCTCGGCCATGGCGAAGTCGTACGACGGCGGCTTCTCCAGCTCCAGGTGTGCGATGGCGGGTGTGGTCCCGGCCTCGCGCCCTGGACCCGGGCCCGGCGCCGACGCCGACGCCAGCAGCATCTCGTCGTAACGGGGCGGCCGGTCGCGCAGCCGCTCGTCGATCCACCGCTGCATGGAGTTGACACTTTGCGCACCGTCGCTGCTCCGGCGCCGCGGCGAGGGCCCCGCGCTAACGCACCGAGAGCAAGGGTTACGCAAGAGACGCGTGTTTAACACCAGCAGTACGGGCGATAGCCGTGGCGGGCTGGCTATGGCACACGTGATAAAAGTGCGATTTCTTTGTCCCTGCCGGGCCGGGCCGGGCACTTACGCGAGGAGCGACTTGCACGCGCACAAGCCCACGGCCACGCAGAAGAAGCAAACGATGGCACCGATCAACATGGGCTCCATCATCGTAGTCCACGGCTCGTCCTCTATCACGTACTTGAAGCACAGCCTGCAGAAGGGAGGGGGCAACACACGTTTAGGGGTGGAGGTCGTCGATTGGCTGCAGCCAACCCCCGTGCTCGACGGGATGGGGTGTGGCGGGGCGGGGCGGGGCCGAGCAGCCCCCCGCCGCGCCGCGCCACTCCTTCCCCCTTTCAGGTTCCGCAGATCCGCGACCGGCCCTAATCGCAACATTGATAAGATTATCAGCGCCGGCGAGCAGACGGCTCATGACGTCACGCAGGGCAGGAAGATCCGCGATGTTCAGCGCGCAAGGTCGCTTTTTTAACGGACAATGCCGCTCGAATTCAAATGAACAGAATCCGCGTGATAACTGTTGACGGGTAAGCTGGGACTTCCCCAGTCCAGGGGCAGTGTGGTGAGCTCGCGCACCTCTGTGCAGTAACGGGCATAAGCCCCTTGTCTGGATGATTTTCTCTAGTTTTGCTCCATGCCTCCCTCTCCCCTCCCCCTTCTGGATGCGCCCCTGCATTCATATGATGGATACTACACGACTCTTAAAAGTTTTGCGATCTCGCTGGAATACGACTTCTATCACAGAGCAGTGATAGAAGACGTTAACCCTCAGGAAGTGTTAGAAGTCAAAATGAGAGCCTCACCCGGAGCTGCAGCTTGAGTAGTTTTGTAGATCAGCGTCACATTGCGTAAGGTCTGCAAAGGGGAAAAAAAAAGAGGAGAAAAAAAAACACAGAGAGCATGTAAAATTTTCAAAAAAATAAAAAATAAGAGACCAAGTGCATATTTTCTAAGTGCATAAGTACTCACAATCCACACAGCGCTTCGGGAACGGCAACTTGCACTGACACTTGCCATTATAGGCGCAGGCGTGGTATTCCGGACATGGAGTCTGTGCATCGCACACGAAATCCTCGCCGACGAAGCATGTGATGCCAGCGAGGCATTCTTCGCCCTTATCTAGAGAAGGGATGAAACCTTACAGTGTCCTGTATGCACCAGGTGAGACAATGCAAATGCCGAGCGTCACAAACATGCGGGGCGCAGCGGGACGGGAGGGGAGGGGGAGGGGAGTACGTTATCAGACGAGGTCTGCAAAGCTTGTATCCTCGTTTCCTCGTCGTTCTCCGACGGCGGGCGTTCTCAACCCGTCTGCTGCGTCAGACCACAACACAACTGTTGCGGTACAGCAGGCCGGGGGGGGGGGGGGGGGGGGCTTTGGAACGGCGAACATTGTGGAATCCAAAAGTTACCCCGATGCGTAAGGGGCTGAGGGGGAAGGGGTTACAGGCATACCGGCAGACGCACCTGGAGCACAGATGTCGGAGGTCGCGTCACCCCAAAACGGCCACACTCGGCTGTGAGTCCCGTTCGAAACAACGGCTGTGTCGGGGGGAAGGCCCAGCGCCAGCCCTGCCCGCAGCACCAGCAGCAGCAGAGGGGCGAGGACCAGCATCTTCCGGTACAGCAGGACGGGCTCCTGGTGGGAGAAGCGCTTACGCATACACACTCACTCACTCACACACACACCACACCACCAAAGGGAGCGTCCTGATACGTACTGTCGGCGTCGGCAGGTGGGCTGGGGCCGCGCCGCGCACCCGCCCGTGGACGCCTCGGGCCGGGCCCCAGGCCCAGGCCGCTCCTCAGGCGCTGACTGATAAACGGAGAGCCTGCAGGCGCGGCGCAGGGCGGGGCAACGTAGCACGGCCCAGCTCGCGGCTTAAATGTGCCATGTAGTAAAAAAAATTAAAGTTACAACCAGCCCGTGTGCTTCGCTCCGTACCGACCATCTTGGGAGAACTTTGTTTAATTCAAAAAGCCTGATATTATTGCAATGTATCAGATTCATTTCATGGTCTTCCCCGTAAATTGTGTACAGTGTTACATGTTCTCCCTTACATAAAATTTAACACGATAAATAATAAGTAAAAACTAATCTTTGATGTGTGTTTATTATTTTATTTGGCTAATTAATTACTTACACAATCCTCTTGCCGTTTTTAATGGATGACATAGTTTGCTATTAAACATTAAATGTGTAATGATACAATGTGATAACAGTTAGCTATAGAAGTTAAAATCAAATCTGACAATATTTTGAATATTTAGTAGCATCCTTAAGAACTGTGTCTTATAAATTAAAATTGTTGGGGCATTTCAGTACAGATTGTATTTTAAAGATAATTCATGGAATAGAGACAGGTTTCCTTTCAGAATATTTCCCATAGTAACTTATGACAACATTAAATTTTTAAGTGGTAAGTATCACAATAGAAAATTTAATGGCGCTTAGCAACCCACTCCTTTAACTCATACAGTCAAATAGTTTACTGCCAGCTGAAACGCTTCAATTCTTCCCTACTATGGGAGCAGTAAACAGATTTCAGTCCATTTACAAGTGAACTGCAGACGTTCCAGGCCACATTTAATTTCTGTGGTCTGCATAAAAAATTTGCTTTGCTACTGAACTTATACTTGTATAACAGTATTACATTACTAACAATAACAGTCTTCTTTTTTTGGTTATCATAACTATTGAAGTTAATTAATACTATCCTTCCAAAGTAATGTGTAATACGGTATTAGAAAAAAGAAAAAACAAAAGCATCCACGACTACTTTAAACTTAAACAAAGTATTAAAAGGGGAAGTGTCTCACTGTATGGATAGTCAGAGTGTACCAAAATAGATTATGGACCAGTTTAATTCTGCAATGTTTATGGGGACACAAAATAATATAATGGCTCAGCACTTAGCAAAATGTTAGTCATAACAAAATCAAATTATTAAAAAAAAGTATTAAAAATCTTAAGTGAAGATCATCACAGAAATAATAAATAAAACTATGCTTGCACAACCAATAGACTTCACTCCAACTGCTCTATGCAACTTCAATTGCAAACAGCATGCTTTGTAATTCCGAGGTGCAAACCAAACATCATGTTCTATAGCTTATGTAATGCAAGATTAAAACAAGACATTACAACTGAGCCACATTAGAGTTTTGATGGAATGTGACCATAGATATTTGGTTTGCAGCGTATTCCTATGTGCTGGGCAATCTGAAATTAAAAGAAAAGAGAAATAAGCAAATTAAACTAATGTTAATGTTGTATTGTAGGTATTGTTCTAAAGTTTGACAAAAACAATATAAAAACCATGCATCTGAAGAGAAACAGAGTAAAAATATTGTAACATGCAGCAGTAAACAGTTTTAGAAGCCAAACACAGAATGTTGACTGGATAAGTCACAAACACATAGGGGACTTATACATGCTCTATAAGCAACCAGTTGCAAACGTTTTTGAACTAGAACCAAACTCTAATTACAAACTAAATAGGAAACATTACAACATTTGCAGAAAATCTCAAGTCACTAGAACCAATACCCATCTCCAGATAGAAAAAAACAGGAAAGATACAAAGATGCAAGAAGGCAAGGGTTGGATTTGATTGGGCTTTAACCTACCTTCCCCGCACACAAGTTTTCAGCAAAACACCTCACCAAGGGCTTGGGTGGTAATAAGAGGTGCTCGCTCATCCTCAGTGCTCGCTCTGTTCAGACAGTAGCCCACTACGTAAGAAAACACCATTCTACTGTAATGAACCTTTCATTTTCATGATTTGGTGAAAATGCTATGTAGACTAAAACAATACCGACTGAGGTTCATTGAAAGTCATGCAAGCGAAATAGTAACAACCTAAGCATAATGTAACATATGTTCTCTTACAAAAGTTGCATTTTAATTTTTGCGCCCTATTTTAAATAGGCCAATGACCAGGGAAAGGTTTAGCACAACATGTGTGGCTAAAATTCGATGCAGCCAAGAAGCCTTGACTACAAAACAACGGCAAAAAACATTTATATGGTGCGTTACCCTGACTTCCAAACTCCATAGAAAAATGAGTGCTACTTAAAATAAAACAAAGATATAATCTGATTAAGTTGCATGCAAGTACCTGCATGGAGCCATACAAATAGAATTCTGTATACCTCCATGGTGCCTTGACATTTTGTATTTGTGTAAAGAGAGGACATCACATCTGTAAGTTTACAAGTAACATACTCACATAAGTCTAAAGAAATTATAAATTACGCACTTTTAACAGTTCTTTAGCAGGAACTATAAAATATACAATTAAGTCCAGATAAGAAAGTCCCGTGCTATTAGCAATGGAATAACACATATGGAAACCCACAGAAAAACAAATTAATATAGGCAAAAGTATTGTATACTGAGGACTGATGAACATGATTTCTACTAAATTTACACAAACACAAAAGTCAATTGATTCATAAAATTAATACATCATTCATGCGGAGAAACATGCACTTAAAAAGGGCCACCTGCATATTACAGTTAACTCATCTAATCTACATAATTTAATAAAATATTCGACCCATTTTTAAAATTGGTTATGGCCTCTGTTCATCAACAGAAACACAAAGCGGAACTCACACACTAAATGTTACAGTAAAGTATGAAAAGAAACACTCAGAAAATAAAAATGTTTACATTACAAAAGTATTTTTAAAATTTGATTGTTTACATCCATGCACCTTTACGATGTGAAAGCAATAAAACTTACCCTGGGCTGAAAAGAATCTCTTTGCGCACTTTGATGAAGAGGACACCCGCAAATGACAGCACAAGGACAGTAACTCCAAGAGACAGAGTCATCACCTCATGTCGGAATGATGGCTTAATGAACAATTTGGCAGTTAACTCTGGCCATACTGATTCTGTCCAAGTACTGTACTGACCTGAGGTCATGTTATATCCTATAAACAGAGTAAGCATAGAAAAAACATTATGTCATTGTCTTAGATGATTTTATGAATCTCTAAAGATGAGAGATGAAACATAAAAGACAAGATTGGAACACACGATGACCTTCAATGACAAATGCAGGGCTGACTGCATCAGAAAAATTCATTGTTGTCTGAAGACAAACTTTGGGACTGGCAGAATCATTCCATATTGAATTTGCCCAAATATATTGGTACACCTGAAAAAAAAAATATAATAAAAAACAGCAATATAAAAACATTGGGGATTGAGAAAGGAGAAACTAACTAAACAAAACATATATGACCAAACTAAAATAAATAAATAAATAAAAATGTAATACATTTTTTTAAATGTATACCTGGTCAGTAGATACATTATTGTGACAATATGTCTCATTGAAAGAGGTCTCAGTGCCAGTCAGTAGTGCCAAGACAGAACCTGACAGCACAGGTACTAAAGCTGGCACATGTCTAACTCCAACATAATATGATAGAGGTTTTGCAGGTGAGATTGTATTGCCAGCAGATTGGAAGAGTGTACAATTGCTTTGTTCCAAGTAACAGTAGAGTAATTCATCCATCTGAGAGCAATATTAAATCAAATTGACCAGTTGATCACAGGCTCATCAATAGTCTCATTTACAATTTTTTAAAATAAAAAGCACAAACCAAAGATGAGTCAGCCATTGCAACACCAGTGTATGGCTTTCCAGTAACATGTTCATACAAAGTATGAGCAAGTGTGTTTGTCAAGTTCCTTAGGTAAAATTGAATGGAATCATCAGGTACTTGTGATCCATTGGCAAACTTGAATTTTATGTTATTGATGTCATCCAACACACTGTGATAAAATCTGTAAGAAAGATATTACATCATCAAGTGAGTTTGTGTGGCTAACTTGTGTCTGCCTAGATTTGCTAACCCACAGTACTTCAAATTTTAAAGAATTTTAAATTAAAGGCAAACAACACTTACCGGTTCGAATACTGCATAGCATGTTCAGTTAAAATAATTCCTGGGATATCAGGCTTTTCAGAGAGAAATGTTTGTAAAGATGCTGGAGGTAGGTTTTTAGATGGTGGTAGATCTTTAAAAGTAATGTCCCAGTATTGACCATTTCTTTTTAAGTCAGAAATCAGCTTGTTTGTCTATAATTCAGTAAATTTTGTAATTAAGTATAAGTAAGTAAGTAAGTAAGTTCAAATGAGTCAAAGAAAAATAGATTTAAAATAATGCAGTGGGAGACGAAGTCATACCTCCCTGGATACATTCAAACTGTGAATGTGAAGTGGTTGGCCCAATGGTGGCTTGTTCAGCTGGCTCAGCTCGATAAATGGCCCAATATGGTGCAATCCTATAGGAGGTGGTTGGGCAACAGATGGATCTGGTATTACTGGGAACACTCCACGCTTCATGTCATAAACAATGCGACTTGACCCAATATAATCATAAGATTCCCCAGAGAGCAGGAGAAATAGGACATTATTTTCTGCAATAAGATAAATGGGAAAAAATTGAACTAGAAACATGATAAAGGACAAGAAAGACCAGATGATCACAAAATATCTTTGATTACCATAGCTCTCTGAATGTGATATCATTCTGTGAAGAAGTTCAGCTGTGGCAATTAAAGTGACAATTGATGTCACAGCTCCTACAGATGACGGAACCAACCCATCAAACATTGAGTTTGCATCCATGCGAGCTGCTAGAACAGCTATGGAGCCATTATTCTCTACTTGCTTCTCAGACTTCACACTGGATTCCTTTAGGGTGGAACGTGGTAATAATGTTTGCCAAACATTTTTCCCACCAAGTGGATCACAAAAGCTCACTGGAAATTTTTATTTAATGTTAGGCAACTAGAACTATCATTTTGTTATTCACAATAGATTAGATTAAAAAATTAAGCTTACTTTGAGCAAATAGGGTCTTGTACGAATTCCTCTGTATGCATTTCTCAGAGTTAACAGAAGCATACATATGGGAGCGCAGTTCTAAAGCACATAATGATCTATCCAATTGATCTGCAGGGTGTGTTACCACATTATGTTTCCGGTGACACTAAAAGAGAAATGTAATTTTCACATACAACTAAAAACCTATACCAGAAAAAAAAAAAGTTCTGCCACTAATAAGATAATACTAACATCATACAAATGATTGATATGAGATTGCTCCGTAACATAAAATATAGGGAAGTTCCAATCCATTAAGAGGATAGATGTGCCACTTGGATTCCATACTTTCTGGTCTTGAACTCCACAGGTTTGACCCTGACGTAGAGATAACCCAGAATAGCGATTGGGACATGAATCTTCATGTGAAAATGATTCAGGCCTCTCAGCAGATCCATTGTTTATCACAGCAACTCCATTTACTTTTTCAGAGGACTGCAGGGACAGCAGTAAAGATCTAACAAGGAATGTTTTGTAAAATGCATGCCTCATAATTTTGTAAAGTATTTACAAATTAAATATGTACTTACTTTGTGAACATGGAGGGGTGCACTACGGCAACATATGGAGGTGCTAAAGCATCTTTAACTAACCAATCTACATCAGGCTGGCTTTCAATTATGTGGATTACTCCAACGTTACCTGAACGAGCGGCTGGAGAAGTAAAAACAACAAAGAGGTTACACAAAGAAAATTTAAAAATATTACAAAAAAAATATATAAATTGCAATAGAAAACTTACAAGTGCACCCAAATTGGTGAGTGCCATTGAGTCGGCGAAAACAAGCATATGCCCCATCAATGTTTTCATACATTAATTCTTTTAACCGCTGACTGTTCACTGAGAAAAAGAAAAGAGAAAGATAGTACGGCAAAATTACCACATCATTAGGAAATGCAAGTGATTGGTTAATAGTTGAGGAAAGAGTAGTCTGCAACAAAGGCAGAGCCGTCTGTGAGTTTGCATAGTAGAAAAAGCAGTCTGTCACAGTAATCTTTATGAGGTTATGGAATAAAGTAATGTTAAGCAAAGTCATAACTCCGGAAAAAATTGATTGGAAGAGCTCATAGTTGTCCAACAATTACAAGTATCTGACCAAAGATATTTATCACACAATTTAATGCGAAGATTCACAAAAATACCGTGGTTCCGACAAATCTGTAAACAGACGTCGGCTAACCAATTGAAAATTACTAAGCTGCATGATTATAAAGACACCAAAAGTAAAGGGCAACTTATGCATACCATTGGAGTGGCATGATAGAGATGCAAATGTAAATATTAAAAAGATAAAATTTTGAGAAAACATTTCGACTGACGGACTGACGGCAACCGCCTACCGACCGCCTCTACCCTCAACCCGCCGCCCCACCAACCCCCACCCAAACATATCTCACATTTAGAACCTCCCGTGTGTCTGTGTTTGCACCAGTACACGGGAGAACACGCTTTCTATCGCGGCATTTTTCTAATCTTCAGAAAGATAAAAAATACAGTGCGAAAAGAGCTTAAACCTGAGAAGGAAAAGTAAGCTTATTTGGAGGGACCCCAGAATATATTAGTCCTAAATAATGTTCTGAATATTTCATAGAATGCAAGTATGCTGTAATATATTGATTTAAAAATCATAATTGGTTAGCGATTTTTGTCCAAGTGCATTGAAAACCCCAACTTCACTTTTCAAAGTATCTCTAAATTGTGAAAAGAGTTAAGGTGAGGTATAGTTTCTGGTTCAGGCAAACAAGATTCATGAATAAGGAATAGCTTGGGAAAGAAACAAATGTGTAATTAAAAGAACACTGTACATGATCAGCTTGTACTCAGATCTGATCACAATGTGGACTGCATATTTGGGCAGGGGAGGTAGGAAGAAAACCATGATTTGTCAAGTTGCTAGCCAGGAGTGCCAAGAGTTTATTGAGCAAATAAAAGTTAACACATATCAAGCTTGCATACATCAATCAAGCAGGCTACTTCCCTGGTCATCACTTCATTCACAATAGATACATGCAGTCAAAATTCTGAATATTATTGCACAATGAAATAGACAATTGGTAAAATATTTACTACAAATAAATGTTATAATATTGAAAACACTCGTTAAGCGCACATCCAGCCAGCAAATTTTTAGTTTCGTTCATTTGAAACAGATGCTTTATGCATCTGTGTGCAGGGGAAAACCACTTGGGAAAATAACCCTGCACCGAAACTTAAAAGGATAACATGATGAGACTTAATATTGTAATAAAAAACACAGGTGTGATATTTACAATATGTAGCTTAGTTAACGAGGTCTATCAACAGTTTGAGATATATATCAACAAAAATTTCAATCTCTCACCCATCTCTCAGAAGCAAGACAACACTTAACATTCGTTTTTGAAAGTGACCGTATCATTTGTGTATGAAAGATTGCGAGTCCAAGTCAACAAATTTGACTGTACACCATTGCAGACAAGACAACCACATCGGCAGAAAATAAAACAAATAAGAGGGGCAAAGAAATGACTAGTGAATTAAGGTACAAGTCACAATCAAGGTGAAAACATGTGCAGGAATTCAAAATGGCTACATTGTTGAATGCATTACCAGAAATATTATCCTCAAAAACAATTGAAAATTAAAAGATTAAAAATGAGTTATGATGGAGGAGAGGATGGGTTTGGGAAAGGAGAGGAAAGGATATTGAAGTGTCAATGGCCCCCTCCCAAAGACCAATGCCACTTCTTGGGATGGAATGGAATGCCAATGGCCGCGCCAAAACCAATGCCAAACCTTTAAAGATGAAAGGGAAAGGATTGCGTGAAAATGAATATGATGTGTGCGCAAAGAATCAGCATTAATTGGAATTCCCTCATAAAATGCAAACAGTACTTGCAAAACAAAATAAGTGCCAAAAAATTATGAAGCATTGAAATATACTATGCAACAAAAAGAAGAAAAAGGAAAATAAAATCCTGCACAAGTTTTCATTGTGACTACATTGTTACTTCAAAGTTGAGAACTGAACTTGAAAAAACCAGCATGTCAAAAATGGAAACAGAAAATAGAACAGGACAAAAATCTATGAGAGCCCCATAAATAAGAATTGCTGAGAAGCAATTAAAATCTGCTTCCATGATAAACAAGTTAGAAAAGCATCATTAAGGTACTGCTTAAATGCACTCATTCTTTACCCGATCTCTTATCCCATTCTATCTGACCCTCGAAATTATAGCATTTACAGTAATATGAAATATGTTTGAAATGAAAATTACATGATTAAAGAAGTTTATGTTTTCTTCTTACAACAGTGAAGTTTTATGAATACTTAAATGAACTGCCTTTCATGTGCAGGAGACAGTGTCTGACGTGCTGCAGGGCGAGTTAAGCCCGCAAACTAGGACTCTTCCTAACAAAGCTCTGCTGTCGGGCAAAGTATCCCACAAGACGCTTCTCTTCTATGTACATCAGTACAACGCCCAGACCAAAGCCGTTTTTGTCCACAAGGCTACAACGTAGCCGGAACCTGCTCCATTGGAGCTCATGGGGTAGGACAGGTTTCAGAGGGCGAATCATGACTGCAGTTATCTTCTCCTGAGACGTCAAGCGCTACAGAATCATAAAATTCTGCAAGAAAAAGTTTTATGTTGTCAACTATTACGGGAGCAAAAAAAATATTAAATTGTACTAAGAAACATTAAGACTTACCTTAGATCCCAGATATGATAATCCACCCACAAATGAATAAGTGGTGAAAATTAAGCCGCCATTGAATTCACATGAAATGGCAGGAAGGCTTAGGGAAGTCTTCCATTTGGCAAAAGGGGCTCCAAATTACTAACTGGAAAAAAGTAATTAAAAAGCGAGTAGTTGCGTTTTTTCTTCCAAAGCCTAGATAGTACATTAGACTGTATATTACCTGTCATGAGCTCAAAATGTGCTAAACAGCATCTGTACATTCATAGCCACCAGCAATGATCTTTACAGGCTCAAGTTCCAATTGAACAGTATCTACCTGACACTTAACATGGCTAGCACAAAATTTTATGAAGCAAAACCATTAATGCTTGATCAGATAAGCAGATGTCCCTCAAGGGAATGCTGAGGTTGAGATTAATTCGACTCAAAGGCACCATCTAGCGTCAAGAAACAGAATCACAAAATTCTGCAAGAAAAAGTTTCATGTTGTCAACTATTAGGGCACCAAAATAAATATTAAATTGTACTAAGAAACATTAAGACTTACCTTAGATCCCAGATGTGACAATCCACCCACAAATGAAGAAGTGGTGAAACTTAAGCCACCATTGAATTCACATGAAATAGCAGGAAGGCGTAGGGAAGTCTTCCATTTGGCAAAAGAGGCTCCAAATTACTAACTGGAAAAAAGTAATGAAAAAGCGAGTAGTTGCATTTTTTCTTCCAAAGTCTAGATGGCACATTAGACTGTATATTACCTGTCATGAGCTCAAAATGTACTAAACAGCATCTGTACATTCATAGCCACCAGCAATGATCATTAAAGGCCCAAGTTCCAATTGAACAGTATCTACCTGACACTTAACATGGCTAGCACAAAATTTTATGAAGCAAAAATATTGTTCTTATTGCACGTTGATATGAAGTTACATATGTGGAAGTAGAAAAAAAAAGGGTACTGGGTATCAGAGCGCTCTGACTTTGTCCAACAGGAAGAGACAGCATTAGTATGTTTAAACCAACTTACTAACCAACAGGAGAGAATATACACACATATACATACACCACAAAAACAGGCAATAGAAAAGAGTTAGAGTCAGACACCACAAATACATTCACCACAAATACAGGCAATAGAAAAGAGTTAGCGTCAGGCAAAGTCAGTGCACCTCCCCTCCCTTTTTGAGTGAGGATTGTTGAATTTCACAGACTCATAGTTTCAAATTAATTTAAAAATTGACTGCAAATTTCACTTTGAAATGTACCACCACCTCTTATGGAGCTGTGCTCTTCAGGAATGTGTGTAACAAAATTAATTATAATGATAATATTTAAAAAAAAAAAAAAACACTGAAGAATAAAATTGATACAGGAGAGAGAGACTTCTAGTTTGGCTTGGCCTCTTCTTGAAGTCAGCCAGTAGTATCAATTGGTGGTGAGGCAGCCAAGCAGGATGCTTACATTGATACAGGAACCAGCTAGATGCTCATGACAGTCTGGAAGAAGAATTACGGCATTTAAAAGCAACCAAATTTTACAGAACCATGAAGTTTGAGCAGTAAGCAGCAAAATGTGCACTTTTTAAAATAGCCCTTACAAATTGATTTAGGGTTCCAAGAGTAATATTCAAACGGCAACACTTCTCCACAAAAAAAGACTGTTCAGCAAGCTTGAGTCCATGATAAAATCCTTATTCTGATCGAAGTTGCACTGACGCCACTGAGCTGTCACAATAGGGCTCTGCTTCACCTCCTGCAAGAAGCGTGGTAATCCAATAATTAAAAACCTGTTATAGGGCAAAATAAAGTCACAACTGGGAGTATTACCTGGCATTAGGCTTAGCTTATGGCAGGATGCTTGAAGCTGTCTCCAGAGCCAAAGCTGTGGTCCCCTGGGCTGTCCATCTTTCTGATGATTAATTTCATTAACAGGCGGTTTCCAACAGCTGAAAAGTTCTCCTAGATGGAGCAGAGCGAAGGCTCAAACCGCTGGGGATGCATTAGCAGAACTTTGAAATCTATGCAACATTCAGAAAATGAGTTCAGAACAGATTTCTAAAGAAATAGTTCATTACATCAGAAAAAACAAACATACAGAAATATGGTTCATGAGAGTAGCGAGCCCGCAGCAGGCAGGCGTCCGGTGGGTAAGTCCGCAGGCTGCTCTACAGTCGAGCCTTGCCAGACGGTTCCAAAAGGAAGAAGGGACGAGAAGGCTGGCCGAACCATCTCCAAACTTGGCGACGACGGCTTGGCCGGGCTGCGGAGCGCCGCGCGGGCAGTCAACCCTTGGTGAACCCCGCGAGCCGAGGGCGCGAGGCAGGGATGTCGGACGCCGGGGGTGGGCTGCTTGGCACCAACAAGACGGCGGGGCCCCTCTGCACAAAGAAGCGCCTTATTAGCACAGGGAATACAAACCACAAAACTCGGAAATGTTAAAGATAATGGTGTAGTTACCTTCGCCAGGAAGGACTTCACTGGGGCGGGGGAGCTGTGCTGTGGCGCGTAGCTCCCTCGGCAGATGACGAAGGCGGGAGCAAAAGATGGTGGTGGAGAAGTAATGCGGCGGATACGAAATTCCCACGGTGCGGGGGGCGGGAAAGCTGGCTGAATGTGGTGCTGAACACGAAGGTCGAGGCAGAGAGGTGCAGAGCAGAAGTCACATGGTACAGGATCCGCTCGGACTCAAATCTGGAAATAAAAAATTAAGCTAAGAACCCAAGAAAACAGTTGCATGGTAAAGAGTGGTGTACGCAGTATTTAGAAGTTAGCCACTAAAGCTTTTAACTCGATACCGAAGGAATTTTCCCATTGCAACAATCTCAAAACAAAGTGATACATGGAAAAAAAAAAAAAAAAATACGGGTAGTAACCACATTTTATCTACCCTAAGTTAAAAAAGACAAAAGCAAAAATAAAACAAACATTTAGATTGATATAAGACTGCTCTCTTTCACGCTCATACCACTACACTCCAATTGTTTTCATCTTCTTTTCTCTTTCCTTCTTTTGTTCAAAAATTTGACAAGTTGGTTTCCGATACTGTGCCCATAACAAGAGCAAACAAAATGTAAACATGCACTTTTTAAAAGGAGTGCAGCGTAAAGTGTGACACAAAGAAATGACTAGTGAATTAAGGTACAAGTCACAATCAAGGTGAAAACATGTGCAGGAATTCAAAATGGCTACATTGTTGAATGCATTACCAGAAATATTATCCTCAAAAACAATTGAAAATTAAAAGATTAAAAATGAGTTAAGATGGAGGAGAGGATGGGTTTGGGAAAGGAGAGGAAAGGATATTGAAGTGTCAATGGCCCCCTCCCAAAGACCAATGCCACTTCTTGGGATGGAATGGAATGCCAATGGCCCCGCCGAAACCAATGCCAAACCTTTAAAGATGAAAGGGAAAGGATTGCGTGAAAATGAATATGATGTGTGCGCAAAGAATCAGCATTAATTGGAATTCCCTCATAAAATGCAAACAGTACTTGCAAAACAAAAAATCTGCCACATATTATGAAGCATTGAAATATACTATGCAAAAAAAAGAAAAAAAGGAAAATAAAATCCTGCACAAGTTTTCATTGTGACTACATTGTTACTTCAAAGTTGACAACTAAACTTGAAAAAACCAGCATGTCAAAAATGGAAACAGAAAACAGAACTGGACAAAAATCTATGAGATCCACATAAATAAGAATTGCTGAGAAGCAATTAAAATCTGTTTCCATGATAAACAAGTTAGAAAAGCATCACAAAAGTACTGCTAAAATGTATTCATTTTAAACCTGCTTATGTCTTATCTCATTTTGTCTGATCCCCAAAATTATAGCATTTACTGTGATATGAAATATGTTTGGAATGAAAAATGAGTTTCACACCATTATAGAATGTACTGTTTTTAAATTTCCAACAATGAATTTTTGTGAATACTTATATGAGCCGGGAGGAGACTGGGATGGTAGGGGTGAATAGCGAGAGTGTTGTTATCCAATGGCAGTTGACGAAGTCTCATGGTGATGGTCGAAGAGGTGAAGTGCAGACCCGCAATCCTCCCACGACGGATGACCTCTTGAGAGACTGGACGGCGGGGCCCCTCTGCACAAAGAAGCGCCTTATTAGCACAGTTAAGACAAACCACAAAACTCGGAAATGTTGAAGATAATGGTGTAGTTACCTTCGCCAGGAAGGACTTGACTGGGGCGGGGGAGCTGTGCTGAAGCGCGTCGTTCCCTCGGCGGATGGCGTCCCACGGTGCAGCTACGTCCTTTCGGCCGCGCCCGTTCCCAGCGAGCCTAAGCCGAGCGAAGCGTGTCCAGCAGGCAGGCGTCCGGTGGGTGAGCCCGCAGGCTGCTCTACAGGCGGGCCTTGCTTCCGAAGTCAGATGCAGAAGGCACAAGGCCGCTGGCCACACGATCCTGACCTTCAGCTCGGGCGACGGGCTTGGCGCCGGGCTGCGGAGCGCCGCGCGAGGCAGTCAAACCCTTGGTCAATCCCGCGAGCCGGGGCGCCAGGCAGGGCTGTCGGCCGCCTGGAAGGCTGCTTGGCACGAACAGAACGTCGGGGCCCCTCTGCAACAAAAAAGCGAACTATTAGCACAGTGAAGACATACCAGAAAACTCGGAAATATTGTAGATGGTGTTATTACCTTCGCCACGTAGGACTTGACTGGGGCCGCCGGAAAGCTGTGAAGCGCGTCGCTCCCTCGGCGGCCGGATGACAAAGCCGGGAGCACATGACGGTGGTGGAGGTGAGGTAGTGCTGGCTGAAGGCGGTGATGAAGCACAAAGGTCGAGGCAGGGAGGTGCAGAGCAGAAGTCACACGGTACAGGACCCGCTCGGACTCAAATCTGGAAATAAAAAATTAATCGAAGTACCCAAGAAAACAGTTGTATGGTCAAGAGCGGAGTACGCAGTATTTAGAAATTAGCCACTAAAGCTTTCAGCTCAATTTGAACTCAGGAATTTTCCCATTGCAACAATCTCAAAACAAAGTAAACTACAAGAAAAAAATAAAAAAAATAAAGGCTGTTAGTTACCACATTTTATCCATCCCAAGTTAAAAAAGACAAAAGCAAAATTACAACAATTTTTTTTTTTATTATTTTGCTTGATGTAAGACTGCTATCTCCTTAACGCTTATACCATTATACATACTCAAAATATGGTCCATGAGAGTATGCTTTATCCAAGAATTGTCTGGGGCAGGAAAGCTGAGTAGTCCAGTAGCACGGAGACATGTGCTGACGCCACTGAGCACAATAGGGTTGTGAAATCTCACGGTCCAATAAGGGTCACAACTGAAGTTCTCTTCATTAAGAAAGTGCATGGTAATTTGAGTTCGTGCCGCCAGTGCGTTTTGTGAGAACTAGCTAGGGTTAGCCAAACAACTGATATACAGTCTTGAGCAGCACCAGCAGTAGAAGCCCCCATCTGCAACACAAACACATCATTAGCCACAGTGGAGACAAACTACAAAATTCAGAAATATTGTTCATGATACAACTACCTTTGCCTTCTTGTGATTTTTTTAATGAAAACTTCTGAGCCGGGAGGAGATTGAGATGTTCTTGGAGGTGAAGGGCAACGGCGGATGACTAGATCCCACAGTGATGGAACCCTTGGGCCGCTGGGCACGAACAGGAAAGCTGGCCGAGGGCGGCTGAGGGCGGCTGAAGGAAGTGTGAAGGTGGGGGCAGTCGATGAAGGTGCAGAAGTCACATGGTACAGGTTCTGCTCGGACTCAAATCTGGAAATAAGAAATTGATTTAAGTACCCAAAAAACAGTTGTATGGACAAACAAATTAAATAGAAGGTATTTAAAAAAAAAAAGCTGTGAGTAAACATTTCATCCAACCCAAGTTAAAGAAAAGAAAAAAGCATACATAAAACCTTTTTTTTCCCCTTGCTTGTTAAGAGACTGCCATCTTGTTTACGCTAGTACCACTAGTCTAATTGTCAAACTTTTTTTATCTTGCCTTCTCTAGTTAAATAATTTGACAAGTTAGTTTCCCGGTCATATTTAACTTCACTGAATTTGGATATCTCCCCATATACTTTGTTTGCTCATTAGAGCTATGAGCATTATAGAGATTTATAGGTATTTGGTTTTTTTTTTTTATATGCCACAAGGCTCAGCAACTGTATCCCAAGGAAATCTGCCCCCTGGTTGGAGTACAACCACCTCCAGCTTCCAACTACCACAATAACGCAAGGGATACCAATCCACTTAGCCAAACCGAGTTAGGATCAAGGATCAAGCCAGGGTAAGAGTGGAGCACCAAGCCCATATCCCATCAGGAGTGCGAGGGGGGGGGACAGAAAGAGGTGGGAAAACCCCTCACTACATCCATCAGCGAAAAGACTAGCACTCCGATAATAGGCCTCGATCAGACTACAGGCGACATGTGACAGCCGGAAACAAGAGGAGGCCAACCCAACTGGGTTAAGACTTCCTATCATAAAATGCAAACTTTACTTGCCCCAAAACATCCGGCGTCAAAAGCAAATATGAAATTGAAAAGCTAAGCTTCAAACTAAGTGAAATATCATAAAACCTTTGAACTTTACTTTGCAGAGAAAAATGAAAAAAAAAAAGTAGGGGGAAAGATCCTGCACAGTTTCATTGTAACTATACTGTGAATTTAAAGTAAAGAACTTAACTGGAAGCCACCAAGTCAAAGGGAAACAGTTTAAATAGAAGTGGACAAAAATCTGTTTTCAAGTTAGAGAAGCATCCCAACAGTGATATGAAATGTATGTTTGGAATGAAAATGAGTATTACATGGCATAGGTTTCTTTACTTATGACAGTGAAATTAAAGGAATACTTATAGGAGCTGGAAGGAGACCGAGATGCTCTTGGAGGTGAAGAGCAAGTCGAGGGGTGGATTTCCTCTAGTAGTTCAGCTGCCCCCAACAGCCCCTCTGAAAATAAACAGTGTTAACCCCTTGGCTTAACGCCGTCCAAAACTTTCCAATTTCGCTACATTAATGAATGCAAAATCACCTTCGCCTACTGAGGTCTTCACGAGGGCCAGTTGAGTTGAGTCCGACAAAGGTCGCAGCTGAAGACCGAAGTTCTCTTCATTAAGCAAGTCAATGATACTTTGAGTTTGTGCCTTCAGTGCCATTTATGAGAACTAGCTAGGCTTAGGCGAACTGATACAGACTTGAGCAGCAGCAGTAGAAGAAGGGAGTATGATCCGAGAAGAGCCTTTGTTGGCTGGGCAAAATGATCAGGCTTGCAACCTTCACAGAGTCTGCAAATCAAACAGAAGGAAATGAGAGATCAGTTTTGCGCAAAAAACAAAGTTTAGGAAAACTGAACAAAAGCTCACCTTAGCAACTGCTTAATCCAGGGCTTGGCTCAAGTCACAAGAAGGTTGTGCAATCTGACGGTCCAATAGGGGTCAACTGAAGACCAAAGTTCTCTTCATTAAGTAAATGAGTTCGTGCGTCCAGTGCCATTTGTGAGAACCAGCTAGGCATTGGCAAACAACTGATACAGGCTAGAGCAGCGGCAGCAGCAGCAGCAGCTGTAGAAGCAGGTAGACCTTGGCACAGTCTGCAAATTACACAGAAGGAAATTAGAGCTGTCATAGTGAGAGGCAGAAGAAAGTTTGGGCACTGGACTGAATGCAAGCTCACCTCATTCGAAACTTTGAGTAAGCTACAGGTGGGTTGCGGAAACTGATAGTCCAAGAAGGGTCACAGCTGAAGATGCAAGTTCTCTTCATTACGCAAGTGCACGATACTTTGCATTCGTGACTCCAGTGCCATTAGTGAGAACTATCTAGGCTAAGGCGAACAACTGATACGGGCTTCAGCAGCAGCAGTAGAAGCAGGGAGACAAATGAGATGTCTATTTGAATGTATTGCTTCTGGCCTATAGCACACCAATATGATCCGAGGAGTGCCTTTGTGAGCAGGCAAACATTATCAGGCTTTCAACTTTGGCAAAGAGTCTGCAAAACAAACAGAAAGAAATTAGAGCTTAGTAGTGAGTGGCAGACGAAAGTTTAGGCAAACTCAACACAAACTCACCTCTACAGCTGCTTCATGTAACATGATGCAAGGTGAGAGTCTGTCTAGAGCCATCTACTAAAATCCACAAAATGTTCAATATTTGAAGCTGAAAGGCAAACATTGCATTAAGAGCCATTTCAACTAAACTAACACGAGTGCTGGGCCCAGCAACAACTAACACAAAAGTACCACTACCCAACACAAACTTACAGGCAAGCAAAACTAAACCACACAAAAGACACACAAAAAAGGAGAACCAACCAAAGAAACAACCAAATGGATGCAGACAAATGAACACACTGAAACACACAATGCAAATGGTCTTGGACAATTTTTGGGAGGCGCAAAACACTCATTACAGATCAGTCACACTTGGTCTCACAATATTTCATTAGCTTGCCCAAATTAATTTCAGTCTTGACATAGGGCCATCCTTCTACATGTTTCAGACCGCATTGTGGCAAGCAGAGTCCAGGAAGAGTCATGACAGATGGAACTCAATCTGTAACTAAAAAACATTTTAAAGACCGAGAAAAATGCGAGAGTTGTAAGATCAAGTAATGCAAAGTAAAATATGCTACATACACGATCAGCGATAAGACAGGCGCCCAAAAGTATGCCTCGATGAGACTTCAAGCGACAAGTGACAGACAGAAACAAGCGGAGGCCGACCCAACTGGGTTAGGATTTGACTGACTGAAATACCACTGCCGAACCATAAATAAATTGGCGCCAAGAAGTTCTCGAGTAGGCACAGCTGTCATGCAGCCTTCACATGAACGTTGAGGTTATGGGAGGGTTCTCACGATGATTTCTGACTTATCTTCCACTTTCCACCCGAGACTTGCAGAGGAAATCCCAAGCGGATAGAAATGCCACGTGTCTCCAGGTTTCCTTGACTTCCAGCTAGTGTCGTGGTGAGATCTACAGTGAGTGATCATGACATAACCATCGACCACGCCACATCCACCATCCACCTTGTCGGATCTTTTTTCTTTTTTTTTTCCCCTTATCTAGCGTTCGCGTCAAGGCCGTGAAGTCGATTAGTCGATGCGAGCGTACCAACCCACGCTGCACTGAGGTTTCAAACTAAACAAGCGAACAATTGCGGCATGAGGCTAAATTGATGTCTTTCTTTTTTTTTAACAATAAAAACCATCTCGTATTAATGTGAAAGAAAAAGTTACTGAAATTTAGGAAATGCCATTTTCACAGGGTGGAATCAGAGTCACCCTTGCGCAACTCGGCGATATGGGGTCCGGGACGAGGCTAGCCACTGCCTATGACAAATTAGAAGCGCCTTTGGGTTTTGGGTGTGGCGCGCAGTTCTTCATGTTATCAAATGATGCGCGCCTTTTCCCGTCTACTTAGGACACTCCTCACGATTATTTAATTATTGTTAAACAAATTTTTATTGACTCTTTTTCGGTTAGTTTTTTTGTGCTATAAATGTTGGCGGCAGCGGAGTGGACGAGATCACGGTCCGGACGGCTCTCCACACCCCCCCGACGTCGATTCCTCGGCTTCGCCTAAAATTTTCTCTTCCATTTCTTTATTTTTCTTTTCTTCTTGGAGGCTCAGCCAATTATGGACTAGGAATAAATGGAATTCGTCAGTCAGTTTTCTGATTTATTCAACCTTTTAATATTGTTTTACAAATAAAATTGAAAAGACTACACATGATAGAATAACCAAGCTCTGTTTCATCGTGGACCTTAATTAAATAAAACTACGAACAATTTCATGTGGGAACAAATTGTTTAAGTAAAAGAAAATAAATAAGATAAGATTCTGATAATTTTCACAACAATCGTCCTCTGCACTCAGTGCTGCCACATTGACATATGATTATTTTATCTGGAACACTTCCTACATCATAGTTGTAATCCCAAGTTAATTCCGATCCAGCTTTAATATATGTCAAAGCAAAGAAAGCAACCCATGGGAAACGCAAATCATGCGTATCAACAAACACATTTTGCACAAAGACATTGGGACTGCAGGAATGCTGGAACAAAAATATCAATGGCCTAAATTAATATGTGTCGGGTCAATGAAACAAATGGACAACAATAATTTTGTTTGCCTTACATTTAGATACCGTCCTATGTTTCCAACTTTGTTCGCATCCATAATGTATACCCTTTCATTTGGGCCATAAAATTTCCTAACAGACTGGAAGCGATGGGTAGCTTGTTCCAAAGCTGTTCCTGGTTTCTTCAGAGGTTTGGGAGTGAAGCTCGAAGGTTGACGTTCTGTAAAAGTAACACCATGTTAACGTGTTTATCAATTATTTTTTTAAGAGGCAAGAAGAGTGACATCTCACCAAGTTTCTCATCATCACTTCCCTCATCCCCATGACTTCCTCCACGGGAGGGTTCTCGCCTTTTGGTTGACTTATCATCTATACACAAGAAAAATAAGAGCAAGAACATTGGAAGTTTAAATACAATTTGGAAGGTAAAATAAAAATAATTACTTTTGTCATCAGTCGAATCAAGTTCAGCAGCAGTTCGTTTCCTTAGGCGAGACCTGTAAATTTCCGTTAAGTGAACAAAAGATTCATAAACAGGGAAAATTAACAGTTTTCTACAATATGTACCTGATGGTGTCATCAGAGTTGGGGTCACATGAAGATTTCCATGCACTTCTGAAATCTGCATCCACTTCATCTTTGTTTTTGCTTTTGTTAATCCTACTATCATCTTTATCATCATCTGCCAAAAAAAAAAAAAAAAGAATATATACCTTACAAGACCATTTCAGTTAACTTTCAAAGCACAAAAAAAAAAATTCGGTTACATCTAGATTTAGGGGAAGAGGGTTCATCTTCATCTGGAAATTCATCTTCAACATCACTCTCATAGTCTTCCTTCATGCGCTCTACAACTTCAATGTAATCCAACTCTGCCAAGTAGTCATCACCATCCAACTCTCCTATCTACAAATATTAACAAAAAATATTTTTTTGAGGCTCTGATGAAATCAAAACAAAATGTCTGAGAGAATATGTACACTTACTTTGTTTGCAGTCTGTTCAGTATAAAGGTAACCTGCATAAATACATATGAATGTCCCCTTAGGAATATCATTCACACAACGGAGGCCCCATCCTTTGTTTGGAGTTTTAAACAACTGCAATTTGAGCTGTAATGGATGCTGCACAACTCTATTCAAACAGGTTGACTTTGAACATTTGCATCTGTTAACATTGATACAAAAGTCATAGAATGTATAGTATATTGTGCAAGAAAAGCAAGCTATAATTTTCTTTTAATTTCCTTACTGTTGATTACACTCATAGATGCCGGTAATAACTCGTTCCTGCAATCTTTTGTAGTAGTATCCGACATTCGGGTCAGCGACACCACCGGGGTACAATGATGAACCTTGGATTGTGAGTTGCCAGCAAGCACATTTCTCTTTATCCTGGGTATCAAAGAATTTGACGTCAGAAAAGTCTTTATCCATCAAGTAGTAGGTAGCGACATGGTTGATATGAAGTCACCAACCTGGCAATCGTCAGTACAATCACAGCCACAAAGAAAATTAGGATCAGTATTGAGGTGAACACCATCATAAGGCTTACGTTGGGTTTCATACTGCAAATTACTTGGCAGATTATAATCAACATAGTTGATAAGAGGAATTTTCACATTTTCTTTCCCATATGACATATCCTACAAAACAGTACAAAAACATAATAAAAATAGGCATGTTGACAGGTAATGGTATGACAATAAGATATGATGGGTGAGTGCGATTGAATGTGTCACAGTGGTGTGACATTTTGAGTTAAATTGAGGTCAGAAAAAGTAATACTCATAACTTACATCTTCCTGTATACATTTTTTAACTTTATCCGAGATGGTAAATTCATGAAGAGCATTAACCCAAAAGTCAAAGTCAAAAAGGTCTACAGACATCTGAGATCTGCAAATGCGTAAATATTTGTGGAGATCTTCCATGTTACGTAATCTTCTTCCACATGGAGCAGTGTACATGATAGTGCTCTTTTTTCTATATCTCGGCAGCTCCCTGTTCACAAAACAACAGTAGTTAACATAGGTCAATTTAGAGAGAGTTCCTGAGCTCCTTAACCACTTTACCTCTGCCATCCACAATAAAGGGGTATTGTTAAGGGATTAAATCCTTTCATTTTTACAGGATCATAATTTACCCAGTCTATGCAGTTAGGGCTGCATGTATGGGTTTGATAACGCTTTGGCATTGGGGCACCTTTCGGTAATTGCAGCTCCTAAGGAATAATAAAATTCACAGAAATGAATTAAACACCTATTCAATATCAATTGCAACAGTGTTTAGGTAAATTTTATGTTAGTAAATTTTAAACTAGTGATATTCCACATACCTTTACAGCTCCTACATTTTCCGGGTTGAAAGATCCAATATGTTTTGATGGGGGACTTGGGAATGTAGAGGGTTCTTGTTTCTTGGATGTACTTTTCTTTGCAACGGCACGCACAGTTGTAGGAGCAGAGACTGTATGAACACAGGACAACAAAGTCAACACAACAATATACATAAACCAAAGAAGGATGAATAACTATCACATTAAAATACAAAAAGAAAAAAGAAAATACCCATTGGTTCATTTGGTTCATCTTCTGCTCCCACATTTCGAGTGTACTCAACATAAGGTTTATTTTCCTAGAGACAGAATGAAAGGCAAGATCAATGCTCCGTTAATTTATCTTAGCCTTTATACACAGTGCAATATGTTGTAACTCGGAAATATTAAAGAGCTTACCCTCCGCACACCCATTCCACGCATTCGACTAATTGAACCAGTGCCAGCAGCAGCATCTTGTCGAGATTGAAGTTGAGCCATCTCTGTGTTGTATAAAGGAGCCAGTCGAGTGGAACCTCTATATATCCATTCAGTACGCTTATCAGCATCAAAACTCATCTTGACCAGAGATCCATCAACTTCCACTACTCGAGCAATCCACCACTTACCTGACCATAAATTAGGATGGTTTAGATCACAATAATAAAAGATGAAAAAACGCAAAAATTACATTAGTTTCTAGTTTACCGTTCCATTCTGTTTTCACAACTTGGTTGGGAGCAAGTTTAACCATTGGGCGTTCTGGGTACTTGTCCAAATATTTGCGAATAAATTCACGAGAATCAGGATGTATGTCATCAACAACATTACGAGAACTTTCACAAACTACAAGGATTTTATTGTGAGGGACATACTGTGCATATCCATCATCAAAAAACACCAAATACCTGTCAGAGATTTGACCGAACAAAAATTTCTATAGAGTAAGGAAGGGATAATTATTTTTCCTCCTTAAAGCAGAAAAATCAGCTTAACAGCTTATTTCTGCAAGTATACATGAATAAAGCAATTAATAAGTTCGTTCTTACCTAAAGTTGTTATTTGACTTTGGGGGTTCAGCAATCAATCCTGAATAATATGAACCACCTTTGGTTTGTTTTTGACTGTTGCTGTCATCCTCTTGGAAAATAGCTATAACACGAGTACCAACTGCAAGGCGAACTTGAGCAGGATTAGGATATGCAAGGTGCCGTCCAGGTACTGATTTAATGGAAAATTTTGAGCGAAATCCTTGAACTTCCATTTTCACTTTGTAAATTGTTTGAGGGATAGTCTAAGGAATGATGAGAGGATAGATAAATTGTGAAATAGAAATAGATGGATGAATCAGAAACATTTTTCATGTCTTAGTGCATACAGAAAGCGGTGGAGGTCCAGAACTATTGTTGATGACTATGACTTCCATAACACGGCCTTTCAGCCAAACACCGAAGAAACTCATTTTCATAACATAGACAATATCATTAGCCCGTGGTTTGGGACGAACGAGTGGTCCGATTGGAGGCAAAAGTGTTTGCGGAACTTTTACTTGATGTGATATAGCAACAACTTCTTGGCTCTAAAAATGAAAAAATTGAAAACACATTACAGAAATGATGAAGATGACAAGTTTCCACGAAAGTCCAATACACTTACAGGTCCATCACGCTGTGCTGAAGGTTGTTGTAGAGAGGAAACTTGAGTAACTTTTTTCATTGCAACCCCCCTCTGATGCAAAGGAGGCACAGGATATTGTTTAAATGAGTTGGGATTGTAGAGCGGCAGTGGAGCCGCTGGGAAATATGGGTCAGGAAGAGAATAGGCAGAAAATTCAATACTTGGAACCTCCTAAAATATTAAGTTTTAATTAATTTTTTTCTTTTCTAATTTTTGATATAATTGCAGTAGTATCCAGTATTTCTCTGGCTTGGAACTTTGTTTGCATTTTACACATACCTTACGCACAGGGTCATGGCATTTATATACCATGCGTCGCATTTCATCAATTTCTTTCTGAAGCTTGTCGTATTTATCATCACAATTCTTTCCCTCTACTAATAAAATATTACACAAATATATTTAGATTTTTCTAATATTGCTTCTAAGGATTAATGATGCACGGCAAAGGAAAATAAAACTTACATTCAAGAGATGTCATTTTGTCAGTGAGTATTCCTGTAGCCTCCTTAATCTGGTAATCAAGATCAAATTGAGCCAAAGACTCCTTCAGTACTTCTTCTAAGTTTTCTTCCACATCCTGAAGCAGTGAAAAGGGTAGGGAATCCTCTGGAACAAAGAAAATTGAAGGACACAGATGCAGGTTATCATCAGATGGAAAATAAAGTAAATGTAAACTTTTAAATTTATGACAGATGCTCTCACAAATTCAAATCTTAAGAAAGATTCCAAGCAACTAACCAGAATCTGAGATTTCATCTTCATCAGGTTCAAGATCAACCACTTGAATATCATTTACAGGAAAATGTTCGTATGCTAATAGTGGCTCGTGATTAAGCAATCTTTCTGCAAGAACCTGTAAAAGATGGTGCAATTATGAGCATTTGAACAAACAGGAAGAAAATCAGACAGAAATATGTTTTCTGTACCTGGTGATGAGTTACAGCAGCATCAAAGCAATGAGCACACACCTCATACTTTCCCTTGTTTACATTACAACCATAAAAACTTACAACAAACTTTGGAGCACTCGTCAAATCTTTACCAAATTGACATTTCAAATTCAAACAATTGTTTTCAATTTTCTTCTTACATCCTGTTATATCTACAACATATCTGTCATCTTCTTTCCTAGCATTTTTGTTCTCCAATGCAGTATTAGTTCCAGCCTCATTACTTCTCTTTGATTTACCACTATCATCTTTATTACAAGTTAAAGAACCAGAAGCAGCCTCCATAATATTGGATTCTTTAATTTTACTTCCTTGAGACTCCCTCAAATTTTGATTAGATTTACTACCATTGGATGTCACTGACCCACTTACTGGAATGGTTATATCATTAGTGTTTGTTGATTTATTATTTTCCTTGGGACACGGAGAACCAACCACTTCCATAACATCATCTGTATCAGTTTCGGTCGATGGCAAATTTGGTTTGGCATTTGTCATGCTTCTGCCTCTGGGAGTTATTGCTGGTGTTTTTTCACTAGATGACTTGGGTTTAGGGGCATGAGACTGACTTTTATCAGATTCTACAACTTCAATTACGTCATCATCATCAATTACCATCACTTTGTCATGCGTTTGAGAGGTCTTTGGAGGGCATGACAGCTTAGAGACATTTAAGCTGGAAACTTTGGCCTGAGAAGAATTAGAGTTTGATGGTGGTGCTGCATTTGTTTCAAATATGATGTCATCATCATCAGACAGCTCCACCGTTTCCACTGTGGAAGACTTTATCACCGAAGGCTTGGCCGAAACAGGTACTGTGGCCTTTGGAGCTGGGGCGATTTCATCGTCACTAGTCAAATCCACCTCCATTTTTCCTAGAAGTAAGTAAGTTAAAGTTAGACGTGAAGTTGATCAAGCGAACAGGAATTCTTCTGGCTTGGGCAGCAGGGATAACATTAAGCATGAAATTACAACTTACTAGTAAAATTACCAACGATACAGTAGCTTTAAAGTTAAAACGATAAAAATGAAATATGAACACGTTCGCAAATCATTTTTAGAGCTCTTCCTGGTTCTTCCTGAACATTCACATAACCTTACTGTCAACTTCAAACAGAAATGAAAACTGATAAAATATTGAAGATCCTCAACTACTGCGAAATTCTACATACAGGAAGGATTCACAAAAAAATAACATTTCAATTGTAACTCCGTAAGTTTCATTTTACTTTGTAATGAAAAGATACTACAGGTACATCTTACGGATGGTGTTTACATTCTCCGCCTTCTACTGCATCGCCTTTTGGAAAATGCACAAAAACGACGAAAACACAACACCTTCTTTTGTTTTTATTTTTATTGTTTACGTCCTGTGAAGGAAGGTTAAGTAGCCGATGTGTGTTTATATCGCGGGTTTTATTTTTCTCTCGAGTTTGAACTTCCAGTTACGGTTTGGCGAGGTCTTAAGTTACACATGAGAGATCTGTCATCTAAAAGAAAATGAGCGTCTGTCCTACACCATCCGATGGTGCCGATGAATTTGATATATATGCCGATTTACCTACGGAAGACTGTTCCACAGAGAAAACTAAAGTAAGTGAGGTTATAAACATTGTAAAAGTGAAAGGAGAGAACAGTCAGCCGTCGGTTCTATTGGAGATTTCGCCTTGAAAGTTTTCAGCACAAGGAAATAAATATATTATTTCATTTTCATTTTTTTCAGGAAATATCTAAGGACTATGAAAACATTAAACTGGAGCTGAAAAAAGTGCAGTCTGAGTTAGAAGAATCACAAGGTCTCAATGATAAATTAAAGTCTTTGAATAAGGAGTTGTCGCACAACATATCAGTTCTATTTAAAACTGCCTCTGCTGAAATAAAGCGTAAAGATGATAAGATTGCAGAACTTCATCGAGAGTAAGTTTATATGAATAAGTAAATTGAAAGCAAATTTATTTTGTGGGCATTGGAACACAGAGCTCCTAATCCTCCTGGTCAATGTGTAAATGCACTATTTTAAAACTGAAACTTTACTTTATTTTTAGATTGGACAACTTGGCCTTTCGCCGTACATCAAGGAAAAAGAATGGGGTTCAAGCTAGTACGTCTGGAAGAAATCATGTCAATGAAATGGCTTTAAAACAAGAGCCACAATATCCTACTCATCAATCATCAACTTCAGCTATAGATTTGTCAGGCAAAATTGAAGTTAATGTATTGAAACAAAGTTTAAGGTCTGGCAACTCACCACTTGAAGAAGAAAACAAATGCACTCCTACAATTGATGTTGATGTTTTTAAAGCAAATATTCAACATTCTTTCAGAAATGCAATGAATCTAGTTAGGGACAAAGCTACAGTGGACCACCCATCAAAAACAAACTCATCTAAAGATTTTGAAGTTAATAAGGTACTACCTCAGGTTGGTTTGTTTCTGAGTGAGAAGAAAACACAATTAGTTGAGGAAACTAAGATGCAAAGTCCAATAAAAACTATTCCTAAAAAAAGAAAACTACCAGAATACAGTACTGTGTCTGATGCAAATCCTCCTGTCAAGACTGAAATTGCATCAAGAATCGAGGAAAGTGATAAAATTAAAGAAGTTAAAGCCCCATTGAAGAAGAGTGTTTTTGACAGACTAGGAACAAAGCTCAATCATAAGAAAGAAAACAAGGAAGTGGTACAGGAAGATCGTTCAAAAAAATCCTATCTCAATGTCAGCTCTGATACACCTCCTCAGTGTAGTGTTTTTGACAGACTAGGAACAAATATTCATCATAAGAAAGAAAACAGGGAAGTGGAACAGAAAGATGAATCAAGTAGTTCCTACCTTAATGTCAGCTCTGAAACACCTGCTCTGAGTAATGAGAAGAAATCAAAGGTTCCCAACATTCCTTTTGATAGTTCAACCTTACTCAATGCAGCAAGTGAAGAGGGTTCAAAACTGCAAGAGGTAGTGCCTGTAGAAGTACCTAAGGGGGATGTACTTGATCCAGATTCAGGGGAATCATGGAAAAGTACTCCCCTGTCTACTGATGGTCAGGAAATTGAAAACTGCAAAAGCTCCACTATGTCAAGCAGCCACCCCATATTAGATGATAACTGTCCCTTGGAATATAATAGGTTGGAAAGCTCTTCTTCCAACAGAAATGATTATAACAGAAGTGAATCTTCAAGACCAACAAAGGAGAAATCTGAGAAACTCCCAAATGAAAAGAGTGTGCATGGAACGAACCATTTAGAAACATCATTGACAGATCAGTCTCAAGTAAATGTTGATAATGTAGAGGATATTAGTACTTTTGTTGTTGAAAGTAACTGTGCAGAACTAATTTGTGTTGAGAAGGGATCCCCAGATAAGCCAGAAACTTCTTCTAAATTGTCTGAAGAGTTCCCAATTTCATCTGGAGGAGCTAATGAACAGGAAATCTGTTCAGAATTGCAAGTTTCCTTTCAACCTCCTCTTCCTAGTGAAGCTCCCAAACCCCTACCACCCCTACCTCTTACTTCACCCCCACCAACACCAATCAAAACTCAGTGTGCAACAAATGTGTGTTTAGAAAGTGTTCACAGTCAACCTGCCCAAAGCAGCCATGAAGAGTCTCCTACTTCAAATTCAAAAGAAAGTATAAACAAGCTGTGCTGGTCCAATGAAAACCTTCTGATTCAATGTCCATTCAAACCTCGGAGACGAGCAAAGTCTGTTGTATTGCAACCTGTAGATCCAATTGATGATAGCCCCTCGCATTGTGCACCTAGGCTAGATATCAACAGTAAACTTGTAATTAGTGAAGTCAACAACTGTAAATTGAAGAAGACTCCTTTGAAGAAAACTGACAGTTACGAAAACAGACTTGCATTTGACTCTCGTTCACATCATTCTCAACGTTCGGTCTATGGCAGCCGACACTTATCATCTGTAAAATCATTCTCTCATCTGCCAGAGAGACGCAGCCCTTCAGAGCTTCTGAGTGGCAGGAGTGGTAGGATCGAGCGCCTTTCCCATCAAGATAAAATCCGAGTTCGTTTGCGAGACCGCCGATCAAGAAGTCTGAGTCCTCTCAGAAGAAGAACTAAACAAGACGGGTACCGGACGAGAAACTGTGATACAAGTAGAGGAAGTAGTCAGAGATTTCAGGACATCAAACATGAAAGGTATTTGGAACAGAGAAAAACAAATTCTGTAATTGTGAGAAACAAACTATCTACTGGTTTGGACAAAGAGAAACAAAATACCAAATCCATTTCAAGTTCTCGAAAAATGGCTGATCTCTTTGGGGAATCTTCTCCTGAACCTGAAGAAAAGACTACAATGTGTTTGGGCAGAAAATCAAATAGAAATGATTTTCATACGAAATCTATAGTACAGCCTGTTCTCTCTCAAAATGATTCCAATTCTATCCCAACTAAAAGTGGTCCTGAAAAGAGAATTGCTGAAAGTACAAAAACAAACAAAACCGAAAGTGTAATTGTCATAAAACACAAGCCAAGATCAATGATTCGCCTTTCTAACAGTGATGGTAGCTCTGTTACTACTACTGTCATTGTTAGTAAAACTCCAAATTGCTCTATGTCAGAGTCAAATGAAACAAAAACATCTAATATCCCAAAGCAGAGCAGCAGCTCCCATTTTCATAATAATGTGACAAGACCCTTATACTTTAGAGAACGTGAATCCCGAAAAAGATGTATTAGTGATAGTAGTCAAGGGTGTGAGTTTTCTGCTGATTCTGATGAAAGTTCGGTGAAGCCTGACTCTGATGAAACATATCTACCAAGCAAGTCTTCAAAAAGTTTGACAAGGCCCAAAACTGTTAAGAGGAAACGATAGTATATAGTGTATGCCATTTTTCTCTGTGATTTAAACATTCTCTGACCATTGTCAAATACTGTTGATTACTTTTTTATTTAAGCTAGTAATATTTTATTTAATACATTTTCAAGAGGTGAAAATTTTAAAGGTCTAGTCCCTTTTTAAAAGAAAAACAAAAAATAGATTTTTATAATTAAATGTAAATTTTTAGCTTGTCATACTGGATTAAATTTCAATTGTGTCTCATAAAAGAAACTGTGTATGTATTTTTGCATTTTTTGTTTTTCCAATTATGATCTTCATTAGTTGTATTGAACCTGCTGCCTAATTTGCTTAACTTAACAGTTAAATTAAATATTTTTCCACAAATTTTTACAAACATATCTGTGTTTTTTTTTACCCATATGACTCTATCACATGACATTTGGTATTGGACAGGTGTTGTGCAACCTAATTGCCAGTGGTATGAGCTGAAGGCACATGTATGCAGGATGTAAAAAAAAAAAAAATGCGACCAAATTTACTGAAGTAATATCACAATTATCATCTGACTATTGTAGGGTCAAAGAGGTCAAAGATTTTAATACAAAAACCACACTCCTGATGGGCCTGCCGGAAATGTGTGGACAATTATGGATGTCCTGATTGAGATTTCGGGTTAGTCAATATTAATTTCATGCAAGCAAGAGATGTGTGGACAATTTTGGATGTCCTGATTGAGATTTCGGGTTAGTCAATATTAATTTCATGCAAGCAAGAGTTATGGTTAATATTTTAAGTATTTTTATTCGCTTACCTCCTTTTAATAAATTATTCTCCTCAGTAAAACATATCATCCACATAGTGAATACACAATTTCTTTCTCAGTCGGGGCCTATATGCTTCAGGCCGAAGCCTGTTCACGCAGCCACAGGATAGAAAAGGCTACAAGCAGTGTATTCGCGACCAAGCTGGCCGCCCCGCTCTTCTTGGTAGTGGTGTCCGGCGAGGGCGCAGCCGTCGAGGTCGAGCCCGAAGGGGTTTGTGTTGGCTCAGTTGGGGGCAGCGGCGGCAGGGTGACCGGGCTGGTCGGCGCGGTGGGCGGCACCGTGAACCAGGAGGACGTGCTGGCGTCCGGCGCGCGCGTGGTGGGGTCCGTCGGCGACACGCCCGTAGGGATGACGAGCGTGGTGGTGGTGGGCGGCGCCGTGGTGGTGGGCGGGGCGGGCAGGTCGGGGTTGGGCACCCCGCTCAGCGCGTACAGCATGTCGCCCACCTCGTCCTGGTGCGTCGGCTGCCACTGCAGGTTGTCGGCCGCGAGCAGCTGCGCCACGCTGATCTCGCGATCCGCTGAGCCGTTAAGGAACATCCTCACGACGGCCTTGAGCTGGAGCGCGACAGGAAACCACGTTAGCAGTCTGACCGGGGTGACGTTATGAGGGGAAAGTTAAGCGACGCGACGGCCCGGAGGCGAGGCGCTTTACCTTCTTGTGCTGAGCCTCGGTGGTGACGCGACTCGCCACCAGAGAGATGATGGACTTGGTAGCGGCCATGCCGGACCTGCGGACAGGACAGGGGAGGGAGCATGTCGCGACCCGAAGGGCAAATGTGGCGCTGTGCAGCGCAGCGCACCGCGGCGCGAGAGTACTCACCCCTTGTACACCTCGATGACCTTCTCGTTCAGGAAGTCAAGAGCGGCGTCGACGGTGCTGGGGCCAAAACGGGTGACAGACTTGAAGACCTCCAGGGCCTCGCCGGCGCGCAGCGCGAACTGCTCCGTGGTCAGCGCGAGCAGGCTGTGTGGACCCAAGCCAAAGAAGCGCGGTGAGTGCTATAGGCTGTCTGCTGCACGCGTGCTCGGCCGGGAGCAGGAGGGTCTTTTACCTCTGGGCGAGCGAGGTCTGGCGCACGCAGCCGAGGCCTCTGATGATGGCCTTGCGGTAGACGTCGTTCATCTCGAGGTCGAGGTTGGTGAGGGCCATCTCGTAGCCTTCGGGGATGTCATAGGAGGCGAAGTTCCTGACGCCAGCGCACACCGTCGAGCCCACCGTGTCGTGCGGCACACTGGACAAGAGGGGGTCGGGGTTACCAAAGCCATGATGGAGGGAAAGCTCCACTACCATGAGGCGAAAGTACTCGGAGTACATAGGCAAGCCCTAAGCCGCGCATGCGCACCTGTTGATGACCTGCACCCAAGACTGGTAGTCCTTGAGCGCGGGCGTGACGCACGCGTCGATGTCCAAGTCGCACGCCCACTCCATGACGACGCTCCTCGCCACGAGGAACCGCGAGTTGTCGTCGGGCTTGGGCGTGTAGTCGAAGTACTTGATGGCGCCGGCCAGCAGGCCGCCCACCCACGCCTTGTACACGGCCTCCAGCTCGGTGCCCATCAGGAAGGTCTCGAGGTGCGCGCCGAAGGCCTCCCGGGCCGTGGCAAAGATCTCGTGCGTCACGTACTCGGTGCGGAGGTAGTCGACGTACTGCAGGGCCGTGACGTAGTCCAGCCGGCCGGAGCGCGCCAGGGACAGCGCGTCGTCCAGCAGCATGACGCGGGTCGGGATCTCGATGTAGACGTGGTTGCCGGGCTCGCTGTTGTACAGCGCCAGGAGCTGCCAGTTCACCACGTCGTAGTTGACACGGTAGAAACCTGCGGACGAGGGAGGTGACAATGTCAATTGCGCACTGTCAGATAAACGCGACATTTAGGATCCGCGCCTGCGATAGAGGACCACCCGCTTATGACCAACCTTTGCGGTCCAGGTTGACGAGCAGCCACTGTGGGGCGCTCTTGGAAGGTAGCGGCACGTCGGTGGTCGAGCCGGGCTCCAGCCAGGCCTTGATGGGCGTCGTGGAGTATTCTTTCGCGTACTGATACCTGGCGCTGTAGCTGACGGGGATGTACCAGGCGCCTTCCATCTTGGCGCTGCCGGACGGCGAGTGAATAAGGAACCGCTCCTGCAAACACATTAAAATATAACAGGGTTTTATTTTTGATGGGAATGTGCCGTGTGGTGTGGAGTCGTGGCCGCTGGCGCACCTGAGACAGCGTAGCCGTGTCCTTGTCGTAGTCCCTGATGACGTTCACCACGGGGTAGCCCTCTTGGTTCACCCACGAGCTGAGCACGGTGCTGACGTCCGCGCCGACGGGCAGGGTGGAGTAGGCGTCCACTCCAGACTGCAGAGCAGAGTAGAGGGCCGATGGCTCGACGCCGCCGAGGTAGCTGAGTGGAGCGGGCAGGTAGCGGTTAGTAAGAGCGTGACAGAGCCGGGGCCCGGTGCTCGTATCGATAGGAATAATTTCTTACTTTGTCGCCAACAAATTCTTCAAACCGCTTTCGAAAGCAGTGGCACCCAGAATGTGAGGGAGACTGTTGACGATAGCTCCTCCTGTGGAAACAATGCGTGTAAGAGCATTCGTGCGTTCGCTGGGTCAAGATTTTCAGTGGGGGTGGGGGGATCCGAAGACAATTCGTCGGGGCGCTTGGCTAGGCTCACCCTTGAGGGCGGAGATATCGCCGATGCTGTCCTCGACGCCGGCCGTGGAGCCGATGACGTGCTGGTTGTTGAGGGCCGGCGCGGACTCGAACGAGTCGGCGAGGAGGGCGGGCGAGACGACCCGGGCGGCGAACGTGGCCGGGTACAGCATCAGGCTGCCGTCCGCGTCCGTGAGCGAGGCCGCCTTGTACTGGAAGTACGTGCCGAAGCCGTCCGTCAGCCACACGTTGTCCCACCACGCCATGCTGACCAGGTTGCCGAACCAGTGCTGGGCGATGCGGTGCGCCGTGGAGGTCAGCCAGTAGATGTCGGCCTCGCCCGCAGACGCCGTGATGTCGAGCTTCACGAGCGCGTTCTCTCTGCGGGGATTCGAGCGTTACAGAGCATTGAGAGAGGAATGGCCGTCGCGGCACATTTTTCAGAATAATCCATACAATACAGGCTCGAACTTCTCCTTCATGAGCTTTGAGCTCGCTCACCTCAAGATATCGACACCCCAGTTATCGGACCCTTCCACGATCACGTCCTTGACGCCGATGAGGGACAAGCCATCGAGGCCGGATGGCGTGCCCGTGATCGTCTCCAGGGTCTTGATGATGCTCTGCGCAGCCTTGATGGTGTCCAGGCCCTGGGCGACGAGCTTGTCCGTACCGTAGAGCGTGATCTTCTTGTCGGCGCTGCTGAGGGACTGGAGGCCGGGAGACACCACGATCGTCAGACCGTGCGTCGAGATCTTCGGGGTCGTCTTGAAAGTCACGAGGACGCGGTTGCCGATGGAGGCGCTGCGTGGAAAGAGTTTTTAATATTATCATTTGCTGAGCGTAGCGAAGCACTCTGTTGGGGCTTTGAGTAATTTCACTTTAAAAAAAAAAAGTGGAGGAAGAGAGGGGGAAATCTGTTTTTCGTATTGTCATGACTTATTGAAGCATTTCTTACTCTGGTTGGGACGTGGACGCCACTGCCGTGTTGGACACGACGGTCTCGGACGGCAGCGCACCGACCGTCAGGGTGAAGGTGGCCTTCATTGCAGGCTCGTCGAAGCAGGGGAACACTCGCCTTGCGTAGGTCGGCGCGAGCTTCGTCATGGCGACAGTCCTGTAACACAGCGTCGGTTAGGAACCACAAGTTGTCTCTCTTTGGTCGTAAAATTTTTGACACGGATATTTTACATGGGTCCTTGGTTTCCGTCCTGGCTGGTGAGGTAAAAGCCCTTCATGTCGTCGCTGAATTTGCCGGAGTACGAAATCTTGATTGTGTAGATGTTGTTGGCGCGCAGAGGCGTGTCCCAGAACGAGATCTGCACCCACTCGTGGAGCTTGTTGGTGATGAGATAATCGAACGTCACGGGCGTCTGCTCGTCGTTCAGGATGGTGATGTTGTCGGCACCGAACGCGAGGTCGGCCGCGTGGATGAAGAATTTGCTCACGTCGTCCGTGGTGGTGACAGTGATGGCCACCTCGCCGTCAAAGGTTCCCTGCTTGTCGCCGGACAAGTACGGCACCACCTTGACCTTGTAGTCCTGCGGGACGACGGTGGACACCAGTCGGAAGTCGTTGGTGGGCGTGGGCTCTGGCGGCAGGGTGGGCACGGTGGGTGGGCCCGCGGTGGGCGGAAGCGGCGGCACCTCTCCGGCCGCCGCCTCCAGGTAGTCCAGCACGATCGGTAGGTCCTCCTCGATCCACTTGTAGTGGAAGTTAGCCGTCTGGTTCACGACCGTCATCTCGATGCAGGGGTCCCTCTCCGTCATCTTGGTGATCTGGAAACGGAACGAAACCGTGAGGAAGGCTGTGGGCGGGGAAGGACCATTCGACCGGACGGGACGGGAACCTGCGCTCAGGGCTGCGTACCGAGTAGTGCTGTATCTTTGTAGAGATCCTCTCGGCGGCCAGCTGGAGCACTGCGGCGATCGCCTCCACACCAGTGCTGGGGGCGAAGAGAAGCGCTGGTTATGAATCACTTTAAAACTGAGAAAGTCGCGTGCTGTTGATTCAAGAGGGCCCTTACTTCTTCTTGATTTGGTCGTAGTGTTCTTCGAAGTAGTTAATAAGTCGGTCCACACCGTCAGGAGTGTTCACTATGAACGAGTTGAAGAAACGCCTCGCCTCCTTGGCCGTGATTCCAGCATGGTTGGCCGCCGCCTGCAGCACTCTATAGGAAACATGGACGAGAATTTTGCGACATAATTGACTTATATGAATTATGATTTACATGGTATCATATGGTATATTACTGGGTGAAAAAACAATAGCACCGAGAAACATGTTTCTGATAATTTACAAAATCTCACCGGGACGCGGAGCCTCCATTCAGGCAGCCGAAGCCGTAGAGCATGGCGGTGCGCACGGTGGGGTCCTCGTCCAGGAAGCGCGCCCAGACCGCGGGGAACTGCTGGCTGCTCATGGCGCCGAAGCCCTGGCACAGGACGGCGGACAGGGTGTCCGGGTTGACGTCGGCCGTCTGGAAGTACCACGCCTCGAAGTCGAAGCTGGCGCTCCTCTTGCAGAGCACGCTGCCGGCCGCGCACGCGACCTGCGAGACCACGTCGCGCAGCAGCTTGTCGTTGTACGCCTCCAGGGCGGGCCAGCGCGGCTCCCAGTCCAGCTTCTCGTACACGGGCTGCACGAGGTCCGAGACGAATTTCTGCGCCAAAGGGAAGAGAAAGATTTTAAAAACTCGATGTACTTTTCCGCGCAGTGAACCGCGCTCCACGCGTGGTAAATAAAACATCGCGAGACAGTGAGGTAAGGGATGGGGGAGGCACTCACGTCGAGCAGGGCGACGGAGTCGGCGTCCCCGTTGAGGATGGCGCGCAGCCGGAAGATGGCATCGCGCGCGGCCTGCCACGGCAGCAGGTCCGTCTCGTAGGGCAGGTCGCTCTCGAGGACCGAGAGCGGCACCCAGGGCTCGAGCTGCCGCGCCAGCGCCAGCGCCGTGGCGTCGGCGATCAGGGCGGCGCGCTGCTCCGCACTGGGGACGCTCAGCCGCTGCAGCCGGTTGTTCAGGATGATCCACGTGAGGAGGTCGTAGTTGACGCGGTAGAATCCTGGGGGAATGCGAGAACAAAATTAAATCTAATCTGTAATATTTGACTGATACTGGCTGTCCGCCGGCCGTCTCGACGCGGGGAGCCCCGTGTGCTAGGCAGATCCGCAGCGCACCGGTGTCTTGCGGTACGGCCTATCCCGATCTCGTCAGGGGCTCGGCGCACGCGGACTGCTTACCTGTCTTGTCTGCGTTCAGGAGGACGAGCTTGCCATCGGCGCCGTCCACCAGGATCACTTTTTGGGGCTGGCTCTCAAGGAGAACATCGCTATATGAGGTCGGAATAGGTTCGCCCTCAATCCACAGGTTATACGGGACGTTCCAAGTGGCGTCGCTATTGTAGTTCGGCGTGGGATCGTGCGTCAGGAATCGTTTCTGGTGCGAGAAAGAAGCACAATGATAAATAAGAAATTATTATAAATTCTTAATTATCGAAAAATGGTGATAATTTTTTTTCAAGCGCGCAGGGGCGTGGTTCTGCCCGTGCCGTACCTGTGTCAAAGTTGCGATGCCGTTTTCCCGGTCGCGGACGAATGTGACGACGGGGAAGCCCTGCTTGAGTGTCCAGGAGTCGAACATATCCTGGACGGAGACACGCATCCTCTTCGACGTGCCGTCAGCAGCGTTCTGGAGAGCGGTCGCGAGTTTCTCTGGGCTGCCCCAATAGTAGGCGCTATACGACGAACATTAATACTTTACTTTTAAACACGCACTTTACCCTGTGAAAAATCATGATTCTAATTGAATGGGTCTTACTTGGAGCTAATATAATCACTGAGCCCCCTTCGGTAGGCTGCCTCGCCAACAAAGTGCATCATCATCCTCAAAAAGCTGCCACCTAAAAAAAATAAATTGTTTCGTAGTATTTTTAACCGTAGCGGTCTTAAACGCCACGCGCGACTCGGTGCTCGGTGGTGCCTACCCTTGGAGTAGGTGATAGTGCCCATGTGGTCCGAGATCGCATCCGGGGACCCCACGGTGTAGTTCGTCAGGACGTCAGCAGACTCCCGCGCGTCCTCCAGCATGGCGGGCTCTACGTGCTCGTACAAGATGCGCTTGTATGCAGAATACTTGGATCCGTCAGCCTGTGCCAAAAAAATTCAAACTTGTATTTTTTTTTTTTTTTCGAAAATTAGAAACGAGCGTGCGTTGTGCTTTGTGGAAAAAGTTGTTACCCTGTCAAGCATGTACAACTCGAGGAAGCTGGCCATGCCCTCCTTGAGCCAGGCGGAGCTCCACCAGTCAATGGTCACCAAGTCGCCGAACCAGAAGTGCGACAGCTCGTGTTGAATGACGCTCGCACATGTGTAGGCGTGCTCTGATGTGGCCTTTGCAGGGTTGATAATTAAATCCTCTCTTTAAAAAAAAAAAAAAATAAAAAAAGATATTTAAAAAATACTGTAATTATTTTTTCCCGTCTGAATAACGATTACGGAGGACGACTAGGGTTGGCTATACCTGAAGGTCGCAAGGCCCCAATTCTCCATAGCACCGATCGGGAATGTCGGAATCGCCACTAGATCGACCTTTGGCACGGGAAGTTTGAAATTGGTGTAGTCCTCCATGGCTTGGATGGCCAGGGGGGCGATCTCGACGGCTGCTCTGGTGTCCTTGACAGCGTTCGGTCGCACCCAAATATTAATGTTGCTTTTGCTTGTGGGAACCCGGGACAGCTCGTGCACGATAAAGGCCACCAAGTATGTGGGCATGCTAGGCGTGGTGTTAAAGTCATCCCAGACGCGACCACCTATAGCCATGCTGCAGAAAAAGGGAGGTTGTTGTCATCGCAGTTGCGTCACACACGGATAAAAATACACTGCAAACCGAAGTGTGTGAATGTAGCACACTAGGAGGTGTAAATTCTATTCGTACACTTGAACAAATAATTTTTTGGAGGAACTGCACACACTTCCAGGGACAAGTATACGAATGGAAATTCACACACTTGGTTTTCTAGTGTTTCTGTCGGCTACGTTCACAGAGGGCGAGGTGAAAATATCGACTAACTCAGGGTCTGAGGTGCGATTCTTCGGCATGTTGGACAGGGCCGTCTGACTCGGCAGTCTGGCGACCGAGATATCGAACGTGGCTCGGAAGCGAGGCTCGTCGAAGCAGGGGAACGCCTTGCGCGCGCTCGTCGCCTCGAAGTGCGTCGTGGCCATGTACCTGGCGGGGTGGCAGCCCAGTTAGTCTCACGCAGAGGAAACACTTTTCATTCGAAATAATCGACGTGGACTTACTTTGTCTCGTCGTTAAGGATGTAGCTGCTGACGTAGAAGCCGAAGTTGTCCGTGCGCAAATTCGCGCTGAACTCCAAGTGCACAACGTACTGGCCTCCCGCTGTGAGGTTCTGTCCCAACGTAAGCTTGAGGAAGCCCTTGTCCTCCACGAAGGCGAGCTCCTTCACCTCGTACTTGTTGCTCGTGGATTGTTCGTAGACCTCCACCGGGTCCAGCGGGATGAGCAGGTCCTTGGCGTGCATGAGGATCTCGGCAGTGCTCTCCTTGGCCAGGATGGTGATGTCCACCTTACCCTCGAACTCAAAGTGATTGACTTCGAGGAAAGGCACCATCTCCAGCTTGTAGTTGAGCGGCTCCAGGGTGCTGGGCAGGCGCCACTCGTCGGTGGGCGCCGACGGCCCGGGCGGCTCGGTGGGGCCGACGCCGGGGGTGGGGACGACGGGGGCCGGGCTCGGCTGCGGGGTAGGGGTGTCGGCGGGCGTCGGCGGCGGCGCGGGCTTCTCGCCCAGCTGCGCGGCCAGCCAGTCCTTGAGGACGGGCAGCGCGCTCGACGTCCACGCCACGTTGGCGGCGGCCAAGTCCACGGCGTCGCGCAGGTTGGAGGTGTCGCTGAGCCTCTGCAGGATGCTGATCTGTGGCAGAGGGAGCGGGTTGAGAAAAGAAAAGACGAAAGGAGAAGAGAATATACCACATGCCCGGCCCGGCCCGGCCCGGCCCGGTAAGCAACTCACTGTCTGGTAGTGTCCCTCCGACGACAACCGCCGCGCGACCGTCATCACCACTTCCTCAGCTGAGCTCTGCCCGAGGCTGCCGAGTATCGAGAAGCGAATTAAGTCAAAAGTATGCTTGAAAGAGCGGGGAGGTGGGGGGGGGGGGAGAATCTGATAAAAATAGGACGCTTACCTAGCTGCCATGCGGTCAAAGTTTTTCACCACGTATCCTAAAGCCGTATCAACGCCGTCTTTACCGTTGTCTAGAATGGATCGGAACAGCGGCAGCACTTCCTGGGGCTCGAAGCCCTGCATTGTACCGCCAAGATCGAGAAGTCTGGAACGAACGCGTAAAAATAAGGGCATGGCCATATAGGAATTATTATAAGTTAAATGTTACGTGATTGTAGTCCCTTACCCGTTAAGAATAGTAGCATTCTGGACGCAGCCTAGCGCGTACACGATGGACATTCGGTGCGACCGCTCGGTCTCGGCCATGAGTGACTCGAGGAGCGTGGTGTACTCCAGCGTGCTGCCGTGGCTCAGGCCCTCGCAGAGCGAGGCGGCCAGCACGTTCAAGTCCACACTCGACCTGTCGTCGAGGTAGTCGTTGTACGCCTGCAGGGCTCTGGTGCGGCAGCCACCCAGCTTGGCGGAGCAGGCCAGTTTGGTCATCAGATCGCGCGCGACTCTGCCGTCAATGTTGCCTCGGAAGCTGTCCCAGCCGACATTAGCGAACGAAATTTCCATGAGGAAATCGTGCAGGTACGTCTGAAAGTGAGAGAAAACCCATGAACAACCAACCGCGCTAAACATTAGGGGGTAGGGGGGCCTCGAAGGCGTCCAGCCGGCCTCGGGGAGAATTTTCTTCTGGCTGTGGAACGCACCTGGAACAGGCGGTCTGCCTCCGGGTCGGCCTTGACGAGAGCCGCGTACGCTCGCAGGCCGTTGTAGGCGGCGGTGTACGGCGCGGCGTTGTACTCCCACGGGATGTCCTGGTCCAGCAGGTACAGCGGCATCCACGGGTCAACGAAGCCGCCCTTGGCCAGAGCGAACGCGTCGTGGATGGTGGAGGCCCGGAACATGGGGTCAGAGATGGCATTTGTCGCGAACGCACTGCCGAGCCGGATCCAGTTGAGGAAGTCGTAGTTGGTGTGGAAGTAGCCTGGGGAGACCAAGGGCGTGTCAGCATTGGCGATTTTTGTCTGTATTTAAATGGACCTTCTGGGCGTGAAGCTAATGACTTGGCGCCTGCGAAGAACTGGGTAGGCCAACCCGCCAAGCACGAGTGTGAATGCGGCGGCCTACCCGGATCGCCCTGGCGCGGTAATTACACATTCTGTCCAGGTGAGTTTCTCGTACCTTGATCTCGCCAGTTGCCGTAGATGGTGCCGCCCAGGTTGGTGCCTCCCAGGCTCACAGTCACGGACTTGCTGTCGTCGCGGAGGAAGGTCGTCGCCTTCTCCGGCACGGCGCCGTAGTTGAAGTAGATGCTGACGGGCACGATCCACTGCCCGTTCTTGGAGCTCTCCTGCATCGGGCTCACGGCCAAATACTTGTTCTGCACAAAGAGTTTTGCGTTAGAGCGCGCCACTTGCCGGGCATTTGTGTGTGTGTGTGTGTGGGGGGGGGGGGGCGGGGGGTTGTAACTTGCCTGCGACACTGTGACCGTGTTGTCGTTGTAGTTCCTGATGAGGGTCACGACCGGCAGGCCGGGCTTCGCAGCCCAGGAGTGGATGAGGTCGATGACGAAGATGTCCTCCGGGAGGGCGTTGTCCTCGTCGACAGCGACCTGCAGGGCGTCTGCGTAGTCCTCGGGAGTTGCCGAGCCGTAGGCGCTGGAAACGGCGAGGCGCGTATTCTGATTAATCTGTGGGATAAATTTAACGCCTACTTCTAACATCGGTATAGGCTTACTTCATGTTGAGGTAGTAGTTCAGTCCCTTCTTGAATGTCTCCTCGCCGAGCGCTCCCATTAGCATGTAATGAAGTCCGGCTCCTGTAATAAGAATATTCGTGAGACATGACCCTCCTGACCGCAGCTCGGCCTGAAAGCAAAAGGCGCCCGGCCGGGGGCGCGCAGGAGTCTCCGCCCACCTTTATCGTAAGTGTAGAGGCCCATGTGGTCCGCGATCTGGTCCTGGGTTGCGACGTCGTCGTCGGTCAGCGGCCCGGTGAACTCTAAAGCGTCAGACGCCATGCCGTCAAACACGTCATCCACTCCGAGTCGCGAGAGAGGGTACCAGTCCTCCGCGTCGTCCGCCATCACCTAAGAGCAGAACGCGGTACAGGTTTTCGGTTCGAAACTTTTCGAAACTGCGATGTGACTTTTGGTGACACGATCACGATAATGATAATAATTACTGCACTGCCAAAATCAACCACAACATAAATTACCTTCTCTAAAATGAAGTACTGCAAAAACTCGGCCATTCCCTCCTTAAGCCAGCCGGAGCTCCACCAGTCCAGAGTCACGTAGTCTCCAAACCACAAGTGAGCCAGCTCGTGAGCGATGATTTCAGCCACAAATATTTTGTACTCTTTTGTTGCGCTTCCTTCGGAGTAGAGTAGGCGATTCTCCCTAAAAAAAATATTAGTTAATTTTTTCGCGTTCGAGACGTGGACCGACGGAGATACCACCCGAAGCACACCGCGCCTCTACACTGAATTTTGCGAACTTCTACTGCTATACTCTTTTATACGGCTAGATACCTGAAAGTGCAGAGGCCCCAGTTTTCCATGGCGCCGAAGTAGAAGTCCGGGATGCCGACCAGATCCAGCTTTCTCATGGCGTAGGGAACGCCAGTGAACTTTTGAAGCTCGGCCAAAATCTTCGGTGTGATCTCAGCAGCGAAGGCGGCTTGCGGGGCGACCTCGGGTCGCACGTACAGGTTGATCATAGGGTTAGCGGTGGGAATCTTCTGCAGCTCAGACACGATGAAGGCGACCAGGTAGGTCGGCATCAGGGGCGTCGTGTAAAATGTGTCCCAAACTCGGTTGCCGATGTCAGGGCTATTCATTAAATATTAAGATAAGCAAACATTTTTTTTAAGTTTAAAATTTTTTTTAAAAAAATGTACTGACTCGGGAAGTGATGTGGACTTGACTGGTGCGTTGGAGAGAGCGATCTGCGACGGCAGCCGAGCGATGTGAATATCGAATGTGGCTCGATACTTTGGTTCGTCGAAGCACGGGAAAGCCTTGCGGGCGTACGTCTGCTCGAACTGAGTCGTCGCCATGTACCTGCGGGGGGAAATGACACCTTAATGTCGGGCGCAATGCTGGAGAAGCAAGTGCAGGACAAGAAATCGCTGGACCTACTTCCACGTGACACCCTCCGGGTAGTCGCTAAGGTAGAATCCGAGCTTGTCCTTCAGCAGAGGCGCGGTGAACTCCATGTAGATTGATATTTCGGTGTCGGCTTTAATCGTGTGCTCTAATGTAATAATGTACATTTCCGAGAGCTGGTTGAAGGCCGTACTCTGAATGCCGAGTGACTTGTTTGTGCTGAGGTCAGTGACCGAGAGCAACACGACATTGAGGTTCTTGTGGCTGTGCAGCACCACCTCTGTGACATCGGCCTTGGTTTTCGCTGTGATGATGACGCTTCCCGCGTAGTTGAAGTTGCCCTGCTCCAGGTAAGGCGTGATCCTCAGGTTGTAGTTCTCGGGCACGACGGTGCCGGGGAGGCGGTACTCGGTGGGCTCCAGCGTCGGCGGCGGGCTGGGCGTCCTCTTCGCGTACACGGCCAGGTAGTCCTTCACCTGGGCCAGCTCGTTCTGGGCGAACTTGAGCGCGTTTGCTGCCGACCGCTCGGCCACCGTCGTCTGGATGGATGGGTTCATATCCGCAAACCCGGCGATCTGATGAGCAGAAAAATGTCGTAGGGTCGGCTCTGGTGAGTCTAGGGAGGGGGAGGAGGGAGGGAGGGTCGGTGTTTTGGCGGGAGGGGGGGGGGGCAGAGTGCCGGGGGAGGGGGATGGGCACACTCACCACTTGGTACTGCAGGTCGGTGTTCACTCGCTCGGACACCAGTTGCAGGAGCTCCAGGGCTTTGCTTTCACCCACGCTGGACAGGGCAAAAGACCGGTCAGACAAAAATGCGAACAAAACTAACTGCAATATCTCGTTGCTAGAGAGAACAACGCGCAGACATTACCTCATCGCCAGGAAGTTGAACATGTCACCAGCCCCGACAGTAATGACGGCCTCGTCCAGGCCACCGTGTGTTAGGAGGGACTCGAAGAAAGGCGTGATCTCGTTGGACTTGAAGACGTTATTGACGGGGTCCATGAGGTTCATGAGCAGCCTGTCAAAGACAGAGGGCCGGTAATCAGGCGCAAATTCACGGGGAGGTGGAGGGGGGGGGGTTGAGGCCGTGCAGGTTGGGAAGACTCACCCCAGCCGCACTTCCTTGTTGGTGGCACAGCCGAGGGCGTAGGCGATGGACACGCGCTGGTCGTAGTCGTTGTTATTCTTTAACACCTTCAGGAGGGGTTCTGAATCAGAGGCGTCCGCGTACGCCAAGCACAGCCTCGCGCCGTACGTCTCCTGGTGTATTGTCGCCGGGGTGCTGCAATGAAAGGGAAAACTAGATTTTTTTGAACGGGGGAAAGGGGCGCAAATTCCAGACGTATAAATCACGGGAAGGGGGCGGGGCGTACCCAGAAAAATCCGCAAAGTTCTCGGCGGAGGCGTAGGTGACGCAGAGGTACTCGCCGGCGTCGCAGGCCAGGCGGCTCACGATCTGGCGGACCTCGTTCTTCTGCACGGACTCCTCCCAGCCCCAGTAGTTGTACCAGTCCACCGCGCCGAGCGCGTCCGCGGTCAGGTCGGCGACGAACGTCTGCGCAAATAGTCTTAGACGTCATTGTGAAGAGGCTTAGCGCCTGCGATGCACCGGGTAGGCCAGCCCGCCACGCACCGGTGGGAGAGTGGCGGCCTACCTTCTAGCCGCAGCGGGGCGGTTTTCACTCACGTTCAAGTCCTGGGTGGCCTGGGCGTCGCCGCTCAGAGCGCTGCGAAGGTAGTTGAGCCCCTTGCTTAGCGCGCCCCACGCGGGCAGGCTGTTCTCGCCGGGCACGCCGTTCTCCAGGACGTACATGACGATCCACGGGTCGAGCTTGCGCGCCCGCAGCAGGGTGAGCGCGTCGTCCAGGAGCGCGCCGCGCTGCGTGCCGCTCTGGATCATCCTGGCCTTGAGGGCCTGGCCGATGAACCGCCACGTGGTGATGTCGTAGTTGACGCGGTAGAAACCTGCGGACAAAGCAATAGTCTTAAGCACCCCTGATATGACAGCGTCTTAGCTTTTATAAAACAAATGTGAGGAGTTCTAGCTGCGGGTCTTACCTTCCTGTTCTGTGTTGCAGATGACGTAAGTTACTCCGTTCTCCGAAGAGAAGGTCAGGCCCAACTCTTCCTCGTCCTGGAGCAGGAATTGATCGAATGGCAGTCCGCCCTTGGACTGTGAGTACAGGTCCTTGCAGTTGTAGGGCACGATCCAGTGCTCCGCGGCCGCGCTGGGGTCTTCCGGCTCATAGGCGAGGAAGCGCGACTGGGCGGTAACAAAGAAGGATGGAGCGACTTGTTACCATTAAAAGACACTTGGGAAAGTATACTTTGCCCGGTTGACAGGCGAAGATGCCACCCGCTTTACACCGGTGTGTTCGTGGGATTTTTTTGCCTACCTACCAGGCAACACCGCATAGACCAACCCCTATGATTTTCGCACCTGCTTGATGGTGAGGTAGGAGTCGTGGAGGTTGCGGTCCACCTGCAGCACCGGGTAGCCCTTCTTGAGCGTCCACGAGTCCATGATGTCCTTGATGCTGACGGGAAGGTTGAGCTTGGCCTCGTCGGCCGCCTCTTGGAAAGCAGCCGCCAGGTCGTCCGGGCCGGCCGTCGAGTAGGCGCTGCAGGGCGGGACAGGAGAGTGACCGATGAAATCTTAAACTTATAAGACTTAGTTACTTTTCCTGTGCGTATTGCTCAGCCTGAAATGCGTCTACTCACTGCGCACGCAGGTACTTCCGCAGTCCCTTCCACATGGTGCTCTCGCCGAGGATCGCTCGAATCATCCTCAGGAAAGCGGCGCCTGTACGCGGGCACAACGGACGCGTGTTAGTGAACGCGTGACGTCACGTAACGTCACGTGAGCGGCGGCGCCGCGCCGCGACGCCTACCTTTGTTGTAGGTGATCTCGCCCGCGTGCTCCTCGATCTCCTGCGGGCTGCCCACCGTGTGGTTGGTGAGGGGCCCGGACGTCTCGAGGGCGTCGTCCATCAGGCCCTGCTCGATGCGGTCCACGCTCTGGCGGGACACGGCGTCGTACTCGTAGTTGGTGGCCTGGTCCAGCACCCACGCCTCCATGAAGGCGGCCATGCCCTCCTGCTGCCACAGCGAGCTCCACCAGTTGTTGGTGACCAGGTCGCCGAACCACAGGTGCGAGAACTCGTGCGTGATGTCTCGCGCGCAGTTGAAGCGGCGGTGCGCCAGGGCGCCCTTGGGCGCGCGCAGCACGGTGTCCCTGTAGGGCGTGATGGGAGTGCGGGGTAGTACGCTGCCTGCCTACTAGGTAGGCAACACCTGTGCGCGCGCGGAGAGGTGCTGCCTAGTAGGCAGGCGACAATACAGTCAGCAGCACACCGGCGTGCGCGTACGGTTATTTGGCTAACTTTACTGACGACAGGCGGAAAGTTCATATCGGGAAACGCAGTATCGGCATTTATTCGCGTATTGGAGCACGGATTGCCTACCCACCAGGCGGTTTCTTAACCCCCCAAAAATACTCTTTCCAGAGTACTGTCACGTGGCGACACTCACTTGAAGGTGATGAGTCCCCAGTTCTCCATGGCGCCGGGGGCAAAGTCGGGAATGGCGGCCAGGTCTAACTTCTCCAGCGGGTAGGGGATGCCAGTCAGATCCTCCAGCTTGCGCAGGACTTTCGGGGCGAGGTCCTTGGCCAGGTCCACGTCGCCCTGGGCACCATCGCGCACCCAGATGCTGATCTTGGGCGAGTCGCTCTGGACCTCCACCTCCTTCAGCTCGGAGATCAGCAGCGCGACCAGATAGGTGGGCATGGGCGGCGTTGTCTTGAAGAAAGTCTGGGCACGAGAGGCACTAACCAAAAAGAGAAAAAAAAGCTCTCAGTTGATTGTCACGCATTTCTGAAGTCCCGCACTCGAACTTTTTATATTAAAAATAGTATGGGAAAAAACTAAATTGTGTCTTACCCGAGTTTCCTGCGGCTGCTCGTTGCGGCCATGTTTGACAGGGCACCAAAGGTGTCGTCGTGTGTGATGCTGATTGTGAACGTGGCGCGGTACTTGGGCTCGTCCCAGCAGGGGAACGCTTTGCGAGCGCTCGTCTGTTCAAACTGGGTCACAGCTAGAAACCTGTCACAGGTGGTGCGCGTGAAGAAATCTGTCCGCAAAGTGTACCACATAAGAGAAAAAGAACGAATCTCACTTGGTTTCGTCGTACACTTGGTAAGACGACAAATACAGGCCGGCCAAATCTTTCTTGAGGGGGCCGCTGAAGAGGAGCGACACGACGTATGTGGAGCCCTCGGCGAGGGGCTGCTCGAGGTGGATTTTAAAGAACTCCTTGTCCTCGATGTACTCGGGATCGCCACTTAGTACAACGGGATTGTTGTCGCTGTCAACCACCGTGATCTTACTGTTGTCGACCTCGAGCGACGTGTGCTTGTGCATGACGATTTGTGTCGTGCTCCGGATGACCTTGACAGTGATGGCGACCGTGCCACTGAAGTTAAAATCGTCCGGGTGGGTGTCGGGGTCGTCTCCGAACTCGGTGGAGATGTCCAGGACGTAGGACTGCGGCTGCAGGTCGTCCGGCAGCAGCCAGTCGCTCGTGACTTTGGGTGGCTCGGTGGGCCGCGGTTCGGCCGTTGGCGGCACTGGCGGGATGGGGTCGGAGTTCTCCGGGATCAGCATCGGGGGCCGCGGGGGGATGACGCCGACTTGCGCGCTCACCCACTGCTTCAGCTCGCGCGCACTCTCCGTCACCCACTTGAGCGTAGCTTCAGCCACGAGCGCAATGACCTGGGCGTTTTCGCTCTGGCTTCCAAGGGCGATGGCCTGAATCTAAAACAGAAAATACGATCATCTCACATCTCACGTTCACAAGTGCGTTACTAATACTGTACGCTAATGGTGCTGTACTGACTTTGTCCAGCTGGTCCTGGTTGTAAATCCTCTTGGCGATCTCCATGAGAATGGACTCAGCAGAGCTAGGAGGACAAAAATACAATTAACATCTTATATTGGCTTTAAAAGTAACGCATGTCCACTCTCGTCGCAGTATCTTACCCGTCAACGATGTTATCGTAATTCGCGGCAACGAAATACAAGGCGGTATCGCAGCCATCGGCGCTGTGGTCCATGATGGACTTGAGGAGATACAGGACCTCTTTGGAGGTCAGGCCACTGTCCTGTTTGATCGTGTACCCGAGCAGTCTGAGGACGCACAAAATTTGGAAATGAGAACTGCAAATAATGGCGTGTAATGCAATGGCACCGAAAGAAAATGTTCGTGCAAACTTACGTCCGGACGACGTCGCTATCCTTGGTGCAGCCCGCCGCGCGCAAGTACGACGCTCTGGCTGTCACATCCTCCGTTTGGATCGCGCGGTTCACGAGTTGCTCGGCTAACCTATCGACGGTCTTGACTCCCTCGCAGAGGGTTGCCGCCAGCACGTTGGGGTCGGGGCTAGAACAAAAGAAAAAAAATAAGCAATCAGTCTTCTGTAACGCTACCGTTAGCCTTAAGGATTCCCAGCATCGAGAAAAAAAATAACTTACATGCCCTCGTCTTCGAACACAGAGAAACTCGAGAGGGCCCGCCTCCTGCACGCGGCCAGGCCGAAGTCGCAGGCGAGCTGCGTGATGACGCCGCGCACGACGGAGCGCTCGTAGCTGTCGTACTCGGTGTCGTCCGCGCTGTCCCATCCGATGGTCTGGAAGACTGGCGCGAGCAAGGCGGAGAAGTAGGACTGGGGGGCAAAGGCCGCTTAGTTTTGCGGATTTTCAGTTCATTAATTCTCTGCTGCTGCACCCCGATCACGCCTACCTGCAGGTGGGTGGAGAGTTCCGGGTCGCCCCGGGCGACGGCAGAGTAGCCCCGCAGGACCTTGTCCGCCGTGATCCAGGGCGCCATGTCCTTCTCCCCGCTGCGCGAGGTGTCGCCGAGGGTGTTCTGCAGGTGCCACAGGACGATCCACGTGTCGACAAGGCCCGCGCGGTTCAGCGCGAACAGGTCGTCGATGAGGGTGGCGCGGGAGGCCGCGTCCAGGCGCGAGGCCCCGGTCGCCAGGTTCAGCCAGTTGCGGATATCGTAGTTGACGCGGTAGAAGCCTAAATATACACACGTCGCATGACATGTGTTCTCGTTTACGTCTCACCCGTATCACCCAAAATGTGACTTACCGTGCTGTTCCCTGTTTATGTACAGGTAGTTGTTTGAGAGTAGTCGAGGCAAGTCCAAGCTCTTTTCGGAATCTGTCTCCAGGAGCGCGTCGTCGAAGACGTCGTCGGCTTCGTAAACACTGTTGACTGAGTAGGGTATAATCCACTTGCTTTGGAGAAGTGCAGGATCCGAGGGTTTGTGGGCGAGGAATCTCGACTGAAACATGTCACAGGAAATAGTAATGGGGCCGCAATTGGAAATCGTTGGTGGCCTGCATAAAACGTGTTGTTTCCGAACCTGGGAAATTGAAGCATTGTTATGTTCGTAGTCCCTAAGCACGGTGAGCACGGGATACCCGGCCTTCAACGACCACGATTCAATGAGGTCCTTGATAGTGACTATGCCCTTAAGGGGGTACGATCTTTTGTCCGCAGCCGCCTGAAGAGCCTCGGCGAAATCGTCAGGGGTAGTCGATTTGTACTTGCTGCGAAACGTCACAAAGAGTCACACACTCCCCTTACCATTCTGTCTGTTTGGACGTTGGACAGTAGGCCGCGAGACTCACTTTTGGCTGAGGTAGTTTACCAGGCCTTCCCTGTACAGCGAGATCCCGAGAGTGTTGAGCAGCATGAAGTGTACGCTGCTCCCCTTCGAGTAGCTGATAGAGTCGAAGTGGGCCCCTATTTCCGCCGGGGTCTGGACGTCCTTGGTCAGAGGCGAGGCGTTCTCCAGCGCGTCCACCTCCAGGGCGGACTGCACGCGGCTGGTGCCCAGGCGAGACATGGCCTCGAACGCATTCGAGGTGGCCTAGACACACGATGAGCAGAGTTACCGTGCCCGTCCTTCTACCTCAACCACTCCACAGCCGTCACCTACCGCATCCAGGATGTACGACTCCATGAGCGCCGCCATGCCCTCCTGCTGCCAGATGGTGTCCCACCACTGAAGAGTCACGTAGTCCCCGAACCACAGGTGGGCGAACTCGTGGGCGATGGCGCGCAGGGACTCTGCCAGGCGGTCGGCGGTCGAGTCCTCCGTCACGAGGAGCATGTCCTCCCTGCGAGCATGGGTGCAGTGCGGGTCAGTGGACAGGGGCGTCGGAAGTGTCTTTTGGTAGGGGGTGCTAACTCAGGGGCGTCGACTCGTCTTCGAAAAAAAGGGGTGGGGGGGCAAAAGACGGAAATTTCAGAAAGTTGGCTACTCTTACGTGCCACTACAATTTCCATAACTGTTACTTGTTTTTGTTAGCACATGGGGGGAACGCCTGCTCTCCCTGCGGTGCGGTGCGAGGCCGCTCGCGTAGCGCCATCGGTACCGACACTGGTGACGGTACCGGTCGGCAGTGGTTCGAAAGCCGGTCACATTTTCTTTATTATTTTTTTTTTTTTTTAGTCAGTCGCTGTGATTTTTTTTTGCAGTTGCCCGAGTCACAAGGACGGTATAGCTGGAATGAACATTTGGTCCACAGAAAAAAAAAAATTTTAAATGAAAAAAAAAACGCGGTTTTTGAACCACTGCCCTCCTGGTGTTATGAGCAGTGACGATACCAATGACGCTACGCGGCCGGCCTAACAGCGCACGGAGAGCAGGCGTACTGATGACACCGGGTTCGTTTCTTCGGTGCCTGTGGCTTCTCGCGCAGCATGCCTCCTAGTGGTACGGCAAGTGGTACCGTGGCGACGTAGCCGTGCCGGCATAGTGTTCGCCCGGAGAGTGGCAGAACAAAGGTTCGAATCTTACCAAGAAATTTAATTTTTCTGAGGACAACAATTTGGAGAGTGGAATTCAAGCCCCCCATTTCAACCGAGCTCCCTCGTGGAATAGCCGACGGTCTAGTGGTCTAGTGGTGCCGCGAAAACCGTGGGGTGTCTGTGAGACTCGGCACATGGGGCCTGGTTCAAACCCAGGTAGGTTCTTCACTGGTAGCGACAGCGGGTTGCCAGGAAGTTCCGTCCCATGCCCACGACTGGTGGTCGGTCGTGGGGTCATAAGTCCTAGAATCTGGCTCCAAAAATAGCTATTCCATGCTCTGGGGACAGGGCAGTTCGGTTAACCACCGTACGACTAAATCTGGCAGTACGGGGATCAAATCTGTCGAATTGCGCGACAGGATCGCAGTCCAAAAAGCACCGGTTCCCATAAGAACACCGAAGTAGTTGGCTGCCACGGGGGGTAAAAGCCCTGTGCCTGGCGGGAACCGCAACCTCCTTCGGGAGGTTTACTGTCGCAAAAATTTTCCATGTTTTCACGCCACCTTTCACTTGCACAGCACGTACGTAATTTTCCAAGTTTAAGGCGGGATTGAGCTCAGTATTCAAGCCGAAGGCTTGCTTGCCTGGCTCGTAGTCTACGCGGTGCTCAGCGCACTCCCTGATCCCCACTTGCGACGCCCCTGTCAGTGGACTCCACCAGCAGCTCGCTCGGAAAATTTCATATTTGGAGGGTGGTTTCTTACTTGAAGGTAATCAGACCCCAGTTCTCCATCCCGGTGGGGTAGTCCGGAGTGGCGACGATGTCGAGCTTGGGCAGCGGGTATTTGACGCCCGTCATTCTCTCCAGCGCCGTGAGCAGCAGGGGCGCCACGTGGCGGGCCTCCGCCACCCCGTCCTCCGCGCCCTCGCGAACGTAGAAGTTGATGTTTTCACTGTCGGTGCTCACTCGCTTCAACTTGGACACGACGAAGGCCACGAGGTAGGTCGGCATTTCGGGCGTCGTCTGGAACTTGACCCACCGACGGTTGCCGATGGTGGGGCTGAAGCAGAGGTAAAACACGGGGCGTTAGACGAGACAAGACTACGGCGACGCGTTTGAGTTATACGGGGCGCCGGGGCGCGTACTCACTCGTAGTCGGACGGCTCCCCCACGGGAGGCATGTTGGACAGGGCGATCTGGTCGTCTAGCTTGGCCACCGAGATGTCGAAGGTGGTGCGGTACTGCGGCTCATCGAAGCACGGGAATGCCTTGCGGGCGCTCGTCGCCTCGAAGTGCGTCGTGGCTATGTACCTGGTTGCATAACATGAATGAATTACGGGCACATTTTCAAAATTTTGAAGATTAGAGCGCTCGTTTCTGTCGCACTCACTCGGTTTTTCCATTGAATTTGTACGAGCTGAAGTAGAAGCCGTGGCTGTCCCTCTGCAGCGTGTTGGAGAAAGACAGCGACAATAGGTATTGATTACCCTCTGTTACTTTCGTGTTCAAGAAGATTTTCAAGAATTGCTTGTCTTTGTCATATTCTTCTGGTTTCGTGGACTTGACTGAGTTGTCGTTCTCGAGGTCCACGAAGCTCTCCACTTTGACGTTGGGTTGGAGGTCTTCGTGAGCGTGCAGGGTCAGTGAGGGCATCCCGTCGCTGTCCTCGGTGGCCGTGACGGCGATGTCGACCGTGCCGGTGTAGCGCATGTTGCCCTCCTCCAAGTAAGGCACCATCTTGAGCTTATAGCTGGTGGGGATGAAGTTTCCGGGAAGGCGGTAGTCGCCGCCTGGCGCCGCGCGCGCCGCGGCCACCACCACCACTGCCAGGAGCAGCCCTCGCAGGCTCCACCTGTTTGTGAATGGAAATGTACGTGACCCGAAAATTAGCTTTACCTCGTTGTTTGCATAACTTTCTATCAGCCTAGTTACCTCAACATTTTTCATTTTTGTTTAAAGGCAAGGCCGCGGCTTGCTACACAAATCCTGGACAGATTGTATGCCTTTGCATGGCGTCTATCAAGATAATCCGAGAGTCGCATTAACTCGTGTCTCAGGATTACTGCCCGGGCCGGGCCGGGCCGGGCCGGGCCGGACAGGAGATTAGCGGCCCGCGTACAGCGTGGATCATCCCATCATCAGGTATTATCAGTAATCGTTTAGGTAAGGGACTGGACTCGTCAGGCGTGTGGTGATTAAAAAAAAACGATACCCGAAATCGGGCCGCTCGTGATCATGTCGCTACATTGCTGCAAATGGCACACATAACCCACGCGTGCGAACACGGGCCTCTGCTGCTCCAACATTCTTCCGATGCACACTTCCCACTGATATTGTCCCTTTCCTAAATTAATCACTCTCGGTTCACTGAAAAAATAAGTTTTCCATTTCACGGTTGTAGGCAGCACCACGCACTCAGTAGACGGGTCCGCAGCATGAGTATCCTGTTTGAGGTTCGAATGCATTCCTGTCGCAAAGTCCCGCGGCCGGGCCGCGGCGGGGGGCGTCTGCTCCTGTTACTGTACCTGACGTCCGGGAGCGCCATGTTGACGGCGAATCAGCCCGAGGACCAACCCTAACCAGCGGCGTCGCTGCGCCGTCCGCGTATATGTAGACTCCGTCCGTGCGGCCAGCCGGGCCAGCCCCGCTACGTCACGGCGGGGATCAGGCAGCCCCTCGCCGCTCGGACAATCACTTGAAAAGTGAGATGGGTTATCTTTCTCTTTTAAGCCCCCAGGTGGGGCGGTGCGGGGCGGGGCGCCGCCGAGCCGCACCGCGGTGCGAGCGCGAGCCAGTCCAACATACCGGCTGTACCCCGGAGACAAGGCCACCGGGCCACTGGGCCACTGCTGGCCCGGCCCGCACTGACAGGAGACAGGAGGCATTTGTTTTGACGGATTCCAAAGGAACTTCCGGCGAGAGGGTGGGGGCGGGTTACCGATACATGAACAAAATCGAACAACACGCCAGCCGGGGCGAATATGTTGCATTCTTTAAGCCTAGCTAAGGGAGCGACTTGGCGTAATCCACACTTCCCTCGCGGACTGAAAAGTCGGGCCCTACGCAGTTACATAACATGGCCTACCCGCACCGGGACAAGCGGGGGGCGCCTTTCGTCAAACGTACCAGGCGCCGTGCTCTGCGGGCGTACCGACGCGATGAGTCGAACGCTAGCGCCCTAAATCCTGAATGGTATCGGGCTCTTCACATGGCTTTGCCAGTGGATGTACACTCCTAGGAGTTTGATTTTAAAGAAACTGGTTGTCACAGTAGTAGTATGAAAGAAAAGAAAATGGAACACCCCCGACTCATGTTTTCAGTTACTCCTTGGATTTCTTTATTTACATCAATAATTGGGTTTAGTAAACGCATTATAAATGTACACAACAAAAATTAAGTCTTTCTTTAATTAAATTTCATAATACTAAATTTATTTCTATGTAATGAATCATGATTTTGAGAGGACAGTTTGCGGAAAGCTATTAAATCTAAGAAAAGTGAATGGACTCCACGCCTAAAATAGTACTGATGTGCATTATACAGAGTATAATTATTGACATTTCACATCACTGAACTTTTAAAGTTGTGGAAAGGCCAGTAGAAAAAAAAAGGAAGAAAACAGAAGTTGCTCTCAGTTAAATAAATAAATCTAGTAATCACAAGTATCCTTAGGCATCTTAAGGTGAGCATGAAAAAAGGACTTCATTAAATAATTATGGCAAAGTTAAAATTGGCACTAGGTGAAACTCACGCTCTTTTCATACTCTTCCCCAAAGGATGAACTATAAATTATGGCAGGGAAGGACACATATAAATCTATGATGAATGCTTTTTTTAAGAACCTTATTAAAAGAATATTGAATACCTGTTTACACTTTGTATTTTAGTGAGGTAATAAAAAATTATTGTGAGGAACTTGTAAGTACAAACAACCTTAACTTAAATAATTTCATCTTTTTTATCTAATTTAACTAAAAATATAAACAGGACGACTTTTATCATTTGTTATTAAATAAGCAACAAATTATTCACAGTTTGTTAATCTCAATAAGGATTTCAAATTGATTTCACTCTTTCCGAGTTCATTGAAATATTACTACAAAAAGTTGGTAGGACAACAAAGATATAGGATCCTCAAATGTAAGATCCCTTGGAACAGATCAAACTCAACAAAAATGCACTTTTATCTAATGATAAATCCAAAGGCAGTGAATCCTTACACTATTTCTTTTCAAAAGCAAAGAAAAGAAAACAAGGTTTGATACAGTTAAGGACTAGTATCTTTCACACTAGGACAGACATTTTTTTTCCATTTCAGAAACTTTTCAATTGATTGGAAAATACTATATTTTCTTGAAGCAAACAGACTGCCTGGGAAATCACATTGCACTCATTGACAACAAATTAAACATGTCCTAGAATAAATGAAAAATCTTTGTACAAATAGCCCTTAAACTTGAAAATGGCCTTTGAGATCCTATACAAGCACAACAATCTAATACAGAATAATTTGCTGGGAAGTGACACATGACATTGCGTGTTAGAAACTAAAAAGAAAATACACATTTCAGAACATGTAGCTTAGAGTACACATTGATACTCAAACCTTCTTTTATCACCAGAGATTAGACTAGGTGGCAGCATTAGCATTTGAGGCCTGGTCTTGAGGAAGGCTGTTCAGTCTTCAAGAAAATTTTTAATTTTCGAATTTCCAGCAGGCAGCTCTAAATGTATAGAACAGTTAACAGTCACAGTTAACAGCCTTTTAGTTATCATTTAGATTTTTTTCAATTTCATTACGTACATGACTAATTACATTCTTTGGGTCGAATTTGAGCTATGCCATTCTATCTGGAACAGTGGTACACATTTATAATCAATGTTCTTGTTAACTGATACTTAGAAATTACATTTTGAATTATTGCTTTCTACCACAATTTACCATTTTGATTGTCTAGAAAAGAGAAAAAAAAGTCTCATTCTCTTTACATAAGATTCAGCTGCCAAGAAAGGATCTATACTATAGTATAAGAATACTGCATCCTAATTAGGCAATGTGATGTTTGAACATGATAATTAAATAGCAAAGATCATAATTAATTTGTGCTATTGCAACAGTTACTGATTTTTTAAAAATTCTAGAGAAAACGTCAAAATGTTAGTGAAAAGAGAACAGTTTAGTAAATGCTATTTTGGTGCTCTGCATTATGCAGAACACTTTACAATGTACACGGATGGCACAACAACTTGCTTAAGAGCACCATGGTTATTACTTTTACAGATCACAGAAACATACAAACAATCACCCATTTCATTTTAATACAACCATATGTAAAATCATCATTTCAAATGTACAACGCATTTATACTTTCCACGTAACTAACATACATTTATTTACACACACACACTCACTCTCAAACACAATCTTCTCACACACAAATCATACATAAATTATTAGTTGACTAATTATTGACAATACCGGTGGTCCTGCACCAGTCAGTTCATAAATACCAAAGAGACCAATTGAATTAGGCCACTTAAGAAGAGGTAAAACACACCAACACAATGATGAGATAAAATTTGCCAGTTTGAAGATAACACCACCTCAGTACTTTTGAGTCATGGGGTGTGATGCACTTAAAACCTCTGTCACAAAGCTTCATCACCAGACTGGTAATGGCCATTTCGATTCAGAGGCTCCTTTTCAGGTGCATTGCTCGGACGATTGCGTTTGAAGAATCCACACTGCAAAACCGAGACAGTTGTAAGTAACAAGTTAAGTACACTAAAACTTCATCAAAATAAATAAATTACTTACCTTCCAGAGTAGGAAGATTAATAATAATAGAATAAGAGTTCCAGCAAATGCTGAAAGAACCACAACCCATAGTGGAACAATATCTGGTTTGACAGCTAAATCTGATGGAATGACTTGAGTGAAAACTTCATGTTCACGTCTCTCAGAATTGTCAGGCCGTCCAATATGAGGGAGTTTGGTAATGCGAGAAGATAACATAGATGATAATCTTAATTCCTCAGTCGATGAAATCTGTAAAACATGTTCAATAAACTTAGTTATTCAACCTAAACAGTACATTCGTACAAAACAATTTGGGATGAACTCACCTTTTTGATAGTGGAAACAACAAGACGGGAACGAATAGCAACATAGGCCTCTTGATCTCTTAAAAGTGGACCAACAGTACACCGCAAATGAACACATTTCACAGGATTACATTCTGGTATGTCATAATCAAATCCAGCATTTTCTACCAAATCGTCATCATCGGCATAGCCATCTGTGTCTCGACGAATTCTCTGGTAAAGTTTAAATCTGAAACAAGAGTAGAAATTCCTATACACACCATACCCGAGCAGCGGTATGGATAGAGAACTGTCAAGTCCTTACCTGTTCTGCACATCAGCCGACTTGCCGTCGACAAGGCCATTGCCCTCCTCCACATGGCTGGAGTGCTGGTAGTTCCCGCTGTAGTACTTGGCGTCCTCCCGGCGCTGGTACTCCTCGTCCTTGCTGAGGGCGGCGCCGGCGCTGTGATGAGATGAGGAGGCCGACGAGGCCGTGGACCACTCACTGCGGCCGCCGCTGTACTGGCCGGCTCCGGCAGCGGCTGCGGCGCCCGCGCGCGCGCCTGCCGCCCGGGCCTCGCCCTCGTCCTCGTACTCCGCCTCGTAGGTCCGCGAGCCCGTCACGGTGACCGAGCCCTGCCTGCCGGCCTGGCCCCGGCCCTGGATGGCGCCCCGCAGGCCGGCCGCGTCCACGCCCAGGTCCAGCACCGTGGTGTGCGCCGGCGTGCCGTACGGCGTCTTGCCCGCGGCCGAGGCGGGGTTCAGCGCCGCGGCCTCCCACGCGAAGTGGCTCGTGTCGCCGGACGCGCCGGCCGCGGCATTGGTGCCGGCGCCACCGCGGGGCCGCAGGTTGGCCACGCTGTCGGAGCCGCCCGCCCCGCCGGCCGCGGCCGCCACGCTCACGCCGCCGCCACTGCTGCTGCTCCTGGACCGGCTGCTCGTGCTGGCCGCGGACGAGGATGACGCCGAGGCCGAGTGCACCGCGCCGTATCCGCTGGCCGCCGCCCCCGCCGCCGAACTACGCCCACCCTCGTAGTGCGTGTGGTTGTAGCCGGCGTACCCGGCGTAGCCTGCACCGGCCTGGCCCGCCCCCGCCACCGCCGCCGTGCCCGCGGCCTGGCCGTACGCCCTCCGCTCCTCCTCCATGCGGCGCCGCTCCTCCTCGACGCGCCGGTGCTCCGCCTCGATGCGCCGCCGGTCCTCTTCGACGCGCAGCCTCTCCTCCTCGTAGCGCCGCAGCTCCGCCTCGTACCTCCGCCGCTCTTCCAGGTCGCGGTCCCCGTAGCCCACCGTGGACGAGCTGCCCTCGCGCACCACGCCGTCCTGCTCGGTCCGCCACGACGACGAGCTGTGCACGCGCGGCCGCCCGCCGTCCTCGGAGCTCCACGACGAGTTGCTGGAGTGCGCCGTCTCGTGGGAGTACGTCCTCCTGCCGCCGATCATCGTGCCGCCGGCGACACCGCCCGCCTGCGAGGCGCCGTAGTCGTAGCTGGCGCCGCCGGCGACGCCACCCGCCTGTGAGACGCCGTGGTCGTAGCTGGCACCGCTGGCCTCGTAGCCCGTGCGCCGCGAGGTGGAGGAGGCCGTAGTCGCGGACACGCTGCTCTGCCCTCGTACCGAGGAGCCAGTCTCGACCGTGTGGTCCACCACGACGGTGCGCCCGCCTCCCACCTGAGCCGTCGCGCCGTACTCGGACTCATAGCGCCGGCCTCCCGCCTGCGAGGCCCCGTACCCAGCTCCCTGGACCTCCACGCGGCTGCCCGCGGCCCCGGCCTGGACGGAGCCCTGCTCCGCCTCGAAGCGCCGTCCAGCAGCCTGATGCGCCGTACTGCCACGGTAGGAGCCCTCCACGACGGTGGCGCCGCCCGCGGCCGCGCCCGTGTCCGTGCGAGAGGCGACGCTCCCGCCGCGCTCGTACTCGGCCTCGTACGAGCTCTCGACGCGAGCCCCGCCGCGGCCGCGGTTCCTGAAGCCAGCGCCGCTGCCGGAGGCGCCCGCGCCCGCGCGCACGCCCGCCTGGCTGGACGCGCCCACCGCCGCGCCGCCCCGGCTCTCGAAATGCGTGGACTCGGACTGGGAGCGGTAGCTGCCGCCGTGCTGCCGGCGCCCGCTCGTCTCCAGCACCTCCTCGCGGTGCTCCTGCTCGATGCCGAGTCGCTCTTCCTCCGTGATCTCCCCGCCTGCGCACAAGAGAGGACCGTGAAGCCGACCGCCCGGAGGGTAGGCAACGCCATGCCGAGGTGCGCGCGCGCGGCCTACCCGCCGGGCGCGCAGCGCAGCACGCACTCACCTCGCCTGCCGCCCGAGCCGAGGGCGCCGTAGATGCTGGCCTCGAGGAACGACTTGCCCCTGCGCTCCAGGACGACGCCCAGCGGGTTCACCTCGTCCGTGAGGAAGCACTTGACGGGGCCGCTTGTCTCGGGCTGCTCCAGCAGGTACAGCAGCGGCTCGCCCGACAGCGTGTAGGCGGGCCATAGGAAGTCGGCCTGCGCCTCCTGGATGCTGGAGGGGCCCTTGTTGCGGATGCTGTACACGTGCACGACCTGCGGGCCGATCTCAGACTCGCTGATGCCGGCCGCCAGCGCCTCGGACCGGTACTGCGTTGTGTTGAAGTGCAGGTCCGACGGGTGCGACGTGCTACGGGACCAAGCGTGCATACGGTCATAAGGGGGGCGGCGGCAAATTGGGCTTCAACTTAAGCGTGTCTTTCGTCTACTCACCCTTCCAGGATGAGGCTCGTGTCCACCTGGATCGGGATGACGATGCTCTTGGCGTTGTCGCCGAGCGAGTTCTTGTTCTCCGGGTTGGTGCTGTTGACGGACATGCTGAGCTCGTACCGGGGCTTCATGCCCTCGCGGTGGAACGGCTGCAGCAGGACCTTGAAGTGCACCATCTTGTTCTTGGGCAGGGGGTTGCCGATGTCGCAGCGCAGCGTGTTGTTGTTGGAGACGCTGGGCGGCGAGCACAGGACAGGGATCTCCCGCTCGCCCTTGTCCAGCCTCTGGATCCTCTTGTAGTCCATGCCGGTGGGCAGCTGCATCTCGTAGGTGGTCTCGAAGGCGTCCTCGCCGTCGTTGCGCACCTCCACGTCGATGGCGAGCAGCTGCTCCGAGTCCAGCAGGTACTTAGACACGTTTCTGGAAAATGTTTAAAGTTAGTATGAGAAGCTGACATATGGCATGAAAAATATTTAAAGCGAGCAAAAAGGTACAGGTCTGACTCTGTTGGTCGGGCTGACATGCAGCTCCTACTCCTAGGCGCGGTCCCACTACTGCACACCACGGGGACTTTTGGCTGCTGGGTTACCCCCCTGGCCCGGTCCGCCCCTCCTTAGCCAACCTGGCTACCCCGGACTCCTCCAGGGTATCCATATTGATGGCGAGCTTAGTGCGGACGCCCAGTCGACGCAGGAAGATTGCACACCAGGACTCCCGACCTCAAACCATCCTCTGCACCCGGCCTCCAAGTAGCTGGATTATAGGAGCGCGCCACGACTCCCAGCCGACGGGAGGGCCGCGCCGCCGGCCTGTTAGCGAGCGGCCGCGGGGACGGATCCCGCCGGCCGCGGCCGCGGCGGCCCAAGTGGCGCCACCTAGCGGAGGCCGGGTGGCACCGTACGGGCGCAAGTGCGGGCCCGCGCCGGGGGGCCCGCGGCGCCCGGTGGCGCGGCTCTGCGGCGGTCCGCGGAAGCGATCGCCCCGGGGCGCGCGGTTTCAAACCACCTGCGCGGACCTTTACGAGGAGATGAGTGGCGCTACTCACGAGGAGGCGATGAGCTGCAGGTCCGGGATGCACACGTTGTCGCGGCCGCAGTTCTTCTGGATGCTGATGGAGTCCCTCTGCACGGGTGGCGCGTCCTGGTCCAGGATTGGCGGCAGCGAGCTGGTGGTGCGCCGCGTCTGCATGCTGTAGCGCATCTCCGCGTCCAGGGGCGTCAGCTTGTCCCGGAGGTCCGGCTGCGGGGGGAAGTACGGGAGGGAGTGAGTACGGGGTGCAGCAGAGCTCAGAGGGGTCTAGTCGCAAGCTGAACACGCGCGAAATGCGTTTCTAAATCGCAGAGAAATGTCTTTAAGCACACCTTGATGTAGACAAACATGCTTTTCTGGAAGAGGACATTCTTGTCCAAGCGCACGGTCTGGTTGAGGGTGTTGCGGCCCGAGTCGGACACGAAAAACATGCGGGGTCCCTTGGGCTTGCGCGCGTCCAGCACGAACTGCACCTCGAGCTCTGGAACAGAAAGGAACAAAATGCGTCTAGGACTGCGACTGCGACGAGCTCGCTGCGGCCGGGCCGACCGGCCACAAGGAAGCGATGACTGCTGGCCTCACCGATCGAGTCGTCCACGTTGACGCCGCCGTACTTGAGGTAGGCGTTGAGCGGCACGCAGGGCACGCGCGTGCCGTCGCGCAGGGTGCAGTTCCGCTGGTCCAGGCTGATCTGCTTCGAGTCCAGGCTGAACGCCACCTGCCCCGTCATCTTGACCACGGGGCGCGACCTGCGCGCCGGGGAAGACAGCAAAGACACGAGATAAGTCGAACTTCCCTGATACGACAGTATGACTTTGTATCACCCATGCCGTGCTCACCGGAAGAAAACGGCCGAGTCGGACTCGTAGGCGCCGACGGCCAGGTCCGGGTACTCGTTGTTGTCCAGGTCATGTCCGCCGGACAGGGAGAAGCCGAATGTGGACAGCTGGTGGTTGATGTCCTCGGCCATGATGACCTGCGAGGCCTTCTCCATGACGCCGTCCTTGGAGCCGTGGAAGATGTAGACCGCGCCACGCTCGCGGGCGCCGTCGTAAGGCGCGCCCACCGCGAAGTCTGCGGCACGGAAGACTCACGTCAGCGTGCACTAGACACGCGGCTACACGGGGACCTCACAGCGAAAGCACTCACCGCCGAAGCCGTCCTTGTTGACGTCCCCCAGGGAAGTCAGGGCCAGGCCGAAGCGAGCCTTGGAGTTCTTGCCGTCCAGCGTGGTCACCTCGCGGAACTTGGACTTCTCCGCGCCGCTGCCCTGGTAGATGACGTACACGCGACCCGTCTCGTACTTGCCGTCGTTGTTCTGGTAGTGCGTGTACAGGGGCGCGCCGATCACCAGGTCGTCGAGGCCGTCGCCGTCCACGTCCACGGCGCAGAGCGAGTACGCGAAGTACGAGCCCATCTGGTCGCCCGTGCGGTTGAAGAGGTTCACCAGGTCCCATGAGTACACCACCACCTGCCGGGGGCGAGATGGGGGTCAGGACGTTCCAGAGGAACAGCGCAGAAATTCAGTGCAGCCGGAGGAAAAGAAAATGCGGGGGCTCACTCACCCTGCCCATGAGGCCGCTGCCGCGCGGCATGCCGATGGCCACGTCCACGGTGCCGTTGCCGTCGAAGTCCCCGGTGGTCGCGGAGTAGCCCAGGTAGGAGTCGTCGTCCACGGCGGAGCCCTCGCTGGTCGCCACCACGACCTGGCGCTCCTTGAGGGACTGCGAGTGCACCTGGCCTGCAGCACGTCAGGAGAACGTCAGCACGAGAACGGGAGAGCGCAGACAGAGTATAGGGCTGTGCGAAGTATTCGAAAGCGAATAAATGGAATCCAGGGTTTCGATTCGGTGGCGGAATACCTCCTTCCGATCCCGAAACATTTCATACTTCAAATCTCTATTTGTTCGTGAACAAAATTAAATTCTGATTTCGGCCCTTTTTCTGACTTTTTAAAAATTCGATTCAAAAGTAAAATTCAAAATTCGCACAGCCCTTGGGCATAGAGGGAGGGACTGTGAGCCAGCGAGTGGTGGTGCGAGACGACTGATCAGTAAAGGTCGTCCATAGACCGCTTTTTTGTTCTTAATTGACTTTTGTACAAAAGTATATACAAATGCAAATATTTGTGTTGCACCAAAGCCGACAGTCTTCATCAGCCGTGAGGTTTCGGTGACAAGCCGTTAGGAAGAAAAACGTGCGTTAGAGATGCAATAGGCGAGCCAAGCCAAGTTCCATTTGCGTTATGCTATAATCTGTACAAGAGCATGAGCAGCAAGTCACGGCAAATCACAAAAACGTCCTTCACCAGGCAATGCACCAGCACCGAAGAGTTCACTACAAATAAACCAGGAGGCTGAAAGAGGATGAGATTAAATCAGATCACAACAACCTTATTAGTGATAACGCGAAACAGCACTCAATCCACAATCTAGTCAAATTTCTAAGTCAACAGCAGCAGCACAGCAGTCACCACACCAGTATCAGGCAGGTCATGATCCGATCCAAATAAGTCCAGGCAGGGCTTAATTATGTACAGCTGCAAGGCAGACCATTTTTAGAGTAGGCGCTGAAAGTACGAGTTGTCAAACTCCATCTTCAGGAAACACTATCACTACTAACAACACAGTATGTACAGGATTATGTTTGAGTACATCTACAGAACCTTATGTACAATATTATCTTCAACTCGCTCAAACACCAAACCAGTAAGTGTTACTTTCACCGTTTAAGATTACCTGAAGCAAGCTTTCCTTCAAAATTACTTTTTTTTCTCAGATGGAAGGTGTGCCACTTCCATATTGTTTTCAACACTCTGTTTTTTTTTTGTAACTTTTATTCATTAGAATAAAATCTTGCCAAAATAAAATTGGTTACTTCCAAATCCAAAATCTGTTAGTACTTGAGTCAAGTCGGTGGTTACGGGGTTACGATGACAACTGGCGCCTCCAATGTGTTTACCTGCGCCGGTGCCGTACGGCAAGTTCCTGGGCGGAACGAAGGGGAACTTGTATGCGGTGTTTACATAGTAGGCCTGGCCTGTAAGCAAAATGGTTCCTTAGCAATCCGTCCGAATTTGAGGCTCAGGAGCCCCTGACCACACCCTCACCGCCACCTGCAAACGACGCGACGGGCGACCCGCGCCACAGGACAAGAGCAAGAGAGTAATTTCACAGAGAGACAAATATGCAAAGAAACTTTGCGGTATACACACTGGCAATGCGATCACGCAGCTATGTATACTTTACACGATAAAGTACGCAAAGCGTCATGCCTGGCACAGCTGAGGGGCGGCTCGTCCAACCCCGGGCAGCGCGCTCTATATGGGCGCTCCGTGCAACGAGAGGGGAAATAAAGAGAAAGAGCTCAGCCCTTACGGGGGACAGCGCCGCGGACAGCGCCGCCAAGAAAATAATCGGACAGAGAAAGCAAGGTCCAAGAAATGTCCTCATGTACAGCAGCAGCATCTTCTTACAATTATTATAATACACACAACACAACGTGAAAGATCAGTGTGCGGCGGCGAGCTTCAGGTCCCCGACCGCGTCCTTACCTTGCCAGTACCAGCTACCGGGCGCGCCGATGAACAGTCGGTTACCGTCCTGCAACAGAGGGACGACGCCGCGGCGCCGCGTTAGAGGAGAAGCACCGCACGACGGTGAGGTGCAGGGAGGGTGGCGCCAGGGCGGGGACCCGCCCCACCCCGCCCCGGCGCCCTTTCAGAGCACGCCGCTACCCCACCCCGCCCCGCCATGCCCTACGCGCTAACGACAACGACTCGTACGACGGGATTCGGTTTTATCGGCGGCGTACGACGCGGCGGGCGCGGCGCTTTGTGGAGGCCCCCGAGCCAGCCCCGCGCCGTAAAGTGCATCGCCGCGCCGGTGCCGTGTAAACCACGCCATTTGGGGCTACACCGGGCGCGCGAGGGGCGCGGCAACGAGTGCACCATCATTCAGCCCCGCCCCACCCCGCCCCGCTCCGCCCCGGCCCACCCCACCCTGCCCCGCCCCGCCGGCGCCGTCGCTCTAAAAGGAGCGCCCAGCCGGAGGTGTGATGTGCGACCGCGGTGCGGCGGGACAGCGGGGAAAGGTGCGGGAGGAAAACGGGATTTTTTTAAAGAAGATTTCGCTTTGCAGGAGGGAAACTTCACGCCACGCACTGCACAGCAGACTATGGTACTCACCTTGGATATGGCCGCTCCGAGTCCGGCTTGGCAGGAGCCCTGCCGGTGGTAGCCCCAGTGCTCTGTAACAGGACATCAAGGCCACCAGTCAGATTATTTCACCGCCAGCTATTTTATTTGCGGCCGCGGCCGAGCCGCCGTGCCGACGCAACCCGCACATCATGTGGGTGTAGCGGGCGAGGCGCGGCGCAGGGGCCGGCCGCGAGCGAAAAAATATATATCTCCCTCTCTCTCTCACACACACACACGAACTGCGGGGGCGGGCGTGTCGGTTTAATGAGCGTTCTTCGGTTCTGTTCATAGCGTTACCGGGGCGTATCCTCCAGAGTCACGCCCGCCGCGTCACGCTGCCTGCCTGACACGGGCAGCCTCCGCTGTCAGATCGTCGTCACTTCGCGTCGTCACGTCACTCGTCACCCGTCACCAGCGCGTCTTCATCAGGTGCGGGGGCCACCATCATCAAGCCGCGCAAGTCCACAGACCCCCCTCCCTGCGGGCCCTCGTGTGTGCCTGTCACACACTTGCACGTGTGTGAATATTCGTCAAAAGAGTCGAGGTGTGAACGTTCCTAGGAATTTCACACTAGCGTACTTCGCTGCCCTGCCCTGGCCCGCCCCGCGCGCCTGCGCGCCCAGGGCGATGAAGACCTCTGCTCCGGGTCAGCCTCATCAGCGCCGACATTGTGCCCGCCCGGTCCCGGCCCGGCCCGGCCCGGCCCGGCAGAGGCGGCGGCGGCAGCGTGACGGTGCAGACGCCCAATTTAACCTGCCGTTCCGTTCGACCGCGGTCGATGGAGCGGGCCGGGCATATAGCGGCGTCACTGTACCCACCCCCGCCCCGCCCCGCCCCGCCGGGGACTCACGTATAGCACGCCCGTAAGGCCCTCCTCCTGTTGACTGTCCAAACAGCCGCGTCTCGTCTCGTCGCGCAGCAGTGCAGCGCATCTACAGGTTAGGGTTGCAGCACACGCGCCCCGCCCCGCCCCGCCCCCAGAGCGAGAGAGATTAACGCTGAACTTATTCGAGGCGACGTGTCGCGGCCGCCGGCCGCGCGGCGGGTCGGGGCGGGGCGGGGCACGACCAACATTTGTGTTACGCCCTCCCCGACGGCCCGGACCGCCCCCCTCCTCCCCTCGGCTGTTTTCATTGGCGCCAGTGTCACAGCTACTTGTTTCTCATTAAGAAAAGCTTGTCCCCCCTCGCACTCTGCTGCCGACGGAAATCTCACTTCCTCCTCTGACACCTTCCGAACAGCCCCCTCCCCGTCCTCCTCCACCTCCCACCTCGCACGTCCTTCCTTCCTTCCGGTCGTTCCTCCCGCCCCCCTGCCCTCCTCGAGGGTAACCCTCACTGCGGGACACAGCCCGCCCCCCCTCTCCCGCCCCTTTCTCTCGAAGGCAAATCAGAATAAAGAGTGCGGCATACGCGCCACGTCACGGAGAGAAGTGCCGTTTTCGGCACAGAAACGTATTCCGGTGGGATTCCTGCAGGCGGCCGCGTGGCCCGCGTGGGCCGGGCCAAGCCGCGCCAGGAGTGTGTGTGGGCACGCGCCCCGCCCCGCCCCGCCCCGCCCCGCCCCGCGAGTGGGCGCTGCCGCTCTGCACAGCCCGCCCCGCCCCGCCCCGCCCCGCCCGCTAACAGCGCGGCTAACAGTCACTCCAAAGGGCCATTAATTCACGTCCCTCCTTAGTTAATGATCGAAGCTCGGCATGCACTGGCCAGGCCCGCCACGCCCCGCCACGCCCTGCCCGCGGCGCAAGGTGCGCTCGCTGCGGCGAGGGAGGAATGCAGAGAACAGCCCCATGCACTACCGGTCGGCGCGGCGCGCCGCACGCGGATCGACTTCGAGCACCCCACCCCACCCCACCTCGCTCATGGCGACTTACACCGCATCACACTACACCATCACTCGTGTACCTGGGGCTCGGCGCGTACATAAAAAAGGATTATCTGAGTCCGGATAAGTATGCTCCATGGGCCGGTCCCACCACGGGCGCACGCGTGGCGCTGCAGGCTCCAGATTTGAGGAAGTCTAGGGGCGGGGGGCTGCTCAGGCGGCCCACAGTGTTTACTCACACGCTGCACATACGCCTTCACCCACGCACAACTGTCTGTCTGTGTCTGTCTGTCTGTCTGCTCGCCTATCCGTCGTCTTCTCACACGGCAGATAGCGACCCACGCGCGCCCGTTCACTGGACTTTTATTACAGATTGTCCCCGGCAGCAGCCCTGCAGCCGCCCTGCAGCCGCCTGCAATAACCCGCTATGTACTCTATTCATGCAGGACTGGCGGCTGCCGGCGCGCCTGACAGGGCAGGAGAGTTGCAGGAGCCTGCCGAACAACTCGAAAAAAATTTGTACACTAAAAAAAAATAGAAAATTCAGGACAATTTCAGGAAAAAAATTGTAAAAGTTCAGATAAATTCACAAAAATTTCAGAAAATTTCAGAGGAATTTCAAAACCGACACTTCTTTACTCAAAAATCAGAATTGTTCTCTCCGTCCCGGGGACAGCAGACGAGGCGCCACAGCCAACACCCTCTGCACGCAGCACGCCAATTTGTACGACACCGCCTCGCCTCGCCGCTGATAAGAGCATCTATTATTATTGCCCCGCCCTGCAGCGCACATCGCGCCGCCAAAGGCTGAACCATGCCGACCCGACCCCGGATGCAGAGCAACGACCCGATATGGCGATAATCCCGCGGCTGCAGCCGCTGCAGCTGGGCCGTGGGGCGGGGCGGGGCGGGGCGCCCCCTGCGCCAGCTGCAGCTGCACCAGCTTGGAGCTGGCCACCACGCCGCACCCACAGCGTGCCACAGCATACTCACTCGTTCGGCACGGCGCGTACTCGGCGAAGTCGGAGAAGCCCTCGCGGGACACCCAGCAGGTGCCGACGGGGTCCTTGCGGTTCACGGCCTTGGCGAAGTACACGTAGCGCGGGGCGCACGCCTGCAAACAGAGGGGAAGAGGGCATGAGGGGTTTGTTTGAACCTCACCAAGCAGGCAAATCAGAGGACAAGTTTTAGCTGGAGACGAGTGTCACGCCCGCAAGTCAAGGTTGCGGTGCCGAACCCTCCAGGACCGGGGCGCGGGATAAGGGCTCGAGTTCGGGCGGAGGCGTCCTGCCTGGCGCAGTACACGAGGGCGCAGGGCAGGGATGCGGAGCCTTTCAGGTTGAACGCGGCTAAGTATAGCCCTGGCCAGGAGAGGGGGCGACGGCGGAGGAGGCGGGCGGGGGACGGGGGAGCTAGCAGCCTCGTATCCACCGCTAGCGCGAGGGGGTTCCACGTCCACGTGTAGAGTTAGTGACAAGTCCAAGCACTACATTACAACACTTCGAGACGCCACGCCACGCGGCAGGGAAGGGGGGAATGTAGGGGGATTCGTGTCCTTTTGTCGAGCTTTTCCCGACTGCTGCGGTGGGATGCATGCATACAAGTCCCCAGGCGAGCAGGATCCCGGCGAGGATCCCGGCGTCACGCCAGACCTTCCCCATGCGTCACACCACCACTTTACCACATCGAGTGCATTACACTGCATCGAGTCCGAGAAAAGCAAAGGCGGTTCATTGGCTTTTCAGCGCCGGAAATTTCTCTCACGGAGAGTTATTTTTCTTGCCGCCCCTTCCCCCAGAGGCGTGGGGGCGTGCGCGGGGGGCGGCGGGGGCGGCACCGGAGAGGGCACCGGTGGCACGAGCCGAGTCCATATACCCGTGAACACACACGGCGCGCGTACAAACAAACAAACACACACACATACACACGTGCATACACGCACACGCCGCCGGCCCGATGGACGCCCCCTCCCCACCCTCTGTACGCCCAGGTCAGACACCGGCTTGACTTTGCCCGCCCTTACGACTCGCGCCGCACAGCACCACTCAGCACGAAATCACTTTTCCAGCGCTATACTTCCGGCGTAAGATCCGCCGCCGTCCGGATGTGTCCTCACCCGCCCTTCTCCGTTCGGGACTTATTTCCCTTATTCGTGCGTCGTTAAAAAAAACGGCAAGAAAAAGGTCGCGCCTGGTGGGCGGGCTGGGCCGGGCCGGGCCGGGCCGGGGGGCGGGGACCCTCCGGAGCGAGCCGCCGTCTCGCCTCGCAGCGCAAAACCAATCAATCAATTAACATTTTCGAGCGTCGATCGACGAGGAGACAATGCCGAAACACACGACGGACGGACAGACAGACAGACGAGAAGACGCCCGTGAAGGAAAGGAGGCAGGAACACTGCGCTTGTGGGCTTGCAGGTCTGGTATATTGCAGTGATTTTATCGAGTTAGACTCAAGTCTGCAACGCCGGAAAACAGTCAGCAGTGTTGCGGGTCTGCCTACGATACACGGCGCCTATGTTAGCAGCAGCCTAGTGGGTGCTGTCACGTGATTTTTTAATTATTTTTTTAAAACACGTTTACCGGTTTTATGTTTCTCCCGGTGCGCCAGATTGGCCGGCCCCTTTGGCTTTTCCAGTTCCTCCATCGAGCGCCACGTGTCGCCTGCCTAGCCCCACCCCGCCCCGGCGTGCACCGTGACCCACACCGACCGCACCGGTCAAAGACAATGGGCTGCTCCCTGCTGGCGAGCCTCCCAGGACCCGCCCCACCCCACCCCGCCGCACCCCGCCCCGCCCTCCGCGTGCAGAACACGTCGCGCCCGCCCCGCCCCGCGCGCTGAGCAAACGCACCGCGCCGCCCCCGGCCGGCCCTGCGCGCCCCGCCAGAGGATATTCAATTCGATAACGTCTGCCGATGCACGCCGCCCCGCCCCGCCCCGCCCCGCCCCGCCACACCCCGCATGCAGCCATGTCCGCGCTTTTTTTTTTCGTTGCCTTGTTTGCCACGTCCATTATGTACTTGGTCCTTTTAGCCGCCGCGCAGGGCACGGCAGGCAGCGCCCACTTTGCACATAACAGACAGCGACAGGCCACGCGGCCGGCCGGCGCGCCGGGGACTTTGGAGGGGAAACAATCTTTGCCAAAAATTCGAGTGTGGGAATCCGGCAGGCGCATCAGCAGTCTGGTCCGGTAGGTCCGGCCCGGCTCGCCAGGAGGGGAGGGCGGGGGGCTTCAATAATTTAGTGTGGCCAGGAATGTTATTGTGCGGGGCCGGGCAGGGCCGGGCAGGACAGGGCGCATCGGACGTGTGCTCGCGACGCGACGGCCCCAGGGAGGGTGAGGGCCGGGGCGGGGCGGGGCGGGGCGTATTCCGAGAACCCTTCCCCGCTCCCCTGGACCGGCGCGGCACGGCGCGGCGGCGGGAGGCGGATCGGGCGGATCCCAACAAGAGTCACATGACTGAGTGACTGATTGCTCTCGCACTGCTCAGGTGGATTGATGGATGTCACGGAGTATTTTGCCGATCGGCGCTGCTGCTGCTGCCGCTGTGTTTGTTCGCTTTTAAACCGGAGGCCACAAAATAAGAGCAAAAAAATAAAAAGAAGATGCGCGGTGGTCCACGGCGCACGCATGTGTGTGTGTGTGCCTTCAGGACCAGGATGCGTCCGGCGCGCTGACCCTTCCGCCTATAATGGAGTCAAGTGGCGCAGCACGGGGCCCTGACCTCACCCCGCCCCGCCCCGCCCCGCCCCGCCCGTCATTTGTTCCCTTGCCCCGATATGACGCTCGGCTCATTCGTCAGCGGCCCCCGGTAAATTAAGAGAGCGCCTGAGATCAGTTTAGAACGGTCGGTCGGTCGGTCGGTCAGCCAGCCGGCAGGGGGCGCAGAGCTCAGGCACGCTGACCTCACTCCACTCCCACTCGTAGAATTAAGGAAACTTTTCCAAAAGTTTTGCGCATGCGATAGCCAAAAGCAACCGCAGAGGAATAAGGCAAAGTGCTGTTTTATTTCAGTGTTCTCACAAGTGCCCGATGCTTTGGCTTGGGGAGAGAGGGGGGCGCCGCTCAGGTGCAATGTGGCACGGCCAGCTTGTACCTAAGCGTCGTCATCCTTTTTGCCTCCGGCGGGGCGGGGCGGGGCGGGGCGGGGCGGGGCGGGGCGCTGGGCGGCGCCTTGGCCAGGTGCGCGGCGATAACATGGACCACGGAAGGCTCTCACCTCTGCTCTCCACCTCGCGCCCGCGCGCTCCCTACACGGCAGCGGGCGGGGCGGGGCGGGGCGGGGCGGGGCGGGGCGGGGCGGGGCGGGGCGGGGAGCTCACACCACCACCACGCCACGCCACGGCGCTGCTTTCCTCGTGTTCCACGTCCATGAGTTATCTCGGCTCTGTTCTTCGCTTAATATTGTTATTAAAATTATTTCTCGTGTTCATGATCGTGCAGGTGAGGCTGCAGCAGGCTCCTTCTCCTGCTCTAGCCGACCTGTGCCCCGCACAACCCGCTCCGCCCCGCCCCGCCCCGCCCCGCCCGACCACGACGAGCACCCTGCCCCTGCCCGCTTCCATTCAGGACAATGGACTCATTGGACTGTCCCGTCCACGCTCCTCGATATCTTTATCAGGGCCGTGCATAACGGCGATTGTATTCCGTAGATCACGTGATTTCCCCCCGCCCCACCGTCTCCGGCCCCTCCCCTCGCGTCCAGTAGCGGCTCCGGCCCGGCCCCGCGCTCTGCCCGCGCGCCGCCTGTCCGAGCCCCGTCCACCGGCGGGGCTGGGGCTGGGTCCCGGACACGAGGCATTCCTGCTTTACAATTCTCTATCCGACGGATTCCTCTTGCGCCCTCCCCTCCCCCCTCCGCTCTTTCTCACAGGAGACGCGCAGGGACTATTCGAGCTGACGTTACAATGCGAGTAAGTACACGGGGCGGGGCGGGGCGCGGCCCGTGCGCCACGCCACGCCACGACAAATACACGCGCGACGCGCACGCCAGATGCGATCGGGCCGGAGCGCCCGCCTGACGGGCCACCCTGAGCCTCGCCTCCAGTACTGTACCCCGCTAGAGCCGACTCGGCCCCCAGCGGTCCCGGGGTAGGCAGTCCCGCACGGAGCGGTGCGGCCGGGTTGCCTACTTCACAGGGTGCACGGGGCTTTCACCAAACGCCTGAAAAAGTTAATGCATACGACGGCGTTGACTTTTCTCGCTGCGGGAAGAATTTTTCCCGCGTTCATGCAGGTTGCCTACTCTTCGGGCGGAGCCAAGAAGGCGTAAGGCGTCAAGCCCCCTTCCCCCATTCCCTCTGTCCAGTGATGCACGCCGTCGAGGCCGTGTTATCGCGCGTCACGTCACGTCTCGCGTCTCGCGCGTGACAGACACGCATGATCACGGGGCGCGCATGGGCATGGGGCGTAAATAAATTGGGTTCGCGTGCGCGGCCGCGGGGCGCCGCTGCGCGGGGGAAGGGGGGGGGGAGCTTGATTTACCGCAATAAGGAGCTGCAGCGGCAAGTGCCACCGCGCGGCGTGAGGCGTAGCGGCGGGGCGGGGCGGGGCGGGGCACCCATCAACTGATGACCGCACGGGGCGGGGCGGGGCGGGGCGGGGCCGACACGCGATCACACCGGCTGGACCCGCGGCGGCATGGCAGTACGCGGGTGCCACGCAGCCGAACACCCCGTGACAGTCCACGGCGCGGACCATCGCGGACCCCGCGAACACTCCAGTATCACCCTCTAAAAAGTGATGAAATCGCTCTCTCCAAGAGCACTTTGCGATACCGCGCTCCTCGATTTCAAAATTGTCGAGGGCTTAGCGATACTGCCGCGCAGAGCCCTCCTGAAGTCCCCAACACGGTTATAACTCATGCCCGTGGCGTGCTGGCTGGTACTCACCACGACGACGCCGTTCTCCCCGGAGCTGTACAGGGTGGCGCCGAACCACTGGTTGGACTTGTCGTCGATCTGTTGGCCGGCCGCGTTGTGGTGCGAGCCTGGAGAGAGAAGCACGAGGAATTAGAGAAATCCTGCCAGAGCAAAACGAATGCGCGCTGGGCCGGCCGAGGCGCGTCGCAAGGGACAGGGGGAACACCTCCAGGAGGCAGAGGCCGTGTCCTGTACATCAGGGGTGCAGGCAGCCGGGGCGTGGCGCGGGCCGCGGGGCGGGGCGGGGCGGGGCGCGGTGCCAAGAAGTGCCTCCTGGTCAAGGCATTGTGTGCTAAACGCACCAGCCGGCCGGCCTGGTCCGGACCCGCCTCGGGAACAGAGCACATGGCTCGGCGTGCATATGGAACACCCGCTCCCCGCCCCGCCCCGCCCCGCCCCGCCCCGCCTTCCACTCAACGTCACCCGGCCGCCGCTACGCCCCGCCACCGCCTGAATTAATCCATTTCCAGGCGAGCCGCCACCGCCTGGGGCCGCGCCGCCCTGTGCCGCCGCTGTTCCGCCGACCGAGAGGGCAAAAGGAGGAGGCCGTGTCCTGATCACGCCGCCCCGCCCCGCCTCAGCTACATATTGTTTTCCTCTCACATGTTGTGGAGCCGGGTATGATTTAGTATCTCGGCCCGTGTTTCTCTGCTCATCGCACGAGGAGGACGGGGCCACTGGTCTCACACCGCCCCCCCCAACTGATGAGTATCGCCCTGCGCCCTGCACTGCGCTGCGCCGCGCCCGGTGACTGACAATGAGCTTGCCTCCTCGCCGGCCTGGTGCCGGCCCGGCCCGGCCCGGCCCTGCCCGGCGCGCGCCTGGTGTTCGTCTCAAACGCGTCCCTAAACCTCAGCTAGAAACTCTATAACACGTCCTCAGACGACTCGCGCGGGTATTGCAGCGGTATTGCGGCTGCCTGAGAGCTCATCGGCTGCACGCGCGGCCGCGGCCTTCACGCGAACCCGTCCCGTCCGAGCCAAAAGAGCGCGCGAACCTGGTCTGCCAGGGCCTGGCCTGGGGCTGGAGACCGCCCGTCCCGCGACCACGCCCTGCAGAGCGCGTTCCAGCAGACCCGACCCGGCCCGACCCGTCACCGCCCGCTCGTCTTGTCTTTCCTTTGCGACCATCCGTCACATCCACTCCCGTTTTAACGGCAGCAGCGGCTAGCTACGTGCGGTGCGCCCCCTGGTGAGAGGCTACTCGGCGCCCCGCAGCTGCCTCGCAGCTGTAACACCCGCCGCGACCCCCGCCCCGAACGAGCTCATGTACTGCACTGCCACTGTCGTCTCTCAAGTGTAGTAAGGACTTGACGAGAGTGCTCAGCACTGTACTCTGCTCCACTAGCATCTGCGGTGCTGGGCTGCATAACTATTCAGCAGTGGGTGGGGCAGGGGCAGGCACACGGGTACAGCAGGGCGCGGGAGGCGCATAGGACTCGACTGAAGTGTCTTGTTCAAGCTGGCAGCCCCGCCCCGCCCCGCCCCGGCCCAGCCGGAGGTCGCCCTTGTCCTGTTCAGGAGGCCCCGTCCCGTGACGGGGCACTGACCACACGTCGACTGTGTGTGTGTGTGTGTGTGACAGGCCAGGCCAAATACGGCAATACGCCACGCCACGCAGAGTCAGGACAGCCCGCCGTATATGAGGGTTCGTCCGTAAATAAAGTTTAATAAGCTGCTTCTGATCGCGCTCTATTAAAACATTCGAAAGTAACGGACGTTCGCAGATTTGCCAGCAGTTTTGTGAAATGTCAAGAAGTCGGAGCGGAAACCCCGCGATCATGGAGGAAGAAGGGCGTTGTGGAGCTCAGCCCTCCTTCCCTGAGCCTGCCCCGCCCCGCCCCGCCCGCCGCGCCGGACAGCGATAAGCAGTTCTCGCTCGACGATCGGCCCCGCCGCACCCCCGCTTGAATCACCCCGCGCCACGCACCACCTTCTCCTGCCGATTGACCTCGATTCTCAGAGAAAAGAAATTGCGGTGGCGGGATTTTGCCGCTGCGCCCCGCCCCGCCCAGCACGGCTCAATCAGGGGGAAGTGGATGGCCACTCGCCACGCCACGAGGGGCCCCAGCTGGGCCCCGCCCCGCCCCGCCCCGCCGCACCCGCCACGCCCGCCCTTCTTCAGGACAGGTAAACAGAGCTCGACAGAGATGGTATTTAGACGGGCGAAGCTCGTTGCTCTGGCCTGGCCCCGCGCCAAAGCCTCCCATAGCCCTTCCCCTACCAGCAGGGGGGCGTGGAATCCGCGCGCGACGCGAACTTCCCTTTATTCCCTTCTACGTTCCCCCGCGCAGACGTCGAAAAAATGACGCAAAAATATTAAAATTATTTCGTAACAGCTAATTTTTATTTTATTTTTTATTATTATTATTTTTTGCAGTTGCGTTCCAGGCGAAATACTTTGCCGGAAGCTCTCTCTCTCTCTCACCGTTGCGGTCAAAGGGTATCTCCTGGCAGTGGTCCGCGCCGCGGATGTCGCAGCGATACACGGCGCCGCCCCGCGACACTCCCGGCTGCGCAGTCTGCGCCTCGGGGGCCCCGACGAGCACCCTGCAAAAAACAAAAACACAAGAGAAAACCAATTAAATTAGGTCAAGGTCAAACAGGCAGTGAGTACTGTACATGAGCCACGACTCAGGTGGTATAATCCACCTGTCTTATCAATGGGAAAAATGTTTCTAGGCGTGACGTAAAGTTTCTCCATGAGAAATTTCGCCAAGTTATGAGCTGACTCGAGGTTTAAGGCTATGTCTTTTCCCCCCCGTAGACACAAATATCCAGCGGAAGAACACGGCTGACTGTTTGGCACTGTGTGTCGGTACTCGGCGCGGCAGTGTATGCAAACTCACGCGTCGTTGTGCTTCTTGACAAATTTTCGGCCACTTCCCGTCAAACAGAACAGAACAGAGCGCGACCCCAAGGACACGCGAGCAAGGCCGAGCAGCGCGTTTGCTCAGAGACTCTCTGCGGGGCCTCGACTTGAACGCGAAAATTTTATCTAAGACGGACAGATCAATATTTACTAAATGGTCTACATGAACAACAGGGCAAATAATAGAAGTTGCGACCAGAAGGTACCCCAAGGCAGAGTTTTTTTTTTTTATAGCTCCTCTGTCTCTCTTGCTCTTCCTCTCGCAGTGCGCGGAGGCTGCGCGGCGCGCTACCATGGGGTCGCGAGGCGTTTAACGCCCTGGGGCCCTATCTGTTATCTAACCCTCTCCTCCAGAATATTTAACGGCATCGTAAACGGGTCCGCCTGCTCCGCGCTCGGCCAGGGGAGATTGCTTTAGGTAGAAACAAAGAGATAGAAGCGACATTACCGTCTCGCTCTCTCTCTCTTTTTCTCTCTTCTCCTCTCCCTCTGCCCCCCAGACAGCGCCCACCCCCCCCTCGTCCCCCGTGTTTATGAACGTTGAGCATGCATCCTGTCAAGCTCATTAGTAAAACCGTCCACACGGCGAGGCGGGGCGGGGCGGGGCGGGGCGAGGCGGGGCAGCTCTGACCGACACGTAGACCCCGAGAGGTGCCCTTGCTCACCACATCTGGGCTGGGCCACATAGAAGCGTAGGCAAGATGCGGGTCACGCATCACACCGCACGGTGACGTAAAGTGTATATAGCGAGCTGGACTTGCCTACTAGGCAACGTCACAACACGCCTTGCCCGGAGGTAGATGTAGCTCTCGCCAGCACCCTCGCCGCGCCGCTGAGTTGCGGATTTTCTGCGTCAACACTGACAGTCAGATTTCGCGGTATGTGCCCTACTACTGAGGTCCGCAGGTGTCTGGCCCCGCCCCGCCCCGCCCCGCCGGCCATGGCGCCTCCCCTCCTCCGGCTCGAAAAGGTGCCGTTTGGCGAGCACATTGCGCCACGGAGAGTCCTTACTCAGCACTCCGTCGAGCCGAGTGTGGGCCAGTGCGAGCAGCAGCGGGAGGCGGCCGGGTCACGCGGGGCCGACGACGAGAAGGCTATGAGGATGACATTATTTTATTCTTTTGTCCAGTAAGATATTTATAGATTTTAAAAATAATAAGGTAGGCTATCCGAAATGCGGCTCTCTTTGGTTCGGCTGGTCTCATCTGTCTGATGCGAGATGTGAGGACGCGGCTTGGGTGGAGAAGGGGTAGGGGTAAAGGGTAGGGGTGGGGGGAAGAGGATACGGAAGGAAGAGGATCACGGGGGTCAATGCCATCATCGCACAGTCGGGCCCCCGGCCCGGCCCGGCCCCCGCCTCCCCCAGGGAGGCCCTCTTCCAGGCGGGAGGGACCAGGGAGGCAGGAAGACGATACATTTTTTTGGCCTCCGCTTCTGGCGGCGGCGAGAGTTAGTCGCCAAAGAAAAGATCACAGACACAAAATAAAAATTAAAACCTTAACTCTTCGAGCACGTATCATGCGCAGTACATGCTGAGGAGGCGGGCTGTGCTGTACCGGTGTGGGGCGGCGCGGCGCGCAGCATCGAGTGAGTCGTCATCCACTTTAATTCGGCCCTATTCAACGGCAGCGGTCATATGGCGGAGCGAGGCCGGGCCGAGGCGGGGTGGCCGGGTACTGGGTGCCGGGCCGCGGGTGCGCAGCCGTGCGGAACTTGCCGTAAGTATGACAGTGCCGTTTAAATACATACTAGGAAAATTCACAAAAAAGGGGCGTGAGCACGACGATGCTAGTTCCAGCGCGCGCCGCCAGGTGGCGCACAGGCCGGGTCGGGAGGGCGGCTCGCACCGCACGCAGCGCATGCGTTTATTGCTCATCGTTGGGCTGACCTGACCTATACGTCGGGTCGGGCAGGCAGGGAGCTCCTGGGGTTTGATTTATCATGGCAGGATGGGAAGGGGGGGGCCTAAAGGCTGCCGGGGTGGCCTGCATCAGCCCCCCCCTCCCCCTCACCAGCATGCTTCCGATATTGACATGCCAAAGCTCGGTAAAGAGCCGAGGGCCCTGCATTGACCTGTCAAGGAGTCTGCACTACAGCCAGCCGCGCAGACCCTGACCTGACCTGCCACAACCCTTCCCCGGTTGGGTCGAGCAAAAAGCAAACAACGATTAATAATACGAGACGAGAAAGCCGGGCGCGGCGCGGCGCTAGTGCGGGGTGGGGCGGGGCGGGGCGGGGCAGGGTGAGGCGGGGCGGCAGCTGCGGCCCGAGCGGCCCAGGAGGGCAGGCCAGGCCAGGCCGCCGCTATTACTTATATACCCCGAGCCCCGCAAGCCAATTGCTCAACGCATTTTTTATTTCCCTCCAAACACCCTCCTGCCGCCGCTGCTGCAGCCTGAGCCTGCTGGCAGGCGCGGGCCAATATGTCTTCCCAATTCATTCACACCTTCTGGACCAAAGCGGCGTGGCGGGGCGGGGCGCGAGGTGACACTGAGGCCGGCTGGCTGGAGGCTGGGCCCCTGGGCCCCGCGGGGAGCTAAACCGGGTCAGTGTCAAGGATGCGCAAGGATGTCTGCTCGTGACGGGCCCGCCGGCCCGCCGGCCGCCCCGGCCCAAAACAAAGTGTTACACCTGTCACGCCACAGCGAATATGTCACTTAGATTTAAAGTTAAAAAGAAAAGACGAGGACACGGGGTCACTTTTAGCAGTAGTATTTACTAAAGGCTGTGTGTGTAAGAGAGAGAGAGGGGGGGGGGAGGAGGGGGGGGGGGCGTGTGTATGTGTGGCGGGAGGGGGGGTGATCCTGGCAGAGCGACCGGTGCGATGCGGTCCATATATGGACGGATCGCCTTGGACCGGAGAGGAGAGGGAGAGAGAGAGCGAGAGCGCGAAACACAGACGGAGAGAGGGAAGGGGGCCTGCTTGAGCAAATACGACAAGGAGCAGTGCTTCTCATGGGTACTGTACGGACGCGCGGCCCACGCCAGCCCGCCTGCCGCCTGCCCTGCCAGCCCGTCTACTCGCGATACCGCTGTTATCACCACAGGTCCTGACTAATTCCCTGCGGTCTGCGCCGCGGCCTCCTGCGGCATGAGCTGGAGCTCGCCACGGCAGTCCGCCACGCCCCGCCCCGGCCAACGGCGGGGCGGGGCGGGTGAGCCACAGCGTGTTCCTGCCTCCCGAAAGGTGTTCCTGTACAGTGCACTCACTCATCACTCGGCCGCGTGCGGTGTGGGGCGTGGCGGGGCGCGGCGGCACCTGGTGTTGCGTAAGGAGAACGCCACTCCGCCGCACCTTGCCGGGCCAAACCAAAGGTGCCACATCTGTTACCTACAGGTCCTTCCCCCGCGCGCAGCTTTGGCGCGAGCCGGACCCGCGAAAGAGGACGGTGCGTCACGCAAAACAAAAAAGTGTGACGTCTAGTTCAAGCTTTTTAAAAGCAGCTCTTTAAAGGTGCATAGCTTCGACTTTGGCTTACTTTCAGTTATTTCAAGGATTTGCCTTTATCATTAAAATGCCTTCATCTCGGAGCATATAAATATTTTTCAGATTACGCGGGATTTGTAGTTTCTTTTTCCATCGCAGCCACGAATGGCAGCTCAGCTCGCCTGGCCGCCGCACCGCGCGACAAGGAGTAGGTCCCGTGATTCACCCCGCGAGACGCGAGCCGGTTCGCCCACGCGCGCCCACGGTGGGGGCCAGGCCACACTGCGAAAAACAAATTCGAACCCGCGCGATAAGGTCGTCTGGGCAGTCTGGGCGAGCTCCCGCGCTCCGTTGCACTCACCCCAGCCTCCACGACTGTCCGGCGGGCCGGGCCGCGCCAGGCCGCGCCGGGCGCTGCGAGCAGTTAGTCATTTGATACCCGCCCCGCCCCGCCCCGCCCCGCCCCGCCCCGCCCCACCCCGCCCCACCCCGCCCCGCCGTGGAGCACTTGGCGTCGCGACGCTGCCGGCCGGGAGGCGCAGCCAGCCGCGCCGCGCCACGCCACGCCACGACGCCCACTGCTCATTCAACGGCGGCCCAACAGCGCGTCGAGGCGCGCGCGCGCACACACACAGACACGCACACTCACTTGCGGACATCACTGGACGCTGCTGCCGATAGGAAAAAGAAACGGGTCTGAAAGAGGTCCTTGTTCGGCTCGCCTCGCCTTTGATCAGACGAACACCTTCCGGCGCTGTGTCGTGCAGGCGAGGCGTGGTGGGTGGGGCGGGGGCGGGGTGGGGTGGGGCCTAAACGACCACCTCACAGCTCGCTTGTGCGATCGCTACACCATTTGCATGCAATTTTCACTTAAATTGCCCTGCCTCCACGTCGAGTCCGCGGGCGTGCCGTGCCGGTGCCGAGGCGAGGCGAGGCGCTGCTCTTCGCCGCTCGTTGCCACAACAGCGATGGTCGTCCCGACCTGCAGGACACGCTGCACGACGAGCTCCAGGAGTGAGGGCTCGGAGATCCGGCCCCTTACACACCATCGCCCGCTCCAATCGGCCGACAATATCACTACATTAATTTCTTTTTCATTTTCACTCGAGGCGACGAAACACTTGCTGGCCTAGGCGCGGAGCTGCTGCTGGACCCAACCCGCCGCACAAGACCACCCGGCCGGCCGGCCGGCGGCGCGTGGCGTGGGCGCCTCGCGAGGCGGGGCGGGGCGGGGTGGGGCGGGGTGGGGCGGGGCGGGGCGGGGCGGCGTGCACCTGGGCGGGGCACCGCGATCTGAGGCGAAGGCGAGGGGAGATAGGCGACCAGACCAGACCTGGCCGCCTCTTTCGCCCAACCTCTCACCTTTCAATTTCAATTCACTTAAACACGCGAGGGAAACACACTGCGAATAATGCGGACTAGCCACAAAACAGCGCTGTGCGCGGCCCGCCTTCCTTCCTTGGCGTATGCTGTACCGGCCGCACGCGTGCAAGAGGGTTGCCTACCCGCACGGCGCCGTACGCGACCACGGCAGGTTATGTGTGGGCCGCGCCGCGGTAGAGTTTGGCTCCGGCTCGGCTCTACTTCTGGAGCGGCTGGTACACGCGGGGCGCAGGGCTGGGCTGGGTCAAGATAAGTTGTCACGACCTCTAGCGAGCCTATCCGCCCCGGCTTTCATTTCCATACGCTGCTCTGCTGTCGCTGGTAACGCTGAGGCCGGAGGCGCTTGTAAGACCACACTGCAGCCGCATCCTAGACATGGCAGGGGGCTGCACTGAGATCGACCGAGAGATTTCGTCCCGCGGGAGGGGCCAGGCCAGGGCGGGCCGCGGCGAGGCGAGGCGCGGCGAGCACAGAGTCAACAGTGGGAGCGGCAGCACCGCCCCGCCCCGCCCCGCGGCGCGATACACGACAGCTGTACGGCTGTCCAGATCGGAGGAGCTGCGAGATAAGCGTCAAAAGAAAACTCGAGAGACCGCGGCAGCGTATGAGCAGACCGGATCCGACCATCACTGAAGAACAAACTAGCGATTATCCTCGAATTTTGATTACCGATACCATTTGTAGGAAATTCCGCGACGAGGTGGGGCGGAGCGGGGCGGGGCGGGCCTGCTGGTGGCGTCAGGAGGAGGGAGACCAGGTCGGCCCGGCCCGCTCCGGGCACCCCGCTCCTTCCCGTCACCTCTCTCCTCTCCTCTCCTCTCCTCGCTGTTCCCCGAGCCGACCACGCCGCGCCCCGCCCCGCCCCGCCACCAGGCCCACATGCTCGCCTACGCACCAGCTACACACTCTGTCCATTCATGCCTCGCCTCGCCGCGGCCCGGGCGCCCCGCCACGCCACGCCACACCGCGCCCATGTCATTCAGAACCACGCGGCCGCGGCGAGGGCTCCGGCCCGGCCTGGCCTCCAGGAGGCGCGGCCGGGCCACCTTGTTAATTTTATTTGTGTTTGGCTCTGGGTGAGGCTAGAGAACAGCAACTCGTATACAAAAGGGGGAAAACTGAGAATGAGTGAGAGAGAGAACGAGAGATAAAAGAGTAAGACATCCCGAGATCGATAAATCACGACAACCAATCACAGAGCCCAGCGGGGGAGGGCCGCGACCAACCCTTTGGACGCGATAATATGGGAAATTCGATGAGAGAAGTTGATTGTGAACCCAGGTGGTGGGACAGAGAGAGGGGGGCAAAGGGGCGGAGAGGAGGGGGGGAGGGGCGGCCGGACGTTGCGTAACGTCCCACGCACTCCTCACGGCGCCGGGCGTCGCGACGCGGTGCATCGCGGCCGCAGGAAGAGGGTGGGGGTGGGGGAGGGGGGGGGGGGGGCCCCAAGGAGGGTGGGTGCGGGCCGACGAGAACGTGACGTGTGTGAATTTGAGTTTGCATTTGTACAGCAGAAAGGTGCGGCGGCAGGGAGCTTGGTTGTTGCGATGATTTTCACCGCCTAAGCGACAGTCCAGTCTGGGGCGCGGGGCGCGGGGCGCGGGGCGCGGGGCGCGGCCCTGGGCTGGGCTCACAGGGCGCCCCTGTGCGTGCGGGGTCTCGGGCTGCACGGGCGTAGGTTTACCTTGACGCTCCAGCGCCTCTGCCCGTGGCGTGTGTGTGTGAGGGAGAGAGAGAGAGAGCTTAGGTCCGCGACTCGGTTTACCGCCCGGCGCCCGGCGGGGGGCGCGGAGGGAGCAGCCGCGCGTACATCAGCAGGGCCTGCCCGCCGGGCTCACCGTGCCACTAGAGCACGCCCCGCCACGCCCCGCCACGCCACGCCCTGCCGCCACAACACGACGCAATGACACAACGAAAAGCCTCTCCTAGTTTCCTGAAAATTACCGCGCCGGCGCTCGGCCATGCATAGCCTGCTGCCTCTGGAGGTATATAATGAATGGGCGTTGTACGCGTCCGCCGCGGGCAGTGCTACACGCACACTGTTAGAAAGTGCATCAATATTTTTAACATTATTTTTTGGGTATATTTTGACGGGACATGGGCAGGGATAACTGAGGGATTACACAGCAAAACGACTCTGGCATTTGCTTTAATTATTACAGCCGCGTGGTCATAACGTTTTAGTGAAATGACTGACCCTGGATCCTTACGATACGTTTCCGAAAACGCCAGCCAGCAGCGTGCGTAGAGCGATGTCCGCATCAAGATCTCTCAGTTTTAGAAGCGGTGAGTGCGCCCCGCCCCGCCCCGCCGGCCTAGTGCAGCTGATGCACCAATTACAGTCTATTAGCAGACCCCTCCTGGCTGCGGGCCTATACGAGTAAGGGTTCCTGTGTTCTACTCCCGCCAGGGTACAAGAGAGAAGAGAGGTAAAAAAATAAAAAATAAAAATTACGAGCTGCTCTCTCTCTCTCAGTTAAAACGCACTTAGTCCTACTTCTCATCGCGAGACACTCCTCCGGGGGGGTCGTGCAATGCGACCAGGTTTTTTTTTCATCCAGCTAGCGACGGGGCAAGTACAAGTAGTTAGGCGCGCACACACACACACACGCACGCACACAGACGCGAGCGTGCGAGCAGCCTCTTTGCAGCGGTATTTATGGACAAATGATCGACGGAGGGTTGTGGGGGGAGGAGAGGGGAGGGGGGCTGCAGCGCATGTGTGGTACTGACTGGCGTAGGGGGGGGGGGGGGGGCAGGCCCAGCATGTCAAACCCATTAGTCATAATGGCTCGACCCGACACATACGCCCCGCGTTCAAATCTCCCGCGTCCCGCCCCGCCCCGCCCCGCGCGAAACGTTTTCTCCTTTGCTGTGTGAGATGCAATCGCGCTCGAGAACGAGCGGGGGGCGAGGACGAGGAGGAAGAGGAGAACGAGGAGACAGATCGAAGGGGCGCATGCCCGCCTTGGTGCCATACGCGCGCCTGTTATGACCCACATGCCCCCCCCCCCCCCCCCCGGGTGGCCGGGACGTCCACCGCGACGGGACGCGACGTCACATTAGCCGCGGCCTGCCCGGCCCTGCCCCGCCCGGCCCGGCGGCCCCCCTCGAGGCGAGGCCCGCTGCGCGCTGCGCCCGCTGCCCGCCGCGCCGAGCTCCGCCATAGCAGTGATGGAAATGTTATGACCGGACTTGATTTAGGGAGATGGGCGGCCTGGTCTCCCGCGTATTCACTCCGCGCCGAGTCCCCTCTCTCTGCGCGCAGCACGGGCTTCACACTGTTTCAAAAAATATTTTATTTCTGAAAATGTTTGTAAAGGTGTTTTAGGACCTCCGTCCGCGTTGGCGCGCGCGGCGCGACTATAGCGAAACGGCCCTGAAATTGAAATGGTGCAGTTCGGGTCAGGCGGCGTGCGGCCCGTTCGAGCGGGGCTACAGAAGAATTGGATGCAGATGCAGAGTTGGGGCCTAGCTCTGCCTGCCCCCACTCGAGGCCTCCTGCAGCGCACCTCCCGGGACAGGACAGCTGGTCTGGTCAGACAGCTGCAGCTGCACCGCCTGGCCTGCTGCGCCGCGGGCCGTTTCCCGTAGAAGGTGCAAGGCTGTCGCGGCGCGGCCCGCCCCGCCCCGCCCGCCGCCGTCACTGTATCACCGCGCCGCGCCATGATGATCCGCGCTGTAATCAGCACCGCCTTACTCTTCACCAACCCCCTGGCGGGTAGGCAATTTCGTGAGACCATACGCCTGAATATAGGCAAAAAGCAAAACAGCCGCAAAGCAAGCCTCGTCGGCCCTTCTCAGGCCCGGCCCGGACGGATTTTATTTCAAATTTGCCGCTCCCTTCCCCATAACCCTAACGAGCGGGTCGGGCCGGAAACCAACCTGGGCGGAGAGCAGCGCTTATTTTGTGGCGGCGGCCGGAAAAGTGTCGCGCGGCCCGGCCCGGCCCATAAAACCGCTTGAAACAAAGTAGTGGTCGGAGTCGGTATCGCATCGCGCGGGGCTTGATGGTGCGGGAGCCAACCGAAAGGAAGGGCCTGAATAAGAAAGCGATTTCACCACCACTTGGGCCGAGGCTAAGGGCCGACGCGGCGCGCTAGGGCCTCATAATGAGAATGGGTTATATGCGCCCCGCGCCAGGAGCTTACGCCCGGGTCCGACAGGGAGGCGCGAGGGGTAGCGACGAACAAAGGGAAACCCCTAACCTGCGCGCGGCGGCAGAGGTCCGGTCGGGGGAAGGGGATAACCACGGCAGATATCGTCAAACAAGTAGAGCGATCACGCTGTGACATCTTATGTACGAGCAGCAGCAGCACAAATGAGGATGATGGTGATAGTACCGCGCAGTGCAACATAAATACAAAACAGGCTCCACTGCTCCCCGCGGCTGACCAGAACAAGGGAGGCCGGCCGCGGGCCGGGAGGGAGGGGAGGGGGCGGGTGATACGGCTGAGAGCTCCATAAACCGATAAGCATCCCGTAAAACTCAAGCTACGCTCGCACAGAGCGGCCGCCCCGCCCCGCCCCGCCCCGCCCCGCCGGTCAAGAACACACTGCTGTGCGCTGACCAGTGTCCTGGCCGTCTGCAATAGGAGGATGATCTGCTGAGTCGTACCCGCGCGGAACCCAAAAGAAAGTTCCGGGTGGGCGGTTCGATCGCGTTCCTCCTTTTTCAACACTTTCGAGACTGCAGGCCAGGCCGCGCCGCGGCGCCGGTCGGGTAGGGGCGCCGGCGCCGCCGCCGCGCCCGGGCCAGGCGCCACCGCCGCGCCGCCGAGCCGAGTCGGGCCGAGCCGAGCCTGGCCACTGAGTAGCCACCAATGTAAATTTAGACCAATCCGGCCCGAGCCGAGCCGAGCCGGCCGCGGGCGCCGCCCCGCCCCTAACGCCACTGTAACCGCGCGGTAAAAGTAAAAGTGATTCCCGATCAATCAGATCGAGGCTGGCAGGTCGGCAGGTAGGCCGCAGCCAGCGAACACAATGCCTCTCTCACTGCTGCACTCTCACCACGGTGAACGTTCCACCCAAACTGGCGGTACAGAACACGGTCGGAGCCGCCGCACCGCGCCGCGCCGCGCAGCCGCTATACAAATTGGAACACTGAGTCGTCCTCGAAAGGTCCTTATTTGTAGGCTGGACCTCCTCTCCTCCTCAGCCTCCCCTCTCCACGGCCGCGTGGCGGGGCGCGGCGTGGACCGAGCGGGTGCGGAATGCAAGCAAGCAGTGTGTTTATTGATTGCGAGGAATGTGTGCCACACGCAGGCTGAACCACACGCGCGCGCGCACACACACACTATCTTTATACGCACACGGACAGACTAGTAAAAATAATTGCCTTCAATAGGATTGTCATAAACTGTCGTCGTACCATGTATACGAACATATGCGTTCAGTAGCAGATAGCTAAAGAAGCGGGCCGAATAGAGATAGACTCCTGCGAGGCCTGCGAGCGAGGGGTCAAGGAGCGGGGCGGCGGTGGTGGCAGCAGGAGCAGCAGGGCTGCAGCCTCTTCTGCAACAGGGCCACGGCGCGGCAGTGCAAAGGAACTGGGGCAGCCCCGCCACGCCCCGCCGCGCCCCGCCGCGCCCCGCTGAGCGATGAGTGACCCTACCCCACCCGGCACGCGCTACCGCGGCACAGAGACGCAACGCGTCACGGTAAAAACAGTGTCTGAATTTTATTTTATTTTTAATACGAAAAAGAGAAAACTTTGAGGAACTCCTATAATTGGAGAGAAACTTTTCAGATTTTCGAGGAGCTTTCCCCAAAAAATATGTTTTTCTCTCAGTTTTTGAGGACACATTTTCCTTTTTTCCGTCAAAAACTCAGAAATTTAGTTTCCCCCGTGCACCGCAGCACACCGTGGCTGCTCAGGCTCAGCACGAGTACGGCGCGCCTTGCCAGGTGCTGCAGGTGCGAGCGGAAGAGAAAGAACGGGAGAGACACAGAGAGAGAGAGAGAGAAATGGGGGCGGAGAGGGAGGGAGAGCGTCACAACGCGCTACAACGCCCTCCTCACTTGCCGCCCGCATTTTCTCCGCCGGTTGGGTTGCAGCCGTTGCAGTGCCGCTTCTTCACATCCGCGCGATAAAAGTGCCGCGCCGAAGCGAGCGCAAAGTGCCTCGGCGGGTCGTCCTTCAGCAGCACCGCACAATCAAAGTGTCCGGCCCGGCGGGCCCGGCAGGCAGCTCATCCCTCAGGAGGCAGACATAGTCCGACAGCACGGCGGGGCGGGGCGGGGCGGGGCGGGGCGGGGCGGGCTCCAGGGTAGAGGACACGACGGCGTCGCCACCGCTCCAGCTCCAGCTGGAATGCGTATCGCGCGAATGTGCGGCATTCGGCGCGCCACGCCGCGCCACGCCACGCCACAAGGGCGACGCAGCGCGAGGGGCGAGGCGGGATGTGTGGGATTTAGGAGGAGAGAGGGCGCCGCTCAGGGAAGCCCCGCCCCGCCCCGCCCCGCCACGCCCCGCCCCGCCCCGCCCCGGCCGCCGCGCCGAGGACGATAGATGACGGGCTGGACAGGCTGGAGCCCAGTCACTGGAGCCGACCGGTGTGCGTGACGTCACGCGCCGGGTCGGGGATGAATGGCGCCCGGCCCGGGCGCGTACACAGCGAAAAAACACACACAAATGTGCCGTGCTTCGTCATTTCAAACCGCCCGCTAGAGAGGCGCAGCTGAGCCCATCGACGAAGACAGTTGGACGACGACACCCCAGGGGCTGCGGGGCGGGGCGTTGTGGGGCGCCAGCCTCCCGCCAGGTGCCGCGCCGCGTCACCGGGAGCCGCACCGCGTGAATCAGTAGCGGAGGGAGGGTGTGGCGCTCCCCGTGAGGGCGGGGCGGGGCGGGGCGGGGCGGGGCGTTCGGGGGAGCAGGCAGGCAGGCAGCCGCCTCGGCGCGGCAGCCGCGGCGGAACCACACGAGTCTATTCATAGCGCGGCGAACCGACGCTTTATTTTCGTCGTCGCCGGCGTCGGCAATGGCGAGGGGCGGGGCGGGGCGGGGCGGGGCGGGGCGGGGCGACGGTGCGGCCCGCACCGCGAGGTAGAGCAGGACCCGCGGGGCCTCCCGTGGGGCCGGGGCCGCTGCCACAACACACAGACACAGCCCGGGCCAGGCCGGGAGGGGCGAGCACGGCTCAACGGACATCATTTCCAAGTCAGCGGGAGTCCGCGATGGGTTATCGGCCCGGCCAGCAGCAGGCGCAGCGGGCGCGCACACCGGCTTGTACTAATCTGATTGGCCGAGCAGCCCCGCGACGAGAAAAAATGCACTCCGCTTTCTTCCAGCAGTGGCGTGAGTGAATGCGAGGCGCGAGGCGTCTGTCTGTGTGTGTGTGTGTGTGCTTATAGTGAATTACCGACTGTTGGACCTGGCTCCATTCATTTCCCTGTCCGTCTCACAGGGGCGGCTTGATGAGGACGCCCACGCCTGTAAGCCAAGGCTAGCTGGAGAAAAAGAGCTCTATCGACGGACTAAAGTTTTGATTCATTTCCAGACGCTGGACCGCGCGCCGCCCGCCTAGAGTCTAGGATTCTACAGCAGGACGGCTGAGCTGAGGCCGGCTGGATAGCACAGCGCCAGAAGTCTGGAGTCTCCTGGAGACTCCAGCAGTCTCGCACGGTACGGACCGGGACAAGCTTCCGTCTGGGGGCTGCGGCGAGCGGCCCAGCCCAGCCCGGCCACGGCGGGCTCATCGTCCTTCGAGTGTCCAATATGGCCTGGAATTGGCCGGCCGGTCCGCGCGCCGGGCTCCGCCACGCCCCGCCACGCCCCGCCACGCCCCCGGCCGCGCCGGCTGGCAGCGCGAGCCAACAGCCTCGAGCAGTACATAGGTTTTGCGTTCCGTCCGCAGACAGTCAGCTGATCGCAAGATATTTTTGTTTCACCGACTAAAACACGTGCAATCGTTGCTTGTCTCAGCTTCCATCCGACTATGCGCTATGATTGCCGTGAAAAATAAGGCACAAAAAAATTCGCCGAACGCATTTGTCGCCTGCCTACTAGGCAACCCCTTTGCAGGCGTGCACACAAGTTGCCTATAGGCATCCCGGCGCGGCCGGCAACAGCCTGGTGGACGACAATGTCACCGATCTGCTGGTGGTCGTAATGACGGGTTCGCCCGCGGCGCGGCGCGCCACATCACACGGCCTTGGAGGCGCCGATGTGAACATCTGGCCGGCCGCGGTCCCGCCACGCCCCGCCACGCCCTGACCAAGGAGCAGCCAAGGATGGCGGGCTGCAGCGCTTGACCGGGCTGGGCGGGGCGGGTCGCCCTGCTGCCCCGTGGGAAGCCATAAGCCGGCGCGTCGGACACCCCCGGGGCGGGGCGGAGTCCTCCGGGATGCTCCGGGCCCCGCTCCTCAATCAGCGCTCCCGCTCGACACCTCTTTACAGAAAATAACACGGCCGATCCCTATTGCCCGCCCCGCCCCGCCCCGCCCTACACACAGGCGCCCTGCGGTCCCGACGCCGGCGCCTCTCGCTCTGACCGGGGGGTCGGGGTCAGGGTGTCGGCGGGGCGGGGCGGGGCGGGCGGGCGTTCCTCTGACCGTAGCGCCCCGCCTCGCCCCGCGCCGCGCCGCCGCAGGCCAGCAGCAGCCGTGCCGCGGCCGTAACACCGCGGCAGCCACAGAGGCCGCCCGCCCCGCCCTACCCCACCCCGCCCCGCCCCGCCTCGCCCCGCCCGAGACGTCCGCTTATGGCACGACTTTACGCTCCGTAAGCCCCTGGCGAGGCGAGGCCCAGGCCCAGCTCAGCCCGGCCCAGGTGCTAATGGTGACGGGACGGAGCGCCCTGCCCTGCGCCGCGCTGCAACGAGCGAGTAATAACAACAACACTGAGGCGTGGCGGGGCGGGGCGAGGCGGGGCGTGGCGGGGCGCAGACTCCTCCGGCGTGGCGTGGCGTGGCGCGGCGCGCCTCCCGCCAGGTGTGAGGGCGTCACCTTCCATAATAAAGGGCTGCATGTCGATGCCCTGTTAAGTGGGTCATGATCGCCCCCGCCACGCCCCGCCACGCCCCGCCTTTCCGGCCGCCAGCCGACGCACGCTAAACGCATCACGGTGCGAGTGGACACACTCTTGATTTTCATGCACAATTTTTTTTTTACGTAAGACTGTACACTATGAACATGCATAGCTTGCGTAAAAATTAAACTCTGTGACGATGTAAAAACATTTTCATAATTACGTATAAATTATACGTAAATGTGAGAAATTTTACGTAAGTAATGTTTTTTCAAAAAAAAAGTTCATAAAAATTGACAGTGGAGGCGCGCTGCGCGCTGACTCCACGCGGACAGCGTCGCGTCGGCCAAGAAAGTGCAGCGCTCTAGGCACACGTCACCGTGCCTTCTGTCCACCCTCCCTCCTCATTCTTCCTTTCTTTATTTCTGTCTCTTTCCCGTTTCCCCTCTTTTATCGCGTTCTCTCTTCACACACACACACACACACACACACACACAAACACTTGTTCGTCATGTACCCGCACCCCGTCCTCGTGTCGCCTCTTCAGCGCTGCGTGTAATCGGCGCTCGGGGAAGTCACGCGCCGCCAGAGGTGTAAAATGTTGCCCCCCCCCTCCCTCCTCCTCCAACTCCCACTGGACCTCGCGCTCTTATGTAGGGATTATCCCCCCCCCCCCCAACCAGACTCGTATATATGGCGAGAACATATTATCAAAATATTACATTTTCCTCGCTTTCCGGAGGAGACCACCCCATGGTGTCCGCCACACGATCAGCGCTGCGACGGGTGACCAGATCATGGCAGACGGGCCCCAACCCCAACGACGACCCCGCGGTCCTCATTTCGCCGGATGGGGACGTAAACGTGTTGAGCGGAGCGGGGCGGGGAAGTACTTGCACCTGGGCCGAGCGGGGCGGGGCCGGGCTGAGTCACGGACTGCACCGCTTTTACTGCCCCCCGAGTTGGAGGGGGGGGGGGGCAAAGAGCAGCATAGCGCACCGGGCCGGGCCGCGAGCCGCTCTGCCACGGGCTGCCCTAGCCCTAGCCCTAGCCCTAGCCCTACCCATTACCCGTACAGGACACACCAGCACGGGCGTATTTCTGACACTGACAGGGGGCGGGGCGGACGTAACACGCGACGAATAAGTCCACCCTGACTATGGCGCACACATAACATAACAGTTTGGGGATAAAACAGTGACTTGTAATTTCGAAATTTCTCTTTGGCTCCTCTGCGAAGCGTCTTTTTCGCTGTGCACCAAATCACGCTAAAACGTTTGCCAAAAAGGCGAACGCGGGCCTCTCGCAATTGGCACTGCGGCCCTAACCGCTATCGGGGATAACCCGTCTGATTTGACGGCGGTGTGGAAGGGGTTGAGCCTTGGGGTGGGACGGGACGGCCTCCGCACCACAGTTCGGTTCGGCCACACCCAACAGTGGCGGTTGGGGGGTGGAGCGGGGTGAGGCGGGGTGAGGCGGGGTGAGGCGGGGTGAGGCGGGGTGAGGCGGGGTGGGGCGGGGTGGGGCGGGTAGGGCAGCGGCCACCCCACCGCGCCCCTGGAGGGACGAGACAAAGGTCACGCGGTGACCCCGTTCGATTGAATGGTCACAGCAGACCCGCGGAGTCATCATACAACATGCGGCGCGGAACCGACAGGGAGACAGGTAGGCATAAGGTAGCCTGCGAACTAGGCAACGCCTCAGAACAGAGGTGTGGGCTTGTTGCCTACATGCACCAGGGGACGCCTGCTTCTTTTCTGATGACACCGGCGACACACAGAGCCACCACCGCCGGCCGCACGGCGAGAGAAAGGCGCCCTAAACCGCTGCGGCAGCTCGCGCCGCGCTACGTCGCGCTGGCCGCGGCACGGGCACGAGGCGGAGGCATTGCGACACACCCACACACCTCGCTGACACACACGGCAAGGCGCTGCCCCTGCCCCCTGACGCACCGGCACGAATCTGCATGCAGGCTGACAGACAGGAAACGAGGCAGCAGCAGCAGCTCCCGTGAGTATGTGCGGTTTGGAGGTGGAGGCGAGAAAGTTAGAGGGGGGGGGGGGGTAACCTCTGCGGCAATCAAGCCAAGAGCGCCCTACTCGTCTCAGACATATCGGGCGCTGAACCGCGACGGCGACGACGGCGAGCACCCCGCCGCCGACCCGCGTGATGGCGCCTGAGTCAGACAATCGCGGGCTCGGCTCCGCTCGGCTCAACTCGGCTCGACTCGACTCCGCGGGACAGGACAGAGACTCGTATGTGGAAAGGAGGCTCCCAGCTGGCGCGGCGACCACGCCATTGTGTGTGTGTGTGTGTGTGTAGTGCAGTGAGTGGGCGCCGCGCCGCGGCCACGCCAGCACCTCGCTCCAGCACAGCCGGGACGGGGCCGGGCCGCGACCAGTATGGGCCGGGCCGGGCCGGGCCACACCGCCCACCTCAGCTCGGCAGCGCCCCCGCGCCAGGCCCGCCGCACCGCGCCACGCCGCGCCATGACGCTACAGCTCTGCGGCCGGCCAAGTCGGCAGCCAAAAATCACTGCGGACGACAAACAGGCTGACGGGGCGGGGCCGCGCGGGCAGGTCACGCCGCTATCCTGGATAGATAAGGAGTATCTTGAGGGCGGAGCGGGGCGGGGCGGGGTCCCGTCCAGCACCACGGCAGCGCTGGGCGCGCGATAACCAGCGGGTTGGCTTCCAGGCCCGCACCGACCCGACCCCGCTCAAGGGCGCGACGGGACTTTTTCAGGCACTTCCCACCGAGCCCGCCCCGCCCGACCCCAACGAGTCCCTCTGCCAGGCCCCGCTGCCACGCACACTGCTGCTGCTGCAGCCGAGGCCCGGATCTGCCCGGGCAGCGCTGGGCGGGGCGGGGCGGGGCACAGTGGGACGAGCCCGCCCGACCCGGCCCCGGCCCGGCCCGGCCGGCGACCAGATGTGGCAGTACGCCCGGGCCCGCCACGCCCCGCCACGCCCCGCCCCCGCCCGACAGGGCAGGGCCCGCTCTCCCAGGAGCACAGCGGGGCCAGCGGAGAGGCCACAAAACTGTTCTATACGGCGGGCGCGGCGTCCAGGTCGACGTGACAGCGTCCGCGGGTGCCACCGCGCCACAGACTGCAGCAGTCCTCTTCCGATACCAGGTGTTCCAGGAGGGCGGGGTAGGGCGAGGCGGGCAGCGGGAGGAACGCCCATACAGCCCCATCTGCATGCGCGGTGCAGCGGTGCGGCCGCGGACCTGACCGGGAGGTCTGTTCTGTTGTGCCTGCCCATGACCGGTGCCTCGCTGAGCACTGCGCCGCACAGCACAGCGCGCAGCAGCAGCAGGGCCATAAATGCTACGCAGCCATAGGCAAGCAATCCGTGCCCCGTGCCGGCTGCGGCGGGGCGGGGCGGGGCGGGGCGGGGCGGGGTGGGCAGCTCGCACCATGTGTTCAGCAGGACGCGCACCGGGCCGGGCCGGGCCGGCGGGGCTGCCGGCACCTGTACAGGCCTTTGGGGTCGGTTGGCCTGCCTCGGCGCGGGTGGCCGGGCCGCGACGGTTGCGATCCTGCAGCTGCGGGGCGGGGCGGGGCGGGGCGGGGCGGGGCGCGCGCCCGCAGCAGGGGAAGAGGGGTAGGATCGGGACTGGTACGTGCTCTCCACGGGGGGCGCCCTGCCCGGGCCGGCCCGGCCGCGGACAACAAAGTCAAAGGGTAGCCCGTGTCGAGGGTCGGAGCGAGCCGGACAGGCGGAGGTACCCGTCAGGGGATATCCGTCTTGTCGGTCATTCATCAGCGTCAAAGGTAGCGGCCCGGCCCGGCCCGGGCAGAGAGTGAACGCCATGCGGGTGCGGGCCGGGGGGTATCCGCCGGGGGTACCCGCCGGGGGTACCCGCCGAGGGTACCCGAGTACTACTGCCGCAGCCGCGCCGCGTCGGGGGGAACTGGGCCGAGCCCGCGGCGTTGACGCACACCTGTGTGACACACACACACACACACGTCGCGCGTGTCCTCGCGGTTTTTTTGGCAGCGCTTTCAGCGCCACTAGACCGACCTAGACACGGCAGGGAGGAGGAGGAGGAGGAGGAGGAGGAGGAGGAGGAGGAGGAGGAGGAGGAGGAGGAGGAGGAGGAGGAGGAGGAGGAGGAGGAGGAAGGGTTGGCCAGCTTCCACGAAAAATTTGTCTCGACTCACATAAAGGCGCGGATCGGCCCCGAGTCTCTGAGCTGGGGTATGGGAGAGCAGCCCAGCCCGGGCGGCTCTGTCGTAGTGGGTGTGGGGTGTGCAGGGTACGTACAGGACGAGGTTACCCACCCCGGCCCGGCGCGACATCGCCCCGGCACACCCGCCCCGCGCTAGGCCCCGCGACATATCGGGATTGGCAGTGGCGGGCCGTGCCTGCGGGCCGCGGGTGACGTGTCACACAACAAGTCACGTGACGTGTCACGGTACACGGGGCGGGGCGGGGCGGGAGGCGCGCCAGACCGTGACGGTCTATGCAGCGCGCTTTTGCACTGCGGTGCGGTGCGGGCGAGAGACAAAACGCGGCCCGGAAGTCAAAGACATCGATGTGACGTACTCGGCAAAAGCTTTGATTAGACATCCGACACCAAACCGAGATATATTCCACGTTGCCACATGCTCCCAGCAGTCCTCCAGCCCCCCCCCCCCCCTTAAACCATAAAAAAAGATTTACTTTCTTTCCCTCGGTGCTGTAGCGCACAAAAGACGCGAAAATGTTCCCCTCCCCGAACAATACGGGGGGAGGAGGGGGAGGGGGGGCTGGTGCACAAACGATGGGCACAAGGTCGCCATGTGTGCGCAGCGGCCGGCACGGCCGGCACTGTCACTCGGGTCATTACAATATGGCTGCTGAGTGCTGGGGAGGAGAGGAGAGGACCAGGACCGGAACGAATCGGCCTGCTTGCGAGAAACAGAGACATTTAGCCGCGCCGACATGTGCGCGTGAAATGGACTTACAGTAGGGGCCGCGGGGGCGGGGGTATGGTAATGCAGACATGACAGCGGCGGACACACGGCGCGCCAAATTGCTGTAGTAACGCCTTTCGTTTTCATTCGGGAATGAAGACGGGCAGCGCGCTAACACACACACACATGTGCAGCGATTGACCTCGTTATCGGGCTACTCAGAGCGTATCGAAGCTGATTGATGCAACCGAATGACAACAAAAATAATACAAGCGGTCGACGCGTCGGCTCGGGACCCCGCGCCAGCGTCTCCCGTCCTTCCGCTTTGGTGTCCGAGACGACGGGGCGCAGGGCGCGAGCCAGCAGACTATCCCGTCCCGTCCCGTCTCCCTCGGATGACTTCCTCACAGCTGCACGCTGCGCCCACCCGCGCACCCACACACACACACACACGCCACGGCACTTTCGTCTCCGGCGCGGCGCCACGCCGCGAGGCAGCCGTTCCCCGCCCCGCCCCGCAGGCAGCGATGGACCCGGAGATAGGGCAGGGACAGGAGCAGAGCAGGGGGTAACAGCGACGGGACAGGACAAGACAGTCCAGCCCGTGCTCACCGCCATAGTGCAAATAAATACGGCTCATTTATCTTATCGGTTATGTTGAGCGCAGCGGCAGCTGTGGTACAGTGCGCAGTGGGCTGCATGCGTATGAGCCTTGCGCGGCAGGCGCGGATCTGCGGAGGCTGTACTGCAGCCCGACCGGTGGCGCGGTGGGCCCCGGCTGGGCTGGGCCCACCGCTAGTGGTGGGCGCCATGGTCGGGCTGCACCTCCATGACCACGGCGCGTTGGGCTGGGCTGCACCGAGGCCTTTGCCCTCCGTCCATCGGGCAACAAAGTTCCAAACGCTCTGATATTGACCGTCGACGTGGACCCCGCTGCAGTGCCGTGCGCTGTGGCGGTAGAGGCGGGGGTGCAGAGTGATGTTGAGCAGGGCAGGCCTCGGGACGAGGAGCGCTCCGCCCGGGGCGAGGCGGGGCGGGGCGGGGCAGCGGCGAGTAAACAGCTTCCCGGGGAAAGCCTGTGCCTCAGCAGCCCCAGCCCAGCAGCGCCCACCCCTCGCCGCCGGCCGTACAAATCACCCAGGGAACTGAAAAGTTGTACGTTACGATTTTTATCGTTTGGCCCTGAGCTAAGCATGCGACGGTTGCTTCGACCAACATTTCAATTCCCCAGGTGATGTGGGTTTGAGCCGCCGCCCTGGTGCGCCCGGCACACCGCACAGCTTCTCGGAAATGGGACATGTTCCAGCGGCACCGGGACACCGAGGGGACGTTACGCCCCGCCCCACCTCGCCCCGCCCCCGACACGCCCCGTCCGTCTCGTGTCCTTCCGCTCGCCCGCCCAGCTCGGAGGGGGGGGGGGGGGAGGCAACAGGTGACAGCTGGGTGGGGCGGGGCGGGGCGGGGCGGGGCGTGCGTGACCGCACCGCGCCCCGCACCACGCATGCTAGTTTGCATTAAATTCACGTCCACTTGTCCGCATCCTCGCGTCCATCCAGAGCGTGACCTTCACCAGCGCGTCGGGGCGGGGAAGAGGGGAGGGGAGGAGGTGCATCCCAAACTGAGTGCTTAACCCTTTTTCTTTCTCAGCCGTTCGGTTCGGCGGCGCTTCCTGCCAGAGCAGCCCAGCCCGACAAACGTTATGACGACAGTTTTTTGTATTTCTTTTTCGGCCGTTTTCGTCGGCGTCGTTGATGTCGCCGTCGACGACGGGCTGCTGAAAACGTTATTTGCCGTGTGTCGCTATGGAAAAGTCATCATCGGTCTGGGCTGCGGCGCGGCGCAGCGTTGCGCGGCTGCCCGGCCCGGGCGCGGGCGGGTCGGGTAGGGCCGTGGCTGGCTGTATCAGCTGTGTGGGTGTCGCCTAAACCGACGCGGCCCGCGCCCGGCTAGGCCAGGCCGCCCGTACAGGCTCTGCCCGCAGCGGGCCAAGTCAGGGAAGGGAGAAACTTTGGGATCGATCATCAGAAAAGACTCTAACCAACCTAAATAAAAAAGATCCAACGCCGCAGTCCCTATGCCGGCTGATGAGTGCGACTTTAGTCCGATCCGGTCACCCACCACAGGTCGCGTGCACTGGACAGCGCCTCCCCTAGGGCTGATGACACAATCTGTCGACTGTCCACCGCTGTGGTCCCCTGCGGGCTGGACAGGTGCCTGTGTCTGACAGCCTGGCCGACAGGCAGCAGGGAGCAGGGGGCGCCCCGCCCCGCCCCGCGGCCCTGACACTGACCACACCCTGCACGGCCACGGAGGGGAGGGCGGGTACTGGCGGGTTAAGTAACCCGATCCTTCAATGCAATGAATAGGACGGAGACGAAACGCAGCGTCCTTGGCTGCTTAGGCTTAAAGGCGAGGGTAAATAAAGTACGCCAAGAAACGTTCGTTCATGTGCGGGAAAAGGCTTAAGCTACGGCTCCAGAAACGTCTGCATCAGATCTGCGACCAACACGAATTAGCACGCTGGGTAGCAACTGTTACGGGAAACGTGTGACAGTGCGGAGGGCGCCTTGTGACTGGAGTGGGGAGGAAAACTGTTTTCTGTTACACCCGGTGCACTTTAAGCATGCATAGTTCATACAGAGGGATTCCAGAAACCCTAACCCAGGAGAAGCCACGGCTGAACAAATGGGTACGCGCGCGCGCGCTCAGAGTGGGGCCGTACGGTGGCGGTGCAGAGTGGGGCACTCCACTCGCACAAGGTATTTTTGGCGAGGAGCGTGGGCGGGGCGAGGGGTGGCGCCAGACGGCCTTCTCCGCCAGCACCAGCCCAGCTCGACTTAGGTTTCGGATCGGAGCCGCAACGAACGGGAAAAAAATCCCACGGCTTTTAAATAAAATCGAAATAAAATTAATAAAATTAAGCGCGCGACTTACCAGCTCTGTCCACGGTCGCGGTGCTCGGCGACGGTGAATCCAAACATAGAGCCCGCCACGCCCCGGTAGGGCACGGCCGACTCGACGTCCACGTTGAAGGCAAATCCATGGCGGGGAAGCTCCGCCAGCACGAAGCACCACAACACTGCGGCCGTGGCCCACCCCATGGCTACGCGCACTGCACTACACTCACACACACACTGCTCGCCGCACACACACACACGCACGCACGCACGCTCCGCTAGCAGGGCGCGCACATGTCTCTCGATGTCGTGTCGTTGGCACACTACACGCCGCGCCGCTCACTCCAGTACCCGCCCAGCTAGAGGCGACTAGTACTAGTCGCGCCGCCCGACCGCAGCGCTACGCGATGTGCTCGCGAGGAACGTCCGACCAGGACTGAGCTGGCTGCGCGCCGCGCTCCCTGCCGCCCCGCCCCGGCCGCCCCGCCCGGCCCGGCCGCTGGGGCGGGGGCGCACCGCGCCACGCCACGCCGCCGCTGCTCCACCCCCGCCCCTGTGCGGCGCGACGACCGAACCGAACGGGCGGAAGCACCTCGTACGTCTCACTCCCCGGCCCCGCCCGCCCGCCTGCCAATTTCATTAGAATAATATGTTGCAAACAGACAGGCGCGCTCGGGCTAGGGTTCTGTTCTGCATGCGCGTTGCAGGGGCAGACGGAGGGTGGCGGAGGCCCTACTCGGCCCTCGGCCGCCGCCCGGCCCCCGCCCCGCCCGGGACGCAGACGCGACGCGTGTCTGATTGGGCGGCAAAGCTGAGAAAACAAATCAGCTCGGAGCATTTGTCGCGCCAGCCTTTAGCCAAGCCTTCAGCTAGATTGTCCGACCGAGCGATTTCCCCGAATTCCGAAAAAGCGCTGACCGACCGTCGAGGTAAAACACTTACTAGCAGAGTCCCCCGGAGACGTTCATCCAGTCAACGTTCCACAAAATGGCAGCTGAGATAGGTTACCGGCGGCATGAAGCGGGCCATCTTATTGGCGATCTTGACATCACACACAGTCCCGATTTATGACTCTTGCCGAAGAATAGTCTAATCTGACACTACCTGAATATCTTATGTTCACGCCGATACTTTGCACGGATGCTAAAAGTTTTGTTCAAACCGCGATTAAAACCGATTAAAAACGCCGTACCGAACGAGACGCGGCGTCACTGAGCGCTGCTCATTTCTTCAACTGTCCCTGCAACCGTCACTGCGGGGCTGCCAACTTCAATCCAACCTAACCATAATCGTTACTGATGCATTAAAAATTTCGGATTTGAGCGGAGGTGCTCCCTGCCATTTCGGCAATGAAAACAGCTAACGTGACGAAAAAGAGACTTTTTAGTGAATTATTATTGTATAATTTTTGACGAATTTTGCAGATCTAAAAGCTGTTACTGAGCCTGGTCCGGTCAGGACGGGGGGCGGGGGGCTTTCGATCTCTCGATCCATCACAAGAATCAAGAGGATCGTCTGCTGCTGCGATGACTGTTGTAACAGCGCTTTTTCGGATTTCGGGGAAATCGCCAGATCGGACAAAGATTTTTCAGCGGGGTAGTATGCAAGGCAGTCCCGCCTGCCTGCATCTCTCGGGATAGAATTGCTAGCCGATATTTCACGCCCGTCTCGTCTGGTCTGACCACCCAAGCCAACGAAATTGCAAGCGCGTCGTAAACTTCGGATTCTCCCTCCGCGCGTTCGCCTCGGCGGCGGCATGTCCCTGAAAACAATCATCAAGACCACGACCAGCAACGCCTGCAAGCAAGGCCAGGGCCCTGTGACCATCGGGAAGCGGCGGAGCGGAGCGGAGTGATGCACCCTCTTCGTATCGCTCCCCCATCACCTCTCTCTCTCCCTCTCTCTCGGCTCGGGCCAACGCCAACAAATGCGTCACGCTTCACCGCCCGGTCATAACGCTTTGAGCCCCACAGCGTCTTCATATCCTCTGCCATACGCCGGCCCCGCCCCGCCCGTGGGACAGGACTAAACCGCGCCGCGCTGCAGTACTTTCGAGCTGCTCGGCGGCGGCAGCCCATGCATGCCACTCCCACGACACACCAAATAATAAGTAAAAGCCATTTGTCCCCGCCCCGGCCCGCCCTAGAGCCTCCGGAGGGCCGCGTACCGCCGCGCGCCTCGCCCCGCCCCCGGGCTGCACCGTGCCGTGAGGATGTCGCCGCTGCATGTATAATGTATGTTTAGGAACAGTCTGCCCTGCCCGGCCCCGGGGCCCCGGAGGCGCCACTGCCACCACCGGCCAGCCCATGGAGTCCATGTCCAACTTGGTGAATTTTCTTTTTAATTTATGAATTTTTAAGCGCAAGTACCTCTTTGTACCGGATGTTTCAGAGAAGGCGCCGTGGCGCAGTACTGTCACGTACGTGGTACTCCTAAAATTGGTCCGCAACCTATTCTTTCAGCGGGGACACCTCGCGTTTTCCGCATACATGTCTGACGGCAGAATAATCCTTTGGCATACGTAGCAGCTCCAACGCGTGTTTCTCGCGGACGAGACCCGCGGAACGAGATAGAGGGGGATGGGGGGAGACATTGCAGTGCCGTTCCGACCCGACCGGGTCGGGCAGGGCTGCGACATGTGGAGCACAAGTTGAGCACCGCGCCAGGCCAGCCACAGCACAGGTTCGTTGACCACACTCAGAAAACTGTGTTCTTGACTTTCCAGTGTTTGAGGTACATCTTGGTGTACATAGATAATTTTTTTGAAATATAAGAACATTGCTTGAGAAAATTTTGGAAAATTTCTTAAATTAAGAGCATTTTTTTGGTGCAGTGAAATTATACACAGCAACTTATTCTGACGCAGCTACGCCACGCGTGTGTGTCGGCTCGGCAGCAGCAGCAGCAACACCTAGACCAGCAGGACGAGGATAAACACCGCACAGGCGTCGCTGTATGAAGACTCAAATGTCCTCTCTAGCAGCCATTCACACTCACGCACACGCACACACACGTGGAGCGCGCGGTGCGTTTCCAGCTCCAGCTCCAGCGAGCTCGGCTCGCACGGTCTGGTCGCGTCCCACACACAGGTACTGAGGGCCGTGGAGAGGCTGGAGGAGGCGAGTGGGGCGTGGCGGAGCGCGGCTCGAACATATGGCCGGCCGGTCCGCAGGGGCGTAACCGCAGCGCATTCCAGCCGCCGCAGCGGATATGACATGACATGTCATGACAAAGTCATGACACCTCCGATTTCAGGCGAGTGTTTGTATTGACCCAGCTCCCGCAAAAGGATGAAAGGTGCATGCAGCGCTAATGGTGCGGACACTTCTTGGTGCCGCTTCAGGGCATCAGAAACACACCATGATGTCATTTCTCTCCACCATTCATTCTTGCCCAAAGAGCTTTTCGCGAGAGCAGTTGGCAGTCAGAAGAAGTGTGTAATTTATTAGTTTTAATCAGAGAGAGAGGGGGAGGCCAGTAAAAGACAGGGAATGCCCTGCCGTCGAGACTCCATGCATGCCCCTTGCTCCGGAGAGCGGCGGCGTATCGCCGTGACTACCCCGCGCCTGGACACTGGAAGAGTAGTCGTTGTGGATGGCAAATCGATCCCACTACCCACTACCCCCACCTCACCAGGACTTATCGCTCAATGCCACCGTACTTGCAGAACTAAATCTGAACATCCCCGGAGGCGCAGTGATGAACACAACGCCGACTCAAATCACTCCAGGCAGAACCATGAATTTTACAGAGCTGTACAGCTCCTGCATACTGACACCAGAACCTCCGTTGAAACTTCCCAAATAGCGAAGACCTGAGTACTCGCAGTTTGCGGTCCGGAGCGCCGCACTCGAACGCTATCTGATGCGAATTAAAAATTCAGGGGTTGCCGGCCGGCGCCGCGGGCCCCGACGGGGGTAGCTGTGTGTGTGGGGGGGCGATGCCATCTCCCCACCTCCCCGTCATGACGCCACGGCCTCGGCTGGCAGGCAGGCGGCACCCCTGAATAATTGATCACATTTCACGGTCCTGGCTGTCCCCGCCGCGCTGCCCTGCCCCGCCGTACCCCAGTGGTACTCCAGCCCCGCAATAGCGCGTCCAACGCCGTGGTGGTAGGCAACACATTCGACGCCAGCGGCCGCAAGCGGCCTACGCGGCAGTCAGCAGGCGGTCGAGGGAGGGCTCTCAACTACATGTAGCATACGGAGACGGGAGTCCAGCGCGAGAAAAAAAAGATTACAAAGGAGAGGGAAATGCCCAAGTCTTATGTGGCATTGTAAAAGGCGGTACGGCCTCAAATTCGCACCGCGGATAAGACTGTAAGACGCCACCATGGGCGTGTTCAGCGCCTTTAAAGACTTTTTAAACAACACCTCGTTCCACGGGCTGCGCTTCGTGGCGCAGGAGGAGCGCCACTGGAGCGAGAGGTAAACGCCAAACAGCGGAAACAGGGGCATAATATATTGGGACATGGCGACGCCGAAGCACTCACCGACCGCACCCTGCGCAGGGTGTTCTGGCTCGTGGTCTGCATGGTGTCCTGGGGCGCCTCCGCCAAGCTCATGATGGCCTCCTGGGACGCGTTCCAGAACAACGCCATCAGCTTCGTGGTGGAGAGCACCTACCTCGACTGGGACACCACCTTCCCCTCGGTATCCGTGTGCGAGGAGGACAACATGGAGCGCGTGTATTTCATGAGCGCCAAGTCAGTACCGGCGGGAGGGTGGAGAATACTTTAGGGATCCGTGTTGGGTGGGGCCATTCCATGTCTTTCGGCTTAAGTCAGACAAGAAAGAGACAGAGAGACTTCGCGAATGGCGCCGCCGACCCAATGTGGATCCCTAGCTCGGCGGCGCACTAACCCGGCCCCGGCCCCCGCAGAATCTACGGCGAGGACCACGACTTCAACCTCGACGAAGTGCTCAAGGAGATATCCTACTTCCGCGGCTCCGCCTACTACATTAAGGAATTCTGTTTCGACGGACACGTCAAGTGTCCCAAATCGGGGTTCACGGAGCTCGCTCGGAAGGTATGAGACGCGTAGGTAGAAAGGACATGAATCGCATTGTCATAACGTTTTTGTTTTCCCTCTACAGATTCGCAGCGGTTGTAACGACATCTTTGTCGACTGCCGGGTGAACAACGTCGCCTTCAACTGCTGCGACCACTTCCTGCCGCTGGACACGGAGATAGGCACGTGCTTCGCACTCAACTCGCAGCAGGGCCTGAGGTACAGTAGAGGGCTAAACCGAGCCGAGCAGGGCAGGAGGACCGTGTAACTGTGTTTAATCAGGTCCGCTGGGGGTCACGGCTGGTGGTCAGAGCAGGGGCGGGCAGGAGCGGCCGCGGGTCGCTCTTTGTCAGGGCGCCGAGGAGGCCGGGCCCGTCCCGGTCACTGCCCGGCCCCGGCCCCGGCCCCGGCCCCGGCCCCGGCCCCGGCCCCGCGCCACTCCAACTCCTGCAGGCGCCGCTTCAGCACGGCCTCCTCGGCGCGCAGCACCTCGATATCGGCCTGGGCGTGGACCTGGGGGCAGGCAGGGGTGGGACCATGCAGAACGGCTGCAGGCGGGCCCCGGTGCGGCTGCGGGTCACCCGCCCTGGGCCTCGGCCTCGACCTCGCCACTGACCTGCTGTTGGCGGTTGCGCTCCTCGTTCTCGAAGTAGCTCGCCCTGGCCGCGCCCAGCTCCCTGATGAGCGCCGTGGCCCTGGTGGCGAGGTCCGCGCAGCGCTCCGCCTGGCCGGCAGCGGCGTCCACGGCGGCCTTGCCCTGCTCGCTGCCCAGGACGGGGCCGGCCGCGCCAGAGGAGCGCAGCACGCCGGCCCACGCGGCCGTGGCGTCCCGGTAGTGCTCCATGTCCTCGGCAGCGTCGTCCTCCAGCCCCTGGGGAGGCGCCTTGCCGGTGTCAGTCAGGTGCGCGCCGGAGGGCGAGGCGTCCAGCTACCGCAGCAGACGCACCTCAACGCGCTGCTGCAGGTGGCGGCGCGCGCGCACCCGGCCCAGCACGGCCACCCTCTCGCGCACGATGGCGTCCAGGAAGCGGCGCACCAGCTCACGCGGGTAGGCGGCCTCCAGGAGGGCCACGTTCTCGGGCTTGATGCTCCAGACGTCATCCTCGTCCTGGACGGCGCGGTGGGCTGGCGCGCCGGCCGGCGGCGCGGCGCCCCCGCTCTCCTCCAGAGAGTCCAGTAGCGCTGAGCGCCGCGCCGCGCGCTCCCGCCGCTCCTCTAGGCGGCTCCGGAGCTGCGAGAGGAGCTCCGCCTGGCGTGCGCTCGGGCCCGCGTCCTCCGCCACCGACACAGACGTGTCCTGGAGACAGCCATAACGCGGCCATGACGTCTCCGCTCAAGTGTTCTCGCAGCGATGCGACGTGGCCTGCGCTGACCTGGAATGAAGTGATGAGCTTCTCCAGCTCCGGAGAGGTCTGGTCCGGCTCTGCCACGGCCTGGTCCAGGTCGTGGATCAGCGAGTCGTAGAAGTCCAGCAGCTGCTGTCGCTGCTCCGCGCCCGGCCTGGCGCCGAGCCGGCCCTCCAGGGGGCTCAAGTCCTGTGGCAGGCCCGCGGGCGTCGTAGACACTAGAAGCGCCCCGCAAGTAATACGACGTGATGGGACGGGGGGACAGTCACCTGCGGGTCAGGCGCTGGGGGATGGAGCAGCGGGGTGGACGTGGCCTGGGGGTCGCCGGGACGCCAGCCGTCCGCGCTGCGGTCCCCCGCCACCCAGTGCGGCCCGCCCTTGGCCAGCGACACGGCCAGGTAGCCGAAGGCGCCGCGCCCGCCGGGCAACACCTTGGTCGCCAAGTACGTCCTCTCGTCCGCGTCGCCGCGACCCTCTCGGGACCGGGCCGCATCCGCGTCGCCCGCGGCGTCGCTCAGCCACGACTCCAGGTCCACGGCGGGGAACACGTCGTGCGGCGGCCTGAGCGCGCCCTCCGGGGGCACGTCCAGGAACACGGCGTCCAGCTTGTTGGCCATCATGCCGTGGTACAACCTGCGGGGCCGTGACGCTAGGAGGGTCCTGGAGGGGCAGCGTCACGCCGCGGGCCGGGCCGTACCTGCTGAGGTACTCGTTGCGGTCCCGGCGCGCGCTGTCCACCTTAGCGGGGACCTGGCAAAGCCGCTCCAGCCAGGCGCGGGCCGGGTCACGCAGCTCTGGAGACAGGGCAGCGAACACGGGCCGCAGCAGGGACAGCAGGAAGAGGAACTCGGCGTCCAGCAGCAGGGACACCTCGGGCATGCTCCAGGTCCCGCCCCGCCGACAGAGAGGTTAAGGGCGCGCTGTCAACACTGCGCCTGCGGCCACCGCGGGCGCTGCGCACCGCGGGCTGTTCGCGATTCTTACGCGAGGGCGGTGGTGTACCTGCTACCGCCAAAAGGGTGTAGCCGCACTACTGGGGCGTACTCGGGACTACAGTTTTCCACATTATAGTTATCCGAATTTTATCTAAGTGCCTCCTTTTCTCGCTTTTCATCACAGAATATAAATTATGCACCGTCCTGTGCGACAGGGTCCGCGGCAAAAAGGACATGCTGCCCATCCTGGCGAACCGCCGGTCCCCGAAGGCGGCCGTGTACCTGGAGCTGCGCGTGCAGAGCAACGTGCACATCCACTCGCCCGAGGACGTGCCCTTCCTCAACTCGCTGAGCTCGGAGGTGTTCGTGGCCGCGCCGCTCATCCACAAGCGCTTCGGCATCGCGGTGCGCGAGATCGAGAACGAGCCCGGCGTCCGCGACACCTCCACGGTGCAGCGCAAGTGCCGCTTCCTGGACGAGAACGACCTGACCGTGTACCGCCACTACTCGTACTCGGCGTGCATCACGCAGTGCAGGAAGGAGGCCCAGATCAGGCAGTGCGGCTGCACCACGCACCTCATGCCCAACGCCAGTGAGTATTTTAAGGAAACCCAAGGGTAGTAATGCCGTCAAATGTGTAAAATTCGTAGTAAAGTTCATACATCTAGTTATGCATACGCCTACAAGTGTGCTACTTTCACTCACTTGGGTTTTCAAAGTGAAAAGAAATATCTGTATATTTTTAATTCCGCCAGTTTTATCAGCGAGGTGTTTTTCTTTTTGCCCCTAGAACCGGACGAGATATGCACGCTGGAGGGCCTCATGTGTCTCTACCAACACTACACCAACTTCTCCGTGCTCAAGACGAGCTGGAGCCGCAAGGAGGGCTTGTACTGCAACTGCGTGCCGTCCTGCACCGAGCCCGAGTACAACATCGTCACGCAGGAGTCATTCGGGTAAGGGAGTGGGTGAATGAGAAGCCGCGAGGTAACATTGTCAGGATCACGTTTTTATAAAACCATCAAGTAGAAATATCAACAAAATATAGAAAAAGTAGTAGAAAGTCCGCTGGTCGGGACGGCAGTCAGACCTGCGCACCGCTCAGCGGCCCGGCAGCGCAACTCTGTGAGCTCGTGATATTCACCCGTTTGTCCTGAAACAGACAGATGAAAGGGAAGGGTTACGTGGTGCTGACATATGTCTCCTTGTCCCCGCAGCATCTCACACAACACGTCCCGGATCGAGCTCATGTTGGACAGGCTGCCCAGCGAGCGCTACAAGCGCAACGTGGTGCGAGGCCGCCTCGACATGGTCGGTGAGTGACACTTGAAGACGATTTATAAAACTTAAGCTATCGGGCAGCGGCGGACGGGGGGTACTCCGGGAAATATTCACGGCCCACAACGTGGTGCTCGTGCCCCACAGTGTCCATGGGCGGGGCGGCGGGCCTGTTCGTCGGCGCGAGCCTGCTGAGCTTCGTCGAGCTGCTCTACTACTTCTCATTGCGGATGTGCCGCGGCAGTCGCGACCCGGACCAGGACGCCGACGAGGACGACAAGGGCAAGGACCGCGGCGGGGGCGGCAGCGCGCTGGCACCCGTCAAGCAGGGCGCCGCCGTGGCGCCGCTGGCCGTCTTCGTGCCGCCGCCGCGCCCGTCCCCGGGACTCATCGGCCACTACAACAGCAACCTGATCCTCCAGGGCGGCCAGGTGCCCCCGCCCCCGCCCGCGCTCCGCCAGGACACGACGCCCTACTCGCGGTTCTAGCCTTCCCCGGTAATAAAAGGCGTTCTCACTCACCTCTCCTCTCCTCTATTCGGCCACCAGCGCCTTGGCCCAGTCCAGCGGCTCGCGCAGGATCCGCTCCAGCGAGCGCTCCAGCTCGGGCTCCACGCTGCCCGTTGAGGTAGGTCCAGCAGACGGCTGCTGCTGCTGCCCCCGCTGCTTGCTGCCCGCGGCGGTCTCGTCCTCGTCCTCGCTAGAGTCCTCGTCCTTCTTCTGCTGCCGCTCCTCGGCCAAGGACGCATCATCGGTAGCCTCCTCGGCGCTGCAAACCGGATGAAACCACGTTATTAGGGAGAGAGAGGGAGAGCCACAACAAACACAATAGCCGCCTACAGATTCAGATAATGGCTCCATCCTTGTCGCACTCACGGCGGTGCAGCACGAGTGCGACAAGGACGTAGAGCGATCCTGCGAATGAGTCGGCTGAGCAACTCACCTGTCCTCGCGGACGAGCAGGGCGCCGAGCAGCCCGGCGCACAGCAGGTGCTGAGGCGGCATGGTGTGCGCGGGGGCGGCCAGCAGCTGAAACAGAACAGACAAGACACGGCGGGCATCAGCACCAGGGCTCCGTAACTTAACTTAGTCATTAACTTAACGTCCCCTAGGTCGGCCAAATGTAAGGAGTTACACCAGTGAACATGGACGGGCACGTGCGCCGCACCTGGTGATCCAGGCCCCGCGGCGTGGCTGATCCGCCCCGCCCCGGCCCAGCCCGGTCAGGCTAGACCAGCGCGACTTTAGCGACCCACTTGATGTAGCATCGCAGAGCCAAGAGACGGCAGGAAGGGCGCGGCGGGGCGGGGCGGGGCGGGGCGGGGCGGGGCGGGGCGGGGCGGGGCGGGGCGGGGCGGGGCGGGGCGGGGCGGGGCGGGGCGCTTGTTCCAAACGAGCCAGGCTCGCCGTCTCGTCTCGTCTCAGGCTCCTATTCCGCGCAGTAGTTTGCCCGCTCCTACCCTTACGCAATAACGCGTAATCCTCGTGTGACAAGTCTCCATCCTTTTAAAAAAGTATTTAAAAAATTCCACAGCTGAGCTGAGCTTAATCAGCAATTCGACTGCCATCATCATAATCGCGATTCAACGAAATTTTCAGAGATTTTTCATACCAACCGCGAGACTTATCAAGCGCGCGTGCGTAAGGCAAATAAGCAATATAACGATGGTGTGATAAAAGCAAATCGGTGCGCAGCGCAGCGCCGCTCTGGGCCGCGGCACGCGAGTCGAGTCGGATGGCGTGACAGTGTCCAGCACTCGAGTCCGTCCCCGTCCTGTCCTATCTGATTGGCACCCCCACCCCTCCTGCCCGTCACATCACATCACGTCACGCTACGTCACGTCACGCCGTGACTGGACTCTGGAAACACGCACACAGGTTTATGTGTCGATACCGCTAGATACAGAGTACCTACATGTCTGCGGCGGTCCTCCGCCATGAACAGAAACAAGTGCTTTGGTACCTTGACGCACACGTTCACCTCTCGAGGGGTTGCCCCCCGCGGGGCACGGGGGGCGGGAAAGGGGGTGCGGTGAGAGGAGGAGGGGGTAGCACGGCGTGCAGCCGGATGCAGCGAAGTGCCCCTCATGATGAGAGCCGGTCAACGCCGGTCAGCCAGCCCCGCCCCGCCCCGCCCCTCAGCGCCTGCCTCCTCCCCATTCTCGCTGTCCATCATGTGTGAGTCAGCGTGTTGACAATGAGCGGCACGCCATCGAGCCAGGGCACGGCCGCGCGCCGCGCTCTCCTCACTGCGGGGCGAGGTGGGGCTGACTGAGAAAACGTTCCTACCTCTACGCTCAAGTTTAGTAAATTCGATTCACGTCCTAACTCTCCGAACGTCGTGTTGGGGTAGTCCACCCCGCCCCGCGCCGCCCCGCACGTGGTGCACACGCGACACGGGGTCGCCGCGCCGCCGGCCTCGGCCAGGCGTGATTCACTCGAGCACTGCGTGGGCCCCGCCCCGCTGGGCTATGTCGCGTCTGCGGAGGCTTTCCCTCGAATCACGCGAATCAGCGAGGACGAGGAGGAGGCGTGAGGCTTGCAGACTAAACGGCGCGAGAATCATCCGGAACTGGGCGGTCGGGTCGGGTCAGTCTAGCTAGCCAACACTGTCACGCCGGCCGAGCTTCTTATGACTGGAAAAAAACAGGAGGGAGTCGAGGAAAGATGGGATACGATGTCGTGGAAACCGTGTGTTGACGCGGAACTCAACGCAACTTGTGAATATCCCAGGGGAGAAGGGGGGTTTGGGGGAGGGGGGGACTTGGGAGGGGGTAGACGACGCCCGAGTCAGGGCAGGGGGCCACGCAGCCCATGATGGATCGAGAGACGGGCCAGCTAAGGTAGCTTCAGCGCGCAGAGCCCCCGCGAGGTAGGCAACCGGGCGACAGCGGTGTGCGGCGGGACTGCAGCCCCGCCCCCTACCCGCCCGTCCAGTCCCTAGAGGGCGTACGTGACGGTGCGTGTGACCTCGGCCTGGAGACTAGGGCTAGAGCCGGCGCGCGCCGAGGCCGAGGCCAGGCCAGGGACCCAGCCTGAGGAGGCCGTGCCCTACTCTGGCCCGGCCCGGCCGGGCCCGCCCCGTGCCACGGCCTCCGCTGTCACTTTGGCCTCTCATCTGCGCCTAGAGGAGCCGCTCCTGCCCCACGCCAGCTGTCAGCCCTGGGCCGGGCCCCGGGCCCCGGGCCTCGGGCGCAGCGCGGCGGTGCAGCGGTGCAGATTACGCATGGCAGCGTTTAGTAATGTCCTGCCCTTGAGTGCGACAAGGACAGAGGCGGATACGCAGTGCGGAGTCGCCTCGTGGACCGGACCGGCCCGCTGCAGTGCATCTGGGGTCAGGAGAGGGAGAGAGAGGAGGGGGATGGAGCCGGTGGAGAGCAAACTGCGCTGCGCACGAGGCGGGAATACGACTTCTTCCTGCACATACTAATTCGTGAGCCGCAGCAGCAGACGTGCACGTCACGTGATACACAGGTCTGTTATCGCAGCCACCTCTGCAGAGGACAGGACTGGACAGGGCGGGGCGGGGCATTCGTGGTTGGACCATGGGTTGGACTCAGAGCATCAAAACCTTTGTCTCTGTCGCGTATAGAGACAAGTGCGTGGCAACAGAACGAGCTGGGTGCGCGTGGGTGTCTGGCCCAGACTGAGGGCGAGGGCGGCAGGCCCCGGACCGACCCGGCCCGTCCCCCTCCGCCCGATAAGGGGTTTCGGCAGCGTGGCGCGGCGGCCCTCCACGGTACCCCACCACCCTCCTGAAACCCCTCCCCATCATCGGGCCGGGCCGGGGCCCGCTCCATGGTAACGCTATACGAACAGCTCCGCCAACGCCGCGCCAGGGTCACTGCAATGTGGCAGGATCGCTGCAGGCCAAGCCGGCGAAAGGAGGGACTGGTAAGAGGAGGGGGTGAGCGCCTGGCCTGCGGCCCGCCGCGCCGCGCCGCCCCTCGGCCCGTCCCTTCCACGCTGCCGGCGGGGGCGGGGGCGGAGCGGGGCTGGAGACGGCGCGGGGCGGGACGGGACGGGGCGGGGCGGCGGAGTGGTGCTGCTCCTTCCCTTCCGCTCCCGTTCAGTCCGTTTCGCGCCTCAGACGACGACGCGACTGCGGCAGTGTCTGTCCTGCCGCCCGCTGCTCCTCCTGCACCAGGCTCGCCCCGGCTCCCTTCACCGCTATGAGCTGCGCGGAGCCCCCCGACCCCGGCCTCGGCCACAGGGCACACCGGCCTCGGCCCCAGCTGCTCCTCGCCTGTTCGCTGCTCGGCCTGCTGCTGCTCCTGCAGACCGTGCTGCTGGCCGCGCCCGCCGCGGAGGCCAAGCCCATGGCCATGGCCAGCCCGGACCAGGTAGGCTGCTGAGGGCAGCACACTGATTTCGGAGAGCGTTAAGTAATGCTCTATCTCCCCCACGAGTGCGAGGAGGAAAGAGATACTGAAACGCTCTTCGGACTCACTTCACTGGGCCGTTCGGCCTTCTCTCAATAACTCTTTAACCTTTTTGCTCTTTAGGTTTTAGAGCACATGCGGCAGATACCACAGTGGCACTGTTTGCGCTACCGCAAGTTCGATATGGTCGCACAACACAAGAGGTGTCGCCACTTCAGAATCGATCGCAAGCACTGAGTCTTGAATGAATTGATGTACATGTCAAGAAGTTGAAAACTGCATAGTACATCAATCTGTACAGTTTATAAGTCTCCCTTACGCATTAGCGCCTCATTCGGTAACGTCTGGGGCAACTATGCAGATTAACACCTCATTATTTATAAGTTAAATCATTACTGTAGGAAGAATGAGTGATCTCATTAGAATTTGTGGCTGCACTTAAGAGGGGCTAGCAACCAAATATTTTTAAATTGTTTATATTAAACTTAAGGGACTAGGGACTAATTTTTTTCTTTTCTATAAAATTTATGATTTTTTAGTGAAGATAGTGAAAACAATCTAAACAATAACAAAAATTTAATGTACTATTACGACTAACCCCTCTGCCTATTTTTGCACAAATACTAAGTTGTACATATTTTTATACTTAAAATTTTTCACAAATTATGTTATTGAAATGTGTTTTATGTTTAGAAATAAAAATACCTTACATCTACAATGTGTACTTACCTCCTCCAGTTCTTTTCTTCCAGGTAGTCCAAGTTGTTTGTGATTTTTGTGTCCTCTGACAACAGCAGCTGAAGAAGACTGTTTTGCTAAAAGAGAACTGAAAGGCGTCAAGCCTGGTGTCCACTCTGGTAGCCCTTCTAAACCAGTTTCATTTGTATCAGCCACTTCTTCTGCACGTTGAAGTGCAAGTAGCTCCTGAAAAGCGTTTTTGAAACATAGAGATGTCAAACTACAATATTAACACATTTTGAGGATGTAAAATGACACTGATATTCCCAATTTGTAAAAGTTACCTGGTTTGAGTCTATAAAGTACAACTTGCTTCTTGATTGCCAAGAATCTCCATTATGACTCTGTGATCTTGGCACAAATATTGCAGAAAGAATTTGAGTGCCAGTGGAGCAAATATTTTTGTAAGTAAACACTGGCTTAGAACTATTTGGTGAAAATACAAACACTAAACAAACAAAAATTAGATTAAATGGAGTGCAGCAAAATGTGAACAAGTAACAAAATTAATCACCAAGAAGTCATATCTTACATGTATTAGTACTTGTAAAGGCAGCCATATACTTTGAGAAAGGATCTTTAGTTAAAATTGACAGCTTAAGAGGCACAGTCCAAACAATGGAAAGGGTGAGAATATTCCATACAGTAAGGCCTTGTGCAGTTCCTGTTACAACTAGATGGCAACAATCACTATTACCAAATTGAATATATCTGAAACACAAATCGTAATATTCAATAAGATAAGATAAGTAAAAGCAAACCTTTAAAAAAAAAATTCTTGTTACAACCCTTTCTTAAATGCGGGTTACCAAATGCTCTCATCATGCACTTACAAAATAGGCACAGCTTCAGATGTGCAAGGAGATGAAAGACTGCACTTTAGACTACAGCTGTCAGGATTCCATAATGTGAGTGAAGAACCGAAAGAAACACCAAGAACTGATCCGTCTGTTGAGAAAGCTGCATCTCTGGCAGGCTGATCTCGGTAATGTCCAACACACACACACTGCCAAGCACTATTCTTTCCTGGAAATAAGCACCAGTGGAAAAGTGAAAAATATAATATTAATTAATGTGCATAAAAACTGATTTACAGACAAACTATAGAAATATGTAGGTATACCTGTATTAAGACTCCAAATTCGAAATCTTTTGTCTTCTCCAGTAGTAACAGCTAACAAACCATCATTCTGACTTTCATTTGGTTGAAACTGTAGCGCATGCACCCGTCCTTGATGTGGCATTGAAATTGAGGTGTTCAAAGAATACCTGAAGTTAGATAGAAAACATAAGTTCATACAAAAAAAAAAAAAAACTTTCTTTCAGGGCTTTCAAATTACAGTAGATACAGAATTTGTGACACCTACTTTTGACTACTATCAATAAAATTATAGAATTTCAATGTAACATGTACACTCATTTCTCCATTATCAATAAATTCAACTGTAGAAAGCCATTTGCCACAGGTGCTGAGAGCCACACGAATAACTTCTGTATTGATAATCTTAGTGTTACGCTCTTGTGTCAAGTAATTTTGACCTGTTATATCAAGCTGCAAGTATTTTTAAAAAGAAGTTAGATAGCATATAATTACAACAACTGTCATGAAATATTGAAATAAGCTGTAAAACGCATACATTATATAACAGACTGTGTGTGGATGGATCATAAAATTGTATGTGCCCTGTGCGGCTGTTCAAAACCAAAGAATGTGTTCTTCGGTCAAGGTTCAGGCCAGCTGGGAATAAAGGACCATCTCCAGATTGAACTCCCCATGAAAAGTACTGAATAGTTTTGGTAATTTTTCGTTGGGGATCCACTAACTGAATACCTAAAAAAAATTAAAATTTCGGTAATTAAAGGAAAATAGGAGTCATAATTGAATATGGGTACAACTGTAGGGTAGAATTACAGTACCATTATCTTGAGTAGATACAGCTATGATCAAATTGTCTTTTGATAAACTAAGGTGACAGATAGGTCCTGAAAGACGAGGCAGGAAAGTTTTTTCATTTGGAGTGTTCAAGCGCCATTTGACTAATGTGTGTTCACCACCTCCACTGTAAAAAAATGTCCCTGTGAAAGAGAGGAAATGATTTAGTAGATGAAATTGTATAGGAAAAATGTTAAAATTGCAAAAATAATAAATAGGGAAACATTAAAAATTTTAGAGTACCCGATTGTGAGAAAACAATGTCTGTAACTGGCAGTGTATGCCAGTGATAAACAGCGCTTGGGGGTTGGGGATTATCAATTATGTCTCTCCAAATGAGTACTCTCCCTGTGTTATCACCAGTGGCTACACACAGCTCAGTAGGATGACAGGCTACACAGGTCAAATGTCTTTTGCCAGAAACTCGGAACCTGATAGGATGGGTATATGATGTTTACATGAAAAATGTACAAAAAGGGCAAAAATTTGTGCCAACTTCATTTTGATTATTTTCACTTACCAATTACCCTTGTTTCTTTGAAAATCTATAGTATATAATTTATCCTTACATATGGCAACTACATATCTTCCATCAGTATGAGTTCCAAATGCAAAAGCAACACTGTGAGTTGTATTATCAAAACTAAAAGAGGAAATTGGATCAAGAAATTATGTAAAACCACTTTGATATAGATACAAGTTTAAAATCTTCTTCAAGTAAAACATACCTGAAATTTAAATCAATTTTATGTCTACCTCGTGATGAAAAAACTGACATTTCTGCTCGATTTGTGTCTTTTTTCTGCCATGTGGCAAAAACGTCACAATCTCCATCATCAGATGGTAATAGATCAAAACTAGTAACTTTTAAGCATTCAGGAGCTACCCTCAATTTCTGAAAAAAAATAGGGAAAAATAAAAAATAAAATGTGAAGGTTTTACTTTGGTGCTGACTGAGAAAAGGAATCACAGGTCCATAACATCAGACAATATCAACATACCACTGTCATCATATGAATTCCAGACTCCCATCTCCAGGCCATCAACTCTCCCAGCTCTGAGACAGCAACCACAAGCTCTGGCCTAGTAGCATGTAATTGAACACCAACCGCTGGGTGTGAGAGTCCTTTATAATCCCGAACAAGCACGCCAGTTTGAGTACTGTATGCTCTAATGACATGGCCATATACTACATACAATAACCTGTAATAAAATAAATTTAAAAAGATAAGAGATACATAATCCATATCTTTGTAGTCACAGAAAAGATAAAAACAGTTATACAGGGGTTTGTTGATGGATGAGTACAAAATCCATCGAAATTATAGTGACTATATCTAGCTCTAAACCGTCCAAAAATAACAGTTTTCAAACTTCTAGTTTACTTTTAATGATCACAAAATTGAGCAAAACTAAATAGGTGAAGACGAAATTACTGACAACATAACCTGTGTAAAGTGATGATGAGCTACAGCATTTTACACAGAATACCTGTACACTTACTTGCCGTCAGGTGAAAATACTGGTCGACGGTCAACTATACTACCTCCCCCTATCCTCTGTACAAGATAATTATCGTCACTTGACGATATATTATCATTTTTGTGTCGCGCCATGTGTAACATAACCATTGCGGTGTGTACTGTGTAACGCGTTTGTGTGTGTGTATGATGAGTTCTGGTCACATTCACATATACTTAATTTCTCATACGAGTATTGTAGCCTCAATGCAAGACTAATTTTCCTATATCTTTTGCACCTAACCTCGACCACGCCGGTAAACAAAACTCGCGCCGCATGCCTTAAAAAGTTTGCATGAGATATTCGCAAATTATGATGAGTTAAGCACATGATTCTGTATCCGTTTTATTTGTCGTTGTACAACAGGCCGTTTCGTACATTAGCAGCAAGGCTGCAATGCTCTATATTTTTCAAGAAACTCCCTCTGTCATCATAATGTCAGTTTTAAGCACACTCTACAGCACACAGTTTGTTGCTGGGTTAGGACTGGGTGTTGTTTTCGGAGTATTTTACATGTCTCAGATGTCCAAAAAAATAGGAAAACCTAAGAAAATTAGTTCTTCGGACACGAAATCAGATGATGATGATTGCAGTGAGGTATGTGGGCCGTTACTTCATACTTACAGATGTGCTGTTTTATATCGCACACATCACATATGTTTCATCTCTTTGTTTAATTTCTGATTCAGGATTCTTCTGATGAAGAAGCTGGAGAGGACAAAGGTGGAAATGATATTAAACTTATTTTGGTAGTTCGCAATGACCTGAAAATGGGGAAAGGAAAAATTGCAGCCCAAGTAAGTTTATCTTTCTTTGGCTGATTGTCCTTAAAATCAGACATTGAGTCCTAAAATTAGCCTTCTTTTTTAGTGCTCTCATGCTGCAGTTCAAGCCTATCAGCAAGCTAAAGCTTTCACACCTAAAACTCTGAGAAGCTGGGAAAGGAATGGTCAGCCAAAGATTGTTGTGAAGTGTGAAAGCGAGGTATAGCACAATACACCATACACTTCTCTTACTTTTTGACTGGACCTCTCACTTAATCATCTCTTTTCAGGAAGAGCTGATAGCATTATCCAAACACTCTAGAGCCATGAAGCTTACAACAAGTCTCATAAAAGATGCAGGGCGCACTCAAATTGCCCCTGGTTCTCGCACGGTTCTTGGAGTTGGACCAGGCCCAGCTCGTGATGTGGATGCAGTGACAGGGCATTTGAAATTAATGTAATTTGAATTAGCTAACACATGGACTATCATGAATTTATGTCTACATTTTAACATTCTCTACAAATTTAAGTGTATTGGGAATCAATAATTTATGCAGATTATACTGTGTTTATTAGAAAAAATATTCATCTAATTATAAAAATGAAATGTATTCCTGTTACAATTTGTTTTACAGGAACATGTATGGATGTTCAAAGAGAAATGAGACATAACAATTAAAATTAAACAGAAAATAAAACATTAATGATCACGTTGTGTAAATTACTTAACTATGGTTTGCAATTAATGATTTCTTTTTCTTGAATTACCATTAGTGTCTTCTCGGTCAGAATACATTCCACCTCTTAGAGCAGATTTAATTAGGCTAATGTTGAGGGCGGGGTACTTCTGAACAATTTTTTTCTCTTTATGGGATTCAGAATACTCAGTTACATTATTGCTTTGTCTACCTCGCTGGGTACTTGTCAAGACTTTTCTTACAGAAACAGTCATGGAGCCTTCTGGTGAATGTTCCTCATATCTTTGGTATCTTTCTTCTGTTCGAGTAGTTACAGACGTATTATCAATGCTCTCATTGTCACTTTGATCTGAGAGTTGAAACTTACTCATTTGATTCTTACTTGAATGCCCATACTCCCTATCTGCACCTTCACTTGATTCACTAGATTCTCTTACCCTTCTTTTACTAGTATCTCTGTGTTTCCTCTCCTTGCTTCTGCTAGAATCTCTAGATTTTCTATCTTTGCTTCTGCTAGAATCTTTAGATTTTCTGTCTTTGCTTCTGCTAGAATCTCTAGATTTTTTGTCTTTGCTTCTGCTAGAATCTCTAGATTTTCTTTCTTTCTTTTCACAAGAATCTCTAGACTTCCTTTCTTTGCTTCTGCTAGTTTTTTTAGATTTTCTTTCTTTGCTTCTACTAGAATCTCTAGATTTTCTTTCTTTGCTTCTACTAGAATCTCTAGATTTTCTTTCTTTGCTTCTGCTAGAATCTCTAGATTTCCTCTCTTTGCCTCGGCTAGAGTCTCTAGATTTTCTTTCATCACTTTCAGTAGAAGCTCTAGATTCCCTTTCTTTGCTTCTGCTAGAATCTTTTCGTTTCATTTCCCTCTTTGATTCACAATTATAATCTGGAGATTCCTGAAGCTGGGACATTCTTTTCTTAGCACTGTCTCTTGGCTTAGAATATTCATCCTCATCACTTAAATATTTATCCTGAACTTTCGACTTTTCTTTCTTATCATAATCTGAGATTGAGTATGATGATCTCTTTGAGTCACGGGTATAGCTTTCCTCCTTTGTCTCTCCATCAGATAGATATGGGATAGGACCTCTGTATCTTTGAGGTGTAGACCAAAAGTCATTCTTGTCAACATCATGTGGGCTAGAGAATGACTTGCTCCAGGGACTATCAGTCGCTTTCTTTTCTCTTCTGTTATAGGAGTAGTTATCTTCATCACTTGTATCAAAATTAGAACTATGGTGCGATATCTTGGAGGTTGGTTGAGAGAATGAATTATTCCTCTGATACCGGCTATCATCAAAGGAACTATTCTTGGGTCTCTTCTTGGGGGTATCATATTCATCATCTGATGGGTGCATATACATCTTTCGTTTTGATGCCATAAGACTTGATGGTAAAGAAGATGGCCTTTTGGGTTCAAAGAAATTTCTGAACTTTTCTTGAGTTCTCAGGAAATTAGGTGTCATTGACTTTTGAGTCATTGAGTTTCTGTCTGGCATTGTATAGATGGTTACTTTCATGTCACACTGGGAAAAAACTTCTATTATCATTTCATACACAACTGGCCACTGAAGTCCATCAAGGCCACATCCAATGCGTGGCATAGCTAATCTCCTCACTCCAAACTGATCACACAGGTCTCTCATTTCTAACAAGGACCTCAGCAAGGTTGCTTCAGTTGGTTTGTCATAAAACCACTGTTTAGTTATGAGGTAAAAAATGAACCTGGGTCCATCTTGTAAATACGCTACTTCTCCAACAGATTTCTCCTGGTTCTTTAGGTTTTCAACTCGTCCAAACTTCTTTCTGAAAGACAACATTTTTGGAAGTGTTGTAGTTTTACTAATGGGTATTAGAAGATCAAAAGATACAAGATCATAATTTATACAGACCGGAAAAGGACTGCTATGCCAGCTCCCATTTTCAAGTCTGAGCTCACACAGTGAGCCAAGGAGGTGGTGGAAGGGGCCGAGAAGAGGTCCCCTTGCTCCTCGCAAATGTCAGCTCCTGCCATCCTGGACGAGCTACGGCGCGGGCCGCGGTCCCCTTGCTCCTCGTAATTGTCATCTCCTGCCATCCTGGACGAGCTACGGGACGTAGAAGTTCCTGCAGAATTTATCACAAAACACTCTGGTTGACAACCGGTGAAATGAATGGCAGCAACTAGACTAGGTCATGGTGGAGTTGCACATGCAGTAACCAAGGACAGAGATCTTAATGAATAATTACCACCAATCCTGGGCGATGACTTCGAAAGAACAAAGCGATTTAAACTGGTCAACAAAACTTTGCTTGCAAACATTAAACATAACCTGATGGCGAAATCCATCCAGACAAAATATAAATAAACTCCATGCTAGTCAACACATGTGGGCACGGCCTGTTGTTGTAACTAGCCCGACGCCTTTTGCGTTACAAAGGCCAGGTGGGCGACGTATAAGAAATTCGCCGCGCGGAATCGTATTTTGAGCGGCGTATTTCTCATACCTAACTGTTTCCCGGAGCGTTTTAAATATACAAACCCGGTAAACAACAAACATTCCGTTCGCAAGCAATTCTGCTTTCTTATTTGTCATTTTATACATAGTCATTGAGGTAGTATTAGTTCTTATTTGATTTAATAACAATAACAAGTGTCATGTTTGTTGTCCTTTTTTTCGTAAACTTTTAGTGCAGCCATTCTTGTTCTTTGAACATTCATCCTGGTTCACTTACAACACATAAATAGCTGATTTTATCCTTTTCAGGAACTAGTGGAGGACTGTATTATGCATTCAGGAGTTCGGAGTAACGTTCATTTATTGACAGCCAACAAACCGTCAACCAAAGTAGAGCGCCACAGAGCCATTTCAAAACGGTCAAAGAATTTACATGAACCTGCCAAGAGTGCTGATTTTTCTACAAATGAATTCCTGCGAAAGGGTGGATCTTTACCACCAGTCCTTCCTGTGACAAAAGAATTTGATGTGAAAACACCCTACAATCAACATTCTAGAAAGAAACCGATAGCGAGTCAATGTCATACAGACAAGCGGCCCATATTAAGGTATGTCTTGTTCTCCGCTGTTTAGTCTAGTTACCCAAAATACTCATGTTTAATGTTTAAAATTGCTCTAGAAGGACAGCCTCGTTTACAATGCACGCTGATAAATCGGATGTTCACGATTTAAATAAGGATTCTTATATCCATTCAGATTCAGAAGCTCATCACCACACTGTAAGACACAGTGCCAGAAATTTTATTTTTAAAAAAGTAATTCTCTGATTTGTTTGTAATAATTTTTTTCTTTGTTTGTGGTTCTTTTGAACGTACAGTCTTGTCAGTTGGAACAGAAAGTAGAACATTTAAGTGAAAAGATTTCAAGAGTGCAAGACATTATTCTTAATCAGATGACTGCAAATACCATTACAAAGACCACAACCGAAAAAGCTGAAGGCTTTTCGGCTCGTGATTATACTCTTTTAGTCCTGGAAATGAATAGAAATGTTCCCACAAAGCCTTACAATCCTATGGATTTCTCAGAAAAAGAGGACAGGCAAGTCTCGTTTATAAAATTTCAGTGTTGTAATTATGATATTTAATCTATAATATATCTGGAAGGATAACAGTCTACTTTGTTTTCTTCTCAGTGGATCCTTCTGATGATGAGTGATACATAAGTTACCTCTCCAGGGAATTTTCATGTAACTCCTACTTCAATAATTTGTTAGGGTACAAATAGTTTTCTCTACCTATATTAATTGTTACAATTTTTTACACATGCTCATTAAGCCTAGAACTGAATAAATGGACTAATAAACTGCTTAAGTTTTAATCACGTGTTTGCCATTATTGCTCTGCGCTTTGCGCCGGGTTGCCCATTGCCCACCCTTCACTCATAAATGTATGGCGTTCATCGACTGCGCTGAAGTTAGCGCCTGTGGGCGGAGCGGGACGGGACGTCTGGCTTTTTTGGAGCCCCAGAGTGCGAACCAGTAAGTGACTTTTAATGTCCCATGTGGCCCCGCTCCGGTCCCAGCCCGGCCCCGCTCCCGCTCCACACTGCGAACCGTGCTGGAGCTGGAGCTCGGCGTGCTGCTGTCCCGTCTCCTCTCCACTCCCACCTCTCTTTCTCTCTCGCTCTCCCACTCCACCGCGGCTCTGGGCTGAGCCCCTCTCCGGGGTGGCTGACCGCTGGGACCGCGGCCCGGGGAGGGACACACACCGTTCGCGTTCGCGAGATTGTGAGCGCTGGACCGAGCCGGAGTCGGCCGGGCCGAGCTGTCTGGTGGAGCGAGCCGCGAGGGTTAAGGTGGTTAAGGCGCGATTTCGTGGCGCCGATAAGGATACGTTTTCGTAGGCCATGGCAGAGGCCAATGCCGCACCGCGATGTCTTCCCTGCACATGGCACATGTAGCCCCCCGGGGCGGCAGCGAGGCGGATAGGCAGAGGGGCGAGCGCGTGGAAGATTTGTGGAGAAGCAGCGGTCATTGTGGATATCAGCCGCGTGCCCCAGCCGCAGTGGCTGGAGGAGGGTTCTCCTGGTGCCCGTGCCCTATTTCCCCTCGACCGTCACTTTCTTTGCTTTATTCTTGGCGGTCCGATTTGGATAGCAAACCGGACTAACGCGCCCGACCTGACCCGCCCCTACACTAGAGGGCCGCGTCCGAGACGGCGCGGCGGCCCCCGTCTGCGCCTGCGGTCTCTGCACGCCCGCCGTGTGTCGTCTTCGAACGCTCTGCGCTGCGAGGCGAGGCGAGGCGGGCCGTCGGACCGGGTGTACAACTACCGATACCAGCGAGGGGAGGGGGTCAACCGTCGCCCCGCATCGCCCCTCATCGCCCGGCCCGGCCTGCAACGGGAAGTGACATTTTTAGCGGACCATCAGAACGAGGAGCTTATTGGGGTGTCCACGTCCAGGGTCCAGGTACCTCATTTCCGCCCGCCCCTCGCCTCGCCGCGCCTGCGCTCAGCGCGGAGCCGAGCGGCCGTCCGGTCCGGGCTTACCTGGGCGTACCGGGCCGGGGAGTTGGCTCGCATCTTGATAGGCTAACGCCGCGTCAAACTGGAGCGGGCGGGGCGGGGCGGCGTAGGCGGCTTGGACGGGACGTCGTGCACGGCGGGGCAAGGCGGCCGCGACCGAGTGTTCCGTCGGATGACGAGCAGCTTCCAGGGGGCTTAGTGACATGTGGACGATGAACGACCGTGATCTTGATCCCCAACCTTAGTCGAGCCGCAGGACGAGGACGAGTTCCTGGGGTCACGCTACGCTCGCCCCTCCCCGCTCCCGGCTCGGCTCGGCCTGGGCTGCAGCGAGCTGCATACGGGCCCGGCTCGGCTCGGCTGAGAATTAAATCTGCGATCGGGCTGGACTGGGCCGGGATTCTGCATCGGTGCAACCGGTTCTGTAGCAGCCCCGTTCCACCCCGCTCTACCCAGCAGTCAGCGCCCTCTGGAAGTGCAATGAATGAGCTAACTGCAGGTGACATCACCTGGGCCCTGGGCGCATCCGAGGAGACGTGCGGCGCGACGGGGCGCAGCGCAGCGCAGCGCAGCTTGCATGGAGGGAAGGGAAGGGGCGGGGCGAGGGCGGGGGAGGCAGGGGAGAGGGATACCGGTGCTGGACGGGGTACTCAACTGGTCCCTCGGCTCCGCCAAGCCGCGGGGCGGGGCGGGGCGGGGCGGGGCGCGGCGAGGTGGGGTGCGGGCGGGCGGGGCGCGCCGGGGTCCATATAGCGGGGTCAAGCGCGCCCGCGGCCACTCTACTTGGAGACGCGGGAGGAAGCGGCAGACATGAGGATCGCAGCAGCAGGTGAGACGACGGGCCGTGCCGCCTGCCTACTAGGCAACATCAGCGCGCGCGTGCTGAGGGGCTGCCTAGTAGGCAGACCGCAACACCCTCAGCACCACAGAAGTGTGCATTTTTAAAATTTTTTGGCTAACCTTACGGCGGGGCGCAGCTCATCGGATTGCTCTGATGTTTGGCCTGCAGTCGTGGCGGCGCTGGCGCTGTGCGCCGGGCTGTGCGCCGGCATGCCCTACACCACACAACAGCAGCAGCAGCAGGCCACCACGCCGGGGGCCTTCATCGGCGAGGGCATCAACAACATCGCGGCCGCGCTGCTGCAGGTAAGGCTGGCCGACCCATTTTCGTTATATATTTCGAGAAACGGTTTCGGCTCGAAGTGACGCCCGTTGTTGTGCTGTAGGACCCGGAGGCGCCGGGCAATGCTGCCTACTCTCCGTTGGGCTACTCCGCCATCCTGGCCGCCCTGGCCGAGGGGGCCTCCGGTAAGACCCGCTCCCAGATGCTGGCCGCCTTGAAGCTGCCCCAGGACAGCTCACTCACCAGGGCCACCTACCGCCTTGTGCTGAGCAGAATGAAGGTAACACATGCGAATGCCCCCTCCCGCCCAGAAAAATAGAGAGAAAATTTTATTGTTGAGTCCAGCTTAGGGACATGTTAAAGTGGGTATTATTAAGCAGAATTTTCCTGAAAATTCAAGCCTTTGAAAAAAACGTTAAGAAGACAGTATTATTGGTGTCACCCAGTGCAGGTCTTTGACGTCAATTTGTGTTGCAGGAAAAGAACGCGTTGAGCAAGCCTGAGTTCCGCAGCTGGTTCTACGTGTACGCCAAGAGCACCAAGATCGAGGATCCTTACCTGGCCGTGCTGAAGGAGCACTACCTCATGGAGGTGCGCGACATCCAGGAGGCTGAGAAGGACACTCCCACCGAGTTCTTCATCAACAAGGAGGAGGCCGCCCCTGCCGCTCCCGCCACCCCTGCCGCTGCCCCCGCCGCCCCCGCCGCCCCCGCCGCTCCCGCAGCCGCCGCTCCCGCGGAGGAGGTGAAGGAGCCGGTGGACGCCCCTATGGCGGAGGCCGAGGCCGTCGCGAAGCCCAGCGAGGACCTGCAGCCTCCCATGCCCGTGCGGGACCAGGTCATGGCCGAGGCCGCGCCCGCCGCCGAGGCCGCCGCTGTCCCGGAGCTGCCCAAGCTGGACGAGATCGTGCCTCTCAAGGAGGAGCTCAAGCCCGCCGAGGACGCCGGCAAGGCCGAGGTCCTGGAGGCGGCTCCCCTCGAGGAGGCCGCTCCCGCTCCAGCCCAGGTGGCCGAGGCCGCCGCCGACACCGGCGTGCACCAGGAGGACACGGCCAAGGTCGGCGAGGCTGCGACCAGCCAGGGCGAGGAGGAAGGCCTGAACCTCGAGTCCGAGGCACAGCCGGCCGAGGTCGAGTTGGCGGAGAAGATCTCCCTGGCGAAATACAAGGACGAGAAGAAGCCCACGGGAGACAAGAAGAAGGGCGACAAGAAGGGACGCGAGGAATCTGGTAAGTAGCGCGAGGTCTCGCAAGGCCTAGAAAGGGCTAAGTACGGCGAATAACTGTTTCTCTGTCGGCCACCCTGCAGAGGACGTGAACGGCCGCCAGCCCAGCAGCGGACCCGCGCTGCTCACCTCCTTCAACGCCCTGTACTACAAGGGCGAGTGGCAGGAGCCGTTCGACGCCAAGTTCAAAGACGACTTCTACGTGGCGGAGGGCGTGCAGAAGGAGGTGACCACTCTTCGCACGCAGGGCAGCTTCCGCATCGGCGACATCAAGGAGCTGAACGCCACCGCCGTCGAGTTGCCCTACAAGGTGAGTGCCGAGCTGAGGTTCCTCCCTCCTCGACATTTTTTAAAGTCGAAGAAAAATTTTGAATTTATTGAAATCAGCTGACTTCGGATTGCTTGCTGCCCGACCGATGATACTCTCTTCCCCCTTAGGGTGAGAACGGCCGCTACTCCCTGCTGGTGCTGCTGCCGCGCGCCCGGGACGGTCTCGCCAAGCTCACCGAGAACCTGTCCAAGTACTCCTTCCGCTACCTGGCCAAGAACTTGCGCGAGAAGCAGGTCGACGTCGCCATCCCCGAGTTCGAGCTCGACTGCATCACCCACCCGCAGGCCGTGTTCAGGAAGCTGGGCATGACCGCCATGCTCGACAAGGAGGCTGCCGACTTCCCCGGCATCTCCAAGAAGCGCGTGTACCTGCAGGACGACGCAATGGCGCAGCTGGTGCGCTTCAAGGTGGACGACAAGAACGCCGTCGCCAACTACTTGACAGGTACTTGCGCTAGAACCTTCACGCCCGAATCCCGCCGATTGCGCCGACACCGGCATTCATACACGCGGGTTTCCGGGGCAATCAGACGAAATGTTTATGTGAACCATTTTCCAGCCATGAGCATGTCGACGAGGAGCGGGCTGAACGTGTTCCACGCCAACCACCCCTTCGTCTTCTACCTCCGCGATAACCTGGACAACCTGACGATCGTCGTGGGCAAGGTCGTGGACCCCACCGTGCGGCCCGACACGAGCGCGCTGGACGAGGCGCAGGCCCAGACGGAGGTCCAGCTGCCCCCGGAGCCCCAGGAGGCCCAGGAGGCCCTGGAGGAGCAGGCTCGACTGTGATCTCATCTGCCGATCTGATTATTTATACTATTTATTATAAATTATTACAATTGTTATCATCCTAACTATAGATTTCCTACTGAGTCTAGGAGCGTTTGATAGTGCTCTGCTCTATATGTGATCCGATTCGCGTGAAGTGAAACGCAACGAATAGTAAGGGATGGGCCGGAGGGCCTTGACATTTGACTGAAACCTTCATAAAAGTATCTATATATTCTGTTCCCAATGTGTTCTAGTGTGCGTCTGGTGAGCAAATAAACAAACAAATGCGCTTTGTCTTTTTGTGTGGTGTGAGGCTGTTCCATCACACTACCCGGCGAACGGACGAGTCTTGGCGCCTAGTGGGTAGGCAGACCAACGTACTCGCACGCCGAATGAGTTGCCGCCACGGCAGCGTCTGGTTATCACAGTCTTGCCCAGCAACTGGTTCTCAGAAAGCGACAGATTTGCGCGCGGTTTCGGGAGGGAGGTAATCTGAACAGGGGGGCACATCCAATATTCAACCTAATTCAAAGGGAAATTGCAAATATAATTTTCACAGGCTCTCACGGTAATCTTAAAAAGTTTCGGTTCAGGTTGTTGCAGACAGTTGCTGAATGCGTGTCAATACATTCCTTATCGCCCTCAAGTTGGCAACAGTGCACGGTTGGCATCAGCGTGTCTTCCGCCCCTGCACGGGTCGGACGCGCCCCCACCCGTATGGCACAGGCCCAGGTTGCACGTGTCGGGGAGTCAGGCCGCCCCCGCCCCGCCCCTCCGTAAGTGGTGTCGGGTGTGGATTTCCTCATTTTCCCCTTTTTTATTTTTGGTGCGTTTTTCTTTCCTTATGCGGTGGCACGAAACAGAGGCATACGGAGGGCGGAGATGATCCAGAAGTTCGGGCCCGGCTATGCATCGGGCCCCCGCCCCCGCCCCGCCCCCGCCCCCATCCGCTGCCGTCCTCGAGGACTTGGTTGGTGCGCTGGTGGAGGGGTAGCTCTGACACAGCGTTTTAGAAGTGGTTTCACACTAAACAAGTTCTGCAGATAATGAACAAAGGTAACAGTCGTGGAACTGGATTGAATATCCTAGGGGGTAGGGAGTAGGGGGTACCATCATCATGCAGGATGGTCTATGAAAGTCGTTCTTTTCCCAGCAGTTCGCCGAAGTTCATCCCGGTGGACACCTCTTCCGTCACGACCTCGTGGGGGACGTCCCGGAGCGTGGCTGAGAGGGGGAGGGGAGTGGGGCGTCGACGCGCCGCCGGCGTGCCGGGTCGCGTGGCAAAGACCCGGAGCGGAGCGGCCCCGCGCGGGGCCCAGGTAGGACAAGGCAAGGCAGGCTCACCGAATTTTATTTCATCCTCGCCTCGTATCGGCCAGGGCCAGGTCCTTTGGTTTGGTCCGAGGCGCAACGTCCCGGGCGGCAGCTGCAACAGCAGCAGGCCGGGCCAGGCCGGGCCGGGAGCCGCGGGGGGTGGGGGCGGCGGGGGCCGGGGGCGGCGGGGGCCGGGGCCGGGACGGGACAGCACCTGCTCTCCGAGGGTTTGCTTTGCTTCGGGAGGTTAGGGATGTGAGGAGCACAGCAGAGAGCGAGCAGACACCGGCCAGGACAGCCTGTTGCTCCGACGCGCTGTCCAATATCGGCGGAAATCAGCTGGTGAACCGCAGATCACGGAGTAAGATGAAAAGATCACTCGCATCCTTAATATCATTTTCATACTACGGGCTTGTCCAGTCCATGAGACACGAGTTTTACTTTAACGCGCGCCCGCCTAACTTACTGGATTTTGGCGAATGCTCACGAAGTGCCCTCCAGAAAACGCGTATCGCTGGATGCAGGGGGTGCTGTTCTGCTCTGCGGGGCTGGGCAGCAGGTTAGAGGTAGGGGGAGGGTCTCGTCTTTCAGCTTCCTTTTGGAAGGAGGAGCACATTATGGTGTGTGTGCGCGCGCGCGTTCCAAAGAGCAGAGCACAAAAAATGACCAAGGAGCTGTGTGATGGCTGCGGGGCAGGCCCCTCCCACCCCTCCCCCACCCCGCCCCGCCCCGCCTCGCCCCGCCCCGTCCGCACGTGTGCCTGTCGTGGAGAAGCACGCCGCATCGGCAGCTGGCGGCGGCACGCTACGGGGCCCCGGGGGGCTGCGGGGGCGCAGGGGGGTGGGGGGTGAGCACGCCTCGACCACGCGACGAGACGCGACGCGGGCTTCTCAACCACCCCGTCTGAACCACCGTGTTGGTCCAGATTATAGAGAGCACAGGACGAACACCCGTTGAACTGTTCAAAGAGGTGGGCAAATTTTGTTACAATCCACCTGCACACATTTGTTTTTTTGCGGCGTCGTATGTCGACTTACGATTGTAAGCCTCAGCTTGACTATGGTGTACTGCCCTCAACACGCGACATCGTACGTCCTAGAATGTTTGACAGTAAAGGGTTTAAAACCGGCGGAGGTGTCGAGCAGGGCAGCGGGGCAGACCGTGCCTGTTGCTTCACCTCATTATCAAGCAGGTCAGCAATCTCTCCAAACCTAACCCTCCCCTCAGCCCCCCACCTCCACGGCAGCCGCACCTCGACGCGCACACCGTGCCTCGCCGCCCGCACGCCAGCTGGCGCACCCCACCCCCTTCCCGCCCCGCCCCGCCCCGCCCCGCCCCGCCCCGCCCCGCCCCGCCCCGCCCCGCCCCGCTCCGCCCGACCTGGCCTCCTCGCGCACCTGGCCCTGCCCCAAAGCAGGCCAGGCCGGCCGTGCTCCAGGCCCCGCACGCAACTCGCAAGGAGCGCCCGCTCGGATACGTGGGTATCATGGCCTGAGGGAGGTTTGTTGGAGCGGGGCGGGGCGGGGCGGGGCGGGGCGGGGTGGGGCAAGGTGGGGGTCGGGCGGGCGCAAGTACGCAGCTCCGCCACAGTGTTTACTCGGGGCAGTGAGCGCCGAGCAAGGATTCGCAGCCACATCCGGCCACCGACACCGCTCACGCCGCGCGCCGGAAGTAGCACCCCCCGAGAGCGCGCGATTTAATCAAGAGTTGAAGGGGAAGAAGAGGGAGGGGCGGATATGGGGCGGTCCTACACACACACATATACACACACACACTACATCTGAGAAGATTGCCGGAGAACGCGTTGACGAGATTTCATTGAACGTGTTATCTAATAGACTTTCGTTCTGGATCATTACCGGTCGGGAAGGGGAAAGGCATTGCATTGGCCTATTTTCTAGCAGGATTAAGTGGTCACCAAACCAAACTTGAGATGTGAGTGACGGTCTCAGCGCCACCCGCATTGCATTGGCCCGGGCTGGACGCCGTGCCTCTGGAGGACAGCGTTGACGGGGCCGGCCGCCGTCCCGCGCTGCCGCCTGCCTCGCACGCGCGCCCTGGTCCGGCCCGGCCCGGCCCGGCGCGCACACCTGCGCCGCCTACACTGCTCCAAACAACAGCGGGGACCTGACCGAGGTGCGGTTATTCACCGCGCGCGGCTCGACAAGTGAAGTGTGAGGAGGTGCGCTTGGTCCAGCGGTCCGTCCAGGTGCAGCCAGCACCGCTGGGGATCCATCTTTTCAATGCGGTGAGGTGAGGGGGAGGGGGCACGAGCGGAATACGGTCACTCACTGGCTCCAAACTGTGACGCCTCCCTACCCCCTGGAGACGCCTTCGCCAGTTACTTACAATGCATTCGTCACGGACTGCCCTGGCCGGCTGCGCCCCGCCGCGCCCCGCCCCGCCCCGCCCCGCCCCGCCCCGCCCCGCCCCGCCCCGTCATGCCCAGGGTCCGTCCGGGTCACATAAGCCCGTTTGTTCTGTTAATCCCTCGCGCCCGCCGCGCTGCCCTACACAATGCCGCCATGCGGCCGGACCGGGACCGCCTCGCGCCACCTCAGCGCGCCGCGCCCCACCGCGCCCCGCCACGCCCCGCCACGCCCCGCCACGCCCCGCCACGCCCCGCCACGCCCCGCCACGCCCCGCCACGCCCCGCCACCCCCGCGCGTGGACGACGCGCAGCGCCGCGACGCTCAACAGGCTGGCACACATAGACGGGAAATGAATTAAATAAAAGGAAAAGAGGGAAAAAAATATAAGGATAAGTAAGACTGGACTTGTACATATAAAAGGGAAACGTAACAAAGGCCATATCCATCCTCTGCGTGATCCTCGCCTCGCCTCGCTCCACCCACCCCCTCGACAACAAAAGCCCTGGCCGGGCCAAGCGGGGCCATCATGGACGGCTCCGTCCCGTCCCGTCCCTGCTCACGGGACAAGACTGCATCCAAAGGAGCTCAGCATCGCGGTGCCCCCCGCGCCCCGCCCCGCGCGCCCGCCCGGCCCGCTGAAACAAACGTCCTCGTCCAGGACATCATCCCGCCACCTCCTGGAGCGCGCCGCGTCGTCCTCGGGACCGCTCCAGGCCTCCAGGCCTGCACTGCCGCCGGGTTTGTTTCTCTGCTGCCGGGAAGAAACTGCGTCCTAAAGTTTTTCGGAGCCTACTGCACCGCTGCGAGAATGGACCTTGCATGAATAAAGTTACCCTACACAAATAAGGGATAAGGTTCTTCTTCTCTCGCGGCGCCTCGGCGCGAATACGCGTGGCTTTATGGATCGTTTCGCGGTGAAAGAATATGCACAGCAGCCGCCACGCCCCGCCAGCGCGCACCTCACAAAATAATTCATCGGCACTGGGTGGGTGCGAACAGTTCTTCGCCTCTCCCCGCCGCTGCGCTGCACGCGCACTGTACGCACAGCAACGACAACCCTTTCTTCACTCCAGTTAATACGCGCCGCGCGCCGACAAGCCGCCTAGTATGATGGATGTGACGAAGCTGGCCAGCACTGCTAATGGCTCTGAGGAGGAGCCCCTCCTGGAGCCACCCCTGTGCGGCGCAGGCCACCCCCGCCCCTTGCTGCAAGTCACATGCACAGGCAGGGCCGGACTGGGGGGTTAGGGAGGGGCCCGCCGGGAAAGTAGCTGGAAGGGGCCCGGAATTGCCTACCTTCAAGGGGCAACGGGAGCTTAAACGTGTGAAACTGAATCCCGGGCCCAGGACCCCTGGCGGGGCCCGGATCATGCACTGTTACTAGCCAGGCAAGCCTTCGGCTTGAATGCCGAGCTCAATCCCGACTTAAACTTGAAAAATTACGTACGTGCTCTGCAAGTGAAAGGGTGGCGTGAAAACATGGAAAATTTTTGCGACAGTAAACCTCCCGAAGGAGGTTGCGGTTCCCGCCAGGCACAGGGCTTTTACCCCCCGTGGCAGCCAACTACTTCGGTGTTCTTATGGGAACCGGTGCTTTTTGGACTGCGATCCTGTCGCGCAATTCGACAGATTTGATCCCCGTACTGCCAGATTTAGTCGTACGGTGGTTAACCGAACTGCCCTGTCCCCAGAGCATGGAATAGCTATTTTTGGAGCCAGATTCTAGGACTTATGACCCCACGACCGACCACCAGTCGTGGGCACGGGACGGAACTTCCTGGCAACCCGCTGTCGCTACCAGTGAAGAACCTACCTGGGTTTGAACCAGGCCCCATGTGCCGAGTCTCACAGACACCCCACGGTTTTCGCGGCACCACTAGACCACTAGACCGTCGGCTATTCCACGAGGGAGCTCGGTTGAAATGGGGGGTTTGAATTCCACTCCAAGTTGTCCTCAGAAAAATTAAATTTTTGACTAAGATTCGAACCTTCGTTCTGCTACCCTCCGGGCGGACACTATGCCGGCACGGCTACGTCGCCACGGTACCACAAGCCGGACCACTAGGAGCCATGGTACGCGAGAAGCCACAGTCACCGAATAAACGAACCCGGTGTCATCAGTACGCCTGCTCACCGTGCGCTGCCAGGCCGGCCGCGTAGCGTCATTGGTATCGGCACTGCTCATGCCACGCGGTAGGCAGTGGTTCAACTACCGCGAATTACTTAATTTTTAGTTTTATTTTTTTCGGTACGCCGGTGGGCCAGTCCGGCCCTGTGCACAGGCAGATATGTCCGGGGACGGGGCGGCCCCGCGACATTGCCTACCGTACGGTAGGCAGACCCGAAACACTGAGGCGCCTTATGCATCCCACGCCCAACGGGTGTCTTTAGTTTGCCTACTGGCTTATGTGTGTTTGTGCGTAGATGTGTGTGTATGTGTGTGTGAGAGAGCGTTCCCACGCGACGCGACGTGACAGGCGCTGTGCCGGCGTATCGCGCGCCGCGTAACTCTGCGACAAGTGCTTTGCCACTCACCCCTTCCCCCAAGAACTCTCTCTCTCCGTCTCTCTCGCTCTCGCAGCGCGCGGACGGTCAGGGTCACACATGCAGCCGCGGCGCTGTTTTTGTTTCGGGTGGGACGCGGATGGGGTTGGGCGGCTTGCGCTAATGTGTTGATCCACCCCTTGCAGTGCGTGTGTACCGCCCCTGCCCTGCCCTGCCCTCCCCCGGCCCGGCCCGGCGCGGCCGGTGCGTCGGCGACCACTTCCCACGGCGGGGGGCGGGCCGTCGTCGCGGGGTTGGCGGGCACGACGCGTACAGACACAGACAGGGGGCTGTCAGAGGGGGTGGAGGCTGCGATGACGCCCAAGAGGGGGGCGATAAGGTGCTACATGCGGTTCGCTCATTTCTTCCCTGCGCGAATCTTTGCCTATCGCCGTCGATGCTCTTGTAACGTCACCCGTGGACAATTGTCTCGCTGCAGCGGAGGGCAGGGCGGGGCCGGGCGGGGCGGGGCGGGGTGGAGCAAGGCTGGGGTAGCTTTGGTGTGTGCGTCGGGGTGGGCGTCGGTTCACATCGGAAAGGCCGGCGCGGACGATTCGCAGCTCGATACTGCAGCGCGGCGCGGAGAACAAGGCGACAGACGTTGAGCTCATGGCCTGCATGGGGTTGATGCGTGGAGTGATGGCCCCGAGGGGTTGTTCTCCTCTGGGACGTCGCGGGCGGCGCCCTGCCCTCCGCGCCGAGCAGAGATTCCCATGAAACGCGCGCTGCGCTGCGCCGCTGCGGCCGCCACCGCCAACAACAGACCCGTCTGCAGCTATTCAGCGGCACGGCCGGGCCGGAGGCCGGGTCCTCGTCCACGTGAACATCCGACAGATTTGCGCATTTAGACTCGTTCATCGGCCGCCGCGCAGCCCGCCGCCGGCCTGCAGGGCGAGCTCAGTCACAGGGCGAGCCGCCGCAACAGGAATGCGAACTGCAAACAGTATGCAAAACGAGGTCGGTCTACCGCGCGTCTGTGTGTTTCTCCGCGCCCTGTTTGAAATAAAATCAAGAATAAAATGCCGAAACACGACGTGCCGCCGAGAAATGCTACGCTAAAATCTCTGTTTCCATTCGGGCGGTACATCATCGAGCACTTTGCACGTGTGCCCCCGTCACCTCCCATGCGTCTGCACACGCCACCACGACAGAAGGCCTCGCTATTTTTCTCCTTTTTATCGTCATTTGTCACTTGCCGTCCAACCCCCTAAACATACATAAAAGAGAACAGAAGGCAAAATAGGAAGAACCTGCCGCAAGGGGTTGTTGCTGCCTCCACCGCGTCACGTCTCCTTGCGGCGCGCCGGGTCATATATTTATGAATAACGCGCTCTTTCGCTCGCCATAAAGCCGCGGCCACGAAAAAGGGGTTTCGGCGGGAGAAGTCAATATTATGAAAACAGTCGGCGCGGCGCACAGCAGGTCAATGTATTCATAATGTTCGAAAGGGGGTAAACGACGGGGTGTCTCCGGCGGCGCGCTGCCTCCGCCTCCCCCTCCCCTCCCCTCTCTCCGCGGTCCACTTGACGCCCTGGGCGCACCGCCCGCGGCCCGCTCGGAGTTGCTCGCGGAGTTGAAGACTCCCTCGGGATCTCCCCTCCTCCCCCCTCCTCTCCTCGTCCCTCAGCGGATGCATATTCACTTGGACTGCTGACTGGTCTGCGGTCTTAAAATCATTTTTTTGTGGGGGATAAATGGCTTACCTCGTTTTCCTCCTCATTCATAGGAAACAGCCCCACCCCCACCCCTCTGCGGACCCGCAAATCAGACTCGCGGTCTGTTTTATGGGCAGCTCGGTTGGTGGGTGGCGGTGGCTGTTCCGAAGCGTTCACAGCACTCGGAGGCCTAACAACCCGACCACACGAATTTTTAAAAATGAATTTTCATGTTTAGATCTAAACAAAATCGCACATGAACAGGCATTAAGCGTTTCACGAGAATGCTTACAAAATATTTAATAATATTTAATGGGAGGCAGTGGTGTTCAAGTGATAGTCGGTAGTTGATCATATTCCCATTGAACGAGATTTTCGAGTCGGTATGCCCCTTTCAAACTGAATTGAAATGCTCAACCTGCGGTGGACGGAACGACTGGGCCTGTCAACAAGGCGGACGAGTCCTTTGCCGAATCCCGCCTTAACCGCACATTTAATTTTTATTACAACTTGCAGCAGCAGCAGCTGTTGCGGTGCAAGCGCAGGGGGAGGAGGAGGGGGAGGGCAGGGGGTGGCGCGGAGGGAGTGAGGGGGGGGGGGGTGCGCCCGCCCGGCCGGCCGGCTCCGCCGCCGCGCGCCGCCCGCCGCCGCTGCCGCTCGCTCACTCAGTCAGTGAGGCTGCTCCGGAGAGGACGTTGCCCGCGACGCCCAGTGTCGGGAAGGGAAGGGTCGGGACGGACGTGTGCTTAGCGGGGAGACCGTCCGTGTGGGGTGTGTGAGTGTGTGTGAGCGCGGAGGAGACGGACACCAAGATGACAAGTGCAACACCCCAGTGAAAGTGCAACGTGCGTGCGTGTGTGCGTGTGTCGAGTGCTTCAAAACCGTTTCGTGAACCCTTTCGCCTGCCCTTGTAACACCATGGTGGGCCAGATGGCGGACCCCCAGTCCGTGGAGTACGCCGTGGTTGCGCTCCTGGAGCGCGTGGACGCCCTGCGCCGCGGCGGCGGCGGTGGCGGCGGCCTCGGCGGCGGCGGCGGCACCGGCCCCTACCCGGCGCCGCGGCCCACGGTGCAGGCCGAGCTGCGGACCCTGGAGTTCTGGCGCGCCACCATCTCCGAGTGCCTGGCCACCTTCTTCCTGGTGTTCGTGGTGTGCGGCGCGGGCGCGGGCGCGTCCGGCGGCGCGGGGGCCTCCGGCGCCACGCACAACAACGGCGCCCTGCTGGCCACCGCGCTGGCCGCCGGCTTCTGCATGGCCACCCTCTACCAGTGCTTCGGCCACATCTCAGGTGAGTGCTGCTGCTCACCGGCTCCTAGTGATAGTCCTCCAGGGTTTTATTCTCCCGCCTCTCTGGACCGCCGCAGCGCAGCGGCCGCCTGGCTACCCCGATGATAATGAATAGGGCGGATGTGCCAGCCTCGCCCTGCGCTGGTGCCCTGCCCTTTGTGCGCGCCTCCCCCGCCTCCCCCTCCCCCGCCCCCACCTGCCCGGCCCAGGCGAGGCCCCGCGCGCCAAATGGCGTGGGAAGGGGAGCGCTCGTAAATCAGTGACCAAATCGGCGCGCGTGAATATAATATGAGTTCTGAATCGCATAGCGGAGCGCGCGTTTTTCCGCAGTGTTCGGGGGGCCTGGTGGTGCGGGGATTAGCTGTGCACAATGGTCAGAGGCGCGCACGTCAGGTGCCCCCACCTCCCTCGCACTGCCACGCTTCGTAGTATACGCATTTTTTCCCACGGCCGTGTTCCTCAATGACCCGATGCTGTCCGTGCGGATCGGTGTGAATGGCCAGAGGCGCGTGAGCTGGGGCCGAGGCGGCCCCGTCATACCGTACCGCGATGCACATGTGCAGGAGTGTTGCCTACCCGCCGGGGGCCGTGCGGCGAGACACGGCTCTATAACGTTACTCGTATCACTTGTATCAAGATGTCGTACTCAGCTGTCTGCGTGTGTGTGCCCTCGTCCAGGTGCCCACGCCAACCCCGCCGTCACGGCGGCCATGGCCGTCACGAGGAGCATCACCCCGCTGCGCGCGCTCATGTTCGTCACGGCGCAGTGCGGCGGCGGCATCGCGGGCGCGGCGCTGCTCTACGGGTAAGTGACCCTATCCTCCCACCTCACCCCCCCCCCCGGCTCGTGTGCGCGAGGATCAAAAATCGGAATTAATAACGACCCGGGAAAGGTCATCTTCCGCCGCCCTTCCCCCCCGCTCCGTTCTCCATCGGACGGCCCTTCCCTTTTTCTTCGACTTCCTCCTCCTCCTTCCTTCTGTACTTGTTCTCATCTCGGCTCCTTTCACGTGGGAGTATTATCGGCAAGACAAACACGCGGCGGGGCGGGGCGGGGTGGGGCGGGGCGGGGGAGTGTGGGAACGCGTTGATCTCTGGTCCGTCTCCCCCCTGGACCGTAGTCTGCGCCTGAGACTGAGGTGCAAGAGGCGGTCCCGTCCCGCCCCGCCCCGCCCCGCCGCGCTCAGGCGAGGGGGAGGGGAGGGCAGGGCGCATCTCTCCCACGTTTGGGGCGCTGCGATGTGGACGGTGTAGGTAGGTGAGGCCGTCAGTCATTGATGTTTCTCTTATGCTTTTTTTAAAATTTCGAATTGACGGTCGTATTTTCGCTTTTGTTCGTCCGATTTATGATCGCTCGCACATCGTTTTCGCGCTTGGTGTGAGGAGGACAGCGCAGTGTCTGCAGCTCCAGGGTCCGGGTCCCCGCGGGGACGTGCGTGGGTACATACATACCAGTGCCTGCGGACCTGACTGGACGACGCGGGGCGGCGCGGGGCGGCGCGGGGCCCACCCGCTGTATTATGCCATATTCCTCCCCATCATCGCGCCCCCCCCCCACCTCCTCACCGCACGTTCTTCCTCGAGACTTCATTAGCATAAGGCCTGGTGCTGGCCTGGCCACGGCGCTCCATCATCAATGGCGTCGCTGTGCGCCGCGCCGCGCCGCGCTGCGGGCCCCGAGTGATTTACTCAAATGGTTGGAGACGGTCGCGCCGGCGCCCGGCGTGTCACACTCAGGCACCATAGAGGGCGCTGCTGCGGGCCGAGTTCCCGCCGCGGGGTGCGTCCGCGCCCGCAAGCAGCCGCCATTAAATTTTTCAAAAAAAAAAAAAATTGTCGTAAAGAATTTCTTTGCGTTTCTTTTTCACTTTTGACTCATTGAATGTACGGAATTTTCTGGCATCGTTGCACCGGCATGAGGGATCGGCGGAGTGCCCCCCCCTCCCCTCTCACTACTGACAGCATATGCGCCAATCACGTGGTGCCTGGGCGAGCGCCATAGCTGCTTCAAAAAGTTGACCAACTCGCTGATTGATGGTCCGGAGCGGACCGGAGGAGAGGGACCGGAGCCGCCGCGCCGGAGCGGACCGCCCGGAGGAGCGGGAGGAGCGCGTCGCCGGGACGGGGCGCGGGGTTCACACGGAAATTAACTTCTCGTATAACGACCCCCGGCCGGACCGGACCGGCTATCGAGAGGCTTTGCGCTGGGCCGTGCGTGCGTGCGTGTGTGTGCGTGTGTGTGCGTGAGCGCGCGCGCACAGGGGTACGTGAGCGTTGTCGATCAGTACTCGTCCCGTCCCGTCCCTGCGTGTGTTTTATCGCCCGTCGATGAAGCAATGCGAGAGAGAGAGACAGAGAGCGAGAGAAACGAAGACAGAGCGAGAGAGAGCGAGAGAGCGAGAGCGCGTAGAGGAAGGAGTGAGCGAGGCGCCTCGCCTCTGCTCGCGGGGTGTCGCCGCCGCAGTGCCGCGCTGCGCCGCGCCGCGGGGAGTAGAGAGAGAGGGAGGGAGGGGGGGGGGCGCTCCGCGTCGCGCGGCCGGCCGCGCACTCGCGACCTCCTCGCGGCGCTGAGGCCCTGTCTCCCGTTGCTCTAGTTGGTGGCCGCGACGTGCTACGCACCTGGCAAACGTGAAAGTTTTTCGCTCCCAGGCATCCGGAGCATCGTCGAGTCCGCTGGCTGGGGGCTGCCAAAGTCAGCCTTGCCTGCGCACGGCTCCGGTTCGGTCCGGACCTCCTCCGGGCCTCCTCCGGTCCGCTCCCGGAAGCGAGTCACGCGGTGCCGTGTGTCAAGTCCACTCCAGAGAACCGATACGCTATCGACATAGCGAGGCCGCAGCAGCCCAAACCATCCTGCACATAATGGATACCACGCCGACGGGCCGCGTCAGAACCGCGTGCGGGTCGCGTCCGAGGCGGGAAGTCGTCCCCTTTGATAGATCGCCTCTAGGTTGTCATCGCGGTCCGGGTCCGGCCGGCCGTACCCTACCCACGCCGTGCCGCATAGCGAGTTCTGAATCACCCAGGCGGGATTGTTGTACCCCCCCCCCCCCTTCCTCCCCACCTCACCCTCTTCCCACCCACTCGGGTACCCTGTCGTGGCTAAGCCCCGCGCCCTGCGTGCGTGTCGGACTCGCCCGGCGCGGCGCGGCCCGGCAGCGGGGCTGATAGGTCAGCCTGCGCCTGCTCGGACTGTACTGGCTGCCGGCCGTGTCCCGGGCCATCCCATGCCCTGCCCAGCCTCCCGTTCCCACGCTGGCCCCGCCGCGCCCCGCCGCGCCACGCCACGCCCCGCGCCGTCTTCCCAAGCCATCCCCCCTCCACCGCTCACCTGTCAAAAAGGCCTCGCCGACGCCGTCAATCGCGCGGGGCCTAAGCGGGGCCGCGGCGGCGGGGCGGGGCGGGGCGGGCCCCGTCCCGTCCCTATACCCGCTGAGCAGACTTTTCACGCCCCGCTTCATTCTCTTCATGAGCCGGCAGATCATGAGCGCGGGCCCGGGCAGGCCTATGGGCTCGGCGCCGTGCCGCCGACACCGCTGGTGTTCCCACGGCGTGCACCTCGCCGGCGCCCCCCCCCCCTCTCTCGCATACATTGGAAGGAGAGACATACGAAAGCGCTGAGCGAAATCACCCCGCAGCAGGGTCTTCGGCGCGTAGGGGGTGCCGCAGGCGGGGCGGGGCGGGGCGGGGCGCGGCGGCGCTACCTGTCGCGATGCCCATGCCATTCCGGGCGTTCCGAGTGGCGGCCAGGCCGACGCGGCAGCGTCCCAGTGCGTTTGGCGGCGTTCCCGCCCCGCCCCGCACCGCCTCTGCGGATCAAGACGACCACCTCGCCGCTGATTCGCTGATTCACACGGTCGGGTGGGGTCGGGTCGGGTCTCAGGTCCAGCCTGGCCCGGCCCGGCCTGCCCACGACGCTCCGGCTCCGCCCGGGCCGGCTTGAGTGGGGCATTAATTACCACGACGGGGATAGGCTCAGAGGGATTTCAGGAATGGACTTTTGGTGGCGGGGAGGGGCCGGCCGGGCCGCGGCGACAATTAAACACCTCACCCAAGTATGTAAAATATCCGCAGGCAGACTGCGGTATCTGCTGAATGCCCTATACCCGGTCCGACGCGACGCGACGGCCCGGCCGGGGCCGCTTTGCTATCAGCAGAGCGCAACGGTCAAACATACTTGCCGCTGAAAACCAACCTCGCGTCGACGTTTGGTCAGCGCCTGGCGGCCTCCCCGTCCTCCCCTGACCTGGGGTAGGTACCTCACACCGGACCTCGTTCCGCCTTGGCGTGCAACCACCACCGCTCCGCTCCCGCCCTGCCGCGTCGACACCAACCAGCCCTGCTCCACTCCAGCAAACCACAACGACTCGGCTCTTTTTATTTAAACCCTTTTGGGGGGGAAGGGGGGCTGTGGTGTGTCATCGCCAGCCGAGCGTGAGCAGGAGACGGGGCGGGGCGGGGCGGGGCGGGGCGGGGCGGGGCGGCTGTCACGCGCCAGCCGGGCTGTACGTCAATTAGGAATTTTGAAAGGGGGGAAGGAGGTATGGGGGGGCACGGCCGAGTTGGAGAAGCGAGGCGAGTGGGAGACGCGACAGCACGCCGATGATGGGAGCAGCGCGTCGTCCTCGTCGAAGAAGTAGACTTTTGGGTCAGATTGTGGATTCTCCGCGGCCCGGTCGTTATAGATCGGCCGCGGTGGGGGGCGCGGCGCGGGGCGACTCAACTCCAGGAGCCGCCGCGGCTATCGGGGACTGGTCCTGCACGGCACGGCCAGGGCGACCGGTGGGCACACTTAGGTGGAGCGAGATTGAGAGAGACCACCCTACACAGTGTGCACCGCCAAAGTTTTCCGCGTGCTGTTCAAAGCGAGTGCGGGATCTTAGGCTTGTCGGACTATATATATTTAAGAAGCCCTGCTGCTCGGCTCTGATTTGGTGCGTGCCGCACAGTGCACCGGGGGGTTCCTCTGGGCCACGCTTGGCCACGCTCGGGCCGATCACGACCACGTGCTGGGGCTGGCTTTTTTATACCCGGACCACGCCACGGCGCGGCGCGGCGCGCGTTGGGGCGACGCAGCCAGGCATAACGACGCAGGCCTGCAGCTGAGCCTGGCGCGACATGCAGCCCCGCCGGAAGTCACCCCTCCCCTCCGCGCCCCTCCCCCGCGGCGTCCTGGAGGCGGGGGGCTGGCGCGTGGCGGGGCGGGCGGGGCGGCGTAGGAGCAGGGCGGGAGGCACGCCTACGCCACCGGTCAGCGGCGCGGCGCGCTCCTACTGCAGGCAGGAGGGGCGGCGTCCACCTGGTCCCGTGCCGGCCGTGGACGCGTATACCGGCCGCGGCTTATTCCTCCTCCTCCTTGTTTGGGACGGCCAGCTCGTTTGCTCCGGGCCAGGTGGCCCAAACTACTGGTAATTAGTATAGTAGTGCATAGCGTAGCGGCTCTGCGGGAGAGAGCGGGAAGGGGAAAGAGAGAGAAAGAGAGAGAGAGACTGGCGCTGGCCATAGGGCCGGGCTGACCAGAGCGCGAGGGCCGGACCGGACCGGACCACCTGTTTGACGGAACGAGGTCTCTGGCGCGGCGACAGGGAGCCACAGGGGCGGGGCGGGGCGGGGCGGAGTAGGGCTTGGTGGGGCGGGGCGGGCAGCTCCTGGTGGTCCGCACAGCGCAGGGCAGGAGGTCCTGGGTGCTGCGAATATGTAGGAGCTATAGCAGATGCAAGGAAACGAGGAGCGAGAAAGAGGGGTGGGGGTCCCTCTGCAGTACACCCACACACACACACGCTCACGATGAACCAAGCTTTGGATTTTTTTTGGGTCGGGATGAGGAGGAGGGGCCCAGCAGGCCCAGGTAGTCCCGCAAGCAGCGCCCTGGGGTGGCAACAGATGTGGGCGGGGGCGGGCCGGGCCTTGTGCATGTGTGGGTGGGTGTGTGCGGGGGCGGGCGGCTACCTGTGTGCTGCTGAAGTTGAGCTGCACACAAGAAGACGACGGAGAAAGCAAAATTATAATCAGGAGAAACTTTTGAAAATGGACAGTCATGTAGGAGGCGGAGTTGTGCGGTGCTGGTGCCCATGGGACGGGCGGGTCGGGCCGGAGACGTGATGAGTGGAATGCCGGCCCGGCAGCTTATCAGCTTACGGAATGGGGCGGGGCGGGGCGGGGCAGGGTCTGTCGCCTCGTGTCCTGGGTATCGTAAATTCCTTCCCTCTTCTGTCAAAGGGGTGAGCGCCATGCAGGCGAGCGCGCGCTGGGGGCGCGGCCGGGCCGGCCCGGGCCGGCGACAGCCTCGGATTGCGTTGGGGTCGGGGTCGAGGTGATAGGAGGACTCAGGATGGCCTAGAGACTGCCTGCCATCCGTGTCGCAGAGGTCGCCCCTGACCGGCCTGCTTTGAGGCTCGAGGAACACCCGGTGCGATTGGGAAGGTAGGTGGGGCTGCGGGGTGGGGCGGGCGGGGCGGCCACAGGGTGAACCCGAGGCCCTTAGGGGTTCGAGGACGCCTCCTGCCAAGCAGCTCCCCTGTCCCTGTCGCTGCCGTGCTCCCTGCGCGCCCTGCTCAGCCAGGCGGCAGGAGAGGCCCCCCCCCCCCCCGCCCCCACCGCCGCAGGGCCCAGCTGGCGCCTCAGCCCCGGCCGGCTCAGGTCGCTGTTTGCAGATGGATGGGGCGGCGACGCTTTGAGCGTCGCGGCGAGGCGAGGCGTCGCCAATACCACCGTGTCCTGGCGCGCCGCCCCGTCCCCCGCCCCGCCGAGCGCCTTGTAGGGCCTAAATGAAAGTAGACTGAGCTGCAAATGAGCGCCCGCCCGCCTCTTCCCTCGGAACCATCACCTGGGGGTAAGGGGAAGGGGGGGGGGGGTATATTGACATGCAACGCTGCCGGCGGGGCGAGCAATGCGGACGCAATTTTCTTTTCGATCTCACATTCTTGGCGACTACGGCACGGCTATCAGGACGCGACGCGAGAAGTGCGCGGGGCAGGAGTAGAGGGGAAGGCCCGCGGCGGCTCGGGCAGGGCGGGGCGGGGCGGCGCCACCGCTGTCAAACTTTCCACTTCGCGGGGCAAAGTGGAGCTGTCCGCGCTGTCCCGCTCCGTCCCGTCCGGGGAAAGAGAGTAGCAGCGGTCAAGTAGAGCAGGTCTAGGATGGGCGCGAGGAGCTAGCGTGAGGAAGGTTAGGGACGCGGCCCGGCCCCGCTGGCGCCTGATCTGCATGTGACGACGTGGAAGTAGATCAGGACGGGATGGGGCGGGGCGGGGCGGGGCGGCCGGGAGGCTGACCGCATTGCGTTCAGTTTGGGACGAAGGAGAGCAGCCCAGGAGGATACACCCGTCGATGCGCCCTTCCCCTTCGGCTCGCCTCGCCTACGAACATGTGGAGGAAATGGCTGTTTGTGATGGGCAGAATTCGATCGTGACCATTATATTGCTGTGTGAGCAGGTGCTCGTGGGCATAGCGCCTCCGACCCCCAGACACACACGTGGTTTGTGCGCGGTCCCCGTGCCGATGGCCGGCCGGCGGGGGGACAACGGCGGCCAGCGGGATGCTTTGGTCTGCATCCCTGACCCCCCCCCCTCGGTTTTCACGGCGCTCTCCTCCTTTTGAAAAGAAGTCGCAGCAACAAAGAAGAAAGCGATCGCCCTGCAGCTATATGCGTTTCACATCGCATAACATATAACGTCTCCGCAGACGCGTAAAGAACGGAGATGCAGAGAGAGAGAGAAAGGATGATGAAGGATGAGGAGAGCGAGAAAGAGATCCGAGACCACGCCGTATGGCATGGCGCGGCCCCGTGCATCTGCTCCTCGCACTCCTCGCATCGCATCGCCTTGCCTCGACTCTCCCCGCGCAACGTGAGACCGTTGGTGTCACAACGGAGGACCAAACGAAGACGAAAGGCGCTGCTACTCTTCTCCTGGGGGGGGGGGGGGGGGGGGGGGCTGATCCGATGAGGGGAGCCGGAGGGGCAGGGCAGGGCAGGGCAGGGGGTCGCCGTTATGAGATACAGCTACTCATAGCTGAGGCCCGGGGGAAGGGAAGGGAAGGGCGCCTACTTCTTTTATATCTATATATCGAAAGAAGCAGGGAGGCGAGGCGTTCTGCTATTGCGTCGGATCGAGGCAGCTCGAGGATGAGCGGGCTGCCGGAGCGGCAGCTGCTGCGGGAAAGGGGAGAAAATAATATAGAAGGCAGCAGCGACTCTAGGGGGTGGGGGGCTAAAACAGCGAAGGGGGTATGCCGGGGGGAGTGGGGGGGAGGGCCGGAGGGCGGGGGTACTCAGAAGGTGCGCAGTGGGCCGTAAGACGAGTCCTAAGGGTTGTTCCCTCCTGCTGCCGTCGCGTCGTCTGCTGGGGTGTATATCGCGGATTGGGGCGACGCTCTGGGCGGGCCGGGCCGGGCGGGGCCGCTGTGTGCGGTACAGCTACAAGCTCGCTCTCCGCCTGCTCACTGCTCAATCAGCGAGCCCACTCCATGTCCACCCGGCCTGCACCGCCCGCGCGACCCCTTGCAAAACACTCCGCGAAAAAGTGGTTGCAGATTTGCATATCAACGACGCCGCGCCGCAACAGCAACAGGGGTGCGAATAAGCGTAAGCGCCGGCCTATTGACTGGCCGGCCAGAGCTCTGTGTATCTGTTTGTGATTATCTGCCGCCGCATGCAGCGACAATTGGTTTGACACCGCGCTCCCGCCCCGCCCCGCCCCGCCCCGCCCCGCCGCGGCCGAGGGGTGCGGGAGGCGCGGCGGGGCGGGGGCGAGCTGAGCAGCAGGGGTGGCGGGAGTGGCGCAGATCAAACACAATGAAAAGAGGAATACAGTATACATGGCGCTCGTAAAAAACACGGAGCCAGCCTCCTCGTTCTCCTCCTCCTCCTCCTCCGTCCGTGTCAACCCCAGCAGATGCGTCGGACAGCCGGTGGCGAGGGGGGAGGGGGGGGGGGGCACAGAGGACAGGACGGAAGGTCGAGCATTTTGCATCTCCCTGCACCGCTCCGCTCCGCTGTGTTTGTCTTGCATCTGTTTTTTTGAGGGAGCCGATGATGACGGCCTCCTTGATCCTGGATGGTGGCGCGGCCGCAGACGAGGGTCGACGGAGGATGCCGTTGGCGGCCATGGCGGGCGACGTGTCCCCGCCCCTCTGAGGAGGAGGAGGAGGTAAGGAGTCCTAAGCCTCACTTGGGCCGGAGGAGTTATTGGGCGTTTGATCCGCGCTGACGCTGACGTTGAAGCGAGGCGGAGAAACACGTAAGGCGGCCGCGTCCTCCCGCCCCGCCCCGCCCCTGTGCTTCCGGTGATCACCCGCTTTTCATTTGTGGCGGGGCCCGTCCCGTCAGCCGTGATGTCGTCGTCGTCGTTGTCGACCTGCCGCGCTGCAGTCCGTCTCTGTCAGAGCAGCGGCAGCAGCATTGCGTCGTGCACGGCGCGCGCACCACATGATTTTCCGGCAATTAGGTCGTAGTGTGTGTGTGTGTGTGCGCCCCTCTGCGCGGAGGCCTCGGCATGTGTGTGTGTGAGGGAGAATAGACTGTGGTGGGGTGGGGGTGGAATGACGCAGGCATCATAGTTTATGACAGTCGGCATATAAATGCCCATATGTGCGGCCCGGCCCGGCCCGGCTCGGTCCGGCGGTGCAGTCACCCACCAGCCCAAAGCGCTTGTCGGCTACGTGTCAGATCATCGCCTCCCCTGCTTACACTCACCCCCTCCCCTCCCCTCCCCTACCCTGTCCTCCCTCCTGTCTTGCCCTTGTTTTCCGACCTATGGTTATACCCTCTTTCCTGTTGAAGGCGGTTTGCGGAAACGCGCGGGTAGTTGAAAAACTTAAGAAGCTGACCCTTTTGACGACCTCGTGCGCACGGCGAGCTCGCCGTACACGACTATACGTGTTCTAAATTGTTGCAAAAATTCCGCCTTCATTTTCCTAGTTCTCCGAAAGCGTGGCTCAGTATGCAGACTGTGTGCACATGGGGCTGCTGCTTATCTCTCCTCTCGCCTCACCAGATAGGGAACCGCAAACTGCAGCGAGCTTATATTCTAAATGAAGAGCACGACACTTGTCCAGCGGAGGGGTGCGGTGGGGGGAGGAAAGGGTTGATGGGGGAGGGGAGGGGAGGCGGCCTGGACGCGCCGCGTCATTACACACCGCGGGGAAGTCGCGCGGAAAGGCAAAGCTGTTGCGGCCTCCCCTCCCCCCCCCTCTCCCCCCTTCCCGTCTCATTATTCACTTATGCAGTTTACTTACTTTTTTCGGCCTGTCGGTCCAAATCCGCGCCGCGCGCGCGCGTGGTCCTGCTCAGCTAAGCCGCGTCCTTCAGCTCTCGAGGGGTCAGCCCAGCCCCTCCCCTCCCTTCCCCTCCTCTCTCTGCAATCGCGCTCCCACATCTCGAGGGGCTCAGGTGTATTGTCCGCGCCTCGTGTCCACGTGTGGCGGATTTGCATAGAGAGGCTTCTCTCTTTCTCTCTCTCTATCCTATTAACCGGGACGAGGAGAGACTGTGCGACGCCAGTAAGCGCGCCGAGACAGTTTTTTACTCCGTGCACTTGCGCGCGCATGTGGGGTGCATGAGACCTCCGAGCTGGACTAATGCGTGTCACATGGCCGGCCCGCCGCGGGGCGGGGCGGGCAGCGCCAACTCCGAGGGCGGGGCGGGGCGGGGCATGAAAGGCGCGTTTAATTGAAAGTGATAGGGCGATTTTACAGCAGCGCGGCCCGGCCCGGCCAGGGTCTGCGACTGGACAAGTGCACGCCGCAGGGCGGGGCGGGGCGGGGATCCGGTTCCGCGAGGAGGAGTGTGGGTCAGGCAGGCCAGGCGACACACGCGCGTGCGCGCTACAATTGCGAGGCACCACAAATACAAAACCTACATCGTGTTTTACACGGCCGGCGCCGGTGACCCCGCCCCGCGCCCCGCCCCGCCCCGCCCCGGGGGAGAGGCGAGGCGAACCGCGAGGAGGGAGGGAGCGCGGCCGCGCGGGGAGGGGAGGGGAGGTGGGGGTTTACATTTCGCGAACCGCGCAATCAGTTTGACTTGACGCGGAAAAGCGATTGAGACGTTAGTTCACGCTTGTATTTATATGATGTGCGTGCGGTCCGGGCCCGCGGCAGTGACGGCGCTCTGTATGGCGACGTGACGGTGACGTTGTGACGACACTAGGCACTTGGCGTTACTGGCCGCGGGTGACGCACACGTGACCACACCCGGCTCGGCCCCTGTCTGGAGGAAGCGGCCCATAGTCTCTCTCAGGGTCCTCTTATCACCGCGCTGGAACGAGAGCCCACCCCACGGCCGCCTCAGCGAGGGCACAGCGGTTATCTCTGTCTGTCTCTCTCGCACCCGCACACGTCGGCACACTGTTTGCTCGGACTGCACTCGCTCTATTTCGTTGCGCTGACGAGTACGACATGCGGTGCGCGGAAGTTAGTGTATTATATTATATACTCTATGGGAGAGGAGGGAAACCGCAGCTGCAGTTACAGGAATACCGCGTGAGCATGAGGGCAGCAGCGAGGCAGATCGGAGAGCTGCCGCGGGTCCGCCTCCGCCTGGCTCGGATAGGCAACGCCACGACACGCGTGTGAGAGGGTTGCCTAGTAGGCAGGCGCCGTGCTCCACCGGCGTCCCGGCGTTTCCCACAAAGCGAGTGTGGCTTGCCGCGGCGTGGCGCGGGTTAGCGCCGCCGTTAGGGCCGGAGCCGCCGCCGGAGCCGAGTGGAGCCGACCGGAGCGCAGAGGAGTACGGCCCCCGGCCGGCCTTGCGAGGCTGTCTGGTCCCGGCCGGCCGGGCCCGTGGGAACCACGGCAGCGCTGCGCTGCGCCGCCGCGCCACCAGCCACCGGCACGGAGCGGAGCGCCACCACCACTCTGTACACTGCGCGCCCATTTGCAGGGCTGTAGCATGAGAGACGGACGACTTAGCAATTGCTGACGGTGTTCTCTCTCTCTCTCCCTTTCTCTCATTTCCTCTCTCGTTTTCTTTCTTTCTCTCCGCGGCGCCGTGTGCACTACCCGACACAGCAGGTGTGTGTGCCCCCGCTGCCCGCCCCGCTCTCAGCGCCGCGAACTAATTATCTGGAGGCCGCCGGCGTGAGAACCGTGTTAGCGACACCTGTAGGAAGTACAGTATAGGGTTTAGTTAGGTGTGCGGTACCGGGGCGAGGCGCGGCGGGCGAGGCCATGCCATGGAACCGGCGGGGCGGGGCGGGGCGGGGCGGGGCGGCTCCTGCCGAAACCCCTCAGCGACGTCGGGTAAGGCGAGACACCCGCAGCTGTGCTGCTACGCCGTGATTTAGAACACAGCGAGACCGCCCCGCCCCGGGCCCCTCCCCCGCGCGCTCCTCTGAGACTGCATGAGCCTGGCGGATTGCGGAGCCGTGTGGGAACCGCGGGGCCCGCCACGCCGCCACGCCACGCCGCGCCACGCCTCGCGGTCGGGTTTAAAATGTCGCGCATCCCCGGCCCGGCCCGGCCCGGCCCCGCTCCGCTCCGGTTGACTCCGGTGCGCTGCTCCGGCCGGCGAGTTGTGCCGTTGACAAGCCTTTGGCGGAGCCGGACGGGACGGTCCCGGAGTCGTTCGCTTCCCTTCCACGGAGCTGCAGCAGCAGTCGTGGCGGGGCGGGGCGGGACGCGATGTGCCGAGGACGATAGAGACGATCTGCAGCGGCTGTCGCTGCCCGAGTGCGCCACGCCACGCCACGCCACTTTCGTTTTATTTCGCAATGAAGACCTCGCAATGCCAACTGCGGACTCGATCTTTGCTTCGCGATTAAGTTGGAGCAGCTCGACGTGTGTGTATGTGTGTGTGTCCGTCCTCCTCCGCAACACTTGTGCGCGACAAAACGCTGTATGTGTGTGTATCAGTTGCAGCCTCACTCACCCCCGGGCCGCCCCTGCGCTCTTCACAATCAATCGCCCACACCGCACTGCGCACCGCACTTCATTTAAGTTTCATTGCCAGTGTGTACGGCGCGGCGCGGGGGGGAGGAGGGGTGCGGTCCCGCCCCGCCCCACCCCGCCCCACCCCGCCCCGCCCGGCTCTGCGGATGGATGTATTGACGGGTGCGGTGCGGTGCGCGGGAGGACCCTCATCCTCCTCCACGTGAGGAGAGAAAGTCGTCCGGCTGGTGGATAAGAAGTGCACCATCGCGGCCCTGCGTATGGGTTCACTATGTCGGCGTGGCGAACATTTTCGCGCCGCGCCGTGCCTTCCGGTTCATTCATTTCCCCCGGCGCGCACTACTGCTCATCTTCCTCCTGTTTTACCCCTCACGTGCGGTAAAGTTCATTCCATTCTTCGCCGCGCGGCGATGACGCCCGGAACGGAAATCGAGACTTCCGGCGGCGTGAATCAGACTCTCTCGGCCCTCACCGTTTTGCTTCCGGTCTGGAGCCTGCCTGCTCTCCCCTTCGCCTCTATTCTCTTGTGCTCCCTGGACGCGCAGGGGATGTGATGTGAGTCGAGTCCCCACCTGAATGGGTAAGCGTGTCGTGCGTGGCCAAGACGGGGAGGGTCACCGAGGCTGAGGGAACTCCCCGAGTATTGTCATGTCCTACCGAAGACGTCGAGTCCAACTGTCCGGCTCGGGCTCGCACGTCCAGTCCAGCGCCGCCGGCTGGAGGACAAATTGTAGCGGCTGGAGCTTTATGTATGTGTGCGGGCCAGCTCCCTGGGGACGGCCGCGGGGAAGGGGAGGGTGCGGGGCGCGAACCCATGCGCCACCCCGCTAGTGGTTCCGCTAGTTTTTTTTTATTTTGCCTCGCGGGGAGGGGATGGGAGGGGAGTAGGGGTGGGGGAGGGGGGAGCTTATTAGTCGCATTGTCCTGCGAGGCGGACAAGTGCGCGGCATCTGTGAGGCTATCGAGTGGGCGGCCTTTAAAAGGCTTTGTAATTGATATTAAATTCATCGTGGCGGAGGAGGAGGAGGAGAAGGGAGTGAGAGCGGTGCGGGCCCGGGGCGGGGCGGGGCGGGGCGGAGTGGACCAAGGCGTGCTGGCGCTGGCGGTGCGCCGGCCGGGGTGCTTTTGTCTTTAGCCGCTACCGACGCACTTTTGCGTTTCCCGGCCCGGAGATCGCCGTGCTGAGTCACGACTTCGCGCCGACCAGATCACGTCCCCTCTGGGAGCGCAAGGCGGATCGGAAACTGCCCTCCCGTCCCGTCCGCGGTATTTGGACGCGGTTTTTTCTGTCCGCCTGAACGGCTGAACTCGGCGCATTGGAGGACGGGCTAATGGCGGCGTGCATTGCTGTCGGGGCGACGCGTCGCCTCGGACCGCCCCGCCCCGCCTCCCGCCTCCTCATACATCGATTGGTCTCGTTAATTTGAGCATCCCGACGGTCAGCCTTGCCGACGTGCTTCTCTCTCAGACGCACAGAGTGGACTCACTCCGGTGTGTGTGTAAGAGAGAGCCCCGCCCCGGCCCGCCCCGGCCCGCAGGTCCTGTCCTCGCCTCGCGCTGAGCCGGCGGGCTCCTCCCCGGGCACGCCGCGACGCCCCGGTCCATCCGAGGACATGAGCGAGCGCTCACCTCTCCGCCAATGCATGGCGTGAGACTTTGTAGTGTGACAGATTTAGGTGCCCGGCCAGGGCCAGGGCCGCGCCGGGCAGGGCGACGAGAAAGGGGCGGGGCGGGGCGGGGCGGTGAGCCGCTGGAGGTTTGCTCCATTCACCGCCCCTCTCCCCGCCCCCCGCCCGGCCCGGCCCTGCGGCTATATGTCCCGTCTTTCTCACGCCTGGAGCGGCCTGGAGCGGCTGGACCGCAGCCCGGCGGGTGCATCATCCCATTGCCGGCGCGGCCCGGCGCGGCGCCTCGCGGGGCCGATGCCGTGCTGCTGGAGAAGGGCCTCCCCGGCCACGTGGTCTGGACTATCCAGTTTTATCGCAGCGGCGTGAGATGCTCAAGTCCGGGGCCGGGCCGGGCAGGGCAGGGCGCTCCCGCGCGCCGTCGTGTCGTGATCCTCTGCTTCTTCCCTCCCCCTCTGCAAACATCAACAAGAACAACGTGGGTTCGTCGAACGCGTGACGTGGCGGGGCGGGGCGGGGGCGGAGGCGGGGCGGGGCGGGGCGTGACGGGGGTCACGGGTCAGGGGGTCAGCGCCGTCTCGTCTCGTCCCGGCCCGTCGCGGCGCTCTCCCCGCCTCCGCAGGCTGCGATCGAAATGAACCGCTGGGAGGTCAAGCCAGGGGGGCCTGGTGTGCTCGCCCCGCCCCGCCCCGCCTCGCCCCGCCCCGGCGAACCAATCTGACCCCTTCCTTTCTCTCCCCTCTCTCTCTTTTCCCCCCGCGCTGCCGACTCTGACCGCCATACCAACTTTGTTTTGCGCCCCGCCAGGCCAGCAGTCCACTGCTGCCGCCCCGCCCGGTTCTGGAGGCATTCCGGTGTAATTTGGCTGACTGCCTGGGAATAAGACGAGCATCTCTGTTGCCACCGCGCGCCGCCACGGAGCCGCCCGGAGCCGGCTCGGCGGGCCCCATGTGAAGCTGAGGCTGCGGGGACATCACCTCCGCGCGGAGCAGCAGAGTGCTCCGTGTAATGTGTGTCGCTGGCCGTGCTGGGCCGGGCCGGGCCGGGCCGAGACACTAAAGGTCACGCCGCGGGCGCGCCGGGGCCGGGCCGGGCCGCCGACGCATCTGCCTGGTGTAGTTGCTTCACCGTGCGGGCGCCACCCTCCCTCCCGCCGCGTCCCCACCACCGCCCCGCGGGCTAGTTACGAGAGCACGGCGGTCGGGTCTCCTCGAGCTGGTCTTCCCTGAAAGTACGCGCATCTTGATGGCCCGCGACGACCATTGTGGCTGGGCGACGGTGACGGTTAGGCCCCCTGCGATGTAGGCAACACGCATTCGGCTGTGCGGAGCAGGCTGCATCGTCAGCAGCACCTATGACGATGGTGGTCGGCTGGCGCGGCGCATCCAGATTCCCGGTCGTACGCCGCGCGTTTCGCCCAGTTTTCTGGCGGAGCACGGAGCTGCCTTTTTGTCTCGGGCAGGACGGCGGCCCAGAGAATGGTCGGGACTGGATCAATCAGTGGTCGACCAGAGCAACGAGCGGGCTCGACCGCCCCGCCCCGCCCCGCTGCCCTCTCCTTCCCACGCCGCCGTCGTCTTTTCTCCGTCTCCTCTCTCCTCTCCTCTCCTCTCCACTCCTCTCCTCTTCTCTCCTCTCCTCTCCATCCCGGGGGCCCGCAGCCTCACGTGCTGACCTGACCCGACCTGACCCCTGCCTCCTAATGACCCGACCTTACATACTCGGACCAGTCTGCTCACTTTTGCGTGTGTTTTCGTTTCCAGGGTGACGGTGCCCGGCTACCCGGCGCTGGCGTCCATCGCGCCCCACCCGGGCCACATGTCCGCGTGGGAGCGGTTCGGCGTCGAGCTCATCCTCAGCTTCCTGCTCGTGCTCACGTACTGCGGCGCGACCGACGGCCACCGGCGCGCCCTGGGCAGCGCCGGGCCCGCCATCGGCGCCGCCTACCTCGCCTGCACGCTCGTCTCGGTAAGCATCACCAAGGGGGTACCTACCTGCGCTGAATCAGTCGGTTGTACTGCTGTGACGTGGGGGAGGGGGGGTTGTCCTTCGGTTTTATCTGTGGAGCAACACGTCGTCGCGCGCCGGGGCGGGGCGGGGTGGAGGCGGTAGCAGGGTGCGAGATAAGGGCGGGGAGGGGTCCGGTGATAACGCCCCACCCCGCCACGCCACGCCCCGTCCGGCACCGGCCGCTCTCCACACGAGCCCTGCACGTGCACGGGCCCGGAGGCTCCGGGTCTGCTCCTCCGGGGGGGAGGGGGAGGGGGGCTACCGGGGCCGGGGCACCACGCCACCACCTGCCACCTGCCTGGAGGCGGCTTGGGCCTAGCGATTGGTGTGTCGGGGTCTGCTGCTGGGGCGGTGCAGCGGCGTCAGCCACACACACACACACGCACGCACGGCACAGCAGCCGGTCTCCGGCCCGTCCCGGCCAGACCTGGGGTTTCTCTCGCCTTCGCCTTCCCTTCCGCCCGACTGGCTGCTCCTTGCGAGGAAGTCCTGGACCAGACACTTGGAATGCCCGCCTCTGGCTTGTGTTGGGCGCTGAGCTGGGCTGGGCTGGGCTGGGCCATAGCGGGAGCGGGCGAGGCGGCCCACAAAACGCAAGGATACGATACGCCTCGCGTAGGGCTTCCTCACTCCGCGATGTCAACGACGACTGTAGATGGCGCGGGGCGGGGCGGGGAGCACCATACGCGCTGACGCGCGGCGCGGCGCGGAGCAGCGTTCCAAAAAAGCAGGTGGAACAGAAACCAGTCACTCCTCTTGGTCACTGCACCTGCCGGCCGGCCGGGCCCCGGCTGCCGCCAACTGGCGTGTTGTCTCTAAATTATAATAAAGAGCGATAAAAGGAGATTCGTCCGGGGCAAGGCTCGGGACAGGCAGGCGGTGCAGAGGGTAGTGGGGGGGCAGCAGGTGCAGGGCTGGTCCATGGTCCAGCACGTCGGGAGCGCGGGGCGGGCGCGGGGCGCGGGGCGGGATGGAGGGGCACGGCTGCCGAAACCCAACCGAACCGAACGCCTGGGCGCGCGGTACGAGATGAAGCATCGGGTGGCTCAGCCCGACGGAATGCGTGCGTGTCCGTGTCCCGTCGGTTCGGACCGCATGGCGAATCCCTTGCCGCCATCCAGCTCAAGCAAGCCGAGTGCGCGGTCACAGAGTGGACATCCTCTGGGAGCGGCGACCCCTGGTCCTGACCCGGCCCAGCTGACTCCGACTCCCGTATGCCCTCCTCTCATGGCACTGCTGCCCTTGAGGGCGGGGAGGCCCAGCCTGCGGCCCTACCCCGCCCCCGCCTGTGTTTATTCTAAACAGTACCCCTCTTATTCATTTTACTACCCTCTCCGTTGTGATTTCGGGGCAGCAACGTCGGCAGTTATTATGAAGCAGACCCTGAGGAGAGGAGAGACAGAGGGATCTTTTTCCAGGAAAGACATAACCCTCGTCGATGAGTTTCTGGAGGGCCAATTTCCGCAACCCGTAAACAGAGGGGTAATTATTTTTTGTGCCTCTTGGACGGTGCGTGCATACATACACACTTTCCGGGCGTGTAGGCGCAACATTTGGGCCGTACACAACCGGCTTGACGCGGTGGTCCGACCTCAACTTCACAAGCTTTCGATGCAGCGTTATTCTGTTCCATTTCACGGGAATAACAAACGGATCCATCCGGTATTCAAATCTGGCCGTCGCGCGTCGCGCCCAGCCCGGCGAGTACCCGCCGAGGATCGGTATTTAGCACACATGCGAGTAACACCAGAAGCTCTCCTCGATTTCTGCCCGCCCCGCCCATCCGGTCTTTCTTCCCGCTCCCGGTGCAGGCCCCGCCCCGCCCCGCCCCGCCCCGTCGCCCGGCCGCCCGGCTGTCATGCCAAGGCAGGATGCTTTGAAAAATGTGGCACATAAGGGAGAGCTCCCCAGCCGCGCGCGGGCCAAGTCTAAATTTAAAATCTTTTTGCACGACCCGTCTTCTGATTTCCGTCGGTGTGCGTGCGTGTGCGCCGTTGTCGTGATGTATGATTTTTTTTCGCGCACCCCGGACCGGGCTGGGCTGCGCTGGGCGGGCCAGCAGCCCCGTTATGTGCGGAGGCCCCTCACGCAGATGGTCTGGAGGGCGGGGCGGGGCGGGCGGGGCGGGGCGGGGCAGGTGAACGCACTGCGTAACCCTCCACCCTCGGCTGCCTCGCTGCTCCCCTAAAACTGAACCAAACCAGCTCCTTCCTGTGCCGTGCTGTGCATGCACTGTGCAGGTGTGCGCGCCGAGCGGGGGCGGGGGGCGGGACCTTCCACCCTCCTTCGGGACCCTCCGCCACCGACCCCCGCCTGCTCTCCCCCTGGACCCGCTTCCTGCGCCTTGTGTTGCCGTGCCTGCTTGCGCCTCTTGCTGAACCTCCCCTGTCTCTCCCGCCTGTTGCAGATGCCGTCGCTGAACCCTGCCCGCGCCCTGGGCCCGGCCTTCGTCATGAACAAGTGGGAGAACCACTGGGTGTACTGGACGGGGCCCGTGCTGGGCGGCGTGGTGGCCGGCCTGGTGTACGAGTTCATCTTCAGCCCGCGGCGCCAGCCCCGCCGCCCGTCCGACTCCATCGACGGCGACTCGAGCTCCATCCACTCGGACGAGGACCCCTACGACGACCTGGACAAGAGCGGCAAGCTGCACCACCGGTCCGTGCAGCCCGGCGGCGACATCTACCGGCCCGTGGGCCACGGCCCCGCGGGCCCGTCCACGCTCGGCTCGGCCCTGGGCTCGCCCGGCGGCGGCCCCGGCGCGCCCACCTACTGCCCCAGCCTCACGTCGGCCAGCCTCTACTCCGCGCCGCCCTGCAAGCTCGAGCGCGTCGAGTCCCTGTACGGCGGCACCAAGTCGCTGTACGCCAAGAGCCCGCCGCTCACCCGCGCCAACCTCAACCGCAGCCAGTCCGTGTACACCAAGAGCCCCGGCGCCATGGGCCCCGCGCTGCCCCGGCCCGGCCCGCTGGTGCCCGCGCAGTCGCTCTACCCCATGCGCCTGGGACAGGGCCTCGCCTCCACCGGACCCACCCCCGTCGTCGGTGAGTGTGCAGACCACCGCGATGTGCGCTCCGTCCTCGGCCCCCTTGCGCTAGTCCCTAAAGTTTGTTTCCTTCGTGTTGCAGCCCCTCACTGCCTCGCCAACCAGCAGCAGCAGACGCAACAACAGCAACAACAGGAGCAGGTGCTGAGCAGCGCGACGCACAGCGCCAACACCACGACCAACCAGAACGTGCAGAACCAGCAGAACGCGGCGCGCCACGAGAGCGTGTACGGCGTGCGCGGCGCGGCCAGCGGCGCGGCCTCCACGGGCATCTACGGCGTGACCACCGCCCCGCAGGCGCAGCAGCAGCCGCAGCAGGTGCCGCACCCGGCGCCCAGCCCCGCCAGCTCGGCCAACTCGTCCACGGGCAAGCACGAGCGCGAGCGGCGGCCGGAGTCCGTGTACGGCCTGTCCGGGAGGCGGCAGGACTCCAACGACTCGTCGTACGGCTCGTACCAGAGCAGCGCGGCGGAGCGGGAGCGGGAGCGGCCGCCGACCGGCGCGGAGCAGCGCGAGCAGGGCAGGACGCCGGCGCCCGGCCACGCGAGCGGCGCCACGACGCCGGCGCCGCCCTCCGCCGCGGCCAACCCGCCCGTCAGGCAGTCCAACTACGGTCACCTGCCGCCGCTGCCCATGCAGGGCATGCCGGGCCAGGGCCACGGCCAGGGCCAGGGCGTCATCATGGCGGGCCCCGGCAGCATGGCCATGGGCGGCAAGTGCGTGGTGGGCGGCTCCATCACGGTCACCAGCAACGGCAACTACGGCGCCGTGCGGCACGGCCCCGGACACGGCCCCGGCCACGGGCCGCACCCGCACCAGGGCGGCCACCACCAGGGCCACCACCCGGGCCACCACCAGCACCACCCGGGCCACGTGGCCCACCACCAGTTCGGCATGCACCACGGCGGGCTCGGGCACCACGGCCACCAGGGCATGCAGGCGAGACATTCGCCCAGCGTGCCCGCCGGCACGCAGTACTGACGAAGCCGCTCCGCCGAGCTGGTGGACACGGACGTCGTCGTCGACCGCTTGGTGTAGTTGAATTTTCCCTTCTGACGGGACTGAAAAACTGGCGGAGGACGCAATCGACTTGGACTCACTCGTTCCTCGCTTAGAATCGGGATCGGACTTCTTTAGGTCTAATCTAACGTCAGGTAAAGGTAGGTAGGAGTGCAATGAGGTGTGATGCCTCCTCAAAGTCAATTTTTGTGTGAGTGTGTATATGATGTAGCTCAAATGTGCCAAAATGCTAGAGGTTGTTGCCACAGTTGTAGGCGTGTTCTGACTGACTTTCATTTTTTTAAAAAATATGTTGTTATGCCTCAATATGTTGTTTTAAGTTTTTCGTTACCCACCTTACCGTCCACTGCTTTCATCTGGTTTGTTTTTATTTCTTAGCCACTTGTTCAAATTGCTCATTTTTGTTCTGTTATATTTTGCGCTGTTCACTTTTCTGTTCATCTCTTTACAATTACTTCGTTTTGAGGTCTTAATTTTTCTTCCTATAAATACGGCGGACATAGTTGACATGTTATAACTTAATGTCGTAAGTAACTTCATTATCCTTTCTGGTGCTGACTTCATGTATCAGATTCTTGCCATTCTGTATTGTATTGCAATGAAATGTAATGGAGTGCTGATTGAAATCAGAGTTAAAAACTATGTTGTTGATGATAACATATTTATTTATCCTGATTTTTGATTCTTGTCATTATGTATTATATATAAAGAATAGACCAAATGCTCCTTTGTATTTGTTAGACTAGTATCTAGTTTGAGGTCATTTGCTGTATCATTTGATGGAAGAAAATCGTTTGTACCTCTCGTATATCTCAAAGAAGGAAGTTCTTGTGAACCCATCCTTTAAGAATCGTTGTGTTTGTTAAATATTTAAGTATTAAAAAGTTAATGTGATATGTTTGGTATGTAAAGTTACAGAACTTGTTTATTGTGACTCAAGTTTGTAAAGAGTGTATTTAATTGAGATTTGTAAATTATTTGTAAAGTATGACAAACTAAATAAAGAATTGATACTTAACTTGACATTGCTCTTTAATGTAGTACCTTCTATAGCTTGTTGACTAGTATTGGGTTCCTGATGCTGTCCTCCAACACACCCAAAACATTGTCCACAGCATCCTTGCTAGCGTTCACCCCCATCAGCCCTATGCGGATGACGCGGCCCGCCGTAGGCCCTAGCCCTGCGCTCAGCTCCACGCCGTGCCTGCAATCAAGCGGACGCTCAGACCACCTCAGTTACAACACACAAGTCGCAGGGTAGGGACGGGACGGGGCGCACCTCGTCATCGCCGTCCTGATGACGGCCTGAAGGTCCACGCGCGGCAGGCTGAAGGCGGTGAGGGTGGGGACTCGGTGCCGGGGGTCGGTGACGAGCAGCTCGGCCCCGAGCCGCTGCAGGCCGGCGTGGAGCCGGGCCGCGGCCTCCTCGTGGCGGCGCAGGCACGCCGTCAGGCCCTCGGCCGCCAGGATGGCGAGGGCCTCGCGCAGCGCGAAGAAGAGCGAGACGGGTCCCGTGTGGTGGTACCTAGAGCACGCGGACAAGGACGTGACGATGGAATCAGCAGGGGCACGTACGTACACATCATCCAGTGGCCAGGCGGGGCGCGTCGCGTCACCTACTTCCGCGGGTTGCCGAAGCACCCCCAGTAGTCACCCAGCTGCATGACGTCCCAGTAGTACACGGAGCACGGCTTCTGTCGCGATGTGATGCGCCTCCTGCAGCCCAAGACGAAGCTCGTGATGACACAACGTCCCACAGCACGGCCCCAGCCCATGTGCTCGGAGCCAGGGGCGTCGGAAGTGTCTTTTGGTAGGGGCTGCTGACTCAGGGGCGTCGACTCGTCTACTTTTCCCCAAAAAAGGGCGGGGGGGCAAAAGAAGGAAATTTCGGAAAGTTGGCTACCTACTACGTGCCACCACAATTTCCATAACTGTTAATTGTTTTTGTTAGCACATGCGCGGAGCGCCTGCTCTCCCTGCGGTGATAGGCCGGCCGCGAAGTGTCATCGATACCGACACTGGTGACAGCACCGGTGGGCAGTGGTTCGAAAGTCGGTCATATTTTCTTTATTTTTTTTTTAGTCCTTCGCTGTGCTTTTTTGCAGCTGCCCAAAGCACAAGGATGGTATAGCTGGAAAAAACAATTGGTCCACAGGAAAAAAAATAATAAAAAATACGCGGTTTTTGAACCACTGCCCAGCTGGTGCTACGATCAGTGTCGATACCAATGACGCTACGCGGCCGGCCTATCAGCGCACGGAGAGCAGGCGTGCTGATGACACCGGGTTCGTTTCTTCGGTGACTGTGGCTTCTCGCGCACCATGGCTCCGAGTGGTCCGGCTTATGGTACCGTGGCGACGTAGCCGTGCCGGCATAGCGTCCGCCCGCAGGGTGGTAGATCAAAGGTTCGAATCTTAGTCAAAAATTTAATTTTTCTGAGGACAATTTGGAGTGGAATTCAAACCCCCCATTTCAACCGAGCTCCCTCGTGGAATAGCCGACGGTCTAGTGGTCTAGTGGTGCCGCGAAAACCGTGGGGTGTCTGTGAGACTCGGCACATGGGGCCTGGTTCAAACCCAGGTAGGTTCTTCACTGGTAGCGACAGCGGGTTGCCAGGAAGTTCCGTCCCGTGCCCACGACTGGTGGTCGGTCGTGGGGTCATAAGTCCTAGAATCTGGCTCCAAAATTAGCTGTTCCATGCCCTGGGGACAGGGCAGTTCGGTTAACCACCGTACGACTAAATCTGGCAGTACGGGGATCAAATCTGTCGAATTGCGCGACAGGATCGCAGTCAGAAAAGCACCGGTTCCCATAAGAACACCGAAGTAGTTGGCTGCCACGGGGGGTAAAAGCCCTGTGCCTGGCGGGAACCGCAACCTCCTTCGGGAGGTTTACTGTCGCAAAAATTTTCCATGTTTTCACGCCACCTTTCACTTGCACAGCACGTACGTAATTTTCCAAGTTTAAGGCGGGAATGAGCTCAGTATTCAAGCCGAAGGCTTGCTTGCCTGGCTCGTTATTTTAGGGTGTGTTCAGTCATCCCCACTTCCGACGCCCGTGCTCGGAGCGCCGGGAGGGTAGGCAGCCCATTCGACTCACATGGCGCGCGGGCTGAAGGTGATGGGCGCGAGCCCGGGCGGCGCGTTGAGCACCTTCTGCGACCCCGTGTAGACCACGTCCAGCTCCCAGCGATCCGTCCAGAGAGGCGTGCCTCCCAGGGAGGCCACCGCGTCCACGACGAGCAGCGTGCCGTACCTGGAGGAGGTCATGTGGGACGTGCAGCAACCGCAGCGCAGTCTGGCAAAAAGAAACGCACCCGGACCGAAACCTACTTGTGGCACATGGGGCCGAAGCCCTCGAGCGGCTGGAGCACGCTCGTGGAGGACTCGGCCTGCACCAGGAACAGCAGGCGCGGCCGGTGCTTTGAGACCGCCTCCTCGGCCGCCTCCAGAGTCACCGGCTGTCCGAGCGGCGCCTCCAGCGCCACCACGCGCGAACCTACGGCAGGGAAAGAAGTACATCAGCATGCGCTGACGCTTATCATCTGGCGCCTCACCAGCTCATCAGCTGACGCTCACCGTGCCTGGCGACCATGTCGCTCGCGCGCGCGCCCCAGTGCCCGTTGACGGCCACCACGGCGACGTCCCCGGGCTCGAGCAGGTTGGTCAGCGCGGCCTCCATGCCGCCGTGACCCGCGCAGGACAGGCAGAGCGTGACGGGGTTGGCGGTCTGGAAGGCGTAGCGGAGGCCGTCCTTGATGTCGTCCATGACCCTGAGGGCCTCGGGGTGCAGGTGGCCGACGAGGGGCTGCGCGGCGGCGTGCAGGACTCGCGGCGGGGCGTTGGCCGGCCCCGCGCCCATCAGGGCCTTGTGCGGCAGCCGCAGCGGCGCGCGCAGGGACGCGGCGGGCTGCACGTCCTCCATGGTGTCGCGTCTGCCCGAGCTCGCTAAACGCGCTCGACTGCGGCGGGCTCAGGGCTCATCTGCCCATCTGCAGCTGCGCATCCCGCCCCGTCCCCGCCGCCCGACCCGACCTGACCAGCCTTCTGATTCGGGCGCCTTATCTCGCGCGCTTTCGCCGACGCTATCTGGTCGCCCTTGCCACTACCCTACCCCACCAGAATCCTGTGGATGTTTTGGTTCGCCTCCTAGAGAGAGCTAGGGGAGGTGAAGGGAGGGGGGGGGGGCGAGATGTGTTTGCGGCAGTTGTAAGGTGGTATATTTGGTTTTTAATTTTGTACCACAGTTCTGCGTTAGAAGTATTTTTTTTTCGCGTGGTTATTGGTCATGTTTGAATGGAATTGCACATTTTCAAATGCGCACACAGGCGTGAACAGCGCGAAATTATATGAATGTATAATGTGATAATAATTATGTATTAGAATTTAAAGTGCAAGGGATGAAATAACCGTTATTTCATTTTCCCCTCCTGGAGTATCAGCGTCGTATCGCTACACCGCGCAGTCAGAGACTCTCGCCATCCCAGTTCGCCAGTAGAGGGCGCGAGCAGCGGTCTTCGCTCGCCGGCCGGAGCAGCGCAGCAGCCGCTGCCGCCACTGGCTGGCTGCCTGGCTGGCGGCTGGCGGGCGGTGCGGCAGCCGGCAGGCAGCCAGGCTCCGGCCGGCGGGCGGGCGGCAGTGTCAGTACCACACTCGTTTGAGTGCAGCGCGCACCGAGCTCGCGGCCGCTCCGCTCCGCATCCCGCAGCCGAGCCGCCTACGGGTATCCTTGACTGGAGGTGCCAAGACAATTCGGATTGCAATAAGAGCCCGAGGTCCTGCACCAGGCGCACCCGCGATCCGGTCCGACACACTAGCGCAGCGCAGCCGCGTCGCGTCGCGCCGTGCCGCGCGCGGTCCTCGAGAGCGCCAGGGACTATGGCCACCTGTTGCCGGAGCGGTTTAGTCCCGTCCCGCTGCCCGTCGTGACCAGGACCTCCGGCGTTGTGCGCCCACGCGAGCGCGAGAGTCTGAACGACGTCCTTAACCGCGCAAACCGTCCTGCTTAAGACCGTTCTTTGTACGCGTGTGTCTGTGAAACGAAGATCCCCGGTGCACTTTTGGATTTACTGCGACCACTTTTGCCCTGGATTGGATTGTTCTCTGAGGTGGCCAGCAGCGCGGCGCGGGCCTCAATGAGAGCCGCCGGCTCGATGGTGAAATAGGTAAGAGTTTGCTGCTCGTTTAGTCGCGATGTCGCGTCGGTCTCCTAAACAGCTTTGAGGTTAGGCCGCGGCGTATGCCCACAAACGGGCTTGCCATTTCTGGCACAGATTGGGATTCGCCCCCCCCCCCCCAAATCCCCCGCCCCCACCCCTGCCGAGGTCTGCTTAAGAATCGCCCCCTCCTTAAGAATTGACCTCTTCTTAATAACTGCCCCCTGCCAACCCGCCCCTCTCCAGCCTCTTCTGAATGCGACGCCGCCGGTCTGCGAAAATTGTGTGTGACTGCGGAATGAAATGTTGGTGCCACATAGCGACGGCCCAGCCCCCTCCCCCCCCCCCCCCCCGAACCCTACTTTTCTTTGCTCCCCATCAATGCACAAGCTGCGCCCGAATGCGCCTGTCAAAAAGCGCCCTCCCCATTTGCTGTGTAGCATAGCCTTGCGAAGGGAAGGCGAATCAATAACGGGGATAAGAAAACCGAATCGCTCGCGGGGATCACCTGGCCCGCCGTATGCAGAGGGGGGGAGGGGGGAGGAGAGATTTCCGACTGCTCGGCTCTGGGCTTCACCACTGTCAGGCTCAAGTCATTCTTGGCAGGCCAGCTGACCTCAGCAAGCAATGCTCAGCGTACCCAGAAGGAGCGGAGCGCCTGAGTGAATGGTCGTGGTGGATGGACAGCTATTTCACTAGTCAGGCCTGTCTGCTGAGCCGGGTAACCTCACGGGGAATGAATACCCCCGGTTTAAAACCCGTGGGTAACCTCGCAGGGGATTAATACTTCCGTAAAAAATGGCAGAGGGGCTCTTCGACTGATGGGCGGCCGAACTGCTGGGGCGGCGGGGTCCTGGCATTGGTCCTGGCCCGTCCTGTGCTGCTGCTGTTTGGAGTCCTGGGGGGATCCTCGTGCACCTGACCCGCCCCGCCACGCCCTCAGACTGGGTCTCTAGCCGCCTCCAGATCGAATTTTTAGGATGGAAAAATAATGACGCTACGACACTGTTCGTGGGCAGGGGGAGGGGGGGGGGGGGGCTCGCGCCATGAATACTAAGGGCCCGGCTAGGCTGCTCTTTGCAGTGTACGCCGCGATGGGCTGGGCTGGGCCGGGCCGGGCTGCTGCGGTGGCATCACGTGCCCGGAGTTGAACTGCGGTCGCTGCTGAGGTGGAGGCTGGCCTGGTCGCCGGCCCCGCCCGCCCCGCCCCGCCCTGCAGTGACTCTGGTACCGCAGTACCTCAGCGGGGAGGCTGCTGTATGGCACCGGGTGGGTAGGGTCGCTCGCTCGCACTCGTCCTCCAGCGACTCCGCGTCTCGCATTGTGAAAAAGCCTCTATGGCCGGTGTATTCGGACAGTGTGGTGCAACGTGCAAATTCCGCGCGGCGCGCGCGCAATGCGTACAGATATACGAGCGTGTGGGGTCGGGGTCAGGTCGGGGCGGGGCGGGGCGGGGCGGGGTAGGGCGTGGCGGGGCGTGGCGGGGCGGGGCGTGGCGGGCCGCTACACGACATGCGTTGGCGGCGGTGCAGCGCGGCGCGGCGCGGTGTTCGGGACCGACCACCCTGCGGGTCGCGCGCGCGGCCGCGGCGGGGGGCATGCCATGCCGGCGTACTCCACCGGTGCGGCTGCGGTACAGTACTTAAGCGGGCGACACTTTCGGTGACCTGACCTGACCCGACCCAGCTCTATCTCGGCCCTGCCCGGCCTCGTTACAGAAGTGAGCCAAGGCCGGGCCGGGGCCGGGGCCGGGGCCGGGGCCGGGCCGGCGAGGCCGATACACAGGCAGCGTGTCTGACCAGGGCGGGCCTCCCCCGCGACACGCGCGCGCACTTTTATCAAACGTGCCCGATCGGCTTGTCGCTCGCAAGTGTGTGACTTTCACACACTTTTGCGACTCTAGTGTCCACTGCACTGTCAGCGCGGGTGGCTTAGGCGCCTGTTTCCAGCATCGGGGAGGGGCGAGGCGAGCCGGCGCCGCACCCGACACCACCCTGCTCTTTTTGGTCGTGCTGTAGTGAGCCCCGCCCCGCCCCGACCAGTGCGGCCTGACCTTTGACACCGCGTGCTCTCCGCCCGCACCCTCAGTCAGTGTGGACATTTTCCACGCTGCAGGTTCTCACGATGGACTGAGACCCTCAGTCACTCCCCCTTCTCGCCCCGTCCCGCCGTGTTTGACCATCATTTTTCAGAAATGAGTTATATCGGAACGTGTAGGGGGTGTTTCTCATCACCTTAGCCGGCTACTACTCAAACACTACTCACTCTCTCGCTTTCCCCCTCTCTCTCTCTCTCTCTCTCTCTCTCTCTCTCTCTCTCTCTCCTCTATCTCCCTCTCCCGCCACATGCGCCCCAGGCGCTCTCGCCCTCGTTACCGACGCCTTGTCTTGTATCGTCAAGCCCCTGAAGAGTAATTTATCGGCGTTTTGTCTGTTTTTATTTTTTTTATAATTTTTTTCTTTGAGCGGAGCGCAGCGCTGCTTCTTTTATTTGGTTTGAAGGGTTCACACTTTCGTTCGGTGAGTGCCTTTTACAGGCATTAAAACACGTATAATGCATTAAGCGCTTACGCTTAGCTTTTTGCTGTTTCACACTCATCGACGTGGGTTTCCTACGTTGTTTTCCTCTCCAGTTTCCGCGAGATGATGTGTCGATACAGGGCCTCTCCTTAGAACTCGGTCAGGTGCTGGGCTGGGCTGGGTCTGCTGCCGGTGGCTCCTCAGGACCTCAAACCTGTCCAGGTGGGCCAGCAGGAGCAGCAGCGGGCCCGGGCCGAGCCGAGCCGAGCCGAGCCGAGCCGAGCCGAGCCGAGCCTCCCATGGGCCGCCCAGGGCGCGGCGTGGCACGGCGTGGCCGCTGCCGGGCCCCGGCCCGAGCCCCTGCAGCCAGCGGATTCAAGTTTTTGGATGCTCGCTCGGGGTTACCGCGCTAACGGCACCCGGCCCGGCCCGCCCCGGCACGGCTCCCTCCCTACGACGCGGTCCTTACATTTTTCTCGGTTGTGTCCTTTCCATCGTCCTTCGTTACCCGTCCCGCGGCCCCGGCGCATACACACACACACACACACACACACACAGAGGCGGGCGCGCACTTAGGCCCCACGAGTCAATGTCCTCGTCTAATGAATGAGCTGGTCTGTGCCGCGTGGGGACCGAGTCAACGCTGCCCATAAGACGTTCGGGTCGGGACCGAAAGGGAAGAAAAGAAGCACTACTGCGTCGCGTCGCCCCACCTCGGATCTCCTCTTCTGAGATGGTTCCATTTCTCTTCCGCCTGACTTCCGCCCTCCTCCTCCTCCTCCTCCTCTCTCTCTCCCTCTCTCTTTCTCTTCCCGGCGATATCTCTTATCTCCTCGACTCGAGTGCGCGTCCGGCCCGGTGTATGATGATGTGGCGCAGAGTGCAGCATCCATCTCCACTGACTCCCCCGCCCCCCGCCCCCGCCCCCGCCCCGCCCCGCCCCGCTCGCTGTGCGCCGAGCCACATTAATTGAATTAATGCTATGAAATCATGTTATTAAAAACATTTTTTATTTTAAAGAAATAAAACTCACAATGAAATAATTATTATGATGGTGGTGGTCCATAGCGCACCAGATCAATCTCGGCCCACTTAGTTCGTGGAAGGGCTGCGGTTATGGGTTATTAATGGTGTCTGCAGGTGTGTGTGTGTGTGTGTGCGTGTGCGGGCGCGTGGTGCTGCCGTGCCCACCCGCAGTGGGTGTGAACCGAGACTGGTGTTCTGGCGTTTCATCTAATAAATGCGGCTTAACTTTGAAGTTGGAGGTAGCGTTGATGCTTTTTTCTTTCTTTTCGTCTGGTTTAGACATATAAAACAGTCCAATAAACTTGCCATTTTATGCGGAGTAATTGGCAGAAAAGGGGTCGTTGATGGGTGGCCGGAGAGACCGGGCCAGCCTATACCTGCCCAGGCCCTGCTGGCACTGGCCCGTCCAGTCCCGTCAGCGCCTCGACGAAAACTCGGGGAAACCTTTATTATTACCTCATAGCAGAGGCAAAGTGAATAGATTGAGTCTGATAAAATGGAACGCCGCGGTACCCGTTCTCCTACGCTAGGCTCGTGGTTTTCATTATGACCGGGAGGTGTTTCCCGATGGAATCTGCTTATTGGATTTTGCCTTGCGTAGGAGGAGGAGGAGGAGGTGGAGGGGGGGGGGATGGTACCGCGGAGAGAACGGTCCCTGTATTCAGCCATTGCCGCGCGCCATTGCCAGACCAGTCTTCGTCCGCTCAGGTGTTTGCACCGGGAAGAAAGGAGTTGGGCCTGACCTGGGGTCCGGGCGGGGTGTGGCGGGGCGGGGCGGGGCGGGGCGGGGGGGAGCCGAGTGGGCCCGGGCGGGGCGGGGCTGTCAGGGAACCTGAAGGCCAGTGTCTACAGCGGCATTGACGGTGCTGGGTGCGCCCCCCCCCCCCCCCCCCGCCCCGCCCCGCCCCCCTGGGAGTGGAAATCAGAGGACGAGTGGTCAGGTAAAATGGTTTGTTTTACGTGTGTAGGTGCGAGGGGGATCCATTACCGTGGGCGGGCGGCGGGCGGGCGGCTCCGTGTGCTCAGCTGGTGGTGGGGGGAGGGATGGGCTATCACTGTTACGGAAGGATTTCTTTCTAACACCGACGAATTAGTAGCGACCGGCCACCGGCGGCCGGCCTCGCACACGGGCTATACGCACCTCTCTACCTGCGGTGGGCTTTGTTCTACATCGCACCTCCTCCTGTGTCTCCCAGCTTCGCTCAACAGGTCCGTGTCGCGCCCGTGTCGTGCCCCCCGCCCAGGCCGAAAAATGCCGCCGCCGCTGACAGTCAACTGTGATCATCCTCTGCCAAATAATTTAACGAGGGACGGCTGAAAAAAAAATAATGGGGCTTTAATCGTCCCGGTTTTTTAAATGATTGGTGCATTTTTATTTTTTGCGACAGTTTTTCGTTGAAGTCGTCACCTCTGTAGGGGAGTAACTGTTCTCAGTCAATGAGCTGGTCGTTGAATATTCTCTTTTCAAATTTTGATATTCCTTCCTGTTGTCTAGACTCAAGACCAAGTGGCCTGTGAGCACTATAGACCAAAGACTCGTGACCTACCTTAATTATGAGGAATAAAGTCAGAAACAGAAGCTGGCAAGATACTTTGTCTAAAAAGCTCGAACCACTTTGCATCGCGTCGGTGATTGTGATAGTCGTTTGCTCCCGGACTGTGAGCCGAAGACAAAAGGAGGTTTTTGGAGGTCAGGAATGCTGTGACTACAACTGCTAATTCTTCACGCCAATCATCCTCCACGGCGCGGCGCTGCTCCCCCCACCCCCCTCGCCCGCCCCCGAGCAGCTCCTTTCTTTGGTTTTCTCGGAAGGAGGGCGAAGCCTCGTCCGTCTGAGGCACTTTGAGCCCGCCACGGCAACAACAGAAGTAAAGACCCAGTCCAGTTTGGAAGATTTTTGCCGGGTGCTCGCCTCGCCAGTTCTAGTAAGAAATGACGAATCAGACCCGCTGCCCAAGACAATACTAGAGGTACAGAGAATGAGGTGTATCAAAATGCTCTCCGAACCCTATCGAGCTATTTTTTCGCGTATTTTCTTGGATGAAACTAAAGTTGGCTGGAGGGGGGGGGGGGGGGGGGTATTCTCCAGTCCCTCGCGGCCGCCGCCGGCCCGCTGATGGGTGCGCCGCGGCTCGGCTGCCCTGCCGCGCCGTGCTGTGCCTTCAATGCGTTTTGATAGACCATTGTGAGCTATTTTTAAGCGCGTGACTCGGGCCCTCTGTTCTGTTCGGCACGACGCCGGCTCTGCGGTCGTGCTGGGGGCCAAGTGTGTAAATGAACGTCGCACACTTGCTGGTGCGTGACTTCATTCATTCCTGCTCTTGGCCCTCCAAATGTGTGAAACTCCTAAGAAAATTTATACTTTGCTCACCACGAGTGTTTATGAATGGCGGAATTTCACGCACCTCCACGTGTGCGACATTCAGACTCGTGGGCTTCCAGTGTGCGTGTGCGTGTGTGGGATGCAGAGCGTGGCGCGGCGGGGCGGGGCGGCGAGGCGAGGCGTTCAGGGGCCGCGCAGGGGCTCAAGCTAAATGAAGAGGCTTTGCTCTCCCAGACGGCGCCGCTATACGATACCACCCCCCCCGCCCCGCCCCGCCCCGCCCCGCCATCGTGGGGTGGACGCACAGTACAGCAGCCGGGAGGGACCCGTGTCGTGTCGAGCGGCTCTCCGGGAGATGTGCAAATGTTGGCTCCACGAGGGGCCGGCCGGCGCAACACCACAATATTGCACAGTATGGCGTTGTTTGAGCGGAGCGGCGCGGTAGTGTGCGCCTTATTAGCGACCGCGCGGCCCGGCCAGGCCGTGGGGCTCAATGCCCCTGTGGCTTCCTGACGGCCTACTCCGTGAGAGAGAGAGAGAGAGAGAGAGAGAGCGAGAGCGAGAGCGAGAGAGAGAGCGAGAGCGAGAGAGAGAGCAGATATGGCACCCTTCGCGACGTGTTTGAGCGCGGAGGTCGGTTCAAACGATATGGCTTTTCATTTCCTCTTCCTCACCTCCTCCTTCATACCTCTCTTCTCTCGCTCTCTCTCCCTCTCCCTCCGCCTCTCTCGCTTGCATTCGCGACTAAAAGGGAGGCACGCGGCACGGCCGGCACGGGCCCGCTGTCTGAATGGAGGCCCCGGGGCCACATGCATATGGCTATGAATAATTCCAGCTCAGGTTCTGCTGGATGCTGTGCACAGCGTGTGTACCTGATCTTGTTAACGCCCAGCTCCCTGCGGCGGGTATCAGTAGGGCCGGGGCCCCCAGGGAAATGGTTTGATGCGCTGCTGACCGGAGCGAAGGGAGCGCCGTGATCGACGAGCTGATTTGTGATGATAGAGGAGCGCCCCTGGGAATGCCGAGGCCGTTGACACATGGCCGAAAAGCCCTTATATTTAGTTTTGAGTTTTGACTGGTGCGTGTATTTTTTATTTATTTTTTTTGGCAGTGTGGGACGACAGGTGGGCGGGGCGCCGTCAGGTGGTTGGTAAGGGCGGTGGGCCCGGCCCGGCCGGGCCGGGGGAGCTGTGGGTAACCCGACCGTCCCGTGTTGTCCCACGACTGCGTTTTGGAGTACACTGTCCGGAAAATGCCTCCTCTTGAAGTTAAGGGTCAACCTTAAGCAAACACCTCCGCAAGCCTTTATCTTTAAATCTGAAAAACGCATAAGTTATTTTTATATGTAACTTATTTTTTTCCCCATTTGTATATTGTCGACTGTTTAAGTTGAAACTCTTGAAAGTCAACCTTTCAGGGCTCTACAACAGCCTGCTCTTGGTTCTCCCTGCTGCGCCACGCCGAGTCCAGATCCCCACCCTCCATCGGGTTTTCGAGGCACTTTACAGGCACTTCAGCCCATACCGAGCTACACGCACCTCCGAGCGAAAAAAAAAGAAAAAAAATCCGTGTTGCTCAACAGAAAGGCACTTAGGTGTTGTTTATTTTCTCCCCCTCCCCAACACGAGACCAGACCTGCTCGACGGCCGTTAAATTGTTGGCGTCTTAAAGGAGCTTTAATAAATATATATTCGCCTGTCATCCTTTCCTAGCAGTGTACACGGCACCTGCATCCCTCCCGGCAGCCCGTCACGGCCGGAAGCTGCCGCGCCCCGTCTCGTCGAAAAAAGTGGAGAAAAGGAGGTGAGGTCCTCTCCTCTCCTCGGGATTATATCAATTAGGCCGGACATCTCCCGCTACGCGCTGGGTGGCGGCAGGAGCAGGCCAGCGGGACCGCCCCGCCGCCAGGGGCGTAACTAGGCTTCATAAAAGGAAGGGGTAGTGCCAAACGGATTACTTACATTCGGGAAAAATCATTAAAAAAAATTTAAAAATTTAAATTGTATAATTTAGTACAGTAAGCGGTTTTAGAATTTGTTTTTACGACTGTCTAACCCGTGGGTGTCCTTTCGGATGGGGTCAGGTAATTTACACCAGTTTGCCCTTCATTGCGCGACACTTCTCACCTCCGTGCCGCCAGACCAGGCCCTGGCCCTGGAACTCGACTCTGGAATCCTGGAACTCGACTTGCTTGTTTTCTTTGCCGTGCTTTATTTATGCAGTGGGAGGGAAGCAAGCCTGGAGACTTACGGGGTCCGCCCGCCGCCGAGGTGGACGCGGCGGCGAGCTTCAAGTTTGCGTTGGCGCCGCGCCGTACCGCGCGGGGCTCCCCTTTCGCCTTTGAAAACTGTCTAAATATTTTAAGTGTCGCAGCTAATCGGCCGACGGTTCAGGCACGGTTATCTTGAAAAGTGTCGCTGGTGATTCACACTCCTGTCGCGGCGGGACCGGCCTCCTGGAGTCCAGGACACGCAAAAAGTCTGACCGCAGTGCTCGCTAGCTGCTGGCCGACGGTGAAAATTCACCGGAGCTTAGAGTGAAATTCACCGCGTAATCTTTCTAGAGTGCGGTGGGGAGTGTCGGCTGCAGCGCTTGGCTCCCCTCCAGACTAGACCATCTGGAGGCCGGCCGACGGGAACCTCACTAATGCCCTCCTAGATGATCCTAGACTCTAGACGGGGCCGTATGTGGGTGGCGCGTGTGCGTGCGTGTCTGGAGGAGGGTGGAGTCGAGTCGAGTCGACTCGCTGCAGTGCCCCGCGAATAAGAGCGAGTCCGACTTGAAACAGGAATCATCAACGGATGACGGGGTCGGTACGGTAGGCGCATGTGCCGTGCCGCGGCTCAAAACGAACGTAACGGGTCCCCGCCACGCCCCGCCTCGCCCCGCCACGCCCCGCCACGCCCGGCCACGCCCCGCCACGCCCCCCTGCAACAGGTTGTAGAGATGATGAGCAAGTTATCTGAATCGTGTTATCGATGATTGCGCAACGCGTCCAGGCAGCAGCGCCTTGCCGATAGCACAGCGGTCAATGCCACGCCGCGGCCGCCCTGCCAGGGCTGAGCTGGGCAGGGCTGGGCTGTTACGCACCCGACCTTGCAGTGTGGTTACATTACGAGGGGGTAGGTGAGGTGGGGGCTTTGTCTGCGTCTATCATGTCTGCTGCTGCTGCTGGAGCTCGCACACATTTGGCTGCCGTGTCGAACACTTTGAGAGAGCGAGCGGGCCAGCGGGCCACGGCGCACGAAAACGATCACGAGCATCAACTCTCCCTCGCTCTCTCTCCCTCCCCCTCGCTCGCTCTCTATCTCTCTCTCCCTCTCTCTGCCTTGGTGAGCGGAGCGGTCTCGTCTGGCTGAACAGCAGGAGCTGTGTTGGGCGTCGGACTCTCGCTCTGTTAAAAAAATTAGTGTACTTTTACAATTTTTAGTGTGGTAATTTTAACTAAATGTTCAATGCCGTGAACCTTTTGGACTTTTGGAAGTACGTACCTTGCAGAGGTGGGTTAGTCCGGTCCCGCTTGTCCCGGAGGACAGCGTGCTTGCGGGACCGGGCCGCGTGACCTGACCAACGCGTATCTCTCACAACGTGCTCTCGTTGTCGTCTGGCATTTTTGGACAACGTACTTGGAAACCCAAAGTGTGTGTGAATGTCGCACACTTGGGTCTCCAGGGCGGTCGCCGCAGGTGGAGTCTCTGTGTGAGAGGAGTTACAAACGGAGAGAGGGGCCCGGCCCGGCCCGGCCGGGGCGACAGGAATAGAAAGGCCCGTCCGTCCAGTGTTATTGAATCACATTTCTTTTGTTATGGAAACAGCGGCGTGGTGCTATTTTAGGTGCGCGGCCGGCGCGGCGAGCGCATTCGGTCGAGTGGCGCCCGTCGGCCGATATCGCCGACGTAGCAGAGCCAGTCTCCCCTCGATTGGCTCGATGGGGGCTTACAACAAAAGTAGGGGTGGGGGGAGAGTGTGAGAGGTGTCATGTCGTCGGCCGGTGTACTGTCACTGGTGGGCTTCATTGAGTGGCGAGGAAGGGGAGCGCCTCGTGGCTCATGGCGTGTACCAGGTGGCTGAAAAACCCCGCGCACTTTCGTAGTTAGACTGTACCGCACGCATGTGTGCGGACGGGTTGCATACTCACACGGGGCCGAAGGGCGCCTCGGTGAGCGACGATAGGCAGGCCCCCCCCGCACCATGGGTTTATGAAGTTTTGCAAAGTTTCCCCGTGGTTCTGTTTTGGGGGCGATATTTGGCATGTGAACCTAGGTCCGCGCCGCGCCGTGGTAGGTCGCCCTCGCCTCCCTGGTCCGCGGCGGGGCGGGGCGGGGCGGGGCGGGTGAATGGAGCGGAAGACTAGTATTACTACTTCCGCCGCTTTGGACGTCCGCGGTGCTCCGCCTGCCTGCTCGCTCGGCCCCACGCGTCTCGAAGAATAGGGAATTACTGAAAGGAAAATTGTGTTTTCGTTTTCTTTCGGGGTCCGGTCGCTGCAGTTGTTGGCGCTTCTTTCATCGGGGCGTGTGAAACTTCCCGCGCGCAGGAGACCAATGATCGGAGTCATATGTGCGCGCCGGTGCGCGCCCCCAACAGCATCGTGATAATTTCCTTTTTCGTTTATAAATGAGCGTTATCGTACAATATTCCTCGTTAAAAATCACCACGTGACCCTTGTCAAGTTTCGGTCACTTTGGCCTGTGGCGGGCCGACCCAGGGGGTCATTAGCCTCGGCGTCGCGTGGCGTATTGACGCGGAAAAGTAATCGCTTTTGGACCACCATCGGCGCAGGGTCCAGCCAGGCGGTCCGGGCCCCCGGCCCCGCTCTCTCTCCCTCTCTCTCTCTCTCTCTCTCTCTCTCTCTCTCTCTCTCTCTCTCTCTCTCTCTCTCTCTCTCTCTCTCTCTCTCTCTCTCTCTCTCTCTCTCTCTCTCTCTCTCTCTCTCTCTCTCTCTCATACACACACGGCACGCAATGCTTTCACTGCGTGGTGATCCGTTATTACTACAATTTGTTTCCCTGGGAGCGGGGCGGGCGGCGCGCACCGCTGCTGGACCAGCGCGGCCCGGGCTCAGCTCCCGGAGGCCGATCGGCGCGAGATAGACGGCCGATAGACGACTGGGTGTGCGGGGATAGACGTTGAGGCCGAGAGGTCAGACTAGCGTTACGCAAGGCAAGGTTTTCCGTATTCTTCCCCGTAGGTTTGTGTGTTGGTTTTGGTGCTCATTCTCTGCCGGGGGGTGCACGGGGGGTGGGGTCAGTCCTTATTGTCTCAGCGCGATGGCGGGGTAGCGCAGCGCAAAATCGCAATTCGAATCGCGGGTGTCGGAAAACTTGGGTGTTTGTTTTAGGCAGCCGCGGGGCGGGGCGGCGGGGAGTTCTGTTTGTGTTGGCTTGATTAGAATTACGGGCTGCCGACGAACTTTGGCGAAGTGGGACATTGACGCGGGGCGGGGCGGGGCGGGGCGGGGCGGGGCGTCAATGTGTGGTGGGGCCGCGGCGCGGCGTGGTTTCCATGCCGCGGTCGCGACCGCAGCGGCGGGGCTCGCGGCCGGGCTGCATGGATGCGGCGTGGCGGCGCCTAATCACACGAATCTACCTGCACCGCCGTCACCCTACTCTGTGAAAAACACATACTATTTTAGATGTATAATATCTTTTGTAGTTTGTAGATACTCTGACTGGCGTGTGCATGGACTCGCGGTTGACACCGTTCCCGCTGAGAGCAAAAGCGTGTTTCACTGCCGCGCCGCCCCGCGGCTCGACTATAGGAAGGATCGATTGATTGAGCCTCGCTCAACATTTCATGACGCATCATAGCTGACCTGACGGCTCTGACCTCCACACTCCACACTCCACCCCCTTTTTCACCTGCGCGGCCGCGGCCACTGTCTCGATCTGCACCGCGTGCGTGGTATTCGCAAACAGTCTGCTGCCGCGCAAACTCGAATGACTTTGCCCGCCCCATTCACGTACCGCCGCCCATAGAAATAAAGAGGTATTGTGTTTTTGCTTGGGGAGTTTTTTTCCCCTCGCCTGCTACTGTATACAGTGGCTTTCTACTCTAAGCAAAATCGCTTTGCTTTTTTTTTTTTTTTTTTTGGGGGGGGGGGGGGGCAGTGTTTGCAGAAAGTTGATTGCAAAGGCACATGCGCACGAACTCTGATATCAAATCTGTGGTCTCACCGAAAGGGCATGGCGCTATAGGTTTAAAGTATTCTATATGGTGTCACAGTTGCTGTTATGTATGCACTGTGCCGGCTCGCGCGTGTCCTTGAGCCTGCTGGACTACAAGACCAGCCCCGCGCTGATGTCCACCTCGCCCCCTGCTCCCTCCCCTTACCTTGTCCTTACATGAAATTTTAACGAGTCGGGTCTGGTCGGACGTACGGGACGGAATTAGAGCAATCAGTCGCGTCGTGTCGTGTGCCGGCAGACATTGCCAAGCGCCCCGCCGCGCCGCCCCGCCCCACCCCGCCCCACCGCACCCCACCCCACCCCGCCCCGCCGCGCCCCACCCCGCCGCTACGCACGCGCCTGGATGAGGTGGAAGCGGGTCGGCGAAATGAATCGAGAGACGTGTCCGAGACAAGCCGATTTTGTGACGGTCCGGACATGATCCGTTATGCAAGGAGCGTTATTGCTGTTGGCGCTCCACCCCTTCCTTCTTAAACGTGACAGACCAGACCTTTCTCTGTTTAAATAAAAAGCCTGTGAATAATAAATTCTGGCGGAGCTCGTTGTAACGCTTCAGTGAAGTAACGCTGTAGAGCGATGGCGCGATCGTGATGGTGATGAAATGTCTAGTCGCGCCGTGGCGGGGCGGGGCACGAGGCTGAGGTAGACGGAGGTCGCAGAGAACTGCGGGGGATAAAATTCCAAGTTTGCAACTTGCAATAACTTAACTCCGGTCCGCCTAGGCCCGGCCCGGCCGGTGCTGGTCGGGTAGGTCGACGTCCAGCTGGGTGTCGGCCCGCGGTGGTCACCGATCGATCTCTCGTAATGTCACCCGGGGCCAGCCCGCGCGGCCGGGGCCGGGGCCGGTGACGCACTTGCGCGCCTCACTGCGCCCTTTCCGCCGATATGAGCGTGCACCGCAGCGTGAATCCCTGGCAAGTGTGTGAATGTCGCATTCGTACACCTGTTTCCATTCAAGTGTGTGTTTGAGGGTTTCTTGACCCTGTCTTGTAGAGGAAGGCGGGAAGGCGTCCACCTCTCTAACTGGCTTGTTGTTGGTGTGGTTGCAGGGGGCGGTGCTGCCATGGAGCCACCGCCCTTGTACTCGCCCAGCCGCCGCCCGCTGCTGCAGTTCCCGCCGCCGCCGCCCTACCCGCCCCCGGACGGTGACGCGGCCGCCCTCATGATCCCCGGCATGCCTGGCGCCGCCAGCCCCGCGGCCATCTCGCCGCTGCACCACCACCACCACCACCAGGTGCAGCAGCAGCAGGCCTACCAGCAGCAGATGCACCAGCAGATGCACCAGCAGATGCAGCAGATGCAGCAGATGCAGCAGATGCACCAGCAAGTCCAGCTCCAGCAGCAGCAGTCGCCGCGGCGTGCGGCCCCCGGCGCTCACCCGCTGGTGTACCAGCAGCACGGCGGGGGCGGGGGCGGGGGCGGGGGCGGCGCGGCCCGGCCCGTGGTGCACCACGCCGACTGCCCCTACTCGTACTCGTACGCGTACTACGAGCCCGGCGCCGCCTCCACGCCGCGCCACGTCATGGAGCGCCAGGCGCGCCACACGTACGTCACGCGCTACGGCACCGAGGAGAACATCTACGAGGAGATCGGCGAGGTGTCGGCCAAGCGGCAGGCGGCCCTGGAAGAGGAGGTGCGCTCCGTGCAGAGCCGCCACCGGCGCGTGCTCGGCGAGCTCAACCTCACCGTCGAGGCCATGCTCATGCCCACGCCCGGCGACCAGGAGCAGTCCGCGCCACCCGCGCAGCCGCACCAGCAGCAGCAGCAGCAGCAGCACGGGGAGCAGGAGGCGCTGCAGCGCGGGTACGGGCACACGAGCGTGCTGACGGGCGTGCCGCCTGCGCCGGACCTGCTGGAGGACCTGCTCCGCAGTGTGGGGCCCACGGACGAGCTGCTGTCGCCCGCCGGCTGCTCCCTGGCCGCCCCGCAGGCCGCGCAGGCTCTGCAGCAGGCTCAGCCGCAGGCTCAGCCGCAGGGGACCCAGGGGCCCGCCCCCCAGGAGGCGCACGACGCCACGCTGCACGCCGGGCTCGGGGGCTCCGCGCTGCCCGGCGGGGGCGGCTCGCTGCGGCGCCCGCCGCCGCCGCCGCCCCCGACGCCGTCGCCGTACCAGTCGCCGTCGGCGGCCGCGTACGGCCAGCTCCCCGCGACGCTGCAGGCCGCGGCGGTGGCGGTGGCCACGGCGGCGTCCGCGGCGGCGTCGCCCGGTGCCTCGCCCCGGGGGTCCCCGCAGCACGCCGCCTACGTGACGACGTGCCCGGCGCACCCCAACACCGTCCTGGCGCGGCCCGTGCACCGCCAGCACCGCTCGCTGGACCTGGGCCGCGACGGCAAGCCGCAGCTGCTGCCGCCGCACCAGCTGCTGCAGCGCAGCGCGCACCGCCACAGCATCGCCAAGGAGGCGCCGAGCCGCGGCCACGAGCACCACGCGCCCGGCGCCGGCGGCGGCTTCTGGAGCAAGAAGGCCTGGAAGAAGATCCCCGGCTTCCACGCCTCGTCCAGCAAGATCAACGGTGAGTACGTTGCACTCGCGTTGCGGAGTGGATCAGTCGCGCGGCCGTCACGTGACGGCGTGCGTCGGGGCGGGGGCCTGAATAAAGCCCCTAAAGGCCGCTGCCTGCCGACCTCCGCATAATCCGCCCCAAAACGTCCACGCCCGCCGCGCCCCGCCGTAGACACGTCATGCACGTGTTTTAGGATTCAGACCACGTCGCCTCGCCGCATAGCCTCCTGCGAGGCCGCCCGGGCCCGGCCCCGCTCCCCGCTCCGGCCAGGTCGTGCCCCGGCCCGTGCTATCGGTACCGCCTTTGCCAGACAGGCCCCCCCCCCCCCCCAACTCCTCCCAGGGGCGCCGGCACTACCGGCGGCGCCCGATATCGCATTGCATTTTCCTGCCGTGACTGCGGGAACATTGGGAGGGCAGGGCACGGCGAAGAGGACACAGGAATGTCTTCGGGGGGACCCGCGACCCGCGGGGACACACAGCGTAGCACAGCTATGTACCGCAATTCGGGGGGGGGGGGGGGGGGCTACCTCGCTTGCACCTTCGTGCTCGCCGCTAAGCCTGGCGACCTGGCCCTCAGGCAGGCTCCGCGCGGGCACGACGGAAGTGGTGCTTGCCTCGCGGGGTTGCGCGAATCTCTTTGCGGTCCAGTCATTCCCGTTGGGCCAACAGACCACGCCCCGCCACGCCACGCCACGCGCCGCCGACCTGACCTGCTCTTCCGGGACGAGCAGGAGGACCTCTGCGGCCCGGGCTGAGGACCCCAAGGAGCTGGTCCTGTTCTGTGTCACCGCTCCGCTCCGTCCTGCTCGCCGTGCTCCCGGCCCTGTCGTATACTTCTGGAAACCAAGTGTGTGAATGTCGTGCACTTGTAAGGTGGCGGGTTTTATCATGCGGCGCGCGGTGCTGGGCTGGGCCGGGTCGAGCCCGTCGTCGGGAGTTGGAGGAAGTCGCACAAGTGCCAGGCCGTGCGCGGCGCACCTGCCTGGTGCGTGAGAGGGGAGCGGTCGCGGCGCTCTAGATGCCCGGGGGGGGGGGGGGGGGTCGCTGACCTCCGCCGGGGAGGATATCGAGGATATACGTCCCTTCCAGATGCCCCCGCGCCTCCCCCAACCCCGAGCCGCCACAAAACTTTAGTCCCCTCCTCCTGCGCCCTATAGCGACGGCACGGCATGTATAGAAACAATTTGCCTGGGAGAAATCAATCACCCATATCGGCACACGCAAGCGAAGGCGGGGGAGATGGGAAGCGTTTTGATAAAACCTCTTTTAAGTTTTCCCATTTCGGATTGCTCTTGTTGTTGCCTGCCTGCGCGAGTTGCTCTGTGCCGCCCGCGCCGCCCGTTCCGACGCCGCCGGTTTTCCGCCCCTAATCGCCCAGGACGCGCCCCGCTACGCTACGCCACGCTCCGCCACGCCACGCCACGCCAAGCCCCGCCACGCCCCGCCGCGGCTAGTTGGGTAATGAATTGTCGCGCTGGGCTGGGCTGGCCTGGCCTGGCCGCTTCCTACAGTCGTTAGCGGGCCGAGCGGCCGCAGCCACCACGGGCGCGAGCAATCGTCGCGTGCTCTAGCGCCCCGCGCGGCTGAAAAAAGAAAAAACCGGAACAAAAACTTACATTTTCGTACCTTGCGTGTGTTTCAAATAAAGTGCATATTGTGTGTGAACGCGGTGAGAGGCCAGACCTGCGACGCGCCGCTGGCCTGGCGTCTCGTAGTCCGCGGTGGCCGCGCCCCACCACCGCGCCCCTGCGCGCCCCGCCCCACCCCACCCCACCGCTCATTGCGCTCCGGTGGTCCACACGGCAGCCACCGCTCCCCTCCGCGCCCCTCCACCTCTTCATGACCGTCGTGCCTCTGTACCGTACCCTGCCCTGCCCCGCGCCACGTGACCAGCTCGTTGGCCACGGCCCTGCCCCATGCCGCCGGTTCTTAATTAAGACACGGACGCGTCAATACCGGTGGGGCGCTGCTCCGCGGTACCTGCCTCATGGCCCCGCCCCGGGGCAGATCCGCACCGTCAGAGGGATGCCATGGGCCCATGGGGTCGACAACTTGTTTTGTGTACTCAGGAGAAAGGCGCTGGACTAGGGCCAGAGTACGACGGCTAGGGTACGGCCGCGAGCAGGGTACGACCATCACCGCGCCGTGCCCTCGGTCCACTCTTGCGTAGCATGTCGCTGCGTGCCTGTCACTCAGCCGTGGGCAGGGCGGCGTTGGGCGGGGCCGGGCCGGGCCGGGCCGGAGCGGAAGGGGAGCGCGGAAGGAAGATCCGATGCCGAGAGTTGCACCAGGTCGGCCGGGCCGAGCTGGGCCGGCCATACACCAGCCCCGCCCAGAGTGCAGTGGGCGGGGGCGAGGCTTCCAGAAGCAGCGATGTCTAAACGGCGTCTCGGGCGTCGTTGCCTTTGTTCCGTGATAGTACCGAGGGCGGTGGGAGAGGGGGGAGGGGGAGCAGCAGCTGCGGCGCCGACGCCCGGTTCCCATGACGACGACGACGACGACGACCGGGACGCCGGCGTCGCGGCGCTCCGGACTGCGCATACCCGGCCCGGCGCGGCGCGGCCCAGTGAGTCTGCCCGGGCTGGGCTGGGCTCGGCATCGGCATGTGCAGCGTGCAGAGGGTGATCGTCATGGTGCGCCAAAGTGGCGGCGGCTCCGGCCGGGGAGACTAGAGGGGGGCGGGACGGGGGGGGGGGGGGGGGTTTCCTCCGAGTGCCGTCCCGTCCCGTCCGTGCAGTGCACTGCTCGCCGCGCTCTCATCTCTTCACGCTCCAGCAGCGGGGGCGGGGCGGGGCGGGGCGGGGCGGGGCGGGGCGAGGCGCTCCCTGAGTGTAGAGAGACGCTCCGTGAGACACTCGAGCAGCGCTGCTCTGCGCCTGCGCTCGATGGGCGCACAGCGGCAGCGCGCCTGGCCTGCCGGAGAAAACGATGACAGAACGGGGAGAGAGCCTTTACCGTCCCGCCCCGCCACCGTATGTGCCACGCTGTGCTAGGGCGAGGCTCGCCGGGATGCATTCGGTATGGCACCGGGACTCTGAGGTTCGGATCGCAGCGCCGGACCACACCGCCAATGCCGCGGTCCTTGAGGGTCCACACGTTCGCCCCTCCCCCTTCCCCCGCCTCTCTCTGGTAAGCTACACACACCACGCCCAGTCATCAGCCTAGATCTAGATGCCGGTCGCGGGGCGCATGTGCAAGTGGTGGTGGTGGTGGGGAGGAGAATAGACCAGGCTTTCTTTCGTCTCTAGCCCCTGGCTGGCCCGTTGGCGGCCAGGCGGGGCCGGGCGGGGCCGGGGGCCGGCCTGCAAGCTGAGATACCATCACTGTTCGTCCACTACAGCCCGGCCCCGGCCCCCGGCTCGGCCCCGGCTCCGCCCGTCTCGCAGTGTCTCGCTGCCTCGTCCCGAGGCCCCCCCCCCCCCCCCCCGCGGTGTCCGCGCACGCACTCCACTCTTTTGTGACTGACTAGACACTGACTGACAGCGGAGCGGGGCGGGGCACTGCGAGCGGCGCCCAGACCTGTAACCGATGCCTGCTCGAGTCTGAGTTACGACGGTCCGCCGCGGGGGCGGGGCGCCGCCGTGGCACTGGGGCAGCGCGTCGTGGTGGTGGAGGCCGCCGTCACCTTGGGGCCCTACCCTACCCCGTCACTGACGCGACGCGACGGGACCACCTGACCGGGCCAGCCAGTCAGCACTCGGAGAGAAATAGTAATTTTGTAAGACCGACTTCCCATGTATCAGCCACTAAACAGTCGGTCTCTTGGTTCTTTTGCGTTTGGCCTAGTTGTAATCGATAACCAGGTGGTTTGTGGCGGGGCGGGCGCGGCGGGGCGCCACCACGCCGGCGCCGCGGCTGCGTCGCCCGCCTTGCATCACGGCGCCCGCGGTGCATGCATGGCGCAAGGCGGTGGGGAGGGAGCGCCGCGACGCGCCACGCCCCGCCACGCCCCGCCACGCCACGCCCGGGCCTGACTCACTGCGCGCTTACAGAGCCGCTTGCTCACCCCTTCCCCTCCCCAGTCGGTCCTCTACAATTTTCGCTCTTAAATGTTGGCACGTACCTTCACAGCATGCCAGAGTGACGGAGGGGGCGGGTCACGTATAAAAGTTGTCATTGGTTTCTCCGCGTTCGTCACACTTTAAGTTCGGCCCGGCCGGCCAGTGCCCCCGCCCTTACCTTACCAGTACACCCTTCCAAGTCCCTCCGCCCCGCCCCGTCCTCTTTTGTTATCCACTCGACTCGACTCCTCGACTTCCAAGGAAGTGTCCGAGCGGCAGAGCCATGGCAGAGCCCGTGAGCCCGTGGCCGCCTACCCCTACCCCGGCCGGGACGTGACTCGAGATGCGGAGCTCGGGCCGCGCCCGACCCGCCCGACCCGACCCGACCCGGCGGACAAACGTGCGTGGAAACGGAAACAAGTGTCTTGAGCCCCTCGCTACCCGCCCGTCCGCCCGCCCGTCCGGACGAGATCGAGATCGGTATACACCCTTCGCTTTGGTCCGGTGTCGTGGAGCCGGCCGGAGCCTCGAAACGTTACTCTGTGTGACTGCCATTCATTCAGCTAACGTAGGGCGTGCAGGATACCTCTGGCTAGGCTGCAGGTGTAGCACTGACGCTGGTCGACGACAGTACTACGTCTCGTGTGACCCTAGGAAAAGGAGGAGGGCGAGGCGAGGATGCCACCCAGGTCGCGGCCGTACCGCCGCGCGGTACAACAGTTATGATTGCCGTTTCCTCTTCCCTCTGTGTGTGTGTGTCGTCGGTGTGAGCGCGGATCGAAAGCTAAAGGGCAGCAGCGGAGCAGGCTTATCCATGTGTTGTCGGGGGTTGCGATTAGTCGCGCTTGTGTGTGTGTGTGTGTGTTGGGGTGAACCCCTCTTTCACACTAGTTTGCTTTGGCGGCGTGGGTCCCGCGCTCCGCCCCGCCCCCTCCCCTTTCTCACATGTATAACGTGGAGGTGGAGGTCCCCCCGACCATCCTCGACAGGTGCTCCGAGTAGAGGGGTCTGGTCTGCTGTTGTGTGGCTTTGCTGCGGGCCGGGCCCGGGCCACGATACTCTCTCTCTCTTCTTGTTGGCGTTGGGGGAGGTCAGGTCGCGCACCTATCCGTGGTTTGAGACGGCATTTCTTAGTAACGGCCAATAGATTCGAATAAAAACACGTCGCTTTGGCTTCCACAAATTTTATCAAAAACGTTCGGTCAGCGCATGTGCTCGGAGTGGCAAACGGGTTTGAAACGGCCTCCTCCTTCTCCTCCTCCTGAAGGATTCCTCCGCCGCGCCGGCGAAATGCGCCAAACCAAAAAGTGAATGCCTGCGCGGTGCTGCCCCGCGCAGCCCCGTGTTCAACTTGACGCGGTGGTGGCGGTGTCGTGCCCCATGCCCGACCTGACCCGTCGCGCTCCAACGAGTCGCTGCCGCCGCTCCTTTCCCGCCGCGCCGCACCGCTGTCGGAGAAAATCGAGAGTGGGGGAGACGGAGGGCGTAATGTGTACGCGATTCTCTGTCGTTAAATTTGTCTGGGACGGCTTTGCTGCCGCCTCGCCCAGCTCTGCGTGTTTAGTCGTAAAGTTACAGCACGTCTGCGGCTGCTGTGACCGCCCCGCGCCCTGCATCCCGCCCCGCGCCGTTGCCAGATCCCTTTCGCGGCGGAGAAGGGTTCAGGCCGGCTGCGACTCCCCGGAGCCCCCGCCTCCACCTCGCGTCTCGCCCCGACTGGACCGCGCCCACCGAGGCACCCCGCCGCGCCGTGCGAGCATGGAGGCGCCGCCGCGGTGCCCGCCACGCCCCGCCCCGCCCCGCCACGCCGAGCTGTCTCATCGCGTGTTGCAAGGAGTGTCGGTCCTGGCCTGGCCGCCCTGTGGGGCGGGGCGGGGCGCCCAGGCGTCGCGTCGGCCGGCCTGCGGGGCGACGTTTGGTTCCCGGAGCTGGTTGTTGATGGGCCCTAAAGCTCGGCCTCGGGCCGGGCCGGGCCGGGGCGAGACGCGCCGGGTCGGCGAGGCTGAAGCTGGACGGCCTGCCTGGCCGGCCCGGCCACTCCCTCCTCCCTCCCATCCCCCAGGACCTGTTGCATGTTGGATGCGCACGTGTAATTCGGTTTTCCATCTCTCTCCCTCTCTCTCGCGCGCTCTCTCTCGCTCGCTCGCTCACTCTGACGGTTCTCCAACGGGGGGCGCCCGTCGTCGGGTCACCGGGGTCAGCGCGGCCCGGCGCACCCGGCGCACCCATCAGAGCCGCCGCCGCTGCAGCTGTTGGTCAATAACCTCTGGGGGGAAGGGAGGGAAGGAGGGGGTATCCAGATTGTAGACGTTCCCGATCTGCTCCTTGAAACACGTCGCCCTGGACGGCGGCAGGTGGCGCTGCGGGCCGAGCTGAGCGCGCCGGGCGGGCGGGCGCCCCGGGGCCTCCGGCGTGACGCACATCTCCCCATACGCGCGCGGCCGGATATTGAATCCGCCACTTGAGCGGCGCGGCGCGGCGGGGCGGGTCGGGCGCGTGTGTAAACATGGCCCTCCTCAGCGCCCCCGGGCACCCCCGGCCCAGGCCGACTGTTGGTGGTGCCATTATGCAAAAGTGTTGCGGGCAGCGTTGGCAACACTGTCGCCCTACCTGTCGCCCCACCTGGCCCCCGGCCCGCCCCCGCCCCCGCCCGCATTATTTGGATCGCATCGTCTGGCCTGGACCATTGCCGCCGGCCGGGCCGGGCGGGGCCGGGGCGAGCTGGCGGGGCGCCGAGGCGGTAGAGGCCACTGGCAAGCAGCGGCTGGGCAGGGCAGGGGCAGGACCGGCAGGGATAGGCAAGTGTGCAGTGTGTGGAGGCAGCGGCAGCCGCAGCAGCGCCGGAGCCTGAGCCTGGCCGGGGGCGGCGCGGACCCGGCCCGGCAGGCCAGGCCGGGGCGGCCAGGGCACGAGCAGGCACGAGGACCCCCGCATTCTCCAGGTTCCTTCGCCGCCGGCCGCACAGAGCGCGCCAGAGGACGCGGGTGCGCCGAGTGCGCGACGCGGGGTAGCGACGACGCCGCGCCGGGCCCGCCGCGCCCGGGCGGGGTATCGGTGGCGAGCGCGGGGTATCGACGGCCGCCGTCCTCTGGACAGAGCAGAGAGGTCGCGCCACGCCACCGCGCCATGGAGGATGGACGGGCCGGGCCGGCAGGAAATAGTGATGACGTCGTCCTGGGCGGGTGCGGTGGTGGAGCGGAGCTGGTGAGTGTCCCTGCGGGCCGCGCCGCGCCGAGCACGTCCAGGCCTCCAGGCCCGCGGGTGCGCCTCGGCCGCACGTGACCGTAGACAGCGGGGCGTCGTCCTGCCCTGCCCTGCCCTCCGCCCGCACGGCCCCTGCGCAATTAGATAATCACGGCCATCTTTGAGGCACGGACGGCGTAGTATAGCTGGCCCTTCCCACCCCTGATTGGTGGCGGCGGATGCGGAAAGGCACTTCCCTCTAGCGACTGCCACAGCATTCCGGATTAACATCAATGTTGCCGTGGCCGCGACGCAGGTACTGGGCGGGGCCGGCCGAGGAGGCCTATTGCTACGCGGACGGATTGGAGCGCAATTTGTCTACCACAATCAGGCGGGTTGGGGGCCCTGGAGAAGGGGTTGCCCCGGAGCCCCCGCAACCCTAACGACATGCGTACTCTTTGGAGGAGCGGCGGAGCGTGGAGGCGGCATGGGCACAACGGCCAGCAGCTGTCAGTGCGGGGCGGGGCGGGGCGCGCCCCGAGAGGGCATTTCCGACGCGTCGGCGCTGGCCAGTGGGCAGGGCGCAGCGCAGGCGACAGAGTGAGAGGGAGTGTGCGGGAGTGTGCTTCCGCAGGCACGCCTCACTGCGCTGCCCCACCCCGCCCTGCCCCGCCCCGCCCCGCCCCACCCCACCAGACGACTCTGGCAGTTAATTTGTTTGGCCGGTAAAGTTCGTTGGCCGCCCCGCGCGGCCCCGCCGCTGCAAACTTCAAGGAAGGTGCGCCCCACCACTAATTTATATCCAAGGATGATTCACTCAGCCTGGGGGTCGGGTAGGAGCCGGGGCGGGGCGGGGCGGGGCGGGGCGGGCAGCTTGGCGGCCTTGGTGGCGGCCGATACACCTGCCTGCTGACTGGTCCTGTTCGGCCCGGGGCGAGGCGCCTGTGGATTATTGATCCCCCGGGACCGGACCAGGCAGCGCCCGCTATCTCCCCGTCGCGTCCGTCTATTTCTCTCCAGGTTCAGTATCCTCGCTTCCTTGCATTATTCCCTCCGCGAGATCCACGCCTCGCCTCGACTCGCTCCGCTTGATGATGAGACTAGCGAAGACATGCGCTGGCGGGGCGGGGCGAGCCCGCGTGCGTGCGTGTATGCGTGGGGATGGGCAGCGTGAGTCATGGCGGATGAGGGAGTGAGAGAGAGTGGGATAAGGAGAGAGGAAGAGAGAGGAAGGGAGAACGTAGGGAGAGGAGATAAAGACAGAACGGGACGGGCGCGGCGATGGGCGCCGCGGGGGCCGCGGGCGGGGTGAGGCGCCGTCGTCTGGGTTGGCGTCGCGACGCCCGTCCGCCGGGACTGGCCGGGATGCCAACAGATTTTTGCGGTGAACGCTGCTGCGGCGCTGAGGTCGTCGTGAATGGGACTCACGATCACGACTGCCGAGAGTGCCGAGCCGACCAACGGGATTTTTCTCTTGCATAGAGGCTCGTCACTTGGCGCGCGCTCCTGGTGCGCCCCGCCCCGCCCCGCCCTGGCCTGGAAGCACCCTCGCCAAGAGTTGGCGCGCCCGGCGAAATTCGTACGCCTTTTTCCTGATGAGCTCTTCGCTTTCGTTTCCGTTGCCACTTACGTCCAATATGTACGCACGGCCCATTCCGCCGTCCTCGTTTGGCGCGTGTAGTGGTCACTGAACAGTCTCTCCTCCCCCACCTCCTCATCGTCCTCCTCCTCCTCCTGGCGTATACATCGAGTAGTAGTTTCCCGTAACGACTTGCGCCGCCCAACCGTTTTGCCGCATATAGAACGGGTGTTGCGGTGGGCGGGTCGGTGAATCACCAGCGGAGGCGGTTGGGCAGGTCTCGGGCGCGGCGCGGGCCGGGCGGGAGCAACAGGTGCGGGGGAGGAAAATACACACACAAGTTGTTGCGGTCAGGTCGCCGTGGACGGGAGGGACTGACCATCGCGCGGGGCGGGGCACGCCCTTCCGCTGGCCGGCGCGGCGCGCGGGTCTGACGCTGCAACGGAATGAGGTTATCTGCACCTGACCCGCGCCCCGCCCATGTCCTTGACCGGAATGACATACATTTTCTGTTTTTCTCCCTAACCTTTCTCGCCGAGCCGACTATTGAAGCACTGCAGGGCGATCACGGTCTCGTCCTAGTCGCGCAGGTTGCCTACCTCAGGACGTGGCGATTGCGCCTCTATCTGGATCCGCAACTGCCGCTGGTATGCACCAACGTCTCCTGTGCTTTGAGGGAGAGAGGGAGGGGGGGGGGAGAGGGGCGGTGATGAGGATGGGGAACTGGTTCGCTCGCGCCGCTGTTTGGCCGCTGCGCCCCGGGGCCAGGGGCGGAACCAGGTGCCGTAAGTCGGGCACTGGGACAGAAATAGAGGCGACGCATACCGCGCCACGCCACGCCGCGCCACCGCGCCTTTCATCCCCAGGTCCGGTAATTATTGTTCGCGGAGCGCGGCGTGATCAAGTACGCGCCCATTCATTGCGAGGTGTGAGTCCCGCAGGCCGCCAGTGAGTAGAACGGGGTGGGGGGTACATAGGAGGGGATGGGGTGAAAGACGCACCTGTCCGCGCGATAGGTTCGCTGTGTGTAAAGCGCCCACTTGTTATTGTTTTTTTGGGTATGGGAATTTTGACGGGTGCAGGTGCTGCAGTATAGGCTTTATCTTCTGCTAGGGGGTTGTTGGTATCTCTCCCAGCCGGCGGAGGAGATTGGGGCGAGGAGGGAAGGGTGAGGAACGTCTGTGGAAACTGATGTTTCCTGAAAATAGACGAGTGTCTGAAACACGGCGCGTTAGCTGTGGACACACACACACGTTGTGTTTCGCTGATGAGAATGAGTGAAGCTGTGCGAAGCAGAGAATAGCGGAAGGGTTTTGCGCGGCGCTGGCTGGCGCGGGGCGGGACGGGCTGCTGTTCTCTCGGGTTACCGCGCGCGGCTGTTCAGTTCCGGGGTGGTGCCACTTGAGATGACACTGCTGCGCCGCAGTGCACCTGAGCCAACACTGCAGCTCCGCGCCGCCCCCGCGCCGCCCCCGCGCCGCCCCCGCGGGGACAACTCCCGCCCGCGTGTACAGTCAGCAAGACGCTGCTGTGGTCGTGCTTTCGGCGGCTGTGCCACTGCGGTATGGAATGAATGAGAGAAAGCTTTGCGCACGCCTTTACAGGTCTCGACCTACAAGGTGAATGAATTAGCCACCCTGTACGTTCTAGACCGTTTAGAAACGCGTGAAAATAAAATCCCGTCCCGTGGGTCCTGCTCCTTCTGTTCCCCAAGAAAAGCTATCAGCCTTGCGCTCCGGCCCGGTCCACCCGGGGTTGAGATCAAAGGGGCGGTGGCACGGTGCTGTGAAGTGGACTGTTTAGCCGGCGCGTGCTGAGCTTTTAGGGGAGGGAGGGGGGGTGCCCTCTTCCGGCAACAAGCCAGCCCCCCAGTGGTGGACGCGTCCGAGGGAGGTTGGGTCCCTGTCGCGCCCCCACCACGCCCGGCAGCCGCCGGAAGTGAGGCCGCCCCGCCTCGCCCCGCCCCGGCGGCGCAGCAGTGGCGCGTACCTTATACCTTGCGGCAGGGCATGGCAGGGCCGGGCTGCCGCCAGCAGCCCTTGTCGCCGACAAATATTTATTTATGCAGGAAAGGGCCTCGGCGTTGTCGGGCGTCTCGCCCGGAGTGCACGACGAGGACCTCCGCTTCCAGGAGGAGGCGGAGGAGGCTGTGAGCGCGGTGGTCGGGCCGGCTCTCCCACAGCCTGTGGCCGGTCCTGCAGATGGGAACTTGTACGAGAGTCCACCCTCTGGGTCAGGCAGACGGCGCAGCGGACCCCGCCCGCCCCTTCCCGATGACGGTGTCTCCCCTCCCCTTTTTCGTGCCGTCCGCCGGCCGCCACCGCCTCTTCGATTTTATTCGCTTTTAAAATAATTTTTATTGCGTGTGTTATTTTTGGGGCGGCGTGGTCTTTCTCCCTGCCCGGGCCCGGCCAGGCCCGCCCCTCGCCCTCGCCACTGGTGCGGCGCGGTAGCCCCGCACGCCCGGCACACACCTCGCTGACGGGGGAGGTGGAGGAGAGGGGGAGGGGGTGGGCAGCAGGTGCGGGGGTGACGGGCGTGATGCCCAGCGCAGCGCCTTGCTTACCTTTGTACACTGTTGGAAAAAGAGGGGATCGGAGTGAGAGATATGTACAGTACCCTGTCTCTAGATGATGGGAGCAATTTAAAACCTGCTTTATTAAACCTTAATATACACACTTCTCAGTGCGAATAATTTGACATGCCGTTGAAAGTGTCGCACACTTTTTCTCGTGGAGTCTGCAGGTAGAGCAGGTGGTGGAGTGGCGCTTGGACGGGGAGGCTCTGGTGCCGCAGCTGTCTCGTGCCGGGGCGGGGCGGGGCGGGGCGGGGTGGCCGCCGGGTCCAGCGCGGCAGCCTCACGCAGCCTCGGCAGGTGTGGTTGCATACGTTGTGGGCCTTAGCGACGGCCCGGCACGCCGCGCCGCGCCACGCCCAGCACAAAGCCCCTTTCACAAAGGGACCCCTCCTGCTGCTGGCCTGGTTGGTGCTCTCTTTTTGTTCTTGTTTTTTTCCTCCTGTGTTATCCTCTCTATCCGTCTCTCTCTCTCTCTCGCCGTCCCTTTTGCCTCTCATTCCATCTCGTCTTCCCGTCCGCCCTTCGGCTCCAGCCTGTTGCTGCGCGCGATAAAGTACACACAGAGAGAGGGGGAGAGAGGGAGAGAGGGAGGGGAGTAGAATCGCGGTTGGCAGTGAGGGCGTTGGGGCCCGCCAGTTATAGCCAGCTGGAGAAGATGAGAAAGAGGAAAAGGGAGAGAGGGTGGGGGAGGAGAGAGACTCTGGTCTGGACCGCTCCGCTCCTCTCCGAGCGAGCAGCGGATGAATTGGACGTTTGAGCGCGCGGCGGTGCGTGCGTGCGAGCGTGCTGGTGAATAATTGGTCGGCGACAGCTCCGATTACGAATCGAATTTAAACGTTGTGGTGCAGACTCTCATCTTTCCGCGCGCAGCATCCGGCTGGGGCGTGGCGCGGCGTGGCGCGCGTCGCCGTTTGGCAATGCCATCCGGCCGGGGCGCACTATGGGCCAGAATACCCAAATCCCTGGCCAAAAGTCCGAAATCTCGAAATGGTCTAGCAGATAGGCTGTGTGGCTTGAACAACTCTTAAATGTCCAAAGGACACATACCAGGCCATAATTCGATGCCAGGCAACGCCTAGCTCCGTCTATGAGCACGCAAAGTAGGTCCTTTTCATGGTCAAAGCAATAGAAAAATGAACCTTTCCGAAATATCGCAGTATTTAATCGACAAAATGACTTTTCGATGGCGAAGTTGGTGGAAACCTAAAGTAGACAACCCCCCTAAAGTAGTTTACACCCAGTCCGCCCCTTCCAACCCGCTATCGGCAAGAAAAATGATGTCAAAGTCATGCAACTATTAGCGATTCAGCTAACTTTGAAGTGGTTTATATGACGGGATCCGTCCGGATCCGTCCTCTACCCCGGCTTAAACGATCGTATTGTGACCCAACTTGAATGCGCCAAGAGATCATCTGCTTCTTTCTGCTTCTTCAGGAGTTCTAGGCACCTAAACTTGACCAAAATGCAAAAAAATCCTACTAGATTTCCTTAAGAATTTCATTTTTGGACGCCGGCCAGCCATGCGACGAACATAATAACACTACGCCTGGTACTACTTAACTCTTATCTTTATGCATCCATGTTTCTTTCGATATCGATCACGATATCGAAATCGATATCGTCCGTATTATCGATTTTCTTGTCGAAAATGATTTAACACATTTTTAATTTATTCAGACATACAATAAAATGATTTAAACTAAGTTTTACTTCAATCGGAGTTTTGGCCAGGTTTTGCTGGATTTTGGCCCATAGTGGGGCGGGGCGGGGCGGGCCCTACAGGACATCAGATAATAGTCTGATGGACGTGCCGGGAATGGAGGCTGGGGGATGCCGAGGGCCTGATAGGACAATTTCGCGGCAGGCGCGCGCCCGTGGCAGGAGTACAGCGGGGCGGGGGTGCGGGCGAGCGTTGTGACTCCTCTTCAGGAGGTCCAGGATCCGATCCGAATATATATATATTCATTCCGCCGTCATGTTTTGCGCGGAGCAGCGGTAGATGCGGACGGCAGGTGGTGGTGGTGGTGTAGGGCCCGGCCGAGGACTCCGCAGGACTGCGCCGCAGCCTGTGCTGCCGCAGCCCAGCCCGACCAGGAGGGGGAGGCGGCCCGGCCCGGCCCTGCCCGCGCGGTGGCGGAGCGTGGCGGGCCGGGCGGCGCAGCACCAGGGCCGGGCCGGGCAGGCCAGGCAGTCCTCTGCAGGCTGCCGCCGCGGTAGCAGCGACCGTCCCGACGATACCCGCCGCGCCTCGCCGCGCCCGCGTCCGCCCCGTGTCCTCGCCATGCGCGCATGTTGTTGTTGTGAGTGAGTGCGCAGTGAGGGAGTGCAGTGTCAGTGCAGTGTCAGTGCAGTGCAGTGTCAGCGGCAGGGAGGGAGGCACACCGGCGCCACGGGGCTGGCCAGGGGCTGGCCGCCAGCCGCGGGGCTGGCCGCGGACGTGGTGGCCATGGAGCAGGCGGCCGGCAGCGGCGTCGTCCTCATCAAATGTGAGTACGGAGGGCGCCTCAGACGAGGATACGAGGACGCCCCCGCGAGGCGCGGCGGCTCGCAGTCAGTGACGTACTCATTGACCTTAAGCAGGGGCGGGTCCAGCAGCCCAGGAGGAGGGGGGCGGATTGTAGAGGAGGGTGTTCTACCCCCTTCGCCCAGTGTTTTCTCCAGCTGTCCACCCCACCTCTGGCCTCCAGGGTGACCCAAGGACGCTGGTGATCGGTGTCGCGCCGCGCGGGCGTCCGGATGACGCCCGCGTGACATCCTGCCGGCGACGTGCTCATGGAGCCCCCCCTCTCCTGGAGGACGCCCCTGCCCCCGCCCCCTCCCGCTCCGCTCCGCCACTGTCAGTGCACAGAGATGCCACCGAGGGCACTGACAATGCGAGCCTGCTGGCCAAAACAACATCTGCATGTGGGGTGGCGAATCTCTTCCTGGGATTCGTTGTTTTGGACACGGGGGGCCGTGGGGGGGGGGGGGGGCGGACGCCACGATCATTGTGGTGATTGTCCACTCCACTCAGTGCATGACTAACAACAGCCCGAGACATTGGGCGCGCGCGCGCATGTGTGTGAGAGAGTGAATGGGGATGGGTACGGCTGCACAACGCTAGGCGTTTGTACTACACTGAAAATCAGGCGTGAATGTCAGCTGGTGCTTTTGCCAGGTTGTACAGTAGGTGTAGCAGAAAATTTGTCCAGCGTGGTGCCATCGACAGCAGTGAGCACTTACTATGCAACACCTCCCAGCACGGGCGCGTGCATGTTGCCTGATAGGCAGGGGTATGGAATGGATACAGCCCGCTGTACCACTTTCGGCTTCTCTTTGCCTACTTTTCTGGCGATGACACTGATGCGGACAGGTGCGCGTGAACAAGTCCCTCCCTGACAGGGCCTTGTTGCTGGCGTTCCTCCGCCCCGCCCCGCCACGCCTATGCAAAGCACCCACACCTCGCTCGCACAGTGTCCCCCGCGGGCCCGGCCCCGCGGTCACGTGGTGTGCGGACCCGACGACCCGACCCAACCGCTGCACTTTCCCACGTGGAATCCCAACCCGCCCGACGCGGCGCGGCGTCGCGGCGCCTTCCTGCCCGTCCGGTCGGTCCTGTCCAGGAGGCGTTTCTCCTCCCGAAGTAAAGCCCCTCCGATGACGACTGCTGCTGTTGCACCGGCCCCCTTCCCCCGCCCCCTAAACAGGCCCGAGCAGCAGGCCTCTTTCAGGCAAACAGATGTGTAGGGCTGGGGTCGGGGCCGCCAGCCGCCACCCGGCGCCACCTCCACCACCACCACCGGTGGTGCTGTGCCTTCCAGAACGATGACCGAATTTATCATCCCTGTATTCTTTGGGTCTCCTCAGTAACAACACGATGCATTAATTGGGTTGGTGCACCTGCGGCGGAGCACGATAAAGGGAAGGTGCGGGGATCTGCGCGGAGTTGGAGGGGGGGAGATTGTGATTACGCATTCACTTCCACCCTTGCTACCCTGCTCACCTCCCCGCCCGGCCCGACCCGCCGCCGCCAAGCTCGTTTAGACGAAATCGCCCCCAATTCATTCATACATGCCCCGCATATGGCGTGGCGTGGCGCGGCGCGGCGCGGCGCGGCGTGTGTGTGTGTACGAGCGAGTGGGGGCTGCTCATTGATTTATCCCCCCGCTATCACTATGACAAAAGAAATGAATAGGGGTGTTTCGGGATGGGGATGCAGCCGGGGCGGGGCCGGGCCGGGGAGGGGAAGGATATCCAGGAGCGCACTATTTCTCTTGTCGACGGTCAGCTGGCGTCCATCTCATGCACACACACAAACTCACACACGCACACGCGTGGTGTACATACCCGGTTTGTTTTAGTATTGAGGCAAGCACTTCTCTCCCTCTCCCTCTCTCTCTCTTTGTTTGCAACCTGCCAGGAGCAGCGCATTTGCTTTCCTTCACCTCCTCAGAGAAGCCGCCAGCTGCTTGTGAGGAGGCCAGTGCTGCTAGATAAGTAGGCAAAAATTGCCTGCGTACGAGGCAAAAGGTGTAGTTTCGTGTGTGGAGAGTTTGCCTAGTGGGCAGGCGGACATACCCGTCTGCCTCACACACATCTGCCTATGCATTCGCGCGGGGATTTTTGCCTACTCATGTGGCAACACTGGCTGGCGCCCAGCAGCTGGACCCTACAGGCCGCCCCGCCCCGCCCCGCCCCGCCCCGCCCCGCTGCCCGTTGCGTGTTGTGTGTGTCCCTCCGGTACGGCTGCTGTGCTGCCTCTTACGAACCCCTTGTAATTATTCCGCCCCAATAATTGACCGTTCCTGCTCCCTGCGAGCAGCGCGGCGGGCGCGGCGTCTGCTCCTCTCGTGGGGGGTCATTACATGCATACGTGTTTCTAGTTTTCCTGCTCTCCGTATTTTTTCCACTATTGAATAATGGGTGGGCCATGAAATATAGGCGGTGGCGGCGGCCTGCTCTTGTGCTGCTTATTAGGGAGTCTACGAGTCTATCGCCGTCGCTATCAAGATTTGTGTCACTCTCCACCGTCTCTTGGCAGCTGGGGTTCTCGCCTGTCGGCCGGGGAGAGAAAGGGGGGACAGCGGTGCGATGTGTTTTTCGGTTTTATGAAGACTATGCCGGACCATCTTCATGAGGTTGTGTCGGAGGCACATTTTGCGAAACATTTTTTTTCCCTGTAAGACTTTTGTCTGCATCGTGTTCCCTGGTCGAATTTTTTCCCCCGCCTGCGGGTGTATCCGGTCGTACAGCCGATATTCTATAATGGAGTTAACTGCGCCATGGGGATGGTTGTTTCACACGGCGCGCCGCCCCGCCCCGCCGCGCCCCGCACATATCGGGCCGACAGACATGAGGATTAATTTACCCTAATCGGAGTTGTAGCGGAGCCGAGGCGAGTCTGCTGCGGGCCGCGGCGGGGGGCGGGGCGGGGCGGGCGCGGCGAGGAAGCATCCTCGTGGTCCAGAGAACGTAATGGGAGCAGCATCTCTCCTCCGCGGGCGGGGCGGGGCGGGGCGGGGCGGGCCGGCTCTGGGGGGCGGTGATCTGTATCGGGGAGCGCGGCGTGGTGGTGGTCGAGCTCACGAGGGGCAGCGACAAAAACGCAAACTTGTCCTCCCTCCATCCCTGGCACGGTTTGGGCACGGCGGCCCGCAGAGACTGCTACGCTGCTTGTAATTACCCACACTGATTGACCCCCGGCTCAATTAAGAGGGCGCCCCGCGTAAAGTGTGTTCTTTGTTATGTTGGTTCCTCGGGTGAGGCGCGGCGGGGCGCGGCGGGGCGGGGCGGGGCGTGGCGTTGCACGTGCCTGCCTGGGGTAAACTTGAGGGCCGAAAGTCTGTTGTGCCAGACCGCTGCGCTGCGCTGCGCCGCAGCCGCCACCACCCGCCCTGCCTGCGCCCTGAATAATAAGGTTTTTGTCTGGTCATGAGCCGCGCAGCCCGGGCCCGGGCGCAGCCGGGGAGAGAGAGGGCCGCTGGGCTGGGCTGGGGTGGAGGAGGGAGGAACCTGGCCGCCCTGGCCGGGGGCCGGGGGGAAGGACCGGTGCGCTGCGGAGCGCTGCGGCGTCGTGTGGCGTACGTAAACACTGGCGTCGCCATGACAACGCGTCGCCACGCCAGACCGGCACCGGCGTCGGTGTGCCCCACGCGGCGGCGGGGGTGGAGGAGGAGGGCCAGGAGATGGCGGAGGGCGGAGTGTGTCTGTCTGTCTGTCCCGCCCTCCTCACCTCCCAGAGAGCCGGGCCGTACCGGGCCGAGTCGCATGGTGAGGTCGTCTGGCTAGCTCATGGGGTTCGCACATCCCTGTATTAATTTTTTTTCCGTGCGGGAAGAGACGAAAAAGCACAGGTTAGGTGCTTTGTGGGAAGAGAGACGCGCCGAGATTCCGGCGCGACGTTCGGTACCTGCCGAGGGTGGGTACGGGTGGCGCGCGGTGGCGTCTGCTGCAGTCGGCCCCGCCCCGCCCCGCCCCCTGCGCCCCTGGAGATGTAGACGGCCGATAAAGTGGGCGGGGCTGAATACATTACAGGAGGGACTGAGCTGGTTAACCGACCTGGCCTGGCGCCCTGCCCTGCACAGCCAGTGCCGTCGTGTCGTCTCGGAGGACACCACCTCCACCTCCACCCGCCTCTGAGTGTGCCCGGCCGGCTGAGGGGAGGAACAGAGGTGCGGTGCACGTGCGTGTGAGCGGGGCGGGCGGGGCGGGGCGGGGCGGGGCGGGGCGGGGCGGGCAGCTTCCGGCAGGGCTGCTGCTGTACCTGGCTCCCTCCGCCGAACAGCTGTTGACGCTCCCACATGTGCGCCGCGCGGCGCAACACCGCCCCGCTCCTCTCGTAATCATGAAGAAGAACGCGACGACCCACGAGATAAAGGTGTGACGACGTGGTGAAAAACTGGCGCCGCGACTGAAACTACTGCCACCCGCGATGGCTGAAAATTGCACCGACCGAGGGCCGTAAGTGCCGGCTGAAACTGGGGAACTAGAACTGAAATATCAGGACTCTCGTCAAGAACCCACTCCACTTACAACTGGTGACGTTGAGAGAAGTAGAGAGAGAGACAGAGAGGCGAGCGAGTGGGTGCAGCTAGTGGAGGTACGTTGGATTTGGCGGGCGCACCCACTCGGGGCGTTGACGAGGCACGCCTCCGGATGGAGTGCGGGTGGGCGCTGAATGAAACATGACGGGCTGGGATGGGACGGGCTGTACTGCTCGGTTCAGCGTGCTCAGGTGCAGCCTGCCCGCGGCCTGGCCTGGCCCGCGCGCTCTAGCCTCGCGCACGAGTGCTCCGGACGGTACTCAAGCTGCGAGCCGCGAGCCCGTGCCGCTGTAGGAAGAAGATTTCTCCAGGTTCGGTTATGGCGTTCGCTTCCTGACGAATAGTGACGCGGTGCGGACTCGCCGAGGAAAGCATAGAGCAGGGGCCAGGCCAGGTCCTAACACAAATTTCAATCGATACAGTGCGTGCTGTGGTCTGACCCGCGGTGACCTAGCGGTGTGGCCAGGATGGCAATTCACCTGTGCACAAAAAAAATGTTGCTCTTACAATCACCATTTTCTTTTTTTCTAGTACATTTCGATGGATGCTGTGTAGTGAATATTTTCCCTACAACCTGTGTGGCGGGTGACGTCTCTTATCTGCGACTCGTTTGACAAATTTAAATCTGTAAACGGGGGTAGTAGGTGCGTTCCATCCAGTCTCTGGGCCCCGGGGGCACGAGGAGGCGTCCTCGCGGTAAACCGAACAGCTTTCGCCGAGGAGGATGGTGGGGTGGGGGCCGGGCCGGGCCGGGCTGGGCCGTCCGGGCCAGGACACTGATGATAACCTGCTTTCCCTCGGACCCCGTACCGCTCCCGTCTCGTGCCAGCAGAACGGCCCGGGGCCTGGGGCCGGGCCGGGCCGGGCCAAGCAGGACGACCGGACCGGCCGAAAACAGCATGCGATGCGCCCGCCGCGGTAATCCTTGACCCTGGGGCCAGCCGCGGCCCGGGGCAGAGCAGTCGATAACTCTTGCGTACATGAAAATGGACACAAGTATCGCGGAAATATTATACAATTACATGCAATCCTGCGCAGGTATCAATATAATTTCGTGTGTAAATTTTTCATCTGGGGTGTACTTTTGGACCGAGCCAAGTGCATAGGGAGTGCACGACAGTTGTCGCGGTCTGCAATGTGGAGGGGGTCCTTGTGCTTCCCTCAGGTCGGACCGAGAGCCGTGCACCTCTCTCTGGGCGGAGCGCGCCTCGCCGATACCTGCCGTCGGTTTTTGTGTTGCTCAGTGCAATTGGAGGGTTGGGGGGGCGTCCCTGTCCCTGCCCAATTCATCGAGCGGTATCATTTTATGACCCCGTTGCGTGGACTAAGCAAAAGCCTCTGTCCAACAGCCTTTTTTTTTTTTTTAAATGACACGTTACTAAAGGCCTCTTCTCCTTGCTAGTGTGGCGAAAGGCGCGTGTAAATATAGCCAGGTAGAGTCGTTGACGGCCTGTCTGTTGACGCCCGGGGTGTGGTGCGGTGCGCTACCTGTCGGGCTGTCAGCGCCGGTCGTCCACCTTATGGCACCCCGATGCCGAGGAGCTCCAAAGCTTTGACACCCCTGCAGCCTGCAGGTATATATAACTATTGACCGGCCTTTACAGGCGGGTGCGTGCACCCCACAGAGAGTTGCAGTGTACTCATCAGCCCACTCACAGTGCTTGAGCTGTGTCGGCTCGCAGTGCGCCGCGGCCCGGCCCGGGTGCGACGGTGTGGTGTGATGCCGGTCGCGCGGCCGTTTCAAGGGCGGATGCCACAGAGCTAGCGATCCGCGTCGGCTACTTCCGGGCGCGCCGCGGGGCGTGGTGGGGCGGGGCGGGGCGGGGCGTGGTGGACCGCGGCCGCGGCTGTCCGGCCCGGCCCGGCCCAGCCCGCGGGCAGCAGGACGCGGCCGGGGAGAAAGGGGATGCCTGGAGGTAGGGATCCAATATGTAGCTATCTGCTCTGCCGCCACGCCACCCACGGCGGCGTGCACGTCGCAGTGCTGCCAACCGAACCGACGCGCAATACTGTCGCGTCTCCCCTGCGGTTGGCAGGGCCGCCACCACCACCACACTGCCACTCTGCTGCGTGCTTAATTTGACGCCGCGCAGTGTTGACAACTGACAACTTCACCGCCGTCGCCTCGCCTCGCGCGGCTGTGCACCGCGCCACTCCAAGAGAGCGCGGAAGGATAAAGATTTGAATTGAATGGTTAATGCCGCCGCGCCACACCCTCTCGGCGCCAGCAGTAAGCCGGTTTGTCAGACGAGAGAGAGAAAGAGGGAGAGAGAGAGAGAGAGAGAGAGAGAGAGAGAGAGAGAGAGAGAGAGAGAGAGAGGCGCGTGTATTGATATTCATCGCGCTGTTTTGTTTGACGCGCGGTGAACAATGAAACCGCAATGAGGAATAGGGTGGGGAGGAGGCGAGCCTGGGCCGCACACCCCGATCCTACCCCCTAAAACCCTCCCCATCCCCACCACCCCTCCCCAGCGCCCCCTATTCACGCACACACACACACACACACACGGCACGCGCACGTGTTGGAGTAGCGGGTGAGACGGACGCGCCATCTCGCGGGAAAGAAAACATGAAATTACCACGACGATGGCTAGGCTAGACCGGACCGGCTTGACCATCTGGAGGCTGCAGGCCGGCTGGAAGGCAGGCAGGCGCGGTTAGGGGTCGCGACCCCAGCTGGTGGCGAGGAGAGGAGAGGAGGTGCTCCACAAAATTGCCTTCTGCTGTAGCGGTTTTGGTGGGAGCGGATCACCCATTCGGAAGGATACAAGAGCAAGGGTTGCAGTCTATCGTTGCGATGTGGAGGGGGTTTCCTCTTTTTGACAAAAGTGTATCCTGAGGAGACGGGAGTCGTACCGGTCGCAGGCAGAGGTCGGCTGGCGCCGTCGCGTCGTCGCCGCCGCTACTGCCGCGCTGGTGAAAGTCGCGGGTCGCTGATCCTTCTGTTTCCTTTCATATTTTTTCCCCCCGGACCTTTCTTCTGGCGGAGATAGTGTTGTGACTTCACGGACCGCGTAGCAGGAGACGATAGAGCACGCGCTAAAAAAAAAAATCGCCAAGAATTTTACAGCACTATAGCTGTTAGTTTCGTAAGGGGCTTACAGGTCTTTTAGACAAGGGGTACTCATAGGCGGCTGTAAGCCAAAAGATAGCGCATAACATGGATGAGGAAAGTGAGTGAATGCTAGAATTATGAGACCGACACCGTGCTATACCTCCTCCCTGACCTCGCTCATCGACCACCTGACCTGGGGCGGGGCCGGGGGCGCCCCCGCATAGCTCACCTGTCAGGAGTTATTCCAGGCGTCGTCCATGACGGGAAGGGTTTACCCAGACCTTGGCGGGCTTCCCAACCCCTTCCCATCGACCTCAGTGCAAGCCGTTGACAGGCCGCGATAAGGATCAGAGGCGCCATTCTGTAAGAAATTTCTGAATTTTCGTACTTCACCACCGCCAGCTAAGAAAACTTAAGGAGAAAGGCCTGCTGATTCAATCGTCGCTAAAGCGTAAAAAAATTACGAAGGGGCAAAAAAGTAAGATAGAAAATACATATTTTCATCGCAATCAGAAGTTGTTACCTGTCGATATTGGGTCAATCTGAAGTGCACCGCTGTGCATCAGACTCCGCCCCGCGGCGCTGCGCTGCAGTCCCCGGCCCGGCCCGGCCCCGATGCGATGGACGACTTTCACTCTCAGAGTGGCGCGGCGCGGTGCGGTGCGGCAGGCCGGATTGGCATCACCGACATCATGATGCTGATGATGCCGCTGTGGCGGCCTGTGGCGGGGCGGGGCGGGGCGGGGCGGGTCCTGGACCACCCGGGAGGAGAGGAGGGGGAGGGGGTTATTGCGCTCCGTGCAATAATGCATGTGCACCGCGCCGCCGCTCTGAGTTTTGCAGCAGGTGTGTGAATTTCCATTCGTGCACTTGTCGCTCTTCTGCAAGGAAAATTGACAACACATTGACAACAATTCCGCCTCGCGTAGAAGTGCCAGTTGTAGGTGGTTTTGTGTCGCTGTCGCAGCTCTGTCCTGCGGAATCGATAGAGTTCCCGCAGCCGACCAGTGAGTGCAGCCATGTGTGACTCATCGAGGAGTGTACAGAGGCGTACCGCCGCGGGGCGGGGCGGGGCGGGGCGGGGCGCGGGGCCCAATCGCCACCACACCTACAGTAATAATGATGTGACGTGAGCCGTCAGGAGCGGCAGCGCTGCGCTAGGCCGCCGTGGCGGGGCGGGGCGGGGCGGGGCGGAGCAGGCGCAACTATTTCGTTGCGTTTGCTTCTCGTCGTCCTGCGATTCATTCATTCATTGATGTTCGAGTCGGCGGAACGGACGAGTCTGCTGAGACACTGAAGGGAAAGGGACAATTTTACATCGAGCGAAGCCAGCAAATGATCGGGTGTGTTACACAAAAATAAAGAGTAAAACGCGAGCGAGCGCTGTCTGCGTGCGAGGGGGAATAAGAGAAGGGGGTTGGGGGTGGAGGGGGTGATACATCAATTGAAACAAACTCGGCGTAGGGATGGATGTCCGCCTGCAGGCGTCGCGTGACGGACGCCTCCGTGAGCCTCCGCGCCGCCGCGACATTCGACCTGGCACGGAAAGTCGTTTGAAAGAACAAACAACATCTGTTTTGGGGTTTTTGTTAATTTTCATTTCCTTTCGCCCTGTTACGACATTTATTTTTAAAATAATTCTGAGAAGGATTTACTTGGGGGAAAAAAGCCGTTGGCATTTTTTTGACAGTGTCCAGACACATTACCTTTGAGATTTGTTGAGTGTGTTATTTATTGTCTGCTAATAGAAAAAAACGTAATAAAGAGCCTGAATGCATTCGCGAATCGACTGCTCAACCAGCCGGCAAATCGCGCGCGGGGCTCCGCGACCGCCTCCGCACTGCGCGCTGGAGAAGGAGAAGGAGTGCGCGGCGCAGGCCAGTCAGGCCTAGCATTACGGGACGCCGGCGTACGGCATTGTCGGCGCTGTTGCGCAAGAGCGTCAGAGCTGCGGAGCGAGCGGAGCGCATATTGGACCATAAATCGGCGGACGGCACGGGTGGACACCTCGGCGCGCCGCCCCGCCCCGCCCCGCCCCGCCCCGCGCCAGGAATGGGTTGGGAGTGTCGCTAATGGAAGTGGTTCGACTCCATCATCGCAGCAGCCTGTAGCCTTGCCCCGTTGTGGGAGGAGAGAGAGAGACAGACGACAGACAAGTCGTTGGGTACGTGACGAGGAGGTCGTCACCGCGTGTGGGAACCGATCGCGAAAGTATAGAGCGGAGTGGTGTGTAGGTGCGCGGCGGCGCGCGCGTTTGTATGTGACCCTGAGCGACTTGGCATGACACCAATACTCGCCCGCTCGCTCGCACTCTGTCGCAGTGCCCGCTCGGCCCGCTCAGCCCGCTCAGCGGGGCCCCGGGGTCACTGGCCGCTCGGCCCGCTCGCTCCGTCTCTGTCGCACACACAAACAGGCTTTGTTAGAAGGCCCCGCTCCGCGTGCATGTGTGTATGCAGGCGCGCGTGGTGTGCATCATGCATGCGGCATCGCCGAAACTTTAATGGCCAGGGCGGGCCAGGGCCAGGCACCCCGCGTCGCGGTAGTTAATTCATTCATTCACTTACTCATTCATTCATTCATTCCAGCAGCAGCGGGATCACTCTCCAGACCGGCCCGTCTCTCTTTATTCCCTATAGTTAAGCGATGTACCGTCGGCCTGCGCACTCGGTTAGGCCCCTCTGTGTGTGGCTCATTGAACGGAGATGAGATGGATTCGCTCCGTTTTACACACACACACACACACACTCATGCGAGCTCAAAGAAACACGTTTCCTGATGTAAAATCGTGCACATTCCTTGGTCCCGGTGTGTTGTGTGTGTGTGATGAGCTCATGGGAATGTCGCCGCAACGTTCTGTTGTGTGTGTACAGCGCAATGTTGCTGTGCGTCTCTTGTTTTTTCTTCTTTTTCTCTCTGCCTGCATTTATCTGTTCGAAGAAAGCAGACCTCTTGTACTTCCTGATTGACCCATCGGCATTCCTTTAGTGTGAGTCGCCGCGCTGGCCGCGAGTCCTGTGACGTGACGTCCGTCGGGTCTCACTCTCGTTTGTTTCGGTATAGTGCACATGTGCGCCCTCAGTGTCTTCAATGGCAATTCACAAGTTGACGCGACGAAATCTTTTGAATAAGAGCGAGAGTGTTGCTGGTTGTCGCGAGTCTCGTAAACGCCACGACGAGTCTTGTTCCCTGTTCGCCCTCGCATCTCACCCCACCTGTCACTAACGACGTGTTTGTCTTTCGCTTTTCAGGTGAGTGCCGCGCGCCGCGCAGAGAAAGGACAGGAGAAAGGTTTCGACGCTGCGCTGCAGTAGTGTGAGTAAAGCCCGCGGAGCGGCAGAGCACGCCCACGGCGGGGCTGCGCGGGGCGGGGCTGGTCCCGCGGGCCACGCACCGCGCCGAGGCGTGGTCGGTACAGTGCTCACTACGGGACAATTTTTTGTCACAAAGAGCGGTAGAACGATTTTCTGCAGAACATTTTGCGCTTGGGACAGGTTTGTGATAGTAATATATGTAGATCGGATGCAAAAACCCTAAATAATCATAGCAAATTTTCGTGTCGCCCAAATTACGCGCGCGCACAAAATTGCCCCTTCTTTGTTGTGCCTGGCTGAGTACAACCGCCCGTCCTTGTTGTGGAGCTAGGTGGCGCGCCCTGGGAGCCCCTGGCGGTCTGGCCAGCCGTGCGCAGCGCTGCAGCTTGGGCTGCCTACCTCCCAGGCGGCGGGGCCGAGCATGGCCGCCGCGCCCGGCGGCTCCAGCCGCTGAGGCCAGCGCCAGCGTGGGCCCGCTGCATCTCTCCTCTCCGCCTATGCCCCCCTCTCCCTCTCTCTCCCTTCTGCCTATCTTTTCGCTTTGGGACGGATGTCCATTACCCGCTGTTAACCCTGCTTGACCCGGACGTAGCTGCTGCGCCTGGGGCCGGGCCGGGCCGGGCCGGGCCACGCACCCAAGTGCAACTCGTCATTCTTAATTCACCAAAGTATTTTTATTGTATTTCCCTCTCTGCCACGGGACACCCTTTTGTCTCGCGAGAGGGAGCGAAAGCGCCTTAAAGAGCACTTAACAACCTGCTTTTATGTGTAGAGATAGACAGGCTGGAGAGGGGGCGGGGCGGGGCGGGGCGGGGCGGGCGAGCAGCGCAGCGCGGGTGAATTTGAGAGGATGCACTAGAAAACCCATAAGTGTGGGAGTCACTCATTTAGGGTTTTTAAATTTCCTTCTTGTAGGTCTCTCTCCGCCCTCCCCCCAATCTCCTTCCAACAGACTTCCTATCGCCTCTTCCTCACTGACAGCTCGACGATGTGACGCAATACGCTTGTCGTGTCTGGGTTCAAAGGTCACACAGTGACGCGTCCGCCTTCCTTTTTTTCCCCTGTCCATCTTGTCGCTCAATAACTAGGCCTTGGAGCGATTACTTGTCGTACAAAGTTTTTTCTGTCTGTTTAAATTATTTAACGGGTGAAAAATTTGGACATGCGTTTCAAATTGGAAATTAATAGTGGGCTAGACCTCGGCGCCGCGCGCGGTCCGCGCGGTCCTGTGCGAAGGGACGAAGGCGGCGCCATTCTTCAGCCAAGCATTTCCAGCCGTCGCGTTGCTCTAGGCTGACTGGGTCCCGCGCACAGTATCAGCTCGCGTTAACTGGCTCTTAAATCAGCTTTAATCGGCCTCAGGGGCCCCGCCTGCTCCGAGCGGATCAGGTTGCGTTGCGTCGACGTCAGAGTGAACAGAAAGCGGCCCCGGCCGGCGGCGCGCAGGACACAGCCGAGCCCGGAGACACACACAAAAAAAGAGTTAACTCAAAGCAGATGATCCTAACTTATGGCGCGTTTGGCGTGCTGCCCCTCAAACTTTCTACCTGTAATGTCGAATCAAAGATCCGAAAACTTTTAAAAATGTGTAAATGCCGGAGACGGACGGAAGGATGGGGGGTTGAATTCCCTGCTGCGGTCCACCGGACCTGACCCACCCCAACCCAGCCGGACGGGCGATGGAAGCGTCGATTATGGTCCAGCTCATCAGGCAGAGGTCGCAGGTCACTGAGACTGACTAATGACAGAAGGGTGACATCGAGACTCACACGGGCAGAAAGGCGGGCGGGGCGGGGCGTGGCAGCAGGCATCCACTTCGCTCCTCTTTGCCGTATGAAAACAAAGAGTCGCTCAGTCGGAGTCGCGCTGTCGCGAGAGAATTGACACTCTGCTCTGCCGGGCCTGGCTGCCGACGTCTTCCGAATTAGTGCTTTTCTGTCATGTGCAGCCGAGCGGGCGGGGCAGGTCCTGATCCTGATCCTGGACGAGGAGTTAGCGCCGTACGCTTACGCGCACAGGATTATCACGGCATTGCACTCGGTAATCGCAGTACTAACCGAGCCACTGTACATGGTATAGGGGCGCCTGAACTTTGAATATTTAAAAGAACACCAGGGTTAGCCATGACCTCGCTGCACCCCCCCCCCCCCTCCCTCTAGCCGGCCGCTATTCTTAGCCGCCCCGGCCCGGCCTGCCGTTGCTGCTGATGACGCCCTCGTTCTCCATGGCGGAGTGATGACCTCTGTGGAGGTGACGAGGACTCTCTGTTGTCTCACCACGTGCGCCCCGCCCCGCCCGGCCGCGGTGGGTTTACATAATTCAAGTATTATTACTTCGTCATTATACATTATTGGCCTTTGGAAAAAAAAGACATCAATTGGAAGAAAAGAAAGAAAGGGTAGTGCCATTAAAAAATAATTTTAAAATAAAAAGAGCTTTGTTTGAGGTATGAGTTGGGCACGGTGTGATCAAGACCGAACTGCTATGAAGCAGCACACACACACACACGCGCGCGATTGCCAGTAACGCCGTAGCGCGCACGTCCTGCCGCTGATACGCTACGCCACGCTACCCCCCGCCACGCCACGCTCTGCCACGCCACGCTCCGCCACGCCACGCTCCGCCACGCTACTTAGAATTAGCGCGTTGCGCAACATGTGACGACCGTAAAATGGCTCGCGGGTCCGTTCCGCCGCGCCGGAAGAGGAAAAGTGGCGTGCGCGCGGCAATTTAAATTGGTGTCGGCTCGGGGCGAGCGCGCGCGCTGATTTGACACGACGCGGCAGGGCGCGGATTAGGTGGAGGGGAGGGGGGAGGCAGGGGCTGTGCTTTCGCAGATCTGCAACTGCGTGTGAATGATGATAAGTTTACGCACATCTGCACTTGTGCGGGAAAAAAATTGGCTCAGCTAGTGAGCGATATTTGTACGCTTGAGGCCGATTATTAGCCTTAACAGCAAACCTGCCGCATACGCAGGCAGCGGCGCGCCGTGCGAACAGAAGTCGGCCGGTGAATCACCGTCGTAAGTAGGAATGCAGTGATGTGCAAAATGTCCCCCGATGTGATGAAATGCGCCGTGCAAGTCGGTCGTCCCGTACATGGCGGATAGCGCAGCCGGCCGGCCGGAGGTGGGGGCGGCCGGGTAGCCGGGGGGATAAAGGGGTTTCATCCATCACATCGAGAAACCCGAATCCGACGATCCATCGTTATAAGAATATTAAGAGGACGACAAACACTTTTTGTTTCTGCCTCCCCTCAGAGTTTTTCCCCTTGGAAAACAACTAACGGTCCAGGGCGCCTGATGCTGGGCCGCCCGGCCCGCGCCCCGCCCGGGTCACCGAGAGGTGTCGGGTTGCAGCGCGAACCCGACCGGGCTGGCGGCCAGGCTCCAGGGCCCAGGAGCATGGAAGGGAAAGAAAAAGCATTCTAAACTCTGCGGTGGCCCAGACCGTGAGGCACCCTGGCCCTCCCTTTACTCGTCGCACGGAATTTTTCCAAGTGCCGACTCTAAAAGATGCACTTTTTTGTGCGTTTTGAATCGTGGCGAACAGCATATCGAGAGCTTGCTCCACTTGGCACTACTCTCATGCGCACGCCCTGCCGCCCCCTCCCCTTTATCCCGCTGTAATGTGCCCCCCCCTCCCCACCCCTCACCCCCAATTGGCCGGGCTATCACTCTGACAAGGTCGCATGCAAACGAGCCGCCATCACGACGCCTCTCCCCTCCCCTCCCCTCCCGCTCGCTCCATGACACCGCAGACGAACTTGTTCTTCCGCGTTGGTAAAAGAACCGCGAGAGGGCCCCCTCAAAAAATGAAAGAAGAAAAATCTAAGTTGTCTCATTGTCCTCTTAGTGCAGTGCAATAAGCTTTTCCGCTGTGCGATGCGATGACGTCCTCTTTGAGACTAACTGTGTGTGTCAGGGCGCAAGTGCGACGCGCTGCCGGCCTAGACCTTCACCGGCCAGGCCCCCGGCTCTACGCGGACTGTGCGTCGCGGCGCGGGGCGTCGGGGCGCCGGCCGGGGCGTCGCGGCGCGGGCGGGGCTCGTCAAAATAAACATACGGGGCGCTGCGCCACTCCCCCTCCCGGGCCGGGCGCGAGCTCGTAGGACAGAGGACTACCGGGCCGGGCCGGGCACACACTTGTTGGTGAGCATATGCGCGCGCAGTCCTTCTCTGACGAGTGTGCGTCGCTGACAAGAGCGTGAACGTTACAGCGTGTTCCGTCACCTACCTGCACATGTCCTCCCACAGCGGCAGGCGGCTAATAAGCCTTGACACCAGCCACCCGTCTTCCTCTCCTCTCCTCGGCCAAACACTTGACCACGGCCCGCCTCATGCTGTGGCGTTGACAGAACAGGCGGCGGCACTTGTCAGAAGGCCGCGGCGGCTCACGGCTCTACCACTGTACCGGGTGTGTAACGTCACTGTGCGCGGGGTTGCCTACCTGCTCTCGCCGCAAGGCGCCATGGCATGGCCCCTGGAGTCTAGGCAGACCCGCCACTCCCGTGTGCCGTACGGCGTGGGTGCGGGGCACTTCACCGCCGGTGCAGCGCGGTCGCAATTGGCCTCCTCGTCCGCAGCCGACGCAAACTAAACACGAGCCATGCGGGTGACTTCACCGGGGAGCGGCCGGGGCGGGGCGGGGCGGGGCGGGGCGGGGCCACCGCGGGCGCGGAGCCGCGAGGACACAGGCAGCAGACGCCGGAAGCGACGACGACGTCATAGTGCCTAAACTTTTCCTGCTCCAGGACGCCCGGACCCCTCTGTCCGCTCCGCTCCGCCATACGGCCCCTCCCTTCTCCAGGCCGATACTCATGGTCCTGGACGCAGGACTCTCATAGAGACGGGGTATCGCTGCCAGCGTCAGCCCGGGCAAAGTAGTCAGCCTGGTCTGCTTCTGCGCGGTGACTGGCGGGAACAGCACGTACCGACCGGGCGGCCGCCAATAAACGCGCCCGTGTTGCGCGGGTCTGCCTATACTCGAGGGGCTGCTGCGGGCTGGAGCATCGTCACGACTAGCCTGGCCTGGTCCTGGTGTCACGGCCGTGACCGCCCGGCCTCATGTATCTCCCCCTCTCCCGCTGCCTCGCTCCATCACAGTCACACAGTCCCGCTTCCATTTGGGTTTGGCCAGCAGCAGACTGGTACGCGCCCAGGGCAGGCACCCGGGGCCCAGGGGGCCTATATATCGACCTCGTCCTACCGTTCCGTCCTCCGTAACCTTCCCCCCGCGCGGCTGCTCCTGCTCACGCCCCATCACCGCCTAACAGAGTTTTATTTGCGTCCACCGCCGGGCCCTGGAGGGGTTGGGGGGCGGGTGGCGGGGGGCGCTCCCCTTCCCGACACACAGGGGGGCGGCTGTGCCGGGCAGCTGCGCGAGGGACACGGCCGTGGCCAGGCAGGTGTGCGCCGCCCGCCACCCCTGCCGCGCTGCTGCAGCTGCATCACGTGACCTCTACCTGTCACGTGTTTTTATTGTTGTTCCCAAAGCAGCACACGTTGCACTTTTTCAAACACGCGCGCGCCCGCCCGCCGTTCAGTGTAGTTAGGCCCGCGCCGGCTGCCCCGCGCCCCGCCCCGCCCCGCCGTCCCCAGCTGGCTGGCTCGAACAGTTGGTCTGCCCCCCACCCCCTCCCTCCCCAGCCCCGCGGCCCGCCCCGCCAGGCGGCCGCCAGTCTGACTCACAAGGAGCGGGGCGGGGCGGGGCGGGGCGGGCCTGGGCACACAGGCAGTCAGTCTTGGTCTGGTGCCGTCGCGACGCGGACAGCCGCGCACAGCCGCGCACTCGCGCCCAGTAGTGACCGTGTCGGCGCACTCGTGGAGGTCGGGCCGGGCCGCGCCGCCCCGCGCCGCCAGCTGACTTTGATCAGCGCGCGTCCCGTCGCGCAGTGTCGTCACGTGACTTGTGGATTAACCTCTCTACTGCCAGCGATAGCAGCACCTCTGACCCCCAGCAGTGAGTGTGTGTGTGTGCTCTCGTTACTTTTGGCGCGAGGGGTAAAGAGTGCGAATGCAATAAAGAGAGAAAGAAAATTAAAGAGATGCCCGAGGTGACCAGCAGCGCGCTGTGCTGCGCCGCGGCGCAGTGTCCCCCCGCCCCGTCAAGGACGGCGCTGGCCTGGCGCGCTGAGGCTGTGCTGGACGGGACGGGACGGGACGGGTCGGGTGGGGCCTAACAGCCGCGACTACGCCCTGGGACCGACCGCGGCTGCCCACGGCCTACTCCGCACGACTTGACTTGACCGATCGCCCTGACTCGCCTTGCCCGCCCGCGTCCTTGGGACCGCAGCAACAACAGCAGCAGTATCGCTTTGGAGCACAAACGTTCGACCCGCAGCCGACTTATAGCATTGCCAGAAAAGTGGGCGGGTAGGGGACGGTGCTGGCGGGCGGGGCGGGCGGGCGGCAAATCAGCTGTGCGGAGAGGAGAGGCGCCTGCCGACTAGGCAACACGCCTGTACGCTACACACCCGTGTCGTGGCGTTGCCTACCTGCCAGGGGCGAGGCGCATCGCGCGACTCCAGCTCCGCACTTACGGAGCTCGAGCCGGCGGCGCGTTTGGCCGGCGACCGGCGCGGAGTAGGGTGGTGGGGGTACCGGACTGACCCGCGGGCCCGGGCCGGGCCGCGCCGTCACGACCATAAAGTGGTCACGACACCTGCAGCTGCGCAGCTGGCGGGTTGCAGGTGGGTCAGGCGCGACAGGCCGGCCGGCCGGCGTGACAGGTCGCCCTCCTGCTGGCGAGAGTTGGTACCCGCAGCGCAGCGGCGGCCTCGGGGCCGTGCCGGGGCTGCGCACGCAATATGGCCATACACGGCAGGGCAGCTCAACCCCCGCCCCGCCCCGCTCGTACAGGACTCTGTGCAGGCGTGTGATCGCTGGCGAGGCGAGGCGGGGCGAGGCGATCGGAAACAACGTGTTGAGTGGCCTGGCCGGGCCGGGCAGCGTGTCGCCTCGCCGCGCAGATGCGCGCGGGGTCGGGGAGTGAGGTGAGGGGGTTGGTGGCGGGGCGGGGCGGTGTGGCTTCACTGCCGCCACAAAGCCAATAACTAGAGTACGCGACGCGGGCGGGGCGGGGCGGGGCGGGGCGGGGTGGGGCGGCCGAGCTCAGACCAAACCCGCATCAAGGCTTTGGCTTTTCCTGACCCTGACGAGCTCTGACGGGGGAGGTGCAGTTAGCGCTAACTTTGGGTGACAATGACAAGAAACGGAAATCGACCCTCTCGGTCGTCGGCAGTAGTCGGTCGTGCGGCACGGTTCTCGTTTTTCTCTCATGGCTGAGAGCCAGTGTACACGACCACAGACGCACATGTACGTTGCCGTGCGCGACTATGGCGGCTCGTTGCGTTGGCGGGTATGACTCTGACATACTCTTTGACAGTTGGGTTGAAGAACGACGGGGCTTGCCCGCTCCGGCCCGGCCCGCCCCGCCCTGCCTTTTTGAGCACAATGACTTGTGGCCTACATTACCCCAGGTCTGGCCCCTGCGTGCTTGTGTGTGTGTGTGCGCGCGTGCTGTATGGTCTGCCCCATGGGAGCTGTTAGGTCGTATGCCCTGTGCATTTTTCTAGTAGGCACTTTGCGATAGGGGGCTATCGACCGAGTGACTGGACGGGCAGTGCAGGGGCGGGGAGAGCACGAGCAGGGGACTGGGTGCGGGAGAGAGACCCTCCCCCGTCAGGCTTTAACGCCCTGGCGAGGCGGGGCGGGGCGGGGCGGGGCGGGCAGCGCTGGACGGCGCGGCGGCGCGTCGTTGGCCGGCTATAACATTCCACGGCAGCGCGGTGGGTCCCCCCCCCCCCCCTCTCTCTCTCTCTCCCTCTCTCTCTCTTACCCCTTTTGGAGGCCTTGAGGGACCAATGCAGTAGCCCGGGCCCCGTATGGAGCGGCCGGCCGAGAGCAATGCCCCGCCACGCCCCGCCACGCCACGCCACGCCACGCCACGCCACATTGCGCCACGGGAGGAAGCCGTATGCGCCGCCACGCCGCGCCGCGCGCCCGCCCCGGGGCTACTGGCCGCCGGGGCTCCCATTGGGTTAAATGCTGCCTCCCCCGCCCCGCCCCGCCCCGCCCCGCCCCGCCCCGACGTTGGACATGTGCCCCGTGCATTCATTCAGAACGTACGCGGTGTGCGTCTTCCGATTGCTTATCTGAAGCAGCACGGCGTGTGGCCAGACTGGGGCTGCAAACTTAAATTTTAAGATTTGGCTCGCTCGTCTGAAACTTTCGCTGCTTCTTCTCCTGCCGCCCTGTCTGCGTGCGTCCGTAGTGCCCTCGGTGGGGCGGGGCGGGGCGGGGTGGGGCGCAACCACATGTGGGACACACATGGCCGCTGTGAGTCAGTCGAGTCCAGCATTCCTTACCGCAGCGCCGCGCCACGCCGGGCTTGCGGATTTGAATGGCGCAAATACGCCCGGCGTGGCGGGGCGTAGCTTAGGCGTTCAATAGGTTTTTATTTTTTCGGGGGGCGTGGCCGGGAGTGGCGTTTGATTGAATGAATATGGTGAATGTCTACGTCAGCACGCGAAGATAATCGGAGTAATGAATGTGGCCTTGAAACTTGAAACTTACCTTCGATTGTAATTTTCTTTTGCAATAGGGTTAAAGTCGAGATGGGTACAAGGGTTAAGCCCACGCGCGCTGCCGCTCCGGCCCGCCCCGGCCGTGCCTCCCTGCGGCACAATAATGTCGCCGCTATCGCTTTGGCCGTCGATATCAAAAAGCAGCTCAGATATCCCCGAGGTAAACTCTACCGTGCCGCCGCCCTGTTCTGCCGCTGCGTTGCGTTGGCTGTGGGTCAGGGAACTTTTTGTCTGTGCTACTTGGCGGCACTGTTGTAGCTCCCTGTTGCCTCGAGGCTCAGATGCCTCAGCCCCTGCGGCTACTCCTGTAGTACCTGCTGATCTTCCTGGCCACCTGTTGAGAGCTGCCCTGCAGGCCGCCCTGGTGGCTGGTTGCCTGCCCATTGTAAAAAAGAAATATGCGTTAGAGCTACGGGAAAACTGTTAATGATGAACCTGGTGATAATAGTTAATAGTCGAATCGGAATCTAAACTCAAACTGACTATGAATTAAATGAATGAATTTCTTTCCTGCCCTCGCCCCTTCCTTGCCTGCCAGCCGCGCATATCAGCCGCGTGGGATCTGCACCATCCCGCGCTCCGCCGCGCCCTAGAGGAGCGGCCCGGGCTACGCGACGCCACCGGAAACTATTTATTTACGCGTTGCTATGGCTACGCTATCGCGTCATATTCATGAGAGTGCCTGCAACGTGCACGTGCACACTTACTTACACGCCTTGTTCTGTTGTACGTCTGCCTAGTCACAGAAAATATTAATTTCCGATCTCCCAACACTGTAACTTGTTTGAGTGCGTAGTGCGCATGAGTTTTGTAACAAAAATCGGTATTATTTTAGTGACATGTTCGGCTGTTATGGCTTTCCCTCCGGGCCGGCCCCGGCCGCGCCGGTGTTGACGTGCTGATCTTGCTCTGGTGTGGTGAAAGCTACGCGACGCGCGATCGGGTCCCCCCAGGCGAGGCGTCGCGGCGCCGCCGCCGGGCCGGACGCCTCCGTCTCGCCTGGCGTCGGGACGCGCAGAGAATGTGCTAGGGGGGAAGGGGGAGAAGATCTTCTCCACGTACGCGATGAGGGGGAAGTGGTGGACCGGGGAGGGGGGCTCTTTCCGCTCGTCGTGAAAATGGACACGTTGCAGAACGTTGTCGCTCGGTGAAGTGCGTCGTGTAGTGCGGGACTCGGGACAGGACACCTCTGTCCCGCTTTGCGCTCTGCGCACATAGACTCATGCACAACATCGCCTCCTCTCCTGTGGGAAGAATTTGTCCATTTCCGTTTTAGATACGTCCTTCTTCTGCCCCGCGAATATCCCGCGGCCGAGTGCCAACGCCACGCTGCTGCTGCGAACACTCGGAAACGGCATAAGGAAGGGCTTATCATGCGCGGCCACAGCGGCCAGGCCCCAGGCCTCGTGGGGGGCGGCGCGGGGCGGGGCGGCCAGCACCCAGGCCAGTCGAGTCTGCGGGCCTACATGTAGTATAGCCAGCTGGAAAGAATAGTGTTTTCTAAAGAAAAATGTACACGATTCGAAAGAGGTTGCTTACAAAGACGGGGTCTTATAAATCATAGGAATATATAAATCATAGGCAGAGTGCAACCGAGAAATTGTCCCTGCCTGCCGAAGGCGGAGGGGAGCGCGCCGTGCTGTGGGGGAGGGGGTGGGGGGAGATAGTGCGCGCGGTGTTTCTGGTGACCACTTTGCCAGATCAAAGCAATGGGGTGTAAGATTATTATATATAACAAACGATAAACACGATACGAACCGGAACTCAATGCAGCAATCGCTGTATTTTTTTTTAATCTTAATGGAAAGGACGAGAGGAAAGCTAAGATTAATTTAAATAGATTGAACAAAGTTTAAAGCGTTTTTCTGACTTTTAAGGCTTGTTGCGAATGTGCTCTATGCCTTTGAGATGGCCCACTATAACAGTCGTTTTGCGTCTCCACCCTAAAGATCACCGCCGTGTCGCTATAACACGATCGGCGATCAGCTTACAATAAGTCCACCCTCTTCCTCCCCTTTTGGCTGGCCATATGTATTGTGTGGTGCGTGTGTGTGTGCGTGCGCGCGCGTTGTTGGGATGAGCAAGACCAGCGCGCCGCTACCTTTTGCAATGGGTATACGCAATGGGAGTATTGGCCATTCGGCAAGCGCTGCGTGCAAATTGCTGGAGTGGGGTGGATTAACGCTCCCTCCCCTTTGCACATAGATAAACGCGTGGTAAATTTCTTCATCAATAATGTGCTGCCAGTAAACTCTAGTTTTTCTGATTTTTCCCGTGTGGACTTGATTCATGTGTTGCTCTGAGAGCGTCGTTTCTCGCGGGAAGACCACAAACTTCTCATTTTAAAAATAAAAACTCTTGAGCAGACGACGGACTCACTGGCAGGCAGGAGCGGTGTGAGGCGTGTCGGGTCGGACCAATCGTGAAGGCTATCGCACGGTGGGGCCGCGCGGGGCCGGGCCGGGCCTGGCGGTGCTAAATCCGGCTCACCGACAAACTGCAGGGCAGGGCAGGGCGGCCTGGCGGGGCGGGGCGGGGCGGGGCGCGGGTCTAGTAGCGACGAGTGCGGACCAGGCGGTGGTGGCCGGGCTGGCGAGGTAACGCGAGGCACTGTGCTCTGCATCAGCAGCAGTCTCGCCACGCTCAGTGTACGCTGCCAGTGTTTCCTTGCATTTCCCTCCTCCCTGCCGCCCCTCCGCGTGCGCCGCTGTATTAGTCGAGCAGCTTGGGCCTTGAGCTCTCTGGACCGCGCGCTTCTCCCGGGGGTGATTCGTCACCCCCACCCTGCCCCCCGCCCTGCCCCCGCCCTGCCTCCGCCCGCCCCTCGGGCATCCTTGACCCGCCCCTGCCCCGGCTGGCCCCTGGCCCCGGCCTGCAGACGCCCCTCTTGGCCTGCTGGTCCGCTAGACGCCTCGCTGCCAAATGGCCACCGTTATGGTGGCCCATGTGCACGCGCCCCGCCCCGCCCCGCCGCCGGGCTTTTGCATCTCATCTGCTGCAGTGCAGTGTCAGCGGCGTGGCGCGGCGTGGCGTGACCTCCAGGGGACCCTTGGCGCAGCTCTGGTAGAATTGCCTTCCTGCGCGCTCCACTGTCCGGGGATTGCCAGGGAGGAGTGTGTACACCGGGCCGGTGGCTGCTCGCCAGGTAGGCAACCGTCTCGCACTCCCGCGCGGCGGTTGCCTACCTGCACGGCGACCAGCCGGCCCTGTCACCGCAGCGTAGGGCTGGCCCCCGTGTGTCGGGCAGGCCCGCCGCGCGGGAGTGCGAGACGGTTGCCTACCTGCACGGCGAGCAGCCGGCCCTGTCACCAGAGGGCTGGCCGAGGCTGGTCAGTGCGTACTGCCGCACAGGTCCTTCCACACTACGGTCGAAATAGACTGGCTTCTCGTTCGCAACGAGCTATGCCGCCACCTACACACACACGCGCGCGCACTCACATGGAGGCGCGTGTCGGAGCCCGTGGCGCGGCAGGATGTTGATGCTACGGGCGGAGAGGTGGGGCTGGTTGTTGGCATTCCTCGCCCGGCCCGGCCCGGCGGCCTACTGTGCCGTGTCGCGCGGTCCGCGTGGTGCGGTGCGGTGGGCAGCCCTCGTGACCCGCATGCCTTGCCTAGTCTTTAGGATGTCGAGCGGTGTTGGAAAAGTTGATGCGGATTTTCACGATGGATTATTCTTTTCGTTGCAGACGAGCCCCGGATGCGGTCCGGGTCGTGGGACGACGGGCGCCGCCACCACCACGGCGCCACCGCGAGCCGCACGCTGAGCTCCGAGGGGAGCTGGTGCTCCGCCCCCGGCCCCGGGTCGGACCGGGAACTGGAGCTGGAGCTGGAGCGGGAGCTGGACCTGTCGTCGGACGAGGAGAGTGAGAAAAGCTCGAGGTAAGAACAGACAGAGAACTTTCTGCTGGGCTATTGAGTCGTTAAAATGCACTTATAGTTAAAGGAATATTTTTTTTAATTTCTTATGAGGAACTTGCCTGGAAATTTTCATAAAAAATATTTAAAATCCACAGGAGCAATGGGCAACTGAGCGCCCTCAACAAGGCGCGCACCCTGTGCGACAAGTGGCGCGGCCAGGGCGCCATGCCCGAGCCGCAGGACCAGCAGGGCCCGCAGGGCCTGGGCGTGGGGCCGCAGCAGGCGCAGCAGGCGCCAGCCCCGCAGGGCCAGGCCCCGGGCCAGCAGGGCGCGGGCCTGCAGGGCCAGGGCCGCCTGCTGCGCTGGTTCTCCATGCGCCGCGGCTCCAACCACTACGAGGTGGAGGGCCAGGGCCAGGGCCCGGGCTCCACCGGGGACCGGCCGGAGCGCAAGATGCCCCTTCTAGCGGAGGTGAGTGAGGGCGAGCAGGTCGACTCCAGCGACAGCGCGCCGCTCATCCCCTCCTCGGCGTCCTCGTCGCCCCAGCACCACGCTCAGGCGCACGGCAAGGTGAGACTCGCACCGGCTCCTGGGCCGGGGCCGGGCCGGGGCCGGGCCGGGGCTGGAGAGCAGCACTGATCCTGGCCGGGCCGGGCCGGGCCGGGCCGGCCGTCGCACGCTGCATGCAACTCTACAACTCTACCTCCTCCGTTACCACAACCGCCCTCAACGCCGACCGGACCGCTCTCAGTGTCGAGCGCGTCGGACATGCTCTTCGCATTTCCCGAAACCCCAATTAAGGCAACTATGTCGAAATGACAGCAATTTAAAATCTTATTTCGCAAGGACTGCTTTGACGTTAAAAATTGGCATCAAAGCGGGCCCCTGCCTGTTCTTCAAATTTTGACATAAACCTCCCTTGAATTCATTTTGACGAATGTATGTCCTTGCATCATGAAACACAATTCCCCAAATCTCGCTATAGCTACACTCTAAATTGGAACGGACAGTGTTTGTCTCAAGAAAAGATTCAATCTCATGCATATTAATCGATGCGGACAACTTTTTTGATGATTTGTCCTCTTGGATGCAAATTATCCGCTAATTTATGCAACAATTTGTCTCCCTCAAATGATGTGCACCAAATTAGATTCCTTCATGGGACAAACTGGTCTCATCTGGTTTAGAGAGTGGGTGATATTTATCAAACTTAAATATTTACAAGAATTAGAATACTGTAGAAGTAGAATCTGCTGGGAATTGCGTTGAGGTAGGGGTTGGAAGATGCATGTTAAAATGTTTTGTGATTTTGTGTATTAATGTTGTTAATTTATCTAACTATTAAACTGTCTCTCTGTTGTTCTGTCTGTCCTGTCCTGTCTGTCTGTCTGTCTGTCTGTCTGTCCTTGAAAGGGATATGTTTGTAGGAATTGTTTGAATGTTTTGGTTTATAAGTGTCATGGAACTTCTCAATGTTTCTACTGCGCGCACCTCATGCCTGACTTTTGTAGTTATGTTTCTTGTGTGTATGTACATTTTTCTGTTGGGTTTAAAGAGAGAACCTCATTTTGATCCTTTCAAAAATTCCCTTTTGACTGTTTTATGGGAGTAACTAGTTTTGTCCCAAGATTGGATGCATTTTTGTGCACATCATTTGCTAGTTACAAATTTTTAACACTTTTAGGGCAATATGTCCCTGCTCAGATCCAAATTGCTTCCTAATTTATGCAACAATTTGTCTCACACAAATGATGTGCACAACATTTTCACTTCCCATTCAGTGGGTAGTGGGCTGAAGGCTGCTCACTGAGAGCCTTGCCTCCCGCTCTCTCGCAATCCTCCGTGTGGTTGTTTTTGTCACTAACGGAGATTCCTCGCACGCCCCCCAGTGACAGTGGGCCTACCTTAGCGTATGCAGTGTTAGTGGCTTCCTCTCATAGTTCTAATCACAAAACCTTTATGAGGTTTTTATCGATTTGCGGTACTGTATGGGTGCTGCCAATGCCGTCAATGTGCACGCATTTGCCTTGTTGTAACTGTTGTGTGTTAAGAGACTAGATTTTTTTTTTTTTCCCATCAACTGGAATTGGTTTTGATAACTGTTATATTTCTTTGTTTTTCAAATTTGCCAATTTGTATTACTTTGGGTTTCTTTTGAGAATAATTGAAACAACTCCTGCAAGAAACTTGATAGTATCTTTGTTCAAAATTTTTATACAACTCTGCTGGTACTGTGAATAAGTATTATGTGTCACCTCAAATTTTATTGAAATGAAAGGGAAGTTATTCTTATTTGAATGTGTATAACTTCCATTTCATTTTGAGTGTCTTTATAAAAACTACCAACATGTTACTTTTAAATGGTGTTTTTTTTTTTTTTTTTTTTTTTTTGCTGAAAGTCTAAAATTCTTATTTTTGAATTTGCTTTGAAATATTTTTGTCTCCATTGTTTGTTTTACTTTGTTTTCAGGTTGATGAGGAGAGCACATTAGGACTGGCTGGTTTAGTTTTATTTCCAAGGAGGCAACTCCCTCCCTCTCTTCCTCCAGCTCCATCAAATCTAACTCCTCAGCAACTGAAGAGAAGATATATAGTAGCAGCAATAGTCCACAGTGAGAATTCATATGTTGCAACTTTGCAGCGACTTGTGAATGTAAGTAAAATTATTAAACTTTATTTTTGTGAAACAAGGAAGTTTAGTCTTCTATACCATATTAATTAAATTTCAGGACTACAAAAAGCCATTGGAAGACAGTCAACCACCTATACTATCTGCTTCAAAAATTCAAACACTCTTCCATCGGTTGCCAGAAATACTGCAATGTCACACTCTGTTCAGGATAGCTCTAGCAGAAAGTGTTAGGGCATGGGATCGGGAAGAAAGATTAGGAGATGTTTTTGTTGCAAGTTTTAGCAAAGCCATAGTGTTGGATATTTATTCTGGTTTCATCAATAATTTTTCTGTTGCTATGGAGTTAGCAAAGCAAGAAGCAAAACGGAAATCAGCCTTAGCTGACTTTTTTAAGGTAAAAGATTTTCCTTTTCCTTTCCCTTTTCCTATCACATAAAATATTTATTGAGTAATTCAATTTTGTTTCTCACAGGTGAAACAAATCAGCTCCCATGATAGGTTGTCATTCTTTGGACTGATGGTGAAGCCTGTTCAAAGGTTTCCTCAATTTATTTTGTTTCTTCAGGTAAGTTTTTAATTATTTATTTCATATTTGATTAGGTCTCATGAGCAAGCCTCTTTTTAGGGGGAAGTTTACAGTTCATAATTGGTGGTGGACATGGCATTATCAGCCTTCATCATTATCAATCCTTAATAAAAAAGAAAATGGTTTTACTTTGAAACAGGATCTCTTAAAACATACACCTCAAGGTCACCATGATAGAATGTCTCTTCAACTTGCATTGACCCAGCTGGAATCTCTAGCTGAAATGCTTAATGAAAGGAAAAGGGAGGCTGAACAGTTCCAAGCATTCCGAGAAATGTTGCGGCTTGTGTCTGGCAAATTCAGTGCCAGACCCCTTGCTGCTAGTGATGGTAGTAGGTGTTTGTTAAGAGAAGATAATGTACAGCAATTGGTAAGAAATATTTTAATATGTTGCTTTATGTATATATATTTCTTTCCCGTTATGAACTGGTGTTGATATGTGTTGCTTATTTTAGGAATTTAATGCCCAAGGCTTGATATCTAAGACAAAATCAAGGCGGTTGTTATTACTGAATGATTTACTAGTCTGCGTGGCAGTTAGTCCCAGCCAGAGGCTTTCACTTAAATGGAGTTGTCCCGTCTCTGATATTGAGGTAAATATATGACACTTAAAAGTAAAAAAGCCTACCACCTTAAAAAATATATTATTTTCCAAACTAAAAACTGAGTTTTCTTTCAGGTTGTAGACAATAGTACAAGTCCAACTCTTTCTAGACTTCTCACTGCTGGGCAAAATAAGGGTGGTAGCTTGAAGTCTAGTGGAAGTGGAGACTCCTCAGTCATTCATGGTCATCACAATATTGAAAAGGGGGCCGATGGCCTGTGTGCAGAGATGGGTGATCTTATGCATGATTTTGAAGTTGTAAGCAGAATTCAGGATTTAGTGGCCCAGCTACGTGGCAATTATTCAGTAAGATATTTTGATCTAATGACCAGAAACTAGCAGCACTATCTATTGTAAAGTATCTAGATGTACATAAATGAATCTCTTTATATTTCAGGAATTAAATACTGAAACAACAAAAAACCTACTTTCTGGAATTCAAGCTCAGATTCAGCAAAGAGATGAAGAAATGGCATGGCTTGATTCCTGTTGCTTGCAACTAAAAAGGAGAGATGATACTCTTACTTTCCAAATGGAATCTCCTGCTTCAAAGCATGACTGGATCACTGGTAAGTAAAATGAAATTAATTTCTTTTCTTAAAGGACAGCTGCTTAAGGTCAAGTTTAATTCCTCCAACTTCATGTGTTGTTTCCAGAACTTCGATTAGCTCAATTGGCTCTAGATGCTAATAATTCACCAGCGTGGGAGGTTCCTGAACAAGAGCGTAGACCATCAACAAAAATGCCTTTGTTTGTTAGAGCTCGTACAGTTGCTAAAACTCACCACCATTCTGAGGTATGGCTCCCCTGTCAATCCAATCTTCCTTTAAATTTAGGGATACAATACTTATTTTGTGCTCTTTTATCTCTTTGTTTTCCAAGGTGAGATGTGGCTGTTATTACACTGTGTCTGCTAGTAAGGCATCATTACGCCAAGCATCCCGCAAAGGTAGAACTCGTAGCTCAAGTTATTTGTGGGTCTGCACCAGTGATGGTGCTAGCTCACATATTGCAGTCATGACTGTTGGTACTGGTCGTGAAGTTGGTCTACGAGATGCCGGTTTACGCGATGCAGGTAGTCTCAGCCTTGCTGAGACTTCTGTAAGTGCCATGGAATTTGTGCGAGGTGATGGAAGCAGTAGTGACACAAGTCCAGACACTGTTTGGATAGGAACTGAAAGTAAAAAGTGAGTTTTAGACCAGAATTTTATTTTTTATTCCTTCAAATTTTAATGTATTAACAAATATTCAATATTGTTTAACTTTCACTTGTAGGTTATTTGTATATGCAGCAGTTGATCCTGAGACACCAGTAGAACTTGGCAGTGTGACATTGACAGCTGGTGTCACACATATACGTGCCCACTGTGACTCAGTATTTGTAGCATTAAGTAATGGATCACTGCTGGTTGTGAGGAGGAAAGCCAGTTCAATAGAATCTAGCATTGCTGGGTGGGCACTAAATGATATTGTGACTGTTACCTTAGGGACAGAACCTGTGGCATATCTCTTGCCAATAAATCTTTGTTTATATGCAGCTTGTGGCAACAAAGTTTTTGTTGTAAGTGCTTTAACAGGGGAGGTTCAGGTAAGATGCATCATGATAACATTGACATCGTTTTCTTTTGTGTACCTAATTTTTTAAATCTAATTAATATTCTTTTTTTTTCAACAGAAACACTTCAGCGTCGCACATGGCGGAGGTAGTGTACATTTAATGGCACACTCTGGAATAGGTTTGTGGATATCCCTGCTTGGATCAAGCACAATCTGCTTATATCATACTGAAACATTCAAGCATTTACAAGTAAGATGCAATATATATATAATATGTATATTTTTTTAACTTTCATAGTTTATCCATTTTAAATAATAAATATAAATATTATTATCTGTTTCTCAGGATATAAATATTGCTTCAAACGTTGTGAGGGTGACTACAGGTGCTGGTTGCACTGGTTGTGCTGGTTGCATTGGATGCCCAAGCTGCTCTCAGGGAGACTGTACCAACAATAACAGAACACAAAGTAACAGTTCTAGTTCCTCAGCAGGTGTCAGTGTAACTGCACTTCTTGCTGGTAGAGGACTTCTTTGGGTTGGAACAAATGTTGGAATTGCATTAACTATTCCTTTGCCAAGGCTTGAGGGGGTACCTATTATAAGTGGACGTGTCAATATATCTTACCATGCCCATTTTGGTCCCATTACTTTCCTCCTGGCTCTCCAGCCACGCCCTGTGAGGTCTTCAAGAATGCATTCTGAACCAGATGATGTGCAATCAGTAGAGGAACATCCGACTGAACAACACAAGGTAATTATTGCTCCCTGACTTTCGGTTCACTGATGGCTCTTCTGTGCCAACATACTCACATCCTCTTCCGACAGGACTCTGAGGACACTTCCTCTGAGGTTAATGAATCAGAGGACAGAAAAAGACGTGATGCTGCTCGACTTCGCCATCAGCTGACAAGCAACAGTAGTCCAGTTGTATTGAGACGGCGACATTCAAAGCAACCACCCTCTGACATTGTGAGCAGGCGGGCCTCCAAGACTCTTCCCAGAGGATTAGGCATGTTTTCAACATCTACTACCTCATCACAAGGTGCGTTTTCTTCCACCTTCCATCTTCTTTTAATCATCCTTATTTGTTAAATGTTTATAGTTTTATAAATAAATGCAATTTATTAAAAAAAACTTACATTTTATCCACCCATTTTTATTTTTTAGGTTCAGGAGAGGCTTGCGACGTGTATGGCCTCTACGGTGAGCTGATGTATGTGAAGGATTATGATGGGGAAGAAACTGTTACTGATCCTGCTTATGAGTCGTTGAGGCGCAGTGACCCAGAGCTGGCAGCCATTCCTGGAAAAGTTAGCACACTTGATCGTCAGCTAAGGCTTAAGGCAAGCCGTCCACGTTCATTGGACTTATCTAATTGGTCTGTTGATTCTCGTACCTCCTCCTTGTACACATCTTCGGGCTCTGAGGATAGCCGTCCTGTGTCAAGACAAAATAGTATGGCTGGTGACAGCCAGTCACATGTTGCAAATCAGTCTGTTGTCTCTAATGAGCAGTCAAATGAACCTGACCAGCCAGTTACACAGCAAGCTTCAACTAAATCAAAATCAAAGCCAAAGGAACGTGCTGTGGAAGGACCCCGTAGGACTGTGATTACTTTAATGGGCGGAAGGGGTTATGTTAATTGGAGGCAGTCATGCTGTCCTACAAATAACGAGAGAAGACGCAATTCTAGTGTTGTAAGCAATGGTAATAGCAATTCAAATAATAAGGAACCAAATAGTAGTGATGCCCATCTTGTTGTTTGGGAAATGAAGTTGTAGGAAATTTCTTGATGGCAGTAACAATCCAATTTTATCAAAATAAATATCTATCTATCTATATATTTGAAGATCAAAAATTTTACGTTTAGAAAAAAAAGACATATTAAGCTGAGTACTTTTCCATCCAATTGCTTCCAACAAATAGGCCAACAGTTAATCTTAGTCACCTAATTTGTGTTACTGCCACCTAGAACAGGTTTTAATTTTTAATAAAAGATATTGGTTTCTAAAATACTAGTCACATAAATTGTAAAGCTGTGCTCAGACATAATCCTATGTCTATTTATCTGTATAGTATTGCATATCCTTTTCTATTAAGTTTTCCACTGGAATGCTGAAATTGTGTCCCTCTGTTGTAAATTTCAATATAAGTCTTTTCATGGTATTAACATTTTGTGTCCCACCCTTTTTCCAGTTAAATGCTACCTCTCAAATATGTCTTGGGACTCAATGTGTTAAACTTGTTGTACCTTGTGGTAGAGATGTGCCTAGTTCCATTGTTGTGAAAGATTATATATAAAATATTAGCTTAACAAAATGTATATAATTAATTCCAGTCTCCTGTACAAAACAGAATCCTTCATCAACCATCAGATATTACATTACAAGCCGTAGTTTTTTTTCCGCCTTTAATATGACTGGGACAGGCAGGGGCACTCTAATATACCCCCTGCCCACCCAAATCATATTAAAGGAGTTTGGAAAAAAAAACAAAAAAAAAAAAAAAAAAAAAAACGGCCGAGACTTGAACCTGCAAAACGTCTCGCCAGCCGAGATGATTTGGGACGGGGGGAAGGTGCGTTAACCATCTCGGCTGGCGGGACGCACACCTCACGGTGATGCGAACTGGAATCCCTATCTACCGGCCATTTTCAGGCTCCCGCATCGTCTTCAAAAGTAGCGAAAAAAACGCTATTTTACCCGGAGGTCAGCAGGAGCGAGGAGGTAGCCTCTGCCGGCCCCGTCCATGTGGTAGATAGGGATTCCAGTTCGCATCGCCGTGAGGTGTGCGTCACGACAGCCTAGTGGTATCGCCCTTGCCCCCCGTCCCAATACCATCTAGGCTGTCGAGACGTTTTGCTGGTTCGATCCCGACCGATTCCTTCTTATTTTTTTTCGATGTACACTCTGGCTCTCGGGCAAATTAACCCTTGGGGATCGGTCTAGGGGTACATTAGAGTACCCCTGACCCTATCATAGTAAGCCGTAAAAGAAAAAAAAATTAAAATAAAAAGAACAAAAAATACGGCGGGGACTTGAACCAGCAAAACGTCTCGCCAGCCGAGATGATTTGGGACGGGGGGAAGGTGCGTTAACCATCTCGGCTGGCGGGACGCACACCTCACGGTGATGCGAACTGGAATCCCTATCTCGCGTCGCGATTTGCGACCTCCGAATCGCGTTTTTCGCGAGGCGCTGTGGGAGCTGTTTCCGCGTCGGCCAGCAGATGGCGCCACCCTGAAACGCCATCTGTTGGCGGACCGCGGTAACGCTCCCGCATCGTCTTCGAAGAACGCGAGAAAAACGCGAAAAAATACGCGATTCTACCCGGAGGTCAGCAGGAGCGAGGAGGTAGCCTCCTGTGCAAGTGTGCATTCTCCGGTTCCAGGTCGGCCGACAGATGGCGCCACAATGCGTCGTTGTTGCGCGCTAGGCCTCGACAAGGCAGAGCCTATAGGGCCTAGTCCAAGTACGCTTCGCCCGGTTGGGAATTTTCGTCCTCGACCAACTCTCGGCGCATTAATTAAGCGCACGAATTTTTATTTCGATCGTCTAGATGATAAGGGAACCATATTATATTGCTAACAAGACTTTGCTCTCGATTCTGACATTGAAACGTCAAATAACCAAGTCCAAGTTTTTCGAAGTTTGGTGGAAGGGTGGGTCTAAGTTTCCCAACCAACTCCAGTCCAGTGTGTTTGCCGATGAAACTCAGGAAATGCTTGCCAATGTCAACAAGAAAAATTCGTGCGCATAAGTTACGCGCCGAGAGTTGGTTGAGGAAGAAAATTCCCAACCAGGCGAAGTGTACTTGGACTAGGCCCTATAGGCTCTGCCGTGTCAAGGGCCTAGCGCGCAACAACAACGCTTGGTGGCGCTACCTGTCGGCCGACCTGGACTAGGAGAACGCACACTTGCACAAGAGGCTACCTCCTCGCTCCTGCTGACCTCCGGGTAAAATCGCGTTTTTTTTCTCGTTTTTGCGAAGACGATGCGGGAGCGCTTCCCGGTCCGCCAACAGATGGCGCCACCCTGAAACGCCATCTGTTGGCTGACCCGGGAAACGCTCCCGCATCATCTTCGAGAAACGCGAAAAAAACGCGATTTTACCCGGAGGTCAGCAGGAGCGAGGAGGTAGCCTCTTGTGCAAGTGTGCGTTCTCCTAGTCCAGGTCGGCCGACAGGTAGCGCCACCAAGCGTTGTTGTTGCGCGCTAGGCCCTTGACACGGCAGACCCTTTAGGGCCTAGTTCAAGTTTTCTTCGCGCGGTGGGAACATTTTTCTTTTTCCCCTGCCAACTCTTGATGCCTACGTTATGCGCACGATTTATTCTTGTTGAGATTGGCAAGCATTTCCTAAGTTGCGTCGGCAAACATACTGAACTTGGGTTGGTTTGGAAACTAAGACCCACCCTCCCACCATACTTAGAAAAACTTGGACTTGGTTATTTGACGTTTCAATAACAGAAGCGAGAGCCAACGTACTGTTAAGAATATAATTGAGATCCCTCGTCATTTGGATACTCTAAATAAAAATTCGTGTGCGTAAGCTACGCATCTAGAGTTGGTTGGGGGGAAAAGTTCCCACCGCGTGAAGTAAACTTGGACTAGGCCCTATAGACTCTGCCGTGTCAAAGACCGGTGGGGAGCAATGACGGCAATAACGTATGGTGGCGCCATCTGATGGCCGACCCGGAACAAGAGAACGCACACTTGGTGCAGAGGCTACCTCCTCGCTCCTGCTGACCTCCGGGTAAAATCGCGTTTTTAACATGGTTTCAAAAGAAACGTGGTTTCTGACGATAGACTTAGAGCGACCATTAAAAAATTTGGAACATTTTAATTTGTAACAAAAATACACATAAATTTCACATCTGCTTACACAAAAATACCTTGCAGTACCAGAAGATTTAACTTAAATGGGTTTAAATGAGTAGTGGAAGAATTATCTCTACATATTTTGGTAAACCCCTTGTAACAGGTAAATTTCTACTTTCCCGAAAATTATACATTTACTGACAGTATATATTATTAATTTTTAGTTTATGTCTTTTTTTTCAATTTTTTTTTTAGAAGTCACTGACATGTTAAAATTAAATGCGGAGTCCTGCTCATTGATCAAAAATTTACAAAAATATTTATAAAGATATACATTATTACATAACATTTAAGCACATTAGATTTAGTAGAATGGGACTACAGGATCAGATATATCTAAACTTCTTCAAGATCAAACCTATCTTCTTGCGTTGCAATAAGGGCATCAATATTGTAAAATGCAGCATGAAGTCCAATAAGGAAGAATGATGCTCCTGCAAAAATATATTGGATATGTTATTTTTGATTTAATACACAATGGGAAAAAGAATTTTTCAAGGGTATGGGATATTAGAAAAGGGAGAAAACAGATACACCTACCAAAAACCCAGAAGAGAGCAGCTCCAGCCCCAGCCAGGTAAAATATAGGCAAGGAACAAAGGGCAACCAAAGCATATTGTTGGCCAAGGGGTAATTCTCTACCTAGAACATTTACTTTCATTCCCTCTTTGTTACGGAGGTGAAGAAGGTAACCAACACCAGCACTGGCGCAAACAGCAATGAGTAGTAGAGGAGATGTAATCCTGAAAACAAATCGCAAATGATTCAACCATTGCTTTGCCATCAGAAAAACACAATACGGCACACACTCAAATACATACAAACAGTATAGCACCAAACCAATATAAACAAATAAATAATTGCTTTTAAAGTATTCCACATTAGCTAGAACACGTTTTGTCAATCTTGTAAGGCTTGGAGGTTTACGGAAATTGGCTGAATTGAAGAAAGTCATCCAGGGTCTTATATTTTCTCTCCTTTGTTGAACCCACTCCTGTACAACAGGGGCCCCGAAAGGCACAGAAGATGGTAGTTGAAACATTCTACAAAAATGAAAACAAGTTAGTCCCATGAATAGGAAAAGAAATATGTGAGTTATATGTAAAATATAATTCAGGAAACTGATGTTAATTCTCACCTGAGAGCATTTGCAAATCCATCATCTTTCTGAGGCAGAATTGGCGACAAGTCACCAGTGACTCCTATTTCGATATGTTGGGCCATAGTTGATATACTATGAAGAGATTGATTTTTCTTGTGTCAATGCAGGCTTCCTCTTCCTTGGCTATTTGCAAATGTTTTTCTTATTACTCTTAATGGAATGTAAACAAAAAGCATATGACATCTACTGCTGATGGTGACTGCCACGTATGTAAATGGCAAGTGGACTTACAGCAAATTATTTCATCTTTTAGGATCTCACCATAAAAGCAATAGAGGAGAAGGTTGCAGAAATTTTTAAACCTGTCGGACTAAATAAATTAAATAGTTAATAAGATCAGGGCAAGGACCATCTGATAAACAAAGCAGCCATCTTGGTCTCTCTCAAGCTCAAACTTTAAAGACCACAAAGGGCAGTGACGCTGAGAAAATCTATTTCTGTAAGGCTGTGCTAATTTGTGTACAAACACCGAAACAGTGCTCAAAGCTTAGAGCAGGCCGCTCTTTTTTCAAGCATACTCGCCTGATAAAACAAATCTATGCCATTCGTTTAAATTACATAGTTCTACTAGCAATCAGTTACCATGTCCATCGAAATAGAGTCCGCCGAGTAAGTAAATTCTTCAGAAATTCAGCGGAAGGGGTTTAACCCATAACCTCATTAAAGCAAAGATCTGTAATACACTAAAATGATTAAGTAACCATATTTTCCATTAGCTCCTAAAATGTACCTCCACATAAGCATTACTTTCCCACCAAATTTTCTAAAGAACCATTATAACTGTCATATCTGTCAGTAATATTTTTTTGTCAACTTTCAGCGTGGTACGTCTGATTCAACAGTATCTGAAAGAGTCAAATCTCTTAAAAACTCTCCAAACTCTGCAGGTGCGACATATTTTAACTTTGACTTTGAAATAATTGAAATTTTTTAGTACACCTTTGATTTTATTTGTGCCCTGTCATTAAGAATCTTAAATAATTTGCCCTTGTGTTTGTTTCAGGATGAAACAGGAGTGTCACTGAATACTGTTGATAGTATTGATGGATTTGTGGCTGATATTAATAATGGCCATTGGGATACAGTTTTAAAAGCTATCCAGTCATTGAAACTTCCAGATAAAAAATTGATTGATCTTTATGAACAGGTATTCAGATTAGACCACCCACAAACTCTATAATTTTCTTAACTTCTTTCTAAGGTAATCATTTTATCTCTGCCTTCCAGGTTGTTTTGGAACTTATTGAGTTAAGAGAGCTGGGTGCTGCTAGATCTTTACTAAGACAGACTGATCCTATGATTGTAATGAAACAGCAAGAACCAGAACGATACATTCATCTTGAGAACTTATTAGCCAGATCTTACTTTGATCCCAGAGAAGCTTATCCTGATGGCAGCACAAAGGAGAAGCGCCGAGCTGCTATTGCTCAAGCTTTGTCTGGTGAAGTGTCTGTAGTCCCCTCATCACGTCTGCTTGCTCTTCTTGGGCAGGCGTTAAAATGGCAACAACATCAAGGACTTCTTCCTCCAGGTACATATATTCTTACAAGTTAACCTTTATTAACTTTTTCCCTGTGACATGGTGCATCTTAATGACCGTGGCTACAATACCTAAATTTAAATTTTGTTTCAGGAACAACTATTGATTTGTTTCGTGGTAAAGCTGCTATTAAGGAGCAAGAAGATGAAAAATACCCAACTCAGCTCTCGAAGCAGATCAAATTTGGTCAGAAATCCCATGTTGAATGTGCTCGCTTTTCTCCTGATGGCCAGTATCTTGTAACTGGGTCTGTTGATGGTTTTATTGAGGTGTGGAACTTTACGACAGGGAAAGTCCGTAAGGATTTAAAGTACCAACAACAGGTAATAATCTTATCTCAATAAATGTATTCATCTATGTAAATAAATAGTTATTATAGCTCATGATAATCTTAATTCTTGGTTTCATTGTGATCTTTGTTTATTGTTTAATAGGACAATTTTATGATGATGGAAGAAGCTGTATTGTGCATGTCATTCTCTAGAGATTCTGAAATGCTCGCGTCAGGTTCGCAAGATGGTAAAATTAAAGTATGGAGGATCCAAACTGGACAGTGTCTTCGTCGGTTTGAGAAGGCTCATTCCAAAGGCATTACCTGTTTGCAATTTTCTAGAGACAACAGTCAAGTATTGTCTGCTTCCTTTGATACCCATATCAGGTAAAATTCAAAGTTATTCTAACTTCAAATAAACGCACTTTTATGTAAGACTACAACTAATGTTATTATATCTTGTTTTAGAATTCATGGTTTGAAGTCAGGGAAACCACTGAAGGAGTTCAGAGGCCATGCCTCTTTTGTAAATGAAGCTGTTTTCACACCAGATGGCCACAGTATTCTTAGGTAGTAACTTAAAAAAAAACATTAAAACTGTTTCTCATTGATTTGTTTTTCTAATCTACCTTTACTATTTATTATAGTGCCTCTTCTGATGGAACAGTCAAGTTATGGAATGTAAAGACAACAGAATGCACAAACACATTTACTTCTCTTGGAGCATCTGATATAGCTGTTAACAGCATTCATATTATGCCAAAAAATCCTGAACATTTTGTAATTTGTAATAGGACCAATACAGTTGTAATCATGAATATGCAAGGACAGGTATGGTGTACTGTTGTTTTGAGATTTTCCTTTTAATAACTTTTTATGCATTTCTAAATTTTATTTTTGTTACTGAGGCAGATTGTACGGTCCTTCTCAAGTGGTAAGAGAGAACATGGTGATTTTGTGTGTGCTGTGTTATCTCCTCGAGGTGACTGGATATATTGTGTTGGGGAAGATTTGGTTTTGTACTGCTTCTCTGTACAGTCAGGAAAACTTGAAAGAACACTTAATGTAAGTATCTGAAATTTAGCTGTTTTCTTTTTCTTTAGATATCAACTAATAAATATAATTTTTGTTTAGGTGCATGAAAAGGATGTTATTGGGGTAGCTCACCATCCACATCAAAATCTATTGTGCACTTACAGTGAAGATGGTCTTCTTAGATTATGGAAACCTTAGGTTCAGTTCAAATTTTGTTGTGTTTTATCTTTATTTTGGTCATTCATTATTTCTAAAGAACTTAAAAGAAAAAAAAAATGACTTTAAAGTGAAGTTAGATATTCTTTTAATGCATTTGATTTCCTGTTTACAATTTACAATTATACACAATATTATAAAACTTACGGGCTGAATGGTTTTGTGACTGAATAAAACCATAATATTTGTACACAATGCCACACTATTTATAAAATTTGTACAAACAACATAAACTTTATACAAAAGAAAAAAATAAATCCTTACAAGAATAGTTATACAAAAATAGTCATTACTCATACATACCTCTACTTCGGAATGCACCAAGAAGATCACACTCAAAAATGAGTTGGTAAACTTAAATTATGTACTCTCAGTGAGTACCTTCCCTGAGAATAAGAGCAAAAATTCTCAGTCTAGCACTTCAGAATATTACATGAAATCACAATGGTTTGGCAACTAATATCTGACGAGATAAAGATCTAGACAATTCACACTTTATAAAACTAACCCAGCTTTACCAGTTTTTAAGACCAGCATGTTTCCAGCTTTGATACTGATTAATAAAGTACTGATTACTTTTTTGGATGTTCAGTAGTTTGGTCTTGATATGGTAAAGAATGTTATTAATTTGATATACTAGATTTTGGAAGACAAGCAAACATAGTCTACCGTACACTAATACTGTGGGGATAGAAGCACATGATAAAATGGCATTCAACATATTTTAGTTCATTGTTTTCAAACTACCTGCAAATTAATTACAAATGATTATCACAATATCAAAAAATTTTCATTTTGTACAGAGTTGATATATTATTTCATCATACCCCTCAATTTTAATAGCAAAATAGCACCTCACTAATTTAGATAAATATAATTTTTTCTGTAGGATACGGGCAACAAGTTATTTGTTTTTAGAGCGAGACTCTTGCAAATAACTTCCAGATAAAATAAGAAATCGATGCCTCTGCTTTAAGTTTTTTGCTCTTATGTGTGCAGATGCAATCTCAACAGTGTAATTGGCAGGAAACCAGCCTTTTTCCCTGTCCCGTATACGTTCACCTTCATACCAGCCTGGGAAATAAAAAAATACTCTATGTACATAAAACTCAAAAATGTTGATGTTAGAAGCCATGCATAAGCAGAAAAAGTGACTTACCATCCTTTGTTTTGCGTAACACATTCACCACATCTCCAACATCAAGAGAGAGTTCATCAGGCTGTTGGGCAGCGTAAGGATGTTCTGACCTGACTTGAGGGCAGTCCCAAATTTCATATAATTGCTCATTGGGATTATCTGATTTTGGAGGAGACACAGCAGCCAGCCATCGCTCTCTATCTGATTCACTTCCACAGGACAAAACCTTCAAAGAGATAAAATGCGGTTCCAGGAAAAGGTTGTCACCAAAATGTTACTGAGAAAAGAATTACATTGTGAACAAACCATTTCAATAGTCCTGTTTTCTTGATTTTGCAGAAGAGTAAGTAGAACCAAATGACGACCACCAGCTCCACCCTTCAAAGGAGGCTGAAGTTGTAACTGTTGTGGCTGTGGTAGGTCTTCCATTGATGATATCTGTACTAAATTTCTTGGACAGTAGTCCACAACACTATAAATATCTTCACTAAAAATTAATGGAAAAAATAATACTCATTAAATTATTTTGAGAGATTATCATAAATGTAAGAATGGTCATATGGTCATTTAGTACCTTTTGCGTTTTGTGATCACAAGTATATCAGTGAATAAAAATAGATGCACTGTAATTTTGTTTACTTTTCTGCCAAATGTGAGCTTAGCATCATCATTTCTCCAAATCATTTGAGTCAAAGCACCTGACTTAACAAGCCAGCGAGCTGCAGAAATTATAGGAACAGGCTTTACATTCTGAGAAAATTCAAGTTGACGGCTAAGCAACATCATTTCTTCATAACGCTCCATTTTTCGAGCACCCTCATTACACTCATTAACAACCTGAAATGTAGTACAAGGGTTAAGCTAAGAAATTAGGAGTGCCACTGAATTCTAACCAGATATCATTACTTGAGGGGAAACATACCTTGTTAAGAGAAGCACATGCTTGTTGACATGAGTTATATTCATCATGTTCTGGTGTAAGGCGTTTGAGAACTGCATCAAGTAGCAACCGTAGTCTGGTAATTCTTTGCATTGGGAGCATCAAAAATGAATGTAAGGATAAAGACTGGCACTCTGGTGAACTTTCTAGATGCAGCAAAGCCTCTGAAAAACGACTATCACCCTCCCTGAAAGATATGACAACCTTTTTAATAACATATAACCATCAAAATTGAGAGATAAATTGATACAAATATATTTTTACCTCAGTTTTTTTAAAGTACGGTCAAGATAAATCTGATTTGTGCAGTACTTTGTGTAGACATTGAAATATTCGCTGGCATGGCGTTTGACTATATCACATATTCCTTGGAGCATAATGCTGTCTTGCCAACAATGCTCCATATCAGCTAAGAACTTTTCTGACCGAGTTCGAACTGCAAATAATAATAATAAGAAAAAAAAAAAAGATGTTAGAAAATATGAGGATTTATGATAGGTAAACAAGCAAAGTTTTGGATCTATACAATAAGAATTTAAGACTGACCAGGATTAACATTAGAAAACAAGATTCGACGGTCACTCTTTGAAAGTATAGTCTCATCCTTAAACTCCACACTGTTCATGAAGTGTTTTTCTAAGACAATGAGGGATTTGACATAGGAAGCTTCAGATGTTATTAATTCAAATTTAGACTCTTGGAGCTTTTTCTCATGTGCACTCAATGAATCTGTAAAATTATGAAGTGAGGGGGAAAAGTGATAAAAGTGATAAAGTTAGTAACAGCATAAAATTAACGGAAGAAAGAAAAAAGCAATTTTTTTTTTTTTTAAATTTTAATTTTTACCTAAGACGCCACTTTCTTTGACCTCAGGAATTTCGCACCACAAAGTTCTATGTTTTCCCTCTCTTGGTCTAATTAGTTCCATTGCAGAGGGGCGAGTTGTTTTAACAACACCATCAACTATTTCTTCATAGCCATCAGAGTCTCCTTCCGCAGCTTCCTCTCGCCTGGCTTGCTCAAATACTGATGCATTATAAAATTGGTAGAGAGGTTCATCGCTAAACAATGGACCAGTGTGCCCGGTGGAAGAATCACTGTAATCTGTGGTCTGGCTGGCATCTGAAAGAAAATGGATATCAATCATGTCCCAAGAATTTGATGTATAACAGCAGTTGAATTTTTTTACACCCACACTGAGACATGCAATATTTACCATGCTCTGATTGAGAACTATCATATGGGCTTGAACTTGGTGGCATGTTATCCCACAATCCTGCCTCAGCATAAAGTGATGTATTAAGAGGATCCTCTTTTTGTGCTCTTTTAATGGAATCTGTATGGAAAATTTATGTACTCAAGTACTCAATAATAGCAAGAATGATGATGTCAAATAATCATTGGACATACCTAAGTTTGAAGAATCAAACAACCCACATTCAGCATACCAGGATGAAGAGCAGGATTTTGTCTTATCTCTCTCTTTCTGTGGTCCATTTCTCTTTGGAACTAATTTAAGTATGGCAAATAGAGGATTATTAATTTTTTATTAGATTGTAATCCTTTTCTAAAGAAAAAAAATAAAGAGATCCTGACATAAAATTACCTGGTGGAGGTGGTGGTGGAGGAGAATTGGGTCGCACAGCACCACTATTCCGTCTTTCATTAATAGAATTTTGTTGACTAGTGGCAGAGGGAGGTCGTGGAGGCAGAGGTAAGGGGTGAATGTTGGATGAAGGACCACTACGTTGACTTGATGGTGATGCCGAGTCAGTATATGTTGAATTAGAGTCCACTTGTGAGACACTGTTACATTCAGAAGAATTAGAGGATGGAATTGAAATATTAAGACACGGTATATGCAGTGTGCAGAAAAGACAATCTTACCCAGATGATGACTCATTGCCTACGGTAAGCTCCTCAGTTAGATAGAAAGTAGATCCCAATGAGGTTGATGTACTCTGACTACGCTTAAATTTGCTTTTAAAGGACCAGTATTTATTTCCGGCAAGCTGGTTAGAAGACTGACTTTTTTCCATGGGTGGTGTTCTTGGTGGTGAGATTTCAGGTACAGCTAAACAAATGAGAAATAAAATAAAGTTATGTTAAGGAGTGATACACTACAGAGCTAATACAAAATTTTGATTAATATCTTACATAATACAGCTGCCCCCCTAGGGTCCACACTGCTTTTCCTTCGCATTCGGCTAAGCTTGTTGCTGATGTCATTTTTCCTAAGTGACCAGTTCTTACGAAGTTTTTGCATTTTTTTGCCTGCTGCTTCTTTAAAACGCATGACATGTACTCCATATATATTTTCTCGGGGAGGGACGTCTGGTAGTTTTCCATTCTGAAGACTGGGGTTAATCTGGAAGAAATTAAATTTTTAAATTTGAGAACAGACATATAATTTTAAAGGATAAGTTCTGAAAAAAAAATTATTCTAAATACCGGTTCATGGTGAGGATGAGAGGTGTGATGATGGTGATGACCATCTTCATCGGAGTCAGAGTCAAATGAATCAATATCGTCTATGGCATCAGGGTTCTCATAAAGAGACTCATAGGGATTCTCATTATCAGAATCTGTACTGATATCACCTGTAACAGGAAAATATTAAGTAAAGTAAAAGAGTAAGACAAGGGATCCAGCACTCTCTTAAATGCTAGTGCATAAAAATGCCCAGGAAAAAAGTTCTGACCTTCTTTCTCCAAGAATAAGGATACTTCTTGGAATTCTTGCTTGTCATCAGAGAATAGGACAGTACGAAGTGAAACTGGCACATATTGTATGCGAGTGTTGTGGACATGGCCATTATATCTTGTGTATGAGTCGGATCCTGAATCGTATGGGGAATTCCATGTGAAGTATGTGGTTGAGGATGATGATATAAAAACTGAAAATTATTGAAATTATTTCAGTATTTATATTGAAGGGAAGAACAGCTGCTGAGCAATAGCTTGCATCACAATCTCCCAATCTTCAAAGTCAACGACTTAACCTACAGAAAAAACGGAACGCAATGTCCCTTTGTCATCCACTTTTTGGAGAGTCTAAAGGGTATCACAAAACAGAGGGCAGATAACACCTTCAACACCAACAGGTGCGCTAGAGATCCATAACCTCGAAATCGCATTCCCAATCAGTCAGCCCAGCGCAAGCCCCGCCAGTTACCTTGATCAGCGCAGGGTGGTCTAGGCCTTCGGTATGTCAGACCGAGCGAACGGTGCGAGCCGTTCAGGGACCCCTGGTTCACGTAACCACCACTGCTCATCTTTCTTCATTGTATCCAAGTGTGTTTTGAATCACAAGCACAGCACAATGAGGGACTCCTGAGGGCACTGATCGTCGTCCAGGGCGGTGCCCGGGCGGCTCGGACCCCGCAGCACCAGCGCACACTGACACCTGTCACTCGCGGGGAACTCCACGGCGCGCATCACGTCACGCGCGACGCACGCAACCGGACAGGCGCACCGCGCCGCGCCGCGGGCCAGCGGGACCGGGACCGCGGTGTCGCGCCGAACTGCAGCGCCGGGCCGCGCCGGGGCCGGGCCGGGCGGCCAAGGGAAGGGAAGGACCGGGGGGCTGGCCGAAAAGACGAGGAACTCGACGACCAGAGCGACGCGGGGAAAATCGGACGGGAAGCCGCGAGCCGCTGGGACCGGGACTGCGGCTGAGAGAGAGGGAGGAGGGTTGGCCCACAGCACTGAGCCCGGGCGAGGCGAGGCGCGCCGCGCTGGAGGTAGGTGAGGTTGCGACACGGAACCAGCCCAGCCGACTCCAGCAAGCAGCTCAGCGCGGAGCCAGCGCCGCGCCGGGCCGCGGCGAGCCGAGCCGAGCCCGGCCCAGAGGGCCCAGCAGCCAAGGTTGTTTTCAGAGCATGACAGGCGCCAGGCCAGCGAGGGCAGTGGGGGAAGGACAGAGGAGAAGGGGTGGGGAGGGGGCAGGGGCGTACCTCCCGACGCGCGTACCCGTAACCTCTCTCTCTCTCTCTCTCCACCACGCACGGGCCTAACGACACCTCGACGCCAAGACGACGACGACGACCGTCGATCGCCTGGCCGCGTGACGCTTCGCGCCGGTCCGCGCGCGGAAAACAAACGACTGACTGACAGAAGCGGGCGCGGGTGGGTCGGGCCGGAGGAAGTTCCCACAACTTTCACGGGAGGTGCTAGGTGCGGCTGAGGCGGGGGCGGGGGCCGCGGCTCTACTACGGCTGTAAGGGCGTGCCCAGCCAGCCCAGGCCCGGAGCGCCGCCCCGCGTCCGCTCTCGCACTAAGCACGTCGACAGGCAGGGAGTGACCGAGCTTGAGCTTGGAGCGACCCGCCCTTAACCCGCCCTGACCCGAGGAGCGCAATGCACACGCACGCACCCAGGCCGCGCGCGGCAACACCGCGAGCGGAGCTGAGCGGCGGGAGGGAGGGCGGGTGAAGGGCGGGAGAAGTAAGGCGCTACAGCTGGACGTTTCGCGCCAAGAGCGTGGAGGGAGCAAAGGACCGAGACCGTAACGCAACGAAGACGACTGTCACACCCGCAATGAAAACGCTCGCCCGGCCATTGTCTGGAGCAAAACGCCGATCCTTCCGCAGGGCTAGAGCTGGGCGGCTGCAGATGAGCAGCATGGAGGGTGAGGGTAGGTCAAGATTCTAGACTCCAGACTGCGTGACTCACACACACACACACACACACGCAGAAAAAGCGACAAACTCCAATCCCAACTCACTAGGGTTGGTGGCGACGCGACATCACCTCGCTGACTCAGACCCTGCAGCTCGTTCTGGGTGAGGCCCACCCGCCCCCGCCCCGCCCCGCCCCGCTCGCCCCGCCACGCCCCCGGGCTGACCAACCAGACAGCGGGGACAGTGAAAAATAACCTGTGGGTTCGGCACGACGACGGCGACGACCTCGAGAGCGACAATAATAACTTCCCGACGAAAAACGCGCCGATTAATCAGCCCCGCTTCCGACCACGCGTTTCTCATCAGGGGCGCGGCGGCGGCGCGGGCTTGGCGCGGGGTAGCTGGCGCGGTGGTGCACCTCCGGTGGAGCGCTCGTGGCCGGTGTGGTCCCGGGCAGGGCCGGAAACTGGACCAGTGACCGCGCTGCGATGTGAGGCGTGGTGTGCCGGGGCGGGGCGGGGGTTTTGGTTGCACAAATCAGAGAGTCTGCTAGTAGCGCGGGTAGCGCAGCGCGGCGGCGCGCCTAGCCTAGCGTAGCGTGCAAAGAGTGCAGGGCAGGCCGTGCAGGCCGGCTCAGGGCAGCCGCGCGAGGCCGGGAGCCGGGCCGGGCCGGGCCGGAGCAGCGCAAGTCTCGAATTTCTCTCTGTCGTGTCCTGGGTGCAGCGCTGCACCGCGGCCGCAAGATGTTCTTGTGCCAAAGCTCTCTGTTATTTTTTTCTCCACGGAAGATGCGGCAGGCCCGGGGTTCACGAAGGATTTTTTTCCCGTTCCGCCCTTGGAGCTGGCTGAAGATACCCTGACACCCTGACAGAGATGCCGGTGGTACAGTCCCACCCGCGGCCGCCGCGGCGGGTGAGAAGATGGCGCCGTACTTGTCTAAGGCCGGCGCGGGCGCGGCCCAGCCCGGCCCAGCCCGGCCCGGACCACCAGCTGCAAGGCCGCTTGCCGCTCAGGCTCAGCAAACTGGATCAAATCGTCCCGCCGCGCCCGCGAGCGTCACACCTGTTCGGTACCGAGCCGGCCCCGCCCACTGAGTGCGAGAGAGACAGAGCGCCCGGTTATAGAGAGAGAGCGAGAGAGACGGCCAGTGCGACATACTCTCTGCAGTGAATATGCAATAACTGATCCCTGTGCCGTGGCCGTGCTCGTCCTTTATACTTGCGTTATCTCACGGCTGTCGCAGCCCCACCCCGCCCCGCCCCGCCCCGCCCCGCCCGGCTCACGACCCGTGGCACACTGCAACATGGGATGGCATGGACGATGACTCCTTCACGGGCTCGCAGCTAGCGGTCCCCGCCCGCCGAGTATGTATAAGGATACGGTGTGTTACTGTCGCTCCATCGCGCGCGCACACACACAAACATGCGCGCGTCTCATTTTCTGCTCGACGAGGCTGGGTCGGCGGGGCCGCCGCGCCGGTCCGGCCGGCCCGTCTGGGTGCCGCCTCGCGGTGTGCCCCGCCCCGCCCCGCCCCGCCCCACTTCGCCCCGCAAGGCCGACCGGTGGTCTTCAGACCGTGGTGGGGCTGGGGCCCGTCCACAAAGCGGGGGAGCGGTGCGATCCTGGGAGCGGCGCGGGGGCGGTGTGGGGCGGGGCGGGGCCCTCAGAGGGACACCGGACCACATGGCTTTGGTCGGGCAGCCGCCGCCTAGGACAGGCATCACGGGTCGCCGCCCGGCCCGGCCCGGCCCGGAGCAGGACCAGGGCGCATCAACAGGTCAGCGGCTCCTCGACGGAGCAGCGCAGCGCAGCTGGCCAGTCGGGCAGGTAGACTTGATGGCTACGGCGCTACCCGCAGCGGAACTAGAAAGCAATATGGCCCGCACCGCCCCGCCACGCCCCGCCGCGGCCCGACAGGAAATATCTGAGAACGCCTGCTCGGCCTGCGCGGCCGGGCCGGGCCGGCGCCAGCTGCAGTCACCTGCTGGTATGGCACGGCGTCGGCACGAGCAGACTCGCAGAGAGAAATTTCAGCTTCCCGTGGAATAGCGGCACGGCACAGCGGTGCAGCATGAGCATGTGCACCTGCCGCGACCGGAACAGGACAACAGGACAGCTAGCAGGACAGCAGAGAGAGGAGCAGAGAGCAGCCGCCGGCCCGGCCCCGGCCCGGACAGCCGACTCTCGTAGGGGCTGATCACTATCACTGCGGCACCACCGACAGACAGCCCCCACCCGCCAGCGGGATAAAATGTCACGCGGGGCCGAAGACGCGACGATGGACTCGATGAAGAAACAAACTCACTCCCAACTTGATTCTCCCGGGATGAGGAGGGCAGGGGCTGGGCCGCGTCCCGACAAACTGGTGTCATTCGTGTCGTGGGAGTATGTTCCGCGAGCGGGCCGGCGCGGGCGCGGCGGGCGCTACTGCCAGGACAGAGCTAGGGCGGGGCGGGCGGGGCGGGTGGCACAGATACGTGTGTATCTTTTTATCGTCTATTACCTGGGAGTGGCGTTATACACGAAGCGCTCGAGCGAGCGCGGCGCCATCCCGCCCCGCCCCACCCGCCACACCCGCCCCGCCCCGCCATGACCCGCGAGGCAGAGGCGCGGCTACGCTGCTATACCACTCCACGGCAGGCATACTATACCGCCCCACTAGCGGCGCACTCCGACAAAAACTCTCCCACATGGCAGTTAAACAATAACACGGGGCCGGACGCGGGCGCCGCCGCCGTCGCTCCACCCCGGTGTATCACATGGAGCGCCCGGCTACGTAGGCTGTCCCGTAGAACACGCGCGTCCGGCGGGGTTGCCTACCGGGCACGGCGCTCGCCGCCCGTCATGCGGCAGGTAGGCAGTCCCGTGCATCACGCGCGTCTGGCGGGGCTGCCTGCCGGGCAAGGCGTTTAGGTCATACAAAGTGCTGTCCGGCACAATGCCTGAGCACGCGAGCACGCGCGCGCACATCTGCGCAGATGCTCAGGACTCCTTCTGCGCCGCGCCGGTACCAGCTGAGCCGCCGCCGACCCCGCCGCCAGCTGCGGACGCGCCGAGCCCTCGGCGACCTTTGGCCGCGTTGAGCAAGCGGGGGCAGCAGGAACACTCGCGGGCGGACAAAAACGGGCCTCCTGCTGCCTGCCTGCCGCCGCCGCCGAGCTCCGCGAGCTCAATGGACTGACGGCGGGGTGCACCTCCCCCCCTCCCTCACCTCCCCCCGGCCGATTCAAATAATGCCCCCGAAAGCATTGAGGGCTCATTTGCTCACCGCGGGGTGGGGGTCGAGGTAAGGGGGAGGGAGGGGGCGATCACGCCAGCTCTACGCGGCGGCAGGCGGCGGCAGGTTGCCTCACCGATTGTCTTGTTCGGGCGACCCCCCCACCCAGGTAGGACCGCGTCGCGGCTGGTCGCGGCAGGGACCCGCACCTGCAGCCAGCGCCCCGGCACCCTTACAGGGCCCAGGCCAGACCGGGCGTCGGCCGCCCCGCCCCGCCCCGCCCACCGCCCACGAGCGCTGAACGAGCACGAGCCGTCGGTCTGGAGTTGGAGGAGAGCTCTGACTGAATACTAGCGTAGGCCCCGCGGGCTGAGGAAATGGATGAAGTGTGAGGAGAGGAGCGGGAGGCGGACGGACAGTGTCCTTGTCCGCTCAGAGAACGGGTTCCCGCGCACTGCAGTGCGGAGCACTTAGCCGGGCTGGCCTGGCCTGCCGGGCAGCACGACAGTGACAGCGCCGCGCCGCGCCGCGCCTGCTCCGCGCTGCAGGGGGGTTGGCTCAGGTCAGGAGGGGAAGGAAAGTCGCGTGAATCAGACAGCAGCAGCAGCCGGCCAGGACAGCCAGCTGCGCGCCGCCAGCACAAGAAAACTTGTGTTCTTGATCTCAATAAAGATTTCACTACAAAAAAAAATTAAGCGACTGACAACTGCCTTACGTGTATTTTCTCCTATTGAGCATGTCCCGAAAAATTAAGGCTAGAACCTATGGCACAAAATTACTGCTTTTAGGGGTGCAAAACACTGCTGCTTAAGTGACAGAACGACTTCGCAGTCGTTTTTTTAAAAATATTTTTACGCCAACCCATATTGCATTCTAGGCGCCCTGAGAGGAAACCATGACGACTGCGGAGTCGTAATACTTCAATACAAAAGCGTTTGGCAACGCGCGACTCCTTTACAAAAACAAAACAAAAGAAACTGGGGAACTGTGCTCCGTAACGATAAAAGTATTACACCTCTTCCTCTCACCATTGGCCGTTCCAAATACTTTTTTCAGCTCCACGCCCGCCATCGACCGCACATTCGGACAGCAGCTATAGCTCCGGCACGTTCCCTGGCGCGCGCAAACGTCGGCACCCCGCCCCGCCCCGCCTTGTCTCCGGACGCGTGGCCCCGGGCGGGGTGACCAGCTCCAACGCGGACACACCGCCACTTTCTATGAACACGCGACACACACACACATACAAACGGACACGCGCGTGGAAAAAAAATAACAAAGTAAAGGAGAGAAGACAAAATGCAAGGAATCCCTGATATGCCCGCCGCGGCCGCTGCGGCAGAGGTCTTCATCAAGAGCTGGTCGCAGGGCACGCTCCCGCTCCCGCCTGCCATACCCAGCGTCAGCAGGACGACTCACAGCACTCACTGTCTGTCGCTCGAGCGATTTACCCTCCATTCTTTTTGAAATTTGCCGGTCCGGAAAAATAGCGGCGCCGAGCCGCTTGGCGGAGGCGGTGGGTAGCGCCATGGTGGTGGTGTGGTCATCGCCGCGGGAACCTCCCCGCGCCCCGCCCCGCCCCGCCCGGCCACGCCACGCAGAGCGAAGCACAGCAGGTTCCCAGGGATGCAGAGAAATTAGTGGAGCGCAGGCAGGCAAAGCGCAACGCAACGCCACGCCACCCGCCGCGGGTCTGGGGCTCAGCTCCTCCAGGAGGAAAAAAAAGGGGGGGGGGATACCGAGTGCGTGACGGGTAGGCAACCTGTGTTCCAATCCGCCTAAATTTAGACAAATGGCAAGGCACGACGGCCTCGACGACGGCCCCCGTCCCCCCTCTCTCAGAGACCGGCTTGATCCGCGTTTACACTGGATGGAAACCCCAGCGGGTGTACGGATAGAAAGTCACACGCCAACAAGTGTGTGAATTTCACGCACTTGGCGGGGCCATGCTCCCGCGGGGCGGGGCTCACTTCCCTTCCCCGTGCGGCCGGGGCGACGACTGGTGGCTACGACTACGGCCGGCCGTGATCTGAGACTGGACCATTCAATTAAGTAATTTTCGAGGAAAAACTACAGCATTAGGGACAGCAGGACACCACCGGAAGGTGTTTATTTTACCCCCACCCCTCTGCTCCCGACGTAATAAATGACGCCGACGAGTTGTTTGCGCGGTCCGCCTCGGTCGCTGTCCCCTCCACTAATAAAAGCTAAAACGGTGATTTTCAGTACCGGTCACAGCATTGTAGCTTGCGGTGAATACCACAGTAGCCTGCGCTAAACTGTCGTGAATAAATATGTGAACTGTCATGGCTTCATCGCGTGAATTTTTACCAGAGTTACGCCCCTGATACCCCCTAATCGCGGCTCGACGTCACCACGCCACGCTAGGCGAGAAAACGCCCGACACAAAATGCGACCACGTCACACGGGCGGCCGGGCGGGGGAAAAAAAATTAAAACGGCCCAATCTCGTTGTAATTATAACTTGGACAGAAGAAAGTTAGTGTAAAACACGGTAATGGTCTGGTCTAGCGATTAGCGGCTACTGCTGCAGCCGGCCTTCGAGTCCAGAGATACGTCCAGCAGCCCATCTGCGCTGCCGGCGCGTAGCGAGGCGCGCCGCCGGGAGACAATATGATGACGCTCATTAGCACCACCAACTACCGGCGGAGCGGACATACACTACTCGCAAAAAGAGACCAGCGAGACTATAATCTGAAACACCTTTTAAAAAGTGGCTACGTCGTCACACCCTTCGTCTTTCCAGAGTGCGGGCGGATAGGTAACCACAACCACCAGGGTTCATTCGCGAGTTTCATTCGCATTCCAGTGGGCTCCCAACTCAGGGCGACCCCGTTGATGAGAGCAGCGGGCTGGTCGCCGCAGAGGCTCGGCGGAGCCTCTCTCTGGCGCGGCGCGGAGGCTGCGAGTGCGTCTTCAATGGACCACTCCTGCGCCTCCTGCCACAGCAGGGCTAGCTGCACTCACTGCAATAAGGTCGAACCCTTTCTCTCTTCTTTGACTCTCTCTCTCTCTTTCTCGATCTTGCGCTCCAGTATGACTAGTGTGAGCGAGACAGAGAGAGAGAGAGCGCGGAGCGAGAAAGCAGAGAGGAGAATGGGATTGACCTGTCGCTGTCCATTACGCGTTGAGTCGAGTCGAGCCGAGCCAAGCCGAGCCAAGCCGAGCCGAGCGCCTCCGCCACGCTGAGAGCCGGGGAGGGTGATGTGTGAACAAGGAGGAGCACGGTTAAAAGCAAACGAAAAAAAAAATGAAACAAAAGTCAACCTGTCACTAAAATTTTTCTTAACAGTCGTGTACCTTAAAACCACCTACCTACACACCATCGCCCCCAATCTCCGCCTTTCTCTTCAAAAAAAATCAAACGAAAAAAAACAAAATTTGAATTTTAGCCGCGGGGTAAACAGGAAGGTCCGTTCGGAGTGTGGAGTGCGCACGCAGCCCGGCCCGGAGCCCGCTGCCCGGTCCGGTCGGCTCCGGTGCGCCACGGCGCGGTTCGGTTCGGCGGGTCGGCCCACGCCATACGTCGTTATGATGTCACCGGTCCGGTACGGCGGGGACCGGCCGCGGCGGGCCGCGGGGCGGGCCTTGAGATTCCTTTTGGGAGCGTTTAAGGTTAACGCGATCAGAGCCGAGCCGGGCCGAGCCAGGCCCGGACCAACCGCGCCTGCACACACAGCATGGGGAAGTTTCGCGACTCTGACTTTAATCAACCAACGCATAGAGAGAAAACTTAGCTTAGACCGCCACGACAACCTCGCCGCGAAAACCTCACAAGTGTGCGTGCTACGGGTGTACTCCCGCGTGCTCACGAGACAGTCAAGTTGTCGACCCCTCAATACAAAACTATAATTTGAGGGTTTGAGACGCCCGCCCTGCCGCCGCCCCGCCCAAGGTGCAGCTTCAGCAGTCCACCGGCGGCCTTGTGGGACCTTGCCGCCCGCTCCGCCCCGCCCCGCGCACCGAGAGAGACTCGGTCGTGAGACTCTCTCAAACGCACAATTCCGAACCGGCCACGCCCGCCCCGTAATTGAAGTCGTCACGGAAAGAGGAGGGAGGCACCGCGAGACCGGCGGCCCCGCCCGCCCAGGCCCAGGCCTCCCAGCTCCGCTGCGCCCGGCGGGTAGGCAGCCCATTCGACACCGCGGACAGGTAGTTGTCCCGTCTCCCGCCAAGCCCGCGCGGCAGCGCCACCGTCCGCGGCCTCCGCACCACCCCGCCGCGCCGGTCGCCGGGAGAGTGAGCCACTGCGCCGACTCGGAGGGAAGTACCACACGCGTCTCGCGGGCCTCACGCGGATAGCAGGGGGTATCGCCGTCAGACAGACATCCACCGCCTATCTCTCGCGGCCGGCCGGCAGGGGGTAGGGGCGGTGACGTCCAAGGTCACCGAGAGGCGTCGACGTTGATGAGGAAAAGGGGAAGCCTTTAGCGACGCGTGATAACGGTGAAAGAATGTTGATATCTGTGATACTGTATGTATGTCAGAGCAAATGGGTCTCCATTACTCAAATACTGAATTATTGATGAAAAAAAAATAAAATCACCGAATATAGTAAAGTACTGATATTACCCTACTTCCTCAAACATACGTCCTGCCGGCCCGTGCCTGCACTCACCGCCCGCAGCTTCCTCCTGCGCGATCCCTAACCTCCGGTATGCAATACCATCGTGACGCACCGCTCACCGCTCTCCGCTCCGGAAGTCCGCTTCGCTCTGCCCGCCCCGCCCCGCCCCGCCCCGCCCCGCCCGGCCCGTTCGGTACGTGGGTGAACGCCATGCGGCCGGACCGGGCCGAGCTGGGTCAAACGTTCAATAGCTCCGCTCCGCTCCCGCAACCATAATCGATGTAATCGATCCCCGGATCGAGCGCATGTAGAGTGCAGCACAGGCACGCGCGCGCGCGCATGCTATGCTGCGGACGAGGATTGGGAGCGGGCGGGCGGGGCGGGGCGGGGCGGGGCACGCTGACGACGTCGACGACGACGTAATTTGCCGCGCGGCGCTGCCCCTTTGGGCTTGCTCGCGGGCGCGCCCCCGCCCCGCCCCGCCCCGCCCCGCCTTGCGCAACCGCGCATGCAGGCATCCCTTGTGCGGACGGGGCGGGGCGGGGCGGGGCGGGGCACTTCAGGGCGCGCTCTCCTCTGATGAGCGCCACCATATCGATGCACTGGCGCATTACGACGACCGGACCGGAGCGGACCGGACCGGGGCGTCGTTAGCGGAGGAGGACTTTTGAATTTGCGCCATCAGTGCTCGGCCTATAAGCGCCGCAGTGGCGATAACCGACACCGCGGGCGCGGGGTAGGGCACATGGTGCGATGCCGACCGCTTATTGCCAGCAGCTGCTCGATGGGGACGGTCTACATGGTGAAGTCGTGGTGTGTGTCTTTGAGTGTGATTTGCAGTGGTGAGTTTGGCCATGCGCACAATAACCCGTGCCGTTCTGTTCTGGTCTGTTCTCACTGCTTGCTTACCTCTCCTCCTGGGGCTCTTGGTGCGCTGCGTGCGGACCTTCCTCGACCAGCTGGTGGCGCGACGCCGCCGGGGCTGGTCCCGAAACCTGATTAAACAGAGCACAAGTCAGTGGACTTCAAAAGAAAACAGTTTGAAAAAAGAATGTAAAAGAACAAAAATATTGAGCGATCACGCATTTCTGGGGTCATTTAAATTAACTATTTGCAGGGTAGCTTCCCCCGGCGCGCTAGCGTGCCACCCCGGCCCAGCCCGGTGCACTGCCGTGCGTTTCACTTCTCACGTGCATTTAGCAGCGCTTGGGCAGAGAGTCATTTATCGCTGGCCCCATCACTGCAGTCCTACAACCCTGCTCTCTGGTCTGCAGGGCCTGCAGCTCCCTGGGAACGCCTGGGGACCCTGAGTGAGTGGCCGCGCCGCGCCCGCGCAGCCGCTGGCCGCCCTCGGGGACCCCGTCACCCAGGCCTGGCCGCGGGGCTCACGTTTTGCAGATTGCAGACATGGGAATGGCACTGCACGACACAGGCCTGCCTGCAGGCGACACCGGGCCAGGCAGGCGAGCGGACAGACTTCTCTCACACGGACAGACGGACGCCCGCGGGCGACACCGCGCCGCGCTGCTCGGACGTTTAGTCCTACTGCCCCGCCCCGCCCCGCCATGAGCCAAGGGTGCTGCCGGGGCGCCAACAAGGGCGCCAAGCCAAGGCGTTCCGACAGCCGGGCTGACGTCGCGTGATCCGGCGAAACGTGAAAAACGCCTCCGTCACCATCCGCTTCCAGAAGCCGCCCCCCCCCCCCCTTCCTCTGTATGGATTCCCTTTCACGGGCGCGCGCTCCACGTAAAAAACAGAACAAAAAAATACATACTACAAATAAGACTACGCGCGTTAATTTTGAACGCTCTTCAACGTTAGAAATTTTTACGAAAATTACTACGGAACGGTCTGGTTATATCAACCAGGACGTATGCGTATTTATAAAGATTTTCTTTCCGTAAGATTAAAATTACTATTGAAGCCGCTTACTGCGGAGTAAAGTAGATGACGCACCACCGCACCGATCCGAACTTTTTTCAGTGCTGTGTAATCCGTCCCTCTTTCCGACCCGTATTCTCTGCACATTTTCAGTCTCTCCTTCTCTCCCCCCTCCACGCGACCGACTACCTGCGCCGCTGCACATTCTCGCCACGCCGCCATGAGAGACGTCAGCAGCAAGCACTGCGCTGTGTCACGCGGAACCACGCGGAACACCCCTCCCGCACTCCCCCACCCCACCTCCCTATCAAATATGATTTGCGGTCACAACGAGGCTAACGGCGGTGAGAGTGAGAGGGAGAGAGGGGAAGAAAAGAAGCGATCTCCCCAGATGAGAAGCCGGATAAAGGAGACGCGGGGGGAAAAGTTAAAAAAAAAGAAATAATAATCATGATCGTCGCCGTGATTCGCAGTGACACGACACGCTTCGCGAGGTGCGGGTCGGGTTCGCGAGGGGCCGCGACCGACTTGGAGTTTATTGATGTCTCTGTGCCTCGGGGTCAGGCCGGCCCCGGAGCGCCACGCCACGCCACGCCACGCCGCATACCAGCCGCACCGCACCGCACCGCACCGCGCGACCAAAGTAAAGATTACCGAGAGCGCGAGCGCGTCTGTTTGAAATGAACATTTAGCTTTTGCCTCGGCCGGGTGAAGATGTTTATGTGCGGGGAGGGGAACGGCGCCATAAAGTGCAGAGACACTGGTGCAGTATACTACATACGCGGGCCGGGCCGGGCCGGGCCAGGTCGCACGCTCGGGGGCAGTACAGACAGACGCGTCCAGAAGCGGCTCGCGCCGTTAGGTTAGGGACGGCCCCCGCCCCCGCCGCACCGCGCTCCGCAGGCCTGCCAAGCCTTTTACGAGTATTTGTTGTTTGCCTTTAAGGGAAGCGCGGCCCGGCCCGGCCCGGCCCGGCCCGGGGAGGGGCAGCGGGGGTGTGAACCAGTGAATTACTCTTGTGCGAACGTTTCCGCGTCAGGGTCCAGTCCGGTGTGAATAAAGGCGCCGCCATATAGCGCAAGAAAAATGATGTCCGGACGGACGAGGAAAATTAACAGCGTGGAAACGACTCTAAATTTCAGTGTGTAAATTCACTTGAACTATTCTGAATGTTTCTTAAACTGTACTGAATTTCTTTTTTTCCATTTTAGTATTCTAAAATATTTAGAAAAGGCACAGAAAATGCCGGCAAGTGCCAAAAACTTGTCATTTTTGTGAGGGAAAGCAAGGCACCGAATTGGTTACTAGATATACAATATCCGAGTTCCGATTAGAGAAGTGAAACGTTTCCATAGTCGTGGCAGGAAATACTGCATATATAGACCACTTGTTACCTCAAACAACGTAGAGTGAAAGACGAAATTTTTAACTAAGACGTCAGTCAGAAACTACTGAAATCTAAATTAGGCGACTCGAGATTAAGCTCGGACCGCGCGGGGCGGTTGTAACGGACGGGTTTCCACGACTGGAGGCTCTGACGGCGGCGAGGCCAAGAAGTGCGAGGACCCGCCGGACCCGACCCGGGCGCCATCAGCTGTGCAGGAGGCAGGGCAGGACAGGGCGGGCCTGGTGGGCGGGGACCCAGACGTACGAGATTCTAATCACCCCTCTGATGAGGTGCCCTACCAAATCACACCTCACTTATTCTTTCTTTCCGTCTCATTCATTTCCACCGGTGAAAATCGCGCCGTATGTATAAAGAGAAGGAGAGGATAAGAGAGTGAGAGAGCGAGCGAACTGGCAGCGCGCCGGCCGATCGAACGGGACGGATCATTGCCATCGATCGTCATGATCGGGCCGGCGCGGCGCGGCGGGGCTCCACGACGTGACACACGGCTCCGACGGACAAAACGGGACGCGCTGCGGGACAGTCCGTCTAGCAGCGTCCTCTCACTCTGACATCCAGTTATTCATTTTACAAACCCGCAAAAATTCGCGAAATGTCAATTTTCATTTGTACCCGGTATAGCTAAAAAGAGCAATTTGTCTGAAGAAAAAAAAAAAACTTGGTTTTTGAACCACTGCCCACCTAGTGCTATGAGCAGCGTCGATACCAATGACGCTACGCGGCCGGCCTAGCACTGCCCGGAGAGCAGGCGCACTCATGACACCGGGTTCGTTTCTTCGGTGACTGTGGCTTCTCGCGCAGCATGCCTCCTAGTGGTCCGGCATCTGGTACCGTGGCGTCGTAGCCGTGCCGGCTCAGTGTCCGCCCGGAGAGTGCCAGAACGAAGGTTCAAATCTTAGTCAAAAATTTAATTTTTCTGAGGACAACAACTTGGAGTGGAATTCAAGCCCCCCATTCCAACCGGGCTCCCTCGTGGAATCGCCGACGGTCTAGTGGTCTAGTGGTGCCGCGAAAACCGTGGGGTGTCTGTGAGACTCGGCACATGGGGCCTGGTTCAAACCCAGGTAGGTTCTTCACTGGTAGCGACAGCGGGTTGCCAGGAAGTTCCGTCCCATGCCCACGACTGGTGGTCGGTCGTGGGGTCATAAGTCCTAGAATCTGGCTCCAAAAATAGCGTTTCCATGCCCTGGGGACAGGGCAGTTCGGTTAACCACCGTACGACTAAATCTGGCAGTACGGGGATCAAATCTGTCGAATTGCGCGACAGGATCGCAGTCAGAAAAGCACCGGTTCCCATAAGAACACCGAAGTTGTCTGGCTGCCACGGGGGGTAAAAGCCCTGTGCCTGGCGGGAACCGCAACCTCCTTCGGGAGGTTTACTGTCGCAAAAATTTTCCATGTTTTCACGCCACCCTTTCATTTTCAGAGCACGTACGTAATTTTTCAAGGTTAAGCTCGGCTCGGCTCCGTCTAACGCGCGGATTCTCGCTGTAGCGCTTGTGACCCGTAGCGCTAGCGAGCCGCAGCGCTACCGAGCTGTAGCGCTTGTGACTCGTAGCGCTTGCGACCCGTAGCGTTAGCGAGCTGTAGCGTTTGTGACCTGTAGCGGTTGTGATCTGTAGACCCACGTCCATGTTGACTCTGGAGGTGACGTATACTCACACGACGATGGTCTCCTCGTCGTCCTGGTCTTCCTGGTCGGTGGGCGTGTTGTCCAGGTCCACCCACTCGTCGCTGGTCTCGGACAGCGGCACCCGCGCCGCCTGCACCGCTCCGGGCGGGAACGGCAGCTCCAGCACCGCGGCCACTGCGGGGGAATAAGGCAGATAACGCACCTAATGAGACACGATCGTCGTGGACCTCGACCTGCAGGAGGGGCCGAAGGACGCAGGGCAGGGAGGAGAAGGGCCGCGCGGGGCGCTGCTGCGTTCCATTCCCCGCGTGATTGTTTGATTGTGCCGTTCGGGTGGGTGGCAGTGGCGCTGCTGCAGGCAGAGGCAGAGGCCTAGAGGTTGGCATTCCGAGAGTGGCAACAACCTGCGGCCGCAACCACCCCACCCACCCACTAGTACGATAGCGGGACAGCTGGGGCGTGGCGTGGCGTGGCGGGGCGGGGCGGGGAAGACCGCAGCCTCTCCTCGCAGCATCACGCCCGGGTACGCTACGCTCTCCGCACAGCTCTCGCGCCAATCACCCCCATTCACGTCGAGGCGGTGAATAGGCCCGGCCATATAGCGCGAGAGCCGCGATATACCAAGAGGGAGAAGAAGAAGGAGGAGGAAAAAACTGCACATGAATATAAGGAGGGCGGCGCGCCATATATAACTGTGCGCCTGCGCCTCTATAGTGCGCGCGCGCGCGCGGCCAGCTACAGTCATCCTCATTGCATTATTGTTATTATTAGATTCGCTTCCGTATGACTGCGCGGGTGGAGCGTGGTGGGGTGGGGCGGGGTGGGGTGGGGCGGGGTGGGGTGGGGCGGGGCGGGGCGGGGCTGGGCGGGCCGCGGGCCTTCCCTGCCCCTTACGATTCTTATCGCACTCCCTGCAGCAGCCCTGTGTTTCGCAGGAACCGTGCCGCTACCGAATATTACCATACGTTTCGTACATGACTGCTGTGTGAAATATCTCCCCCCTCCCCCCACTCCTCCTCCTCCTCCCGCGCCACGCCCGCCGCACCACGTGACCCGCGGCCCGCGAGGCTATTCAGGTCGCGCGCCATTCAGGAAACAAATGAATGTGCGGCCGGCCCGGCCCGGGCAGCCCGGCCGGTGTGAAAAGAAGTGTATGGAAAGAAAAAAAAGTGCAGGCAAGCAATTTCGTTTCATGAAAATGAATACAGCGCCATGAGGAACACAATGTTTCCCGCGGGGCCATTAAAAAAAATATCAGCGGCGTTTACAAAATTCTCGTCCTGCTGGTTTTTAGGGATGGACTTGTAGTGGAGTAATTTTAATCTTCGGAATGACTCACTGCTTACAAGCAGCAGTGAAACAGAAAATTAAAAGTTTGACAGAAAAAATCCACATATAGCAGCACTACAATACAATTCAATTTTCATAATAGTTATGCAAAATTTAGATGTCTATGACCCACATTATTTAATTAATTTAAAGGTTTAAAAAAAAAAGTACTTTTCAGTTCCATCTCGCACTCGTTAGACCTCGCCTCGCGACAAAGGGGTCCCACAGCTGTTGGCAACAAGGGCGCGAAACACACTGCTCATAAACAGGGGGCGGACACCGTGGGACAGACAAGGAGAGAAACGGCAGGTGAGGGGGCGGGGGGAGACCGTCAAAGTTACCCGGTCGCAGTGTGGCCACCACCGCGGGCGGGCACTACTCTGCTAATCTAAATGTAAGTTTTCCATTTACAACTGTTCGTTGTGCGAGGTCGCCCTGCCTGCTTTCAATAATTGTGAACGGAAATACTACTATTTAACTCCCGGCCAGAAAGAGAAAGACACTGAGTATGCGTCTTTCACGCCATGCGGAGACGTGGCGCCCTGGCGCCCTCCTCCCCCCGCCCACTCCACTACACACGCTTTGCGGTCAGACCCCAGGCACGTACGGGGTCCTCGAGGCGGTGCCGCACCACGCGCCGCGCCGCGGAGAGGTCCTGACCGCCCAATAGGCCCGGCACGCTCAGACCATTGTGCCCAGGTCAGGGCTGTCGAGCGCCCGGCCCGGGTAACAGTGTCTGCACCCCCCAAGGGAGTACCCGGTACCCCCACCCCCAAACACCGCCCCAAGAAGAACATCCCCAAGGACATGGTTAGGTATGGATGTGCGTGGACGTACCTGCCATGGCCTGCTCGTCCGTCAGCGGCTCGCCGTAGATGCTGTTGATCTTGCCGCAGTAGCTGCTGGCGTTGCCGGCGCTGCTGCTGCGGCTGCTGCTGGTGCTGCTGCTGCAGGTGCTGCCGTGGCGGCCGACGCCCGGCCCACGGCCCGGCACGCCGGGCGGCAGCAGCGGCAGCCTGCGCGACGGCGGCGGGCCCCGCTGGCCCTTGGGCCGCACCAGGTAGATGGCCTCGTACACGCCGCTGGTGGACACGGCGTCGTCCGCCTCGGCGCACGCGGCCTCCGGCCTCCGCTCCGACACCACGTCGTCGTAGATGTTGTCGTCCTCCTCGTCCTCCTCCTCCAGGGTGGCGGCGACGCCCTGGGGCACCTGCGGGGCCGGCGCCGGCGCCGCGGCCGCGGGGCCCTGCTGCCCCGCGCTGTCCACGAACTGGTACCCCTCGCCCTCGCAGTCGTCGTAGTTGCCGCCGCCGCAAGTCTCGTACATCTCCTGCTGCGGCTGCTCCTTGTCCACGCCGATGTCGTCGTAGATGTTCTCGTCCGTCGCCGATATGACGTCGTCGTACAGCTCGTGGGGGTCATCCCCCGTGTCGGGATCGTCGTCGTGGTGGTCGTCGGCCTCCGTGGGCACCTCGGCGTCCGGCTCCACCAAGGCCGGGACGGCCCGGAACGACGGGCCGTCATTGGCGTCCAGCCTCTTGTCCTGCAGGGGCACGGCAGGCGCCGCGCGCCACAGGAAGGACCTGTTGGCCTTAGGCTTGGCACTGTCGTCGTCGGGGGCGTTGCGGACCGGCAGCGCCGGCGCGGTGGGGCCGTCCTTCTCGTCGGAAGGGGAAGGTTTTTGGGTGGGGATGTCCGCGGCGGGGGTGTCCGAGGCGGGGTTGTCCGTGGCGGGGGTGTTCGTGGCGGGGGTGTTCGTGGCGGGGGTGTCGTCGGCAATGGGCTTAGGTACGGCGTCAGCGGCGACGGGTGTGGCGGCGGGGGAGGTGTCCTCGGCAGTGGACGGCTGAGGCACCGGGCTCACTGCCCTGGCCAAGGTGTCCCTGACGGGAGTGCTGGTGGCCGCCAGCCGCTGGTCCGGCGGCGGCGTGGATGGCAACGGCGGTATGGCATCAATGTCGTCATCGTCAAAGCTGACCAGGACGAGCCTCTTGGACGAGTTCTCCGACAGCACCGACTTGGCCGTCTTGAGCAGCGCCTTGTGGCTGTGCGAGCGGCGCGCCTTGTCGGCCAGGGTTTCCTCCCTGACCCGGCGCGCCCCCGGGGCCGTGCCGGTGGGACCGGCGGGGCTGGCGGGGCGCTGGGGCTTGCGGCGGGACGCGTCCTCCTTCTTTGGCACATCACATATGGCAGCCGCCGGTCGGGCGCCCGCGCCCTGGTCGGCATCGTTGGCGGCCGGAGCACGCTCCGCGCCGTCCTGGACGGCGGGCCGCGGTTTGGAGGTCTGCGTCGCAGCCTCGCCGTGCTCAAAGATCTTGACGGCCGCCTTGACCTTGTTGCCGTTGGCCGCGGCGCGCGCCTTGGCGAACGACGGCCTCTTCCTGACGAGCGCCACCTTGGCCTGCTTGTCCTGGAGGTCCTGCAGGTGGTGGACCTTGTCGCTGAGCGCCATCACCTCGTCCATGATGGCGGGCGGCACGGCGCGCAGCACGCCCGCGCGGTTGCCGACGATGATCTTGATGTCGGGCGCCGGCGTGGGGCTGGTCGGCGACGCGGGCGGCGACACCGTCTCCTCCATGGAGTTGAACTTGGTGGCGAGCGCCTGCACGCGGCTGTTGCGCGGGGACGGGATCGTCACCTTGACGGCGGCCGCCACGGCCGGGGCGTGCGTCCGCGACTTGGTGCGGTGCGCCGCCACCTTGAAGGAGGGCTTGCGCGCGGGGCTGGCCGCCCGCCGCGACCGCGCGTCCGCGTCCGAGCCCTTCCGCGACAGCGCCTCCCGCCGCAGCGAGGAGGCCACGGCGGTGGCGCCGGGCCCGGGCCGCAGCGCGCCGCGCTCCCGCCACCAGTCGTCCGTCACGGGCTTGGCGCCGCGCTGCCCGGGCCCGGCGCCGTTGGGGCTGGCGGCGGCCGCCGTCGCCACCGCGGTGGCCGTGGTCGGCTTGGCGGGCGACTTGGGCGCCGCGGGCGCCACGGCCTCGGCGGGCTTGTCGGCGACGGCCGGCCTCCGCTCGAGGCGCGCGTGGTCGCGAACATTCTTGATGTTGTTGCTGTCGTTGTTCTTGTGCTTGGCGGGGGGCGGCTCCTTCTTGGCGTCCAGGTTCGGCAGGTCGATGAGGCGGCTGAACGCGCTCACGGTGCGCTTGCCGTTGAGCCCGAGCGGGCCCAGCCCCGCGCCCAGCCCGCCCTTCGCGTCCTGCTGGTCGCTGATCACCTGGTGCAGGAACGACTTGAGCGCCGGCCGCACGCCCACCACGGCCTCCACGCCGCCGTCCTCATCGGTCGCCTTGGCCTTCATGGCCTCCACGCGGAGCGCGCCGAGGCCGGGGCCAGGGCCGAGGCCTGGGCGGGGAGCCAGCGCACGGCCATTCACGGCAGCATCTGCAACACAGGGGAGAGGAGAATCAGTCGTCTGCACAGGAGCAACAGGGACGTCCCTATAAAATGCGAGGCGCGCGGAACGACCGAGACGGCCCGAGCTTCACACGCCGCCACAGTGAATGGGCTCGGCGACAAAACGACACTACTCCGGCCCGGCCGGGACGGCAGCTTTTTGCTTCATTCATTTTGAGAAATGGGCGGGCAGCGCGACTGAGTCTACCGCGGCCAGGCGTGGCGCTCACACCACGTGGCCCCGCCCCGCCCCGCCCCGAGCCTCGCGGACCTAATGGAGGCTTGTTTCCTTGCCTGGCCGGTCGGGTCCGGGGCCGGGCCGGGGCCGCCGCCCTGATGCAATCGCGTGGAAAGCGGAGCTGCATATTAGAGGGTCCGGAGCGGGGCGGGGCGGGGCGGGGCGGGGCAGGGCGCCCTTATGGGACCGCGACAACGGGACCCTCCGCGTCGACAACAGTCCGCTCCGTTGCAGGTGTGGGAGACACTCGGCGACAGCCCCGGCCCGGCGCGCATTAAAAGATAAGGAAGGGAGTGCAACAGTTTGCATCGCAATCTCTCATTATTGTTAGTTGCTGCAAAGGACAGCCGGCAAAAAAAAAGGTGCGTGATAGGATACACATTGACAACTTGGCACTTTCTAAACAAGTGCGTTCTAATGCCTGCTCGGATTTATTATCCCTCTTTATTTTCCTATACGCCGAAAATTTAGCACTCGACTAATGGTAGGGCGGCTGTGCTCTGCTCTAGGCCGGTGAAAGGTCCTATCATTCCCTTGGCGTGGGACGCGGCCGCGCGTGATTGGCGGTTGTGGCAGCGTCCTGTCGGAGCCCAGCCAATGGAAAGGTGTTTATGGCTGCTTTAGACGCCGCGCCGCGCCACGCCGCGCGGAGCCGAGCGACTTTGCCAGCCGATTTTTATCTAAACGCGGCGCAAAGGTGTGGGCCCCGCCGCGCCCCGCACGCTCCACAACGAGTCTCAAGCGAAACTTCACGTTCGTTACAGGGCTGCCGCCGGCGTCGCGTTCGTGCGATACCGTGACTCCCCGTGCGCGCCATGTAACGCTACGGAGTGGCCATAGAGACGCGAGCAGCGCGTCATAACGTGACGGATTAATGGTTTTCAGCCGCCGTTCTTCATTTTTATTTTTCGTCACTATCTTTTACAAAGTTATACCCCATACTCTCTCTCAGTGCTCTCTCTTGCCCATGCATTTCTCAAATTCATCACCTCATCACTCTGCTGAGCCCGCCACGCCTCGCCCGCGGCCCGCGGTAAGCCGCGCAGGGGACGCACAAGGCGTGCGGGGCGGGGCGGGGCGGGGCAGCCAGTGGCGCCCCTTTCGCGCGAAAGTGATTGTGCCTTACTGGGCGGGGAGGGAGGGAGGGGCGTTAGGTAATGCGGTGCACTGACCCACGCGCGGGGCATATCGCTCGCAGGCAGCAGATGACCGCCATGGACGCATTATATTTTTTCTTGACAGAGAGACCAAAAGAGAGAGACACAATGACGCGCGAGGAAATCACGTAACGCCATGCAGGTTAATTAACGACCCGCCTGGCATATGAGGCTAACTTGCGTCTCTGTCTCTCTCTCTCTCTCTCTCTACGATTTGATGTCTGACTTTTCTTTTTTCATGACTTTGTCATACGACAAAAAAAAAGTCAGCTGATTGTTTTGTGACTAAAACGTCCGTGAAGGCATCCTATAATAAAATAATGAATAGACCAGCCAAATTTTACCCCCACAAGTAACATTTTTTTTTGACAAAATGCCTCTTCCATTTAGTAAGCCTCCGACACCCGATACGGTGGTCTCCGGCAGGGTCCACCCAGTCGGCGCCCGCGCCATCCGTCAGCTCTCTGGCCCACCACACCGGGGCGTCTCATCCATATTCAGCCCGCCCCGCCCCGCCCCGGACACTCGTCCAATAACGTTATGACTTCCGCCTCCTCACGGATCAGTTTTTCGTTCGCTTCCAGAAGCTTTCTTCGCGATGGTATCTCTGCAGAAGCATGACTGTTAAACCGCGCTGGACTCACACACCGCGGGGCAGGGCTAAAGCGGCCGGATGTTTCTATAGACACAGCTAGAGGCTGAGGAGCAGGAGGGAGATAGCGACCCACCCCGCCCCACCACACCCCGCCACGCCCCGCCCCACCCCGTGACCGATCGCAGTAAGTGATTCAGCCGGAGGCAGGCGCGGTGACGTGGCGCTTGTAATTGATGAGATCGAAATCAACTGAGCAGCAGGTGATCAATGACCACGCACACACACACGCACACACAAGCGTCCGAGCGAGAGCGGTGCGGTGCGATTTCGATCATCATTCACACGTGAACACGTTCGAAAAACAAACACCTCAATTTTAGTTTAATTTTCTTTTTTTGCGCGCAGTCGTACGCGTTGACACTACACACGCTGTACACGTGCTCCCGGTGTTTATTCGCGCCAAAGACTGCTTCCCCACCACTGCCACACACACACACACACACGCCTGCTGGTCACGCGTGGTCACGGCAGATCCTGCTGTGCGCCTCTCTCTCTCACACACATGTGCACACACAGACAGAAACTTGAAGCGGAGTTTTCTATGTTTGAGAATAAACCCGCAGAACACGCGCGGAGCAGAAGCGCCATACTTGAAACCCACCTTGGCCCGCTGCGGGCCGACCGGGGCCTCATAAGCCTGTGATTCATACAGTCTGCAGCATGACTGCACGCTGCACTCCCTGCTGACCCGGTTCAGCCAAGTGAGTCACTGGACACACCACACGGACGAAAACTATAAAAAAAATAAGACAGCGATGTTATAAAGAGTTTTAAGGCTTTAAAGAAAAACTTTTTTTGGATGGAATATGCGGTAGGCGCCATAAGAAAAATCTATCATCTAAACTACTTTCCCTGGGCGAGTATCGTTCCCCAGCGTCCGATCCGATACTAAGTAACAACGTAATAATAAGTAATTCGGAAATGTGTGGAGGAGAGGCTGGGTGGGCGGGGCGTGACCGGTCCCGCGCGCGCTCTCTCACACACAACAGGTGCACTCTGAACAGCAAATATACTCCTCAGAGGCAGAGAGGGCGCCACGGGTCAGCGGGCAGCGCAGCGCAGGGCAGGGCAGGGCAGGGCAGGGCAGGAGCAGGGCCTCCAGGCAGCAGAAGCGGATCGTGACCCGTCCATGAAGCCGCGGACCCCACAAGAGCAGCCTTCCTACCTGCCTGCCATGCCATGGGTCCTGCCCGGGGCGCGCGAGCACACACACACACACACACACAGGGAGACGCGCCATGTGCGGAGGAAAAGGATGCGCGTTTCGAAAAAGAAAGTAGTAGCAAATAAGAAGAGTAATGCCGGGGCGCCTTGCTCTTCCGAAGAGAGAGAGAGAGAGGATGACTTAACGCGCGCAAATGAGCTGCGCGGGGAGCATCCTGCGGAGGACACGGCAGTACAGGACGGGCAGGCTCGTTAGCCGAACAGTCCTCGCGGCCATCAGAGTTACTCCTCACGTTAGTAACAGTCGGCTGTGGCACAGTAGTTAGGCGGAAAAGAATTTCGGGATTTTTAACCCCACGTCTCCTGAAGATTATGACTTCCCCGTCGATTGCTATAGGGAGGGTACCAAAAGTTGAGGCCCGGTTGAGGTGAGGTCTACTAGCCTACCCGCGCGTTTCTGACAGTGACCTCACACCGCGCAGACCAGACCGCAGGGAGACGAGGCGCGGCGCGTCGCGTCGCCAGAGGCAGCAGGCCGACGTACCGCAGGAGGGAAAAGGTTTGTCCCCGGCGGGGCGTGGCGGGGCGTGGCGGGGCGTGGCGGGGCGTGGCGGGGCGTGGCGGGGCGTGGCGGGGTGACGGGCGTGACGGTGCCATCTGGGTGGGTGCTAATGGTCCAATACCGAGGCACGGCCCGGCCGCACCAGGCCCGGGTACCGGTACCCGGCGGCTCACGGCTGAGACACATATGGCAGTACTATGCGTACGCAAAAGTATACCAACTTTCTTTGAGTTATTTGTTCTCTCAAAGTCAATCGCTAATAGAAAACTCCACCCTTTTTTTACGGTGTAGGTAACTGTCCGCGGGATCGGATCACCCCCTTACACTTGCGTAAGGTCGTATCTTTTCCGCCACGGACTGAGAGCGCGGCGCTGGAGAGAGGGAGGTTCCTGGGATCTACATATATATTTAGGGATCGGCACACGGACCTGCACGGCAGCGAAGACGCCCACAGCTCGACTAGCAATTACCGGCGCGCCAACTCCCCGCCCCGCCCCGCTCTGCCCCGCCTCGAAGCCCACAGACCACTCACTTGGCCTAGCGCTCCCAATCACGTCATCGGCCCCAGAGGTGCAGCCCGCCCCGCCCACCCGACGTTTGACAACATCTCCAAATCGCGCTCAATTGCTCTTCGTTAGTTTTAGTCTCTGAGCCGTGGAGATGCCACTCCGCTATGCCCGTGTACGTATCATGTGGCCTTGTCATTGGCAAAACGTAGGTAAATATAGGACTTTTGCATTTTTCCAAGGGGGTGAAAGCGACACATCCTTAGGCACCTATTTTGACATTTAACAAGTTTCCCTCAAGAACATTTTTATTGTGTTTACATACTGCAAACAGCTCCCCTGTTTCGTCGCTTCGCTAGGCTGAATGTCACGGAGAGCTGTGTTTGAGGAGTCCACCCGGTCCATCTCGAGCCTCCCTGACCTTGCGACCAAACACTGGCGCAGAGGAGGTCAGGGAGCGGCGCGGCTGCAGCCAAATTTCGTCGCGCCGACCTTTCCATCTCCGGCCGGCTGCATGCGATGCAGTCATCAGCTATTGGGAGGGGCGGGCCGGGCCGGGCCGGGCGGTGAAACCGCGCCGCAGAGACACGACATCACAGAGCTCGTCGTCGACTGCGCGTTTATTGGCAGCCGTAAAAAATAAAACATCTCACATTTCTCTCACGCACACAAATCACCCTGCTGAGTAGTTTCTCATGTCGGGCGCCGCTGCTGCCTGCTGCATGCGGCTGTAATCCAGTACCACGCCAAACTAGCAATCACCGTCAATGCCAAACACATCATCTTTCGCCTCGGATTCGATTGCCCATTTCACTTTTTTTTCCCTTCCCCCCGCGAGCCCCTCTCGTCGTGGGGCGCGTCTGCCGGTTACGCGGCGGCGACACCCAGAGCTTGCTCGTTCATTAAAACTACACGGGCGGCCCCGCAACGGCCGCAACCGGCAACCGGCTTCCACTGCCGACACTTGACGGAGGGCTTTCTCACACGATGAGTCAGGCCCGGCCCGGGCGGGGCGCGAGGCGGGGCGGGGTGTGGAGGCTCTCTGGTAAAAAAGAGCGCAGCCGCGGAGGAAAGTATAAGGTCCTCTCTCGGTCCCTCTCGTCCCGTCCTGTTCAGAGGCCCTGCCCGGCCCCGCCCGGCCCACACAGTAGTGCGCGTTGCGCAAGGCCGCACCTGCCGGCCCGGCCCGGCCCGGCCGCCGCTAACAAACTCATCACACTGCTCGTCTCGACCGTAACGGAATCAATATGAGAAATTGATGAGATAACTTGGCGTGGCGGGGCGTGGCGTGGCGTATGGCGGACCGCGCTGCTGCAGCGGGTGGACCGGACCGGGCCGGGCCTAGCGCAGTGCGGGCGGCGGTCATCCGTCTTTCCTTCCGGTAGAGAGGGGCGCCACTTGAGATGTGACTGCTAACAAATCATTTATATGCAAATGCGTATGGCTCTCTCTCTCTCTCTCTCTCTCTGCGTCCCTCTCACACACACACGAAGGTAGAGGGAAGGCATAATTATTTATTTCGTGCAGGCGGTATAGGAGTGGAGCAGCCCAGAAAAAAAAACTCAGTCACCCCGAGGAGAAATTATCTTCGGTTAAACCAAACAAAATATATTTTTTAAGTAGTCTATTATTTTTAAAAAAATGTATGGCCAAATTTTGGGTCAGATTCCACCACAAGTTCTCGCTCTTAGATTCGGCTAAATACAATATGAACTGTACGATGAGTGAACTTTCCAGCGCGGACGACTTTGCTGCTCTGCATACTGAAACCCCGCATCGATGTGATAAAAAGTTGAGATAGCAGGGGAGAGAGAATGCGACGCGCGGGCGCGGGCGCGTCCGGTCGGCGCGGATGTGGCCTCCAGAACGTGAGAAGGTTCTCGTTACTCGAGACACTCTCCTTTTCCAGAGCGGCGGCGCCGGACCCGGCCGGGCCGTTCTGAGCGCAGATGACACATCCGCCCAGCAACCAGGCGCGGTCCCGAACCCGACCGCGCCGCAACGGTAGGAGATCCTTTTCCTACCGTATACGGGCACGCGGGATTCGTTATAAAACTTGGGGGATACCCCCCCCCGCAATACTAGTAAATATTTTTTAAAAATACTATAAACCGTAATAAAGTTCTGCATTTAAAGAAATTCGAAAAAGCAGAATATGAGCAAGTTTTTTTTTTTTTTTTTTTGCAATGTAGCGGCCGGCTGGCCCCAGCATCCCGGTCGGTCCAACGCTCTCTATCCCCAGATGAAAGTAAGCGCGGCCCCGCAGCCGCACCTTGCCAAGCCCTACCGAGGTAGCATCCGATTTTCACGGCCAGCAGCCGCGGCAATTGGACGTCACGCAGCGCGGCCGGCCCGCCATTTCTCTCTCTCTCTCTCTCTCTCTCTCTCTCTCTCTCTCTCTCTCCCTCCACAGATGCGGTCGGCCTGGACCAGTCCGGATGCTGCTGCGGTGAGATGAGACGCATGAGGGCAGAGCGCGAGGCGCCTGGCCCGCCACTCCAATTGGAAGAAATGGCCCCCAGCGCCGTACTGCACCGCAAAGAATTAAAAAATGAATTTTAAAAAAATTTAAAAATATAAAAAGTCGTCATAACTTCCCATTGCTGAATCAGCGCGGCGCTCTCTTCTGGAGTTCCTCACAGAGATATTCCATCTTTAAATCACGAAGACTTGGCCTGCACAGCCTAAAGTGAATATAATTTACGAGGCGCCGGCCCGCATGCAGCCGCGGTGGCGCTCGGCCCGGCCGCGTGACAGCCGCTATCCACACTCTACATCAGAGCGGGCCGACACGCCCTCGGCCACGCCGCGCCACGGCACGGCGAAAGGTGCACTCACACACACACACACAGGACAGCAAACGGCGGCAGCAGACGACCGCGCAAAGGAAAGCCGACCCAATACATCACCACCGCAGAGGCGAGGCGAGGCGGGGCTGATTGCCGCCGCGCCGTCACACGTCACGTCAGTACAGTGTCACGTGACGGGCCGGGCCGGCCCCGCCGCCGGGCTCGCCCCGCCTCGCCTACGCCCTGCCTGCCGTGACAGCAGGAGAAATTAATGCAAGCAGCGTCAATGTGTGTGTGCGTGTGTGTGTGTGTGTGCGGCTGATTTTCCAACGCCCTTTTGCTTCAAGCGATCAAACGAGTAAGGTTGGTTGACCGCTTCCCTTTGCAGCACACTCAAAAAAATAATTCTCGTCGCGGTTGATTTGATAATATTAGTGTCGAGGGACGCATTTTTAAAATCACTGTAGTACATAAAAAGTAGTCAAGAATTATTTCCCCGGCGTGCACTGGTTGCCCGGGGAATGAGGGAATGGCTTCTACAGCGGCGCCGCGAGCGCCTGCGATCGTCGAGGTAGGCAACCCCGCCGAGCTCCTCTCCGCAGCGGGTGGCCTACCACGCGTTCCACAGGCGCTAACGGAGCGGTAAGTACGCTGGCTACAAACGTCTGACACGGTCGTTTGTACCTTTTTTTTTTCTTACCACCTCTCGTGTGGAATGCCTCATGAAACTCTTGCAAAAAAAAAACAGAATGGAATTGTCATTTTTATCATTTTATGGGAATCACGAGCATCTTTCCCCATCCATGCGATCTACTCTAATGTTATTATCGTGATAAAGTTCGCACGAACGTTCCTTACTGCTCCGGCTGCATATAAAAAAACGGCAGTAAACGGCACCGCGAGATAAATTTCTTGCTCAAATACTCCGCCTTGTCGGCGATGCGCATCTCTCTCCTCTCTCTCTCTCTCTCTCTCTCTCTCTCTCTCTCTCTCTCTCTCTCTCTCCCTCTCGCAGCTCGAGCGGAGCGGAGCACCCGGAGTCGTGCACCTTCACTTTACCCTCTCTAGGTTTAAGGCACCCCAGCCAGCACATTGAGAGAGAAAGAGAAGCCAGAGTAATAAATTGCCGCAGATTATCGACTCGAGAGGCACAGCGGCAGTAAAGGCCGCTGAACCACTGCAGGTGCGGCTCCGGCCCGGCAGCCCCCCCTCCCTCCCTCCCTCCCTCAAGCCCTTCACTCGCGGCCACCGCACGCCAAGGGAACGGCGCCAAAAGTCATCTCAGCGCGCTCTCCTGCTAGTAACGTATACAATTTTTACAAAGGAAAAGTCACTCTCGTTGCGGCATGTTTCGAGGAATAATTGACACCCGCTCAATCAGCTCAGTCGCTCGCTCACGCACTCACTCTCACACACACTAGCGGCCCGAGCCCGCCCGCCCTGCGCGCTCTCGAGCCGAGAGCCAACACTTTCGTTTTCCAAACGAGCCAACGGCGAACGCCTTATTTTACAACGAGCAAAAAGGCAATATAAGACAGGGAGCGGCCTGAGGCAGCTGGGGAGGGGGAGGCGGGGAAAAAGCCAAAGGCTCGCCAAGTCTGAATGGCGCGCCGAGCCGGGCGCCACCAGGGCTATGTCCGCCCCGCCCCGCGGCGGGTACGTCGCGATGCGGTGCCTGCCTGCCCGCCTGTCGCAGAGCGTGGCGGGGCGGGGCGGGGCGTGGCGGGGCGCCGCGGCCACAGACCTCTCGCTGGCGCACACACCACCAACGGCATGCCGCCGCCGCCGTTTTACGGCGCTGCAGAGAATGATATCAATTCCGCCCCGCCCCGCCCCGCCCCGCCCCGCCGCGGGTGCGGTGCACTGCAGCCGCGCCTTGTTCGGCCCGGCCCGCCCGGCCGACGCAACTTTCACTAATGAGCCGAGAAGTCCCTCTCCTCTCCTCTCCTCTCCTCTCCTCTCCTCTCCTCTCCGCGGCGGGGCGGGGCGGGGCGGGCACGGGCGCGCTTACCTCACAGGGCGCCAACACCGGGCCGACCGAAAATCAGTGAGAACTGTAATAAAGATCGCTGACCACCAGCCGAGGAGGAATAAAAACCTGTACCATACCAAAAGCTAACACTCTGCTGCATTTTTTAAAGAAAGTATACACGCCTGGTACAAAATGGTCGATGTTACTTTTCACCCCACGGGACGGCTGCTTTTCGCGCTCAGAGGCCCCGCCTGCAGTGCGGCGCCGGCGCGGCTCCAAAGGCAGCCAGCCGGGGGCACGCGGAACGAAAGCGCGGCAGGGCCGCCCCGCCCCGCCGCGACTTGTCGCTGCGGCGTAAGGTGCCACTTACTCGGAATCGCGGCGCCACACTACTGGACTTGTGGCAGGCATTTCAGTGGCGCTGGCCCGCGGCCCGTTATACAAAGGCCCCGCGCGCGACGATGGCAAAGAGACAAGACGGGGATAGGATAGAGGGAAGTCCACTCCCCCGTGCCCAAGCCCGGGCCAGCCCACCGGCCCTAAGCACCACGCGCGGTACGGTATCTTGATACGTCAACAGGGCGGGGCGGGGCGGGGCGGCTGCACTGCTCCCCACGCTACGAGAGCATTAGGCTCAGTTCCTCATAATTTGCCCCTCGGCGCCGCCACTCCCTTACCGGGCTGTGCATGCGTGTGTGTGTGTGAGTGTGGGAGGACCGGCACGGCGCGGCGCGGCGCGGCGGTCGGATGTCCTGCCGCCGCTGAGTGAAAGGCACGGCTCCACACGTGACGCAACAGGCACGTGCCAATCGATAAGCGATACACTCGATATATATCGATCGGTATGGGTCCAGCCGGCCGGCCGGTCGGGCCCTTACGCGGGCCGGGCCGGGGGCGTGAGTGTAAGGCGCGGCCCGGACAGCCCCGCCCCTGGACCAGCCCCGCCCCGCCCCGCCCCGCCCCCAGCCCCACCCCGCCAACGCATCGCCGCAAACAAACCATATTCATCACGAGCGACTTTCCTTCGGCCGGCAGCTCCTTGCGCGAATCAGCGGCGAGCGAGCGACGATGAACAGCCGGCCGGCCACAAACGGACCTGATTGGAGCGACAGTCACAGACAATCACGCCAGACGAGATGAAAACGGCATGTTTTTCCTGTGTACTTGGGCACTTTAAACGAGATGGTGACCATTTGTATTAAATATATTTAATATTTATTTAAAAAAAAAAACGTTAACGCTAACGCTAACGTGAAAGCAGATGACTTTTACTTTGTACGTTTTGCCTCAAACGTTGAACATCCTACTTCAAACTCTGAACTTTAACCTTTTACGCGTTAACTTTTATCGCTTTTACTGCTTAAAGCTTGAAGTTTTAGCGTTTCAACTAGTAACGCAAGCAGCTTAACTGTGAGCTGTGTAACTTTCCTCACGAACTCAGAACTTTTCAACTTTCAACGTTTCAGCTTTTAACTTTTCAACTTTAAACTTTTTTAACTTTTAACGTTTTAACTTTTAACGTTTTAACTTTTAACGTTTCAACATTTAACGTTTCAACATTTAACGTTTCAACTTTTAACGTTTCAACTTTTAACGTTTCAACTTTTAACGTTTTGACTTTTAACGTTTTAACCTTTAACGTTTTAGCTTTTAACGTTTTAACTTTTAACGTTTACTGCTAAAATACGTGGATTCATTACGATATAGCGTAGCGTGACGCGTCGCGGCGTCGCGGTGTGGCGCGGAGAGGGGGCCACAGCGGTCGACTAGTGTTTGGGGTTATGGGTCGTAAAACGGCAATCAATGCATAGGAGCTGTGCATAGAACCGCGGCTGCGGGCGGCAGCTGAGTAGCATCCATGCTTGAAGCACTACGAGCTGCTGGCAGCCTGAACAGCACTACTGTGGCGAGCGAGCGAGCACGCAGGCAGACAGCAGACACGCTGAGGCCCACTGTCGCCGCGCTCCTATATATATCTTTAGGCAACTGCTTTTTCAACTTTAACTTTCCTACGCTTAACGCTGGACAACTTTAACTTTGACAACTTTAACTGACGACGTTTCAACTTTAACTTTTAACTTTACTTCAGTACAAGCTGCTGATACTAACGTATCATCTGCTAAAAACACGCAAGAAAACTTGGTTATGACTTAAATAGAAAACACGCTAAGATCAGTGCTCTGGTGAGCGGTATGGGTGCGGGGCGGGGGCGGGCGGAGCGCACAGAGAGCGAGCGGGAGAGGGAGAGAGGCAAGTAGAGATACTTTCGCCGGTCGGCCGTATAGACGCGGGCGGGGCGGTCAGGGCTATCTATCTATCTATCTCTGTTTCTCCGAATGCCGCTTGCCGGCCGGTAAGCCATACACCGACAGCACCAATATGGCTTTACACCCCTGGCCCCGGGCCTGGCTCAGCTCGTCTCTATACAGGCGACTCGCCCCTGAACCGGTCACTGCACTGTCAGCGGGCAACTATATCGCACCGTGCCCTGCATTCTGTCCAAATACAGAGAGTCGCTGTTACGCCGTCCATACCCGAAATTATCATTGCAAAACTCTGTGTAACATTATTAGTTCGAGTCCGGGCGGGGCGGGGCGGGGCGGGGCGGGGCGGGGCGCGCTGGTCCGCGGCGTGATGAGCGTCATTGATTCGCGTTACGGACCGGAGGAGACCTCGCCCCAGGGGCCGCCTTCGCCTCTGAGAGCGGTGTTTGCAGAGCAGAGCAGAAAGAGAGAGAGAGAAGAAATGAGAATGCGTGTGTGTGTGAGAGAGAAAGAGAAACGAACGGGATACGAACATTGCGGACAATTCGTCACACTCGTCAGTATATCGCCCTCTCCTCTCCTCTCCCCTCACAGTGTTGCCGCAGCGCCTGACATCACATGGCGTTTAATAACTGGCCGAGGCGTACATGATGGAGCCTAGTAGGGCGTGGCGGGGCGAGGCGGAGCGTGGCGCTGCCCGCGTCAGATCAACACAGCGGCACAGCACGGGCAGTCTGTCACCTTCGCGATCACACACACACACACACACAGCGTTACAAGCAATACGCGGTGAGGTTCCCATTGCGACACGCCGGTCGTCGATTTATCCTATTGCACCGTCGAATCTTAATAAGGTTTCAATCACGTAGCAGAGCCGAGCGCACGGCACGGCACGGCTAGCCATCGGCACGCCAAGGCCCTCTCCCGCTGCGCCCCGCCCCGCCCCGCCCCCTCCACCGCGCATGACCCACTCCCGCGCACGGCGTTAAGACATTACAGCGTTCAGCAACACCGTCCAAGTATTTAAAAAAAGCGGCAAAAAAGAAGCAAGACAGCCGCTTCCAAAAAAAAGTTAAACAATCTTGGCGCGGTGCTTCTGGTGCGGTTTTTAGGCACAAACCAGGCATGTCCTGTAATCATGGCCGGGTGCTTTTCTTATTCACTCGCTCCCCGCCGGCCCCCGCCCGCACCTCTCCCCCGCCCCGCAGGAATGCAGCGCGGCGCGGCGCGGCGTGGCGGAGCGTAGCGGTGCGGGGGAGGTCCCTAATTGAGGCCGCCGGGCCGGGCCGGGCGTAGGACCGCGGCGCGGCGCGGGTAGGACCGCCTGCCGGCAGTTTGTAGTTCAGCGGGGCGGGTCAGGTCGCGGTGTCACTGCACTGCTGCTACGGGCCGCGCACACCGCGCACACCACAGAGACACAGAGAGAGAGAGAGAGAGAGAGAGAGAGAGAGAGAGAGAGAGAGAGAGAGAGAGAGAGAGAGAGAGAGAGAGAGAGAGAATGCGAGATAGAGAACCGCATCTTCACACCGTGCCTCGCAAAGCTGCCAAAAACGGTCTTATTTCGTCCAACGGCAGAAAAGCCTTCTTCGAGGGGCCGGAATAAACGTTGCGATTCACCGCGTTGCCACCCGCCTCTTTGCCAAAACCAAAAAAAAAAAAATCCCCTCGCTGCAAGAAGGGTCTGTAATTGGGCGTGGAAACGTTCTCCGGGCGACGCGGCGGAAGGGGGGAGGGGAAGGCGGGGCGGGCGGCTCTCTGCGGTCGATACACATATCGAGATATCGATCCGGAGCGTTTACGATAAGTGGCGCTGCTGCTGTAGCCACGCTCGTGTTTTCGACCCGTCTCCTCGTTACTTTCATTGCGCGCGGCGCGCGGGAGAGAAAGTGAATTTTAAAAACGTGCGCTGCTCACATGTGTGTGTGTGTGTGTGAGTAAAGGTCTGTATGTGTGTGTGTGCGCGAGTATGCTTTACACGTGATCAAATATGTGGCAATAACGCCAAAAAAAAAAAAATTACGTTGCATTCCTTTGCTAATAAAAAAAATAAGGCTTTGCAAGGTGTTGCGCGGCGACCCTTATCACAGTCCCATATAGCGCCGGCCGGTTGCGTTCTCACACTCCGGACCGGCAGTGTGTTCCCGCGCGGCAGCGGCAGCCCAGCCGCAAACCCGCGCGCACGTGCGTTGCATATTGTGCCATGCGAAATAAAATACAAAAAAAATAAATATAAAAGCAGCACACACACACGTCCAAAGAAGGAAGCGTGAAAAGAAAAAGCCCTCGAGAGTAGGCTGACCCGCAACATACAGTTACGCGATTTCTGCCGCGCAGCCACCCCGGTACGCACTCCGTCCGCGCAGCGCATCGCGCATTGCAGCAGAGAGAAAATTGCAGTGAGCGGCAGGGGCAGGGCAGCGTTACGCCCTTTTGCGAACCCGCATCGCCACAAAAATGCTACACACCGGGACCAAGCAAGAGGAAAAACGCGGACGCAGTAAAAATCGCGATTGTGCTGTACCATAGCGGAGGCCTTATGGACCTACCATAGGTCCGGGCCGGGGCGGGGCGGGGCGGGGCGGCGGGTCGCGGTCCAGGCCGCGGCGGGGCGGGGCGGGGCGGGGCGCGGCACACGCGCTAGATCTCGTTCAAACGATCCATTGTATAAGGCCGCACGGCCCGGGCCCGGTCGGGTCCGCTATAGCGCCTAGTGCCGCCTTGCGCCTTTAAGAATGCAGCTGCTGCGCCAGACAGGAAAAAAAAACCAACACAGAATGCCGCGCCAATCTCACACACGACATGACGCATTACGAATTGAATTCGGTAAAAACTATCAGTAGTATGACGCAAAAAAGTCAACCTTTATGATGACTTTTATGAGTTCTTTCGCAAAAACGAATCGCACAAATAATAAAAACGCATTACGATATTGAAAGGAACAACACGAAAACTCTCGTAAATTGCAATAGTTCTTCTACTAGTACCCATCAAGCTACTTGTAAAACGTACAACACGAAAGCACCGCGCTCCAAAAAGAGAGGGATTCGAAAAAAATAAAAATAAACGGAGCTTAGCCGCGTAGCTCGGATCCGTTCCTTCCGGGAAGAACAGTCAGTCCCGCGCCGCGCCGCAGGGGCCGCAGGCCAGGCCCGCGATTGATCATCCAGCTAATTGCTGGTACCGCCTCGGTCACTGCTCCCCGCGTCTCCGGGCAGCCAGGGCGGGGCGGGGCGGGGCGGGGCGGGGCGGGGCGTGGCGTGGCGTGGCGGGGCGGGGCGTGGACAGGCCGAGACCGCCGCCGCCGCAGGCGCCACCAGGCAAGGCAGGCGCAGCGCAGCGCGGCTTTAGAGCCAAACGACCATCGGCAATGGATTTACGCAGAGCGCTTTAAAAACAGCGAGTGCGGCCCCGCCTAGGCGTGTTTCTCCTTTCTCTGATTTGAAACGACACGCCCGGTCCCCCGCTCTGCTCAGCGGCCGCGGAGGGCTAGAGCTATAGGCGCCCGCCTGTACGTTTTGGCGCAGCCAGCCACGCGTTGCCAACAAACTATATCGGGAGCTACCACACTCTACCGCACCACTTTCTTCAACACTTTAAGTCAGGCTAGATGTACTAGTACCTTTTGCGAGGTGCGACAAAGAGAGAGAGAGAGCGGGAGTGAGAGAGAGAGAGAGAGAGAGAGAGAGAGAGAGAGAGAGAGAGAGAGCGGGAGTGAGACAGAGTGAGAAAGAGAGAAGGAAGGTCCCAGCTACAACTACCTGCTGAGGTACTACAGGGCCACCACCACGCCTCGCCCCGCCCACTCGGACCACCCGCTACGCGCAGCACGGCCGGCCCTGGCCCTGGGCATAGAGGACTGGGCCGGGCCGGACCCGGCGGCGGAGCGGACAACCGCCATGACAACTGCCGGGCCTGTTTGCAGTCTGACGTGCTAATAACGACCAGCCGCGTGCGAATAGCGGGTTATACGGACCGGACCGGCGCGGCGCGAGTGAGCAGCGCGCGGAAAGCAAAGCCATGTAAAGCAAAACGCAAGACAAACGAGGCGCAGATTACCGCGCGCCCGATGCGGAGAAAGCTTTACAACGTCTCAATTTCTCATACCGCGTCGTAAGCCCCGTCCCGTCATTCCCACCGCAGAGAACGGTCAGCTCCGGGCCGCTCCGGGCGGCTCCGGGCAGCTCCGGGCGGCTCCGGGCACTGGCCGTCACGCCTTGGAGGCGCGGAGCCGAGAAGAGTCGGGCCGGGCGGGAGAGAAGTCAAGCGATATCTTCCGGTCGACACACGACACAGATTTGTTGTCCCCCCGCTGCTCCGTCCCGGGTATATCCTTTCTCAGCGCGGCCTGGCGCGTCCTCCTCTACGCACTTGGTAAGGCGCTTGTCGACCAAGTAAAAAAAAAAATTAAAAAAAACTGCGTCTTGCTGCTTTTTTCGTGTGTAAGCTGCTAGGCTGCTGCCTCAGCACATAAGAGCCGTAAGGTGACGAAAACCTATGGTTTACCACGAGGGGCGGACTGGACAACTCGACATGTAGACACTCGGGTTTTCAAGTGCGTAGCGCGTGCAACACGCCGCGGGTTACACACTACAGACCAGCCTGGCTCGTCCGCACTCGGCCCAGTTGAGTTGGTCCGCGGCGAGAAACTATACCACTGCGACTACGCGGGGATCTCTACCACCTCCGTGTTCCGATAACAATGCGTCGGTTGTTTTTCCAGGTGTTCGGGAAGGTGCTGAGAGACAGATGGTGCTCAGTGAGTGTTCTCGTTATGTTGCTTCCTCCTGCACTGCACGGGCGCGGCGCGGGGGCTCGGGGCGGGGGCGCGGGGTTGCCCAACGCGCGCGGCGCTCAAGTAAGGCAGTGTGTCAGGCGGCGCCGGCGCGGCGGTATCACACGGTCACAACACCCCGGGTACGACACAACACCGGAAGATTTTATATACAAGAAGAAAAAAAAACCTTTACTAAACTGTGATAAAGTTGCTAGTAGATCAAAGTGCACACAACGATTCCCTTCCTCCGGAGCGCACCACTCCCTGCCCTGCACGCACGGCGGCGTCCTCAGCAAACAGGTGTGACGGCCCTGCCCACCCACAGCCCGGCCGGCCGGCGCGGTGATATCGGGCGGTGACCATCGGACTACCACGCCAGGGCGCGACGGCGAGATAAGGCGCGCTATCCTTCCTGCATCAAGACTGGCAGCGGGAAACAGCCGTGGTATAACTGCACTGCAGGGTGAGAGGTGACACCTGCAGCTGCTAATGAGAGGCGAGACGCACCTGTTCGCGTTATTGCCGCAGTTTTCGGAGTTGCGGTCACAGCGGCAGACAATGGATGGACAGGTGCGAATACATTTGCATCGCAGGAAGCTTTATCAGCCTCAGGCGCACCTGCAGGTGCCGCAGCTGCCGGCTATGACCCTCACGTAAGGCGTCTTCAAAACGCGCACCCGGCCGCCACTTTCGTCTCATTACTACATTTTAAATCAGTCTGCCGCCGGGTGCAGTGAGCGGCCCGGCCGCCCTGCCATGCCATCTGCAGATGTGTCGCTCCCTCTGTACTGTGTAATTAGCGCCAAAAGTGTAGTAATAACACCTGCCGCGGTAGCGTGGCGTGGCGTGGCGCCGAGGGCGATGTCGAGTCGCACCTTGCTCGGCGGAGCGGCCGCCGCGTCGCTTTGCGGACGCCCAAGAAGTAAGTTGTTCCGTTTAGCGGTGAGCGACATTCGTTACGGCCCTATGAGCGCGGAGCCCCGCGGGGCGCCCGGACCGGCGCCACGCTGCCGGCAGACTCTGATTACAAGACTCACCTGCTCAGCACAGCGGCGGGGCGGGGCGGGGCGGGGCGGGGCGGGCGGCTCTGGACCTGCGACAACAGAACAGACAGTGTCAGCACAGGACAGCTAGGCGACCGGCCACGCCGAGCGGAAACCACGCCAGGCGCGCCGCGCCAACGACGCTGGCGACGCAGAAAAAAAATAGACAAGCCGGCGACAGACACAAAAAAAATGTGAAGAGAATGAAGATGTCGTTGATGTGGGCCAAAGCAAGTAGCTGCAGCTCTAGGAGGAGGAGGACAGTTCTAACGAGGTGCCCCCGAGCGCGAGGGAGGTTCCCGCCAAAGTGGAGCGGGTGTAGCCAGCCACGAAACGGGGGCGGACAGGACACCGCCAGGGAATATCCCCATAATATCCCCACCCCGCAAAGTTTGACCTCGCGGGCGTGAATTTGAAGTGAATTGGCTGGCGTCTATTGGCTTTGAATTGACGTGAATACAACTGCAATAATTTGACTTTGTTTTTTAAGTTTTAAATTATTGGTGTACACTTGGGAGGGCAACCACTGCCGCCTCGCGTTAACCCCGTCATCAGTGAAAAGACATGAGGCACGACCCTAACGCGACAGTCAGGACATGCCACGAACCGTTACACGGGCGGACTGTACTGGCAAACAGTGAGCTGTCCGGGCGGGGCGGGGCGGGGCGGGGCGGGGCGGGGCGGGGCGGGGCGGGCCGAGTGCAGATGGTGCTTTCTCCCCCTCTGGTACACTCACTACACTCCCCACGGCCTTCCCTTCCCATTGTGTTCCGACAGCAGAGACGAGACGCCGCCGAGAAAAACGCAATTAAACGAAAGAAAAAGCGATATTGAAAGGCCGCCGTGCCATGCCGTGCGATTGCCATGCCACGCTACGCGGCTGCCGTCGATACTTTTGATTAGGAAGTGTAGTAGTGGAGTGGCACCGCACCGATAGAGAGTGACGCCACGCCGAGCCAAGCTGCACCACTCTGAATGAGTGACACAACTCTTGAATGGAGCGGAGCGTACGCCGTTTTGTCTCAGCGCCCCGCCCCCCTAGCAGGGACGTATCGGCATCTTGTGCGGCCGGCAGGGGGCGCCGTGCCGTACATCCCCGCTGTGTTCCGGGCGCCGCCGCGCTTTGTGTGCCGCGGCCGGGCCGCGAAGGCTTCGTGACTTTCATTTTTTGTTCTACAGCGCGGTGCCCCGCGCAGCCCGCCGCCATGTCCTCACGGCGACCAAACGGCTTTCGTAATTAATCGAGCTCAGCCATCGCGGCTTGGGTCGGGCTAAGCGGGGCGGGGCGGGGCGGGGCGGGGCGGGGCGGGGCCGCGACCACGGCCACGATCGTCGCGCGGGGCCGGAGGGCGGGAGGGATAGCACAGACAGGAAAAAGGCTATGGGGGGACCCGATCGCGCAGAACCGAGCCGAGCCGAACGGCGGCGGGGCGGAGGGAGTCGTCCCATAGTTATGACCCAATGAGCGCTCTAATGCTCGAAAGCGGGGCGGGGCTCGGGACCCATTAGTCGCTCTAAATGCAGCAGGTAACGGGGATGCCGCCCCGCCCCGCCCCGCCCGACGCACCGCGAGTAATGGTTAAGACTAGAAAGGGCCGCCGCCGCGCCGAGAACCGATCGGCTCCACCCGTCATCCACTGCGGTTGTACTCCATCCCGTCGTATAATACTTCCAAGTTCACATTTTATACGTGTCGCGGGATTTTCACCCTACCCCTTTCACGGGGCTGCAGATGGCGCGACGGTGCCCGCCCACTCTCGACGTCACCACAGTATAGTCATCAGGCAGGAGGAAAGGTGTGACTTCACCGCTCGCGGCTCACGGCTCAGCCTCTCCGCTAACACCTCTCCCCTTTCCCTTCACGACCCTGTGACTCCCTGCGGCACCCGCTGTAGGGCCCGGCCCTCGCCCGATCCGGGTTAGGTAAGGCGGTGATGGTATGACGTGAGTGTGATCTATATATGCACTTTCCATTCCTGTTGCCTGCTCGTGCGTGGCAGGGCGGGGCGGGGCGGGGCGGGGCGGGGCGGGTGCAGCGTGTTGGCTCGCGCGGGACCCTGCCCTGCCGCCGGGCCGGACCCAAACACCACCTACCTCACAGCGGTCCACACCCACCGCGAGGAGAGAGAAATAGAGCGAGAGAGGGAGAACGAGAGGGAGAGAGAGGGAGGGTGCCCTCCGGTGAATCAGATCCACAACGGAACTACTTTCTTGCCGTGGTCTGCTCCGACCCGCTCCGCTCACCGTCGCGACACTGCGTCAGCAGAGAGGCGTACCCTTGGCGTTGGGCGGGACAGGGTGGGGGGGGGGTGCAAGGGGGAGGGGGTGCAAGGGGGAGGGGGGGGGGTGAAGGGCCCAGCGGTGCGCCGGCGCGCCTTCCGGTTTTCGGGACCCGTCCCGCCCGCCCGCGTCATGGAGAAGAGAAGGGCGCGGTTTTGCGCCTCGCCTGCCTGTGTGAGGCGGCGCCCGTGCCCGCGCGAGAACGTGTCGAGGGCGAGAGAGAGCGCGAGTGAGTGCGTGAGCGAGCGAGCGGGAGAGAGAGAGAGCGAGTTAGGTCAGCCGTGCCGTCATCACACATCTGCGCAGCGCAGGCTGCTGCAGGTCCCCCCTCAACTCACGTAAGAACTCCGCCGGCGCGGCGCTCGCCACAGCCGCCACACTTTTCCGTATAATCTAATAAGCGCGTAGCGCGTGCCCGGCGGGCCGGGCCGGGCGCCAGGGAAGTCCACCTGGCCATCACATCACACCGGCCGGGCCGGGCCGGGCCCGCAGCCGTCATGCCAAGCCGGACCGGGCTCTTCCTGCCGCGAGAACCCGCGGTGCCTGTGCGCGCCAAAGTCGTGCACTCCTAAGGAAAGTTACAAACACTACCTCGCTCGCCGTTCGGGGCGCTACAGCTCGCTAACGCTACGGGTCACAAGCGCTACAGCTCGCTAACGCTACGGGTCGCAAGCGCTACGAGTCACAAGCGCTACAGCTCGGTAGCGCTGCGGCTCGCTAGCGCTACGGGTCTCTAGCGCTACAGCGAGAATCCGCGCGTTAGGCGGAGCCGAGCCGAGCTTAACCTTGAAAAATTACGCACGTGCTCTGCGAATGAAAGGGTGGCGTGAAAACATGGAAAATTTTTGCGACAGTAAACCTCCCGAAGGAGGTTGCGGTTCCCGCCAGGCACAGGGCTTTTACCCCCCGTGGCAGCCAACTACTTCGGTGTTCTTATGGGAACCGGTGCTTTTTGGACTGCGATCCTGTCGCGCAATTCGACAGATTTGATCCCCGTACTGCCAGATTTAGTCGTACGGTGGTTAACCGAACTGCCCTGTCCCCAGGGCATGGAAACGCTATTTTTGGAGCCAGATTCTAGGACTTATGACCCCACGACCGACCACCAGTCGTGGGCACGGGACGGAACTTCCTGGCAACCCGCTGTCGCTACCAGTGAAGAACCTACCTGGGTTTGAACCAGGCCCCATGTGCCGAGTCTCACAGACACCCCACGGTTTTCGCGGCACCACTAGACCACTAGACCGTCGGCGATTCCACGAGGGAGCTCGGTTGAAATGGGGGGTTTGAATTCCACTCCAAGTTGTCCTCAGAAAAATTAAATTTTTGACTAAGATTCGAACCTTCGATCTACCACTCTCCGGGCGGACGCTATGCCGGCACGGCTACGACGCCACGGTACCAGATGCCGGACCACTAGGAGTCATGCTGCGCGAGAAGCCACAGTCACCGAAGAAACGAACCCGGTGTCATCAGCACGCCTGCTCTCCGTGCGCTGCTAGGCCGGCCGCGTGGCGTCATTGGTATCGTCACTGCTCATAGCACTAGATGGGCAGTGGTTCGAATCCGCATATTTTTTTTTCTTTGAACCAATTGCTCTTTCCAGCTATACCGTCCTTGTGACTTGGGCAACTGCAAAAAAGGCACAGCGACTGAATTTAAAAAAAAAAAAAAAAAAAAAAAACTTAAATCAAACGCGCGGATTCTCGCAGTAGCGCTTGTGACCCGTAGCGTTAGCGAGCTGTAGCGCTTGCGAGCCACTCCGAAAATGATTACGGGCTGCAGTATGCGGTTCCAAATGCAATGCTGGGCTTATTTATAATCTTTAATTTTTTAAATGATTTAACTCGGGAGCGTGAACGGAACGGGCAGCAGCAGGCTCGGGTCGGGTCACAACCCCCGGCCGGCGAGGCGAGGCGAGAGGAGCGCGTGAGGCCGCAGGTGCATCGCGTCAGCTGCATCTCACCTGCAGCTGCAGCTGGAGCGCCTCGCCTCGCACCTGCCCGTCCCGTCCCGTCCCGTCCCGCCGCACGGACCTTGCATGACGGGGGCCTCCTTGTCAGGCTCGCGGGCGCAGCGGCGCAGCGGGCCCCGCCCGGGACGACACGACGGGGAGTGCGTTGAACCCCCTTCCCTCCCTCGGGGGCATGACGTGCATCATTCAGAGTCCTGCGCTGCCGCTGCAGCAGCCGCGTGCCTTGCAAACGACTAATGTGCTTTTAAACATTGATTTCCTTCGCAAAAAATATCGCAGATATCAGCTGAGTTACTCTACTGAAATTCCATCTGAAATATACTGTAGATGCACATTGTGCTAAATTTCAGACCCACCTCCCGTCCCTCCGTCCTTTTCCCCCCTTAAATAAAAACTCTGGCACAAACAACTTCTTAGTCAGCACAGTGCTCCGCGGCGCAGGCGCGCTGGTTGTTTTGGCTGGTCCGGCACGTCCACACCCGCCCCGCCCCGCCCCGCCCCGGCTCGGGCCATAAGAAAGCGAGAGGCCGGTAGAGAAAGAAGTGAGGGGGGAGGGGGGAGGGATTTTAAACGACCAAAACACGAAATGAAACAAATCCCGCGGCAAACCTGCGCCCCAGAGAAGGGCCGGCCGCGGCCGCAGCTGCAGCTGCACGTGCCCCGCCCCGCCCCGCCCGGCAGCGATCGTTGCGTCACTCCCGCCAAGAGCGCCCCCCGTTCATTCATCATTCCACGATTTTTACGCTCTCCAGCCCAGTCAGTCACTCGGTCAATAATTTGAAAACCGAAAGCATCCGGCGATTTGCGCAAAAGAAATTATGAAAGCAACACGCTGATCGCCGCGGAGAAACTTTCTATATTACCCGGGGTACAAAAAATGGTGTTTTTCGCAAATTTCAAGTGTTGCCGCGAACAGGAGCCAGGTAAAGTCCAGGACTTTAGAGCCAGGAGGCTGAAGGAGGCCGAACAGGACCAGAGCGGGTAGGAAACAGGAGCGGACCGGGAGAATGGCTGAGCGGTGCGGTACGTGGGCCTGCTGCCCTGGCCGTGGCCGGGCCGCAGGGGGTCATCGCCTCCACGTCGTCGCTGTCGTGCCACAAAACGGTGCAAATACACAACCGGAGCAGGCGAGCGAGGAGGCTCTTGACCTCCGCTGGCGGGGCGGGGCGGGGCGGGGCGGGGCGGGGCGGGGCGGGGCGGGGCGGGGCGGTCATCTGCGCCGCGAGCCGGCCGCGCATGCTAATTCAGACCGACTGACTGCCTACGCGTCCATCAGGCAGGGGCCTGTCGAAGCAGGCGCCGCGACGCCAAAGCCGACGAGGCGTGGCGGGGTGTGGCGGGGTGTGGCGGGGCGGGGGGGGGCGGGGCGGGGCGTGGCGGGGCACAAAGCCTGAGCCCCGGCTCGCGCCAGCAATCATACAATACAGTACGTCGGAAATAACAGCTGCCTCATGAGGATCACAGCCTTGTCGCCCCGCCACGCCACGTGCTGCGCGATTGGCACATGCAGACTAGACGGAGATAAGACGGCCATGCTATATCAAGGCGGCGGTGATTCACGGGGCAGTAGGTGCAGTACCTAGGTACCCGCGCGATGGGTGGCCGAATCATCCCCGGGGGAAAACAAGGTACCGACACATGACGTACGCGACGTGACGTGCTCGAGGTCCACCGATGAAAACGCAGCATACAACGCGGCTCTGCCTACCCGAGCAGCCCGTAAGGCGCCCAAAAAGTAGGTGTATACCTAAAAGCCCGTTGCATGTTTTTGCCTGGGTAGTGAACAAACTTCTGTGCACGTCGGTTTTATAGGTATGCCAACTCAACGGTGCGCGGCCGCCGGTTCACTGAACTCCCCGAAATATTTCACATCTCTCTCCGCCCCCGCGCCAGCTGATGGATGCGGTCGGCAAAAAGAAGCGTGACCGATCGCGCCATTTTGCCGGCAGGGCGGTTCTTTTCGCCTGGTCGGGACACCGCCAGCCGCGGCGCTTCTCTCTCTTTCTGCACAGATTCCGTGAGCGTGAGGTGGCGCCAGGGTACAGTGTGCGCACGATTAAAATTTCCGTGGTATAAATTTACAAGACGATTTAGATAATCTTTCGGCGGATGCGTACCGTCGTATGAATGCTGCTTCGTTCGTTTCCCGTTTCATTCCATTACAGCCGCACTCCACCGGGCCCGCCTACGCGGTAGGGTCCACGGAGCCGGTGCCGTTACGGACCGCAAGCGGACTAGTGCCGGGGGTGGCCTTGTCGCGGGTGGGGGGGGAGTCCTCTCAGACAAAGTGAGGGAAAAGACATTTCCGCGGAGACGAGTAGGACTGCAAGGTATGCGACACCGACAACTACCGCCTCGCCTATTAGTGGTCGCGTACCGGAGACGACGACAAAAATTGAGAAATTACAGCAAATAATAAAGTTTTTATCCACGCTCCTCGCAGCTTCTCATCTCTCTGTGTCTAGCGGTCCGCGGTGGTCCAGGCCTGCGCCGCCCTGCCCCGGCTCGCCCCGCCCCGCTGCCGACGGCTGTTGGTGCTCGTTTCCTGGGATCGGCAAAGCCAGCCGGCCCGACGACTACTACTGTATCGTGGGATCAGAGCGAAGGCCTCGCCTCATTTCACCGAATCGCACTACTTTCGAAAATAACAGCTAGCTAGCTAGCTGCTGCAGAGGCCCAGTTCATGAATCGCAGTGCGAAACCAGCAAAGAATGCAGTACAAACTAGCAAAATTGTCCTAAAAGAAATGTGCAACTTTCTTTACTGCTTCGAATCCTATGAAATATTTTTAATGTACAATCGTCCGTTGAATGTCATTGTGGGTTTCAACCCGGTCCAATGATCTTTGCAATTGCCAGATATGCTACAGTCGATGGTGAAACTGGCTACATCAAACATTCTTCTTCGACAGGAAGATAGAAACGACTGCTTCACTTTGCTTCCGTCACAAACGCCCTTGAGGTCCGCGGCTCCTGCCATGCTCCAGGGCCAGATTCACCGACACCTCCAGGGACTTGTCCAGGCCTCCACCGTGGAGGTGGACGACCCTGGCCCGCTACAGCTCTAGCACCACGCCCCTCCGGTCGCCATGACCAAGAGGGAAAAAAACGCTCATGAAAAAAATAAATGCGGATCCGTGTCGCGAGCGTTGATCGCCTGTCCAGTGAGTCAGCGTACAGCAGTTTGGGGGAAAGGGGGGCGGGACACAAGTGTGTTCTCCTCATGTTCACGGAACACTAGCTCGCCCGCGGCACCTCCCGCCCCGCCACGCCCCGCCTCGGAATACTAATGCGCACGAGATGTTCTGCACGCCAGTCAATTTTCCATCACCACCACGTCATCAAAATGAACCAGCATTTTTAGTGTAAATTTCCCCGGTATTCTTAAACTTCAAGCGCAAAGTACTCGACAACGTTCTTTCATTTTTTACTCGTTTTAAAAATACACTTCAGCCGAGAAACAAAACGACGGAAAATTTTGGTATGCATATGTGGACGTATGGTTTGCGGACGGACGGCATATGGGAGGCAGTTCGCTGCTCATACTCTGCACGCAGAATGTGTGGCGGCCACGTCGCGACCCGATTCACGTCGCGGGGCGGGAGAGAGAAAAGAGGTTTGTTTACCTGCGACCCCCCCCCCTCCCCCACCCACTGTACACCCCACCCCTTCCCCTCGGCTCGCCAATAACGGCATGTCAGGATCACGGCCCAACAGAGGTCGCTCCACAACGCTGTCGCGTGGGGCCGTGTGCCGTGTTCGGGCGTGGCGCGGCGGGGCGTGGCGCGGCGGGGCGGGGCGCGGGGCGGGGCGGGGCGGGGCGTGGCGGTGTACCCTGACTGAGCAGCGGGGCATTTATAATAATGGCCGGCTAATTTCTCATCCCAGGGGGTAGGAGACAAGGACAGTCGTCGGCGCTGCTGCATGCTTATCTTGCACACCGCTCTCACGTCAGCCCTCGCGTGTTCCGTACGGGCCCACGGACTACTACACTGCGAAGAAAAAAATCTGATCCTCATTTTTGTATGGCATTTCAGATTATTACCTCAAACCCGTCCATCAATTGTCAAAAAAGCACAAAAATAAATTTTAGGGCAACGAAATATAAAATTCAAGGTATTGTCACGGGTCAGTGTATTTAGATAATTGCAGTCAGTTTGCAGCACACGACTCATGGAAATCCACTCAGTGAATAGCGGTCCTCGCGCTGACATTCCGTGCAGTTCGGTCCGGCCCGGTCCGGCCACGCCCCGCCCCGCCCCGCCCCGCCCGGCCGCTGACCTTGCTCGGAGTTACGCGCCCGCATGCAACCCAGATTAACTAAGCGTTCCGCGTTGCCCAACCGGTTTCCATCTGCAGCGCGAATCACTCATCAGCAACAAGAGCGGCGCCGAGCAGCTGCCCCGCCCCGCCCCACCTCACCCCACCCCACCTGCAGCTGGGAGCCGCACCACCTGCAGGCGCCACGCGGCCCGGCCCGGCCCAGCGCCACTGCTGCCCCGCCCCCGCCCACACATGCGGTGGGAATGAGACTGGATGTGAGTCAAGGCGAGGTGGGGGACGGGATACGCGAGACGGCTCCGACAAGTTCATCGAACACGCTGCTTGCTCGAAATTACGCGCCATTTTCACCCCAAAATCTACCGTTTCAGGATATATTTCGTGACGTTTCAACTACCCCCGCAATCCTAGTATAACATATGTGACTCACTCGCAGGAAAGTGAGATTTTTTTTGCACACGGGCTGGACGCAAATTCAATCCATTTTTTTTTCTTCTCTGCCATATTCACAAGTAACGGTTTGCAAAATCACGGGGCCGCATATCAAGCGGCACATTACATTCAACACTCGCACACGAAAAAGCCCTACTTATTCATGCAGCACGTCTAGTATGAAACGTGTTTAAGCGCCTGCTGACGACCTAAGCGCGCGCGCACCTCACAAACTGAGGCTGGCAGCCCAGGGCGGAGTGGACTGGTCCTCCTAACGGAAGCACTCATGAGCACAGGAAACAGGGCAGCAGGCCTGCGGGGCGGCAGAAGGGCGCTCCCACTAGGTCGGACGGGCCACTAGGGCCGCCCGCCCGGTCCACACACTGGGGATGGGATTTTGGACGTACCGCGCTCTCACATTAAAGCGTAAGCACGTTCATTTGCATTCGCACACGCGCGCGCGCGCACACACACACCGGACATCTTCATTTACACGCTCGACTCGTGTCGCGCGACGCCCTGCCGCCGGCCCGGTAGGAAAAAGGGTGGGGAAGAGAACGAGGGACGCCGCGGCAGCGGAGTAAGGAAGAGGGGGAAGAAGAAGAAGAGGAGGACGAGGAGATAGAGAAATATTCACGGAAACTGCGGCGCGCCAAACGAGCGCACGCGTGTAAGCTAAGTAGTTGGCTGGGAAGAAAAAAAACTGCGCTCCTCGCGGGGAGGGGGGTGCGCCCCTCCGCTCCGCCCCGCACCCCACGCGGCGTTATAACCGTCATTGTTCCGGCCGCCCCGCTGGTCTGGTCTGGTCCAGAGACCTTCCTCCAGTTCTTCTCCAGCGCGAGTCCGCAGGCCGGATTCCAGAGAGTGCACGGCACAGCCGCCCCGCCCACGTACGCCCTGGTATGTATGGGCGCCGCTGCGCCGTACGGTCCGGTGCTGTGCGGTGCTCCGGACAAGGCTCCAGGAGCCGGTTACCCGTGTCGGCGCTAGCGAGTGTGTGGACATTACTTGCAGCTTAATTGCAGCTCGAGTTGCAGCTTCACTCTACGTCTCTCTCTCACAGTTTTTCAGATCACTGAAACCAGTGCGCAGCAATTTTTTTTTTTTTCATGAAGTTCTCGGTTGATTCCGGAGAGCACTTCCCACCGTAAATTTTAAGGTTATGTGTAGCATTTTCAATTAAAATTAAACGCCAAATTTGCGGATATAACGCTGGCAAACTCATAAAAAATTCAAAATGGAAGCACCCACGTACACACACATTACAGACAGCTGATCGCCGCCTACAACACCACGGATCACTGTCGTTCGATTAAAGCGCGCGCGGCGCGGAGTCAGCCGAACCGGTTCCGGTTCCGGTACGTCACCCCCGGAGCAGGAGCAGACCGGCCGGACGCGCAGCGGCTGGCACGTGCCTCCGGCCCCCGGAGCCCGGAGTCGCTGCCGGAATATTAACATAGCCCACCTATACCGCCGCGCCGCTACACAAGATGAATGCCCGCGACGAGTGGCGCGGCGGGGCGGGGCGGGGCGGGGCGGGGTGGGGCGGAGCGTGGCGGGGCTGGGATAGCAGTAATTCGGAAATGACCGGACCACACCGCCGCACCCCGTCTGCTATCCCGCCACGCCGCGCCACGCGATTCGATTTCTCGACGAGTTTGGGCGTCGGGGCGGGGCGGGGCGGGGCGGGGCGGGGCGGGCCGGCGCTAGCAGTGCGGTGATGCACGCGGGGGGTTCTTACGTAAGGGAGGGTAATCGCCCCGCCCATCCTAGTCCGGCCCGGGCCCGGCCAGGCGCGTTGCGTGCGATTACGCTCAAAATAACAGCACGCTCCGCCCCGCCGCGCCTCGCCAGCTGGACCTGGACCAGCGTCACCCCCGTGCGTCTCATTACCGCCCACTTCCGGGCCCAACCCCGCCCCGCCCCGCCCCGCCCCGCCCCGCCAGCCGGCTGAATGCCAGGACACTACTACGATTACAATGACGGGTTACGGTTTGGACTACTGTCGGTATTTTTCCAGTGGGGAGGCAGCTGTATGCCAGCTGCAGGTGGTCCGGTGAGAGGCGCCGCTGGCCGGGGCCGGGAGCGCACCGTGTATGCATCTGGGCCGCTGCTGCTGCGGGGTTGCGCAAGTCCGTCTGCTGCTCCAGCTCCTCACGCATCGGAGCGGCACGCCAGCATCGGCCAGAGAGGGAGAGAGAGAGATAGAGAGCGGGGGCGCTCCGTCTCTGTCGCTCTTATCGCGGGGGCGGCCGGGCCGGGCCAGAGAACAGAGCGGCAGCGACACGTGCGGACGCGAGGTGCGGCGCGGCCGGGAGCGGACGCAGTCCAGCGTAACTTTCATTCCGCGACACGTACCCGCCGCAGTCCGTTCACACGCCTTGACCATTCATCCGGAGGGGCGTGGCGGGGCGTGGCGGGGCGGGGCGGGGCGGGGCGGGGCGTGGCGGGGCGGGGCGGGGCGTGGCGGGGCGTGGCGGGGCGTGGTGGGGCGTGGCGGGGCGGGGCGCTGACAATGGCAAGGCCCCTCCCAAATACTTTGGCACCAGCCACCTCGCCAGCCACCAGGGTTGGCATAGAGTATTAAATGGGGCCAAATTGTGCCAAATTGTGCCAAATGCAATATACCTGGGGACACCTCATGACCTCCGAGAGGACTTTATAAATTCGCAGTTGATAGCGTCGTGAGTTTCAGCCAGGTTAGACGCTGACTGAAGCGCAGGACGCCGCGCAGTGGAGATAAGGGCAATATTATTTGACCAAATTAAATAAAATAAAAATTTAATTTAATACTCTATGCCAACCCTGCCAGCCACCAGGCTGGTTTTTATTGAAAGTCAAGGGGTGTGTGCCTAAACGAACGCGGGAAGAAAACCTGACCGCAGAAATAGCCGTACGCGTACATACACAGAGCGACGGCATAGACGTGTTCTCCTGGGGCTGGGGAGGGCCCAGGCGACAGCCCCCGGCACACCCCGGCCCGCCCCGCCACGCCCCGCCCCAGGCGGACGGCCCAGCGCGGCGGCGTGTACCCGACATGCAAATAAGGGGCCTAAATGAAAAGAGGCAAACCGTGTGGAAAAAACGGAACGCGTTCTCATGCCGGCGGTGCGGCGGCTGGCGGCTGGCGCCCTCCTGGGGTAGCGGGAGGTGGTGCAGGGGCGGGCTATGGGATCTCGATCACGGCCAACAAGGCCGCGCCAGTCTACACTCTCGCGCGCCGACGTCTCGACGGACGGGCCGGGATCAACAAAACGCTCCTGTGAGAGTAACGCGCAGTAGAGACCCCTCCTCCTCCTCCTCTTGAAATATCCATATGTTCCTCTCAGTCTCTCTCCAAACATCCGTGCCAACGACGCAGCAGGTGCGACCAGCTGGCGCGCCATACTGACCTCTGTCGCTACGCTGTGTCTCGTCGCACTCGGTGCTGTGCGCCCCGCCCCGCCCGACATACGGAACACACCCCGGCCCACGCCGCACCGCGCCACACACACACACACACACGTGCACCCGAGTACGGGATGAGATGGCGAAGGTGATAGAGCGAGAGAAAGGGGAGACGCGTTGGCAGCGAGTGGAGGGCAGGAGAGAGAGAGAGAGAGAGAGGGAGGGGCGGGGGGAGTACAGAGAGGCGCTCAGTACACGGTGGCATCGAGAGGAGCGAGCGACCGGTCATGCACACACACACACACACACACACTTACTTCCATATACTCACATACATCTAAAAGTAGAAAGTTCACCTCTCGCAAATACCTCTCCAGGGCGGCCACCGCGCGGGGTTGGCCCCCGACCCAGAACCCACTGCAGCGCATCAGGGGTCCGTAACTTATCAAAAATTCTAGGATATTTTGTTTTAGTTAATTTGATAACGCGCTAATATTATTTTATGTTAAGGGGCATGTTAAGTTACGGACCACTGCAGAGCAGGGCGCGGCGGCGGCGCGGCGGTCACCCGGAAGTCACCTTCGCCACCGCCACCGCGTCGCGTCTCAAAACCGCGACGGCCACACCCCGCCTCCCGAAAAATACAAAACAAAAAAACCTGGCAAAGCGACGCAGAATAAAAGGAGCGAGTGTGAACCGTTTCCACGAGAGACTGTGCGTGAAGAGAGGCCAGCAGGCCGTACGTAACGTTACGCGCGCCAGGGCCGCGGGCTCGCGCGCCAGTTTAACATGGGAGTCGCGACGCACGCCCCGCCGCGCCCCGCCCCGCCCCGCCCCGCCCCGCCGTGGTCAGACTTAACGCCGGCCAGGGCCAGGCCCGCGTGGCAGACGGACTGCGAGCAGAAAGGAAAGAAAGTGGGCGGCCGTGGTGGTGGTCTCCTAATCACCACTGCGGTTGTCAATTTGTTCGCGCGCTTCCATTCACCTGCAGGGCGGGGCGGAGCGCGGGGCGGGGCGGGGCGGGGTGGGGCGGGGTGGGGCAGGGTGGGGCGGGGTGGGGCGGGGTGCGGCGCGCGGGGCGAGCGGGGCGGGACTATTTGACTTGAATAGGAAAACCCTTGTTGCTGGGCCGCACCCCTGCCTGCCTGCAGAGTGTCGCAGGGGTCAGTTCAGCATGCAAATAGCGTTGTCGCCGTGGGCGGCGGGGCGACGCCAGCCCCCACTACGCCACTCCACGCCACGCCACGCTGCGCCGCGGGCCACCCTGCTGCGGGGACAAGCGGCGCGCCTTGCATTATTTCTATTGAAATTGCGCAGCACTGTATCTCTCTCCGCTAACATATTCCGTCTCTCTGTCTCTCTCTTGCTCTTTCACAGCCTCTCCCTCTCTCTCGCTCCGCTCGTTCGCCTGTCACGCTCGGCGCCGCACGGGTAAACGTTCCCCGACCTGCACACTCGGGCTGGGCCGGGCCACCCCGCGCATTAGCACATATTAGTGGCGCCCTGGGCCCGGCCCGGTCCGGCCCCGCCCCTCTCACATACAGTACTGACGTCCCCGCCGCTCTCTCGACGCGCATTCAAGTCTCCCGCGCGCGTCGCGACGCCCCTTTTCAGCGTCCTCCTCCTCCTCCTCATCTCCTCCTCTTCAAATTAAAAGCGCGTTAGGCGACGTCGCTCGAGGAGGAAGACGCTCCGGCGTCGTCAGCGAGAGCGTCGACGTGAGGAAAAGCGAAATGGACGAGCGTGGCGTGGCGCGGCGGGCCGAGGGAAGCCCCGCGAGGACTCCGGAAGAGATCCACGCTCGGCCCGGCCTAAACGACGGGTAATCGAAGACGAACCGTCCGGCGGCTAGGACCTGGGCCGGTCCTGGGAGGTATTTACAGTGCCGCCTGTCTCACTCTCACCCGCACTGACCTAGGTCCCTTCCCTTCTCTCTCTCACTCTCCCACTCCCGCGTTCCATGTTACCCTACATTGATGTGACGGCCTCTCGCGCCGCCACCGTGACCCTGACGAGCTTTCTGTTCTCTCTCTCCGCTGCTCCCGAGGTCATCGCTGCCCTCCCGTGCGCCTGGAGCTGGAGAAGGGTCCCTGCGGCCGGCTGCTGGTCCAGCACCTCCAGTTCCAGGTCCCGCGCTCCGCGCCTCCGTCATGCAGACCGTTAAGCAGACAGCAGCCCGCCCGCCCGCCCGCCCGGCCCGCCGACCGTAAATGCCTTCTGCGAAAGGCAAAAAGGCATCCTGGAGCGCTGGAGAAGGGGGAAAGGAGAAGGGGTGGGGGGTGTCTGCCACGCCAGTTTGAGACTCAGCCGGGCCAAGTAACCTCTCTCCTCTCCTCTCCCGCCGGCGCGCCGGCAGCGTGGGTGGCTACTGACGGACAGACCTGTCACCGGTGCTGTCATTAATCACACTGCTTAAAAACGTTATTCCGGGCCACGCGAAAGCAGAGTTACTCTCCCTCGTGATTAAGACTCCCGCAAAATATGGGGGAAAAAATTAACTTTCGATCACTCGCAAAACCTTGCAATACGCAGTGCTTAACATTTACCAAACCAAAAAAAATAAATATTACTAACGCATTTGTAGTTAAAGTCAAGAGTGTCAGTGTGTGGGTGCATCATCATCATTACGCGCGGCCCCTGACCCGAAGTGAATCAGCAGCTCCAGCGCCAGCTCCAGAGATGAGTGCATGGCGGGGCGGGCACGCCACGCCATCCCGCTGCTGGAGGCGCTGAGCTGAGGAGTCAGGAGTCAGTCCTCCTCCCGTTGCCTGACCGGACCGCTGCCCGTGACTCAGCTCAGGCCCCAGCGATGCAAGAGCTGCAGGTCCAGTTGGCGCGCCCGGGGCGGGGCGGGGCGGGGCGGGCCACAGTGGGTGACTCACAAGGAGATCAGGCGGGCGACACACACACACATACACACACGCACGTCAGCTGGACCGGGCGGGGTCCCAACGTCAGCAAAGTGCGTCACCCATGCGATAGCTCCCCGCGGATGTCTAGTTATGGACCAGCATGGGAGTGAGATCTCGTGTACTACGGATCATCCTTGGATTACTTTCTCACTCACATTCACTTGCTCACATTCATTGTCTCTCCGCCCGTTTCCTTCCTCAGCGCCTCCCCGCCTCGCTCTCCAGAATCAAAGGAATGGCATGATGATGACGGCTCGGCCCGCGCCCGCCCGCTCACCCGCCCGAAAGCGACTGAAATAAAAGGCCCAGAGAGCCGAAAGCCCGCTGAGCTGGGCCCCCGCCCCGCCCGGGGGAAGTGAAAGAGAGAAGGAAAGCGCTGACAAAGTCGCACACCCACACCCGCAGGCAGATCGTTGGCGCGGCGCGGGATACATTCGCCCTTTTATTTCCCCCAGAGGTAAATAAGCAGACGGAAAATGACGCGGGACGGCAGAGGAAACGACTTTTGAGACGGTTCCCGAGGAAATGATTGAACGACCGGAGAGCGAGGGATTCCAGATTCGGGCGTAAAACAAGCCAGACGTGACGTGACGGGCCAGCGGGCCAGCCAGGCTCGTTCTGTCTCGACTCATCGACCACAATGATTTAGATGTAAAACTGGACTCCAGAGACTCGAAAGCGGCGCGGCGCGGCGGCGGGGCGGCCAGCAGGTATTATACACAGGGAGATACGACAGAAACACAAACATTCCTGGCCGGCCGGGACTCCGAGCGGCGCTGGGGCTCACGGTGGTGAAAGGGCCCCGGGAGACATTCCTGCCCTGCCGGAGGCTCCAGTAAGCAGCGCCCCTATCGGCCGGAGCCTTTACTCCAGGGAGAGAGAGAGAGCGAAACGCGCCAACGGGACCATATAGCTCAGCTCCCTCCCACTGCCGGCGTACGCGCCGTGTTGGACGTACACCAGCCAATGAGCGATCTATGCAGGGCTCCGCTTTACCCATCCACTTCATACACTCTTCCACCCCGAGAGAGGGCGCCTGCCCTTTAAGCCACGCACTTTAAATCCGACTTACTGCATCGCATCGGCCATAGCCATACCGTGCAGCCTGGCCACTGCCATATCGGCGGCTCCCGTGACCTTCTGCATGAGAAACTCGGCGGGCGCGAGATACGGTAAGGAACAAAAAGCCGCGCCGACAGTGTACACCGGGCAAAAAAGCTGCGTAGGCTTTACGGAAAAAATTTCCAATTTCGTAAAAGTCCTACGCATTGACTTTGCAATTCGCCGAAATTAAGGTGTGGGCTGGCGAAAATTTTCAACGTATTTTTGTAAGAAGAAAGTAATCATTAAAAAAATTTCGGTAAATCTACGAGGGTATTATTCAGAGTGTATACAAACGTGAGCAGGAAGGGGAGAAAGCACCGCCCTGCCCTGCTCTGCCCTGCCGCGTGTCTTCCGCTCGGTCCAGGGCCGCCGCAGTCACACCTGCCCCAGGGTCACACCACCGGCTCGGCTCAGGCGTCGCGGCGGCGTGTGGTACGCGGCGCCCCGACCCGACGCCTCGTTAGCGCAGGCAGGCGGACCACAGCAGCGCCGCAAAACCACCACCGGGAGCGAGCGGGGTGTCAGGTTCACAGAGACGCCGCGCCGCCCGGCCCGCCGGGCCTTTCTCGAAATAACGCGGAGGAGGGAAAGACAAGAACTCGTACATGACGTTTTCGAAACCGCAAAGTCGTCTTGTTTCGCAAAGTGACCGGACGGCATGGGGGAAGCAAGATGCAAACCTCAAACAGGTGTCTGAATTTCAACCAATCGCAAGGCGTTTCATTAACCACGGAGATATATTTTGTAAAAAATTTTTACAGAACAAATTTACGTAGGCAAGGGAATAAGACACCACGCATCTAAAACGCCCTAAGATCTGACGTAACGCACGCACGACCCTAACAAGGTATGGCGGGCTGGGGTCCGGGCCGCCCCGCCCTGCGCCGCCTGGTCGCCGAGGATCACGATCTGGCCAAGGCCGTCCGTGCATGGCCGCGACCCCGAACATCGCGGGGCGTGGCGTGGCGGGGCGTGGCGGTGTGGGGCGGGCGCGGGCCGCTTGCATCAGTCGGTATACGGTACGCACCGTCCCGCATTTCACTTGCGCCCGCCCGCCCGCCCGCTGCACGCGACATGCTGTGCTGAGAGGCGTGACTCTGGCTAGAAAGCAAGTCCCCGCTGCCCAATACCAAGCCCAATACACTCAGAAGACCGTTTGGGGGAAAATAAATTGTATTTACGCAGACGAAAATTTCGAACTAGAAGATCTTTTCCGTTGGGTTTAGCGATAGATTTTTAAAAGAAAGAGAAAGTTTTGCACTTATTCAACTATTGTCAAGTTTTAAAAATAAGCGCTTTGCTCACATATTTTACGTCAAAATTTTGGTTTCTCGCCAAACGTCAAATGCGGCTTCGAATTAAATGCCTGATTTTCTGATTTTCTTCGTCCAGGACTGAAATTGTGTAGCCAGTCGCGAGAACTAGACAGGCTCGAGGCGACGGTCAAATGACTCATCATCCCCGCCGAGCCTGGCGCTGTCCCTATCACTCGACGACGCGACAACCATGCGCGCGCGCGCCAGGCTCCCCTCCCCTCCGTCAGACAACAGTGGCCCGCGGCCGGGTCCCGCGCGCGCCGCTGCCGTATGGCGTGGCGAACGCGGACCACCACGGCAGCAGAGTGGCGCAGTGGAAGCGTGCTGGGCCCATAACCCAGAGGTCCGGGGATCGAAACCTTGCTCTGCTAGAACCTATTTTTTTTCCTCCGGGAATAATTTTGCGTTGGCGGGCACTATGGCTTCACTTACCTCAGAGTCGGACGACACAACACATGCGAGCACGACAAAACGTCACGCCTGACCTGTAACAGAAGATGACAATCATCAAAACCACAGCCCTCTGAAACTTTTTAGTTTATTTTTAGAGCAGCTTAAACAAGGCCTCAGCAGCAAAGCCAGCGCACGGTGCAAAACGTGCTGCCGGCCGCGTGTCTGTTCTGCGCAACGCACTTTTCTGCTGGCCGCTGCTGATGCCTGCAGGCACCGTCATCACGACGGGCACCATGACGGCGCGGGGCGGCGCGGGTACCGGGAGCGAGGTCCGCCGCGGGTACTAGTCAGCAGCACGGCATGGGTCTTTATCTCCCTGCTGCGCTGCGGTCACGAGGCCGCGGCGGCAGTCACGCCATCGACAGTTTTAGTAGCTCCAGCCGAAATATACATTTCCAAGAGAGGCGCGACCCGGCCGGGCATCGCCGAGGAACGACGCATCGAGGCCGCAGCGCGAGTAACGGTTGTTATGGATTCCTCGTCCGACTAGAAGAGAATTTTTCATCCTTTTCACCTCTCGGCCCGGAGATTAAAATAAAATAAAACCTGGCCGCAATGTCCACCGAAAACTTACTTACGCGGTAATAACGTGCGAGGGGGAATACCCTGAGATCTTTTATTCTCACTCTGGCGCCCGTACAGTATAACAAAAGTGTCACCCGACTGCCAGAGGGCCAGAGTAAGTAGTAAGGGGAAGGGCGGGGAGGTCAGCGGCCGTCGGGCGTGCGTCACTGATAGCGGGAGGATGCAGCCGTGACGTCAGCAAGGAGGACAGGCCACCTCCCCCCTCCAGCTCATTCTCGTCTTCCCTTCCCAACAGAGATAACCTGCTGCTGCCCCGGCTACATCGCGTTGCAGCATCAGCAACAGGAATGCGCTCATGAAGTGGCCAAGCGAGACCCTCACCGCCGTGCGTGTGCGTGTGTGTGCGCGTGAGTGTCGCAGTGACAGCATCCTTTGAAATAACTTCTCTCACGTTGCCGTGTGCGCGTCGCGGCGGGGCCTAAGTCACAATCTTCCCCGCCATAAGCACAATCACGAGCCCGCAAGGTCAGCTCCCAGGGTGACAGGCGGCCCGGCCGCAGGATTTACATTTCAAAATTAATATTTTATTTCAAAACAGACGATAAACCGAGTGCGCGCACACACACAGCAGAACGCACCGGCGCACCCAGAGAAAAGTATTCCTGATTCAAGCGGCCTTTTTTCTGGGTGCGCGCGGGGCGCAGCGCCGGCGTCGTTTCCTGGAGGCGTCGCAATGCCGGCGGCGCGCGTCGCGGCGCCGCTCTGGAGATGAGCCTCCAGCGCGGATGTGGCGGGGCGGGGCGGCGAGGATGCCGCGGGCAGGAAGCGCCGCCCCGCCCCGCCCCGCCAGCCGCTCACACACCACCGTCTTCCCGGTTTTGGCGCGCTTTTCCTCGCGGCCTTCACCTTTCTCATTCTCCGGAGCGCAATTATCACGAGCACCGGGCCACGCCCCGCCCCGCCCCGAGGTGGATGACGCGAGGACCTCACGTGGCGGTTGGTGGCCCCACGACGCCGTGCCCGACCCGAGACGAATTAACATTCCTCTCGCGCTGACGAGGACTTCGGGAGCATCGCTCTGAACGAGAACGGGTCCGGGTGGCCGAGGCCCCCCCAGCAGGGCGTCGTGGTAAATGTAACGTCAATAGAAACGCACTTAAACCAAAATTAAAATAGCAATTTCAATTCGTTTGCTCTGCCGGACACCAAGCCCCAAGGCAGTTTTGGCGGGCTGTTCGGGTCCCGGAAAACTTGGTAGAAAAATTACAGCCGGAAATTTACACTGCTAAATTGCTGGATTTTCGGCTATAAGTAAGTTGCCTGTAATTGACATGTAAGTCCACGAGGTGAGGGCTCTCCTCCGGTGCGGCTGGCGCCCTGCCTGACGCCGCGGTCCAACTCGCTTTGTGTTGGTCAGCGCACGGGTGTGGCCCGGCCGGCGTCCTGCCTGCCCCGCGCCGCGGCCCCGAGGCACGTCGCCGTGGCGTTCACCTCAGCGGGACCTCGCGAGACCCGACCTGACCCGACCAGTCGCGCGGCGCGGACCTTACCTCTGCGCCCGCCCCACCCCGCCCCGCCTTCTTAACCTCGACACCGCAGGACCTAGCCTCCCGGCTCAGCCCTGCCTGTGAGCAGGACATCTGTCTACTTCACACTCTCATTTCCTTTCCATAACGTCACATATGCGACACAATATTTTTCTGATAGTATATCGAAATTTCATGACTGAATTTTGAGCAAAAGATGTGATTTTTAGTTACATTTGCCCATTCGCCAGGAGGTTACTGTGCTGCTCGGCACGGCTCGGCTCGCCACACCTCGCCGTTGATACGTCAGTGTGACTGTGAGTGGGACCGGCCCGGCTGCAGCCGGTGTGACTGACTCTCTGGGCTGGGCCCCAGCCAGACCCAGCTCTGCCCGGCTCAGCCCGGACCTGACCGCATTGGGCCGCCCAAGGTCACGCCGACCTGCCCGACCCGGCCCGGCCCGGCCTCGCGGCCCCCACCATCATGCTTGTCATTATATTGCTAAAAGTTCGGCTTCGTCGTTAGTAATACATGCCTATATAGGCTTGAAAAAGACGGGTATTTTTATTTCTCTCGAGCTGCAAGGCGCTGGCCGGCGGAACTGCTGGCCTAGAAGCAGCCCGTGCAGTAGTATGCACAAGAGCGTGGCACGCTCGCGGACACGCTCGCGGGCACGCCGCACGCACGCGCCGGCCGCGCGCGCCCCTGCAGCACGCCACGCCAGGCCACGCCAGGCCCGCTCTCGAGATAGGCTTAATGGAGTGAAATGGCCATGGTGCAGCGCGGTGCCGGCCGGCCTGCAGCGGGACAGTCAAAGAGAATTTCTCTTTCACAGATGCAGAAAAAAATATATGAATGAATGAATGAATGAATACGATCAACCCTGTGCGGCTGCAGCTTCGTAGTACTCCTCATTGCAGCGCTGCGCTCTGGCCACCATCAATCTGCCCTTTTGTGCGCAGGCCTGATTGCAGAGTCCGAGCCCGGCCCGGGCGGGACTGTACTTTGGGCGCGCGATTCACTCCCAGCTGCAGCGGCAGCGCCATGGGCGCAGCGCACAAGTTCGACCCTCCAATTACCAACACAACAGGGCCTTTGCTTTAGCACCCGCCCGGTCCGGCCCGGCTCAGCTTGTCTGGAATGAGGTATAATAATCTTTTTATTCTCCCTTTTCTCTCCTCGTCTGCGCTCGTGTTGCACAGTGCTGCCACGGCCCGGGCCGGCCCGGGCCGGCGCGGCCCGGCACGCAGCCGATCGAGTGCTTTTCCACGGTAAACAAGACTTGATTCTCACGTAGAGCGCCGCCGTGCCGGGCCGGGCCGGGCCGGGCCGGGCGTACCGCGCAGCGCAGCGCTGCACCGCCACGTGACGTACCGCCGTCAAGCGCTCGGCGCCCCCGCCCCCGCGGCCGAGGCAGCCTCCACCAGACAACTTCCAACAGGAGGGGAAATTCGTAGAAACTGCATAACCTACACCTACGCACGGCATGTTTAATGGATAAGCATTTAGCTTGGAGAGAATGTTCCGGGATGATATCGAAAGAGTTTCCAAGATCTATCGCAACAGATGTCGCCGCTATTTATATATATCTCACTGCAGCACGCCGCCAATGTGACAATGTGCGCCGTCCGGCCCGCCCGCGGACGCGACGTGACGCGTGCGGTGACAACCGTACGGCATGGCCAGGGACGTGGCGGCACGGCGCGCGCTCCAAGCCTCCGCAACCTTCACATTTGCGTTGGCCGCGGCTGAATGTCGAGCTCGACATGAGGCGGCTCGTAGAGCAACTGCAAGCTGTGGGCTGTGGCCAAGGTATAGGGACGCTACGAGCACGACGACACATCCTCCGCAAAGACCGCGTTTGCACCGAGCAAATTTACAACATATTTAGTACATAGCAAAACATACAAAACACACTGTGAATCCGTCATAATATTTATCCAAGCGTAGCAGCTCCAAAACTTCCAGATTCGGGTTCGGTGCTGTACGAATGAGATAGTGTCACACGATCATGGCCCCTCGCTGTTGGGCCTGCCCGGCCGGGCAGGAAGTGACGGTCGATGGAGGGGGAAGGGGAGGGGGCGTGGCGGGACAGGGCCGGGTGGGGCCGCGGGCGCGCACACACACACACACACGCCCGTCACGAGATAACTCTCTTTCGTTCGTCCAAACGATACAGTAGGTTTGGGCTTGCATGGCCCACAGCCCACCCCGTGTACAGATGGTTCCCGAACGCCGCTCCCACGGCGGTTCCACACGGAACGCAGTTCCTGGAACTTCAAAATTTGCGCATAGTGCGATAGCAAGGTTGGAGTGTTACCGGGGGCGGCGCGGGGCGGGGCGCGGTTCCTCCGGGAGGGGCGCCGGCCGCGTTACGTTCCGTTACTCAACGACCCCCGGCCTGGCGGCGCGGCACAAGGCTCGTGTGTTTGTAAGCTTGTTAGGCCGTTTGGTCGGTAGCGGGTCATGGCTGGTGGGTGCGGTGCCGTGCCACACTGAGTGCGCTTGCTGGTTGGTGGTACGCCCGCACCGATAAGACTCGAGGGCACAAGCTCTTTCGCTCTCGCTCCTTCTTCTGTTTTTACTTTTTATTTATTTCTCTTTGTCTTGTCGGTTCAGTCTGGCCCCGAGCCCCGCCTCGCCTGATAGCCATACGCGTGCCAGACTGGGCCGGGCCGCGCGGGGCGGGGCGGGGCGGGGCGAGGCGGGGTGGGGCGAGGCGGGGCGGGGAGCCCGAGGCGTCAGCGCGCCAAATACAAAACATTTGGGCGAGGCGACAAGAGGCAACCGTTTGCAGTCCAGCAGACGAGATTACTCCGCCGCCCCGCCCCGCCCCGCCCCGCTCAGACGCGCTCGTGGAATTCCCCCCTGGCGGATTCCATGTACGGGGCTCGGTGCAGGACGCGACGCGGTCCTGCCGACAGCCAGGAAGGAAACACCCTAAACTGTCGCCGCGCCGCGCCGCGCCCAACGTGTCAGTGCCACTCATTGCAGCTCAGAGGCGAGGAGGTAAATCGCCCGGTCCGTTAGCGTAAGGCGCCGGACCTGCCCCCTCCCCCACCCCCCAATACCCGTCAAACTTTTAAAAAAAGCGTACCATTTGTGTGTGAGTGTGCGTTATCTCTCCGTGACAGACATGATCACAACAGACCGCCCAGGCAGGCCGGGCCGGGCGGGGCCGGGCGGGGCCGGGCGGGGCCTCTGCTGCGCAGTGCTACCAACAACATGGAGATGGCAGGGCCGCGCCCAGCTGCTCTGTCCACGGTAAAGCCTCGAGCACCCGGGACTAGACTGGCGCACAACACCCCAACGACACTGAGCTTCCGGTCAGCAGAGACTTGTGCCTTTGAGGGTAACTCTGAGAATTATGAGGGGCCTACATAGGGAGGGGGGAGGGAGAGGGCTCGGGGGGTCCTACGTGGGATGCTTTTAGGCGCTAATGACAATGATCCTCTCAGAGATCGGTCGCGGCGCTGGACCCGCGGCCTGGGGCGGCGCCAGTACACGAGGAAGTGAGGTAGGAGTACCGGCACCGACTGGCACCGCTTGGAGCGCACATTGTACAGGATGCTCCCCTCTGTTTGCTCCAAGTCACGTGACCCATCCCATCCCGGCCCGGCCCGGCAGTTAACCGCTCCGCTCCGCGCGACACTGCGCGTCCCGGCCCGGCCCGGCCCGCGCACACACACGCGCCTCTTTGCGATCGCGGCGCGAGAGAGGTAACAACAAAAAATTAAAAAAACATACATGCGCGAGGCGCGCGCGCGGCAAAAATGAGAAAGAAAACACACGGCGCCACGCGGGCTTTAAAACTGTTGACATGATCCGGCTGACGCGAAACATGAGACAAATGAAACAGCGAAGCCTTTTGTGCGTCGCCTTTGTGACGGCCAGCAGGGCAGGGGCCAGGCCGGGCTCAGACCAGCCGCTCCCTCTCCCCCCAGCTGGACGCCTTCACCAGCACGCACGCACGCACGCCCCCGCCCCGCCCGCCACGGCCCGGTGCCAAGCGGATGGCATTCGAAGCCCATTGGGGACGATCATCGGAAAGTCCCGAGAGAGGTAGGGGGCGGGGCGGGGCGGGGCGGGGCGGGGCGGGGCGGGGCGGGGCGTGGCAGCGCGGCAAGGGCTTTGGGCCGGACCGGGCCGGACCGCGGGCCGTACTGCACCGGGACAGACCCGTCCCGTTCTACTCGTTCTGCTACACTAGAGTCGTGTCGTCCCGTTGCAGACATTACAGCACATATCGGGCGGGCCGGGTCTGGCCGGCCTAGGCTAGGCTGGCCTGCCCCTGGCCTGAACTGCACTGCCCTGGCCGCGTCACCGCTGCCGCTGCTGGACCAGCGAGGTGATACATGGTGATGCCGCGCAACGGTCTCGTCCACATGTCCTATTTCAGCCACGGGCGTCAGGAGCAAGAGAGCTGCCCTAAGTATGTAATACCCACCGCCCTGTGGCCTCTAGCCACCAGCTGATTTGTGTCATTAAGACGTCAGCTGCTTAAGGTTCAAAGCCGGGGCCGCGCCGCGCCGCTGCGCCCTGTCCTTTACTATTATCGTGGGGCTTTGGTGGGAGGCGACTTATCCGCGGAGAAATAAAAAGACAGATTACAGAGTTGCGATTGCCTCAATGAATGGCAGCTAAAAAGAGTACCCCTCTCTGTATGGCAGCGAACGACTATAAAAAGAGCTCTACCTGATGATAATAATTTGGATAATAATTCGGCACACGGCAACCTCATTTTTGCAAAGTTGCAGCGACTCCTGCTTGACTGCCGCCTTGGCGCGCCTCGCTCTGATATCGCTTTGATATCGAAGAAAAGGGGGAGGGGGCAGGAGGGAGGTGGGGGTAGGGGGTAGCAGGGTCAGTGCACGCTTCTTTTTTATTTTTTTTCTCCCGAATTTCCCCGCACTACTTCATCCACCAGATTGCATCACGGTGGTTGGCAGCACTGACTGCGGCCGCGGCTGGCGTGGCGTGGCCTGGCGTGGCGCACCGCACCTCTGCAGAATGATAATAACTAATACACCACACACCGCACAGCACACACCTCTCAGCTCAGGGCCCGGCCCCGGCCCCGCCAGTGCGTCCCTGACCCCATACCCATCAGGCTCATCTACATACCGGATGCTGACGACTGAGGCGACGATCGCAGGGTTATTAATCCAAATCGCGAGGAGAGGGAATGACCAGATGTAGAGAGGACCCTCGAGTTTCTATGCGAGCCACACACTGAAACTCGCGCACAGGGATCACTCGCGCTCACTGACACAGGCACTGACACACACACACACGCGCGCGGCACACTTGAACAGAAGAGCGGTTAAATGACAAGACGCGCGTCGCGATGATCGGGCCGAGAGCGAGAGAGAGAGACAGCGCGAGAGCGTCCGACCGGCAGCGCGGCTGAGCGCGAACTGAGCCGACTGGAGGGAGCGGCGGGCGGGCGGGGCGCGGCCGAGCCGGCCGGCTGGGTGGCCGGGCCGGGCCGAGCCGAGCCGGCGGGCCGCTACGCCGCGCCACGCCCCACCACGCCGCGGCCCGGGCCAGCAGCCCCGCTACACGCGAAAACGCGAATAACCAACGGCACGGTGATACGACGACGACCCGACGTCGCAGGTATTTACACTGGTATGATGTCCTCTCTTCTCCGGCGTCTCCAGGGCGATAAACAGGCCGTTAAGGGACCGAGGAGAGCAACGGAACGAGACGACTGTTGCTTACGAAGGGTTAGGAGGAAAACAATTTTCATGACCCATCACGCAAGATGGCACTGTCGTGCGACTTTTATGAACGCGGTTCGTGGGTGACAATGATTGCCACGTCCTACGCCAGTGTCGAAATACAGGAAATTTACAGAAACTGGGGGGTCGGGTTAAAGCACAAGACATCGTAACTACTTCAATGCATTACTGAGACGCGACGCACGGCCCTGATGATAATTAAAAAATTACCTACGTGCTCTGCAAGTGAAAGGGTGGCGTGAAAACATGGAAAATTTTTGCGACAGTAAACCTCCCGAAGGAGGTTGCGGTTCCCGCCAGGCACAGGGCTTTTACCCCCCGTGGCAGCCAACTACTTCGGTGTTCTTATGGGAACCGGTGCTTTTTGGACTGCGATCCTGTCGCGCAATTCGACAGATTTGATCCCCGTACTGCCAGATTTAGTCGTACGGTGGTTAACCGAACTGCCCTGTCCCCAGGGCATGGAATAGCTATTTTTGGAGCCAGATTCTAGGACTTATGACCCCACGACCGACCACCAGTCGTGGGCACGGGACGGAACTTCCTGGCAACCCGCTGTCGCTACCAGTGAAGAACCTACCTGGGTTTGAACCAGGCCCCATGTGCCGAGTCTCACAGACACCCCACGGTTTTCGCGGCACCACTAGACCACTAGACCGTCGGCGATTCCACGAGGGAGCTCGGTTGAAATGGGGGGCTTGAATTCCACTCTCCAAATTGTTGTCCTCAGAAAAATTAAATATTTGGCTAAGATTCGAACCTCCGTCCTGCGACTCTCCGCGCGGACACTGTGCCGGCACGGCTACGACGCCACGGTACCAGATGCCGGACCACTAGGAGTCATGCTGCGCGAGAAGCCACAGTCACCGAAGAAACGAACCCGGTGTCATCAGCACGCCTGCTCTCCGAGCACTGCTGGACTGGCCGCGTAGCGTCATTGGTATCGTCACTGTTCCCAGCACCCGATGGGCAGTGGTTCAACACCCGCGTGTTATTTTTTATTTTAATTTTTTAAATTTTTTTTCTGTAGACCAATTATTCTTTCCAGCTATACCGTCGTTGTGACTTGGGCAACTGCAAAAAACATTGCGAATGGTTGTAGAGGTCTTTCCCTTAGAAGTGCCGGGACCCATTCCAAACCGCACCGCCACCCTCGCGACAGCCCTCGTCACTGTCCACTAGTATCCCGGGGTAACAGTGAACGGGTGGCCCCAGTGACGCTGGACGTCGTTGCAGTGTCGTAACGGGCCCGAACTAATCCCTCGCACGGACTTTTTCGGCGCAGTCACACGGGTGGCCCCGCCCCGCCCCGCCCCGCTTACCTAGTCCTGCTCGTGCTCGCGGCGGCGTGCTGTTGGGCCGCGTGCCGCCCCGGCCCCGGGCCTCACGAACGCCCGCCCCGCCCCGCCCCGCCGCGGTCCTGGTCCTCTTCTCTGTCCGCACGAACGGAACAGAACACCGCGCCACGGGCCGGCACGGGGGACACAGTGATGCAATCGTTATACTTTTGTCCTGGGCTCGGCTCACGAGGTGAAGAGGCTCGTCGCCAGGGTAGGAAGTTTGCCCGATTTTAAGGAGGGCCGCGCAGCGCGCCGCGCCATGCCGTGGGGCTCTGCGCTGCTGCTGTTACGTCCGCGAGTGACAGGCCTGGACGCCGTCGGCCACACTGTATACTTCCGGAGAGCGGACGGCGCGCGCTAAAAGAATCGCACTCTGCCTCGGCTAGGCTGCATCGGTGCGTGCACCGCCGCGCCGCGCCGCATCGCCGTGGGACTTTGGCGGCGCGGTCCTTGCGTCGTTTCCGACGTGACATGACATCATCGGCGAGAAGACCTGTAGGAGAGGGCCAATAGGCGACGGAAAGCGGGAGCAAAACGCATTATTGAAACACAACGACGGTATTTTTTTTTAGATTCAGATACAACACATTTATTCTTCCAAGATAAGTACAGGGATTCTTGTCGAAACGTAAAGCATAGGTACATAAAGTAAACAATGAATTCAGGAATGGTACACTCAGATTCCTCATATTCTTTTTGACATAGGCCATTCACTCTGAGTACGGTTAAATGTTTAATAGAAAAAATGAAAACAAAATCGGCATTGAAAAATAACTTAAATAGATCATACAATTCTGCGGGCAATTTACTCCCCTCAACCCCGTTGCGGTGACTTAATTACACGCACGATACTACAATAAGGGTTTTGAAAAAAAAATACAGTAAATGAAAAAAAATTATATCATGCATGTTCTGCCTTCTGTTTGTTCCTAAATAAAAAAGATACCTGCACCTATCCTCGAATAACCACAAGTCCGCGTACCGCGAGCGGTTCCACACAAACTCTACGCCCCCTCAAAATTTTTGTGAAAATATAGCAAAGTAACAACACGATTAATGGGTATGTCCGGCCCCGGCGCTGGGTGCGGGGCGGGGCGGGGCAGGCTGTGGTGCCCTGGCGGCCCTGGCGGAGCCCGGCCGGGCGCATGGCGCATCGGGTCTTAGTTATGCAAGCAAGGGGTTCTATCGGACCTCGTGAGGGTCCGAAGCATCACATACCCCCGTATTTGAAGACATGCGCCTGTTGGTAGCGCTCTGTCTGTGACCCGGCGCACCCACAACGCGGCCCGCGGCCCGCCCGTGCGTCCCGTCCCGTCCCGCCCGCCAACATCTACTGTACCAGCCCGAACCGTCCGTCCCGGGCGGGGCCGGGCGGGGCCGGGCGGGGCCGGGCAGGCCCGGGGCACTCGACTCATTCATAGCTTCAGGGACTCTAATTGAACGGTTCGCCCGCTCCGTCCAATAGTACCACAACGCCCTGATCTTTTTACGTCGGGCGCGATCCCGGGCCCGCCGCGGTTAGACAGACACTCTCCTAGGCAGGCGCGGTCCCCGACAGGGAGTTCGGCCAGTGACAGAGGCGAGATTGCGTAGACAGTGATTGGTTTCTTCAAAGAGACTCTAATTGAACATGAAATTCAATAGCATCACGTGTCCCCAAAAGTACCACTGACGGCACCCGCCAGAGCCACTGACCCGACCACCCGGAGGGGGAGGGCCGCGTCCGGCACGCACTCCTTTGGGCCGCGCGCCGCCACGCCACGCCACACCCCGGTGCTAGTACTGAGTTTACCTGCGGAACCGGTGATAATGAAGCGGACCAAAGACATCTTGTCAAAGTCCTCCAGAAATTTTGAGACGGCGAGAAATACAAGCGCGATGCCCGTGAACGTTCCAAGCGCCCACACAACAATTCTGTAACTCTCGATAAGGGACTCTAATTGTATCCTTAGCGGATCAATAGCATCGATTTGCCCCCGAAATAGAAACGGATATACAATAGTAATAGTTAAACATACATCACCAGGACTCTAATTGGGCCCCGTTGGACTCCAATAGCATCACATGTCCCTGAAATTCGTAAACTGACAATATAATGGAATGAGGGAATGAGTAAGTCACGGTGGGAGCCCGAGGACAACCACACTCGCTGGCAACTTTTTGACACTATGACAAAGAGTAAGAAAACTTTTGACGGCTAGGACCCAAACATCAAAAGTTCCCTGAATCTTTCGAATAAGGGCCGGCTGTGGTGAGCTGCTATGGTAAACTTCAATCAAGTTCAAGTTCAACCAGGACTCTAAATGGATCCAATTAAGGATTCCAATAGCATCACACGTCCCGAAACGTTTTCTGAGGAACTGATTTTTGGAAGTATTAAAATATTTTGGAAATTCAGAAAAATAAAAATAAATCTAAGACATGGCAGAAACGTGCTTCTCCCTGAGGACTCTAATTGACTCTCTGGAGTCAATAGCATCATATGTCCCCCAAATTACTCGCATCTACCATTCAAAGGAAATGTTTTCTTTATATATATTTTTTAGGAACGGCCATTCCTACATCTTATAAAAATAGAGCTTTTTAAAAATTAAAGAGGACAAAGTTTACCCGCAGTGGTCTGCTTAAAAGGGACTCTAATTGAACAAAACATTCAATAGTATCATTACGCCCCCGAAGGTTTCACTGGAGTTCTTTCCTCTCGCCAAGGAACGTAAACTTATATCTTAACACTTCATACAGCCAGGTTTCTATAAAAACTACTTCGTTTGAAAACGTACACGGGCATCAAGTTAGCAAACTATGAATTAAGATTTGAAAATAACGTGTAGATCTTGAGACAGAACTCTAATTGAACATGAAAATTCAATGGTAACACTTGTTCCCCCAAATTACTCGTTACTTTCAGAGAAGATGAAACAGCCACACCGTTGTTTCCGAACGCCTGCCTTCCCTCCACCCACCCAACAACGTGCGCCATCACTTCTTCAGTTTTATTTCTGCAACTTTAAGGGACTCTAATCGGACCAGAGAACCTGGCCAATAGCACCATCGTGTCCCCAAACACTACTGGGCCGGCGCACGCGCGGGCGAGCGGAGGGCGTTCTAGAGGCCTGGGAAGGGAACAAGACCCTCTCCGACTCAGCCTGACTTACATGTAGAGGCGGACATTCTAATTGGACCCGAAAGTCCAATAGCATCATGACGTCCCAAAATTTATAGTCATGGCCGGAAACGGATCGACAAATTTAGAAGAGGAAAAAATAATAATAATGATAAAAAAAAACTGAAACGTGCCGCGCAAAAATCCTTGAGGACTTTGACTAGATGAAGAGCTTTGTGGTTAGCAGGCAGAACAGAACAGACCCCCGCCCCGTGGACGGCGCCGGGGCCGGGGAGCTGGAGGACGTCGCGGGGGAAAGACCAGAGCGGGTAACGCAACTTGAAGGGGCTCTATCCGGGGCGCGTTCGCCCCGAAAGCATCATGGGGCCCCCCACATGTCCGCTCTGGGCCGCTAGGGCAGGGGTAGGGGAGGGGCCGTGCGGGTCGCGCCTGCCGCCGCAGGACCCACGCGGCGGCGGGGCGAGCAGCAGCGGCACCCGCTCACCAGCAAGGAGAAGAAACACAGAGTAACAAGCAAACCAGGCTGCCCTCGGCCGTGCGGGCGGGAGAATCAGTCTTAATAATGCAGATCCCAACCAAACGGTTTTTAGCAGATGATACATTCTAGCTAACTTAAATGACAATTACTAAACGTAAGATAATGTATCAGCTAGCTTGTACTCTCATAAAGCGAGTGGTGAATGTGGCAGAATATTATACAGGGGGGATTGTGTCGCCTCGCGTGGTCGGTCGCTCGCCCGCGCGACAATGCCTTGCCGCTGCCGCAACGGCCGATCAACAATGCTCGCTCGGACCTTTGGACGCTTGGGATTAAGCGACCCGTGCCCCGTCCCCTAACAGCTTTAAAATGAAAACAAACCTTACCTATTTTAATTTTTATTATCGTCTGAACTACCCTCCAGCTTTGACCCTCTAGATACAATGAAATTAAATATGCCAATCAACGTAAATGAAAAAATAATATGTAGCTACAAAATGTATCATCTGCTTTCAATTCCAATCTGGATTTTTTTTTTTTTTTACGCGATCCCACACCACAACTACATAGCGAGCAAGGGCCTGAAGACACAAGATAGGAAGCGGGAACAAAAGAACGGCTAACACTGCTGGCGTCTTGTGGCCGAGGCTGAGGCAGTAGCGTGCCCGGGCCTGGTGCCACTGTGCCAACAACAACCCTTCTGCTTGGTACTGGCATTCCCAAGCGATCCGATCCGCAACCCTCGGCCTGTACTGTCGGCAGTCCTCGGTACTAGCATTCCCAAAGCCTGCCAACGTCCCGGCCATTCTTAAAGGGAAGACCACAAGCAGAGCGGTCTCTGATTGTGGTATTTCCTTGTTTAGACTAACGTTTGTGCATGAAGTTTGTTTCCAGAATCACAGAAGCCATTGTGCCAAAAATAAAATATTGACAGGAAGAGAACCCAACATATCTGTTGACATTTCAAACAAAAGAAGTTTCAAAAGCTTTATACACAATAAAGCACACACCCTATTCTCATTCACGCCTGCACTTTGTCTTTATATAATTACAATATTCATTTAAAAATAAATAATACTATGTATTTGAATTCAAATGTTATAGAGCGAAGTCATTTTCTTGAGATCTTGTTCGAAATAATATAAACTACAAGATATTTGGAAGGTTGGACTGAAAGTGGAGGCTGACTTGATCGGTCCAACATTCAAAACCAAAATATAAGAAAAGAAATAGATATTCGAACAAGATCAAACCATTTTCATTTAACATTCCATACTCTCATAAATCAAAAGAAACAACAAAACTCAACTTTCTAGCTCTTGTTGTTAACAGTTCAATCCTCAACACTAACTTCATGATGCGTTAACATAAAAAGTCTGAGTGTGTTGCTAATACATGTCAGATTTTGGCATACAATCATCACATGAAGCAAAGCCATCACCATTGTTTCATCACAATATCGTTCCATTCTAAGAAAATATCCATGCTAAGCTAAAATTCAACAAAAAACATTTTTATGAGGGATAAAAGGGAGATAAGTTTTATGCATAGAATGTTTTGCTACATGTTGCGCAAAATAGGCCTGCAAGGGTATGAGGATAAAATATATCATACTTATCAGGAAATACACATAGGAAAATATTAGTTGTAATGCAAAATTATGAGGAATGTATTTTGCCATTGACTTGACAAAAACTGATACCTTAATCAGAAGTTATATGATCGGTCTGTTTTGACTCACTTACACCAATCAAAAGAAAACTCTCTCACGCAAGGGGTGTAGTGACCAGGCAGCCTATAAACTGCAGTTAACATTTATGGAAACAAATAAATGACGATATGACCCACAGTTCTTCTAGTGGTTTTGAATGACTGTCGTTTTGTAATTTTAGTAAGTCAAGAAAAAAGGTGTCAGTTTTCTATTCTCTCCAGAGAGGAACAACGCATAGAGGCGGATTCCCTCAGTCAATTAGATTGGAAGCAATTAGCTTCGCATGGTTTTAAGAAACAAAGATCATTTTTCTTGTGCTACATGACCTACCACCTAATTGACATTAACACAGAGAATTGAATAAATTATAAATAAATTATTATAAAATAAGAAAAACACCACAGAAGTGATACTGTTTGTACTATGAAATTTGGCTTTCACAGGAAAATAAAACATCAAATTACAGAAAATTCGAGTTTAAAAGAATTTGTTCTGTTGTATGACTTCTCCCTTCTAAATTTGCTAATACAACTAAGCTACAGCTCCTCGTGACTTTCTATAACAGAACTTACTAAAAGTGCTTTCAAGAGGGAGATGTTAGCTCTAGGTCTTTAAAAGCTTGTATTCATATGTAACACATAGGGGGTATGCTTACTCACGTGACAACAATGTTGATAGTTTGTTGTGACTAAAAATAGCAAATTGGATGAGTAGGCAAACCTGCCTCTAGAATAAATATCCTGCTTGTAAGCAGCCTTAGTAATCAGGAATCCTGCATGCGTAATCTATGGTTCACACAAATTAAAACCACACTGTAATCATAATAGTGATACATAATAAAATTATACCCCATATTTTCAGGGAGCACGTCAGAGAGACAGACAGAGAGTGTGATATTTATATATATTAATATATATAGAGAGAGAGACACGAACCGAGAGTGGCAACGACAATGCGCTCTCCGGTACGGGAAGGACTGACTATTACAACGACTAGAGCGATTCAGTGAGGTGGAAATGAGAGTAACATAATCAGGAGAGTGGCGCCACGACAGCGCCGCGCGCCGAGGCGAGTGGTGATGGAGGACCAGGTAGCTCACCTTATGTCTTCTTCTTGGGCTGTTCCTTAGCCTTCTCCTCCTTCTTCTCCTTCTCCGGGCCGGGGGAGGTGGGCGGCGGGGCGACGGCGGTGGCGGGGGGCGTCGGCTGCGCCGGCAGCGCCTTGAGGATGGCGTGCACCTCGTCCGCCACAGCCTGCAAGCAGAACTCGAACTGCTCCTTGGACTCCACCATGTTGGCGCGCTGGTCGCGGATGTGCTCCAGGGTGGCGGCGATGTCGATCTCCTTGGCGCCCTTCGCCATGCGGTTTAGCACCATGTCGATGAGGCAGTAGGTGCCCGTGCGCCCGGCGCCGTCACTGCGGGAGGGGGGCGGAACGGGTCTCAGTTATTTCACCGTGAGTTTTTAACAGGGTATGCGGTGTGGAGGAGGTATACTCACCTGCAGTGCACGACGATGGGGCAGGAGCGCCCGCGGTACGACTTGTTCACTTTCCTGCAACAAGGGAGGGGCGCGTGTCGGGTCAGTCAGCCCTATCGAGACGGGAGTCGGTTGGGTGGCCTACGCCCCGGGCGCGGCACTCACCTGCGGAAGTCCAGCAGAGGCTTGGTGTTGGGGGGCACGCCGTGGTCGGGCCAGGACAGGAAGTGGAACTGGGTGACGGTGCGCGTCTCGCCGGTCTTGAGGTTCTTGAGGTAGAAGCTGCGCACGAGGTAGTCGTCGCACCAGATGTGCTCGCTGACGAGGTGCACCTCGTAGATGTGGTAGAGCTCGGAGCCCTCCTCGGGCCAGTAGCGGTGACACATGGCCGTGCCGTTCTCCGTCAGCCTGCTCAGCATGACCATGACCACGCTGCCCTGCTCCCACACCAGCTGCCAGAGGTCGGCGGCCGTGTGCGGCAGCGGGCCCTGCGTCGCCAGGTACGCCGGGTTCCGCGGGTCGTGGTCGGTCTGCGCGAGGGAAGTCAGAGCGCGGCGTCAGGATCATAGCAAGGGCAGGAAGAGAGAACCAGACCTGCGTCCTGCATGAACACTCACGATGGTCGAGGCGTTGATGTAGTCCGAGCCGGTGGCGTTGGCCAGTTCGTTGAGCACGACGCGGGAGTGGTCGTAGGGCAGCACGTGAGGGTAGTATCGGTTCTTCTTCTGGTTCTCCGGCTGAAACACGCACCAGCATGGTCAAGTCTCGCCCTTATCTTACCTTCGACACCTTTGAAAGGTGCCGAGTCACACTCACCTTCTGCGCGACGGCGACCTCGCACGGCTCGGCCTCGTAGGCGCACAGGCCCTGCCACTCCTGCTCCAGGCGGTCCTTGTTCTTGAGGTGGTCCTCCATGTAGGCCAGCACCATGTGCCCCGTCGAGATGTCCATGTTGGTGAGCGCGGGCTCCTCCGTCCAGCTCGAGGTGGAGGAGCGCGACGAGGGCGAGTTGTTGGAGCCCTCCGACTCGCGCGACAGGCTGGCGAGCCGCGCGTCCACGTGGCCCGAGGACGCCTCGGCGTGCGCCGCCGCGCGCGTCTGCTCCGCCTCGGCCTTCTTGGCCATGCGCGCGCGGCACAGGTCCTGGTAGTCCTTGCTGGCCTCCGTGTCGGGCGCCGCCATGCCGCGCAGCTTCTCGCGCGACAGCTGGACGCGCCGCACCGCGTAGTACGTGACGGCCGAGATGACGGCGGCCGACAGCGTCACGCCCAGCACCACGCTGCCCAGCAGCAGCGCGTCGCCCTCCCAGCCGTCCTCGGCGCCGCCCAGGGCCGCCTTCTGTACCATAGGACTCTGCGTATGAGACGGCGCGGCCTTTCTCAAGCTCTGCGAAAACACGCGCACAGGGCGCAGGCGGTCAGGGGCTGGGTAGGCAACGTCCGCCCGGCGCGGCGCGCCGGTGCGCGCGTGGTTGCCTACCCGCGCCTCTGCGGGCGCTCGGGCCCGGCGCCGCCGCCGTGGACGCGGTGAGCGCTGCTTGGTTCACTTACCGGTTTCCCGGCGGTGGCCGACGAGATGTCCACGTTGACCCGCTTCTTGATGTCATCCCTGTTGATCACTACAAGTAGCACGACGCAAAATAAAAAAGTAAATTAATTGCATCCCCCGTCATTTAAAAAACCTGTACATCCACTCGAAAAACTTGCGCACGAAACTCACTGATTTGCCTCGCCACCTGCGGCCCGCTGAGAGTGGAGGTCGCCGGGTCCACCTTGAAGGAGACGTCGTTGAGGGTGACGCTGGAAAAGAGCGAACGAAACACTGAGTCAAGGCTGCGCGCACCGGGCCCGGCCCGGCCCCTGCGCCATGCATGGAGGACCCCTAGGAGGTCCCCGTCCGCCTCCACGGCCACACCTGTGGGAGGTCGACGACGACAACAACACCAACAACCATATCAACAACAGCAGCAAAACGACGGTGCGGTGACAAGTATATACGAACAATTTGTACCATTTACCATGCGTGTGATCCTCCTCCATCTCCTCCTCCTCCGGTGTTCTGGGTAGTGTTGTTGCATACCGTTTCTCGGTGGAGAGAGGGAGAGAGTGAGACAGAGAGAGGGAGAGGAGGCGGGCGGTGCCGTGTGGGCCGGTGCTGTTTGCGGTGCCAAAGCGGTGCGAGACAAATCATGAGGTGAGAGGGGCAAGCTGGTGCTCGTGGAGAATGGACAAGGAAAAAAAGAGAATGGAAGGTAAATATGTGAGTGAGTGGGCGGGTGGGTGCCGGTGGGAGGTGAAAGCCTCGTACACAGTATACGGTGGGGGAGATAGGTGAAGAGGGAGAGACAGAAAGAGGAAGGAATAAATACCAAAGAGATAAAAGAAGACAAAGAGAGAAACAGCGAGTATAGAAAGCGAGGAAATGAAAGGATAAGGGTTAAGGTAATCCAGAGTGTTAGCTGACCACAGAATGGAGGGCACATCAGGAGCGACCCAGCGCAGAGGAGGGTCTATCTCTACGATGCACCGCCAGCAGAGAGGGCTAGGTGCGCCTTGATTAGATACTGCATTCCACCCGTCCTCCGTGCAGATAAGAGGCATACAATCACTTCAAGAAAGACTCTAGCAACAATTTACTTTTACTTTAATCCAGATGTATCGAAATGTAACTCGCGCATGCAGGCAGGGGCACAGAGTCGCGCCTGAGTGGGTATCAAGGTCTGGGTCAGCCAACCCCCTGGGGACACCCGTGCTGGGGACACTTACCGGCGCATTCTGAAAGCCGAGGGCATCTGGTTTAGGGTGGTCGCGAGCACATTGATGAGTGCGTCACCGTCAGCCCAGTTCGTCAACCTGAACGTGAATGGCGAGGCGTTTACAACGTGGCGCGGGGGTGAGGGTGGGGGCACAGAGGCACAGAGACACGTGGATGAGCTAGGCGTTCCATATAAAGACACCACCCCACCACGGAAGAAGAAGCACATGAAAGGTGATCTTGGTTTCTTTCCAAAGCACTTGGATGAATAATTATGCTTCGTGGTTATGGTAGCTTGCTTGAGAGAGGCCGTTCTCCAGCCGGTAGCAAATAGACATACGTGCAACATGTGTGACATGGGGGTTTGAAAGTAATTAATGTCTTCTGTAGGTTTCGATTACATTGTTCAAGTCATTTCTTGTAAATTTGCCGTCGGTTAGACGAAACTTTCAGACGGACGCGCCAGACGAGCCAGCTGGCTCCCGGGACTGGTAGGATAGGGCAGGGGAGGCACGTGGCATCACTGACCCCGGACTGGACGAGGATCGCATAGACGAGGAGGGTGACGGGCGTGAAATGCGCTAGGATTCGCTAGGTCAGGCCGACGGGCCTCGCTAAACATGTCACGCTAGGCGTCACCTCTAGGTCACGCGGGGACGGGGCACTTCGCCGGGCCGGGCCGGGCCGGACACTCACCCGCTCTTGACCTTGACGTTGACCACATTGGGGTCGCGCAGGAACGTCTCGCCGTCCTGCGAGTCCCGGTCGCGGTAGTTCTTGTGCTGCATGGACACGGGCGGCGAGGCGTGGATGGCCGCGAAGCGGGGCTCGCCTGCGGGCAGAGAGCCGGTGAGACACGGCGGCAGCCGCCAGCAGCACCGCGGCAGCACCTCCTGCACGACCCGTGCGCGCACATACCTCTCTTTATCTCGTTGGTCTCCGCCGCCGCCGCCTTGTCGCCGTCCGCGTCCTTCTCCTCATTGTGATCCTGGAAGCAGCACTGGTTGTAGGCGGGGCCGACACTCGCCACCCGCCTCCCGGGTCGGGCGGCACACAGGTTCAGCAACAGCACCGTGACGACGTGGCACTTGCTCTACGCTTGACCGCATTGTGACGGGGCCGTTCGGGGAACCGCGGCGCCGTCAAAGTAGGTCAAGTATAAAGAACAAAATGGCACGCCCCGTGGCACCCGGGCTGATACGCGCACTCACCCGCTGGAAGAAGAAGTTGTTGACGTTGTAGCTGGGGCCGGGCTTCTTGACGTCGAGCCGCTCGCGCCGCTCGAAACCGCGCCATTCCTTGAGCAGCGCGTCCAGACTGCGACCGTCCAGCGTCTCGGGCCGGTCTGCGCCAACACGAGCAACAAGTGTGAGCGCCGTGGCGGGGCGGGGCGGGGCGGGGCGGGGCGGGGCGGGGCGCGCAGATAACGAATAAGCAAGCAAAGAGCGCTGAGCTTGCACCGCACCGCGCCACGCTGCGCTGCGCCACTGCGCTTACTGCGGCAATCAGTTGAGATAACGGGCTTGTCGAGGGGAGGAGGTAGAGGCCGTGCGGGCAGGGCCGGGGTACATCGAGGGGCGCCGAGGCTGAGGCGGCTGAGGCCACCACGGCCGCGCACTCACTCACTCACCTGTCTGCTGGTCCGGCAGAAACACGAGCCCGCCCTCCGTGTAGGCCCTGCCCATGCTGCCGGCGCCGGCGCCGGCCCCTGCCGCCGTCTCCGCCCGGTCCACCTCGTCCTCCTCGGCCTGGATCTCGTCCGGCACGCTGCCCTTGTCCTCGGCCGCGAACGCCTCGAGCATGTGCGAGAACTGCTTCATGGCCTGCTCCGCCTCCTCGGCGCGCTCGGCGGTCTGCTGCTGCGGCGGCTGCGGCGGCGGCGCGGGCTGGGGCTGCGCCTGCTGCGCGCCCTGGCCCTGGCCCTGCGCGCCGCCCTGCTGCACCAGCTGCTCCTCCTGCTCAGGCTGCCCCTGCTGCTGCGCCTGCTGCGAGAACGACTCCTCGTCCGGTGAGCCGCGCCGGCTGGGGCGGATGAACACGGCGCCGCCGCCGGACAGGCTGTACAGGACAGAGGCCGGTGAGGGGTCACTGCTCGTCCGCCTGCCTGCAAGGCAGCTTAGATTTAAACACAGCTAAACAGGTTCCTCTACTTACCGTTCATACTCCACCCCTCTCGGCTCGGTGTCCGTGTCCATCCAGACTTCGGGCTCGGCCTCCGCCTCGGCCTCCTGCTCCTCGACGAGACTTGCGAGGCCGAGGCCCGGCTCCACGTCCTTGGTCTCGAGGCCGGCGCGGAACAGGTCCGGCGTGTTGTATAGCTTGCTGAAGCCGCGCGGGCCGGGGCCCTGGCGGTCCTGCGCCTGCGCCTGCACCTCGCGCTGCAGCGGCCACGGCCCCGGCCACGAGCCCGCGCCCGCGCCTGCCCCCGGCCGCTCCTGCGTCTCCCACACGTCCTCCAGCACCAGCGGCTCGTCGCCGGCCTCCACCACCCGAGGCACCTCCACGGGCAGCATACCGGCGGCGGCGGCGGCCTCGGCGTCGAGGCCGTCGCGGTACTCCAGGCCTTGTCGGAAGGAGGTGGGCGTGTTGTAGTGCGCCGAGAACATGCGCAGGCTGCCGCTGGGGCCGGCCTGGGCCTCGGCCTGGGCCTCGGCCTCCTCCGCCTCCGCCTGCGCCAGGGCGGCGCGCCGCTCCTCGGCCGCCATGTACATCATGGCCAGGTCCGCGAGGCGCGGGTCGTCCGTCTCCTCCTCGTCGGGCTGGAGGCGCATGTCCTGGCGCCGCTCCAGGAAGGGCAGCGAGCCGTCGTCCATGCTCACCGTGTCCATCATCAGCTTCCGCATGGCCCTGCACAGCAAGAGCGCGCCGCATGAGCGCCTCGAAGCTCCCCGACATAGCAAGGTAGAGGTCGCGGGCGCGATGGCGCGAAAGAGAAGAGGGCAGTAAGAAACATGCGAGGAGAGGAGTAGGACCTGCTGTTCAGGCAAGCAGCGAGGTGGGCGGCTCGCGGCGGCAGAAAAAAACAATCCCATCAAGAAGAATCTCTCCCACACACCCCGCCTGCTTCTGCGATGGAAATTCAGAGGTTTCGGTATGTTTTCCTATGCGCCATTTCCATGAGAGCCTGCGCCTGCGGGGCCGGCTGGGCTGGCTGCGCTGCGGTGCGCGGCCTGGGGTGGCTTCCACGAGTCGCCGGCAGGTGGCGCTAGCGCGTTGCGCCCAGGCCGGGCCCGGATGGGTCTCCCGCTAGGACCGCTGCCACCCCCACCCACCCCCGCCCGCCCGCCCCCGGGGAGAAGGGGAGGAGAGGGGGTAGGTGGCAGGGGGTGGGAGGGAGGCCTAGGTGGGCGGGGGCCCCGGGGCGGGGACGGGGGGCGGCGGCGCAGTTGCGCAAGCGCCACACCACTTGTTGGGGCCGCGGGCAGATTGTGCAGCACTTAAACCACTCTCATTAACGCCGTGAAGTGGCGAGGAGTGGCCGGCGGGCGGGCGGGGAGGGACGGGGCGGGACGAGCACTCGTGAACTGGAAGAGCACTAAACACTAAACATCCCTCGGCCCGGCCCGGCCCGGCACGCCGCTTCACCTGATGACCATTGACGCCGTTAAACGGTTTGAGGACTGGACCAGCGCGGCCGATACAGGGTGTAACACCACGTCATTGAGTCGCGGGTCTGCCTACCCTCTAGGGCCCCATGGCGCCTTACGCGATCGACGGGTAGGCCAACCCGCAAAACCTTTTTGCTCCGCTTGCTTTACTTGGTCATCGGCGCCAAAACGACGAGCAGAAGTGAGGCGTAGCAAGTCGGCGGGTCGGGGCGGGGCGCGGCACACCAATTCAACTGGGCCTGACCTTTATGGCGGGTACGGCCCGCCCCGGCCCCGCCCTCCCAGTCCCGACACACCCCACCCCACCCCACCCCGCCGCGCCGCGCCCCGCCAGAGGCGCGCAGCCCGCCTGTTCTCTAGGGTCGGGGCGGGGCGGCCCAGGAGGGAAAAGTGCGAGAGAAGAGAGTATACGAGAGTGGGCGAGGGAAAAAGACAGACACTTAAAAGGAAGATGAAATGGAGTTACGCCGAGACGCGGCGGGCGGGGCAGAAATGAGCCTCTCTTCCGACAACCCGAGACGAGAAAGAGAGAGAGAGAGAGAGAGAGAGGGCGGGGAAGAAAAAGAAGAGAGAAATGAGAGAAGATGTGTGTGTGAGTGTGTGCCGGGGCCCCGCCGGAGGGTGCGCCCGCGGGGGCGTCCCGTCTGGGGCGGGGCGGGGCGGGACACACGGGGGCGGGGCGAGGAGGGGATCGAGTGGCAGCTGCTGAACCGAACGTCACGACGTCAGGTGGGGGTCGAGCCTCACCAAAAAGAAATGGGAACGGTGGGGATAGCTGTCACCGACAGCAGACTGTGCCCCAACAAAGACACACACAAAAAAAAAAGAAGACCCGTGCTCTCGCGCGCATGCAAACACAACACAGACTCACCGGGTGCCCGCCTTGCTGTCCTTCTTCTGCTTCCAGCCGGCCGGGGCCGGGTACTCGGTCCTCTTGGCGTGCACGAGGTCCATGGGCTTGGGCCTGGGCCGCTCGTCGCCCTGCAGCTGGCCGCGCTGCCGCAGCTCGTCGGAGATGGCCATGGTCAGCACTGCGGGACATGCCGTTCAACACCTTTAGACGTTTATAGAAGCTGAACCTATCTTTAAAATATCCAAACTTTTCTCTTAACTCTCCATCTAAAAAGCTTTGCTGCGACAGTTTAATATCCCATAATTCCCGTTGCTACAAAATGTTCGCGGTGGAGCTCCCTACGAGCACTCTTTTCTTTCTCTTTGGCAGCAGCCCCTTCATGTTTCCACTCCGCCGCGGGTACCGCCCGCTGCTGTACTCACGGTCCAGCTTGTCGGGCTGGCTGCCCGCCTGCGCCTGCGGGTAGTACACCTCGTCCGCGTACACGCCGTCGGGGGGAGTGAAGCGGATGGTGGCCTCTCCCGCAGAGTCCTGGCGACAGGCAGCCAACGAAAAACCAAAAGTTACGGACAGTAAAAAAAAATATGAATCAATACAGATGAACATTTTTGAAAAAAAAAATTAAGAATATAAATAGAACAAACTTACGTCCAGGGCGTAAGCGTTCCGAGCGCTGCCGATCTCGTTGGCGAACTGGCGCTCGTACGGCAGACTGCGGAACTTCTTGCAGGCCGTGTAGTCGTGCCCGTAGCTGTGGGAGAGACAACGGCGAGGTTAGCGCGAACGTGCCGCAAGGGACCTCAACGAAACAGTAGACTGAGCCTGTATCTTGATCAACGCCGTCGCACACTTACGTCTGCGTCTCAATGCTGTCGATGAGGGCGCCGAGGACGCACTGCATGTAGTCGTCGTCCCAGTAGTAGCCCAGGTCGAACATGATGCCCAGCGACTGCTGCAGGATGTCCACGTCCTCGGCGCTGAACCAGCGGTACCTGCGGGCAGCAGGCAGGGGCGGCACAAGGGCGCGTGAGTCCTGAGGGGGGACATCATGGTGACGGCGGGAAAAATTAAGGGGCGCCGCCGGGGTGCGGAGGGGTGCGGGGGCACGGCGACCCAAATACCCGCGCATCACTTCGCCGAGGAGCCGAGGAAGGGGTTGGGAGGGTGGTGGCAAGGACCAGCATCCCTAATGCGCACCAGCATATCGGCCCGCCCCGCCCCGCCCCGCCCCGCCCCGCCCCCCGGCGCCGTGACGGCCCGGCCCGGGCGGACCAGCACAACAGCCATGGCGCTGCGAAGCCTGCCTTCGGCAGTTTTTTTCCGCTTGAAATTCATGAATTCTCCGGAAAGCCCTATGGGCGTGCCGTACAGTACTGTACTGGCGCCGATGGGGGAGGTGGGGGGAGGGGGTGTTGTTGCGGACCGGGGTGTTGTTTTAACGCATGAATACAGCCCCAAGGACCCAGAGGTAATAAATCGCTCCCAACCAACCACCACGCATGCCCTATACCCCCCTCGACAGACAGAGTATTTTCAAGAAGATGGAGCGCCCATTTTATTTTGTGTTGTAAAAGCTTTACTCAAACCTGTCCCGCAGTTGGTGTTGGTGAGCGGTGCGTCCTGCCTGTGTGTGACGAACAACGCGCGTTTTGCTCACGTACTGATTCATCCCCAAGATTACAAAATTTCATCGTTAAATGATTTTTTTCCTAATTTTCTTAATGTAAATGAGTCTTTGAACGCAGGCATTCCGCAATGTTTCGCTCCCCCCAGAAGTCTCGGCTGGATCCGCTCCTGAATGATCAAAGGGTCATTTTCATTTTAAAAAAGAAATAAAAGTAAAAGAACGAGGAGAAACCATAGCCAAACCAGCTGGCGGAGATTGTGATCCCCGTGGGAAGATAACAGGAAATTCGGCGCCGCGGATCAAAAGAAATAAAAGTTACAAGCACGTCTAAATTTTTCAGCGGACGTAAGTAGCTCCACACACAATGGTGTTCGTTATCCGGAGAGGTCGCGCCCGGGCCTGGCGACCGAGCTGAGCAGAAGGGCGAGGGCGGGTCTTCTGAAACGGTGGCAAAACGTGGTTTCTGGAGAGTCGTGGCGGGGCGTGGCGGGGCGTGGCGGGGCGTGGCGGAGCGTGAAATGGCCGAGCAGGCGATGGGAACACCATCGACCCCTGCCTAATTGCATCCCACGCTGCGGCCCCTCCCCCCGGAAGGCGCACCCACTCACGCGTTCAGAGTGGGAAGCCTCGCATCGCAATAAGGAGCCTTTAAATTCATAAACCCAGCTGGAGGCTGAGCGGGGCGGGGCGGGGCGGGGCGGGGCGGGGGCTACCGTAGGCCGGTGTGCGTGCGAGCGCCCCCACAGTGATGAGCGCCCCTGTGCACACAGCAGGCAGGCACGTGACGACCCCCCAGCCCAGCCCAGCCCCCGGCCTTGGTGTCGTGTGCAGACAGGCCGGCCTGCCTCCCGGCTGGCTGGACACCATTAATCGACGCGCCCGCCTCCATCGACGAAGCTGCGGAGTGAGAGGGGAAATGAGCGAGCAAGAGAGCGAGAGTGAGAGAGAGAGTGAGAGAGAGAGCGAGAGAGAGCAAGAGCGAGAGAGAGAGAGAGAGAGAGAGAGAGCGAGAGAGAGAGAGAGAGAGAGAGTGAGAGAGAGAGAGAGAGAGCAAGAGCGAGCGAGAGAGAGAGTGAGAGAGAGAGAGAGAGCGAGTGAAAGCGAGCGAGAGAGAGAGAGAGCAAGGGAGTGAAAGCGCGCGAGAAAGAGAGCGGGCGAGAGGGCGAGCGAGCGAGAGCGAGCGAGAGAGTATGGTGGTCCGTCGTCCCGCCCGCCTACTCGGCCTTCGCTTTCGCGACCAGCACCAGGGAGAAGATATGGGACAGCGAGTAATAAACCCGCTCGGTGAAGTAATAACGGCGGCGGCAAGCAAGAGAGCGAGAGAGCGAGAGAGCGAGAGAGCGAAAGAGAGCGAGAGAGCGACAGTGTGTCGTCACTTCTGGTCCGCGCTGAAATGAGGACGGTATCGCCACGAGCCAAGTCCAATAATCCCCGAGCCTCCGCCCCCCCTCCCCCTTCCAACCCTCTCCTTTACGGCGGCCCGGCCGGTCCGGTTCGGAACGAGGTAAAACTTAGTTTAAAACTCCAACCCCTACCTCGACACACATCACCACGGATCTCGGCAGGGAAGGGATTTTTCCACCCGGGAGAGGTCTTGATACGAAAGAGAGAGAGAGAGAGAGAGAGGGGGGGGCATATTGAGCGGGAGGGAAGGCCCGTCTTGTCTGGTGCGGCGTGTCGTGTGTCCCAGCCCAGCAGATGGCCCGGCCGCCCGCGCGCGGAGCGGAGCGGACGTTTTATTGTGTCGTGTCCGCCCGCCATTCCGAAGCGAATCAAGTCAAGTGATTCGATTTGCAACAGTCCGAACCGAACAGCCCGGCCCAGCCCAGCCCGGGGGAAATGTTTCACTTTGCTTCATTGGGCGTATTTAAAAGAAAGGGACGAGGATTGGAACGGTGTGGCGGAAGAGAGTTGGCTTTTTTTTTGTCGAGGACGGAGAGGGAGTTCCACGGACCCGGAGTGGCTCGCAAGCGCTACAGATCACAACCGCTACAGGTCACAAGCGCTACAGCTCGCTAACGCTACGGGGTCACAAGCGCTACGAGTCACAAGCGCTACAGCTCGGTAGCGCTACGGGTCACAAGCGCTACAGCGAGAATCCGCGCGTTAGGCGGAGCCGAGCCGAGCTATACCTTGAAAAATTACGCACGTGGCGTGAAAACATGGAAAATTTTTGCGACAGTAAACCTCCCGAAGGAGGTTGCGGTTCCCGCCAGGCACAGGGCTTCCCCCCCGTGGCAGCCCACTACTTCGGTGTTCTTATGGGAACCGGTGCTTTTTGGACTGCGATCCTGTCGCGCAATTCGACAGATTTGATCCCCGTACTGCCAGATTTAGTCGTACGGTGGTTAACCGAACTGCCCTGTCCCCAGAGCATGGAATAGCTATTTTTGGAGCCAGATTCTAGGACTTATGACCCCACGACCGACCACCAGTCGTGGGCATGGGACGGAACTTCCTGGCAACCCGCTGTCGCTACCAGTGAAGAACCTACCTGGGTTTGAACCAGGCCCCATGTGCCGAGTCTCACAGACACCCCACGGCTTTCGCGGCACCACTAGACCACTAGACCGTCGGCTATTCCACGAGGGAGCTCGGTTGAAATCGGGGGCTTCAATTCCACTCTCCAAATTGTTGTCCTCAGAAAAATTAATTTTTTTGGTAAGATTCGAACCTCCGTCCTGCGACTCTCCGCGCGGACACTATGCCGGCACGGCTACGACGCCACGGTACCAGATGCCGGACCACTAGGAGTCATGCTGCGCGAGAAGCCACAGTCACCGAAGAAACGAACCCGGTGTCATGAGTGCGCCTGCTCTCCGGTCAGTGCTGGGCCGGCCGCGTAGCGTCATTGGTATCGACGCTGCTTATTGCACTAGGTGGGCAGAGGTTCAAACACCGCGTATTGTTTTTTGCTTGTTAATTTTTTTTGTTTTTGTTTTTTTTTGTTCGGACCAAGTGCTCTTTCCAGCTATACCGTCCTTGTGACTTAGGCAACTGCAAAAAAGGCACTGGAAAGAGCACTTGGTCCAAACAAAAAAAAAAAATTAACAAGAAACAAAAATACGTGGTTTTTGAACCACTGCCCACCTAGTGCAATAAGCAGCGTCGATACCAATGACGCTACGCGGCCGGCCCAGCACTGGCCGGAGAGCAGGCGCACTCATGACACCGGGTTCGTTTCTTCGGTGACTGTGGCTTCTCGCGCAGCATGACTCCTAGTGGTCCGGCATCTGGTACCGTGGCGTCGTAGCCGTGCCGGCATAGTGTCCGCGCGGAGAGTCGCAGGACGGAGGTTCGAATCTTACCAAAACATTTAATTTTTCTGAGGACAACAATTTGGAGAGTGAAATTGAAGCCCCCGATTTCAACCGACCTCCCTCGTGGAATAGCCGACGGTCTAGTGGTCTAGTGGTGCCGCGAAAGCCGTGGGGTGTCTGTGAGACTCGGCACATGGGGCCTGGTTCAAACCCAGGTAGGTTCTTCACTGGTAGCGACAGCGGGTTGCCAGGAAGTTCCGTCCCATGCCCACGACTGGTGGTCGGTCGTGGGGTCATAAGTCCTAGAATCTGGCTCCAAAAATAGCTATTCCATGCTCTGGGGACAGGGCAGTTCGGTTAACCACCGTACGACTAAATCTGGCAGTACGGGGATCAAATCTGTCGAATTGCGCGACAGGATCGCAGTCACAAAAGCCCCGGTTCCCATAAGAACACCGAAGTAGTTGGCTGCCACGGGGGGTAAAAGCCCTGTGCCTGGCGGGAACCGCAACCTCCTTCGGGAGGTTTACTGTCGCAAAAATTTTCCATGTTTCCACGCCACGTGCGTAATTTTTCAGGTAGCTCGGCTCGGCTCCGCCTAACGCGCGGATTCTCGCTGTAGCGCTTGTGACCCGTAGCGCTACCGAGCTGTAGCGCTTGTGACTCGTAGCGCTTGTGACCCCGTAGCGTTAGCGAGCTGTAGCGCTTGTGACCTGTAGCGGTTGTGACCTGTAGCGGTTGTGATCTGTAGCGCTTGTGACCTACGTCCCCACGGACCACGGAGCGCAGAGGGTAGCGTCGCGGGGCGGCGTGGCAAAGCCGCCGAGTGTTACCTGAGCGCATTGCTAGTGCTCCGCCCCGCCCTCGTTCCCACCGCATACCGCGCACAGCGACGCAAATATGAGACCGCAGTGTGTCACAGGGTGCCGCAGGGTGCCGCAGGAGGGGGTTGCAGCAGGGTGGCGCGACGGAGCGGCGAGGCGGCAAAAAAAAAAATTGAGACATAACGCAATGACGCGAAGGGGTTGGGGGTTGGCGCGGGTGAAGAATGTGTCGTGGGCGGGGTGGGGCGGAGACTGTTTGCCCGGATCAACGCGCCAAAGATTTATAGGAGCGGGGACCCGGACGGGACGGGACGGGACGGGGCGGGCAAGCGCGAACCCCACTTGGGCGGCGAGCCCCGCGACGCGACGCCCCGCCACGGCGATGGCGAATGGGGCGTGCTGAGCACGCGGCGATAACTTAGCCCGCCGGCCCGTGCCGTGCGGGGCGGGGCGGGGCGGGGGCCTCCACCACCAGCGAGACCATTACACTTGGCACAGCGAGGCTCACCGCGCCGCAACGCGATCTCGATCGGAGCTGAGCGGATACCAGCTAATTTCGCCCATACTTCAGCAACTCCTTTTTTAAAAAAAAAAAAAAATTATTTTTATTTGGCAGGGGGGTGCACCCTTGTTCCACCCGATCCGGTACACGCGCCACGCGCCGGAGGTTGACGAGCACGTCGGCGGTGCGAGAGCGACGATGCGTGACGAGCTTGACGCTCACAGGTATTAGATCCCACCCCGCCCCACCTCACCGCGGCCACATGGCGGGGTGTCACACGAGATAACACCTGGCCGGCCCGGCCCGGCCCGGCCACGCCAGATAGTCACGGCGCAGTCGGCGCCGGAAAGTTGAGAAACATCATTGTAAGCACTATCAGACCATAATTCTTTCGCAAAAGCGTTCAAAAACCACCCTAAAGAGCGTTGAAAACCAATACGTTTGGCGGTTATTCAATACAGTTGCAAAGGCATTAAACCTTGAACACCTTTAATAAAAACGTTCTACAAGTCACCCCTCCCCCGGGCGCGGCGAGTCCTGGGGCGGCGAGGCAAGGTGACGCTTCTCAATCAGAAGCGACAAGCCTACCAGTCGGGCCCCACGGGACGCGAGCCCCACCCCGCCCCCACCCCGCCCCGCTGGCCTCACTGTGGGGACCTTACCCGCGGGGACCACCCCAAGGCCGCAGGGGTTGGCCTGGAGGACCTTAGGGGTGCGCCCGCCCCCCCGCCCCGGCTCGATCAATGCCGCTGAGCAGCAGGGGGGAGGTGGAGGGACTCGCGGGCGGGGCGGGGCGGGGTGAGGCGGGGCGGGGCGGGGCGCGCCAAACTGTTGCGTACCGCCGCCGCGCCTCTCTGTGAATGAATGGTCCGACCAGAAGCCGCACTGCCCAGGCCGGCTGTAGTAAACATTACGACGCGGCAGAGGGAGGGCGGGGCGGGGCGGGGCGGGGCGGGGCGTTCCTGCAGCCCAGCTACCTCTGGCCGGTAAGTCGCAGTTACACTCCATGCAGGTTCCTCACCGGATGGGATATACTTACGTCTTCATCTCGCTGGGCCGCTGCTTGAGCGGGTTGAAGCACTTCCCGAGGACGCGGTCTGCAACACCAGAAACAACAAGGTCCCAATCAGAAAGGCAAAGCAGCAGCCGCGCGTGGACTTCAAAGGACACCCGACACCCCCCGGCCCGGCCCGGCCCGGCCAGGCGTCACCAAACTAGCAGGCGCGCCAACAGCATCCGGGATCGGGGTGGGACGCTTCACAAAAAGTAAAAATAAATATAGATAAAAACGCACGCGACAAAATGTGTTATGCATGAAAAACTTTTGGCATGCAACGCAATGAGACAAACGCGGGTCGAAAGGTGAGTGCGGCGAGGGGAGCTATTGTGGCACTGTGCCGCCTCGCGGGGCGGGGCGGGGCGGGGGTGGCATGGGGCTCCGGGACATGCTGCCCCACAACCGCAACAGATTGGACTTTGCGCCCACGCGTGCGCTTCGCTTCCAAAGAGAACAGTACGGGCAGCATGGAATATTGGAACAAATATCGCTACGAACGAAACAGTCGGAATAATCAGTCGGAGTGGCATAGGAGGGGGAGAGGGTACCAACCCATTTCGACCGTGCCGTAAAAATATTTTTACTTAACAAATAAAAAATAAACACACATTTTGGGGGGGGGGGGAGGGGGGGTCGCGAATTCAGTAATAAAGGCACGAAACTATAAGTGCGTGTACGAGCCCGCAGACTAGAGCTTTGGCAAGGACAAACGCCAACTAACCGGAGCTGACAGAGTAATCAAACTCTGTGAAACCCAATCACGGCCGCCGCTTTGATGTGGCCATGTGGCCCACCCCTTTTCGGCCCGTTTCTAATCTGATCCTGGATGCATATGAGCGGCGCGCCTAGCACACCCCAACCCGCTGCTGCTGGGCGGGGTGGGGGCGTGCACGGGGGTAGGGGTGGAGAACGGAGGCGGGGTCCGGCCGGCGCACAGGCGGAGGGATGATACTTTTTGCCAACGCGCTGCCACCCCACGACGAGAAGGAGCAAGGGCCGTCCTATGTCCTATCGTCCCCCGGTGCCCAGCCCACTGTTTGATCACGGCATGAGTGGGGCCAGGCCCGGCCCGGCTGAGCTCCCCGGCCAGGGGGCAGGCCGGGGGCGCACGTACGACCCATTCGTCTTGGACCCCGCCACCCCACCCCGCCACGCCCCGCCACGCCCCGCCACGCCCTCAGGATCCCGGACATCCGCCCCACCACTCCACAACGCGACCCACACAGCCACTACTATATACTCTTACGACCCCCGACATTTTCCACGCACAGGGATTTTTCCTTTTTTTTGCGACGGGGAAAAAGGACGACGACGAAATAAATTGCACTACTTTACACGTCGTATCGCAGGCAAGGAGAGAAGTACGGCGGTGCAGGCGCTTCAGGGCGCGGGGCGCAGGGAGCGGGGTGCAGCAGGGCGCGGGGTGCAGGGCGCGGGGCGCAACAGCGGGGGGTTAGCTGTTGCTACACCGACCGACCGCGCGGTAACGTAATATATAATAACAATCAAGATTGTCGCGAGTTCTTTTCTTTTCTTTTACACCCTTGGACGAAATAAATAAACACACGCGCCGCGTACAGGACTACAACACAAGCGTGAAATGCCGCGCAAAACCTGACGGACAACATAGACATCGCGCCAGTGTTTCTCTATGAGTAATGATAGTGCCTCTAGGACTAACACAACAGTAAAACGCGTAGGATAAACAAACGGCTGTTGTGTTTAGCCCCGCTGTGTAGCCAGCCGAGCCGCGGCACCAGCGGAGCGGGCGGGCACCAGGCCTCGCCGCGCCGCGACCAGCCTTCTAATTTAATTGCGACACTACGCCAGGCCAGTCCCCGCCCCGCCCCGCCCCGCCCCGCCCCGCCCCGCCAACCAACCAATGGAGCCGTGTCCTGTTCCGCGAGGCTACCTGCTAATTATTGGCGTCAGGCGCCAGCAGACGTCCCGCGCGGGGAGGGAGGAAGGAAGGGAGGAAAAACAACCACCTCATGTGACCGGTTAAAAAAAAAAAAAAAAGTTTCCATTTTTGTGAGAGGAAATGTCTATATTCACAAACGGAAAATTTCATTTCGGTCTACCTGCTGGCATCATGTCGCGGGCTGTCTCGCCCGGACCGGACCGGACGCCGGGTTGTATAGACTCGTGGCGGGGCGGGGCGGGGCGGGGCGGGGCGAGGCGAGGTGGGGCGGGTCGCCGCACCCCGGCCCCGCTTGCTACAATTCTATAGAGGCGCTCCGCCCCGCCCCGCCCCGTCAGGGCCGCTCGCCTCCGCCTCCATTGTGGTCGCTGCCTGTGGCACATAATGGCGCCCCCCAATGGAAAGGCAGGCGCGGTCGGGCCGGGCCGGGCCGTGAAGGGAAGGGCAGGCACAGGCACGCAGGCGGCGAAAGGTGCTAGGGCAACCGCGGCAGTATTTTTTATGTCTCCGAAAAGTTCTTCGCATTTCTTGCACAGCCATATACATATGCTTGTGTGAATAACGACGCCGCGTAAGAAAAAAAAAATCTGCGCAGCCGGGTCCACGTTCGGAAAAAAAGACAAAGCAGCGCCTTTCGGAGACCCTGCAGGCAGGCGACCTGGACCTGGGTCGCTCACGTACGAAACACCTTTCTCCACGTCACACTGCAACAATCATTCCCCGGGGAGGCGAACGCGTATGGACTAAAATAATGAGACCCCGATGCTCCGTAAAGGAGAGAGAGTGTGTGAGTATGTGTGTGTAAAAGCGAAGCGCGTTTTCTCCTCGTCGGCTGGCGTTTGTTTACGTTGAGGAAGAAATGTCATTGACACTAAAAAAAAAAGTTACACAGGACAAAACGAAAACAGTGAGGGCTATGCGGACAAAAAGCGTCTGATGAAAGGGGGAGGCCGACACAGAAAGGGGTGAGGATCGGGCGGCGATGCGGCAAAAATCATGGCGGATTCCCTTCCCATGGCGCGACTTTCAAGGCTTCATCCCTTTTTTCTTTTAATTCTTGCATTATGTAAAGGGTAAAAAATTGAATAAAAACATTAGAGCGACGACGCGGCGTAATTACGGGAGGCAAAGGCGGAGTTGAGGGAGCTGCGGCGCGGCGGCCCGCTATCCCATAGGCCCGGCCCGGCCGCGGCAGGGAGCGACAGGTGTACGCAGAAGGGCTTAAGGCTCGACGAGTTAGGCCCTGCAGCAGGCTGCAGCCGCTAATGAGGACGCCTACCTCCGGCTCATCCCCACCCCACCCCTCCTCTTGTACCACTGCCCCCCCCCCCCCCACTAACATCTCCCCACCCGGCCATCCCAAACAGAGCATACTGTGAGTCGGATCGATAGTGGAACTGGGGAGGGACTGAAGGGGGAGGGGTGGGGGTGGGGTGGGGGCGCAGCCAGGGTGGCGACCGAGTGGCGTGGGCGCCCCTGCTCAACTCTCCTCTCTACTCCTCCCCCCCCCCCTCCTCTCTCTTCTTCTTTCTCTCTCTGAGCGGGATCACTATGAAGTGAGTCGTAAGCCCCCCAGCATTGTCTCAGCCATGTACACAGAGCGTGGGCGCGGAATGGCGCGGAATGGCGCGGGGAGTTGAGGGGGAGGAGGAGGAGGGCGGGAAGAAGGAGGAGGAGAGTTGGTTGGAGGTAAAGTAGTGAGGTTCGCCTGAACGCCCCGGGCGGGACTGGACGGGACGGGGCGAGGCAAAACTTTAAGAGCAGACGACCGCTCCGCTCCATCCCGCCCCGTCCCGTCTTACGGCCCGCGTCGATGGAGGGGGTTATACTAGTGTACACATGATCTTATTACGCGTAATGTTATACCGAAAAATTGTATATATGCTCTGAAACGGTAGTATTTTTGCCTGAATAATATCGGCGTTATACAGTGTAATACGCACGGATAATGTAATACAGTGAACACGAAAATCGCGAGTGAAAACCGCCTCAGGGGATGGCGGCTGAGCGGACGGGCTACGCGCGGTGAAAATTACATCTCCTTCTTACTCCTGACAGATCGCCGCCCCTTGAGAAATGACTCTAAACGGCGAAACAGTTGTTTTCCCCGCACTCACTGGAATACACCCTGCGAAGGGCGCGTTTATATTTCTCTCAGTGTCTCTGTAAAAAAGTAAGGCATTGAAACTCAAACCCTTCTAAATTTGAGTGAGTTGGCATGAGGAAAATTCTCAAACTCTATGGTGCCCACCCCTATAAAAAGTGCACCTTGCACTTACCGCTGTTCAAGCCAAGGACCCGCCAGGAAAATTCCAAACATGTTTTGAAAATACTACCTTAAAAAATAAATCGTACATCCTCAAGGACACTAGAAAGCCAGGCGACGTGACACAGTTCTCTAGGAGGCTGGTGCGGCGCCATCACGTCGACGTCACGAATCCGCGGCCGATTTCGTTCGCGACGACACGCGGTCGAAGGAAAAGAAAAAAGGACCAGAGGCAGGGTGGTAGGGATAGTCTGAAAATTCAATCATCAGACGACGGCGATAGGGTGCGGGGCGTAGGGGCGTGGCGTGGCGTGGCGGGGCGTGCGACGCTAAGGGGGCGCGACTTAATCGAGAGAAGAGGCCCGGCCCGGCAAAAGCGACAGCGACACCAGCGGCTCCAGTCAGGCAGAAGCAGCGCAGCATCAGCGTACGTCCCCCGACGCGACGGGACGCAAAGTACAAAAAAATTGAGATAGGGGCTCGCGGTAGAAGCCTGCTCCACGCTCTCCGCGGTTTTTTCTCTTTCTTTTTCAGCGGCGAGGTTATCATCTTGGCCTCGCAGAGGGAGGGCGCTGGAGCACGTGCTAGAGGGTTGTTTTAACGTCGAGACGAATCATATTTTTTTCTTTTTATCCAGGATCCAAAATATTATTTTCAATAATCATTCCAACTAATATTGTTTTTTTTTTTCTAGAAGAATATTTTAATTTTTTTAGAATATAAAATTGTCAAAACTGTAGCACAAGCGCTATATTCGGACCCAGCTGGAGGCAATCCCTAAACCGCAGTTAACCTTAAACTTGGGGTGGGCGGGCGCGCCGCGCCGCGGGCCCAGCGATACATCTTGCCGTCGTTTCCCGTCGGCCATAATTTATCACGCGCGTGTCTCGCGCCGGCAGGCAGCGGCGCCTCGAACTGGAAGTGCAAAGCCCCGCGCACTTCAGCAGGGGGCGGGCCGGATCCACACGGCGCGTATTTTTCGTGGATTTGTGATCGATATAAAAACTTCTAAAATTAACGATTTCTAGTTTTTTTTAGTAACTTTCTAGAATATCTCTTGTCGGAAATTGTTCCGCGCGGACAAGTCGTAGTCATCGTCCTCAGCAAACGCCGTTAGTTTGTTCCTCTCCGCTTTCCCCTCCTCCTCCTCCTCCGCCAGGAGGCCAGTGCCCACCTGCAGAAGGGCAGCGCCCCGCCCCGCCCCGCCCCGCCCCGCCCCGCCCGCAAGAACTCCACCCTATCCCCGTGCACGTGACCACGCCCCGCCCGTCCCGTGTGCCGCGCTGAGCGCGCTGGGCCGAGCCGAGCCCCTAGCGCCTGCGGGGTAGGCAGGCCCGCCGCTCGCCCGTGCGTTGCGGGTCTGCCTACCCGGTCAATGGCAGGCGGCCGGGCCGGCGCTCAGCTCCGCACGGCCAGACAGAAATAGGCAAGCGCGCCGCACCGATCCGCTGGACGGACTGGGCTAGTGGGGCGGGGCGGGGCGGGGCGGGGGTTTTCTGTCCACGTTGACCAAACTTGTGGCCTCCCCGTCGCTGTCACGCGACACGCGTCACGCGAGCCGCCGTCACGCGCGGCGGGGCGGCGTAACGTGACGGCCGTGACGTGCGATGATGAATTTCAGCGACAGCGACCGTGTGCGCCCGTCCCTTATTGATGGCGCTGCTGCTCCGTCCAATCTATCGGATCATCTCGGAGGCGGGGCGGGGGCGCATGCACCAACGCCGTGCGCCTGCGCGTCCCGACACTACTGGGCGGATGTCGGCAGCCCTTGTGAGCTACACACCCAGACATTTTCCTATGGATTATCAGCCGATATATTTCGAGGTCTTTTGGGGAAAAGGGATGAGGATTCATCAAAGTCGCGTATCCTGACAAACTTCGTTCTGCTCTCCTCTCCTCTATAATGACTGGCGCGAACAGAACGCCAGCGGGACGCGCGCGCCGGGGCTCGACGATGGCCTTTTCAGAGAGGGAGAGGAAGAGAGAGAGAGAGAGAGAGAGAGAGAGAGAGAGAGAGAGAGAGAGAGAGAGAGAGAGAGAGAGCCGCGTCGGCGTCAGCCAAAGCAAACAGAATAGAACAGGTATACATGAAAGAAAGAGAGAGGAAAAACACGAGCCCTGGGTCTGACAATGCACGTCGGGGCGTGGCGGGGCGCGGCGGGGCGTGGCGGGGCGTGGCGGGGCGCGGCGGGGCGTGGCGGGGCGCGGCGGGGCGTGGCGGGGCGTGGCGGGGCGCGCGGCGCCAGACGCCCCTTCGACAGAGGATGTGGAGGCTATGGATGAGGCGGACGGGAGGCAGTAGTGGGAGTGGCGTGGAGAGGACTTTGGCCGATAGACGACATTGCGGGAGGTGAAATAGGGGGAGGGCGGAGCTCCCCGGGGGGAAACGTTCCAGCAGCAGCAGCTCGATATCACGACATTCTTGGCACATCCTTAGCCCCTCCCGCCCGCCCGCCCGCCTCTCCTCAGCCCCCTCATGACTCGCGTTACGGTGATCCCCGCGCGTCCTGGTGGTGCTGGGAGCGGCATGCAGCTGCAACCACTCGCCCTTCCCTTCCTGCAGGCTGTTGGGACCTCCCTCCGCGGAGAACGACCTTCCGGAGGGTGCATCAGGCGCTCGGGCGGACCGGATGCAGGCGATGGAGAGGAGTTGAGGGGCGCGAGGATACTAAAGCTATCCTTTTATTAACTTGCGGATCTAAAAATTTAAGTAATCTCTGACAAAGCTGAACGCAAAGATGGACCTTGACTTTCCCTTCCGTTCATCAGAATACAAGTTCAATATTTATAAATATTACATTTACAATCCGTTCCGTTCCGGAACGTGTTTTTCTTCCCCCGTGCGCGTATTTGCTATGTGCTCTGGCCTCTGGTTCTAATTCCCTGCCTGTAGCAGCACCGCAACCGAAGCACAAGGAAAGGGGGTAAAAGGCCGAATTCGGACCTGAAAGGAAACGGGAAACGTGCCGAAGTGAATGGGGTCGTGCGGGACGGGGTGGGGCGGGGTGGGGCAAAGGTTTGGTCAGCCCGCGTGCCGCCAGCACAGCCCGCCCTGAGTTACGGGTTACGGCAGACCGAGTACCGCGTGACCCGTAGCGGGGCGGGATGGGGCGGGGCGGGGCGGGGCGGGGACTGAGTGACGCAGGTAAAAGGAGCACTACTGAGAGAGGGTTGCGGAGGCCGAAACGGTCTGCGAGGCGGAGCGGGGTGGGGTGAGGTGGGGCGGGGCGTTCTCCAGCCAACCACCCAAGACACATGTGTGCGGTCGGGGCGGGGCGGGGCGGGGCGGGGCGAGTGTTCGCTGTGAGGGTGAGGTCACGGGGTGGTGGTGGCCGAGAGGCGAAGCGACGCGCTCATGAGGCGCATCACCGCAACGGGGCGGGGCGGGGCGGGGCGGGGCGGAGCGGGGGCAGACGGAACAAGCCAATCGAGTTAGCCAGCTCAGAGCTGAGCGGAGCGGAGCTGCCAGGCGCACTCCCCTCTCTGGAGTTCGTGACAAGGCGCTGCAAAGTGTCCCGCCCCGCCCCGCCTCGCCCGCTCCGTCCCGCGCACTGCGCACTGCGCCGCGAGTTGGATTGGGTAAGTACTCAGCTCTGCGATAGCTTTGTATCAAAACGTAAACTCGGACTTATAACTATGAACACATCTGAATGAGAAAAGTTCTACAGTTTGAACAGCAAAAAACTTTCTGACCACACGGCTAAAAACATAATTTTCGAGGGCACCGTTTTTTTAGTTAAATCTGAACAGGCATTTTAGTGCGCGCCGAGATCTAGTAAATTTCTTATTGCTGACAGTTCTAGCCGCGTGTGTCAATAGCATTTACTGTGCTCGTATACTGCGCCGAGTGTACAGATACCATAGCCTTCTCCTTTACACAGATCTGACATGGGAGAAGGGCGAAAGCGGGGCGCACACACAGAGCGAGAGAGAGAGAGAGGAATGGGGTTGGGGAGGGAGGGAGGGAGAAGCCCGGAGAAGCTTCCTTTGGCAGGACGGCTGCACAGATTCCCATTCCGATCGGCCGGCCGGCCGGCAGACACCCACGCAGTGGGGTGGGACTCCGAGTTTCGATGCCCGGCCGGCTGCCCCCGGATGCCGAGGCCAGTTTCTTGCCCCTGCGACCAGGGGTAGGGGCGGGGGTAGGGGGCGGAGGGATCAGTCGGGGCCGCGCGCCATGCGAATCGCATTTGCATTGAACTGATCCGAATAATTCGACTCTTGAATCGAGCGGGGGGAAGACCCGCGTGTTCCGTTCTGATGTTTTGTTTTTTCGTTACGCGCGGGAATTTTCTTCCAGAAATACTCACCGTCGAAGCATTCCTCGTTGGCGTCGCAGAGGTTGGCGTCGAACAGGCATCCTGGGAACAACAAATAAGAGAAAGGTCATAAGTCATACCATGAGAAAGGGTCAGTCAGGCCTCGCGCCGGGCCCGAGCCTCCATTCTGTTCACACACTGGAAAATTTCACATTGAGTGTTACGAGTGGAACTTAAGGCATGTAGAAGTATTTGCGACATTGACACACTTGGGTTTGCAGTGTGTCCCCGTCACGCCGGTCTTGTATAGGTTAAAGACTCGGTTAAAGAAGAGCACGGTTGGGAGAGAAAGCGGGGCGGGGCGGGGCGGGGCGGGGCGGGGCGGGGCGAACCGCGACGGTACACCCCTCCCCTGGGCCGGCGGAGGAGAACAAAGTACTAACAAGTTTGCTGATGCCGTTGTTTCTGTTGTTATTTTTGTTGTTGTGTAGCTTGGCGAACCAAGGCGGAGAAGATCGCGATAAAAGAGATAATTGGTGCGGGGGAGGGAGGGGGAAGGTCGGGGAGGGGAGGATGGGGTGGGGGGGGCGGGCCAGGCAGACAGGTGCGCGGGCTGGGGGTGGTGGTAGGGAGGGGGGTGGCCGAGCCAGGGGGTGGGGGCAGCGCGCCTCGCTCTGACGTAAGCAGGTTGGGTTCGCGTGGGTTGAAGGCACCGCGCTGCTGAACAGCCGAGGAGGAGGAGAGAGTGCGAGAGAGAAAGCGAGCGAGCGAGATAGGGAAATGAGAGAGAGAGAGAGAGAGAGAGAGAGAGAGAGAGAGAGAGATAAGCTAGCACAGCGCAGGGGACGTGGTCGGAGAGTTCAAACTTGGCGCTGGACGGGGGAGGAAGGGGCAGTGGGGCGCAGAAAAAGCAGCGGGAGGGGGCAGGGGGAGGTAGGTGGAAGGGTGGTGGTAGGGTGTGAGGGTAGGAGGGATTGGGGGGGACAGGGGGAGGTCCTCTTCGGTTCACGACGCACAGAAGGGGTGGTGTGGTGTTGGTAGTGGTGTGTATGTATGTGTCTGAAGTGGAAGGGGTTGCCGCTAAACTCGCGGGCGCGCTCCACCCCCGAGCCGAGCCGAGCCGACACCCCTGGCCATGCCCCTCTCGCGTCTGATGTGATTTGGTGCGTTAGCCGCAAGCCCACCCCACCGTGTTCCCTCTGCGGTCCGCCCCGCCCCGCCCCGCCCGCCGGCGCTTTTCTCTCGACATGCAAGCGCACTTGAACGCGTTCCAGCTCCAGCATCTCCTCCAGCGTCTCCAGGCGCCTCGAGGCGTGCGAGTATAGCGGGGCGCGGGCGTCATTAGGAGCATGCGACGGAAGTGACGGCCCCTGTTCCGCTGCCCCACAGTGGGACCCCGCTAATTGGTCGTGGGCGGGGCGGGGTGGGGCGGGGTGGGGCGGGGTGGGGCGCCGACAAACATCACCCGCATCAATCCCATCAGCCACGCCTCGCCGCCCACCTCTGTGGGGCGGGGATTTGATTCCTTTTTTTTTTGGTCGAACCCGTTAAGCTCGCCTGGCGCCGCGTCGCTTAGAGGCCGTCGGGGCCTGATGGGGTGGTGGGGCGCGGCGCGGCGGGGTAGGTTAGGGTGAAGAGGGGGGGGGGGGGGGTAGACTGGGGCCGACCGACCCGGGCCTCACACCCACCCACTATCACGGCGATGGCCAAATACCACGGACTTGGACAGTTGCCCCCCCTCCCCCCCTTCCCCCCTATGGCCACCGCATGGGTCAGCGCGGAGCGCAAAGTTCAAAGATCACAGCAGTGGGGTTGGCCTGGCTCGGGGCCGGGGCCGGGACGCGAGTCGCAGTAGAGACTGCACGCCCCGCGCGGCGAATAACGGAAAGCAGTCCGGGAACCAGCAGGAACAAAAGAGCTGATGATGTATGAATAAATAACAATTCTGCGCGGCGCGGTGCGGCTGACGCAATGGCGGTTACGCACAACCTCGGCGGCGGTGCGGCGCGGCGCCCCGGGCGCTGAGCTCACAGAGAGACGTACAGCCAGCGCCCGGGCTTGCGGGTGGAGCGCCCTGGGAGCGCCATGCCTCCCCATGGCTTCTCTTCTCTTTGAGTTCACAAGCAACAGCCAAAACCCAACGCCCATCCCCTCCCCCCCTCCCGACCAGCACACCTCCATTCATGAGGAGCTACAGCACGACGACTACCACCACCACCAGCAGCACCAGCACGCCCCGCCCCGCCCCGCCTCACCCCCCAGCCCGCGAGGCGCGCCCCACACCCAACATCCTCGCGTCCACCCGTTGCACGCCCACGCTGTGGCCGACATCCCCACCACCCCGGGACGGTACTCTAGATAGCGCTTCACCCCCACTCTTGTTTCCCCCGCCACGCCACGCCACGCCACGCCGCGCGCAGAGAGGCCGCCCCCGCAAAAGCCAGTCCCCTGCGTGGCGCAGTCAGACTAGGCCCGCCCCGCCCCGCCCCGCCCCGCCCCGCCTCGCCCGCCACCAGCGCCGCGCCACCCTCAAATGCCGCCCTCCGTGTGTTTTTATTTGCCTTGTCCTTCGCTTCCTTCCGGTTTTTATTTTATTTTTTTTTTCCATAGGAAGGCGCTGCTATGGAAAATAAAAACGACATACTAAAAACGGAATAAAAGAGTGAACGGAACGGAGCGAGCGGAGTAGCAGGCAGGGGCTGTACAGTAGTACAGGAGGCCTTTGGTGAGGCTCTGCGCGCCTTCTGAAAGTCCAAGAAGTGGACGGGGGTAGGAGGGAAGGGACAGGGGCAGGGCTCTTCCTGTGAGCTCGTCCAGCTCTGCGTTACCGGTTTCCCACAGTTTACTTTGTATTTTTTAGGCACGAAGTAGCCTTATGGTTTTGTCGCAGGATGCGATTTTTTTTTTTTTTATTAGCACGGCCCCTTATGTAAATCCTAAATTTTCTATACGATTTTGATAAGAGTTGGCAGAGAGGTAGAACTAAATTCGCTTAGTACACTGCTGCAATGGCATTCAGAAGTTAGCGGCCACTTTTGAGAAATTTTGAGTTAAAATCTTTGTTTCTATGGTAATACTCGACTCGTCATGGAAAAACAAACGTGGAAAGGGGAGCCGAGTCGGCTCTGGCCAATAACTCTATTTCGCTCCTTTTTCCAACCAATGAGGAAGTTCGCCTGTTGCTTTGTACCTCGACGTCCAAAAGTTTCAACGCAAGGAGTGGTCACGTCAGAATCATCGCAGTTTCGCGCCGTGCGTAAGGATGCACCACGGGGACAGTTTCGAACGTGACCACTAGCTGGCCGCCGTGGCTCCTCATTGTTGGCTAGGCCTGTCATTCGGCATTTCCTCGGCCATGTCTGCCACGGTCGTCGGCTGACGGCGTCCACCTCACGACTTTAACTCATTGTTAAAAATCATCAAAACGTTGACAAGTGGAACTGAATGCGGAAATATTAGTTTCATATCTGCGGAAATCGTTTGGCAAAGTTTGACTTCAATCTGGCGAGAAGGAATAAAACTGGTTTACATCTGCGTGTATCTTTACGTAAAACATTTTATGGAACACTTTTTTTTCCTTCTCGACGAACCTTCGTGAAACTTTTCGAAACGTTTTCCGCAGGTCCAAAACTGATAATTACACATTCATTTAGACTGTCCAACATTTCGTTCACCTAATATGAAGAGTTAAAGTCGCGAGGTGGACGCGCTAGCCGCCGAGCCATCGGCCTTCTTTTGTCGAGTGGAGGTTCTAGCCTAGGACTACGCACTCCCACCCCAAACGGAGCGTTCTGTCTACCGCGACGCCCCTTCGGGTTGCCTACCCCCCAGGATAGTGCCAGTTCAGAAGGGGAGCCGAGCCCAATCGGTATTGTTGCAGGTGCTCGGCTCGGCCCCTCTGCGCGGTACGCAGGAGAGGGGGAGGAGGACCGTGGCTGGGGACCTGTTGATTCAAGTCATGTACAGTATTTTAAAAACTAAAATCTGAAAGAACATGTCCGAATAAAAATGTGAATTCAGTGTTCGAACGCTAATTGCACAACGAGCCTGTAGTTTAAAAATCAAGCTGATCGGACATTTCCTTACTGAGAACCTATCTTCTAAGTCGTTAAAGCAAACGAGCTCAAATTTGGCTTGTGACCTAATCTTATGTCGCTTATCAAACACTCGGAGAAAAAAAAAATCAATATTTTCAGTAAATTGGTTGGAAATTTTTAACTCAATTTCTACATAGACCATCCACCAAAACTCTGATGAAACCAAAACATACTTCGTGCCTACCAGGATTTCGTGAAATCGTATTTTTTTTATTATTACGCGGTGCCTTGAACCTACATTCTAAGGACAGGGATACAGCACGTGTGGCTAAAGGAACGCGGAAAGCGTGATAAAAAAGTAAAGTAAACTGTATAACCGCAGAAGCACAGCTGGTCCGGCTCGCAGGAGGCCCCCCCCCCTCCCCTTTCCCTCTGCTGCTTATACTGTACAGGATACACGAGCGCAAGAGGGTTGCCTACTCGCACGGCGCCCTACCCGCAGGCTAGGCTAGGCTCACGGGGCTCCGCTCAGCGCGACTGGATATTGCTTAGACTGTACAGGATGCACGAGCGCAAGAGGGTTGCCTACTCGCACGGCGCCCTACCCGCAGGCTTGGCTAGGCTCACGGGGCTCCGCTCAGCGCGACTGGATATTGCTTAGACTGTACAGGATGCACGAGCGCAAGAGGGTTGCCTACTCGCACGGCGCCCTACCCGCAGGCTAGGCTAGGCTCACGGGGCTCCGCTCAGCGCGACTGGATATTGCTTAGACTGCACGGGATGCACGAGCGCGAGAGGGTTGCCTACTCGCACCGCGCCCTACCCGCAGGCTTGGGATAGGCTCACGCCCCAGGCCTCCGCTCAGCACGACTGGATATTGATTGTACGGCGGCCTCTCGAGAGGCGGGCCGGGCCGGGCCCCACCGCAAGCCAGGGGTCACTCCAGCAATGTCAATAGCACCCTCGCACGGCAATCTGCGCGCGAGGCGAGGCGAGGGGGAGGAGGGAGGACAGGCATGAGATACCAGAGGCCTGCGCCGAGGCCGGGCCAACACAAATGGAAATGTACACACCTACAAGTATACGACATTCACGCACTTGGGTTTGCAGTAAGGGTGGCAACGCCCCTGGTGCGGAGAGATGGCTCCCTCGGGGCGCCCCATCAGAGCGCCCACACTCACTCACTCCAGGGGCCTGGGGGCCGCGACCCTGCAAGGCCGCCGCCGTGCCAAGGGCGACCCCCTTGAATGCGCCGCCCTGTCCCGCCGGCTACCACACCCAGAAAACTTATTAAGTTCAGGGGACCAAATTTAAAACTGACAAAATTTTAGCTTTGTGAACGAAATTTATACTGATTTTGCCAATTCAATTTTTATTCGATCAACAATATTTAGTTAAAAACGAAAGTACTAAAAACTAGTTGGTTTCAGAAACAAAAATTTGTTTCCTAAAACCCTGGTTGTGCAGAAAGAGCGGGGTGCAAATCACAAAGGCGCCGGCGCCACGGCGCGCGTGGCGGAGCGTAGCAGGGCGTGGCGTGGCGGGGCGGCGAGCAACCCAAGAGGCTCGTATGTCCTATTCATAGCGGGGGTTCGATAAGCGTGTCCCTCAGTGTCGCCCCGCCCCGCCCCGCCCCGCGTCGCCCTCGCCGGCCTTGGCCTTCCCTCTCACGCGGGGCACCCGCGAGTCCGGAACACGTCGAATCCCACCACCCACACCCGACTCGATGAAGGGTTGAAGACCCCCACCCCGCCCCGCCCCGCCCAGTGCTTGCCCTCGCGACACGGACCCCGCCGCGGCCCATTCCCTTATGCATGATGCCCAGCTCAGCTCAGTGCCGTTTGCAAAAGCATCCCGCCCCGCCCCGGTGCCATCTCCATCCACAATGCAAATATAATTGAGGAGGACAGCGCCCCTGAGGAGGGGGAGGGGGGAGCGGGGAGGAATAGGGGGACCCGCATCACTGCGCCGTGCACACGGCGAGCTGTCATCGCCTGTACTGCCCGCCCCGCCCCGCCCCGCCACACCTCGCCATCGGCCATTGCGTTTGATCGTGCCGTTCGGGGCCCGTTCGACCGCCCCACAGGACACACCTCGCCGGCCGGACGAGTAAATACGGAGCACACACAACTGCAAAGCAGAGGAGAGGGTCCGCGTCAAACAAACCATTCCCCTTCAATGCCGCAAAATGATGCCTTTTGTTTGCCGGGGTAAACAACTACCACGGACCGTATTTGCGTAATTCAAGCTCGCAGGGCCGGGTGCTCCGGAGGGTGACAGGTGGAGGTCGCCGCGGTGGTGACGGAGCGGGGTAAGGAGGTGACAGGTAGGGGCGGAGTGTTGACCCTCCGGGATCCGCAATAACCCTTCCCTTCCCTGCAGTGGTCGACCAGGGGCGCGTTTCCTATATCAGAAATAACCGTGAGCGTGAGCCCGGCCCGGCCCGACCACCTGACAGCTGCGGCCGCACGCCAGGCCGGCCCCGCCCGGCCCAGGCTCACATAAGCCGAATTTCAGACACTTTCTTTGGGCGTCCAGAGCAGAACAAGAGCGTGACGGCGGGGCCGCCACAAACCCGACCTTCGACCTATGCTGGCCAGTCCGGCCCCCGGTCAGGGCGGTATCTGCCGAGCCCCACCGCCCCTACGCGCCAGAGGGCGCGCAAAAAGATAACTACACAACATCGACAAGACTGCAGTGTTCCCATGCACCAGTGGCGAAACTTTGAGCGCTGCTTTAGAAACTGCACGAGGCACGCGGGCTAGATGACGGATCGGGTTCGCAGCCTTCTTGTCGTCGCGGCGGGCGGCACGGCACGGCCCGCCCGAGCTGCGCTCCCCTCCCCTCCCCTCCACACCCCAGGAGGATCTCTAATGGGCAGAAGTGGAGCCCCGCCCCGCCCCGCCCCGCCCCGCCCGTCGGAGCCGACTGCGGACATGCAGAGGAATCAGCGCGGGTCATTGCCATGCACCATCACAACAGCCCGGGCCGGCCCGGGCGGGCGGGCAGGCCATGCGCCTTGCAGCAGGAGACTCGCTCCCCAGCCAGGGCGGCGCGTGGTGCGGTACTCACCCAGGTACTCGGTGGCGGCGCCCAGGCCCGTGCACCCGAGCAGGAGGAGCAGGGCGCAGCAGAGCCACGGCAGACGCATGCTGGCGGTGGCGGGGCCCCCTCGGCCAGGCAGGCTACGGCGCTACGGACCTCGCCCTAGCCCGGCCCGGGGCCTGGGCATTCTGCTTCGGGGTCCGCTCCACCTGAAACAAGGACAGGCGGGGAGTCATCATCAGTCAGTGGGTCAGCGGGAGGGAGGGGGAGGGGGGGTACGCAGGGACTTCCAGAGTCCTGGCCCGGCTGCCCACGCCGAGCGTCAAGCCTCGCGCCAACCTGCCGGCGACAACGCGGTCCCCGGGGTCGGCGATGACCCCCTGTCGCCGTCGAACGAGCCCTCCAGATGGTGCGGCATGGAGGTTAGCCGCTGCGGGGGAGGGGGAGGCGGGACGGGCTGCTTGTTTGTGCGTGGGCTTCGCTCTAGAAAATCGATGACACGGCGCTAGCGGCCTGGGCTCGGCTCGGCGCCGCGGAGCGGAGCGGGCACTGCAGTGACAGCACGCAGCGTGCACCAGGGGTTGCCTACCTGCTCGGCGGTGGGCCTCGCGCACCCGCACGGCCACGCGCGTGGCACACGCACACGCACACACACACACGCACGCGCACACTAGGGGCGGTAGCAGGGCGGACCGGAGCGGGCCGTACCGCCTTGGCAACCCGTTGCGCTGGCACCGCGCCTCGCGCAGCTCTGGCTGAGCTGAGTCCAGCGCGGGGCCCCACAAGCCCGGGCCGCCCCGCCCCGCCCCGCCCGGGCTTGGCTTGGGCTGGGCCCCGCTCGGGGCAGGAGGGGGCGCTAGGGGCGCTCTGCTCGGGACGCGGGCGGTGGCGAGCTCTGGCGGCGACCGCACGTACTAGCCGGCCGCGCCGGGACCCGGGTCCAACCACACCCCGCGCCTGGGTGACCCGCGTCCCGTGTGGCCACAAGCTCATTACTTTCCCCCTCACCTCGCCCTCACTCATCCCCGGGGGGCGAGCCTTTCACCTACCCACCCTCTGCTCCTCCGGCAGAAATTAAGGTGACATTGAGGAGTTGAGGGGAAAGGTGGAGGTAAATGACACCCGACTGCACATCTGGAGCGGCAGAACTGGAGGCCGGGCCTTCCCTCGGGTGTGATCACACCTCGCACGTACCGTGCGCGACTTGGGCACTTGTTGAAACGGATAAGGGCGTCGAGGGAGAGTGGCGATGTGGGGAGAAGAGAGGCGAGAAAGGCGCTAAAATTAGATGAATAAGTGCACATAATTTTATTTACCTGAGTTCGCGGTTAGATTGTGAAGAAGTTGAGGGCTGCCCGAGCGCTTATAGCGAAGGTATTTTAAGCACCTCTTTTCGCACGAACGTACAGCAAGCCAACGAGAGAAGTTGGGGATGTACCATTATTTGGTTAGAAAAGCACTATTCTTTGGTTGGGAAGACCTTCCTCGCGGGTGCAGCTGAACGGCTGCGCACTCGCCACGCCGTCCACTTACAAAGGCCCTCAGACTTTTGCACCCACTCTTGTTAAAAGCTGACGATTCGTACGGAACGACGCGCTTCTCCGCTTTGGGTTTGGGTTTTCACTTCTGCGGGGATCGCGCGACGCGGCGGTCGCAGAGGAGATAAGACTCTGCTGTGAGGCCCTGAGCCAAGTTCGGGGGTGGTCTCCAGAGGAGTGCTCGCGACTGGCTTCCGAAATGGAAGAGAGCGGGGAGTGGTTTTCGAACGTGGCCCACCGGCAAGACTGCGGCCGCGGCCGGAAGCGTCCTATCAGACCTGGGTGGGTAGGCTAGTGGCAGGCCTGGACTGATAAAGAAAGCTTCCCGCCTAGCCAGCTTCAAATACTTAAGTCTGATTTCCAAACCAGTAAAGGCACACACAAATTTAAGCTAAGATGATTATGAGATATGACTTTCCTTCTTTCTAGCTGCAGGTACAAGCATTTTATATTGGCAGTGTTGGTGTTGGGCCTAGTTTTGTAAATTAAGCCTAGCAAAAGTAACGTATGAATATTTGGCAGACAAATTAAAGAAATGGCAGTTGATGCTGTTTGAAATCAAAATGTATACACCTTATTTGCCTGTCAGCATTTTGACACAATGATACAAAGAGGTTAATCCTCCAGCTTAATCAGATCCTATCAAATACGTAACTTTTTGTTGGGGAAAATTAATTAATGACAGTAGCATAAGTGAGTTAATGCATTATACAGTGCGGAAAAGAAGAAGTAATACTAAACATAATGAATGAAACCTTACCGAGAGAAGTTAACACCGGTCTCTTGTTTACTTCATTTTCTTTGTTTACTTATCTTACGGCAGAACTTTTCATACCACTGTGCGTCGTACTATTTCTCATGTTCTGAGACACTGATAACCGATCAAGATGGCGGCAGGACCGATCGCTGAACGAAATCAAGGTAAATTTACTCGATAATTTCCCTGTGATATTGACAAAACTGTATCATAAGCGATATTTCGTTTTTTTTTCTTTCGTTCTTTTACCCTTTTCGCAACATTTCGCTTTCTTCTCAATGTTTTGTGCCGCTCAGTACGCTACCGGCTTGCCTTCAACTCGCATCTTATTAATTTTATTTATTGATTCTTTGAGCGAATTGGACCGAAAATCTTAATTAAATCCTAATGGTAGTTTAAGTTTTACGAACTCTGGATATTTTCGAAATCTCTCCTCTCGATTCAAGAGATTTTAGTGCTTTGTGTACCTTAACCTCAAATCGTGGGTGAAGTTTGTTTACAAACTCTTAACTTTCAAGATCGTGTCGAAATTAAAGCTCGTATTCAGTGCTCTTTATTTCCATAATTTCGCCGTTTTTCCTGCCTTATAATATCTTGTGTTGCTCTTTTTAGATGCCACCATCTATGTTGGAGGACTCGATGACAAAGTTTCCGAAACACTTATGTGGGAGCTGTTCGTTCAAGCAGGCCCTGTTGGTAAGGAATTATTGTTCTTCATCATTTTATTTTACGTGAACAATTCTGTTTTCTAGTATCTATTATGTTTGCAGTCAATGTTCACATGCCAAAGGATAGGGTTACTCAAATGCATCAAGGCTACGGCTTTGTTGAATTCATGGGGGAGGAAGATGCTGATTATGCAATTAAAGTCCTAAATATGATTAAGTTATATGGAAAACCCATACGAGTGAACAAGGTTTGTTTAATTTGTCACTGGTGACTAATATATGAAAAAAAATTTAATCACATTAATTATCATGTCATAATTATTTGATGTGTTTTTACATTCAAGGCTTCAGCTCATCAGAAAAACTTAGATGTTGGAGCCAATATTTTCATCGGAAATTTAGACCCTGAAGTGGATGAAAAACTTCTATATGACACATTTTCTGCATTTGGTGTTATACTACAAACACCTAAAGTGAGATTAATTTTTACTTTTTCTTGTTTTACCATATTTTATGTACTATCTTGTTTAACAAATGTGTAACTTCTTTTTTTTTTTTTTTTTAAAGATTATGAGGGACCCAGAAACTGGAAATTCTAAAGGTTTTGCATTTATTAATTTTGCAAGCTTTGAAGCATCAGACTCTGCTATTGAAGCAATGAATGGACAGTATTTATGCAACAGACCTATTTCTGTGTCATATGCATTTAAGAAGGACGCAAAGGGAGAACGGCATGGCTCTGCAGCTGAGCGGTTATTAGCAGCACAGAACCCATTATCACAGGCTGATAGACCTCACCAGCTCTTTGCAGATGCTCCACCTACTGCTCCACTCCCTCCTCCTCCAAGTGCTATGCCACCTCCACCCCCTATGACTCCTATGGGAATGGCAATGATGCCACCGCCACCATCTCTTGGAAACATGTACCCTCCCCCACCCCCACCAGTTCCCCCTCCAAATTCCATGGGTATGATGCAAGGGATTCCTCCTCCACCTCTACCACCCTCAAGTGGATTGCAACCACCTCCTTTACCTCCTCCTGGTGTACCACCTCCACCTCCAAGTATGCCTGGACAGCCACCTCTTCCTCCGTTACCTCCAACAAATGGACAAACAATGCAAGGAATGGGGGTAGGCTAAACAAAAATATTGTGTGCATTTACCGGGTATAAAATTATTGTATGCTTCCCTACTGATGAAAATATTTTTACAGGCTCCTCCTCTACCTCCTGGAATGCCAAGGCCACCACAAGGCCCTCCACCTATGCGGCCACCAGGTTCAGGTGCAGGCCAGCCGGGAGCACCCCCTCCTCCACGTATGATGCCTCCACCATGGCAGGGGCAGGGCAATGGTTACCCGATGCAACAAGCCTATGGCCAAGGACAGTATCCTCAGGGACCACATGGTATGTAATTTATGATTTTAGTCTATTATTGTACTTTAAACTGTTAAATCTTAAAGTGGCACTGCTAAATTTAATTTTTAATTCCAGGCTGGAGACCACCTCCACCCGGTAGACCACCATTTGGTAGACCACCTTTCCCACCCAGGGGTCCACCTCCACCGCCAAGGGGTATGAGACCTCCACCCCCTGATGGCAGCTGGGAAGAAGGTGGTGGCTATGATGAGAGTGGAACTTATGACTATGGTACTTATTAGCTCTAGTGCTATTGTAATTTTGCTGAATTCCAATTTTGTAAATAATAAAATTAGGTTTTATTGAACCGCATTATTTAAAGTAGTTATAATTTCTGTTGGAAAGGGAAAAGAGAATATACTCAAAATAAATAAGTTGATATTTTAATGCATAACAGAGGATCTCAAAATTCAATAAGATTTAATAAAAATTAGAGCTCACAGCACATACAGAAAACACAAGAGAAGAATAATGGTTAGCTAAGCAATTGAGTTGATTGAATATCTACTGACAAAGTCAATAGAACAACAATAAATAGTTTGGGTAAAGTTAAAATAACGAGATGGTGCCATAAGCTAAAAGCTTCACAATTACACCTCATAAAAATCAGGAGTGGCAAAACAAGTAGTGGTAGTAAGTAAAGTAATTTCGGAATGAATTCAAGTATGACTACGTACACATTATTAATGTGTACACAGCATTTTCTACCGAGAAGCAATGGAAGCAAGACTTGACAAACTACTTGGGCCACTTGGAGCATTTCCACTAAGCTTTTCCATTTCTTCATCAGTCTGGTTACTCTTTAATTCTTGTAGCGTGTAAACAAATCTGTTCCACTCATCATGTCGAGGGTGTGCTAATTGCTGAAATAAAAAAAACAAAATGTAAAGAATTTACAAAAACTTAATTTAAAACAGGGGTTAAATTGTGAAAAGTCCACATACCTCGCCAACATCATAAACCCATATCTTTCCTTGATCATCACCAACTGTGACATGGAGACCAGAAGGTGTCCATGATACCCTATTCAGAGCAGGATTACCATCAACCACAGCAGAAACCATTGGGACTTCTGTGTCTTGATTAAGATTCCACAAGTCTAGCCTTCCAGAACCATCAACAGATGCAAACAGAGCAGGATGTGTAGGAGACCATGCAACATCATAAACATAGTCACCATTGTCTTCAAAAGAGTAGAGAGGCTTAGTTTCCTAAAAAAAAGAAAAGAAAAATGGAATTTTAAAAGTTGACTTAATGTCAGCTTTTATGCGGTTTTAAATACAAAATTAAAAAAAAAAAGATATCCTTTCATACCTTTGTTGTCCATAGTTTGACAGTCCAGTCAAATGAGGAAGTAAGGAAAAGATTTGAGAAATCAACTCCTCCTTGGGCAGCATGAGAGGAAATGCCTGTGATGGGTCCTTGGTGACCTTCATATTGTTCTGTTACTCCAGCTTTCGTACCATGACGGCAAGCTGAGAGAGTAAAGACCAATTAAGATACCATACATTGGGTAAAAACAAACAATACATACACTAATAGAATTTTTTTTATAAGGCACCTGAATAGACGGCTCCTTCTTCACTCCCCAAAATAAAATTATTAACTTCATTATTAGGAAATGCCATACATGTAACGGCAACTGGCTTTGTTTGACGAGGATGATGCAAATCCATAGTTTCTTGAGGATTGGACAGCATATCTAAGCTCCATGAACATAGACGACCATCAGTTGATATGCTTAATAAGTTGTGTGCATTGGGTGTTCCAACAACACTTAAACAATAGACTGGGTGCTGAAAATAATAGTAATAATGGTAAGCAGGTGAAACATTACAAAGAACTAAAACAAGAGTAGTTTAATTTGTCTATAGTTACTGTGTGAGCTGAAGCTGACAAAGGAGTTCGTTGGATTGGAGTGCGTTTCTGGACACGATTATCCCAAACTACAATTTGGCCAGAGTAAGTACCACCAAGAATTAGGTTTGGATGAAATCTGAAAAGGAGGTTAATTTTAAGCATTGAAATACAGTTAAACATTTCTCTGATTGCTTTGGAATTCTTATATTTAAATTACCTGGCAAAGGATGCTGCCATAACTGGTGACTGACAATGGAAAATGTACTCAGGAGTTGTTTTCTTAAATTTGGTATTCCACACAAGGCATACACCATCAGGATCGTTGGGAGAATCTTGATTATTCTGGTATGATGCTACAAGTAATTCCGGAAATTGAGGTGACCAATCCATTGATGTGACAGGCCGATTGCGAGACCATCTTTCATCATGGAAGAAGCGGTTCAAGGAGAGACGTAAATTGGATTTGTCATCACTGCAAGAAAGAACAGACTAATTTAATGAAAGTGAATACATATTTTTTTGAAACGTATACATGTATTTAAACAAACTGACCCTGTCTCATCCCCATCTTCTACACCAGTATAGTCTATATAAATGTCGGTGGACTCTGCTAAGGCGCGTTCAACAATACGTCCAGCGCGATCCACAAATCTTTGAAAGTCCTCTGACAAAATAATCATTTGTTTCTCTTCTTCACTTAATTCTCTCACTGAAATGTGATCAAACAGGGATATTAGGACATAAGGATCAGTCCGAAAATGGAAGAGAAGAGCAGAGATATAAAAGTGATTTTACCTTCCTTCTTCTTCTCTTCTTTCTGTTGTTCTAAAGGTGTCTGAGCCGGTTGCACGTCTTTGACTTGTGGGAGTCCATGGGGCAAAATCCCAGGAGGCAGCTTTCCATGAAATGCTCCACCGCCACGTCCACCATCCATGTGAGGTAATGAGCTCTCCTCCTCTTCCGCTTGCAGGTCATCATAAGTCAAAACTACGGTGAATAAGGCGCTCCTATCTCAACTCACATAATTTTTCCCCCCAAACTTAAATGAGATTTTAAAAATTTATGTTAAAATGTAAGAAACAACTAGAGACTTGGCTTTTGTCTCCTTCATGTTTGTGTACTAACACAAATATTTTAGTCTGTTCAGTTTTAAATAATACTTGAATAGAATACCTCATTTTGAACTATATGTAGTAAAACTGTGCAACACTCTACTATGTCACGGAGCTATGTCAAAATCAACATAAGTAAATGATGTGCAAAAGGCATAAAAACATCAGTAAAATAGTAGAAGACTGCTAATAAAACAGAAAACTACTCTTTAAAAAGTCAGCAACAAATATTCAAATAAAAAAGTGCAAACTGTGAACAACTTAAAATATAAACAGATAAATAAAAGGGGAAAATGGTGCACTACACGAAAGGTAGGATTTAAATAGTAAAATAATGGTCCAAATGTGTTCTACTTTGCACGCAATCCAAAAGTTTCCAAAAAATTTAAATGTAATCCCTTACATAATAACAAAAGTGATATGTCAGATAATTGCATGCAAAACAACTACAAGAAAGAATCATGCTTGGCCATGCTTCCATCTTCATCATTGGAAAAAAAAAAAACAATATCAATCAATATCTAAAATCCAAAACAAATTTGAGACCTATGTTATTGACTAGTTTTGCAAATTAGACTTCACTAAAACTTACAGAAGAGAAGTTTCAGTAAGGAAATTTAAACCAATAAGCAGTCATGGTCCTTGAAATAAGTTGCTTTACATATTGAATTGCCTGTGAACTTCCCCTTGGTTTCTGATTCAGAGTTCAAATGAAAACAAAACTAATGGTCCTAGAATCTCTTTGAAAGTAGTTGTGCACAACTTGGTACATAAAGGAGTTGGCATGCTCCTACTAAACTTCAACTAAAGCAAAACTTATGAAATTACAAAATTAAATTTTAAAACAAAAGGAAAAACTTTAAATGAGATATAGAGTTGCTGGGGATATAAACCGCTTGCTCTGTCAACCATACACTGAACACCATAAATGTGGTCTCTCTACTGACTTGTCTTACTAAGTGTCACAAATAAAATATTTTAAAAAAAAAAAAGAAAAGAAAAAAGCTTATTGAATTTAAACAGTAAATGATTAACAGTAAAAAGTACCTGAAGGGGAAAGGGTTTTGAAATTTTTAACAGCTAAAGTAAATTGAGAACTAAACGTTACCATACCTGAAGTAAAACTTTTATATCAAGAAGCTCTGTGTGGTAAACAAATAAAAATAAAAAAAAAACAGGTGTTGAATGAAGTGTTAGTGCATGAATGACAGAATTGCAAGTAGCGGCTTAAGCCACCATGCACCAGCAAAAGCAACAACAAAAATATTTAAACTACTTAAAAACAACATGCTGTCAAAATAATATAAATCAAGGTTCATTACGATAGTTCAGAGTTTTACCCTGATGAACTTCACAAGTTAACGCAGCCTTCTTAGGTTTCATCCAACTAACAACGCAAGAACTAACTAATATAATAAAAGTAGAAAGTGAAAGACAGGTGTGCTAGACTGTACACCTACCTGTGAACTCATCCTCCCATTCTAAACCAGGGTTTAGATTGTACTCGTCTTTTGGGATGAAATAAAACAAAACAATCATGATAGACAAAGAAACACTTGAGTGATAACATTAGTTAAACAGTCCATATAAGTTTCTTTAAATGTGCCCTTTCCAAGAGTGCAAATTAATGAGCATCATACTCAGCAACAGTCACAAATTGTAAGTTAAATTGAAAGTTCAAGGTACTGCTTATAACTTTGGAATTGAGTTGCATGATATATTAAGGGAACAAAATACAATAGGCAACATGAAAAATTCTATGTGTTAGTACAATAAATGTCTTACAAATTTTAAAGATCATCTGATATAGAATTAGTTACTGAGAAAAATTAAATGTAACTATTCAACGCAAATACTAAATCTACAAATTTGGGGGAAAGGAAAGATAACTGTTACAACCTTGGCTCATTAGTTTGCAGCACTTGAAAATAAAATACTGATTTCATATTGGAAACGATACCAGATTTCAAAAATAACATTTCTCAGAAGATACTGAATCCACCATAGTCCTCAGAAACACCAGCTTTTTGTAAAAGGGGAAAAAGAAATAAAAATACAAAGATGCTACAAATTACCCCAGCATAATACAAAGTATGTGTGCAAACTGCAATCACAACTTCTTTAAAGGGTGATTTTCATTTAGGCTACATTAGGCTCTCCATCACCATATGAAAAATGTGACCATGGTTAGTAATGACAACACCAGAAACACAGCACAGCTGCATTCATACTTGACAGTGCACTATACAGCTTTTGTTACACAACCGAGGAAGCAAGCAGTAATAAAGGCAAAGGAAAAGGAGAAAGACTTTGAAAAGGGGCACATATGGTCGACCACAATTGTGAGAAAAGTACTTAATTCCTTGGCATGCCATGTGTTACAAGTTTGAAGTCCATAGTGTTATCAAATGTTAATGTAACACCAATCACAAAAGCTAATAGGTTTGGGCGCTAATATGCAGCCAGAATTCAGAAGAGAAAGTTTAAGGTGCAAATTTTAATGGAGAAACCACTGGAAGGTGCGTTAAGTTGTTCAATTTGGTAGCTATGTCGTTTAGCCTGTAGGTAGATAAGTAATTTTGACTTTCATCCTTCCTTTCTTTCTTGACACTTTTGACCTTATATAACTGAATATAAGTTTGGCTGACTCTTAATTTCTAGGATAACAGATAAATATATGACCTGTGAGAGAACAAGTACATAATGGACATAGAGCAAAACATGAAATGACAAGCAAGGAGATGCAGCACAGTGCCAAGCTCCAGCATCAACTTCAAGAAGCAGAAGTGAGAATTAAGTTGACTCATGATTTACATATGACACCAAAGAAATAGTACAGCATTGTGGTTGAACTAGACCTCCCTACTATTTCACTTCAACAGTTCAGCTCAGCAGAATGTATGAAGACAATCTGGCTTTGTGTGAAAACTGTGTACTATCTCCGGGTTCATCCTTAATTTAAGATCATGAGTTATTGTTCTAAATTAATTTTGCAGCTGACTTTAAAACTAACATTACTATCCCATGACCCACACGAAACAAAACCAGCCTAAGCAAACACATACTTAAGAGGTATGTGGTATCTTTGATATGTAGCACATAAATACGCTTTTGCTTCTCTCACAAATGTTTATAATAGACTAAATAAATGTGGCACTTAAAAAAAAAAAAAAAAAAAATCTGCACAGTTGTCTGATGTTTACCTACAAAGTCAATCGGGTTCATTGAATTGATGGAGCCCAAACTTCAAAGATAAAGATAAAAGATCATCCCGATTCAAACAAATCATGGGATTGATATAGATAGAAAATTTTGATTGGACTTGTGGGTAAACACCAGAGCTCAAGAGAAAATTTCTAAGATGTAACAGAGGTTAAATTCTCAACTTACCGTAATAGTCGAAGGCGTGAGCTACATGGCAGTGAGTTGGTAAGAGGGCAGGATGGAAAACAAAACAAAAACAAATGAACTTCAGTATTGAGCACAAAACATTTTGATTCATTATAACAATAGCAGTTAGTCTCATCAGAATGTTGAATCTCGTAAAATATGTAGAAATTGTCTGCCATATGACACAATTAGAGCATTGACACAGTGAGCTGAAACTCAATGGTATAATAACTTGAACCTAGAACCACCACTCTTCCTTGTATTGAAATAAAATGCAAATCACAACTGTACTGTTATTTTATGCAAGCATGAGGAAACCACCACGTATGGAATTAAAATGTGTGCTGTATCTTGTTATTGCACTGCACACAAACATATAAAAGACATTTTGTTAAGGAAAATGTTAAAAAGCATACATATGCTGAGAGACAATAGATCAAGATTAGGAGCCATAGATGCATTGCATAATCGACATTCACCCCAAAGAGTAAGAAAAATATGATTAACTGAAAGGTAGACAGATTATTTAAACAAGATGAAGATAATTCAAATGGCCAAAAAGACAAAAGTGCTCTGTGATGATGGTACCATCAATGAGAATGGACCAGAAAAGACCTCTAGGCAAAATAGATGTTACTCACATATTACTTCTGAATGAAGTTGGTATTTTGATGAAGACTTATGTAGGATTCGGGGAGGTCATAGTATAAGCTAGAGTCTGTTGCGCCTTGGACGTTTTAACCATACTCAATACAACTTCAACACACCTTGCCAGGGAGGACAGTACTAAAAATCTGATAGAAGACCATGTTCTAAGATAAGATACTGAACTTATTTGACGGAAAATAAACCTATGGTCAATTTTGGTACACAAAGGAAAGCTTCCATGGTATTGTTTCAATTTGACATCATAATACTTAAAAGGCACACATACAAAAAATTTGAAAAGCTTCTAAGCTCATCAAAATTTTTAGAACATATATGGATAATAAAATACATATTTTTCACTGATAGATTTAAACCCACCTTTACGGGGCCTCCACCAGTCCTCGAAGTATCCTTTCAACGGAGAAGAGGAGGAAGAAGATCCTTTTATATAGAGCGCAGTAACAGAAGCACAAACAGGTTGGCAAGTGCTCTATAGAGCCTTGCAAAACAAATATACATAAAAATTTTCCTTACACTATACCATGTATCAAAATTTGTTGCTCCACTTCCTTAAGCAACAGGACCCAACTTACACAAAAAAAAATTGAATTTTAATGGAAATTACACAAGCAATGGAAAACATTTTTCAATAGAGGAACTAACACTGAGGTGATGGTTCAAAATCAGTTTACAAAATTTATTCCATAATTCCAAAATGTGAAAGGTTAATACATGGCACAAGCAAGGTTTCAATGCAAAAAAATTTGGAAGAAGATTTCCAGACACAATGAATAAACCACCCCATATTCCCAACAGCTGTATTCTTAAACGACTCTACAAACCAATCAAAATACATATATCTAGTCCTCAAAGCAAATGCCTCTGTTGGCTAAGTCATGCTTGATATTAAAAGTACCGTACCTCCAAGAAGCAGCATCTAAGGTCAGGGGGCATAACTTAACTACCAATACATTTTAAAAAGCACTACATATTAACTGCTACTTCTAAAGAATTGGATTATATGCATAAGACTTTAAATAAGAATGATTGTTGAACAGAAAGCAAAACAGAGATGTGCACAAAAGAAAATTAAAGAAAGCTAATTTCTAGGGTTTCCTCAGGCTTACCATTTTAAAAAAGAAATGTAATTAATTAACATTGCAGGCATGAACAGAGCAATTCTGTAATTGTGAAACAAATTAATCAGAAAGTTCTCCAGGTAGGTTAAAATATTACTAGGTTGAGAAAATCAGGTGTAAGACAATATGATTAAAATTTATAGTTTTCATTAGTGATAAGAGCTTTTATCGGCACTGAAGAACTGACTGATAGTGAAGTGTTTGATAAGCTTATTTCAGAGAAAGAAGAGAGTGGTACTTGATGCCTTAATGACAAGCAGTTTGTACAGGAAGTTTAATGCAACTAAAAGAGATAGTGAAAATATTTTCACCATGCATTGGGATAACAATAGCAACATCCTTGCTCTGTATGAGTAAAATATGTTGCAAAATAAGTTGGAAACAAAAGGTGCAAGTTAAAGTTTAGATACTAGTAAATAAAAACTATGAGATGGATTTGTCAAGCTAATGTAGTTCATGCAATCTAAGTATCCATACATAAAGATTTTCTTTAAGCATTGAAAAAAGTTTGAAATCTCTTAACTAAATGAGTTTAAAATAAAAAAGTTTTCATTAATTACTAATTTTAAAATGTTTAAAAAATTTATTTTGCAAATTATGATTCTTTGAATAGAAGAGATTTTTGTTTTAATTTCCATTTGGCTGGACAGTCCTAATGTAGAAATTAAGATTATAGAAAAATCAGAATTGAAGTACTCACCGTCTCTTTCGTGACCGCTCGCTGTGACAGTCTGGGTTTGTTTAGCATATGTAACTGTTTCTTTAGGAGGAATAGTTGTTGACTGGACAGATACCACACTCAGTTGTGAGGATTTCTTCTTGCTAAAAGAATTACAAAAACAATTTTTAAAAAATCCCGAAAGAAATAGTTTTAAAAAATTACATATCCTTCATACCTTGCAGCTGTGATAGGAGATGCAGAGTTCAGAGTGAGACTTGAATCAGGGGTAGCATTATCACTATGCTCAGCAGACAGAGATGGCATACTTGATAAACTAGACAAAACATCTGAAAAGATGTGTGGCAAACATTTAATAACACAAATAAAATGTAACACAAAGGCCAAAAAAATACTACTTACCCGAAGGTGGGGCTATGCCTAAGGATGTTAACATATCTTCTAGCTCTTTTCTTTGGTCTTTCTCTTTTTCCCCATACTGAGCTCTTGATGCAGCTTCTTCCATCTACAAATAGAAAACACATCATTCAGATTAATTTTTTAAGCAGAAAGAAACTATACTTCAAAAATGTATTCTGACAAGAAAGATTATTTTATTAAACTATGTAGAGAAAAACATCATACATCTTTCTGTTCCTTTTCTCTCCGTCTTCTTTCTTTTTCTTCACGAATGGCTTGAAGCTTGGCCTTCTTTTTCTCCAGTTCTTCTTTTCGGCCTGACATCTTGGCTATTGAAAATTGACTACTTCAGGATAAAACTAAACCTATAAAATTTCAACAAGGAGAAAAGAAATTACAGAATTAATTTAGAGATAAGTAGGAGAAAGCAAGTACAAATGTATAAGCAGAGCAAGCAAACAATGTTAGCAGACAGGGCAGCGTTCTATAGGAATAACATGACAATTTCAAGTGGACCGTGGAGGGACAAGGAAATAGTAATTAGGTAAACATAATACCTAAGGACAAATCGTTAGTAATAAAAATTAAGAAGAAAATGATGTATTTAACACTCCTCGCCAATTCCTGGCGAGCTGTGGGCGTAGCGAGAGCAACGTCACAGGCTGTCAACACAGGGTTAGAATACACGAACAAGGGTACATGAGCAATTTCTGGCAGGGAAATTTGAAATTTCTTGAAGTCGAGTACGTAAGACACGGGCACGTAGTGTACATCTGTATAAACGAATGAACTGCAGTGTGACGAAAGTGTGATGAAAGGTGAAAACTAGTGTACAGCAATTCCGCTTCTTCTCCAAGCACTCAACCAAATGTTAATTGTACGCTAAGCAGCCAGCTTCAAAATATGATAACTCCACTTACAAATTTCTGGATTATGACGGAAAAGCTTTCCGCCACTTCCTTCATTTACGGCGATGAGTGAAATGATAAAATGAATCAACTACCATTTCTAAACACGGCTCAACTTAAGATGGCGTCTGCGCTTGCGCTCTGTCTGCTGAGACGCTCAGACACAGGGCAGAGACAAGGAAAAGTTGCCGAACCGGACTCGGGAGCGGGAGCCGACATTATTGTTGTCTAAATTTTGTCGACGCAGTCGACACACTCAACGGGCACTATGTGGCGGTGTTTAATGTTAATTTTGGCTTTTGCCTATTGTAACGCATCTCCGGGATCGTTAGAAGTTGTCAATGACGATGAACTGGTTAATTTGTTCCGCTCCGAAAAATTTGTCGTCGTCCTTTTCAGTAAGTTAATTTCCTAGGTTAGGTGTTCCCTCCCGTTCTTTAGCTTTCACTAACTGATGAAAGAGTATTCTGACGCACAATCACAGTTCTTTTATCGCTCGTGCATTTATTTCATAGCTGTTGATCAATTTGTGTTACCATCGTTAGTTGACAATTGTTCGTTCTTGTCATTATAAAGTATTAGGTCGCATATGTTTCTGTCATTCACCGGTGGAGCGATCATTTTATTCTTTAATAAATCGGATGTCTGGTGTATTCTTCCTGTATATTGTGTTTTTCTTATTTCAAGTTTGATATTTTTCAGCCAAGAAAGATTGTGAATCATGCGAAGTGCTTGAGAAGGAGTTAACTTCACTCCGAGAAGATTTGGTTGATGCTCTAAATGCTTGGGTTGTGAAAGCAGTGTCTAGCAGCATGGTGAAGCTTTACAGTCCAACTAAGGAACCCGCACTTGTTTTCTTCAGACATGGAGTGCCATTATTATACGATGGTAAAGACCAATTTTAATATTATTGATGTTGTGTTTCTGTAGACCTACCCTGCATGTAAACTGACATGATGTTTCCTTTTCTAAGGCCCAATTAACGATGAGTTAATTCTCCATACATTTACTGATAATAAAGAACCAGTTGTAAAAGAACTTAATGATAACACCTTTGAGCATCTTACGCAAGCATCTACAGGTGCAACCACTGGTGATTGGCTGGTCATGTTGTGAGTATTACTCTCCAGCTTTATGAGATTTTAAAATTATCCAAAATGATTTTAAATGACTTTTGGTACTTTTCTTTCCTACAGTTACTCTGACAACTGTGTTGACTGTCAACGCCTGCAAGCAAGATGGGAAGCAGTGGGTGCAAAGCTGAAGACTCGAATGAATGTTGCACGTGTGAACAAGGGCTCTACTGGGGCTGTCACAGGACGGAGGTTTGGAGTTCAGGAAGTTCCCACTTTTATCTTGTATGTTTTCTGCATTACAATAACATCATGACAATTTTGTGACTTTGAAAGATTTATTTACAACTAATTTTATCATAGGTTCCGTCAGGGAAGACTATACAGATACGAGATTCCTAAGTATGATGTTACATCGTTTGCATCCTTTGCAACTGACTGGTACAAAAATTCTAAAGCTGAGAAAATTCCTGCTCCTAAGTCGCCTTTGTAAGTACCATGTACATTCTTTCAAGAAGGCCTTCCTTCATTTTAAATTGTTGTCGCTGTTTGCTCATTAATTATTTCTTTTTACATTGAATTTTAAACCCTTTTTTCCCCCCCTGTTGCAGTGATGACTTCACACAAATGATTGCAGACTACTTGAGAGAAAATCCATGGATCTTATGGGTTGGAATGGGGAGCTTTGTTATTGGATTACTTATATCTCTCCTTCAGAAACGGAAATCTAGTCCCGTTAGTAAAACAAATTCGGAATCTAAACCTTCCTCTAAAGAATCAAGTAAGAAGAGCAAGTAAAGTGTTTAGTTAGGCCATAGTATTTGTGAAATACTTTTTGTACTGAGGACAAAAACGGGTCTGCTTTCAAACTTGGCATTTATGAACTGTTTGATTGAAGGCCATTGTTTACTTTAGGGTTTGCAGAATTGATGTAATCTGATGATCTGGTGATTCTAATCAAAATCGGGTACCATTCCATTTTTTTTTTTTTCAAACAGTTTTATTGTTTGCTATATTTGCACTATATGTAACCAACAAACTTCCATGGGCAAGACTGACTGTTTCAATTCTTGTTATTACATTCCTAATGGAAACTTCATTACTGTAGTAGTACTGCAGTAGTTGGACTGTGTGTTATGTTTTGAGTGTTTCTTTGTTGCTGATATTTTGGTGAAATTACTTAATCTTTCTTTTCTTCTGTGACCTTGTTTTTCATTTAGATGGTTTTTGTATGTTTCCACTGAACACTTTTACATTCTTAAAAGCCCTTTTCTTTCTCCATCTGCATTCTGTCCACTCTTTTATCACAATTTGCTCATAGTTTAATCAATCACATGTCAATTGCTTTTGAAGGAAACCTTTCACCTTTTTTTACAAAATGAGCTAACATGTAAAAATAAATTACTAAAATCATACTTTGTTACCCATCTTTTTATTTGTGCTGTAATAAATGTACATAGGATTTAATTTTTTTTTTCTCTTTCTTCAATAAAGCCCTCTTACACATTTCAGATCAGAAAAATTCTCAGTCACTGTGTGTTTGGGTTTCCTTATGACTAATTGACTTAAAATACTAGGCTTCTTCTGCTTGGACCCATAATAATAAGTTTGAATTATATGAATCATTTAAAAATAAATTGGTCATGTCCTAGTAGAATTGTGCAAAATTATACAAATTTATGTAAACCAAAGTTGAGAGTTTCACACTGTGTCAACAAGCATATTTATTCTAAAAACAGTTTGAGGATTGGCAAGAGAGGATCTAATAGATGCTTCAAAGGCATCTCTTATTCTAGTGAAATCCATTATACTTTTAGGTTTAGATTCAAACCAAAACCTATCAAATTCACAGAACAAATAACAGTACAATTGATGAAAATGTCTCATGACAGGGCTTCCTTTGACAAAATTAAATATATGGGTTTTTGAAGCACCATCTTGAAGAAGATGGTAGGCTAGGCTAGTCAGATTAATCCCCACTATTGCAAAGGTATAACCATTGACAGGATGCTGAGAATGGAGTAACACATGCTGTGCAATTTTTTGGTAGTAATCAGAAAAATAATATAAATTGTGCAAACCAAGGAGGCCCATCCCACGAAAATCTGTTTTCGGATCATCACCTGGTGGAGAAGAAAAATGTTATTTAACTTTAACATCAATATTTTTAATTGATCATTTAGAAACTTTAATGTACATATTATGAGTTATTCATTGTATCCATTCCTATCTTACCTTGGAAACCAATATCCTGCCACTGCTTTGTGATGCGAGCCTCCAATGGTATATCAGGGTTGAGACGTTCCCACAAACCTGTCAAGAGCTCTTCATGCTCGGGATTATAGGCATCATAGGGTGTTCTTCTAAGATTTTCGACCTCAACTGTTAGTTGTTTATATCCCCATATTTGTTCAACAGTGCGTCCAAATGATTTAATGAACTGAGTATGGATAGTGGGATTAATTCTCTTCACTCGAATTATACTTAATACCGCAAGTTCAATGTTCGACTTTAAGAACTTTCCGGTGAATTCAGAACTTTCACTTCGTTCATTCAAGATTTTTACAATTTCTTGAATTCTTGGCACTCTGGAGTGTGCCAGTGAAAATTCTACACCTAAGGTTCTGGATGCACCGCTGGGTTCACCATAGCATATTCGCTGAAGTTCACACAATTTTGTTGTTTTTCTTAGAAACCACTTGATTAGTGGTCGAAAAAACCAAAATGCATACCAGTACAACGAACCAAAAAACATTTCAATTAAAGCGCTTTTGGTGCAAATACAGTGATGTTTCCAATGACACCAGACGACAAACGGCGGCTGATTGTCTGCGTCGGCAAGACGTCAATGTATGAAAAACTCATCCTCACCACGGTTCAAAACAAATTTGTTGACATGTTTAGATTGTAAAGTTTCCTGTGAAGGTGTACTTCCCTGCATTTTTTTGAGATTAACTCCCCCGCTTATAAACAGATTTGTATAAAGCTAGCGCTGCATTTTTTACAATAATTATGTTATGACGTCTTACCGCCGGTATCGACGTGGTCGCTGCCTCCCTCTCGTAGGTTATGTGGGGGTGTGTGGAGTATGTGTGTGCCTCTTGTGGGCAGGTGCAAGTGGAATCATCAATTCTCTCCTGGGCCATGGTAATTTGATATTTTTTCGGCAGTAATCCACTGATTTCTGTCTTATTTTTTAAATATTTCTTATATTTTTATCACACTGATAACCTTTTATTTTACATAGATAATGCAACCACAATGAAACATCGTGTAAGTACGTCCTAAAAAAAATCAAAGTTTTATCCTCAACTAATCATTAGTGTGAAGATTAGCCTTTTTCTTTTTTTAGCTCTGTTTTACTTTGACAATGTGCCTTATTTCTTAGGAGTCTTCGCCATCCAGTCAAAATATGCTTCAAAAAACTGTCACAGCCGTTACATCTTCAAACTCAAATAGCTTTTTGGAGACATTAAATAATATTCTTGTCCCAAGAGTTGTTGGAACGCCATCACACAACAAAGTTAAAGAGGTGAGTTTTTTTTATTATACATGTTATTTAACATAATAAAAATTCCCAAAGCTCTCATCCTTCAATTACTCTTTCAGTACATCATCAATCAATTGAAAAAGTTTGGATGGTCAGTGACAACTGATGCTTTTACTGATCAAACGCCAAATTTTGGTCCTCTTTTGTTTGAAAATATAATAGGGCGACTTAATCCGTCAGCTAAACAATATGTAGTACTTGCTTGTCATTATGATTCAAAATACTTTCCAAACATGGAATTTTTGGGTGCCTCTGACTCAGCTGTACCATGTTCAATGCTTCTAAATCTAGCAGAATGTCTTCAAGAAGAACTGAAGAAACTCAAACATACTGTAAGAAAAGTCAATTTATGGAATTGAAAGTATACACATTCTTTCTGTTTGGTTTAACAAGTATTCTTACAGGACCTAAGCCTGGAGCTGTGGTTTTTTGACGGAGAGGAGGCATTTGTGAACTGGGGACCTGATGACTCTCTTTATGGTGCTCGTCATCTGGCCGAAAAAATGGAACATGAGAATACTCTATCCAAAATTGTAAGTTGTACTTAATCTGTAAGCTTAAATTAATTTTATTAAATACACTACATTTTTATTTTTTTTTTCCCATAGAAATGTCTGGTGCTTTTGGATTTACTAGGTCCTTCTAACCCTGTAATGTACAATTATTATAATGAACAAGAGTTGTATAAACACCTGGTAGCATCAGAGAAGGCTCTTAGAATGGGGCACTATTTAAAAGGTAGCCACTCTCTTCAAAATATTTTCTTCAAAAACCAGCAGGCTGGACACTATGTAGAGGACGATCATACTCCATTCTTGCAAAGACGTATGTCCTCATGTTATTTTTTAATCTTCTATCATAAAATATTGCTTGAAACCATGCTTCTGAAAATCTTGTATTGTTGCAGATGTTCCTATTATTCATTGGATTCCATCCCGTTTTCCTGATGTATGGCATACCAGTTCAGACAATTTTAATGCTGTGGATATGGTAACTGTTGAAGACATGAACACAATCTTGCGTCTGTTTGTCTTAAGATACTACAATCTGTAAGTCATATGAATGGTCTCATGATATATTTGGGGTTTGGCATGCACTCTTTCCTGTAGCGCCCATAGGCTCTCATACTTATCATAGTTATTAGGAATTATGCATTTGGACTGATTTGAAATTATGATTCTATTGTTATTGTTTGGTGTCTGATAGTCATCCAAAGATTTTATGAGGTTTAAAAAACTGTGATTGCACATTTACTTAATTTTTTTACTATGCATACTTTTATTGACTTTCCCTGGGAAAGGTCTGATGTTTCATCACCTAGCACAGTATTAATTTGTTGAACAATTGTTAAGGAATTAAAAATGTCTCTTAAGTTCTCATATATGCACCTAAAAAACTGCTCGCGGAATATTTTTATTTTTTCTTAGGGTAGCAAAGTACTTCTTTGTTGGTCTATTTGTTAGAATAAAACACGCGGTACCGTCCAACATGGGTTCTGATTGGAGAAAGTCCTCCTTTTTTCACACCCCCACCCGAAGGATTTATTTATTAGAACCGGTTCGCGCCGTCTTCCTGTTTATCGCAAAGCAAAGCCGTATGATGCGGGTGGTGCCCGGCCCCGCGGAATCTTTCGTCGGACAACGCGTGTCATGTATTATTTGTGTGTGAAATTGTTTCTGAAATGCCCCGTAAAAATCAAAACTTCGTGTTTACGCAAAAAAAAATATGAGGATCTCAAGAGAACGGAGAAGGTCCCGGTTTGCCTTCTATTTTTCCCGACCTCGCTTAATGACCTTGCAAGCCCCCCTAAAAACCGAACACCGAACATCTGCTGTTGTTTTCCCGGCTAAAACACCTGTGGAAACAGACCATCGGCAGTTCTCTGTATTTTACTTATTCCACTTCACGTCACGCAACGTTCGTCTTCGACGATCCCACGTGACGTGCCCTGCGGCCGCGGCCACGAGACCGGTTTAGTTCCCGCCCGGCCCGGTCGGATCTGGTGTGGAGCGGGAGCGGAGTCTGGGGCTGCAGCAGCAGCGGGGAGGACGCCTGTGTGAGGCGGGATAGGCAACCCCTGCACGCAGCCGTGCGCCCGTGGTGCCTACCCAGCCAGGCGCTCCGAGCCTCTGACGGCTGCGGCCTAGCGAGCGCTGCCTCTGCCTGCTCCCCGCATGTATGCGATTTCGTGAGGAGAGAAGGAGAGAGAGAGACAGATAGAAAGGGGGGAGGCAGGCGAACGGAAGTGCCCCCACCGACAGCGTGTGGGATTGGCTTTTGCTGCGGACGGGGCGGGGCGGGGCGGGGCGGCGCCAGGGCCTGGTCTATAGGTCCTGTTTGCACCCCGGGCCGCTCTGATTGTTTGCGCGAGTCACACAACACACGGAAAGGGCTTATCGCCTTCCGGACAAGGACACGACCACCACTGCCACCACCACCACGGCAACGGGCGGGGCGGGGCGCAGCGCCCCCTGGCGAATGCTGTGTCTGTGCGTGGGCGTGGGTGGGTGGTGGCGCGGGGGCGGGGCGGGGGTAGTGCCGCGCCACATGGGGCAGCTGCGCCCGCGCCTGCTGTCGTGCCCGGGGCGGCTCCAGGGCTCCAACCCCAGCCCCGGCCCGGCTGCGGGGGCGAGCAGATGCAGGCGGACGGGACGGGACGGAACACCCCGCCTGGCCCCGCCCCAGACTGGGGGTCGTGACTCGTCGGGTACTTTCTCTCTCCCACGCCAACGCATGCGCCCCTGTGGTTCTACTCTCTTTCTCCCGCAACTCTACGAGACATTACTGTAGAAGGATCGCCTTATCATTTAAGGATGGCCGGGAGCGGGGCTGTCCTTGTCCTGGACCTTGGCCCGGCCCGGAGGCTTGACTCATACGGGCGCGGTATCGGCGGAGGTCGCGACTTCGTCCTTGCGCTGTTTCCACATATCTTCATGCATGTAACCTGACGATCGTTTTCACCCTAGAAGACCCGACATCGACGCCGGGCGCCAGCCGAAACGCAACGCCCACAACTATGAGCGCGGTGTCGGTGACGTGCCGCGGGCCGCGGCACCGCGTGGTGGGTGACGTCACTCTCACCCGCCCGCCCCCGCCCCGCCCCCGGCCCAGACCCGCAGCTCCCAGCCGCCCCCGCACTACACGCCTTTCACAGGCGGCGGCCGCGACCCGAGCAAGGCGCGCCGCCGCCGGGGGTGGGGGTGGGGAAAGTGCGTCCGCCCCGCCCCGGCCCGCGCGAACTCAAGAAGAACCTGGTAGCTCCGTGTCGCACCGTGTCGCCGCCCCACCTCGCCCCGCCCCGCCAAAGTGTAATGCTCTATACGAGGACTCCGCCGGCGGGCCCAGGAGGCCCCGGGCATCGGGTTCCACCGGGGCTCCTAGTGGGCCCACTAGGGCTCCGACGTAGCTCCCGACCTTGCTCTCGCCTCCGCACCTGCCTCGCGGGGCGGTGAAATCTGAGCAGGGCTTACTCCCTGCAGCCCTGATTTACCCCGCGCCTCCTCTTATCCCCCGCTGGAGGCCCTTACGGCGCCGTCCTGCCGTTGCTCCTCCAACACCATGACCCCCACGCGCGAGCTCCACCGCGCCACGCCACGCCACGCCCCGCCACACGGCACCTTTGCTGGCGTCTGCTAAGCGATTTGCTGACGACGCGCTGCTGGCCGAGTCAGCCACTCTGTGATAAGTGGGGCGTAGCGTCCGTCCTTCCCTCGCCTCGCCCTCCCCCGACCTGACTGTCGCACTCAACAAGGGACCGCTGCTGTATGGGGGCGGGGCGGGCCGGGGCGGGGTGGGCCGACTGCTGGAATGGGGTCAAGCCTTTGTCGGGGGTTGGTGCGGCCCCGCCCTGCCCGGCCCGGCCCGCGGCGCCCAGCCCCGCCCGCGCTCGCGCCCGACCACGCAGTACTTGGGCGCGGACCGCCCCGCCCCGGGCCCGGCCCTGGTCTTGCACCCGCGGGACAAGCTGCCCGTGACGGCCGGCAGGTCCGAAAGGGCAAGGTCCTGTCGCGCTAAGCCGGGCAGGGAAGGCCCGGGCCGCGCGCTAGACCGGATCCGCCGGGCCCGGCTGGCCAGCACAGCATCCTGTCCCGTACCGCCCACAGGCCTGTCTCCGCCTGCTGCTTGAGCACACCATAAACGGCTTACACTTTAGGGGTTGTTGCGCAGTATAGCGGTCGAGTTCTGAGGGACCGCCCAGGCGGCGGAGCGGAGCGCGAGGTCTTATCTGAAGCCTCCTCGGAATGGAAGAGGGAAATCCCCGGCTTGTTATTCCCGACGGTGATCAGCGCGTTTTATACACGTAGAATTTGTGGGTGACGGTTATGCCACATTCGTTTGCTTTTCGCGACGTCCTTCCTCCTTCCCTCGATTTCGTTTTCCAGCCGCTGCTGTGTAGGGCGCAGGGGTGGGTGGGCGGGTGCACGGGGTTGCTCCTGTCTGCCGTGTGCCCTGTCCGTGGGCCGGGCCGGTGTCTCGGGGGTGCCCTCTCCCCCTGCCCTGCCCCACCCCGCCCTCAAGGGCCCAGAACGGCAAGGCGTGCGGGCGGGGTGGCGTGCCCTGCAGGGGCGGGGCGCGGCGCGGCGGGGCGGGGCGGGGCCGCGGGGGCGGGGCTTGTGGCCCAGCTCTGAGCCCGGTCCTGCCCCTCGGCAGTTCTTCGCGACGCGGCCAGCTGAGTCGAGCAGCACAGCTGGCCCGGCCCGGCCCCACCCCACCGCACCCCGTTCTTACGTTGTCGGCGCCGCCCCGCGGCCGCGCCGGTTGCACAGCCGCCGCTGACCGCAGGGCAGGGCAGCGCAGGGCAGGGCAGGTCACGCGGGTCGCCTCGCCGCTGCTCGCCGCGGTCCGCCGCGCTGGCCGCCCTGGTCCGCTCCCTGCGCGTCGCGCGCACGCCCGTGCAGAGAGAGAGAGAGAGGGCGGGAGAGGTGCGGTGCGGAGCACGTGCAGGGATTTGCCCCTCCGGTTTTCCTTTTGGAGAGAGAGAGAGAAAGCGAGCGGGAGCGGAGTGGCCGTGGAGGTGAGAGGAAGTGGAGGGAGAGGCGCTTTGCTCGCGCTGCTCCGCCCCGCCGGGCCTGCGCCTGTACCCGTACCCGTACCAGTGCCTGCCGTGGCGTGCTGCTGGGCTCAGGCCAACCCGCGCGCCGAGCCGAGGTCGAGTGTTGTGACGCTAGGCGGGGCCGCGAGGCGAGGCGGGACGGGGCGGGGCGCAACAGTTCTGCCGGGTCGGGTCCGGGCAGCAGTGTGAGTCGGCGTCCCGGTGCTCGCGCCTCGCGGACGTCAAGTCTCTGACCCTGCAGCTGCGCTGCCGTGGTCCACTGGCCCTACGCTCGCCGCTGCTGGTCCGCCGCTGGGCGGGCGCAAGGATTTCCCCCGCGGCTCGCACGCTCGCCAGGAACATGCAGGGCACGTCTGCGCTCCTGGCCTCCGTCCTCGGGGTGCTGGTCCTGGACGCGGCCCTGTGTGGCGCCCAGTCCACCTCTCAGCGGCAGGAGAGGGTGAGCACTCCTCTGAGGAGAGCGTGACCATCACTGAGGCTGAGGCTGCCTGCCTGCAGCTGGACTCGACACCTGTTGGGTCGAGACCGCGACCTCGAGTCATGTCACGTTAACTTTAGTTATTGACTCATCAGTTCCGGCTCGCCGCTTCTCACCGAATATATTTTTGTGTTCCAGACCCTGTTTAGCAGTGGCAGAAGTAATGAGCGTTTGGCTAAAGCCTTAAATGGAAGCGAGGATCATTTTGATTATGTGCTGAAAAATTTAATGGTACCCCGTGTTGTTGGGACGCCGTCACATCAAAAAGTGAAAGAGGTATGAGGAAATGACTGTCAATGTTTGGCGTAATTGCATCTCATTAAAAAAAAAAAAGTTCTGATGATGATGATACTATGTTGTTTCAGTTTATTATTGGTGAAATTAGGAGACTTGGTTGGGTTGTGGAGACTGACCCTTTTAATGCAAAGACTCCCAATTTCGGCACTCTGCGGTTTGAGAATATTATAGCAAAAATTAATCCTGCAGCACGTGAGGTGCTTGTTTTATCATGCCATTATGATTCAAAGTACTATCGCGACATTGAATTTCTGGGTGCCACAGACTCTGCTGTTCCATGTGCTATGTTAATCAATTTAGCCCATGCTCTACAAAGTGAGCTGCCCGCCCTTAAAAAAGCAGTAAGTTTCACAAGGAAAATGTTTTGTAATTTTAAAACCCAATATCTAAATATATTTATTTTCGAAGGATGTAGGCTTAGAGCTGTGGTTCTTTGATGGTGAAGAGGCATTTGTACGGTGGGGACCTAATGATTCAATCTATGGTGCTCGCCACCTGGCATCTAAAATGGAGAGAGAAAATACTCTGGGTAAAATTGTAAGTGTTCTTGTTTACAGTAAATTTATAATTTCATTTCAGAACAATTTTCAATATTTTTTTCTGTTTTTCTTGACAGAGGTTGTTTGTGCTATTGGATCTCTTGGGTGCCCCTGGATCATATTTTTACAGCTATTTCCCAGACACTCACAGTGCTTACAGGACTTTAGCGGCTGGTGAGAAAACTCTTGCTGCTCTTGACCACTTAAAAGCAGTAGGTCCCAAAAATGGTTTGAGAGGTAGACGAGCTGCATACTTCCACGAGTCTGCAGCATCTCACTATGTTGAGGATGACCATACTCCTTTCCTTCAAAGAGGTGACTGCAAACACTTGGAGGCAAGAAAAATTAATGAGCAACTCAATATTGAACCCTTTTTATTTGCTTGTACAGGGGTCCCCGTGCTTCACATAATTCCACATGAGTTCCCAGATGTGTGGCATACACAGAATGATAACTGGAATGCCATTGACCGCCCCACCATAGAGGATTTAAACAAAATTATGAGGATGTTTGTCCTTAGTTACTTGAATATGTAGAAGAAATATTGATTTCAAAAGACTTCCATCCTAAAGCCAATCTATGACAATGACTTAATTTTAAGTCTCCATTGTAATATGATTTTTGAAACAATGATTAAACTGTTCTAGCTGTCCTTCATTTCCTCTGTTGAGTGATTACTGCAGGTTTGATATTGCATTGAAAAATATTTAATTATTGTTTCATTGACTTGTATTTTTATGCACTCTGTAATTCTTTCTGTATTATTCAATACATATTTGGACTAGTTACAAACAACTTTACTTTCTTGGTAAGTCTCTTAGATACATCTTAGTGTGTGTTATAAAATATAAAACATTAGCTCAATAATAGGTTGTGAGCCATTACAAGTAGATTATAAAGATTAAGGTCAAAGACAGCTGATTTATTTTGTGATATTTTATACAATAATGTTGCACTGTGTGTATCGTAGTTTTAGTGTTTTTTCATTACCTTTAAGAAAATATAAACAATCCACCAGAATTCTATTTTATTTCCTTTCGCTAACTCATCTTCTTTCGGAAAATCAGGAGTATGGACTGCGTAGCTATTCAAATATCCCGCCGTATGAGTGAAGCACACTGCCACACAACTGTGAAAAGTAAACAAGAAGTAAAGGCAAAAGTGATAAAAGAAAGCCTTATTAACATCAAATGTGTTTATTATGGGGGTCTGAGGGCAGAGTCGTAGACTCGCTCCAGTATTATTTGTCTGGCGGTTTACGCGCAAGGCAACGCAGGCCGCTGGCGTCGGCAACCCTTAGACCCAAACCTAGAAGAGAGGTAGAATTAGTCGGAAGGCCACCCCCCCATGTCGGGACCGCGGAAGTCGCACATCCCTAGGGGGGTCGCCCCCGCGCTCGGCGCGCGGCGACCAAGGGCCGTTGTATGGGGACGGACTGGTTGTGGTTGAGGCAGAAGCAGAGAGCAAGGCAGGCAAAACAAAGTAAGGCAGAGCACATTTAGAGAAGAAAAAATTCAAGGAGCAAAGCACGTCAATATTCTTAAAAATGACTAGAATACATCAAAGGTGTTTCAAAGTTTGAAAGAAGGATCAAATGGTTTTACCTCTAGTTCCAGATTTTGAATTTTTTCCTTGGCCAATTCTCTCTCACCCTTGAGGCTTTTCTTCAGCTCCTCTATATGCTTCAATAACGACCCAATCTCTGCCTCTGAACTTGATTTATATTGCCTAAATTCATTTTGGAGGGTGCTTGTCAAAGCTCTTTCAGTTTGAAGCTAGAATAAATGGAATATTATACATAAGCAAATGATTTACCATTTTAACCAACACATTTAGAGAAGAAAAAATTCAAGGAGCAAAGCACGTCAATATTCTTAAAAATGACTAGAATACATCAAAGGTGTTTCAAAGTTTGAAAGAAGGATCAAATGGTTTTACCTCTAGTTCCATCTGATCTGAGGTCTGAACACCCACATCCATAGATTTGGCCTGCTTCTGAGTAGAAGATGCACCTACAACACCAAAATACAAGGGAGAGAAAACCCAAAATTAATTTTGCGTCAATGATAGCTTGTTCTTTACTACCAAAATATCATAACTTTTGCTGAATGATATCAAATTTGAAATACATAATGGTGTTAAACAAGTATTGTGGAGTTTAAGTAATGTTTATACTTTCATCTCAAAAAATCTAATCGTCGGTATTGCCAGTAAGAGTTAAGACTGTAGGACAAATTTACTCATCTGTACACAGCATAACATTTTCACAGGGGTGTGGCGCATCGTATCGTATATCATCGTATCGTATCGTATTATACGGTGGATTTGATGATTTCATGACCTCTTATGGGATTTAGTTACGTACAGGATATGAATTTCCATACTGATATTATATTAATTTCACGATATTACAACAATGTAACTAGCTATATCACTGTAGCTACAATGGCATTGTTAAAAAGTACTGTGCATGTTGGTAAAAGTTGTATTGGTAGAAGGCATATTGATATAGAGTAGTTGAGCTATAGCCGGACAAGAAGAAATCAGGAAGAATTTTACAAGCAAGATGGCCGCCGTGGCTGGAGTCTATATCTATATATATGAATGTATATAGATATAGACTCCAGCCACGGCGGCCATCTTGCTTGTAAAATTCTTCCTGATTTCTTCTTGTCCGGCTTTAGCTCAACTACTCTATTGGCAGGACTTCAATCAAAATCAATCTAAGAGTCAAGTGAATTAAGCAATTAAGAGTCTATTAAGTGATCTCACATTAATGCCAATCTACCTGAAAAAAACTCTATTGAAGTTTCTTGGTGCAATACTTTAAAACCTTCCAAATAGTGGAAAATGAAAGATAGAAGTGTATCACTGTATCACCACACAAGAGGACTTAGACCAAAATCATGCATCTTGTTTGGTGATTTCAATATTTTGTTAAGAAATCTGAAAAAAGGTTCTATTATGAAAAATAGTTGATATATCAAAATAGCTCATGGTGTATATCAAATTTACTGGGTTTGTCTAGTTTCTGAGATAAAAGTATATCACTAAATTACACTGCACTGAGAACAATACTTGTTCTTTTACCACTTTGTATGTGAGTGGAAGTGGTAGGTAAAGAACAAGTAAAAAACCAACTATCGTTCATCAGTATTTTCAGTTAAATTATCGTGACGCAAAGAAACCCAAACTTGTTTTCAACCCAATTTTACCAGCAAAAAGCAGATAGGGGTGGTCTTAAATGGTCAAGGACCAGGAACCGATCGATAATTTCTACCCCCTCCACATTCACGTTAGTCCTGTGTCGTCTGGCTTTGACAGTTGCAGGCAAAATGGCGCTCAAGGCACTCGTCGGTCAAAGTAAGTTGTTTAGCGTTGAAAATCAACGAAATTCTGCGCGACTTGCATTGCGTTTAAGTAATTTTATGCCAAACTTTCACTACCTACAATTTTCTTTGTGTTTGAACTGGACTACTTACAACAATAGACTAAGAAGTCATAGCTCCCTCAACCTCCCCACTTCAGGTTGGGATCTATGTGTCACCTATTTTGTGGGCGTGTCATTACGTCTTAGAGTAACAGTTACAGCAACGATATTGGCACAGATCGCTCACCCTAATGTCGCAATGCTCAATATTTTGATTTTTAAACTCAGTTTTTCACTTCAGCTACTCACATGACAGCCATATAATGAAAAGTGACAGTCCTGCCACACTTATTTATTGTATATTTTTTGCTCCTCCCAACCCACTGTTATTGTTTTAATTCCCGCAGTTTTCTATTACTAGTTCTATGTCATTGCTGGTTTACATACATGAGATAACATATGACACATAATACGTTTCCTCACAAAACTTTGCTTCACTACAGTATCTTTTACTGATGAATCGTTAGTTCACTTAATAGACCTTGAATTTTATTTAAAGATTACTTTTGTTGTCTGCAATCCGTCTTAACTGATGTTTGAAATAAAAGGTGTAATAAGTTCTTTTGTTCGGTTCCTAAAAGATTTTGAAACTATGGTGGGACTGCCGAGAGTTAAGTACACCAAATGAGTGAAAAGAATACACTTTCCCGTGAGTGCGAGAGAAATAGATAGTCTATTCTCTCGGTGGGACAACCATATAAACCAATATTGTAATGTGTTAGTTCCAAACAGGTTGTTTTTTTCTTTCTTTTTCCTTTTTTTTCTCTCTTTTTTCTCTTTTTTCTTTTTCTTTTTTGTTTTAGTTTTTGTTCTAAACTGTTGGAAACTTTGAGATAGATCCTCAAACTTCATCATGTTCTGTTGCAGAGATTATGAATGAGGTCATTCGGGCCAAACAGAAGAAAGGGAAGGAGGTAGAATGGCGTGTTCTCGTTGTTGATCAACTTGCAATGAGAATGGTTTCTTCCTGCTGCAAAATGCATGACATAACTGCTGAAGGCATCACAAGTGAGTATGGTACTCATATCATTGAGTTCTAAAATCTGATGACTTATCAGGGTTACAGATTTTGCTCTTCTTCTGTCCCTGTAGTTGTGGAAGACATCCATAAGAAGAGGGAACCTCTGCCTACTATGGAAGGAGTGTACCTTATTACACCCTCTGAGAAGTCTGTGCATGCGCTCATGCAAGATTTCAGTAGCCCAAACAGGACCATGTACCGTGCAGCTCATGTTTATTTTACTGAAGGTGAGCAGATTTATGTTCTAGAAACAGAATTTGATTAAAGCATAGAAATGAAATTTTACACATGGAACATTTTGAACTTTATTGTTAACACATTATAACACAAGGATATCTGGATCAGCCTGTGACAGTAAATATCTAAGACCAGGCACCTACTAAAAGTTTTCCCCCTGTGTTAGTTATGTGTATGTGTGCTTGGAACATTTTTTTTCTCTTTCAGCACTCTGTTTGCAATTAAATGTATAAAAATCCCTACTGTTTTCCAGATTTTTATTTTAAAGCAAGTTCTTTTCAGCCTGATAGTAACTGTTTGTGTTCAAGGGTACATTCTGTTTCAGCATGCCCTGATAAGTTATTCCAGGACCTGGCTCAAGCACCTGTAGCAAAATATGTTAGAACTTTAAAAGAAATTAACATAGCATTTATAGCATATGAGGAGCAGGTAAAGTAGTCAATGACAATCTTGTCACTCAGTTATGGTTGTGGTTATGGTGCTAACAAACGCTATATGGTGTTTTGGGGGACTAATCTAATTAGGAGTCTCTAAACTTGTTTTATATTTAATGTGCTCCTGAACACCTTGCTTAACTATCTTGAATTTTGCTCTTGGTGATGTCAAATTAATCACCGTTGCAAATTCAAAATAGATGTGAGGCCATAACGGTTTGGAAAGGGATATTTTCGTCTTTCATGTCTGACATTTGCTACAACGGTCATATACTAAAATGCTTTGCCAGCATTGTGGATTGCTTTCGGGTGCATTTGTTGTGTGGTGTGGTAATGTGGTGATGCACTACCTAGCACTTCTATTAAGCCAATGTGGAAACTTTTGCTTCACAGTGTGTCCAGAGGAACTCTTCAATGAACTTTGCAAATCTTGTGCCGCTAAAAAGATAAAGACACTGAGGGAAATCAACATAGCTTTTCTCCCCTATGAGTGTCAGGTTTGTCTCTTGTATACCTGCGTGCTTTCTAGAGTTGCATTGCATGTCATTTTAATCTATTTTGCAAACACAAGCTATTGTGTATAGGTTTGCTTTGTTTAAACTGATTTCTGTCAAAATTCGTAAATTATTAAAAAAATCCAATTTGTCATGTATATATCTCAGTGTGTTGAGTCTCAATATTAATCCTGCTTTCCTTTGCACTGTGTCCCTTTTGACAGCCTCAAATAACTTGATTTCAATTTTGCTTTTGCATAAGTAGCGCTTTGGAGCAGCCTTTTTTAAAATTATAATTTTTAATAAAACATATATTTTCAGGTGTTCTCTCTTGATGCCCCGGAAACATTTCAGTGTATGTACAATCCTGCCCTGTTCAGTACCCGAAATGCCAACATGGAACGCATTGCTGAACAAATTGCCACTCTATGTGCCACTCTTGGAGAGTACCCATCTGTGCGGTACAGGAGGTAATCATTTTGTTGATATACTTTTTCTGTTTTCTGCTACTATTTATAAGGCTTTAACCATATATCTACTTGACAGTGATTTTGACAAAAATGTTGAGCTGGCTCAAATGGTTCAACAGAAGCTAGATGCTTACAAGGCTGATGAACCAACCATGGGAGAAGGCCCTGAAAAGGCTCGCTCTCAACTGTTGATTCTTGATCGTGGCTTTGATTGTGTTTCACCACTCCTTCATGAATTGACATTCCAAGCAATGGCATATGATCTTCTGCCTATTGAAAATGATGTTTACAAGTAAGTTTTTGAATTACATAATATTTAAAGTGGAGATGCTCACAAGAAATCGTATAATAATAATAAAATCATCTCATTTAGATATGAAGCTACCCAAGGTCAACCTGAGAAGGAAGTTTTGCTGGATGAAAATGATGAGTTATGGGTTGAGTTGCGCCATCAACATATTGCTATTGTCTCTCAGTAAGAAATATTAATTAATTTTAGTTGACTTGACACTTAACTTTAACCATGCTGTATTTTTTTACTTTATGCTTATTTTTCATTCCTTAAAAACACAGGAATGTCACTAAAAATTTGAAAAAGTTCATTGACTCCAAGCAACGAATGCCCACTGGTGATAAGCAGTCCATGAGGGATCTGTCTCAGATGATCAAAAAGATGCCTCAGTACCAAAAAGAATTGAGCAAGTACTCCACTCATTTGCATCTTGCTGAGGACTGCATGAAACAGTATCAAGGAAATGTAGATAAATTGTGCAGAGTTGAACAAGATCTAGCTATGGGCACTGATGCAGAGGGAGAGCGTATTAAGGATCACATGCGTAACATTGTGCCCATTCTTCTCGACCAAAGCATTTCAAACTACGATAAAATGCGTGTCATTCTCCTCTATGTTATCTCTAAGAATGGCATTACTGAGGAGAATCTGACTAAACTAGTTCAGCATGCCCAAATCACCAGTACTGAGAAGCAGGCTATTGTAAATTTAGCTAACCTTGGGCTGAATGCAGTTGTTGATGTATGTTTATCAATCTGATTCTGTATTTTCATGTTATCATTGGACCTGGTCACTCATTGCTTTCTTCTTAATTCAGGGAACACGGAAGAAGATCTATAATGTTCCTCGCAAAGAGCGTATTACTGAACAGACGTACCAAATGTCCCGCTGGACTCCTGTAGTGAAAGACATAATGGAAGATAGCATCGAAGACAAACTTGATATTAAGCACTTCCCCTTTTTGGCTGGACGTGCAGCAACTGGCAGCTACCATGCCCCTACTAGGTACCTATATCACACAACACAATTTCGGTTGCTAAGGCGTTCTTAATACTAACAATGTCACCTTTGATCTTACAGCAGTGCACGTTATGGACAATGGCATCGTGATAAGGGTCAACAGGCTGTTAAAAATGTGCCCCGTCTGATTGTTTTTATTGTTGGTGGATGCAGTTACTCAGAAATTCGCAGTGCTTATGAGGTTACGAACCATGTTAAAAATTGGGAAGTCATTATTGGTGAGTTTAATTTCTAATTAACTGTGATATCAATTGACTGTGTGAATTCATAATTGAGATTGTAAAATTAAAACCTGTATTTTTTTTATAGGATCATCTAACATCATCACGCCAGAGGATTTCCTAAATAACCTACAAAATCTGAGTTCGTAGGCTTTTTGTAGGAAAGAAAAGAGGAAAACAAGTCAATGTGTGTATGGTTTTCCCTGTGTGGGGGAGCCCTGTTCTTTTGTTGTATATTGAGTTCTTAATAGATGTATAACCCCTGTTGTTTTTAATACAGTCTAAATCAGAGGTTAATTTGCTTTGCATGCTTCTTCCTCAGTATTGAAGAAGGTTGTAGGTGCACACTACATTTTCAAAAGAGGGAAAAAAAGTAAAAAATATTAATAATGAGCTGGCAATCAAATTTTATTCATGTTCATTTTGAGAAGCTTTGATTTGAGATTAATTAATGCAATGACAATGCACTGTTTTATTCTTTTTCTGTGCACTTTTCTTACTACTCTATTGTAGATTCCGCCTTTGTGATTGATATTGGTTATTATGGTACAGTTATGTAAAACTGTTGACTTATTATATTATTTTAGTTTCTTATTTGTGTCATAACTTGAGAGTTTTGACAATGATAAGGAAGCTTGCTGTGAATATATTTTGCCTTCTGCATTTAAAATCTCCATCTTAAGTTCTCTCTTTGTGACAGTCCACTTTCAAGAATATTTCTCATTTTAAAACAGTAGAATCTGATGCAAACTTTTCATGTATGTATGTACCTCTGATGAAAAGTGTTAAGGTCAATAGCAGTGCCTTTTAGCTTTTCAAATCATTGACTTCTGCAAAAGTTGCCTTACATGTAGTTAATCTTATCTTATGTAGAGCATTTTATACTTCATTATTACAGTGTAAGAGGAAATATTGTTAGATTGATCATAACATTAATCTATCTAATTTCTTCTTAAAAATCTTCTGAACACAAAGTGTGCTATTACAGCTTATTTGGAAAATGTGTTTTTTGTCATCTGTAAATTTTTTGGTCAGTTCAATTTTGAACCCTGTAGATTCATTGTATATAGGAACTAGAATAGCTGACAAGTTGAGGTAATAGTTTGACATGAGCTAGTAACTTTTGTTATATGGTTGTAAATAAGATTTTAAAAACTTGTTAATGTACTTCTATTTGTAAATTACAAATTAATTTTGATCAGCTCTTGTGCATTCTGTAGGTCAAATAGGTGAGGCACAATCTCTTACCTGCCATCAAGTTTTGTCTTTTGAGACGCCTCAACCATTGCTTTTCCAAAAGCAATGACATCCTTAATTGTGCAATTGTAGAGAAAGTGGTGTTTATCTTTAAATAATATTTATGAATACATAGCTCTTTGTCTTTACTAAATCAGTATTTTCCCGTTTGAAAGAAAATTCTTGTGAGGTTCACAATGTGGTGTTATTACTTTAAAAAAATAGTTGTGGGTGAAATTTTAATCATTCCAGCTTTGAGTCAATTCTGGGTAATTATAACTGAATGCAATTGCATAAATTGTTAATGGTTTAAGATTTTTAGCTGTTCATTTATAGGGGTATAGAAGTACTTCATTAATACTTTTTAAATTTCATGAAATTTTTTTCATGTACATTGAATTTGTTATGTTTTGTTTATTTTTTGTGTATATTGATTTGTGTTATAAACTATTTAAAAAACAAAAACATGTCTGAAAGAAAGTTTTCTCTTATAGAAGCATTGGCACAGTTCATTTTGTTGGTTAAAAACTAACTTAAACACACAAGCCTAATAGTTCATATTTCTTTAATATTGTAATCACATAACTTTTAATTTGGCAAAGAATATTTTTAATGACTTGGAAGTTCAGAAGATTATCGTCAACTGTTACACTTCTTAAGTTATTCTTGTTGAAGTTTCGAGGAAGGCCATCTACTATAATGCCTTGCAAGATCTCATGTTGTTAATTGCTTTGAGATGTTTCTCTTTGATAGTTCATCTTTTTGTAGTTAAAACCTTCAGGTATGGTAAGTTTTCCCTTGACATTCCGAAACTTGATGTAATCTTTTTTTTCTTTCTTTTGCATGAAGTTTGCTGGGGTATCGTGAAGACATACTCTGTTGGATCTTATGGTAGATCCTGCTCTTTGGTTTCTTTTTGTTTTTATCATCTTTTGCCAACACACTTGAATAACATGTTAAGCTGTCATTTGAAAAAATACTATCCTTTTCTTAGAATACATCTTAAGCTACAAAGCACACTTGCTCATCACATTACCTTATGAATTGCACCTGATTTCGGAGTGAGGGAAATATCCAATTAATTTTATTTTAGTATGATAAATTTCATTCTTTCACTGTATTGAACTATTGTATCTAGCTTCAGAGATGTCATGGGTTATTTGTGACTACAACTTTATAACTACATATGTCAGTGATGTAGAGAATGCCACTGTTTGGTATAGTGTTCAGAAAAAGAAAATTACTCTCAAGAGATTTTTAAAGTATACTCATGGCATGCTTGATTCCATATTTTATGTAACAGAAATAAGAAATTGTATGCAACTTCAATGAAACAGCAAAATTTAAGATTTATTCCCCAGTATTTGCTGTTGTTAACACTTAAATGGTTCAAATTTTACTACCCCTTAAAGGCATAACTTGATCCAACATTCTAGTCATATACTCAGATTGTTAGAATTTATTCTCTATATGCAGGTCCTTAATGAAATCAGAAATAAAACTGTCAATATATCCTACTCTACTGAGCTTTTCTTCTTACATATTTTTATTTTTCTATTTAGACCTAGGTGTCTGTGTGTGTTCCTGGGACTTTGTTGGGTGCATGGCTCTCTTCTAATCCCCTACACTCCAACAAAAGTAATTGCTGATAGGTTGAGGCCATAATGTGCCAGTAAACTGCTTCATCCAAACAATCTGTAACAATTATTGATAATCTGGATGGTGCAAAATGTATACCAGTGCAAGAGTAAACAAAATCGTTACCCTTTAAATTTTCAAATAACAAACTTTTAGTATTTGAAAGTTTTACTTTATAAAAGTACACAATACATATTAGGCAGTGAGTAGAATTCAATAAACAATACATCTTACACAAAAGTACAAATTGTTTTTCCACATTCAAATAATCCCGGCACAGACCTCTCTAGCAACAAAACAGAAAAAAAATTAATTAAAAATTAATGAGGCTGAAGCATAACTAACAGATGAATCACTCATGCTGCAGCACTGATCAGACTGTGCATATTTGAGAAATTTGAGTGACATCCTGTTGCCTTTCCTTCCCAAAAATTTTGCCGCCTGTGAAACAGAGAAAAGTTTGATATGTTTTTCTATATTTAGTCATATGGATATGGTTTGCATATTCCGTTCAATGAAGCACACCTGTAATAGAACAGCAATTGGGTGGCGGCCGCAGATGGTATTGTCATATTTCTTTAAGTAATCAGAAAAAGCATTTGGATTCAAGTCTTCAATACAGTCCATACCCTGGAAACGGAAAAGCAAATATTAGTTCAAGGACTTGAGTTATAAAATTTTAAGTGGTCATGGACAATATTTTACCATTTTATCCAGTGCTTCAACTGATTGGAAAATTTGTCCGTACTTTTGATCATAATATGTATATCGAAACCTTTGTCCCCAATGACAAAAGTCTGAAGACACTACAAATAAATTATTTGGGTCTGCCAGGTACGGAGCAAGTAGTTGACCATATGCAGCTTCTCTCTCTACAGTGAGAGACCCAATCATAATTGGAACAATTGTAAAAGAGTCTTTGTACCTGTGAACAAGAGAAGAAAAAATAATCACTGGATTACAATTTTAAGCTCAACTTGTAGCTAGTGCAAAGTGATATATCAAAGCAATATTTCAACAATGTTGAACAGGATAATTCAACACTTTTTAATTTCTACTGAGTACAAAAGTCTCTGCTAAAGGCTAACTTAATTGAATTAAATAGTATGATTCTTGCTGTTGTCTTACTCTTCCATTACTCGAGCAATATAGGGTAAATGCATTTCCAAGCTATGCTCATCTTCGTCTACTTTCAAACTCATCCTTTCAAACTGACCACTTGCTTCAAGTTCCGAATATACTGAGCAGGAAAAAATTAACAATTTTTAATTAACATCATCTAGTATTAATTTGAATTTAGAAAATACTTTTTTCAGTATTACCTTCAGAATCAATGGTGAGATCATAGAATGGTGTACAATATTTTGTAGTGCTTGAAAGAGCACAGCCTGGTAACCAAACATTATGTGAAGGGCCGAGCACAAAAATCCGCTTCCTGTAATTAAGAACAATTAATAAGAATCTGACAGTCAGTTCAATCAATCCCCTGCCAAAGCTACTTACACCACTGAAGCATCCACTTGTTTATAGGCAAATGCAGCACATGCTCCACAGTAACTGTAGCCAGCATGTCTAAAACAAAAAAAGTTACATTACTTTATAAGTCTTAAGCCAAATATTGAAATGAATTAAATTGAGATGACATTAAAAATAATTTAGAATGGAAAAACTGACGGTGCAATGATTGCCCTGGCAGGACGATGAGCAACATTGACAACCTGAAGCCACCCATCTAACTGACGACCAAGCTCCTTAACTGAAAGTTCAGGAAATAAAATTAAGTATCAAAGAATTAAATATTAGCACTTTCAAAAAAAAATAAAAATAATAATAATAGCTTAATTTAACTTAAAAATAAAAAGTGTTATGTACTTCAGCTAAATTCATTCATACAGTATACATATGTACAATAAACCACAAAAACAGAAATCTTTGATTCTTATGTTAATAACTGTAAGATGGATTGTGCAAATAACAATTTGATTACTTCCAAAGAGGGAATAAATAATTCCAAAAAATAAAGGCTTACCTCATATGAACTTTCTCTGCTGGTGTGAATGACACTGTAAACAAAGCAAAGTCTAGCGCAATGCAAACTTACCGTTATTGGAGTACCAAGTACCAGCGTGAGACGCTTTCCTGAATGGCATGTTAAAAAGGGTATCTAGAGATAAACAATGAAAGAATTTACAGGAACTCTGTTTGAGAAAATATACAATAGTCCTGAAAACTCTCAGCTTCTGATGTGTTTCTACTGCTACACGGCTACAGCTGAGAGCCGACAAATGAAGCTCTGGGTGCTCTTGGGAAAGAAGGAAGGAGAGGGGGGGGGGGGGGGGGGGCAGGGAGCAAGGGAGCAATGTCCTGGCGGCGAAAGTGCGGAGGATTCAAATTTCGGTTGTTTCGGGAATGGGCGACGATGTCCACACGATAGCTCCTTTTAACCGTTTCAATTAGAGAAGCGAGGTGAAGGTAATGTACTTACTGTCGCGCCTGCTGACCGTGGGATAGGCCACCCATCCGTCGCACCCATAAGGTCATGGCCGTACCTGCTGTCTACTCTGGCGCCCCCAGCCTAGTGAAAAGCCGACCAGCCAGAATAACTCGCGACGATAGCCTCTTTGTGCAAAATCTTGCCATTACGTGCTATCATGGCCCCAGGCCATTGGCGCGGCGACGTGGTGGTGCGGTATCATATCGAGAGTCGTTGCGCAGGCACCGGCGGTATAAGAGACTGACGGCCACCTTCACGGAGCTAGTCTGGAAGCTGCAAGTCTCCCCTCCAGTCATGCGTGTGCTCGTCGTCCTCCTCGTGGCCGTGGCGGCGGCCGCCGCTGCCCCCAGCGTGGCACCTGTGCCGCCCCCGGCTCCCACGATCATCGACGTCTACAGTAAGACTTTGGATGTATTTATCGGATGAAAGTGCGGATGAAGGTGCCCCCACAATGAACTCTTCGGGAGGTAACGGCACGAAAATTTGCGTACCAGGAATTTAATTCCTGCTCCCATCTTCGCTTGGGCTCTCCGGGTAGGCCGCCACCTTCACACCAGTGCTCGGCTGGCTGGCCTACCCAGTCTGTCGCAGGCGCTCTCATTAGCTCCGCCTTGGTAACGTCCATTGTAGGGGTGCCATGACAATCCGGTGAAATAACGTGCTCGTCTCTTCCCCAGGGGCGCCACTGGCCGCAGAAGAGTACCTGCAGCCCGAAGAAGAGACTGGTCTCGAGTACCTGTACGAACAGCCGTTCGTCGTCGCATTCCAGAAGAGCGAAAGTGAAGTAGCCGCCTTCTTCCTGCAGAAGTAAGTAGTTTTGTGGCGCTTGGTGCGCGGATCCAAAGCGGGGCGGGCATTTGCAGGCCATCACCTTTTGGCGTATTTAGTTAAGACGCGCTTGGCCCAGAGCGCGACGGCACGGCGCGAGAGCGAGCGCGAGAGCGCGGCTCGTATGCCCCCTCCCTCCCCTCCCTGCTCCCGAGCCGCGCTCTCGCGCTCGCTCTCGCGCCGCGCCGTCGCGCTCTGGGCCAAGCGCGTCTTAACTAAATACGCTCACTATCTCACACCAACGTATTTTTCTCCTCAGCGGAATTCAAACTATTTACGAGGACGAGAAGATGGAGTTCCTCCGGAAGCGTGTTTTATCAAGCGTTGACAAGGTCGCCCTCTACATGAGCGCCGCGCGCTACCTGTCCATCCCCCAACTCACCATGCCCATTAAGATGATGACCTCTCCCGCGACTAAGCCCATTGACAGCAAGTACAACGCGAACTTGGTAAGTTGAATTGGAATTTATAAACGCATTTAATTTTCTCTTGATGCAAGAGTGTTGTGTCCTGTGCCCACCCGTGCCGACGAAGACGCTATACAGAACTCGCTTGTTTCAGGACCCGAACACCGCTGATGGCGAGTTCATCCCATTTGTGTTCATGGTGCGCAAAGAGATGGTCGAGAAAGACCTGGAGAAGTTGTACAAGGTAGGCCAGTTCAGCTTCACCGACGACAAGGTTCAGAGCTTGCAAGGGTAGGGTGACAGCATATTGGAATATTGAATATTTAAGCTTGTAGAGCAGCACTCAATAAAAGTATTTTTTATTTGAACATTTAATTATTCTCAACAATCGATGACCTCGCCACATTTTCATTGCAAATTTCCTGTATAATTTTTTTATTTTTTTATTTTTTTTGGCCGCGAGGCTGGCGATTGGGAGGGGAAGGGAAGCCGCGGTGGTCGCGCCGCTGCCCAGCTCACTGCTTCCCGCTCTCCCGCTCGCCCGGCCCGCCTCCTCACGCCGAAAAAAGCGAAAATCACCCATGGTTGGTATGAGGCTCACATCACGGCACGGCCGCTAGATGGCGCTTTGACCTGACCCAGCGTTGTTGTGCGCGCGGTGCTTTTGAAGCTTGCTCGCGCCTAAGTACTGTATGCATTCCTTACACGTTGTGCAAAGTTATGGCGACAGGCTCCTCAACATGTAGCCAGTTCTGAACTGACTATAGCGGGGGAGGAGGTCAGCTAACAGGGAAGGAAAGCCGCGCTGGTTGAACGTCGCGCCCGGCCGGCCTCACGCCGCTCACGCCTGGGCCGGAACTTGTGAGGATAAGTAAAGGAATAGAAGCAATGGGAGCGGGGAGGGAAAGGGAAGTCGCGTTGGTTGAGTGTGCCGCGCCGCCACGCCGTCTCAAATTCTTGCCACAATCGCGCCTGAGAGGTAGGCAGACCATTTGACGCATCCACGAGACGAAAAACGAGGCGTTTGGAGGCAGTTTGACCCGAAGGTCAGCAGGAGCGTGGAGGTAGCCTCTCTCACCTCGCATTTGGTCGCAGCAGGGAATCACCAGATATGAATAGCTGGTTTCAGGCTCACATCACGGTACGGCCGCAAGATGGCGCTTTAAACTGACCCAGCGTTGTTGTGCGCGCGGTGCTTTTAAAGCATACTCGCGCATAAGTACTGTAGGCATTCCCTCATGTTCAGACCGTGACATGGTCCATGTTTCCTTCGCCCGGTTGGAAAATTTTGTACCCAACCATCTCTCGAGGCGTGACTTGTGCGCACGAATTTTCATTTCGGTCATCTCAATGAAGAGGGAACCACATTAAATTGTTAACATACGTTGGCTCCCGATTCTGAAATTGAAACGTCAAATAAGCAAGTCCTAGCTTTTCGAAATATGGGCGAAGGGTGAGTCTAAGTTTCCCAACCAAGTCAAGTTCAGTGTTTGCCGATAAAACTTATGAAATGTTTTGCAATGTCTACAAGAAATATTCGTGCGCACAAGTCACGCATCTGGAGCCGGTTGAGGAGAAAAGTTCCCCCCGCTCGAAGCAAACTTGGACTAGGCCCTATAGGCTCTGCCTTTAGTCAGTGTGACAGTTCTGGTACAGAAGTGTGAACTCTACTCCTAAATCTCAGTTGGGCAGCACTTCCTGTCATTAAAACAACATAGTTGGTATAATGTCTGTAGGGTTATGGTGCATTGTTTTGATATGGTATGCTGCAATGATGCCCTATGAGAGGATTTAACTACTGACTGCAGGTGGATGTATCCTACAATCTTTCAGTTTTGTAGCAACCTAAGGTAAGCAGGTTTTCGTGTTGCCAAGGGTTAAGGTCACAATTGATTTCAAAATCAATATTTGGAAAATGCTTTGATATTCTATTTGTTTCAAAGCTTCTCCTAGACCAATACACCCGAAACCACCAACCCAAAACATACATTAACATTTAATCCCCCTTTGTTTTTGTTTTTTAATTTTTACTCGTTTTCCTTTTATTTAATCAATGAATGTTGCCTTATCTAACCTAATCTGTTTGTGTTCTGGAAAAATATTACTTCTCACTGTTTCTCTGATACCTTTCTACCCTAAGGATTTAAAACTTTAAAGAAATGGTTATTTCATGGAAGTTGATGCAGTTCCTCATTACACAGCTGTATTATAGTGAAGTAGTGACATCAGTTCATCACAAGCACGTCTTTTATTCAAAGTGTTATATCTTTCTTTCAAATCTTAAAAAAAAAAAGAAGTTTCTGTAATAGTATATGAGCTATGCTGGTTTGTGGAAATATTTATACGTGTATAAAAATGTATTTTTCTAATTTTAGGGTTTTGGCAACTATTATTGTACTGAAGTACCACCTTTTTCTTTTAATCTGACAAATTTAAGTTCGACAAAGTGATCTACAATCATTGTTTCCATTTATTGCAAAAGTTGTTATTTCTGATCTGTTATAATAAAGAGTTAAACATTTTTAAGGTAGATGTTAAAAGAAACCACATAGTTTGCCTTTGGTATAAGCCATCATTTATTGTTCATTGTTTTTATTCGCACTATTTACTTAGGGAAAGCACCTACCTCATATGCCAGTAAGTTATAACGATACTGAACCTCTGTTCGATTGATTTTCTACTTTAAAAGTCTGATGTGTATTCCAGAAGTATGGAAATTTCTGAATGTAATTGTTTGTATGGGATTTAACTTATGTCTTTTCCCCCCTCAATTCCCTGACAGATGTTATGTCAGATCTTACCCTTTCATTTTTCTTTTACTTGTGACACTGTGATAAAATTATTTTGTTAAGACTATTAAAAAGGACCTATGTACATATTTTTTTCTTTTCTGAGCAGCGAGTTTTATATTAAAACCCCCGAAAGTAATGATGTGCATAATCTATCATATTTAAGTGTGAAAGATTTGTGTTAGGTCTGTCGTATAGAAAAATAAAAAGACTTTACTATTTCACATCATCGTAGGTATTATTTCACAAACATTAATTCCCCCCATTTCTTTGCTATCAGTCCCAACTTCAGAGTCCTTCTACACAACTTTTGCTCCAAAATAACGGGGGTTGTGCAGGTTCGAGTCTCAGCCGTAATTTTTTTTTTTTTTTTTCGCCTTTAATATGACTTGGGTGGGCAGGGGGGACTCTTATGTGCCCCTAGACCAGCCCCCGACGACTGTTTAGTCCAAAAACACGCTTTTACATCGAAAAAAAAATAAAAAAGAATCGGTCGGGATCGAACCCCCAAAACGTCTCGACAGCCTAGATGGTATTGGGACGGGGGGCAAGGGCGATACCACTAGGCTGTCGTGACGCACACCTCACGGCGATGCGAACTGGAATCCCTATCTACCGCATGGACGGAGCCGACAGAGGCGACTTCCGCTCCGACTCCGTTCATGCCTCTTGGCGCCGAAACTGGCCGGTAGATAGGGATTCCAGTTCGCATAGCCGAACAGTGTGCGTCCCGCCAGCCGAGATGGTTAACGCACCTTCCCCCCGTCCCAAATCATCTCGGCTGGCGAGACGTTTTGCTGGTTCAAGTCCCGGCCGTTTTTTTTTTTTTTAATTTTTTTTTTACGGCTCTACTATGATGGGGTCAGGGGTACTCTAATGTACCCCTAGACCGATCGCCAAGGGTGAATTTGCCCGAGAGCTAGCGTGTACATCGAAAAAAAAACAAGAAAAAATCCCGCATCGTCTTCGAAAATCGCGACAAAAAACGCGATTTTACCCGGAGGTCAGCAGGAGCGAGGAGGTAGCCTCTTGTGCAAGTGTGCGTTCTCCGGGTCCAGGTCGGCCGACAGATGGCGCCACTATGCGTTGTTGTTGCGCGCTAGGCCTCGACAAGGCAGAGCCTATAGGGCCTAGTCCAAGTATGCTTCGACCGGTTGGGAATTTTCTTCCTCAACCAACTCTCGGCGCGTAACTCATGCGCACGAATTTTTGTTTCGATCATCTAAATGATGAGGGAACCATATTATATTGCTACCAATACGTTGGCTCTCGATTTTAACATTGAAACGTTAAATAACGAATTCCAAGCTTTTCGAAGTGTGGTAGAAGAGTGGGTCTTAGATTCCCAACCAACTCCAGTCCAGTGTGTTTGCCGATAAATCTTAGGAAATGCTTGCCAATGTCAACAAGAAAAATTCGTGCGCATAAGTTACGCGCCGAAAGTTGGTTGAGGAAGAAACTTCCCAACCGGGTGAAGCGTACTTGGACTAGGCCCTATAGGCTCTGCCTTGTCGAGGCCTAGCGCGCAACAACAACGCATGGTGGCGCCATCTGTCGGCCGACCTGGAACCGGAAAATGCACACTTGCACAGGAGGCTACCTCCTCGCTCCTGCTGACCTCCGGGTAGAATCGCGTATTTTTTCGCGTTTTTCTCGCGTTCTTCGAAGATGATGCGGGAGCGTTACCGCGGTCCGCCAACAGATGGCGTTTCAGGGTGGCGCCATCTGTTGGCCGACGCGGAAACGGCTCCCACAGCGCCTTCAAAAATCGCGAAAAAACGCGATTTTACCCGGAGGTCAGGAGGAGCGAGGAGGTAGCCTCCTGTGCAAGTGTGCATTTTCCGGTTCCAGGTCGGCCGACAGATGGCGCCACCATGCGTTGTTGTTGCGCGCTAGGCCTCGACAAGGCAGAGCCTATAGGGCCTAGTCCAAGTACGCTTCACCCGGTTGGGAAGTTTCTTCCTCAACCAACTTTCGGCGCGTAACTTATGCGCACGAATTTTTCTTGTTGACATTGGCAAGCATTTCCTAAGTTTCATCGGCAAACACACCGGACTGGAGTTGGTTGGGAAACTAAGACCCACTCTTCTACCACACTTCGAAAAGCTTGGAATTCGTTATTTAACGTTTCAATGTTAAAATCGAGAGCCAACGTATTGGTAGCAATATAATATGGTTCCCTCATCATTTAGATGATCGAAACAAAAATTCGTGCGCATGAGTTACGCGCCGAGAGTTGGTTGAGGAAGAAAATTCCCAACCGGTCGAAGCATACTTGGACTAGGCCCTATAGGCTCTGCCTTGTCGAGGCCTAGCGCGCAACAACAACGCATAGTGGCGCCATCTGTCGGCCGACCTGGACCCGGAGAACGCACACTTGCACAAGAGGCTACCTCCTCGCTCCTGCTGACCTCCGGGTAAAATCGCGTTTTTTGTCGCGATTTTCGAAGACGAAGCGGGATTTTTTCTTATTTTTTTTTCGATGTACACGCTAGCTCTCGGGCAAATTCACCCTTGGCGATCGGTCTAGGGGTACATTAGAGTACCCCTGACCCCATCATAGTAAAGCCGTAAAAAAATATTTAAAAAAAAAAAAAAAAATACGGCCGGGACTTGAACCAGCAAAACGTCTCGCCAGCCGAGATGATTTGGGACGGGGGGAAGGTGCGTTAACCATCTCGGCTGGCGGGACGCACACTGTTCGGCTATGCGAACTGGAATCCCTATCTACCGGCCAGTTTCGGCGCCAAGAGGCATGAACGGAGTCGGAGCGGAAGTCGCCTCTGTCGGCTCCGTCCATGCGGTAGATAGGGATTCCAGTTCGCATCGCCGAGAGGTGTGCGTCACGACAGCCTAGTGGTATCGCCCCTGCCCCCCGTCCCAATACCATCTAGGCTGTCGAGACGTTTTGGGGGTTCGATCCCGACCGATTCTTTTTTATTTTTTTTTTCGATGTAAAAGCGTGTTTTTGGACTAAACAGTCGTCGGGGGCTGGTCTAGGGGTACATAAGAGTCCCCCCTGCCCACCCAAGTCATATTAAAGGCGAAAAAAAAAAAAAAAAAAAATTACGGCTGAGACTCGAACCTGCACAACCCCCGTTATTTTGGAGCAAAAGTTGTGTAGAAGGACTCTGAAGTTGGGACTGATAGCAAAGAAATGGGGGGAATTAATGTTTGTGTATAAATAAATGACAGATAAATTTCATACAAAACATTGTATTCTGGATAGACAACAGTAGAGGAACATTACTATACAACTGTTTATAATAAAGTTTGCTCACAATTAGACATATGATTCAGACACTTGAAATTTTTGTGATAGTATTATAAGTTATACTCTGGGTATCAACTAAAGCTTGCGATTGTAGTAACCATTTACAATCACTACTATTAATATAAAAACATCACAGATTTGCGCCAAAGAGAATGTACATTTATGGCACTGTAACAGTCAAGCCAAAATATTATTATATACAGGTAAAGATAGAAAAATTATCTTGTTTACAAAATTTAATGCAAATTTTCTTTTATACTTATTTACATGGTGCAACTGTACTGGATCAGCGTAGTTCAGAAACGGTTTTTATTAAGAGTAGAGAACTGAACTACAACTGGATCTACTTATAGGTTCATTAATCATTTGATAGGTTCTCCTATAATAAAGGAAATGTTGCCAGGGTGAATAAGCCGAAAAAGGATTAATGTAAAGTTGATATGAAAAAGCAGGAATGCAGGTATAAACCTCCAAACCAGATGACAATCTAAATGGAGCAGCGGGTACTGATCATATCTTATTCTGACAACATTTTCAAATGTTACATCACAGGGTGTGGTTAAAATATTGGATTTGAATTGGTTTGAAGTATATGGGAACATTATTATTAAATCTGATTGAAGCAAAATTGAAGAAAAAAATCTTGGCTATACCAGGTAAGAAGAATTAACAATGCCAAATTTCATAAAATTTTGGTAGAAGCACCATCAATTAAGATGACAATATTTTTTACAAAACTATATTTACATGTTATTACACAACCTACACTAAATCTATGCAATCAGTTCAGGAAGAGACAGTAATGATGCGTACAACAAGGCTCAAGCATAGTTCTTTCTTGGTAATGTTACCACTTTAACATGCATCAGTTGAAAATAGGAGAAAAAAATGGTTTCATACTTCATAAATAGTGTCATCACAAGAAGTACAAAAGTTAAATCATTTGGCAGAGTGTTACTAGTAAGTCATTGTGATATGATAAACCAGTGGTTTGAAGAGTCTTTTCTATAAGAATTAGTTAAGTTTTAACACAATGAGGATTAAAATTTAGAGAATTTCACAAACAACAGTAAAATTTGCAAAATATAACACATAGTCATTCATTAAAAATTACTTATACACCCCACACTAAATTTCTGTCTCATCAATGGAATACAGGAAAAGACAGTTCACACGCACAAACAACATAGTTAATATGAGCAAAACACCACAACTGAAAATAATACCCGGAAACTCCCATGAAACAATGTGAACAAATAAATCTATACTTGAAATGAGACACTGAATGTGTGCTTGATAACTTTGGAGGGCTGCAATCATCACCTTGGAATCCGAAGAAAAATGATAGGTTATAGGATTGGCTGCCAAATATAGAATACATTCAATCCTACAGAATTTTGTGTGTTGTAGGAATCACTAAGGCAAGAATGACTGGCTTACAAGAGAGATTTCAGTGTGAGAAAATAATTTTAAATGCTATCATTTTTACCATAAATATATCCTTAATAATTTGAACATTTGAACTTAGAACAATAAACCTTACAACCTCATTTGCACAGAAAATATCAAGTTCAATGATGATAATAATAATAACTAAAAATATAAAAGTCACTTGTTCTTTCCTTGTGGCTTCAGCTTCCAAACAATGAGTAGGAGCTAGAGAAACAAACACTACCGACGAATATGAAACCCACGGGTCCCATCAGGACCTCTCGGAAGTCTTATGATACAATCCATTTCAGGAGGTCGAAGCACTTCTACTTTTGCTTGAATCTTGTTGATCCTGTATGAATTAAATATAACTGTCATGATAATAATAACAAGAACAAGAAGTGAAAAAAGAGAAAAAGAATAAGAGGAGAAATTTGTTTACTGCAAAAAAGTAAAATGGAGCCAATTAACACACCTATCCTCTACAATTTCTTCAGGACTCCTTGCCTCTCCCAATATTCGTAACCTGGCTTGAGCATACTCCTGTTCCCGCTATGAATAAAATTTGAATAATAAATTAAAATGAAATTAAAGTTAACATCTGGCTTATAACAAAAACTTTATTTTACCTGCTGTAAAGTTTTAATGGGCTGTTTACTTGGTTTACTTTCACCATTCATGGAAGGTCCATCCCCTCCACCATAGGAATTTTGAGTAGGTCTTTTCAGAATTTTAACTGTTGGTTCAGGTGGGGTATATTGGGTTCGAAAAGCATCATCACCTGTTAAAATCACCCCTCTTGAGGCAGGCTGATCGCTGAGACCTCTGCAACGTAACAAATACCAGGTACACAATACATTACTTGAATGTGAGATTCCTGCTTAAAGAAAAATATTTGCACATGCTTACTTTTACCTTTTGATGCTGCTATCCTCCATTGTTGGAACCTTAAGATTTTTTAATTTTCTCTCCAAAACCTGAAGGACAGTAAATGTACATGTCAACTTGGTAGAATAATGTCAGCATGTCAGACACATATCCTCTGTAAAGTCAAGGTAACTAGCAATTTAGCTCATAATATCAGAGCGATATTTGATCCAGACAATATCGGTTATTGACAATTTACAATAAATGAGGATGTAAACACTTCACCATTGAACATGAGAGTCCAAATTCGAGGTTATGACACCAGACATTCCTACAAACTTACGCCCAGAATCTAAAGTGTACGGGACAATATAAGTCGCTACTTAATGCGGAAATACATTTTAGTACAAACCTCCGTATCATCCATTTCTTCCCAACTGTCAAAAATTTCTAACTCTTCACTTGCCATGTCCCTTCCGTCGTCTGTCGAGCAGCCTGTTGTTAACGAGAAGTCCGGCATCCATACGGGATAGCTATGAGAAATTACGCAGCTACTGTGCAGGGGTGTCTCGTAAATACCCATGGAGTTAAGGTCAAGAAGAAAACGTAACAACGAAGAATTATTGAGGGCGAATCAATGAGTAAACTGTATGATGCTTATTGTTTCATGGTCAACTCATATGCCTTGTCTTTTAAAAAATATTTAATGCTGGGGTGGCTGCATTGAGCTCCATCTTAAGGATATTGCCCGGGAAAATTTAAAAGGTAAGGAATTTTAAAATCCAACATGGATTATTTTGTCAGTTGTTTAATATGTTCGGTTTAGCCACTGGGTGTGTGTGGAAGTGTGGAAGTAGGATAACTAGGTATAAAACATCAATAAATTGGAAATGCATTTTCAGGGCAATGCTCTCTCCCGAAATATGTACCCACAAGTCTAAAGAATAAGTACACTTCAAAATTTTCTATAGAAATTTATTTACTAATTTACTTAATTCTTTAGATGGCCCAGAAGTATGCTAATAAGCTTACTGCTGTGACTGTGACTGAAGGAATCACAGTAGAAGAAATGCTGCTTGGCTGATCTGCAAAGATATGCAGAAAATGTGTTAATCCAACAGTTGTGTAATTTGTTCACCTAATGTTTTTGCTTATAACAAATTATTTTGATTATTTGCAGGCGACCTATAGAGGGGATAAGTGGGATAACTAGCAAGCATGATCAGCTAATCCAAAATGCTTCTATTTTTCTTACAGTTGTATCAGAGATTGGTACAAAGGCAAAAAAAGCAAGAGAAGCTATTCTCATCACAAGCGCACGCTTTATTCACACACAAAATATCTTGACTTGCATTACTTTACACAATTTTTACAACAATGACTAAGGACCAACATCAAAAACATTAACTTTTATAGTCACAAAATATACAAAGGACATACAAATCCCAAAAATAATAAAATAGCTAAAATAGCAAATGATGTAGGGAAAACAAACACAGCACAATAAATAAAGTATCATATGACCACAATAAAGTAATCGCCATTGACTACAACAAAACTATCACTATATACTGTCATAAGATACTTCTATTCTGTACATCCTAAAATCCTAAAATCTTACATTGGCAGCAAACACTGAGTGCAAACCGAGACACACATATACAGACACACTTCCGTTCTATCTTTCACTATATCAGAACTGGCAAAGAAAATCTGCTTTGGCAGATAATCCCAAAGTTAAAACAGATGATACATTCTGTGTAAGTGTGAGAAAAAACCTCATAGTTAAGTTACTATCACAATAAATTCAGTAAATCATTTTGCACAGTCATCACTAGTAGGATGACACAAGAAATCCAGGAATTTCTCTAAAAAAAAATTCTATTGTTCATACTTTTTACAGAAATTGTTAATAAAAACTTCTTGTTCTTGAGAAATTAAGTGCCCACTATCATATTAATTGCTATAAGTACAAAAGGATCGGCGGGTCATTGTTATCACAGCCGTCTTGTATAAATCTTCAACTCATCTACATGATGAACGATTTACATGATCAATCTACATTTGAAAAAGGAAAGGAAGACTGTATAGTAAAAATATGAAGACTAAGCAATGTTAAATTAAAAGGCTGAAAAAACCTATAATACACTCTTTTAAATCGCTGGATTGATTAAGTTACAAACCAAGCGTGGTTGTCTACTATCATCTCATTTTTGGCCGCAATGTTCGGATCTCATGCTAGGTAACAGTTTGCCTCGCGGGCCAAGGGCTTTAATGAAGCATGGGAGGACCAGCTCCACATGACTCATCCCAATTCCTCCTAATCATTCTCTAAAACTTATAAACTACCACAAAAATGCCAGTTACTTTGTAACAGGCAGGCAAGAGATGCATTGTCAAGGTGAGAAAACGTCAGCATCGGATAAGACCCCAAAACACCTCCACCATGAGACTAGACGGTCATCTCTAGAGTCATGGCTACACACACATACACATATATATACACAATACATGATGCTAGCACACATTCATACAAACAGTGGAAACGAAGACGTGGCGGCTACTCCAGGACCTCATAGTCCAACTGGGCCGCTGGACGTGGCCGGGCCCCAGACAACAGCAAGCAATACGATACGAGCCCAGCCCTTGCTCCTGCTCTACAATGCAACGGACGGTACACAGAGAAGCTAGACCAGCTCGCTTTCTCCAGGGGCAGCGGCAGGCTCAGCTCAGACAGCGGCGAGGTGTTCGCTCGGCTTGTGGCCGTGGTGGTTGTGGTCAGCCTTGTCGGCCTGCTTGTCAGCGCCCAGGACGAGGCTGCTGGCGCCGCGGACCACCTCGCGCAACACGTCGGCCGTGTGCGACAGCGAGTTGGACACGTCCTGCCCACTGACGCCCTGCCCCCCAACGCCCCCGACGTCTACTGTCGGTCCACCTTTACTGCTGTATTTGGCGAGCAGCTCGAACACTAGGCCGTTGGTCCAGCCGAAACCCTGTTGGACTTGGTACTCGCCGCCGCCGCCGAAACGCCCAATGTTGACCGCGTCGTACTGCAAGCAGAGGGAAGTCCAGAGTCAAGAGTCGGTGCGATGCGTGCGAACCCTCCTCCCCCGCGCGCGCGCGCACCGGCGCCGGCCTCACCTTCTCGAACATCATGACGTTCTTCTCGTATCCCAGGAAGTTGGCGTGCAGCCACCGCCTCGCCAGCTCGTCCGCCAGGTTCTGCGCGTCCTCCTGGCCCGTCCGTTCCAGGCCCTGGATGATAAAGGCCTGCAGCGGCGCCCAGCAGTTGGGGAAGTCCCACTGCTCGCCAGTCTCGTCGAGGGAGGCGGGGGTGCCGCCGCGGTACGACAGGATGTTGCTCGCCTCGATGTACCTGACGGCCTGCACATGCAAGAGAACAGAGCGGGGTCAGGAGACGTCCTTACGCAGCTCCGTGACACGACATGAGCGCGTCGCTCCCGCTCTCACCTTGGACGCGATATGCTCTACTTTATCCGCGTCGTAGCAGTAGGTCCACAGCGGCGCCAGGTTGGAGCCGTAGAAGTACTGGCGCTGCTTCTTGTTGTACGCATCGTAATCGTACCAGATGCCGTCCTCCTCGTTCCACAGCACGGCCTGCACCGCCTCGCGGAGCTCGTTGGCGATGCGGCCGTAGCCCGTGGCCTTGACGCGGTCGTTGAGCTTCGTCATGAAGAACTGCAGGTTCTTGGCCGCGCCGTACAGGAAGGCGTTGAGGTCCGCGGGCACGATCGAGGTGGTCTTGATGTCCTTCAGCACGCCTGCGCACAGGGGTGGGGTCGGTGTGTGAGAGACGAGAGATGCGATGGGAGGGTGTCTACCCGGACTCCAGAACCTCGAGATGCGTACTCACCCTTGTTGGTGCCGTTGCCGTCGATGAACCACCTGCTGGAGAAATCCCAGCCCGTGGCCGCGCCCGACTTGAGCTCCCAGTACATGCGCTCGCGCTCCTCGGTCTTGTTGGCCAGGTGCTCGGTCGTCTCGAAGTCCTCCCTGCGGAAAGAACCTCGCGAGTTAGAACGGGCCGGGGTGGTGAGGAAAAAAAGAGTTATCTAAGTATGTGACTCACCGGTAGGACTCTGGTCGCGGGCCGTTCGACAAGAAGAAGTATCTCGCGAGGTTGTACGTCCTGCCGTCCTTTTCGACCTCAATCATCGAGTTGTTCATCCAGAAGTTGAACTCCTTCTCGAGGATATCGATGTTGTCCCTGATGAAGGCGATGTCGTTGGTTTTGTCAAAGTAGGCGCGCGCCATGGCGATGAGCAGCGGTGGCTGGGAGCGCTCCTCGTAGTAGACGCGGCTGCCGTTCGGCACGAAGCCCAGGACCTTGACGAGGTGCATCAAGTTCTCGATGACGCCCTGCCGGACACAACAGAGAACACAGCGTGGGTTACAGCCGTTTTGCCGGAGGAAACAAAATCCAGTTTCTGTCTTAACGAACAAAACTGCAATAAGTTCTCACCTTGGCTGTCTGGTGCATGTCACAGTGGAGCAGGCCCTGCACGATCCAGTACGAGTCCCAGTAGTACAGCTCCTTGAAGCGGCCGCCGGGGATGACGAAGCCATGCGGCACGTAGATAAGCGAGTAGTGGCTGGGGTTGTCGCGCACGTCCGTCTTCATCTTGCGGCCCAGCATGCCCCACAGCTTGTTGAGGCTGATCGCCCACTCGCGGTACTTCTCGTCCTCGATGCGCGCCACCAGCGCCGGCCGCTCCGACCAGTCCTCCGGCGTCCACTCCTCCAGCTCGTCACCGTCCTGCAGGGCACCAGGGTCACCTCACCGTCAGCCACCTCCGCCCTCTCCTCACAACCCGCAATTGCAAACGTTGCTACACGCGACTAGTACTTGCCTCGAAGGTCTGGTTGACGAAAGATTGCACTTCCTCGAACGAGGGGTTGCTGCCCGTGTCCTGCATCAGCTTCTCGAAGTGCTTGAGCGCGATCTCGGGCGACTCGCGAACCTTCATGTCCACGAACGTCTTGGAGTCCGGGAAGATCCTGGCCGTTTGAACCACATGCAAGAGTTCCCCCTTGCAGTAGATATCACTGAAAAAAGGAAAGAAAGAAAAAGTCGGTCAAAGTCGTGTACCGTTGGGACGGATAAGGGGTTCCCGCGCTGGTAGCCCTTCTACCCCCTCCCACTCGTTTTCGGCCGCACGGTTTGGTTTCCGGACTTGGTCAGCCTCAGCAGCCGCACGCAGAGGTGAACGACCTCGAGCTCGGGGCGGGTGTGAGGAAAGCGAGAGTGGGGAGGGGAGGGGAGGAGAGGGGAGGGGGCACGCGGATCGGAGAGGTGCTCTCTTTTGTTCTTGGTCCAAGGGCTGCTCTCCCTCCCCTCCCCGTAAGCCGAGAAGCGGTCCGGAGCGCGCGCCCGCCTCGGACTTTGTCCGAGGAGACGGCGGGAAGGTGGCCGAAGATGCCCTGAGCAGCGGCCTCGCCTCCGGGGGTCAGTCTCCCACCTCCCGCTGAGCAGGGCGCTGCAGGTGGCCAGCAGCGTCACTCTCTGCTCGACATGGCGCCCCAGGTGCCCCAGCAGGGTGGGCCCCCTGCCCCGGCCCCGGCCCCGGCCCCGGCCCCGGCCCCGGCCCCGGCCCCGGCCCCGGTCTCGGCCCCGGCCACGCCCGTGCACCGCAGAGGCCGCTCTACGCGCACCCACCCCGAGGAGGCCAAGACGCAGCTGGCCGCGCGCCGCATCCGGCACGGCGAAACGCTGGCCGAGCTCGCCGAGGACCTGCTGCGGCTCACGAAGATGGCGTACCCGCGGATGGACAGCGCGTCGCAGGTAAGAGACGGCCACAGGAGGCGGTCCCCAGGACAGTGTTAAAAATCTCACAGGGCCAATCGCTTGTAGCACGACGCGGCATGAGCGAAATCCTGGCCCCTGTCCGAACGGCCTCCACCTCAAGGCCCAGTTCGCGCTTACCGGTTATCGCACAATTTTTCCAGGACGAGGTCGCGCGCGACCGGCTGCTCGTCGAGGTGGAGGACCCCGCGGCGAGGAAGCGCGCCCGCCTGGCGCAGCCCCCGAGCCTGGCCACGGCGCTGCGGGAGCTCACGGGCTGCGAGCCCGCCCCCGCCCACAACCCCGCGGGCTCCTCGGCCCCGCCCCCGCTCCCGCCCCCGAGCTGCGCGAGCTGCGGCGGGGAGGACGCGCACGACCTCGCCGCCGCCGTCCGGGACAACACGGAGGCGCTGCGCCTGCTCGTGGAGAAGATGAGCAAGAGAGAGGAGGACGAGGCCAAGGGTTCCTGGGGGCTGAGCTGGGGCTGGCGCCTGTTCTGGTGAAAGTCCTCGCCCTGCCCGGCCCGGCCCGGCCCGCGCGCTCCAATTGTCGCAACAATGTAATGAGGAGGCGCAACTCGAGGACGGAATCGCTGTGATGAAATAATGGTCGGTCGGCCGCGTGCACAGCGAGTGAGCCCGAAATAGCGGGCGAAAGGAGTGTTATTGCACCGGTGGAATCACGCGGTCCGCGCGGGTGCCGGTGAGTTTACCGTCCGCTATCTGCTGCAGCGGTGGCGGGGCCACACCAGACCATGCGGCCGAAGAGTGAGTCAAGCGGTGCGATCAGCTGGCCAGGCTGTGACCGGGGCGGGGGCGGGGGCGGGCTCAAGTGCGCCGCTTAGGTGAACTGGCCCGAGCTTACGTCTATATTTGGGTCGCTGTGTTGAGTTTCTTTGGAGGGCGTTTGAAACTAATTATTTTGTGTAAACCGGCGGTCGTAATATCTGTAGTGTAAAAATAATAAATAATACCAAAAAAATTAATTCCCTTTGAAAAAAATGTCGCCAGAACCTTCCGACCCACCCGATCACGAACGCCATAACTTGCACTCTATAATTCGCAGAGTGATTTTGCACGCTCACCGCGGTTAACGCCAACTCATTGATCAAGGTCAGCACCCATCACCTGTCACGCCGTGTCTGCGAGGAGTACATCGGCGGGCTGGGCGGGGCGGGACGGGGCGGGGCAGGGCGCGGACCTAAGAGCCGGCCGCGCCTGGGCGGGCACGCGACCCGTAAGCAAAAGCAAACCTAGCAGCGAAGAGAGAAGGATCATGGAAACGTTCGGTCAAGTTTAGAAGCGCAGTGTTCTTCCAACAGCGCGCGCCCAGTCTAGACGTTGTACGAGTACTCATCGGATGCGAATAGACGACACAGTAACATCTCCCTCTCTTCCGAACGAGGCGGAAAAATAGGGAGGACTCGGCAAGGGTACCGGTTGGACCCGGGCCAGACAAGCAGGGTGTCAACGTAGGAAAATTCACACAGACGGCAGACGGTTCCCGGCGTGGGTGCAATAGGCAACACTCGGACACCGGTGTACGGCGGGCTGCCTAATCAGAACGAGGACGAGCACATGGGACGCAACGTGGCAAGACACGGAGGGGGCAGGGCGCAGCGGGCAGGAGGTCATTAGGCGTGAACGGGTTGTGCCCCCTCCTCCTCCTCCCCCAGAGGGTTCTCACGGAACAAAAGGGGGGCGCGGCTCGGCGATCCGGAATACGTAATAAGGTCCCCACCCTCCCTGTGTACACGTACACACTGCTCTCTGCGCCGCGCTCGCGCAATGCGCCGTTGCCCGTGCAGCCTCCTCCTCTACTCCCCTTTACTGTACCTTCCGGGATGGGTGTCGCTCGGCGCGGCGCGGCGCGACTGGCGCGGGCGGGGTGGGGTGTCGGTCGTCGACCTCTGACGGCCAGCTGCTCCGCGCGCGGAGCGTCGCTGGGCTCCTCTAACAAGCCCACCCCGACCCCGCGCGCCGCGCCGCGCCGCGCCACCCACCACCCCTAAGTTTCCTCGGTTGGGTAAGGGGTGGGCTGCCCCGGCCCGGGTGACGCACACAGCGCCGGTATTGCATCAGCAAACAAAGACCAAACCCGGCGGCCGCGGAAATGACAGGTCGGACGGGCCCTCTCTTTTTCTCACACCGCGTCGATCGGCCCGCGGTGACGGTCAAGAGCCGCGCCGCGGCCAAAGTAGGGCAAGCTAAGCTGTCCGCCAAATAGAGTAAGGCGTGCTCGCGGGCAGGCGGGGGCGGGGCGGAGAGCGGCGCCCGCACCGGCGCGGCGCACCGCACCGGCTCGTACAAAGTCCACCCAACTCCGCCCGCGGCCGCAGGGTTTTCCCGCGCTACGTTTTAAAACGCGGCGGCTTCGCGACCGAGCCGGTGGAACCAGAGCAGCTGCAAACCGGTACGCCCAGCTCAGATCGGCCTGGACGGGGCGGGGCGGGGTGGAGCAAGGACCTGCGGGGAGCTCGGCTCGGCTGGCGAGGACATGCTGCTACGCCATCCATTGACTGCTACCCCCGCGCCGCGCCTGGCCGGCTGCAGCCTCCTGAGATTGCATCAGCCGTCTCGCCTCGCCTCACATACTCGCTCACTGACGCTCACTCACCCCGCTAAGGATATCCTGCGACAAGGCGCGGGTGACGTCACCCGAAGGATCGCTATCATCGCCGCACGCGCTGCTCCACTCGCACGAGTTAAGCCCCCGAGGCTTACTCGCCGTCAACGCACCTGGCGAGGAGAGGTTTCTTCTCGACGGCCGGCTCGCTCTCCACGCGCACGGCCTCCTCCTGGTGGGGCACGCCGAACATGGCGTAGGCGGCCGCGGCCTCCGCGACGGCGTTGTCCATCGCCATGATGTCGACCGGCCACGGCGGGCAGGCACCGTGCTCCGACACCATCATGGTTGCCATCTTGACGGTCCCTCTGGTGATGTCCTGTCCCGACGATGACCTGATCGGGCGCTTCGTCGCCCCGCGGCAGAGCGGGCGGTACACGATGACTCTTCAGTGGGGGTTCGATCAGACACCTGTGCACAGGATCACCGAGGCTCTGCTCAAGGTTGCGGCCTCGCCAACGGGCAGTCGGATGTCCAGGTCGGGTCCACGACGAGGCGAGTGCCAGCGGCGGCGCCCAGCCCTCAGCCACCCGGGGGCCTAAAGATCAGCTCTCTCACGCCGTGCGATAACCTGGACCGATAAAAACAGCCCTGGCCGTGCGCAGCGGCGCCAACAAAGGAGGCCGCCAACGGCTGCCCTGAGACTGACTCTTCACGCGCTGATCTTTGGGAACCCGGAGGAGAGGGTAGAGACGCTGGGCGCGCGCCAGGACTCTCAGCCGCGCCGGACACCGCCCGCCAGGACACTTACCGATGGCACCGCACAACCCCTAAGCTGCACAGTCAGCTAAGAAGAGCAGAGTAGAGCAGAGCAGCCCGATGGTCCCGTCTCGGCACCGGCCCGTGACCGCTTTCCACCAAGTCTCCGAACTCACTGGCCGTCCAAGCGCACGTCCGTGCCGCAGCAAGGCTTCGAACCCGGGCCCTTGAGGCTGGCCTGCCTGGTGGTCTGCCTGGCGGCGGCGGCGCCCTCTCCCTCCCCTCCGCCAGCCGCCGCCCCCGCGGCCCCGCCCCCCGCGCCGCCGCCGCTGAGTCGATGACGTAGCCCCGCCGGCGCACCGGGCCGCACCGAGCCCAGCCCGTCCGGGGGTGGTGGTGGCGGCCTGGCGCAGCCCAGTGCTGCTGTGACGGAAAACGCGTCACTCACGCGGCGCCGGCGTGGCGGGGCGTGGCGGGACGTGGCGGGGCGGTCAGGCCGCGGCTCCAGGGCAGGGGAGGGGGGGGGGGGCACGAGAGGACGCCGCCGTCCAGTGTCTGACTCCAGACTCCACCCTGTAGCCTCGCTACACTTCCTCTTTCGGCAAGTTTTCTCTTCGGTTACATGAGCCAGTCTTGTACTACCCCGCTCTTCGTTGTTTTGTTGTGTTCCAGGATCCTCTTCATGAAGGTTGCGCTGGCTTCGTCCTTTTCCACCAGTTTTGTCCCTCTTCCTTATCTCGTCCTCGATGACGTGGACCTGGACTCCTCGTCCTGCCGGTGTCCCGGTTATCGGGGTTCCTACCTCGCTGGGTCCGCGTGGTCAGCGGGTGGCGTACAGGAGGTGATCGCATGATTGCAGACAGGACGGGGAACGTGCCTGGTGCCTGTTCGCGCACCGCGTGCTGAGCTCGCCAGCCAACCGGATATATCCGGAACGATAAGTGAAACCCACAAGTAGCTATAGTGTTGCAGGAGGATACATGCCGCAGACTCGCCAAGGCGACTGGCCTCAGCATGGGGCGACCGCCTGTAACCCGTTCACCTGTGCACCCTGCTGCTGCACGCGAAAACCGTCACAAAAAAAAACCAAAAAACAGTCAATGGCCTACATTGCGAAGCGAAACAGAAAAACGTGCTCGCGGGTCCGGTCTTCGAGCGGCGCGGCGCGCGCCAGGTCTTTCTCCAAACACACAGACCAGACCGTCGCGCGTGGCGGCCGCGCCGTGCCCTATCGCGGGGGAAGACCTTCACCGACGTGGACCATTCCGAGGCGAAGGGAGCCGTCGGGAGCGGCGCGGCGCTTCACAGAGGGAAATTCCGAAACGGCAGATTCACTCCCCACCCGCGCTCCTTGTCAGCAATCATGGGTGCAGTGACTTTGCTCAAACACTGTCCGGATGGAAATAAGTACACCAAGCGATGCGTCCAACTATCGCAGGGAGGGAGGTAGAATTCCGTAGGGCCATAGGGAGCGGACCGCAGCAACGGCGGCCGATGACGAGGGAGAGTAAATTGGTGGGTGTTGTCACACACAAACACACAGCTGATACGGCCGGCGTGTGGGGCCGCCCGGGGGCCCCACCCCGCCCCGCCCCGCCCCGCCCCGCCCCGCCAGGTGCGTGGCGGCGTGGCGTCGGAGGTGTGTCCCCCGGCCAGCCAATCCCGTGGCTCGGCGCTCGGCGCGGCGCGGCTCGGGCCTAGGTCACCGGGAGCCCCGCCGGCCCCGCCCCGCTCCCCTCCTCAGTCGCGCCGTACCACGCCGTTACCTTTCAGGCAGGTCTACCTGCCCGACACTCCCGTGCGGGCCGGGGCGCGGCGTGGAGCGGCGTGGCGCTGGGGATTCGAATCGAAAGGAGCGCGACGACGCAGTAAACACTTGTCGTGTTGAACCCGCTGAGGGCCGCGGGTTAGAGAAAATAGGCCAGGTTGGGACAGGCTATCGAGGTTAATAAATAGTAATGTTTACGTTCCCCGCCCCGCGATGTGGAGCGAACGACAAGCAAAGTACTCGACGCGCTGCCCTTGGTCGATACAGCGAGCTGCGTCGAGCCGAGCGCGGCGGCGACGGCGTGCGGCTCCACGCGGTCCTTTCGAGAGGGAATTCCAAGTACCCGCGTCACGTGGTCTCCAGCCAGGGCGACGCCCGCCGTCACGTGACCGCGGGGACCAGGCACCGGGCCGGGCTGGGCCGGTCGCGTGAGCGATGCGATAAGCCCTGCCAGAAGGCTGGTGTGAGAGCGGGTCGCGGGGAGAGCCGGGCGGGGCGGGCTGGAAGGCGAGACTAGCGGCGCGGCGGCTCCGGGTCGCAGGGCTGGGCGCTGGGCTGGGCAGGAGGTCACGTGACGTGACACGTGAGGAGAGGAGGAGTACCCTGCGCTGCCCTGCCCAGCGCAGCGGCGTAACTTGTGTACACTGTGAAATGTCAGTCTCCAGCTCGAAGAATCTCCACGCGATGGCCTGTCGCTAGGCTAGCGTCGGCTAAAAAGGGGGTGATTTACTCTACGAATAAGCCTCTTTGTAAAAAGTTTCGCGTCGTGAAAAGGCAGAACAATGAGCACGCCTTCTTATTCCGGACGACCTGTCTCATGCTCGATCGCGCCCGGACACGCGAAGGATCTTGACTAGAGAAAAAAATTATGTATAGGGGACTCTAAAGGAACTTCTTCCTGATTGCCTAAAAATCAAATAAAAGACACAGGTCGCTACTACTGGTTTTTCACGACGCTGAGAGGGTGTGTCTGGTCCGGTCGACGTCCAAGCCTTCAGGCTGCGTAATGCAAGGTCGTCAGCTCAAGTCGCCCCGCCCCACCCCGCCAGACGAGCCGGGCGCACCGCACACAGTGCTATCCTCGCTGCCCAATTAGACAACCAGGAGGGCCGATCGGACTTTACTTCTTGATCCCAAAGACCCCGCCCTGATGAAAAATTCATCGGGCAAACTCACTGCGGTCGCCTTAGGACGTGCGACGGGTGACGGCAGGGGCAGGACGCTGGACGTCAGCGGGCAGCACAAGAAGTGCAAGTAGTGCACCGCGCCATGGAGACCCTGTCCTGCTGCTGCCTACCCCGACGCCATGTGATGTCGCAATCGTCGCGTCGTCTGCTTCCGAACATAAATCAGGACCCGATAGCACCATCGCATTGTTCTACTGCCCGCGTACCTCCGCACAAGGCGAGGCTAACCGAATGGAATTATCCAAACGACAGAGTAGAAGTAATAATAATAAAAGGATTTAAACCACACTAAACATTTTGCGAAAAATTCAAAATGTGAGACACGCACCATAGATTTATAGAGGAGTTCGAATATTAAACACCATGCCCGAGACTGAGAAGAGAAGATCCGATTAGCTGACCGCCCGCGTGTCTTCGCCGCGCGATGGGTTGCCTATCTCGCGGGCGCACGGTGCCGAATGGGTAGCCTACCCACACGGCGGGCGGCGCGGCGCTATACGCAGGCCTGGACGGAGCGGACAGGCGGGCCCGGCCCGAGGGGCCGCGGTCGGGCCGGGCCGCAGGGCGCCTCCCTGCCACTCCAGGTGAAGGAAAGGGCGACATGTGATATTCTAATTGCGAAAACGCAAAACGTGTCCTTCGTCAGCGCGGCCCATCCATCCTGATAACCTACTTCGCACTATCGCCGCTCCGCTGCGCCCCGCCCCGCCCCGTCCGCGGCGAGGACGGGACGAGGACGCCGCCGGTGACCGACGTATAGGGCAGGGGCAGGCAGGTGGGACGTTTTCGCAAGGACCTACCGCTACCCGCAACACGAACCGGATCCCGCAAATTTTCGCCGCGTATATCGGCGGCGCCCTTGTCGCCCACTGTGTTTGCTCGTGTGTTTCGCGGGGGCGAAAGTCTGCGCAGGCCAGCGGCCCGTGACGACTAGGGCGGTGGCGTACACGACCTCCTCGGCGCGGGTGCGTGGCCCTCCTCGTTACCGACAAGCTCGCGTGTTCAGTTTTCATTGGAGGTGTGTGCGCAATTTGCGGAATCTGCTCGCGTACGCGAGGAGCGGGAGAGGGAGCGGCGCGCGGTGCGATGTGATGTCACCGCGCCGACAGCGTGCGGTTTGACGCCCCCGCCGCCCCGCCCCGCCCCGCCCCGCCACACCCGACTAATTCTGCTCGTTCGACCGGCCCCGGCCCCAGCCGCCGGGCACACGACACGAGGCCGACCTGACCCCCGGCCCAGGCCGGCCCGCGGCCTGGGGTGATCATAATAATAATGAGACGTGTCTGAGCAGAGTGGCGGCGGTCATGACCTGAGCCGCGCGCCGGGGAGGATAGGCGCCTGCATCGCCACGCCCGCGGCTCGGCGTCGCGCGGAGCGGGGAGGACACCGGTGACCCAATGCACCTGCAGCACGGCAGCGGGGCGGGGGCGGGGGCGGGGGCGGGGCGGGGCACTGACACTACCTCGCGTTGCGTCTCCTCAGGGCAGGCGTGACCGTGAGCCTCGAATGACCGACAAGGACCTAACTGCTGCTGCCATTGCAACGCACGGCGCTTTACGACAAGTAAAAGTTTGAATTTCAAGTGAATGGCTGCGCCCCAGTATACCCCCGGTCTAGCGTTTTGACGAGGTAAAAAACAACGCTCTCCGGCTCAAATATCGGGGAGAGAAGGACGCCCTTCTCTCATGATCGCGTTGTATTCTTGTCTGACGTTGCAGCGGCAGCAGCCTCGGTTCGCGAGGAGCAGGCCCGGCTAACGAGGCAGTCATACAGTACATGCATTCATTCAGCCTCCTCGTGCTTATTGGTTCCGTTATCGAACCCGCCGAGACAGCTTAATGAGGCAGAAGGAGGGCAGACGCGGAGGAGTGTAAGATTGTCCACCTCGCGATTACTTGGTGTAACATGGCGCCCCGCGCGCACCCGGCAACAAGGGGACGCTAATTTATACGGAAGCTTTTACTCTCGGATTTCCATGCTCCGCTCGTTGGGCGAGGAGTAAGTGCCCCGCTCCGAGCAGGACGCCCGAAATAACGAGAGACTCATAAGCTGTGAATAAAGCTCGGTGCTCCTGTCAATAACGGCCTGCCGGCCGGCCGGCCAGCCTTGGCGGGAGGCGCGCCTCGCCTCGCCTCGCCTGGCCGCCGCGGCGCATCAGGGAAGGCAGGCACAACTACTGCGAGGAGCGGCGTGACAAGCCAGAACGCACAGAGGCAGGCACGAACCAGTAAAATAATAAAGAGATTCCTGGTGTATTACCGGCTCTGCTCTGCCGGCGCCGCCGGCGCCGCCGCTGTTATGGGCGCGAGAGGGGGAAAAGAAGGGAAGGGTTGGGTATTTTCCAGCGGGCGGCGGAGCACTAGCTGAAGTAATAGCACAGCAAAGCGTCTAGCTCCACAGGCCGGCGCACATTTCCAGCCCGCGGAGCGGAGCGGAGAGCCGTCCCCGGCAGGACACATACTGGAGCTGGAGGTGCTGGAGAACGGGCGGGGCGCGGGCGCGGGTGAATCATGCCGACATGGTCGTCCGGGCGGGGCCGGGCCGGCTCCTCCAGGACGTAACTCCATTGTCCCGCCGCCGGAGTCCACCGCCCCGCCACGCCCCGCTCACTCACACTCACAGCACCGTTTGGCGCCGGCGGCCGCGCCGGGCCGGCCCCGCGCCCCGCGTCCTCTCCACTCTGCGCCATTCAGCAGCAGCGCAGCGTGGCGACAAATTTAGCCGCCGTCTCGGTGACGGCCAATGAGGAAGACAGACAGAGCGGAGTGGACACCGTCATAAGGGGCCCTGGCCTGGCCTACACTGGCGCGTGGCGGCCCGGTCACTTACTCGTCCTGAGCGCCTTGGGCGCAGCGCGAGCGCTCGTGGGCGTCCGGCAAAAAATGAATGAATGAATGAATGAGGGACACTGTCAGGAAATGCGTGCGCATGCGCACTGCCAACACGTTACGGGGCTTTACGTTCTTGTTCCCCGGGCCGGTGGGGCGGGGCGGGGCGGCGTGTGGCCGCAATGGGAATTCCCCCAATGCCCAGGCGGGTCCGCCCCGGCCCGCCCCGCGCGGCCCCGCCGCCCTGACCAGCCTCAGCCGCACCACACAAAGTGGTCCAGATGAAAGTGAGGCCGCGCGTCACTTCATTACGTATCGCCACAAGGCGACGTACGGCGCTGGAGCAGGAGAGGTAGCCGGGCGAGGCGATCAGTCTCCTACTCCTACAGGTGCATGCACCCAGGCCGATTGCATTTTTGACGTCACAGAGCAGCAGCAGCCGCGGGGCGCCTACCCGCCCCGCCCCGCCCCGCCCCGACGCGGCTCCAGGGACCTCCCGCGGCCCCCCACCACCGCTCCGGCCGCTGCGCGCCGCGCCGCGCCGCGGAGTCTGGTTTCGCAGGTCAGCGACTAGCCGAGCCGGGCGCCGGGCCCGGCGGCGGACGTAAGTACGCACGCTGCGCTCCGCGCGCACCGGGGCGGGGTAGGACCGCCGACGTCATACGGCGCAGCAGTGACGTATTGGGGGAGGTCACTTGACGTATTCGAACCTGCCGCGCGGAGGGTAGCCCCCGCGAAGTAGGCTACGGGTGCGACCCCCAAGGCCGGCGGCCCTGGAGACCCAGGGCGGGCTCACCAACCACGTCACTGGAAGTCCGCCGGAAGCAGGAAGACCCCAGCAGCAGCAACGGGACGGCGACGTCGACGTCAACCCCCCTGACCTCGTAACCTCCAAGACGCCATCCCAACCCCGACTGACCTCCTCGTCCCAGCGCCCCGCCCCGCCCCGCCCCGCCCCGCATCGCCCGCTGAAGCCAGACAAAGGCTGCGGTCAGAATGAGGGATTCCTTTGCAGCTCTGCCGCACCCGCATCGCCGCAGCGGCGCCGCCCCGCCCCGCCCCACCCCGCCCGGCACAGCGTCCCTTCGACACGCGTCCTTGCCGGTCCGCCGGTCCGACGCCGACGCCGACGCCGACGCTGCCGCGCTGCGCAGAGCCAGGCTGTGATGCGCGGCGCGCGGGAACGACTGATTGGGACGCCGCGCCGCTGCGCCGCGGTGGGGAGGGCGAGTCCGTTTCCGAACTCAACGGCCCACGTGGAACTGCACGTGGCCGGGGGTGTGCAGAGGACGCACGCGCATCCTCTCTCGTTACCGTATCAGGGGCGGCATTAAAATTAGGCAGAACAGCGCTGCATGCAAGGCGAGGGCGCGCGCGTGAGGGTCGGCCCGGCCGGGCCGGAAGCCCGGTCAGGGCAGGAAAGGCGGCGCGGAAAAGGCGCAGACGCGAGGAAGCTCAGCCGAGGCTGCTGATGGAGACGGGCAGGAAAGGCTGTCTCGCTCGGCCAGCCTCGCCTCGCCGGCGGGCTCTCAAATCACTGCGAAGTGTCAATGTCGACAAAATGGGGCGGCGGCGTTCAAGCCTGTCCGCCCAGCCCGCGCGCCTACCCTTCCGGCGGGACGTCAGCTGGAGGCGGTGCGGCGGTACCGTACCTGCGGCAGGCGGCCGGCACGTGGCTGGAGTGCAGCCCCCGCGACGGGCGCGCGCCCAGCGGCTGGATCAGGGGCGGCAGACCCGGGGGGCTCGGCCACGCCGCCGACGGGGACGACGACCACGGCGACGAGGACAACGCCAGCTGCTGCTGCTTCCCCTGCAGCGTGGCCGTCGGCGCCAGGCCGTGGCGCGCCACCAGGTACTCGAGCACGAACAGCACCCACTTGAAGGCGTCCATGGCACGCCCACGCCGCCGACACTGGGGTGGTGGTTGCTCGCGGACGCGGACAACGACACGGACACCGACACGGACACCCGGGACGGACGGCACGGCGGCACAACCCTCCCCCTCGCGAGACGGCGATAGCGATCCGACTGAGGGGACGGGGTCGCCGACTGACCGACCGAGCGAAAGCGATGACAGTCAGCAGTCCCTGGTGACGGGTCAGCGGCCAGCCCGCTGCGCAGCGCTAGCTCCCGGGGCCCGGGCTCGACGTGGAGGTTCGCGACGGCGAGAGCACGGGAGGGCGCGCGGGCGGGCGGCGAGCGCACGGCTTGCAGCCCGGACCGGCAATCTCGGACTGACTCCGGTGCAGGCAGGGCTGGCCGCTGGCCGGCCGCCTCCTCCGGGGGCTCCGGGAGCCTGGACGCCGCCGCTACCGCCGCCACTACCGCCGCTGCTGCCCTGCCTCCAGCCGAGGTGCGGGTAGGGTTCCGGGGGTCCGGCGCAGCGGCAGCGGTGGCTGCAGGAGTCGCAGGTGGGTGGGAGGCTGGCGGCTGGCGCGCAAGGGCCCCGCGCCACGCGAACACAGCACCGCCCCGCACCGCCCCGCACCGCCCCACCGCGCCCCACCGCCGCCCCGCCGCGCGCCAACAGGTAGGAGAGAGGGAGGGAGAGCGGTCGCTCCTTGAAGCAGGAGCCAGGACGCGCCGCGCCGGGCCGGGCAGGACTCGGCGCACCTCCTCGCGCCCGCTGCGCGCCCGGTCCCCTTTCACTCTCTCCCCAGGACCTGCGGTGGGGTTATGAGACGCGGTGTGGCGCGCGCCGCGCCGGCCCGAGGCACTAAACCTCTGGCCGCCGCCGATCCCCTGTCAACGCCTGACCTCGGCGCCCAATATTTATGTGACCCACATCCAACTCGACCGGAGCCCGCCGCTTGCGCCGGCCGCGCAAAAGTGGCGAAACGGAAGCGAAATTCAAAACAAATCTATTAACGTCCCGATTGTAACCCATTTTCAAATCTCGCGTCCCGTCGGTCGCTGGTATTATTAGCCCCGGTCGTCGCCACACTGCGCAGTGGTCTACCTTGCGCGGCGAGTCGCGCCGCGGTCAACACCGCGAGGTGCTCGGTGAAGGACTGTCGCGCACCCGGCCCGACCGTCCTTGGGACATTTCTCGCGGATATTTCACCTGTGCGCGCCGCGGTCGGTGCCACGCGGCTCGGCTCGGCGTGGTGAAGGGCGCGGGGTCCACGCCCCTGGACCAGGATGAAACCTAGGTCTGGCGGTGATAAGCGGCGAGGACGCCCTGCCCCTAGGACTCGGGCCTTGAGGTCTCGCCGCCGTTCGCGTCATGTCCTACACGCGCCTGCTGCTGCTGTCCTGCAGGCAGCCGCGCCGCGGGGCCCGCTACATCCGCTGCAGGACGCACACGGACTCGACGTGCTCGGGGAACAAAACAGCCCCGCTGTCGCACTGCCGCAGCAGTAACAGCACCAGCTTTCAGTTTTCGCACTGTGCCTGCCCTGCCCTGTCGCAGGACCGAGCCGCGCGCAATGCTCAAGATTACCGTGGCCGTGGCCTTGGAGAGTCAGCAGGTTTAGGTTCGGGACGGCTTTGACGACAAACAGGCGCGCGTCTTATCTGCCGGACTCCTCGCCCCGCCCGAGGATTGGGATCGTGCTAATTCTGTGTTTTTATCCGCGAGATGCACGTTATGATTTACGGTGGGCGGGGCAGCGGTACCTGCACCGCTTTACTACTTGTTGTTAAACCTCTTCCCGTCCACCGCGGCGCGGTTCGAGCCGAGCAGCGCCTTGGCTATTCCCACCGGCACCGAAAATCATACTCATATTCCATTAGCCGGCACACGGACGAGTCTATCGGGTATGGCCCGGAAACGAATACTTTGTTATTTTTCACTCGCGGGAGGTCGATGGACTATAGCTCGAGTTCCGAGAGCAGCAAATAACGCCCCGCGATCCGCGCGTCCTTGTGAGTGAGTGCATCATGGCGCGGGCACTTACGCGCTCTTCATAAACACATTACGAGTACTTTTATCGTTTCGTAAGTGCTCAAACAACAAAATCTTTTGTCGGAAAAGAAAATCATAACTTTGTCGTTATCTTTTTACACTATGCTTAGACTCGGCTTCGATGTTTTTTTGTTTTTTTTAATATCGACTTTGATATAATATAAAGCGCGCGCGACGCGCAGGCCTGCACCGCCGCACCGCGGACGCGCGGCATCTGTTTTCCTTTCCCCGTACTATCAGCGCACACTCTGTACTGCTCAAAAACTTGATAAAACAAATAGCGGCCCGCCCCGCCCGCCGCGCCCCGCGCGCTGACGAGCTGCAGCCCTCTAGCCCCAGGGGAATACGACGAGCAGCAGCCGCCCCAAGAGCGGCCCAAACCTCGTCGCAGGCTTTGAGCAGACAGATATAATGGCACTTTCCGTTTGTTTGTAAAAAATAATGGAGCCTTTACATGTTTACGTAGTCGAGCAGAGCGTCGCTGATCCCGTCCCGTGACGGCAGATGTCGACTACAAGGACCGCGCACATACGAGGATTAGGCTTATCCGCCGCCCCGCCCCGCCCCCACCGCACCGCGCATCAGGCTTTTCTGCGAGGCTATCAACTACAATGCTCTCTGCACAAGTTTTCCTCTCAGCATCAACACCCTCATCATCAGCGTGAAGCAGCTTATCACCCGCGGAGTGCCGCGGGGCGGCGGGGCGCGCTCGCGCCACGGGAAGTGGTGTTAGTTCGCGCCGAGGGGCGTGATGATACGGCTCAGAGCCACATCACAGACTGACCGAGCGTTGCCAAAATCTCGGGAAACTATGACCGTTCCGTTTCAGCATCGACTAATTGCCGCTTATCGCGAGCGCGGAGGGCCGCGGGGCGCGGTTGTCGCGCCGGCTGCGGCCGCGGGGCGCAGCGCAGTCGCGGGTGGGTGTCGGGAGAGGAGGGGGAGGGGAGGGCGCCGCGCGAGGCCGCTGCCACTGCCGCCGCGGGCCGCGGCCACGCTTGGTCCGAGCGCCTGAAGATAGGCAAACCTGCACTCGGAGGGCACGGGTGCGCTTGCGTTGCCTACCCACCAGGCGCTCGGCCGCCGCGGCCCGGCCCGCCGGGTGTTCTCGCAGACGGGGCGCTCCACTCTGACGCGCGGCGCGACCGGACGAACAGTCCACTTTCAGTTCAGTCCGTCCGAAGCAACAGGCCGGACAGGAGAGGACAGGACAGGAAGGCCCAAATAGAGTGCATCTGGTTGGAACCGGACGGTCACGACGCACGCACTTGGCGGCCCACTTATAGCAGGCTATTGTGTGGCCGAGGTGTTGGCGGCGGGGTGCGTGGGGCTGCGTGCGGCGGGGCGGGGCGGGGTGGGGTGCGGCGGTCGGCGGAGAAGAGGCTCAGGCGCACGACAGTTTTGACACACCGCGCGGAGGAGCAGCCCTCCTGTCATCACCTTACGACTATCTTCGCCGCGCTGACATATCGCCGATCGGAATTCGGCGCTCGTCACGTCTCGCTCCGCCCCTCCTTGCCAGCCCCGCCCTGCACGCGACCGGAAGTCGCAGCGGACGCGGAGGGATTTTTCGCGTGAAGGGACTTTATCTTCCGCTCCGACCGGGGAGCGGTCACGTGAGGAGAGGAGGCGACACACTCTTGCGGAACAAGGGCTACTGACGGCGGGGGGTTCATCGCATTTTCTACCGAGAACAGGCGGCGTTTAAATGTAACACGGCGGTCGTGCGCGCGCATACGGCGCCCCGCGAGCTCAGCTCGGCACCGCGCTCTCACATGGGGCCGCCGCCGCCGTCGAGGAATGCCTGAGGGACGAGTCCTGCTGCGGGGCGGGGCGGGCCGGGGCGGGCGCCACCACGGGTCAACTTGACTCGGTCGTCCTGACTTAATCCTGCTGTCTGCAGGGGAGGGGTGGGCGACACGACACGACACGACACGGCCCTGCAGCGTGACTCACGCGGACGGATGTGTCTCACCCATACCAGGCCCACGCACTGCTGCGTTTGCTGGAGAGCGCCGGCCCCGCCCCGCCCAACGCCGGTGCTGTCCTGCTCAACGGGCAGACCCGTCACCCGACGCCCTGACAGTCACCGGCGTGGCGTCGTGTGCGAGCAAACAGGGTGACCAGGCCCGGCTCCGCGCGGCCCTACGCGACCTGGGCCCTGCACCTCCGGGGCCGCTCCGCGCGCGCGACCTTGGCGACGACGGCTTTGTCCCGAGGAAAACCTCTCGCATTGACGCGGGCCGAGGCGAGCACACACCTGGGCTCCTCTATTTGCCGCCGCCGTCCGAACGACAGCAGCGGCAGCTGTATAACAAGAACAAGGCGTCGCGACGCCTATTGAACGCCGCGACGCCACCCGTCTGTCCCTTTTCATAGCGCCACGCGCGTCGTGTGAAAAATCTGAAAAGCAGCGCGGGTCGGACCGGGCCGGGCACGTGTCTCGCGCTACAGAGGACGGGGGGCCTAATCCCCACGACTAGCGTTAACTTCGCCATCCTTTTCCTTAGAATTTCTTAGAAAAAAATTAAAAAAAAAAAAAAACTATTTGGACTCATTGCGAAAAAGAAAGTAGAGAGAAACTCACGACTATGGCTATACAGCCGTAATGAAAAGAAAACATTAACGAACTGCCCAAAAAAGAAAACGTGCGCGCGAAGGCCCGATGACGACGCGTGTAAGGCAGGCAGGTGGGCCCAAAACTTAGTCAGTCGCAAAAGGTCTTATCTGCAAAGTACCGCGCACAACAGAGTACTCGCAAATGCGAAACGCACTCGAAAAGGGGGATTTGCGGCTCTGTTCGGTAATCAGTTATTTCGATCAGAGATGTCATCATGATGGCTCTCTATCTATCTGCAGATACACCCAGGAAGACGTACCTTTGATTTAACGGAAATCCCACGTATCTAGGGAATCGAAGGAATTTTGATAAAATTCAAAACTCCATCATTCCCCTGTGAACGCATTTTCCGTTAGATCAAAGGTGCGCTTTTTTTTTTTTTGGAGTAGCTGCGAGTGGGCAAGCAAAAGCGTGCGACGCATTCAAACACACGTCCAATTCATTCCTTGGGGCAATAACGATAACTTTATCGACTGAACTGGCCCGCCACGCCGCGAGCGGCCGCGAGTCGCGCCAGCCCGGAGGGCGTAAGATACGGCGGGGGCGGGTCGCAGGTCAGCCTCCGTCCCGCCACACCCGGGGCACCGCGCGGCGGGGCGGTGCGTGGCGTGGTGGGGCGGGGCGGGACGGGGCGAGTGCAGCAGCATTGTGTCTCGCCTGGCATCCCACAAGTAGCATTCTCTCACCATGAAGATAAGTTTTTGTTTTTTGCGAGTGCGATCTCAGCATTTATTCGTCAGTAGAGTGAGGTTCCCGCCGCGCTGCTGTGCGCTTAGACCGCCGCGTCGCGGCCTCACGAGACGAGACAAGAGGAGACCATCCTGTATTTAATCGGTCAAACCGGGTCACGATCGCCCATAGCGCCGCAGTACAACGGCCTCATCAAGGGCGCGTGGCCGCGGCGAGGACCGGACCGGACCGGACACCGGTGACACCCAAGGACCGCGGCTCCACGCTTCCGCAAACGCTCCGCGGCGGCCGCGCTTTGACAGCCCGGCTGCCTGCTGGTCCTGGGCGGGGCGTGGGGAGGGCAGTGCACTCACCTGGGGCAGGACGGCGGGATGCCGTCGGAGCTGATGGCCGCGGTGCTGATGGTGTGCGCGGGCCCCAGCGAGGAGGAGGCGCGGGCGCCGGCGGCCAGCAGCAGCAGCGCCAGGGGCACCACCGTCAGGGACTGCATGGCGGCGGGGAGGAGGGTGCGCGGGGCGTGGGCGCGGCGTGCGTCCGGGCCGAGGAGGGTCGCGACGGTGCCGGGGAGGAGTGCGCCCTAGCAGGTGGCTACTGGTAGTGGTGTGTGTCCCGCTCCGCTCCGGTCCGCTGCGCCACCGAGCTGCCGACGGACTCGCTCCACTGTCGACGAGCCGACTGTGCACTCCAAGACTGGGCGGCGGTAAAGTATAGATGAGTGTCCCGGCCCCGGCCAGCCGGGCGGCGCGGCACGGCCCAGGCCGACCCGCCGCACCCCGCCCCGCCCCGCCCCGCAGCCTGCCTGAACACATGGTGGTGCGGCGGGCGGGGCGTGCTCGTGCGAGAGGCGCGCCAGGCCAGGGCGGGGCGGGGTGGCCAGCGCGGGCCCTCCCCGCCCCGCCCCGCCTCACCCCGCCGGGCAATGTCGCGCGCGCACCCAAACCTGCGCCCTGCCCTACCCGTCCCTGCACCTGCAGCCCAACGCCTTCCGGTCGCGCATGGCCCGGCCCAGGCCCTTGCCCTTCGTCCTTCCGCCAGGCCCGGCCCGGCCCGGCCCGGTCTGGACCCGGCACGGCCATTCGCGAGTCGCTCTTCCGTGCGTCGCGATGGGGGTTGCGGAAGGCTAAGGTCAAATAGTGTCGTCGCGAGATATCGCTGTCCTTGTGACTCACTTTTTGAAGTTGTTCGAGTCACAAGGACCGTATAAATGAAAAGAAAAATTGGTCCACAGAAAAAAAATTAAAAAAAAAAAAAAATACGCGGTATTTGAACCACTGTCCACCTGGTGGAATGAGCAGTGTCGATACCAATGACGCTACGCGGCCGGCCTAGCAGCGCACGGAGAGCAGGCGTACTCATGACACCGGGTTCGTTTCTTCGGTGACTGTGGCTTCTCGCGCAGCATGCCTCCTAGTGGTCTGGCATTTGGTACCGTGGCGACGTAGCCGTGCCGGCATAGTGTCCGCCCGGAGAGGGGCAGAACGAAGGTTCGAATCTTAGGCAAAAATTTAATTTTTCTGAGGACAACTTGGAGTGGAATTCAAACCCCCCATTTCAACCGAGCTCCCTCGTGGAATCGCCGACGGTCTAGTGGTCTAGTGGTGCCGCGAAAACCGTGGGGTGTCTGTGAGACTCGGCACATGGGGCCTGGTTCAAACCCAGGTAGGTTCTTCACTGGTAGCGACAGCGGGTTGCCAGGAAGTTCCGTCCCATGCCCACGACTGGTGGTCGGTCGTGGGGTCATAAGTCCTAGAATCTGGCTCCAAAAATAGCGTTTCCATGCCCTGGGGACAGGGCAGTTCGGTTAACCACCGTACGACTAAATCTGGCAGTACGGGGATCAAATCTGTCGAATTGCGCGACAGGATCGCAGTCAGAAAAGCACCGGTTCCCATAAGAACACCGAAGTTGTTGGCTGCCACGGGGGGTAAAAGCCCTGTGCCTGGCGGGAACCGCAACCTCCTTCGGGAGGTTTACTGCCGCAAAAATTTTCCATGTTTTTACGTCACCCTTTCACTTGCAGAGCACGTACGTAATTTTTCAAGTTTAAGCTCGAAAATGTCTGGATGCTTTCGATATGTTGTTGCCCAGGTTCTGAAACGCCCCAAAAAGTATATCTTGTGTGAACATTTTTTTTTCGAGCCGACACTCAAAAAAAGTCCAACGCTCAGCAAAAAATGTATCCCACGAAATTCCGGAGTTCAAACATGGCCCTGACTCAGTATGCGATAAGCCGGAGTACAAGTAGCGTGCTCGCTTGTGAGCAGGCGGCGGAAAAGCAACATTTCCGAGAAATCCAAATAGAGAAATGTGCGCGTCACACCGTTTCAAGACACACACTTTACTTAAGTAATCACTCTTTATCCTGCAGTGAGCTGGCACTGGCACCATGCGCTCGAAAGCGCAGTCCTCGCGCGCGCGGGCGAGGTCCTTGGGAGCCCCGCCCAGCCCGACCCAGCCCTGGCCTGCCCAGCGCCATTGCTCATGTGTGTGCAAAGATTAAGGGTGCGTCTGTGCGGCGAGACAATGTGATGACTGACCTGCTTTGCAGGACGAATCAACCTGCTATCTGAGCACATTATCGAGGGAGCCGCGGGCCGGGCCGGGGTCAGACCCTCTCAGAGGGGTATCGGCCACCGCGGCCACGGCAGCGGAGCGGCGCCTACCGAGGCCAGCCGGCCAGCCGCAGCCGCGCCCTCCTCTTGGTCGGGTAGGGGAGGTGCTGGCCGCGGGGGCCGGGGTCGCGGGGGCGCAGAGTCCAGCGCAAGCCCTACTGCCAGATAGACGTCGGCACCCGGGCGGCGGGCGGGCTGGAAAAGGCTGGTTTAAAATAGCCCTCGCGCCCAGCCCGGCCGGAAGGGAAAGGGAGAGGCGGATCGAGAATAGAATGAGGCTACGGGCGAATTGGACGCAATGACTGGAGGGCCGAGGAGCGTGGCGGGGCGGGACGTGGCGGGGCGAGCAAAGGGAAGTCCCTGAGAGGCAGCCGGGCCGGGAGGAGCCCCTCCCCGCCCCCCGCCCCGCCCCCACGATGTTGTGACCCGCCGCGCCGCGCCGCGCCGCGCAGACAATTAGCCTGATTTTAGTCGCGCGGTGCGCCGCTGGGGAGGCCACGCCGGACCGATAGCGCGCGCGGACAGTGAGACAATTTCCGCTCGACACTTTTGTGTGTGTGTGTGTATGTTTCCTCTCAAAAGAAGACGGACGGTCTGCGGTGCATCGCCGCGTGTCCTGTCCAGGCCAGGCCGGGCTAGTCTAGTCGCACGGGCAGCAGAAGACCGCCTGACCAGGCCAGCCGGACAGAAGCGACAAAACAGACTTGACCAGACGCAGAATTCAAAAGTCGCGAAAACAAAAACCTCGATCCCGCGCGCATGTGTTTAGAGGTGAAAGGTACACACACATAAAAATGGTTGTCACCACGTGCGTTTTTCATGTCAACGGCGGAAATTGCTCCCTTTATCCTGTTTTGTCGCCCGCGACCGCCGCCATAACAACGCTCTGTGCGGTGCTGCGAGTAGCCAAGGAATTAGGCAAAACTTTTAACACCTCACACAGCGGTGTGGCGCGGGCTGCATTGCATCCGCTACGGGCTGCCGTCGGTAGGCAGCCCCTTTGAACGAGGTGTACTTGACGCGTACTTGACCTCGTGTCCGTATGCAGGGCAGGGCTTTAGCGCACCCCGCAGAGACTATCTCCTGGGTATTCTTCCAACACCACTACAACACAACACCCCCTTATCCGCGCGTCGCGTCGCGTCGCTCTGCGCGCACGACACATTACTTAAACGGTTCGACGAGAGACAAACCAGTTCTGCAGTTCCGACCCGCCCGGCCCGGCCCACGCGGGCTAGCACACGCATAGGCAAGGCAAGGCAGGCCGCCGCAGGAGTGAGTGCAACTCTAGATTAGCGAAACGGGCAAAACAAAACGGCTGTTAAGAATGGATGGATGTTGGTCAGGCCGGGAACAAGGCTCGTCGCGCGGCGCGGCGTGGAGCAGGTTTTTTTAAGCACGAGGCGAATGATTTCGAGAAAATATTATATTATTATTATTTTTTCTTTTCATACACATTACAGATCACAATGAAATCGAAAGGCAAAAAAGCAGGAATCCCAACCCTATCGCTGTACTGGTCCGCTTACATCACAGGCACCAATTTTGCTGACAAAGATAAATCTAGAGTGAAAAGGTAGTGGGGTTGGAGGGAAAATTTTAAACCAGTCACAAATATACAATGTACCCCTGTCCTAAATTGACACACAACACATTGTTTTCTTTCATCTACAAGCCTTTTTCTGACCCAAGTAAAATTAATGTCAAAATATCACAGTGCTTTTTTCAGTAGGCATTGACCGACCAATTAGTGCCTTAAACTCTGGGGAGTGTGATGCCGCGAACAAGATGAGGCGACTGCATAAATTTAAGTTAATACAAAGACATTTCACTAAAATTTAATACTAAATTCACAGGAAATGGTAATAATTAGGTAATTTTTTTTGTCACAAGTTCCTTTTAGACCAAAGAGAAAATCATATCAACATAATCAAGGCAAGGAAACTAATGTACAGCAATCCTTACTTTTGTTACTTTCTTAAATTCCCACTGAATAACACAGCAGTTATAATAAGTTACAATACTGAAAAATTGACTATACCTACAGGACATGCTACTCAAGGGCACTAACAAAAGGCAACTGAATTGACTAAATGCACCTACACAAAACAGCAAAATCTAAAATACATCAGAAAATTTCTTTAAGAATGCCTTCACTTTTCTAACAAAGAGTGCTCTTGATGAAATGCTGAAGATGTTGCTAAATTAAAGCCCTCACAATGTCACAAAGTCATAGAATAAATAAATTAATAAATTATTAAGTTGACTTCATATGATCGAATAAGCATGTCATGCATAGTTAACAATGACTAAATTTGTACATCTATATTGAATATGAAATTAAGAGCCACTTGCACAAATAAAAGTACAACATGGTAGACATAATCAGAGGAACTTATGATGATAAGTGCTCTTGACTTAACATTTACAATAAATTGCAATCTCAGTACATCTCTTAATTTAGATATCCTGATTGCACCAAAAAAATGCAGCCAGAAAATGGCAGGGGGTGACAGAAGTACCTCTGCCAAATATACAAATTTACAGGTAAAGCTCCACAATCTTAGTAAATAAATAAATGTCAGGTAAAATGTTTAGGTGCAGCGGGTTTCCCCTCTGACTGAACAAATACAAAGGCACTTTAAAACAAAATTTTAAATAATTAAAGTATGTTTAAAAACGCACAGAAACGTAATTGAACGAACACAGAAGTGATTGAACAAACTGAAGTCTGTGGTAATCCTGACTATCAACTACATATCACATTCAACGCCGCGCGGGCGACCGACTCGAGAAGGGGGAGCTACTTGAGCAACGTGAGTACAAAAACATCAAAGGTATCCCGAGTCACAGCACCATGTAACATCCTGAGAAGTATTTCAAACGAAGAAAGAGGCGGCGCCAAGGCGGCACGCGTACCTCACAAACACACACGCACTTACACACACATCACCTCCCTCAGACACTCACACAGACGGACCTTCCTCCCAGGTATGGAATGTCCCCGCTACCGCGACAGACCTCATGTCGTCCAACAACACAACTTCAGGCAAAATTAAATAAAAATTCCGCAGACGAATTGAAAAAGAAGTTAGATAAACGGTCTGAGTATAAGAGAAATGTGTCGAAGATGCGCAAGAAGCTGGAGCGGTCCTTCCCCTACATCAGAGCAGGCAGCCGGCGCTGTGGGCTGGGCCGGGCCGTGCCACCAGCGGCTCTGCTCGCCTCACTCCTCCACTCTGTTCTCCGTGTCCGAGTCCTCGTCGGGGCCCAGGTCGGCGCTGGTGAACCCGACAAAGTCGGACTCGCCGTCGGACGAGGGCGAGATCACGCTGTTCTTGTTGAGGTCCAGCGCCTTCTCCTCGGCCTCCACCAGGATCTCGTACGTCAGCAGCTCTGGAAGAACGTCACCCGTCAGCACGAGGGCGGGGGGAGAGTGACACACGCGGCGTCACCGTTACCTCACCTGGGTCATCCTTGGAGGAGGCGACGAGCCCGTACAGGTCCAGCAGCTCGAAGCAGACGCCGTTGGTCCAGCCGAAGCCCGCCTGGGGCGCGTACTCGCCTCCGCCGCCGCACCGGCCCACCACCTCCGACTCGTACTGCATGGAGAAACGCATAGGTGAGTGGCGGGGCGGGTGCCAGCCTGCGGGGTGAGTCCGCGGGAGAGGCGCGACGCGACAGCCTTACCTTCTCGAACATGAGCTTGTGGTCCTGGAAGCCCTTGAAGTTGGCGGCGAGCCAGCGGCGGGCAAGCTCGAGCGCGAGCCGCTGCGCCCCGGGGTCGCCCGTGTTGTGCAGCCCCTGCACCAGGATGCCCTGCAGCGGCGACCAGCAGTTGGGGAAGTCCCACTGCTCGCCCGTCATGATGAGCGAGGTGGGCGTGCCGCCCTGGTACTTGAGCACGCCCGTGTTGAACAGGTAGCGCACCGTGGCCTTGGCGATCTCGGCCGACTGCAGCTCGTCGTAGCAGCGCGTCCACAGCGGCGTCAGGTTCGAGGCGTAGAAGTAGCGTCGCGGCGTGCCGTTGAGCAGGTCGTAGTCCAGCCAGGTGCCCAGGTCCGGGTGCCACAGCACGGCCGTCACGGCCTCGCGCAGCTCGTCGGCCACGGCGCGGTACTCGGCCGCGCGGTCCTCCTGGCCCAGGCGGCGGTACAGCTCCGACAGGCCCACCGCGTTGCCGTACATGAAGGCGTTGAGGTCGACGGGCACGATGTAGCGCGTGTGCAGGTCGCCGAGCGTGCCGCCGTTGGTGCCGTCGTGGATCACCCACCGGCTCGAGAAGTCCCAGCCCGAGGCGGCGGCCGACTTGAGGTCCCAGTACAGGTGCTGCTTCTCCTCCTCCGTCGCCAGGTGGTTGGCCGTCAGCACGTCCTCCCTGCGCGGTGAGAGGTCGGGTGTGCAAAATGTCACCGAGCAAGAGAGAAATGTATCGAGAAACGGGGGGTCGACGACGTACCTGTACGACTCAGGCCGTGGCCCGTCGGACGGCGAGAAGTACCGTGCCAGCTTGTAGGTCTTGCCCTTGTGCGCGACCTGCGGCAGCGAAAGAGGCGAGGCGTTGCGCCGTGAGGATAGGCAGCCCAACGCACGCCGCTGCGCGATGGGCGGACGCGAACGAGCCGCTTCCCCCGCCCCGAGACGCGCGCCGCGCCGGAACACGGTCGAGCGCAAAGGATACAAGGCGAAGCATCCTTCCCTTCCGGTTATAGGCGTACGCAATTTTACGCGACGTGACCCATCAATTTTTGACGCTTAGTCTCCATGACAGTAAAACGCACGGCGCAGCACGGTGGCGGCCAGGCCAGGCGGCCTCAAGGTCGTGCCGGGGAAGGCTCATGTCCTCTAGGGGGCACGCCACGAGGCCGGGCCGGGCTGGGCCGGGCCCCACGCAGCTACGCCCCGCGCCACGCCGCGCCACGCCGCGACTACCGGTGGGGCCGAGTGCCAGTGCATTGCTCGTGTGAGCGCGGCGCGGCCCGGCCGACGTGTCATGACGTAATAAAGTCAATAACTCGAAGAGACGGCGCGCAGGGCAGGACGCGGCCACGTGACAGACATGACGCGGGGGAGTCCGATAGTTTCCAAAGATTACCGCCATAACGAGGACGAGGGCGGGGCAGAACGGGAGCCCCCTTCCTCCCCCCTTCCCGCCGTTTTACGACTTTACAATAACCTGGTCGGGCCGGGCCAGGCGATCTGGGGATTTTCAAGTTGGGGAGACGAGCCCGCCCGAGCCGTGGGCGCAAGGACAACCGCAGATGGTCGATCGAGACACGTGCGCGATCAGAGGAAAACCACCGAAAAATTCTCCTCCTGTACCCTTCATCTTTCTTCGCGGACAACAACGGTCGCAAACAAACAAACAAACAAACAAACAAACAAACAAGAAGGCCGGCCTTACCTCGACGGTGGCGTTGTTGAGCCAGAACTGGAACTCGCGCTCGATCACGTCGATGTTCTCCCGCACAAAGTCCAGGTCGCCCGAGTGCTGCAGGTAGGCCTTGACCATGGGCACCAGCAGCGGCGGCTGCGACCGCTCGTTGTAGTACACCCGGCTGCCGTTGGGGACGAAGCCGAGCCGCCGCACCAGGCACAGCAGGTTCTCAATCACACCCTGCACGAGGATGAAAACGAAAAGCTCAATCACTCACAATACTTAAAGAAAAATATTAAAATAAATCAAACAGATTTAGTGCCTCATGGCAACATATGGGTGGGTGGGTAAGCCTTTTTCCTAAATAAAAAAATAAATAAAAAAAATAAAAATAATCAGAATATTGAACTTACCCGCACGCTGGAGCGCATGTCGCAGAGCAGCATGCCCTGCACGATCCAGTACGTGTCCCAGTAGTAGATCTCGCGGAAGCGGCCGCCGGGGATGATGAAGCCGTTGGGCACGTAGAGCAGCGAGTAGAGCTGCGGGTTGTCGCGCACGTCCGTCTTCATCTTGCGGCCGAGCACCTTCCACAGGCGGTTCAGCTCGAGCGCCCAGGCGCGGAACTCCTCGTCCGCCACGCGGCCCAGCAGCGACGGCGACTCGACCCAGTCCGGAGGCACCCACTCCTCCAGCTCGTCGCCATCCTGGGGGGAGAGAGACAGAGCGCGCGCCCGGGCGGGCAGGTTAGTCACGTGTCCGCACGGCACGCGGCTCCGGGCCCCGGGGCGTGCGGGCAGCGAGCAGGGCCGCGCGCCCCGGCGGGAGAGCCGCTCCCACGTGCCACCACGTGCGCCACCCACCAGTGGGGATGCACAGACCACCTCGCCTCGGACATGCACGTCGAAAGCGTCTTATATCTAATACTGATAAAAGCACAAGCAAGTACAAAAAAAATGCTGTAGCATCGGCGCCTTGACGGATCTGCGTTTGTGGGTTTTCACGTGAGCCATAACAAAAACGCGTTTCCAGGAAGTCGTCCGCGCATTCCGCGAGCAGCGTCTCCAGCCCATAGCAGACTTGACTAGACACTAAACCAACACCGCAGCGCTGACCCGAGTCCCTAGTCAGCAGTAGCAGCAGAGGTAGCAGTGGAAAGCCTCTGGCTAAACCCAACCTCTCCGCTCCACTTCGCCAGCACAGCGGAGTAAACAGAATCCAGAGACGCGCTGCCATCCGGAACAGGACACCCTCACGCCACATGGCGCTCGTCATGCACTGCTCTGCTGCACGAGGCAGCCCACTCCACGTCAGAGCGCCCGGCTGGGTAGGCAATCCGCGAGCCCTCTGCACACCCGTGCGTTCGCGTTGCCTACCTCGTCGTTTCCCAGGCGCTCCCCGACGAGGCAGCCGCAAAGGTCCAGCCCTCCCCGTTACCGCCCGCCCTTTTATCCCACGCTCCCTCCCGCCCGCCGCTCCCCCGAGAATGCATCATCGTCAGGATCCTGCCCTGCCATCGCCATTACAGCTCTATTCCTGGCCTCCGAGCCGAGCCGAGCAGAGCCGTCACATGGAAATAGCAATTCATGGGCAGGGCTAGTGTGTCACAGGCGTTGCCCCCGCCCCCTTCCCCACCTCACCCCACCCGGGCGCGATAACGCGCATGGCTCGTACACGCTCGTGTAACAAGTTAATCCGACGCCCGTACATCCGGTTAGGTTATTTTTTTCTGCTTTTAATAAGGAACCCTGCGCACCACACTCGCGTCGCAAGATGCGGTGTTAAGAGAACAGATCACCACAAAATTAAACACCTAGCTGGGGCACGCGCCACTTTCGCCAGACCGTCCGAAAAAAAAAATCCTTCATCGCGCATGAACGGTGCCAACTCCCCCTCTCCCCGCCCCCCATCCCCACGGCAGCGTGTTTTATCTCCATTGCAAATGGACAGATGGCACCATAGGGGGGCCGTTTACTGCGGTACAGTGTTCACGCTCTGCTTTTATCTCGTCAAGGTGTTCTCCCGGGCCGCGGTGCTCCGTGCACGGCGCGCTGCCGTGGTCCTCCGCCACGCCGCGCCACGTCGCGGATCGATAGGACGCCTCTGTGTGTGTGTGACGAATTATTTGAAGAGGATTAATACTCGCGTCTCGTTGTCGTCCAGCCCTTATCGAGTCCAGTCTACCCCCTCCCCCCTCCTTCAGGGTCCGACCGAGCGCAACGCCGTCGCCCTATTTTTGCGTCCTACGCAGATCGAAGGTCGGCGCGTGGCGCGGGGTGGCGACGGCTGAGGCTGCAGCGCTCCAGCTGGGCGGCGTCGCGGCGCCCCGGCCTGTCTGCCAGTCTGGGCGCCACATGGCGCCACACGGCTCGCCGAGTCACGTCACGCCGCCGGTCCGAGCCCCAGGGAAGGGGGCGGGGCGGGGCGGGGCGGGGCGGCGGCGCCCCTATTTGAAAATAATTACAAACGTGTAATTTCCTGTTCGCAATTAACTTACTTCGTCCCCCCCCCCTAAAGGCATGAGCGTGGAGATGAATGGTACGCGGAAATTTGGACCACCCTATGCTTTTTAAAAATTATTCTTATTATTCCTGCGGGCGCGGGCTTCAGCTTCAGGTCTAGCCTACAGTACACCGTGGCGCTCAATAGAGTGCTGACTTGGCGTCGCCGCCGCGCAACGCCGCGCCACGCCGGCCCCTCGAGAGGTGATGCAGCACGACGCGACGCGACGACATTACGCGTCTACACGCTGTAGACTCTCGAGCTCCACTGCAGCGCAGCCGTCTGCCGCCTGCTCCAAACACTCGATACCCACCGCCGCCACCCCCCGCCCTGCTGGGTATGCCCGGCCCGGCCCGGCCCCACGCTGTGGCAGGATGCTCGGCTTGCACACCACAACGCGAGCAGCTGAGCCGAGCCGCAGTGCCCTGCCCCTGCCCGCGAGCGGCCCTGAGCTGAGCTGAGCTGCCCTGAGCTCACGTTCAAGCCCCGGACAACAACCCCTCCCTCCACGACTCCCGCGGGGCCGCCCCTCATAATGTTCGCATGACGAGCGCACCTATCGCATGACCGCGAGGTCGGGGTCACTCCTCTCCTCTCCAGCTCCCTGGGGGACACCGTCGAAACGTGGCGTGGCACTCGGCCAAAAAGAGTCATCCAACTTGGACTCTCCTACCCGTTACGGTTCGTCCGGGTCTTCCGGATGAAGACCCGTAGCTCTGCAGCTCGCGCTACGCGCCCTGACATACCCCAGGGGTCGAGGGTGTCCGACAGCCGCGTCCTAGACCTTGTCCGCCTGCAGACAGTTGCAAGACAGTGGCGGCCGCGCCGGGCCGACGTGTGGGGCGTAAATTTAGAAAGAAAGCGGCGGACCTTCCCCCTCCCCATCCTCATCCCATCCCCGGGCGGGGCCTTGGCACCCGCGGCGGGAGGTGTGTTCCCACGGTGACGTCAGCACCCCGCCCGCCCCGCATGTCCATGTGACAACCCCATCGGTGCACCTGGCAGGTATGGGGTGGCGTGGGCGCCCGCGTGTAACAAAAAGGCGATCACAGTGGCTCCACCGTGAAGACCGCGGGCCATTGCCGCGCGCCACCCCGACCCGACAGGTGAAATGTTGTTGGCTCTGATAACAGCTCTTACAACAACACAGCCTGGCCTGGGTCCTCTCTGATAAGCGCCCTGGCGAGAAAGGTGCTGCACCGCGCCGGCGTGGGACCGCGCGGTAGAACACCTACCTCCGCCCCGCCCCGCCCCAACACGACGCGCCGCATCGCCAGGGCCGCCACAGGCCCATGCGCATGACAACGTGTTAATTTAATTACTGGGTACAGTGCGATGCTATGCCGAGCTATATCGACTCGCCTCGACAGGAAGACGATCTCGTTCGCACCTCCACCCTGTTGCCTGCCTCCGTACCATCCGCAGCCCACTCTCATATTCTCCTATTCCTCCGCGGTGTAAGACGAGTACAGCGCGGCGCAATCCATATGCGGAATACACCGGGCTGTGAGTCAGCTGGTGTCATTACACAACCACGCGCAGGCCCGCGTAAACGCACGAAAAAAAGGAAAAAATAAAAAAAGAGGGGAAAAAAGGATGGAAAATAATCGCAGTGGAGGCTGAAGGCCACGCCACGCCACGCTTGCACGATAAAAGGTCTCGGGTTGTGTTTCGCATTTCCTCATCGCCCTGTACGCGTACGCCCGCCCGCGCGACTATCCTCCAGGCGGGATAATAAAAGAGAGGCATTATCCTCGGTCCCGCCCCGTCTCATATGCAATCAGCCGCGACAATGCTATTGCTCCCCCCGGGGTGACGCGCCTTTCCCTCCCCTTCACCCCCCCCCCTCGCGTCCGCCCCGCACGCCTGTGCAGCTGCAGCGTCGTGCTCTACTGGCCGGTGCCGTGCCAGCGTCGTGCCAGCGAGATCAGCTGCTCTGGTGACGACTCGGCGGGGCGGCGGCTACGAGCGGAAAAAACAAAAAACAACGACTACCGCGAGAGCCAACTGCGCGCCGCGCCAGGAAGCCCGCGCGCCGAGACTCACCTCAAAGGACTGGTCGACGAAGGCCACCACCTGCTCCCTGGAGGGCGCGCCGCCCGTCTGCTGCAGCAGCTCCTGGAAGCGGCGGATCGTCTCCTCGGGCGACTGCTTCACCTTCTTGTCGACGAACGTCTTGGAGTCCGGGAAGACGCCGGCCAGCTGCACGACGCGCAGCAGGTCGCCCTGGCAAACGACGGCGCTGCAGACCAGGCACGTGGGAGGCTTGGTTGAGGTCAGGTGGATTGGGGGCCCGTCCACGCCGAAGGCGGCGGGCGAGAAGCGGCGCGACCCACAACACTTGCACACGGACACGGCGCCGGGCGGCAGTCCCAGGGTAGACAGCTCGGCCTCGCCCGGTCGCATCTCCTCGCGGCTCGGGTGGCGGCAGCACTTGGACACGCCCCTGCCCGCCTGCTTCGTGAACTTGAGCACTGGGATTTTGGAGGCTTTGAGCATGGCGAGCGACTCCTGGCAGAGCTCGTTGACCTCGTTGACCGAGTGCCGTCGCATGCGCATGCCCAGCTTGGGGTTGCCGATGGAGGCCACGTTGACGGAGAAGCGGCGGATGCGCGGCTGGCGCTGGTCCTGACGCGCGGCCGACTCGGACGCGCGGCGGGAGCGGGCCGCCGCGTTGGAGGAGGCCATGTAGATGGACATCTTGCGCGTCTTGGGGGTGGCGGTGCCGCTGCGCGGCACGGGGCCCTCGGGGCTGGTCTCGACGCTCGCGTCGTGGTCCTGCTGGTGCAGGTGGGCGAACACGGACGAGCAGTCTGACAGCTGGCGGGAGAGCATCCCGGAGCAGCCCGACGGCGCCCCGGCCCCGGAGCCGTCGGACAGGCGGCGGAGGCGCGAGGCGGGCGCGTTCGCCAGGGCCTCGGCCAGCGCCTCGGCGTTGAGCGTCAGGGAGCCGCGGCGGGAGGCGACCGCGCTCACGGACTCGGGGATGGCGTCGTCGTACAGGGAGTCCCGCGAGTGGTAGCGCGACAGCGTCCGCGGGGTGTCCGACACGAGGCCGTCGGTCCCGTCGGGGAGCTCCAGGGGAGCGTCTTCGGGGACGTCCGGCAACTCGGGCGCCTTGAGCACCGGCTCGAACTCGGTGATGGGAGCGTCTTCTGGGATGGGCTGGAACTCTGGCTCCTTGATGATTGACAGCGGGTCGGGCATGTCGGGGGCCTTCTGTGCCTCGCACATCACATGCTCGTGGTGCTCGGCAGGCGGCAGCGCCGGCGCGTTCGCCAGCTGCTTCGCTTCCTCCTCCATAGTCAACTTCTTCTCCACCTGGCTCTCCAGGACCCCTTCGTGGTACTCGGCGGACATGGGCGCCGGCGCGTCCGCCGGCTGCTTGGCCTCCTCCATGACTAGCTTCTTCTCCAGCTGGCTCTCCAAAATCCCAGGCGCGCTACCGCCCGCTAGGTCTGCAACCGGAGGCGTGATCAGGGGCTGCGGCTTGGGGGGCGGCGAGGGCGGCGCGGGGGCGGCGTCGTGCACGCGTTGCTCGGGCATGATCACGGGCGTGCGCGGGGGCGGCGCATGGGGGCGGGTCGGCACCCCTGGAGCCGGACGCGTCCGGACGCGCGGTGTGGGGCGGGGCGGCGCGCGACGCGATGCGGTACGGCGGGGTGGTCGCGACGCGACGCAAAGAGTTGGCGAAACGGCGCGTACTGGCACTGGCCAGGTGATGTCGCGGCTAAGCTCAGCTGTGTGCGGCCCGGCTCGGCTAGACTCACTAGCTGAGCTCGTGGCGGTGCGGCGCGGCCCCTGCCGTGCTCACGGCGCGGGGTGGGGCGGGGTGGGGCGGGGTGGGGCGTGGCGGCGGGCTAACCCCCTCCTCCCCCAGGACGGGCGGCAGCGGTGTGACTGTGGTAGCGCTGCCAAGTCTCCGGCCCAGACCGGCCCGGCTGAGCCGTGACGGGGCCGATGGGACGGGGCGGACCCGCGGCCCACCGCGACGCCGCGGCGCGTCGGTGCCCGTACCCGCGGTGGGCGGGGCGCGCTTTCAGAGACGTCAATGCCCACCGACACGTCAGTCGCCAGTCCGCATTGAAATTTCAAAAGAAAAGAGCCCGCGAAGAAAAGATGTACAAAATTGTTGTTTTCCGTCCCGTCGACCGGTTTGAGCTCTTACGCATGGAGCTGTGTCCATGCATACCGCGCCGCCCCCGCCGCGGCGAGGTGAAATAATAAATCATACAAGTCCACAATCACGTGACGCGAGGTGACCTCCGCAAGGTGTTCGGCGCGCGCACGGCCCCGCCCCGCCCCCGCCCACGTGCACCAGAGGTCATCGAACACCGGCGGCGCGTGATACTGTGCGGCCACCGTCGATGGCGCGCTTCGATAGCTCGATTAGATCGCTCGCTGGCTCGCGCCAACCTCTTCGACCGTGAGGACGTCCGAGACGCCAGAGAAGAGTCGCACCAAAAGGACGCACCTTCCCTCCCACTCGCCCCTCTCCCACCTCGTCGCGCCCCAGGCCGAAGACCCTCCAGCCTGACCGTCTCCCGAGTGAACACCTTCCCGTGTCCGAGACCTGCCCTGCCCTAACATTTTCTTTTTTCCTCTCTAGACTCTCCTCTTCACTCGGGCTGGCTGGGCGCGCCCGAGACTTTGAGCCACATTAGAGACTTGGTCCAGGTCTCGTCGCTGGCCCTCCGTGTGCCGAGTTGAGGCCGTGCCAGCGTAAAAGAGACAGGACAGAATATGTGACGTGACAAACAACTGTATCCGCTATACTTAGCAGTACCACTTTAAAAAGAAAATGAATAGTTAAATCAAACGATTTTCAAACAAAAGCTTGAATCTTTTCCCTCAAATTTATTTTGAAAAAGCAGCGCGAAGTTATACAACATGTGTTGTAATGAAAACAAGCAAATCTCGTCACGTAGTGACGTTCGCCCCGAAATAAAGCACATGTCCCATGCTCCCAGGCCAAGTTTCCCCCTTCCATGCCAGCTTGGCGGCGGCGGCGGCCCGCGGCCCCTACCTGTGCTTGTCCCACAGAGACGCGGGCGTCGCTGGCCGGGTGGAGCTGCGCTCCGGCGAGGGCGGCGGCGTCGGTATCACAGCCGGATCCTCGTGACCCAGGGACGGGGCGCTGCTGGGCGGCGGGACGACGGGCTTGTCGACTCTGCTGCCGAGTCTGAAAGAAAAAGGTCACTTGCTAAGAACAAAACCGCATGCAGCTCAGCTGCCCGAGACGAGCCTCGGAGCGGGCGGGGCGGGCGCGGGCCAACTCCACACCTGGCATGACATCAACGTGAGCGGAAAATGTCGAGCATCTTGTTTGCGTGCGTGGGACGAGTGGGATGGGGCGGAGACGGCGTCCTTTTGGGACGGAAAGTCCCGTGGACCACAATAACTTCACCACCAGCCCGTCAAACTATTCCCATGGAACGATGAAAAGATCGATGCCCACGCTAATGCTATTACGACCGTACAAAAATAAAAGTAACAAACTTATGGAAAAAGTGATGGCCTTGGTCCGCGCGACTAGGAGACACCGCGTCGAGCGCGAAGGCTCGTGCGCCGCCACACCCCGCCCCGCCCCGCCCCACCCCACCCCACCCCGCCCCGCCCCGGTGCCGGTAGCTGAGCCGGGTGCTGCCGGTAAACCGCAGGGCAGTACCATACTACAGGCCTGCCAGCCAGTCATTTGCAACCCAAAGACAGAACGAGCCCCGCCCCGCCGTCTACAAACCTCGCCGCCACCGCGGTGGTGGCATCGAGAAAAAGCGAAGAAAAAGAAACACTTTGCATGAAACGCGGAGCAAAGTGGTGGCACGAGGAAAAGAAAAGATGCCGTCTTTGTCACACAGGGAGGGGAGTCACTATAAAACCGTATCGGACGATAGCAAAAAAACCATCGGTCCTTCGCACATACAGGACTAGAGTAGAGCGCTCCTCTGCGCCTCGGCCGCACATGGGCCGCGCGCGTCTAGTGGGTTGCCTATCCGCACGGCGGCAAGGCGGGGACGCGAGCGAGCGAGCGCGCGCGGGGGCTCTCTGACCGGTGCGTCGCCCCGTCCATTTGGACCGCCTCACATTTCCTCGTTGGCGGCCAAAGGTCAGTCAATCGCGATTAAAATGCGATGAGCCGCGGCGCGGATGCCTTGGGAAAGGGCGAGGAGGGGAGAGAAAGGAAAAGGGGAGATGATGATGCCGGGGGGGGGGGGGGATACTTGAACACGAGATTTAACGCTGATCCGTCTCTGAGTCAATAAAGGGCCGGCTAGAGCTAGGGCACATTCGAGTATCATGGATACATCCTCCGCCTCCCATGCACATCTTTCCACACGCCCTAGAGGAACACACAATAACAATAACAACATGCACGCGAGCTTGCGTCGTTGCGGAAGAGACGCGTCATAGGCTCTATGGCCCTAGGAGCCGGGCGGCGCGGCGCCACGAGCCGCGGGGTGGCCTACCCACCGCGCCGCCCCCGCGCCGCCCCCGCGCCGCCCCCGACGCGACGGCCTTCCGCCTGTTTTGGGTCACGGCCAAGTAGTGGCGCGTGCCGCATACTGCCCCTCCCTCCCCTCCCCCAAACCATCAAATTTGGGAAATAGAAACAAAACTTTAAACGAATCCGTCTCTCATGTCGCACGAGGTTTGGGTGGGGCGACGCTTAGTAAGCCAAATTAATTCTGTTTGCAAAAGGGAAAGGGCGTCCTTTGTTTTGAAAGTTCTAGATTTCATCACTCTTGGTATGGTTGGATATCATCTTGAGAGATCAGGGAAAATGCAAGGCGAGCGAGGATGCTTCGAAAATTGACTGAAAGAAAGATATTGGTCAAAAGGGGGGAGGGGGGAGTTTTGGATTATCAAATTGGGTCCCTCATCTGTCAAATGTGTCACTGGATTGGAGGTTAGGGTGCTGTAAACACTCCCACAGAAAGGCGCAAAGATCATCCTCCATCTAAAAATTATAGATTCTGAAGCCTCTACAAATGGGAAGTAAAGAACTAAAAGACAGACAAAATGGTGAGAATAAACTTACGTTTGCAGTTTCCTGTCTGCACTTCGTAATGGTGATGTGTCAATCCGCAAAACTCTCACAAACTTGACGCACTGCTCCAAAGGCTCCTTCGGGATCAACCAGTTAACTCGCCCAAACATTCCAGGGGTGTAAAACGTCAATTATTAAAAAATTTGACCCGTCATAGTCAAGCACCAGACTTCGTTTCTGCTCCGACTAGCAGACAGAACTACTTCTCATTCTTTTGTTCCCTTATACTCCTGCACTGCAACCAACTCTAAGTGCTTATTATCATGGAAGTGCAGCGAAACAAAACCGACGGAAATCCGCATGGCACTAGTTTCTTTTTATTCTGTGATATTTTCTTAATTAGTAAAATAAATAGATTTTGAACTTTTAAAAATTAAAGTCAAGTAGAAGCAAGTGAAACATATGTCACTGTCAATATCCTCACTATTAAATTTCTCATATCAAGAGAGGTGGGTGGGGTGACACTATTCAAACGAGTGACACCTATCTGCGATATTTCCAAGTCATACACTTGTTCCCTTCACTTTCCACGATGATTTCATGAGGACGTAAATAAATCCAAACTTAAGGAATAACTCCTCACTATTTTCACTCACTCAGTCGCCTGCCCTGTCTCATGTGGTTTTTCTGCTCGCGTTCGGTTTGCTTCCCCCTCCCTCTCCGTTGTTGTTGATGTTTCGCCTGTGTTGTTTGCATCACCTGCACCCCCGAGTCCGAGTCAACCCTTAGACGCCACCAGTTGCTCCGCAGTCCTTTGACCGTGTGGTTTGACGATTTGACTTCAAGATGTCAATGATGGACCCGCCCAACGCACCCACCACCGAGGAGGTGCGCAATGCCCTCTACAAGGTTCTCGGCCCTCGCATCATGAGCTGCTATGAATTAAAGCAAGTGAATGGGCAAAGGAAACTGGAATACCGGGCCCGGTCCAACATGCCGCCCCCTGCTGAAGGGTGTGAAGTATTTGTGGGGCGACTGCCAAGGGACCTTTACGAAGACGAACTAGTGCCGCCGTTCCTTCAGGTCGGACCAATCTATGAAGTTAGGATGATGATGAACTTCAGTGGCACGAACCGCGGCTTCGCCTTTGTGTCGTATTTCGACCGGGAAACGGCACGAAAGGCCATTAAGAAGCTGGATAATTTTCCCATCAGATGGGGCCACTCAATCGGCGTATTACAATCAATTAATAACAAGCGTCTGTATTTTGGAAATTTGCCTCCAGGAAAAGAGTGGGTGAGTACATATATTTTTGATTTGTTAGCATCAAGGTTTTGTTATTTTTCTTACCGTTCATTCCCACTGTATTACAGAAAACACAACTTCTAAATTTTCTTAGAGAAAACACTGAAGGTGTCAATGCCGTTATTGTTCGAGCTCAGAGGACTTGCACAAATGCTGTTGTCACGTACTCATCTCATCGAGCAGCGGCGATGGCCAGGAGGGCCCTTATCCCTATCAAGGATTATGTCTTTGGACCAAGGTGTCTCATAGACTGGGCAGACCCAGCCTTTTAGAATTTTCATCCAGCTGAAAGTTCACTGACTTAAATTTTCCTCTAATTCTTTCCCAGAATTTGAAAGAAGATTTTTAATTTGTATTTCTTATCATGTTTTAATTTTACCACGAAGTTTTACAGACATTTTACTGAAATGTGTTTCTATTCATTTGAAGATATGTTTTAAGGAAGCTATTGTAGGTAATAAACAATGCTATTTTTATACTTTGTACACTATAATGTTTGTTTTTCTTTTGCCTATTCTAACATTATCACAGCTCAAATCACTTTAAAAATACATAGATGAAAACACATAACTGGTCCACCAAATTCATATCACGAACAAGAAACATTCACCATTAACAAGCCACATGGATTTTAACTAGTTGCTCAGGGAAAAAATCAGAAACAAAATGTTTCATGTAATTCTTGGTGACTGAAACACACAAAGCACCACTAATTCTGAATACGAAGTAACATTGAAAATTGTACATATCCTGATTTGCTGAGAGAAGAGAACGATAATTAAGATTGAATTTTTCGTAAATAAGGAATGATTAAGCAGGTGCAAATTAATATAACCATTACAACATCAATATTGAGCATTTGTGCAAACAGTAAAATACCACAGCACAATATATGCATCCAAAGTGCTTAGCAGCATTCACATAAAACATACAAAAAGAAACAACTTGCTAAGAACAGCAGTCAAAATTAAAAATTACAAGTTAAAAACCTAATGCAAGATAAAAGTAAAACAAAAAATTTCTGCACTATGACACATTAATTTGTTTGGTCAACTTGTACCAAGTTGTGTTTAGTTATCGGCATTTAAATGAGATCAAAGACAACAAAAGTATTTCAATAAGAAAATCAAAATGTGCAAAAGGATTCCACGTATTATGCATTTTGCATGCTGGTCATTTTTGTGTGTGCCATATATCCATCACAGTGCTAATCATAACTCGGTCAGTTCACTTCCTATGTCTGGTGATCAGTAGTCTCACAAGACTTTTCAGATGTTGAAAGAAAAGAGTTAGGATTTCTCCAATTTTCTGTTCTTGGTTTTAGTACCATTTTTTTGTCACTTGTAACATTTCTGGGGGGAAAAATTGTTATTGTATGAATACATACATAAAGTGGTGCAGTTCTGAATAAATTAAAAAACCTTTACCTTTTACTCCAGATATAACCATCATCATCATTGCTACGATTGGTGGGATAAGTGTCTCTTTTAGGGGATTCCTTACTACCCAATCTTTTGTTAGCTCCAGTTAACTTTCTTTTATATTTAGGAGATGACTTGTCTTTCGAAACTTGCCATGAAACACTGTTGAGGTTTCCTCCTTCTGGAGGAACAATAGTTTCCCAATCTTGGTCAGCTTCTACTACAATCTGTGAAAACTGTTTTAAAAAAATATTTGAAAAGGATAATTTAGTATTAGTCATAAATATTCAACACAAAATTACCTGGGATTGAGAAAAGGTGTGAGACATGTGATAGTATGGCCTGAAAACAGGCTCATGTCGGACTATTTGCATGGATAGCCATGAATGAAGCAGAAGACGAGGAAAGCGATCCATCCAGTACATCACAAATTGATCTGGTATGGTCCCCAAACTCGTTTGAGCTTCTAGGGATAGTTCTCGGTAGTGATGTTTCTATGCAAACACAATGACGGGAAGAGAGTCAGCATAAAAATTTTGCTAGATAAATAATTCAGTAAATAAGGTACCAACAATCACTACAAAATTTTAGATTATTAATACCTTGTTACGTAAGGCACGCAGCAAATCTCGGACACTTAACCCCCTATAATTACGGTAGCGGCGTAAGTCTTGAGCAACTTCATCACATATATGAACCCTCCAATCTCCACGGACAACCCTAGCACCATCAGTTTCTAGAGCTTGTAATGGAGTACTTGTACTTGCATCATCCTTCTCAACCCTGTCACTAACATCCTACAAAAAATACAGTATTTCAATAGGAGTTTAACTTAGACACAGAGTTAATGACAAAGACCAGTTTAAATGTTTCCCGAACTTTCTCGCCGAATTATGCTTCAAAAATATTTTACCTGGAAGAATGACATAATTTTAGCTTTGCTCCAAAACAGAGGATGTGCAAGAACAGCTTCTGCAGGAGGCCGTTCTAAAGGTTCCCAGCTTAGCATACTTTTAACTAGAGAACCCGTTAACAGCTGGTCCACTTGAGAACCAACAAGGTCATTTAATCTGAAGAGACATAAATTCAATACAGAGGTATTGTAAATCAGTATAAGGAGTTGTAACTATATAACATGAGATTGAGAAGCATAGTGTACCTTGAATCTCCACTTAAAATATTAGCTTGTCGTCGTAATGGATCACCAAATGGATGTTTACCTGATGTTTTTACATAGTAAAACACACATCCCATTGAAAAAATGTCAACTGAACAAGTCTGTAATTTAAAAAAAAAAAAAAAAAAAAAAAAAAAAAAAAAAAAAAAAAAAAAAAAGAAAAAAACGTGAGGAAATAAAAATTAATATTCATTCCAAGAAACTTAGTTTTAAAAATTTTAAAAGGGGGAGGGAAAGGGCTCTCTTACCGTGCGCCCTGATCCAGAGAGCATCTCAGGGGCAATCCAGCCATCTGTCCCTGCAATACCGGATCTTCTTGAGAAAGACATTCGTCCTTTCTGTAGCTTTTTGCACAGACCAAAATCTGATATCATGGCTCTTATCTCACCGTGTACATTCGGAACAGAAAGTAGGACATTCTGTGGTTTGATATCTCTATGAACTTGAAACATAAATAAGATGTTAAGAAAAAATGTGAAAAACCTGGGCATTTAATATTATTAAGGCTTACCTATGTCAAGAGAATGTAAATGTGACAAGCCAAGCATAGCTTGCCTAAGTATTTCAGTGGTAGAAAGCCTCGTTAGAAGAATACCATTTGTGGAAGAGACTCGCCCTTCTACTAAATCAGCCACTGTGGCAGCTGCCAACTCTAGGGCTATGTATCTAAACAAATGGTCTTGTTCTGTACAAAAATACCGAACTACATTTGCATGCTGGTCAGACTCTCGGAGTAGAGCCACTTCTCGATCAGCAAGAGAAAAGCACTCAGGTAATAACCGCTTGACAGCTACATTGCGGCCATCAAATAAACCTCTAAATAAAATAATTTTAAATGAGAAATTTTCAGTTATTAAATCACATTACTTTTACATATAATAATTTTATGGGTTTGCACCTGTAAACAAATGTGCCTTCACATCCTTTTCCAAGAATTTCATTGGTGAAAAATGTTATCTTGCCAACCCGGGTGCCTCCTCCAATAGACTCAGCTGATTGGGGAATCAAACCAGAATCTGATTCAAAGCCCCTTCCAACTCTTGAGCCTTGTGACAAGCTTTGGATTTCCCGCATCTGTAATACCTCATAAAGATGTAAGTAAAATTAAATGAACAATCAAAGCCTCAAGAGCTTCAACAAGAAGCTTGTCACATATTACCTTTCCACGAACATAACAAAATAAGGCTGCCATTGAAATTATTATAAATGCCATTGCAACCTTGAGAGATTTATTTTCTTGTTGACTAACACACATTTTTATCCCTGAATAAGCATACTGAATGCAATCTGAAGTGAAAAGGGCAGTGAAGTTTCCACCTACCACCTAAAATATATAAATTCAGAATGTAAAAAAATTCTAGAAAGTGACAGTTCACAGTAAGAGAACCCAGATAAATCTGATGATTCATGTGAAATTACCTCATCCCAGCAGGAGCTATTCGATCTGCTTCTGCTGTTAGGCTTAGAATTAGGGCCAACATTATCTTTGTTGGCACTGCCATTGTCATCAGTCTCATTCTCAAGCTCCCAGTCCAATGTAAGAATTGGTTTAGGCAAGGAGATTAGTGCATTAGTTTTCTGACTATCAGCTACAATTGCTTCACTGTAAGATGGAGCTTGATAATGACCTTAAACAGAGTAATAAAAAATAGCAAACAAAGCCTTAAAAATTTAACAGCACTGCTAATTTTAGAGTTCAATATTTTATGTTTTTCTTACCAAGAATAATCGCATAGGGATATGAAGGAGCAACATCAATTGCATTTGTTGAGGGTAATAAGTTATTGAGACCATGAGACGATGGGTTATCCCCTTTAACATGAGGTCCACTGTGAGGTGTATCATCTGAATCAGATACAGAAACCTCCTCAGGACCTTCAAGTAAAAGAGGTGAGTTGAGATGTTTAACTGTCACAACACTTTGATCAACAAGTGAAGGCAATGCATATAGTCCATGTGGGTGTTCACCAACATACAATGTTGACCTTAAACAAGTTAAAATGGCAATAAGAAATTAATTAATGCAACATCCAATATACAAGTACAATTTGCTTGATAAAGACTTACTTCAATTTCAGTTGGTCTGCATCAAGCCATGTTGATTTGGCTGGGGACTTCAGTTGAACAACCATGGCATCAAGTGTTTCTTCAGCAACACTTGTGAATGGACATGAAATAAGCCCTTCAGAATCAAGGATATAAACACCGATAACAGGGGACTCGTATTTGCCAGACCAAAGATGTGTGTGTGTTCGTCTATCCATTGTAATGACCCTGCCTGATGAGCTACCCATGAAATGCACCATTTCTGTAAGATAAAAGAGAAAAGTAAAAAAACCTGGGACATCTCAAAGGTTTCCACTCCTTTCATAAAATTATTTTGATATCAGCTTAGTACTTACCATAATTACTGAGCAAATCAGTGTCCATAGCATTTGCAGAGTAATCAAAAAATGTAACATTCCACTTGCGTTCCTTTTTCTTGCTATCCAGCATTATTATATTATACTCTGCAATAAAGAAATATGAGCAAAATATAGCAAGAAGTAAAATTGAAATATTTGAGATATTCACGTAGAGAGTTTTAAGTGCTTACCAGTTCTTCCAATAAATAGTGAATTTGTTTGGTCTGATTCAGTTAAAGGGCAGACATGGTCACCATCTGAACTTAGCACTGGTTGTTTGAAACCTGTCTTGGGATCTACAGTAAACCATGTATCCATTTTTTTCCCTGTAAAACAGAAATTTCAAGTATAATGTAGAATACAGTTTTCTCTCTCTCTTTTTAACACTGTGCATCTTTTAGGAATATATTCAGTTAGGGACAATAGTTGCTATTCACCTGTGTACAAAATTCCATCAGAACTGCGACAAGGAGACTGAGCAACTAGTTGCGGAATGGTAAAAGGAAGTTTCTTCAGAGCCTCTGATCCACCAAACACATACAAAGAACCATCTTTGGGGTCAGGAAGAAATATTGGGCTAAGGGAGAATAAATTAAGACACACATAACAAGTTAATCCCATAGGTAAACTGTTGTTAATAAAAAGCCAAATTAATTTTAAAAAAACTTCTTCTATGAAGATTGAGTACTTACTTCACTGCCTTGGATGCATCAACAGGTACTTTAACAGCAGGCTCTGCAAAAATCAAAATGCAGCTTATTAGTAGACAATCAGTCATTATTGAATTAGTTCAAATGTCACATAAAGTATGAACTAAAGTATGTAAAATTTACCATCTTTCAACTGCCATTGAGTGATTCCTGTGTGACGATCAACCGCATATAACGATCCATCAAGTGTAGATAAGAGCAAGAGGTGATTGTCTTGATCTTCCCTTGCAAGGCTTGTGCTAGAGCGCTGAAAATATTTAAAGTATGCCATTAGCAGATATTTCAAAAATACACATGCATGTGGCTTGAAATGTAAGATACATACAGCTACTGTGTTGATTTTACCATGTAGTTGAGAACATAGAAGTAAGGTTACAAAGACTATTCCCAATTTGCAAGCCATGATATCACTTTTTTGTGGCTTCTGTCAGTGAGAGCGACTTTGCAGTACTTGTTCATGCTATTTAGAATATTGTGAAAATAAAAAATATTTTTAAAAACCATATGTTTAGGTTATAATGTCTTCTATGTTCTTGAAATTTCATGTGATTCGACCAATTCTAGACAAATAGAGTGAAAAATAAGTTTTTCACACAATCACAACAGCAAAACTGGCAGCCTCAAATCACCACATAATAGACAAATTCCAGCAAAAATACATTCAAGTTCATCTCTCTATTCAAATGACAGAACTAAGATAAAGACAGAATAACAACGAGTTCCGGTTGATTGAAATATTCTTTCTTGGCATCTGTGGTATTAAACACACGAAAAGGAATATCGTGGACATATATATTTTTCAGTTTTCAAATTTAAAGCACAATCTGGCTGGTGTAAAAGCATTTGTTGTGGTGAAGCACAAAACATTACATCTCTTCATGCCATTGGTCAACGACGACAGCAACTGGGCCGTTTTATTACCAACTTTATCTTACTATGTAATATGTATAAGTCAGACAAGAAATGATAATAATATGAGCTTCTTTGTAAAAATTGTACTTTATTGTTTTACCTGTAAATTTAAACAGGTAAATGATACAGTTATCAAATTTTCTGATGCAAATATGCATATGTTTGAAGCATATGGTGTTTGCCTCTGTCACAGGCTGTTTGTTGCAGCCTCCCCTCCTCATTTGATTCCCATTCAAACTTTTTGAACTTAGTTTAAAAAAAAAGAAACATAGTAGATTTTATTTTAAAAAAACAACATCGACTCAGGGCCGTAGTATCAAGAGAAATTTTAGCATTCTAAATCAGTGTAAGTGGCATTTTGTAATTCTGTCCTTTTCACTTTTATAGTTTGGCATAACCTATAAGTTTCATGGTCTTCTGCTAACCCTTTTTCATGTGACTATGTTTATTTATTATTATATAGTTTAGAAATTAGTAAACTATTTTGGCGAAGGCAAATCTTTAATTTCCTTTTTTTTTTTTTTTTAATAACGACTTGGTCTCTCTTCACGAAAATATTAAATCTCCCTGTAACCACTATTCCATTAGTTTACAATGTTGTGCTGCAGGAAGTTTCTTCTTAACAAAAATTAATATCTTCTCGACTTTTTTCAGCATGCTGGCTCAAATACTTCAGTTAGTAGGACGGCGATATATTATGATGCCCATTGCCATAGTCGGTGGAACTATAGGTTACTTAATTGAAAGTTACATCTCCGATAGAAAAACTCCTGGTTTGAATACAAGTATTGAAGATATTCGAGTAGGGAGACTTGTAGAATCAGAACTGTCATCAGACCCAACCAATGTTGAGAGCCTAAAGGAAAAGAAGTTTGTCCCTAAAACTGTATTTGAAAAAAATTTATCACCTTCCCTTCAAACATCCAACTAGAAATATTACGATTATATATGTTTTTGGATTTTATGTTATCTATTATAATTAATACATACTTATTAAAATTTTGTTCTGATTCAAAATAAATCTGAAATATATACTGTATTTATTAGGATAACAATTAAATGGCAATAGTCATTTCAAAGCTCTTAAAGAAATGCCATTTGATGATCTGAACCCTTTTTTTTTTTTTTTTTTTAGGGGAGGCAAATCTATAGAAAGGGTTGTAGAGATAGTAAATAAACTGAATTATCATTTTACTGATGTACTTCTTTTATCGGTGTCATCAAAATCACTCTTTAAAATGTAAAGTGTACCGAAGTTTATCTGTCCGGGCAGCGAACACTGTCATTGAAAATACCCCACGCTCCGCTGGACCTACACCGCACTGACGGAGACATTAAGCATGTTGGATCTGCCGTGATGGGGGAAGGGTACAGTCTCCCCCAAAACGTTCAGTTAAGAAAAAGAAGCCAAAAATGAAGCGTGTCCCACACATTTCGAGAAAAGGCAGAAAGGAAGCGCATTGCAGGCAGGCTAGCAGGCACCCCCGGGGGCCGCGGCCGGGCCGGCCCGGCGCAGGAGCGCCCCGGGGCGCACCTCTATTCGGAAAGAAGAAGATACAGATTTGTCTGCGTCCCGCCCGGGCCGAGCCGACCCGCAGCAGCACGGCTCAGACGCTGCGCCGATATGAGAAATGGAGGATATCAGGAACCACCTTGCGGCCCATCGCTCAGCGTCAGGGTGGCCTGCGCCGCGCCGCCCGAGCCGCGCGGCAGCCCGAGCACGAGAGAAAGGGACAAGGCGAAGGGCGCAGCAACGAGTGCACTGCAACTTTTCTTTTTTCCGTAATTAACTTGCATGCAGAGCAAGCAGCGGGGCCGGGCGGGGCGTGTGAGAGCGGGGTGGGGAGGAGGGGGTCTCCCCGGGGTGGGGCGCGGCGAGGGCCGCGGCCTGACCCAGGGACCAGGCCTCTCCAGTTTTCCTATTTCGCATGCACGTAGGCGAAGTCTCATGTTTGTGTCGACCTTATTGTTTCGGCCGGAGCGCGGTGGGGCGGTTGGAGGAAGGGGGGGCTGGTGTTGGCCCGGGCGCCCGGGCCTGGGCCTCAGTCAAAACTGAGAGCAGGAGACAAGCAAAGGGGAGCCCTCTCTGTTCTGTCGCGTAAGGTGGAAGGGAACGGGGTAGGGGTGCTGGAGGGGTATGGAGGGGATGAGAGCGGGAGAAAGAGGTGCGGCAGGGGCGGGGACGGGAGCAGATAGGGCCAACTCGGCAGCAGACACATCTGAAAAGAATATATATGAGCTGGCTTTATAGGGAAAAGATGAAATGCAGACTGCAGTGAGGGGTGGGGGTGGAGCGCACGGTACACAACACCCGGGCCCCGGCCGGGGCCGGGCGCGCAGTTTCGAGGAAGGCCCGCGGCCCGCCCCGCCCCGCCCCGCCCTGGCCTCTCCTCTCCTCTTGTGCTCAAATGCCGTGCAATTGTTGCAGCAGCGTGCGCTGCTCTGAGCCGCATGCACACCCGGCGACGCCTCGCCTAAAGCACTTCCACCGCCCCTGGCGCCATCTTCCTCCGCGGAAACCTTTTGCCGGCTCTGCTTTGGGGTTCGGATTTCCATGGGTAATTGGCAGAGGCGGCATGGTCACGGCGGGCTGGGCCGGGCCGGGCCAGGGCGGCGCCATCCGACTGCACTTGGCCTGCAGGCCAATAAAGGCCGCTGGCATTTTCGTAAGGGCATCCTCGCCGGGGGCCTGGGCCGGGCAGGGCCGTCGCGGCGACCTTTGCAGCGGAACGAGTATGAGTGTGTATGGGTGGTGGGGGTGGGGCGGAGGGGTGGGGGATGGTCGTGGCCAGGGCTCGGACTCCATGGCGGGACGGAAAGGTCGGGTGCCGTAGGGGTCAGTGCAGCAGGGACGATATATCGAGGCCATTAACCCGAGGTGCACGGGGGCGGTGCGGTGGTGGTGGTGGACAGCGTCGTGTAGTCACTTTACCTCACCTTTGCTCTGCGCCTTTGGCGGCCACCCCGCCACCGCCGCTTTTACGAGCGCGTTAGTGTGGCCACATCGTAAGCCTAACCTGCTGCTGCAAGCGGCCCGGCCCGGCCCCCTGCCTGGCCTGGCCCAGGGGTCGTACTTAGTGCCACACTAAACTCCACATCCCACTACAACAACCGCCAACCGCCACCGGCAGCGGCACTAAAACGCTCGCGGGCCGGGCTGGAGAGCAGGGGGGCGCCTCCCCCCGCGCCGCGTGCATGTCCCGTCCCGACTAACTTTCCTACTGCTCATCAGCACTTCAAGTATGACATGTAAAATGAGGAATTTCCAACCTACTACTGCGTCTTGTTTCTTTCCCTTTCCCCCTTTTGTTGACCATGCTTTGCTGCAGCAGCTTTACCGTACTGGTATCCTCCCTCCTCCGCCTCCTCGTGCTAGTCTACCTAGCTCCGCCCCCTCCCGCTGCCGAGCCGACGCGACCCTACAAGCCCCCGGACACTGCCCCGGCCCCGCCCGCCCGCCCGCCCCCCGGCTCCGGACGGCCACGGGGAAAGTAATTTCCTCAGGAAGAGTGAAGGGGTCCCCGGGGATCTGTCGGGGGGAGTCTCCTCCTGGCATCCCACCGCACATGTCGGGCTGCACGCAGGAGTTATAGTCCGGCGAGAGAGAGGAAGGGAGAGGGAGATAGGGACAGAGAGAAAGAGAGCGAGAGAGAGAGAAAGAGAGAGTGAGAAAGAGAAAGAGAGAGCGAGAAAGAGAGAAGGCGCGAAGGCCAACTGCGCGCATGGCGACGCGACGCGGTGGCCTTTGCGCCTGCTAGGTAGGCCGCGGCGAGGCTCCGCTGTCCGACGGGTCTGCCTACCTCACAGGCGCCCGAGCCGAGCCCGGCCCGACCGGGGAGCTCACTACTGCCCCGCCCCCCCCCCCCCGGCCCCTCCCACCGCGCACTATTTATTCCCACGTCTTTACGGCTCGGCCGACTGCGGAACGACCGCCTAGCTCCCCACCCCGGGCCGGGGTCGCCCTTAGGGCTTTCCTTGACGCTCCCCGCCCCCGGTCCAAGCCGCCGAGCCTGTTTGCCGCATGTCCACCCCCGTGTCGACCCCACCCCACCCACCGCAGAGTGAGCTCTCGGCCCCGCCCCGCCCCGCCCCGCTCCGCCCTGCCCACCAGGGTCCCCGCTGCCCTGGTCCCGAGCTCGCTATGTTTGCTTAGGACGCGGCGGTGGTATCCGGTGCAGGCCTGCCTGTGGACGTCTGCGGAGAAGAGTCCACGCTGTTTGTTCTGGGCTCATCGTCCTGCTCGGGGAGCCCCCCGGGGGGTGGGTGGGTGGGTGGGCCCCGCGTGGGGCGGTACCGGCGTGGCCGTGGCCAGGGCCCGAGCCGGGGCGGGGCTCGGCCCGGGCCCGGACTCAGCTAGGCCCCCGTAGAGACCACATCCTCCTCCACCCGTGCTTCGCCCTCTCCCATTTTCGTCGTAGCTTCTCATCTCCTGCAAGTTACATCCAAGGGCTCACCGCACCCCGCCCCGCTCCCCGCGCACCCACCCCACCCCACCCCACCACGCCCCGCCCCGCCGCGCCCACCTCACCTCCGTCGCCCCTTACATGAGCCCCACCTCCGCCGTCATACGCCCTACCCTTATCCTCCTGTTCCCAAACCACTTTTCTCCCCTAAGAAGGAAAAATTAGGTCCCTTCCCTTAACAAAAATGATGTTGCAACAAGAAGAAATTACAAGGGGTGAATCGACGGAGGGGTGGGGGTGTGCTTTACAACGCTATCACATTTCCGCGCAGTGTACCGGTCAGTGAATAGGGTGGCACGCACGCACAGAGGAGCGCGGAGTAGGAGGAGGAGGAGGGGGGGGGGGAGCTGGTCAGCCAATGGCGAGCCGGCTACGCTGCCGCGCCGCTGAGCGCCGACAGGACCTCCCCGCGCCCAGCGCGCAGAGCAAACACTCTCGTTCATTCCTCGCTAATGTCCCTTTCAACCTCATTTTCCGTCCTCGGGTTGTCGCCGCCGCCTCGCCGCAACCCGCCCCGTGTTGTGGAGTGTACGTTCGCACGTATTTCCGTTCTCCATTTGCCGTTCCTCACCACTGCCGCTGCCGCAGCGAGGGGCGGGGCGCGGGGGCGGCGCGGGGGCGGCGCGGGGGCGGCGCGGGGGCAGGGCCCAGGGGGGCAGTTGCCAGCTCCCCGGGTGAACGGGGGCGGCGCGATCCTAAGGGTTCGCGGGCTGCTGCTTATCCATTCATTGGATACCAGCAGCGCGAGAGGGGAGAGAAAAAAAATGTTACACATCGCCGACCCAGCGTCATGATGGCGTGCGTGCGCCCACGTGTGTGCGTGCGAGTGTGTGTGCGTGTGCGGGTGGAGGGCATAAGGAGGGCATATACATCCTCTCCATATTACCCCTCTCTGTTCACGTCGGCCGGCCTCGCCCGCTCCGCTCACCGGCTTAGGACTCTCGTCCGTCGTCCGTCCCGTCCGAGAGTTTGCGCGTTAGACACGATAACTCACCAGCTCGCACCTGCAACAAAAACAAAACAAAATAGAAGGGGAAAGAAAACGTGAATTACGCGCAGCTATACTTTGTATCTTTGGCTGGCATCTTTGACAGTGCATTTCGGGCAGAGTCCAAAAGCGAAAGACCATAGCAGCGGGCCTGACCCCGCGGCCTCGAATTCGCTCGCCTAGCCTGCTGGCCTGGCCTTCGGCCGCGGATTTCGAGAGAGGAGGAAGGGAAAAGGGTGTGTAGCCAAGCGGGTCCGCAGGGCCAGCATCCCGGCCTGGCCCCGGCGCCGCCCAGGGCAGCTGTGGATGTTTTTTTCCTCCCCTCCCTCTCTGGAATTGATGTTTCTGGTGGCCATCCAATCGAAATGGTCAATTCTGGAGCGGGGGTCTCTGGGCGAGCTGCCGCCCGGCCCGGCCCAGCCCGCCGCTGCTGCTGCTGCTGGTCGTATCGGAAGGGGGAGTGAATTGGTGCGCGGGAAGGGTTGGAGAGGCGGGGCGGGGCGGGGTGATACTGTCAGAAATTGAGAAAGCAAGGGAACCGAAGCAGGCGGGGACGCCGCGCCGGCCCGGCCTAGCAGCAAGGCGCAGGGCGGTCGACCGGCCGGCCGCTGGGGGTGGGGGTGGAGAGGGCGGGGGCGGGGGTGGTTAGGCCGTCAGCCTGTTGGGACGCGAATCACGCACAGCTTCGGGACGTAATGCCGCGATCTCGCGGACGTGCGGCAGACCAGCTGGGCGCCCACCTCTGGCGCCGCTCCCCGCCCCGCCCCGCCCCCCCGCGTACGACGACGGAGCGAGGAGGACGTACGGCGACGCAGAGCAGCTAGCGGGCCAGAGGGTTCCGCTTCGGCGACTCGCCAACCGGAAGGCGAGACTCGCAGTTCCGGGGCGGCTTGCCTTAGCCCGGAGCCGGACGAGCCATGAGCCCAGCCCGGCCCGGAGCAGCAGCGAACCAGCCGAACTAGCAGCAGCATGCGGGGCCGGAAGCGGGACGACGGCCCCGGAAGCGGAGCTGCCCGCCCAGCTCGGCGCCGCCGTGGCTGCCCGCCCCGCCCCGCCCCGCCCCACCCCGCCAGCATGTGCTCGCATTGTATCATTAATGTTATTGCTGCGGGGAAGGCGCGCCGCGGCGCCACCTCAGCACTTTGTTGCCATTAGTAATATACGGGCGAATCTGTGTACGATGAACAAGTGTGTCTGTGTCGTTACTTCCGGCTGCTGGGCGCGGCGGGCGCGGCGTGCTTAGGGGAGGGTCTCAGCCTGTTGCAAAACGGGCCTCCCCCCGCCCCCCGCACTGCATGCTACTTATTCCGGGTGGGTGGCCCGCGGGCCCCGCCCCGCCCCGCCCCGCGACACTACACTGTTAAAAAAAATCTGAAAATTCAGACTGATTTTTTCAGACTTGCCACTCTTAATTGACTTTTCAGACATGAGACTGAATTTTCAGACCTCTTCTCAATATATTGGAACGCCTGGTGTAAAAATTTGGTCTTAGCTGTCTGAAAATCAATCTTCAGACTTTCCGTCTGAATAATCAGACTCGTCGTTCCGACAATTGTCATCTTTGAAGTCTTTTTCATAGATCCAGACTAGGCAGTCTGAATTTTTGAAGGCAGAGTCTGAAGTTTCAGACTGCCCTGACGGCTGGGAACAGACGAGGGCGATGAGGCTCATCGCAGCAGGGCAACCAGTCTCACAGGCGGGCAGCGTAGCTCAGTGGTAACGCGGCTGCTTCGTAACCCTGAGGAACGGGGTTCAAATCACCCCGACGGTAAAAGACTTTCATCGAACCTAGGAAGTTCTCCTACAATTGCTATGACGATGGTGTGAAGCAAAATGATCGCGTTCAATAATTTTAACGGTTAACTGTTATGTCTGAATTTTCAGACCTAGCACTTACTCATAATTTTCAGAATTTCAACAACCGAAAATTTAGTTTTTTAAAGGAAAATTTTTCGGAGCGAACTTTACTCTGAATATTCAGACAACAAAGCTGAAAAAAAACTTTGGACTTTTTAGTCTGAATTGTCAGACATTTTTTTTAACAGTGTACCCGCACCCGCCGCAGCCCGTCGATAGGAGCGACTGCAGCAGATACCTCAAGAATAACTGGCACAGGGTAGAGGCCCTTCTATCATTTCCGCGGCGACTAGCGCAAAGAGGATTACGGTAGCGCCGGGGAGTAAATGAGTAGGGGAAAAAAAACACAAGAAAAAAAGGGTTGACCGCGGGCTTTGCCGGCCGCAGATGGTGCACTCCGCTCCACGCGCAGGACACGACGGGATCCCCAAGAGGACGCCCCGCCCCGCCCCGCCCCGCCCCGCCCCGCCCGCCGCGCGCCCCGCGGGGCTGGCTGTCCTGTCCGAGGATAGGGAGGTCGCCAACGAAGGCGCGCGCTGCTTCTGTCGCTCTTTTTCCAATTCTCAACTTCATACAGGGCTCCCCTACCTCCCGCCCTCGACTCATCCGCCGCGGATTTGGAGGCTGAATCGCGAATGACGCGCAGAAGGGGTTGCGGCCCGAGGGTCTTGCGGTCCGCGAAACACAGAGCGCTGCGCGCCGGGCGGGCCGGGCCGGGACGGGACGGGGACCAGCGAGGGGAGCCATTTCTTTTCCCTTTTAAAAAAAATATGATAATTGCAAACATTGATAATTCCCCCCAAATCTTTACTAGTAAAACAGATGCGGACGACAGCTCCGCGATCCTTATAAAACGTCGGCTAGGGGCGGTACGCGCGGACCCGGGGAGCCATATCCTCAACAGTCCTGACTCGCAAAGAAAAAAAAAAATTCTGGGCAAGGCAAAAAGGATGTGTTCCGCGCTGTGACATGAAGCGTGAAAACCCCGTGTCGACCCCGCCCCGCCCCGCCCCGCCCCGCCCGGCTAGCAATCCCAATCCTTTATCGTTTCCTCATGGCTTGGGCCGGCGGCCCGGCCCGGCGCGGCAGCATCACCAGTGCTGCCCCATCAGCATTCAGTATGGCGAACCAATCACTCTCCTTTCGCTGCGCCCTCCCTCTCCCCCTCCTCCCTCCTCTCTCACTCCGCCCCCTTTCACTCTTCGAAAACATTCGTTACCGCCCATACCCGTATAGCGCGCGAGTTTATCGAGAGGCGCCCCGCTCCATACCTTGCGCACGTCCGACAGTTCATTCATTTACTCGCTCGTTCCTTCATTCATTCATTGCTGCATTCATCGCCGCCAGAAAGAGCGAGTCACTACGGCCCTGGGGGCACACGGGGCGGGGCCGAGGGTCGCTGGAGTACCTGCTGGCTGGGCAGGAGCCACAGGGCCGCAGGGCCGCGGCAGGGCGAGGCTGCAGGTTGGCGGATTGGATTCTCCTTTCTTTTTCCCGCCCTTTCCCCGGCCCGGCCCCTGCTCGTATGAATGCATGAAGTCCGCGCGGGCCCTGCCTGCACCCTCTTTTCCATCGGCTGGGATGAGCTCGGTGTGAGTCTCTCTCTCTCTCTCTCTCTCTCTCTCTCTCTCTCTCTCTCTCTCTCTCTCTCTCTCTCTCTCTCTCTCTCTCTCCCCCTCGATTCGCTCCATCGACCCTGAGCCGCCCCTGGCCAGGCCGGGCCGGGGCCGAGCGTCGCTGCCCCGTCGGGTCGGCACATGTCGGACTCGTACGGGGCTCGCCGCGTGCCCCGCCCCGCCCCGCCCCGCCCCGCCCCGCCCCGCCCCGCCCCGGGCTTACGTGGCCACAATCGCCTTAGGCTCCGTGGGTGGGGGAGGCGGAGGCAGGGGGGAGGGGGTCTAGCTTTTCTAAAGGATCAAAAACGTGACTCGCTCCATAAATAAAGGGATGGGATGGGCTCGCGGCGTAAGGGATCGAACAAGGTCACTTGGAAAACACGCATGCATGAGAAATGGAAAATATATTAAGACGGCGGTGGGCAAAAAAAAAAAAAAAAACTACTTGCACTGTATATTTTCGAAACTTTTCAAAACTAACTTTAAATGACGTACAGGAAAACACGAAGTTCTTGTATTTTTTTATGCGCTGTATTATTTCGAAAAGTTCGATGCATACGCACGTAGGCTGCTTGGCCGAAGGCTAGTACTCTGCGGCGTTGCGGGGTGACGGAAAGGGTTAGCCTCGCCTAGCGCGGAGGGAGGGAGGGATGGAGGGCGGAGGGGGTGCACCGCACCACCCTCCCCTCCCCGCGCACGGCGTCGGGCGAAACAGCGCGGCGCGGGGCGTCGCGGCGTCTAGTGTGTCTCGAAGGAGGATGGACGAGACGTCTTCGTGACAGCTCGCCGTGTTGTGAGAGACTGAGAGTAAATGTGCATGTGTGCATGTGTGTGTGTGCGGGCTCGTCGGAGTGAAAAGTAATTGGAGTGAGAAGCAGGAAATACGACATGGAGCTGGCGGGCTGGGCTGGGCGGCGCTGCGCGGAGTGGAGCTGTCTGCCCCGTTTGACCTGCCCGCGCCCCGCCGCGCCCCGCCCCGCCCCACCCCACCCCACCCGCCTGCCCTTTGATATGCATGGCCCGCCCCGCCCCGCCCCGCCCCAGCTCCGGCACGGCGGTGCGCACGGACAGGATTGTTTGTGTAGCTGAGGTCCGTTCATTGAGAACAAGAAGGGCGTGCAGCCGCTTGATCCGTCATCGTGTGCATGCGGCAGCCGCAGCCTGCAGCAAAGCCGAGAAAAATACACAAAATTTTAGTGAAACTAAATTTAAAGCTGTCATCATACCACCCCACCACATCCTTGCAGGCCGCGGTAGCGCCGCGAATCAGGAAACGATAAATAAAAATACATTACAGAAGTCAGAGGTGAGCGGTACAACCACCGTGGTGATAATGACATTCATGGCCCCGCCAGGAGGGAGGCTGGCCGGGCCGGTCCAGGACCGCAACACACACCTTGTCCGTAATCTGGCTGACCTCGTGGCCCCCGCGGAGGGGGATAGAGATATACCATTACAACTATCCTATTGATGCTGCTGGTCCAGTTTCCACATAGACTGGTCCACCGCGCCACAGTCAGGTCAGCTCTGTTTACATGCTCACTTGACCTACGCCGCAGCCGAGCATAGTGTACAGTCAGCTTCATTTTTTTAAAAATCGTTCCCACGGCTAGGCGTGAATTTGAGGAAAAAACTTTTGTTTCAGCCAACGTGACATAAGTAAGCTGGAAGATATCGCAAATTTGATACGTATGGCAAAAGTACGCAACAATCCGGTATGATTCTAAATCTAGAAAATTAAGCCAAATTCCAGAAAATTCTCGACTTACAAAGGGTATGAATTGTTGGCAAAAATAAAATAAAAATGAAAGCAAGAGTAAAATAAAAATGCAGAAGAGAGTCAAGCCAACAGGCAGTCAAGTGCTGATGGGGCTGGTCAGTCCATCACCCCGGTCCGGTCGGGTCCACGCGCAGCATCCCTACCCCATCTCACGCTGGCTGACCGCACGGCACGCCACGGCACGCCACGGCCCGCGGCCGGAGACCGGTCCAGGAGGGTCCAGAGGTGAGGAGAGGAGACGAGACGAGACGAGTCGCGTCCAAAACCCGTTCGGCTGTTGCTCTTTTTCACTTGGGCGGGGACAGCACGCCAGACCAGACCAGGCCGCGGCGGAGCGAGGCTGACTTACTCGCGCTTGACTCGCGGAAGAATTATCTCGTCTCTGTCAAGGGTGGGGGCAAAGCGGTCTGAATGACGTAATGTGTGTGTGTGTGTCGCAGATGCCGCTCGGGAGATAGCGAGCGGTGTGGAGCACGACGACGACTCAAACCCCCTGCGTGTGCTCCGCACAGGCACTTCACATTCCAAATCTCATATTATCTCCTGCTCTCGTTGATCACTATCCGTGTTACGCGATCAAACCCCCATACGCAGTGCAGCGCGTCCATTTCGAAACACCGCGCCGCGGCGCGCCGCGGGGGTGGCGCGCCGTCCGCTGCTGCGCTCTGCCGGCCGCCGCCCGCACCAGCCGCGGGGCGGGGGTGTGTCCGGCCCGGACCGGCCCGGCCCGCTGCCCTGCACCGCACCGCAGATGGCGGCGGCGCGGCGGCGTGGTCCCGGCGGAACACCCCCGCCCCGCCCCGCCCCGCCACAGCGCTGCAATGCCGTCGGCCTCAAGCTGCAATACATCAGGCGGGCACATCCACAGGATAGAGCCACGCCACGCCACGCCCCCGCACACACGTCCAAAACGATGTGATTGCCTGATCGCGAAGCAAGAGCCAGCCAGCCGCAGCGCAGGCAGGCAGCGACAGCCCTCCGATACGGCCGCACGGCACGGCACGGCGACATCTCCCGCTGACACAAAGCCAATGCCGTCGGTGATGAATGGACGTCTGGCGATGAATTTGTGTGCGCGTGCGTGTTTCCCTGGTAGCCTCTCTCTCTTCCCCCTGGCCACGGTAAAGGGCGTCATCTGGCCGCCCTGGCCCTGCTCCGCCCCGCCACACGGCCCTGCTGCACTCGCATAGCGGCGGTACAGTTACAGTAGTTCAGATTCGCAGGTCCCGCAGTGTATCCGCCCCGCGCTGTGTGTACCGGGTCTACTACTCCGGGTGGCCCGCGAGACAGGGAAATCCACCGCGACAATGGAACATCACACCTTCCGCACCAAAACAATGTCACCCCGAAAACGGTTTCTTTCTTTCTCTCTCCCTCTGGCAGGCAGAGCGCGGCGCGATCGTTTCGTCCCCGTCTCTATATCTGTGTGTGTATGTGTCTCTGTTTCCGTCTCTCTCGCACTCACTCTCGATAGGAAAGAAACACAATCGTGAGAAAAATTGTGCTCCCCTTCTTCTCCCCTGCCCTCCCTCCCCTTACCCCCAACTCCCGGTAGCGGTCGCGGACCCCTCTCCCTCCGCTTCTCCCTGCTCTCTCTCTCGCTCGCTCGCTCTCTCTCTCGCTCACCGTCGTCCGTCCCTTCCGAAAAATGAGGACACCCTGACTCATCTCCTCAACCCTTTCCCGGAACAAAAACGTGCTGCCGATACTAAAACGGAAAAATCGCTTTGTCCCCTTTATCAACGAGCCGATGCGTTTTTTTATGTGTTGTGTAGTAAATGATCAATAACATATTATACGGAGCACCCTCAGCCGGCGCAGCGCGGCTTTGTGCGTCTCGACAGACATCTGGGCCTGGGCCGCACTACTCGCACCTATTAGCCGATACGTGAGTGCGTTGTGAGACAGGGAGAGAGAGAGGGAGAGAAAGAGAAGGCAGGGTTTGAGTACTTGCACCCGTAAATTGGTATAGTCGAGCAGGATCGGTAGTGCCACTCTTCCATTACACCCCTTTTTCCAGCCCAGTCAGTCTCTCTCTCTCTCTTTCCCTCCCTCTCTTCCTACCCCCTCTTTCTCCATCCATGCTGCGTTACAGGTAGGTCGCGGAATGTGTTATATGAAATATTTTCCAGATATTTCCACTTCACCTCCGCTTCTCCTCCTGCTAGAGAGAGAGAGAGAGAGAGAGAGAGAGAGAGAGAGAGGGAGAGTAGGGGCGGGAGGGAGGCGATGTTATGTCGTCTGGGAATTTTGTAATTATCGGAAACGGCGCCCACCGCCACAGCAGCGACAGGGAACTCTAATGAAGTCATGCGCTACGTTTTCAGTTCCCTTTTTGTTTTATTTTTGCAGTAACTTTTCTGCATATGATACTGAGTGGGTTGTGCTGCGCAGGGAGCGAAACGGCAAAGCGTGGTTGAATGGATGATATAGAAAATACGTTTCCGAACTCACTATCATTGAACTTTGAGCGCTCACATTGTTCTGCGCCTTCCTATTCAGAGTGCCGACTGTCGCAAGGCAAACCGCGTGTCTTCGCTCAAGTCAAGAGCATCGAAGAGGCCGGTGCTACAAAAAAAAAAGGTCTAGCCGTGAGAAAAAAATATTAAATGATGGTGAAGGAGAGATCCGAGGGACAGGGACGTCCTACCTTCATGTCCGCAATGATTCAGCGTGACCCCATCGCGCAACCGTTACGTTATTTTATCGACGCATCTACCTGACATATGCCGGCAGCAGCAACCCTTTCCCTTCCGCGACGGTACACTGTTAAAATAGCTCCCTTCATTTACCTGTCCTTCCTTCCTTCCCAGCAGGATAAAGAAAGAAGCAGGCATGAATAAAAGGGCAAGGGAAGAAAGGGGAAGGGGAGACAGAGCGAGAGGGAGAGAGGAAGGGGTGGAGGGACCTGCCACTGTACCTCTCGTCTAATAATCTTCCATGCGTCTTCCTGTTGTTCCTGGAGTCGCCCCCTCCCTCCCCTCCCTCCTACCTTTGTTCGCCGTGCCCTTGCCTCTGGTCTGGTCCTGGTCTGGCCCTGGTCTCGTCTCGTCTTGCCTCCGCCGCACATTGTTACGCCGGGTCCCCTTGCCGTGGGCCGCGCCGCCACGCTACGCCACGCCACGCCACGCCGCGGGTCCGCGAAAGGACGCGCGGCGGATAATATTGTACCCTTCTTATTTCCTCCGCGGCGGCCCAGGCCAGCGCGCCCCAGGCCGGCGGGGGGGCTGCTCGCGGCAAGAAAAGGGCCGACCACGCTGCGTGTCGCACAGCTGTGCCCCGCCGGGGAGGAGGTTGCGCCGCGTGTTTAAGTACTATAGTAGTACTAGGTACTAAAGTATACTCAAAAGGGAAAAAATTCTCGTGGTGATTTTTAATCAGGCTGAGGTCAGACGAAGACGAAGGTGCTTCTCGCAGCAGTTCTTAACCCTTTCGCAAGTTTAGGGGGTGGGCGCGGCTACCCTATCAGCAGGCCCGGCCGGGCAGGGCAAGGGCGGCGGCGGCGGCAGCCCGCTTGGGGGTGGGTGGCAACCCTATCAGCCGGCCGGACAGCGGCAGCCGACGGCTGGCTGGGGTGGGAGCGGCGGCGGTGGTAGTGGGGGTGGAATGAACAAAAACTTTATGGCGACCGTCCGGTCCCTTAGCGGCCCGGCCCGGCCCCTAACAAGGGAAGGAGCGCCAGGCCAGCCCAGCCCTCGGCGGTCGCCCAGAGCGCCGTAACTCGCCACCCGGCGCCGAGCAGTTACGGCGCCGGCCGGGCCCGCGGCTGGCTTGTCCACCCTCCTGCTCCTCCTCCTCCCCGTCGTCCTCCTGCCCCGGGGGTTGCGCTTCCCAATCGGCCTGCGACACGCCCCTCGCCTCGCCTCGCCACGGCGACCCACCCTCCTGACCAGATCCCCCGGGCCGGGCCGGGCCGGGCGCGCCTGGAGACGACGGCGTCCTCCTGGCGACAACCTCTGCGCGGCCCCGGGCGGTTTGACGATCGGATTCATCGTCAGATCTTAACAGAACTGAGGCGATTCAATTTATCAAACCGCGAATTATAAACTCTTTCTTTCCCCGAAATCGACCGATCTGCTCCAACTGTTCATCGACCTAGACCATATCCCACCACCACCCTTTCCTTTCGCCTCTCTCTCTCTCTCTCTCTCTCTCTCTCTCTCTCTCTCTCTCTCTCTCTCTCTCTCTCTCCCTCTCTCGGTTGCCCTTCCTCTTCCTGGCGTCGCGACGCGCCCCCTCTGCCTCCCGCACCGGCTGCGCCGCTGCCCAGCAGACCGACCCGACCCGCACCAGAGCCCGGACCGCAAGATGTCCTGGTGAAATGGCCCTCCATTTGCGCTTGAATTTTGTATGAAAGTACATGCGGCCACTGCGGCCCCCTCGCCCTACCCTGCCCCGCCCCACCCCGCCTCGCCCGGTGTCAGCGCCGAGCAGCCATGGCGTAGACTCACCTTTCAGTTCAGCCCCCCTCCCTCTCTCTCTGCCCCTACTCTACCATCAGTCCTTACTCCAACGTTCTGTGAAGGGAGGGAGGGAGGGAGGGGGAGAGAGAGGGTGAGGAGGCCGGGTGAGAGGGGCGCCACTATGCTGTCCGCGGCCTGTCCGTCACACAGCCAGCAGTCGCCGGGCCGGGCCGGGCCGGGCCGGGCACGTGGGGCGTGGCGAAGGGGTCCCTGTTTGGGGGGTGTATGAGGTCACCATCACGGCGGGGCGGGGCGGGGCGGGGCGGGGCGGCACAGCAGCGCCATACACACTGCACTACATCAGCGCGGGCGGGGAGGACAGGGGACAGGACAGCACCATGATTACTGCACGAGCCGACCCTCCCGCGAGGAGGAAATCAATAATGTAAAACAACCGAGCGCGAGGAGAGACAATCTGTAGCGCCGGGCTGGGCCGGGCCGGGTCGCGTCCGCTGCAGCAGCAGCAGCAGTGCTCGGCCGCGTCTTGGAAGATGTGACGGGCATGGCGCCCGCATGGGCTGCTTCTAGGCGGGAGGGACACGATGACCACCAGGACATACGGCCCGGCCTGGCCGGCGCTGCCCGGGCTGGCTCATCAGCGCTGCTGCTGCTGCTGCTGGCTGCGGGCTCCAAGCTCGCTGCTCCAGCTCCGTGCTCCAGCTCCAGCCCACTCCAGAGGCCCCTCCAGCCGCGCCCATAGAAAAGGCGGCCTTCATTTCCGCGGGTATCGCATTACGCCTCCGGCCAGCCCGGCCCGACTGACCTTCTCTCTCCCTCCCTCCTTCTCTCTCTTCGTCCCTCTCTCTCTCTCTCCCTCCCCTTTCTCTCTCTCTATCTCCCTTTTTTTACCCTTTTACGTAAAGAGAAAAAAAATGTAAGAGAATAGTGCGGGCTCTGCTCTCGATATCACATACAATGGTCAAGTCGTCGTCATATTGTACTGGCCCCTATGAGCCCCGCTAGGCGCTATTGACCCTTCCAATTAGGACGCATCAGGGGTTTTATTATTCGTTCATTACCGCTCATTATCATTTATCGGAGAGAACATCACGACCATTTTTTTCTCTCCTACCGAACCGGCCATGGGCATGAGACAACTTATGCGCCTGTACAGAATTATGAGTAATGCGTGGATAAAACAAAAATTTCTAACGGCCAGGACCACCACAACTCAACCACACGCCGTTCGCTACCCGCGGACAATCACACACTGTACGTCGCTAGGGTAAGTTTGGTCTTCCCAGCGGGCCAGGCTGGTTGTTACCCAAAGGGTCCAGGCTCCGCCCAGAACCGACAGGGCCAACAATGAGACTCAACAATTGCGCCCCGGAGCTGAGCGCGCTGGGCTGGGCGTGGGCGGCCGCGGCTGTACGTCCAGCTGGGTCCCTCCCGAGCGCCCAGCGCAGACCACCCCTCCCCCTCTCTCCCTCTCACTCTCTCCTTCTCACGGAGGCCAGCCTCGGTCGCGCGGCGCCGCAGGGATGGCGCTCTATTTACATAGGCCGGGATTAATTGGAGAGCGCAGCCCTTCCTCTCTCCTCCCTCTCCTCTCCCTCTCTTTTCCTCCCTCCCTCGCGCAGGGCCCTGTGTGGTCAGTGATTTATTTGTATTCCGTCGGGTCTGCCGGGCGGGGCGGGGCGGGGCGGGGCGGGGCGGGGCGCCGGGTCGGTCCGAGCGGGCCGGTGTGCGGCGCGGCGGCGCGGACCTCTCGAGGGTAGTGAGTGGTGTGGGAGGGGTTGGGGCAGAATGCAGGGAGGGTAGCAGCACCGGGGCGGGGGCGGGGCGTTCCCACCGGGCTGCGCTGCGCTCGGCCACAGCGCCGTTTGTTCCCAAACCCCTTCGCCATCTCTCTCTTTCTCTCCCTACCTTCTCCCTATGAAACTTGGTAGCCTTAGCTCTCGCTCTCTCTCACTCCTTCCCGGCTAAGGTACGGAGGAGAGGCCGGGCCCGGGTGGCCCCGGCCCGGCTCCGGGACCCAGCCTCAAACTTTCTCATCCCATCCCCATTCCTCAAAGGCCAGCAGTAGCCGAACGGTCCGGGGTCCGGGCCGGGCACTACTGTACTGCGAGGAGAGAGAGAGAGGGAGGGAGGGAAAGAGAGAGAAGAGCAAAAGCGAGTTTCAATGAGGGGCGCAGGTTGGGGGGTCGTCGCACGATGGCTTGAGCGCGAAAAAAATAATAAGGAAAAGTTCGTTTGTCCGAACCACGTGCCCGCTGTTCTATCTTCACGTCGAATGACGTGCAGAAAGGTGCAAAGGGGAAGAGAATGTCAGAGAGAGGTAACAGAGGAAGGGAGAGAGAGAGAGAGAGAAAGAGAGAGAGACGTACGGGAGGTGAAGCAGGATGGACGGACGGACAGTCGGCACCCGTGCACGACATTCATCCTCGGAAGGGGGTGGTAGGAGGGGAGGAGCTGGGTAGGGGAGGGGGTGGAGGGGGTGGAGTGGCGGCGGCGGTGACCCCGCTAAAAGGACCTCCTCTTTCGGTGGCCGGAGCGGAGCGGAGGGGAGGGGGCGGTGGCGGCGAGCGGTAAGTGCAGAGAGATGGACGCGCCCGGCCCGGCCGCGCCTCCCCCTCCCTCCCTCCCCACCACCTTACCCCCCGCGGGGACGTTTTCTAACCCACCCTCCCGAAATTGACGCGAGCCACGGGGAAACACGCAGTGGGTGACCGGAGGGGCCTTAAGAATACATCGTTGTATTCGCTTGGTTTGCAACTTTTAAACGGCAAGAAAAAAAAGCTATATTGAAAAGTTTGTTGTCCGTCGGCAGAAGGCCGGCATGCGCGGCAGACCCGTGACGGACGCTTAGATATCAGACATTCAAGTTCGGTCCGTGCCGTGCGGCTATGGACGACAACGAGTTTGTCCGGAACGTGTCCGGAACTTCCATACATCCACCGGCCACCGGCCGGGCCGGGCCGGGCCGGGCAGGGGCGACAGTCGCTGACCGGTGCGACGGCTGCCCCGCATAAGCAATCAATTTATAGCCACCGTGAAGCCCATGCATCCCCAATGCCAGCCCGCGCGTGCCCCCGACACGCCGCGCCACGCCACGCCGCGCCACGCCCCGGCCCGTTTCGGAAGGCCGGTTTGTCCGGTCGGCCCTGGCGGGGCGGGGCCGGGCGCGGCGACAGCACCACCTCACCTCCATGCAAATTTGACGGCTGCAAAAGGGGTGGTTATTTAGGCAGGGCGCGGGGTGTCAACCGGCCCGGCCCGGCCCGGCCAGGCAGACCGTTCGTTCGGTTCGGTCGGGCACCCCGGGGGTGATCACTGGTGAGCGCGCCGCTGCAACGTCCAGCACTGTAACTGAACGCACCCCCGGCCCCGGCGAGGCGCGGCGCTGGCCACCAGCAGCGGAGCGGAGGCGGAGGAGAGTGGGACGGACCCCGTCCCGGCCGGGCGGCCTGTGTCTGACGTCCCCTCCCGTGTCCTTCTTGCCGCCCCACGCTGTGCTTGTGAGTGTTGTCCAAGAACCACTCACCTAGGCCTCGCCCCGCCCCGCCCCGCCCCGCGCGGGGAGGCCCCCGCTACCCCGCTGCGCCGCCCGGCCCCGCCGCTCTCCTGTCCCTGACAGGTCCGTGCGGGGGCCCGGCCCGGCCCGGCCGCCCGGCCCAGCGCGCCCACCACCGCCCAGCGGCGCGCCACGCCACGCCACCCCCAGGAAGTCACACTGCCAGTGGCACACGAGTCCACCCCGCCCCGCCCCGCCCCGCCCCGCCCACCCCTCAGCCGCCCAGCACAGCTCGCCCCCCGACCGTTGCGAAAGTCACCTCTCAAAAATGTAGCCGGCTAAAGCCAACAGTTTTGATGTGCTGCCCTTAAGTTGTACTCTATCACTAACGTCCTTTATCGGAAATTAGATTTATCCTCTGACTGCGCTGCTGCCCCACCCCCACGAGCAGAACATTTCGCCGTCGAGGCAAAGGCTACCACTTGCACCGCGCCCCCACCCCTAGCTGCCTCGCCCTCACCCTACACGCCCACCCCTGCCCTGCACCACCCTCACCCTCGCTCGCACACACACACACACTCGGCTCGCCATCGGACAGCTCCGCTGTGTCCGCTTTTTTTTCTCCGGGGGAGAGAGGGGGAAGAAAATGGCCGTAGGCATGGCGTGTGTGCTGACCACAGCAGAGGTCTGCAAAGGACTTCTGCAGCTGGTTCTGCCTCGGCCGCGCCTACCCCTTTTCTGTTTGAACTTTTCCTGATTCCTTAGGCTTGTCCTGAGACCATGACACCGCAATGTCATGTTGCCAAGAAGTTTGTGAGTAAACCGCTCTGAGAGTAAAACAAAACAAATGATTGGATATTTCCAGAGCTTCAATATGGGCTTCTAGCGACACTACAACATAGTAGTGGCTCACCTTAGTTGTCATGTCGACTTGATGACGACGAGGAGGACTGTGGTGACGCGGTGATGAATCAAAGCAGTGCGTGCCTGGGGCCCCTCGCCACGCCACGCCGCCGTGTTGTTGCGGTACTCCGGAAGCTGCTCCGGGGGACGGACGCCCACTTTCATTTCCGGTGAAGGTCCAGGCGGGCGGGCGGGCGGCAGTACGACCGCTACAACCACCACGATTCCTCCTCCTCCTCTCCTGCCCGGAGGCCCCGGAGGCCTCGCCTCCTGCCCGGAGCCGGGCGGGGCCGGGCGGGGCCGGGCGGGGCCCCCTCTGCTCCTCTGCCCACAGTCCTCCGGTCGTCTCCGTGGTGGGGCTCCTTGGGTGTGACGGAGTGGGCGAAAGGGTGGGCGGGGCGCGTGATGAAAGCCGCTCCACCACAACAGTCCACACCCCGCCCACCCCGCCCCGCCCGGCCCCGAGCCCCCGGAGATGGAGTTCAGGGGCGGACCCGGCTACTTCGAGCAGGTTCAGAAACCCGCCTGAAACACAATTTAGAAACGGAAAAAAAATTGTAAATACCAAAGAAACCTGTGTAAAGCTTTCCAGGGCGGTATTTAAACGTCTCCCGATAATGTCTGCTGCCTTCACGGCGACATGTTATACCCCTGGACAGACGCTGTGCCCACCCCCACCGGCGTCGCGGCACCCTCTCCCTCTCCTTTCCCCAGCTACTCGCCACCACGCCCCGCCACGCCCCGCCACGCCCCCCCATGATGGATGGAGCGGAGGCATGACGTCGCCCGGCCGGCCCCGCCCCGCCCCGCCCCGCCCCGCCCGCGCACCCCCTGTCAAAACAACGCACTGTCCGCCTTGCATTAGGCGGCGCCACACACAAAGGCATATCGCACAAATATATTCCAAGTGCGGGAAAACAACCCGCGACAAAGAATTCTCATATTGCAAAATATATAAGCAAAGCTGTCGCATCGCGAGCGGCCTTGCTATAACCTCAAAAAACAACCACGCACGTTCACCACGACGATATGATCCATAGTGGGCAGTCACTTCACATTTTCGAAGCTGTCGTCTTCCGTTCTCAGCCAAATCCTCTCCCGCTCCCGGACGTCCTGGGCGCACAGCAGGCGAGGCGCGCGGCGTCGTCGACGGCCATGGCGAGCGCACCTAACCTCTCCTCTCCAGCGCACTCGCGGGACGCGACTGACGCCGAGGTGTTGGCCGTGGACGAGCAGCCGGAAGAGTGCACCGTCATACACGGCCGTGCAGGCACGCACGCACGCACGCCAGCGAGGTGGTGCAGGTAGGAGAGCCGCTCCCCCCACCACCACCACCGGCCGCCGCGCCGGGCCCCCTCAACCCCTTCTTTCCCCCCCGCCGCCCGTCATATGCATTTGCCTCCCCTTATTTTTTTTACTTATACACCGCGGAGTCGTGCCGCCGATTTAACCCGTTCCCTTGTTCTGTCCCGAGGCGGGCCGGGCCGGGAGCTTCCTTATTCATCCGCAGTGTATTCTCGCGTCCCGTCCCGGCCGCGCCCGGCACGCACAACAGCAGCAGTGCATGCAGAGTTTTATAGTTTCTGCATGCAGCGCAACATCTGCTGCGTCGTTCTTGCTGCACTTCCGTTTCGGCCGGGCCGGGCCGGGGTCGGTAACAGTAGTTTCGAAATTAGGTCAGGGTCAGGGCGCTCTTTACTTTTCGCTCATAGCTTATTGCACGAATTCAAAACGTTACAACTAATTTTCTGTTTCAAACAAAAACGTAGTTCATAAGACCAAAAATTTGCATTTGACGCCGGACAAAACTTTGACTAAATCCAGTCTAGGTCAGACACACTGCGTTTCCTGCGAGCGCCACCCGTGTGGTAGACTCTTATCCGCTGCGGGGCTGCGGGGTACAAGGCCATGCGACTTGCCGTCCCGGTGAAAGTCGTCCTCGCGGTGTCTCGTAGTGAGCATCGCGCGCACCCTATCGGTGGCGCACATCGACCCGCACGATAGGCTCTCGAGAGGGCCGGGCCGGGCTCCTCGAAGCGCGCTAAAAGCGATATTAGCCGGCCGATAGCGGCAAGTGTCTCCGACGAGCAGACCATAGCTACTCCATTAATTTGGAGGTTAAGAGCTCCGGCCCGGCCCGGCCCGAGCCCGGGCGCGTGAGCCACTCGAGATGTTTAATCGCGATTACGTTGAGAGAGAGACCTGACCTGCCGATCGGACAGGACACGACGGCAGGGCCGCGAGGTCGTGTCGCGCTCAGTGCTTTGTACGCGGGCAAAAAGAAAAAAATTGGGGGGAGCAGGAAGGATGAGGAAAACGGCGATGTCTGTGCGAAAAAAAAAAACGAGAGCAGGAGAGGTGTCTGTAAAGAGCCTCGCTAAATAAAATAAACCGCCTCTTTTGCGCTCGGGGTGTGCTTTTGCCGACCCCCCGCCGACCTGTTCCCCGCAACGCACAACCCTTTCGGACGGCAAACCTTTTCCTGTCTGACAATTCCGCAACAGCAGCCGTCCCGTCTACCCCTTTTCCCCTCCTCCCTTTCGGTTGGCTTTTAACCCAGAATCCCTTTTGCACCTTCATCATCATCCTCTTTTTTTTTTCCCCTCAACCCCCTTCCACCTCTGTCTCTCTCATCCGAAATAAAACCTAGGCAAAGAATACCTGCACACAGAGAGGAGAGAGTGGCCGAGAGGAGATAGAGAGGAGAGAGAAGAGAGAGAGAGAGAGAGGAGAGAGAGGGAGAGAGAGGGAGGGAGAGAGAGAGAATGACGAAGAGGAGGAGGAAAGAAATTGGCGATTGTATCTCATTATGCCGCGCGCATGCGCCATATGTTGTATGCATAGGGATGTGCAGCGCGCCGCGCCGCGCCACGCCACGGTCGCTGTCAATAGTTCAACCCTTCCGGGACGAATTGCCCGTTGGCCGCGCCGACCGGGACCGGCTGGCTGATCGGAAGGCCATCAACGGCTCGATCGCCGAGCACGGCGAAACGCATCGGAACAGAAGGTACGGCCTCACAACGCACCAAAAAATACCCTGTGGACTCTGCGTTATGCACAATTTAATCGTGATGATTTGCGTCCAAATGGAGTAAGTGTTCACCAACAAGTATGACCTCGTTCATGATTTTTTTTTCTCCTGCACAGATTGCTTACACACTTTGATTCCCAAATCGCCAAATAACACGACGTCTCACGCACTCGATGCGCGATAATCACGTCACATCAATCAACCAATATCGCCCGTGGGCTCCTCCAGATAACCAACAGACGATCGATCGATCCAGGCGGGGGGAGCAGGAGCGCCCCACCTCTCTCTCTCTCTCTCTCTCTCTCTCTCTCTCTCTCTCTCTCTCTCTCTCAGCACTCTATGTGATGCGCTCAGCTCTCATTTCCATCCGCGCGTTGCTGTGTACACGAAATGAGAAGGCAAACAAGCACGCGGTGCGCACGGGTATGCACGCGGCGCGCCCCGCCCCGCCCCGCCCCGCCCCGCCCCGCCCCGCCCCGCGAACGCCTCGCCCAAAACCTTTACCTGAGCGGTGCGGCTGGGCGCGCGCGACATCTGCATATTGTGAATGGGGGAGGAGGGATGGGGACGCGCGCGGCTCGATTAGGCATGGACGGGACCAAAGGACGGGATAGAATTAAAAAAAAGAAGAAGAAGGGGCGGCGGCGGCGGGGATATATAGTACGAGTCCCGCTGAAAGGGTTATTTGAGAAGTATGCGAGTTTTCGGTGGCAACGCGCACGCGTCATGCGCTGGTGGTGACGCGCTATGGGCAGGACAGTCGCGGCTGGTTGGTCAGCGGTGGTGGCGCACTAAAAATATCGGTATGTGAAAAAGAAAATTTTGAAATAAAATTACATTTTATATACACGCAGCATATTTTTAAGGTCACCTATAGGTGATTATTTGTCGAAGCGTCATAGACAATCGAAAGGTTTATCTCACTTCTGTGTGTTAAATGTAAATATATATATATGCGGTCGCAAAAAAAGCGTTATACGGCGTGGCAAAATGCCGCGCGAGGAGAAATCTGCCGCGTTGTCCCGTATCAAATGACTGCCAGCCCCGCGCCTCCCCCCCAAACCCTTTCCCCTACGCTCCCCTACGCTCCTTGACGTGCACACGTACGCCGCGCCGCGCCACGCCTCGCCTCGCGGACCATAAAAACGGACGCAGCGCATGCAGATCGCACAATAATAAAATAATCCGATCGAAACGCACTGCGCGTCGCGTCGCGCGCGAACCTCATCCATACCGCTGTGTGCGAGTACCGCCTATCTGTCATGCAGGCGCGTCGCGAGGGGGGGGGGGGGGGGCACACAAGTATGAATCCATACACATGCGTGGCAAAAAAAAATGTCAACGAAATTCTTGCGTCCCGATAATAACCATTCTCTTTCCATTGGGCGGAGCGAGTGGGGAAGTCCATTATCACAGGCACGTGAGGAATTTCAGGGCGTCGTGGCGCAGTGGCGTAGCGGCGTCTCGTCAAGTCATGGTGACGGTGCGCGGCGGGGGAGGGGGGGGGAGTGCGAGGCCAATGACGGCGCCAAGGTGGACCCTGTCGGCAGAAACGAAACAAAAATGGAAGAGCGGGCAGTAACATGTTCGCGCTTCTAGTGTGTGTGTGTGCTGGGGGAGGGGGCTAGTTTGTCCGACCCTCTGCTGCTGTTATGCAGGAGTGCCTTTGTAGTTTACACGGCGGGCCCGGCCCGGCCCGGCCCGGGGATGGGCCGGCCGCTTTGCACGCTCGGCTACGCTCTGCTGCCGTCACTTAGGCCCTTTGTGCGGCCAGCGGCCTGGACTAACGCTCCGCCACGCTCCGCCACGCCTCGCCTTAGCCGACTGTTGTTAGCCGGTCCATGACACTATTCGCATCCTTCGTTGCCTCCCAAAGGGCGGCGCCAAAGGGCCCGGCTGGGCTGCGGCCCAGGGCAGGGCAGCCGGCGCCGAGCCGAGCCGAGCCGAGCCGAGCCGAGCCGAGCGCGCGCGGACCGGGCCGCCGGCCGAGATGATACGAGCAAAACTGTGAATAGAGGCATATTTTTTAAATTAAAAAAAAAAAAAAAAATAGGCTATTGTCAACGTTTTGTCAACCTCTGCTGACGATTTTATCCAATTTTTTTTTTTTCCAAAAATACACGGTCAAAAACAAAAGTACCACGTAGTGTATATGCGCCTCTGCATGACCACGCGGAAAGCCAATCGCGAGCAGAGGGAGGGGGAGGGGATATAGTCGGGGTTAGGGGGTAGGGTCCTCTGTGTCTGCCCCGCCCGGTCAAGGACGGCATCGGCTGAGGCGGGCACTGCCACGCCCGACCACCCCGTGAGGCGAAAAAGCAAAGGCAAAAGACGACGCAGCAGGAAGCAGCGCCGGGCCGAAAGGTACGCGACATCCGCGGCCTCTCGCGGGGCGGAGCGGGGTGGTATAGGTGCGCGCACACATACACACACACACGACATTGGATTCTTTTTCTCGTTCTTTTTGTTCCTCTTATTTCCTTTTATATATCCAGGCTCGGGTCCAGGGCCAGCAGCAGGTGATATGGGTGGGAGGACGGGCGGCGGGGCGCGGGGGAGTATGTGTCCACGAGCCCGCCCCTGGCCCTCCTCCTGCTCCTGCTCCTCCTCCTCCTCCTACGCGACGCAGCGCGCCCGGCTGCGCTGTGAGTAGTGGGCGGCGTCGCGTCGCGCCGGGGCAGGCGTCGCATATGAGGACAGAGTGCAGTGGTCCGCCTGGCTAAGTCCGCAATAACTTGCGTCGCACGCGCGCGCGAAGAGAGAGGGAGAGAGAGAGAGAGAGAGAGAGAGAGAGGGAGAGAGAGAGAGAAAGGGGGGGGGGGGGGGGGAGGTAAAGGTAAAGGCGAGAAAAAAGAATCATGGTCAGGCAGACATTGCCCAGTGAGACACTAAAACTCTTAGTCTTATTCACTCGATTAGCTCGGTAAAACACGTTTTAGCCTCAAAGTTGTATTTTTCCCTTGGAAAAGAAAACAAGTATAAATATGCACGTAAAGCGGTGTAGGTTATATCGCCCGGGTCCGTGCAGTGTACAGGGGGACCGCCCCCGCGCCGCCCCCGGGCCGCTCCCGCCCCCACCGCCGACGCCGCCCCCAGCAGCGTGGGAGGGAAGAGGGCAGTCGGGCCGATGTCCCTTCCAGCCCAATGGGCACCTTCCTTCCGGCCGTCCAATAATTTTGACCACTTTTCCCGCCTGAGCGGCCCGGGGCCCCGCCGCCCAGGCGGGCGGGCAGGCAGGCAGGGCGGCGCGGCACGGCGCCCCTGGGGGGGCGGCCCGGCCCGCTCCCTCCCCCTCGACTTCATCCCCTCCCCGCCCCGCCCCGCCCCGCCCCGCCCCGCCCATCCCCGCCCCGCCCTGCCCCGCCCGGCCCGGCCCGGCCGCGCCCCGCGCGCACATCATAAGAGGTAGCGAGGCACACGTGATTGGTTATGGACGCCGCGCCGGGCCGGGCCGGGCCGCGCCGGGCCGAGACCTCCCTCCCACATCCACCCTCGCCTAGCCTCGCGCCCGGCCCGGCCCGGCCCCTCTAGCGTCTCCTCTCTCCTTTTACGTGTCGTGTAATTCTGCTTGACTGGACTAAGGGGCTCCGGACCCGGTCGGGCCGAGCTCCTCGCTTGGCGCTCTTCCCTTCTCCTTCCTCTCCGCGCCCCGCCACGCCCCGCCCAGGCCAGCCGAGCGAGCCCCGACGTTGGACGATGGGGGGAGAGAGGGAGAAAGATGGAGAAAGGTTCGCAAAAAAAAATTGTTATTGCGCGGCTTAAAAAACCATCAAAACTGATCCATTTCGTCTTGTGCATATACCGCCTCGTGTACTCGTGGCCGACCACTACCGATTTGCAATAATTTCCCTCGCGATAAAAGTGTCCTGTTCTCCATGCCTCTTCTCCCCGCGCGGTCTCCAGAAGCTGTGTGGAGCCTGGAGGCCACCCCGCCCCGCCCCGCCCCCGCCCACGGCTGGTGCTACCTCAGCGAATACGCTCCGGTTGCCGAGTGAAGAGGGCTTGAGTGATGAATTCCGACCTGGCCCCATCCACCACCCGCCCCCAACCCCGCCCCTCCAAAAAGCTCCACGCTACTTTTCTACCCCCGGGCCGGCGCCGCCCTGCCCGGCCCGCCGCGCCGGCCCAAGCAGGCCCGCTTCTTCTTTCTCGTATCTACTCCACTTCACCCCACCGCTCCCCCGCTGCAGGGGGCGGGGCGGGGCGGGGCGGGGCGGGGCGGGGCGGGGCGGGGGATCAGACAAGATATGAGATAGCGGACGCCGCCCGCTTGCTGCCGGGCCGGGCCGGCCACGGCCGGCATCATATGATCTCCTTGCCCAGCAAAAACTTTGCTTGTTTTTATTTTTATTTTTCGGGGGGCGACCAGCAGAAATTACGCGATTCCCACACACGCACGATATCGTGGTTCTATTAGAAAGAGTAAAAAAATAAACTTTAAGAAGTAGTTGCGAGAGCGAGAAAAAAAAAAACAGGCAGTAAAGGGGTACATGGTGTTGCGGGCAGGGCGACCCTCCCCTCCAGCTCCAGCTCCCTCCAGCAGCGCACCCCTACCCCCTCCTGGTCCTCCTTGGCTCCCTCGTGATTCCACATTCCGCAAATATTCGACCCAGAAAAAAAAATTCTGATGTCATCCGACCCCTTGCGTATCCCTTTTTTTGTTGCGATTGTGAGTTTTCTCACCCAAAACATTCCGCCTCCCCTCTCAGCGGAGGGAGCAACCTGTCAATGTAACGTATATTTATCTGGTTATTCAATAAAAATTACAACCCCGATTTCCCCAGAAGGGGTGGCATTATATGTGAGAGACTCCATTGATCGCTCTCCGGAGATGTGTTTGCTGTGATTTACCCCAATTTCACAAGTGCGGCGTGTCAGATGCTATTGTGTTGGTGTAGCGACGGCCGACACGATTTTCATCGTCCCAAGGAGGAGCTTACGACTCGACGCGGACGCAAAAAAGCGCCTGGCCCCTCCCCTGCCCCCGGTCGGTTTCACGGTTTTCAAGCGAAAAAGCAACATTGACGGAAGGATTTCCGTTTTTAGGGGGAAATCTGCGCAGGGGAAGCGTCGCACTTACCTCTAGGCTCAGGATAATCGCATCGTGAATATGAAAAGGAAAGTCGATTAGACACGGCTAGGGCCGGGCCGGGGCTCCCCCTACAGGACAAATCACCTGATGACCGCACCTCCTCATTCCATCTTCATTTCCCCAAAAATTAGAAAGCAAGAAATGGAACGCAGGGAGCCGGGGAGGTGGCTGCTGTCGCCGTGCTGTGCCAGAAGGAGAGAGAGACAGAGAGTGAGGGGGGAGAAATGAAAAGCAAAGGGAAAAAAATACTGTCGCGGAAAACAACAGAGCTGCTGTTGTCCAGCGTGTGTGCTGAAGGGCAGGGTGGCCTTCTGCGCCCCCACTGTCCTGTTGGTAGCATGTGTGCGGAGAGAGAGGGAGAGACAGGGAGAGAGAGAGAGAAAGAGAGAGAGAGGGAGAGGGGCGCAGGGACGGAGAGGCTGGCCGTGCTGCGGGGGCGTGTTTTACTCGCATGTCACCACAACGGGTTCCACGAGGGCCGCATACATAATAAGGCGCGCTGCCGGGCTGGGCTGGGGCCGAAGGCGAAGGGAGGGAGAGCTGGAAGGGGCGGGGCGGGGCGGGGCGGGGCGGGGCGGGGCGGGGCGGCTGGGCCGATATGATGTCCGCCCTGCTGATGGTCCAGCACAGCAGCGCCGGCCCCGTCCCGTCACTACCCCCACAACCCACCCTTTCTGTTTGTACACCCATTGTATACGTTTACAAACTTGCGTGCGTGTCAGGGCGTTTTCTCTTTTTTTTTTCCGCGTACCCGTTGTGCTGTACGTTTGTGATATGCTCTGATTGGCGCCGCTAGTTCAAAAGACGACCACGACGGCGGGCGTACTGTGCGGAGAACTAGAACCACCCCTAGACCGCAGGAGAGTACCTCACCAACCTCACCTCGCTCCTACGCTTCGTACCCTTGCTTGGACCCTCCCTATCCGTGCTCCGCATCCCTGCCACGGTCCTCCTCCTCCTCGTCCTCCTCCTCCTCCTCCTCCTGGCCATCGCCGCACCGGCCCCAGGAGGGCCGGGCCGGGCCGGGCAGAGCCAGCCCACCCATCATCCCCCGGACCAGGCCAGACCCGGGGCCGCCCGGCCCGGCCCGGACCGCACCCCACCCGCCGCCATCAACCTATGGGCCTCGGCGGGTCAGGCGAAAGGGTTGGGGTCCTAACGAGGCCAGCCGGAGCCGCAGGCAGGCCGCTCCAGGCCCGCTCCAGGCCCGCTCCAGGCCCGCTCCAGGCCCGCTCCAGGCCCGCTCCAGGGCCCCGACGCCCCGGGGCCCCGCCAGGCCCGCCCCGGCTGCCTGGGGGAGGTAAAAAGCGACGGGCCCACCCTTCCGAAAACCACCAACGCCGCACCGCACCGCACCGCACCGCACCGCCTACAACGAAAACTTATCGGCGTGCCTCGCCTGGCCTCGCCTCCATGTCCCACCCTGCCCCACATATATATTTATTTCCTCGCCCGCCGCGGTGACGTTGCGTGTAGAGAGCATCGCAAAAATTTGCCTTGCAAATGATTTTAGTTCCTTTTTTGTCCGGATGCGAGTGCCCTGGCCCCCGTGCCCCTCCCGGGCGGGGCGCCCCCATGCCCCTTCCTGGCCGAGCCGAGCGCCATAGTGATTTAGGGCGCCGGCCGGGCCCGATACACACACACACTGGGTCGCGGCCTGGGCCTGGGCTGGGGCCTCCATCAACGCACGCTCCTCCAGATTTGTATAGTCGGAGTTCGCGATAGTCGCCATGTAATATATTATTCCTCTCGTTTGTGGCATCGCGGCAGGACTGGGCCGGCCTCCGCTGCCAACAACTCCGCGCCGCGCCGGGATCCTCCTCTTTCTCCCTCTTTTCCGGGGACAGGTCGACGCCCTCGCGAGGCCACACACACACTCACACTTCTGCCTCTTTCGGACCTCCCGACAGTGTGCACCCAACACACACACGGGGCGGAGTGTTCGAGGCCGCCGCGGCGCCCGACACGGACGCAGCCGAGCGAGAGTTTGTTTCCGGCGGGATGGTTTTTGAATATCAGTGATTTGAAGGCGGGCGGCGCTATGGGGCCCGGGGCCCAGACCGTGGGCACGGCCGGGACAGGACAGATTCCTCTCCGATATTGTCGGCATTCCAGCCCTGATTGATACCCTGCTCCCTTTCTCCCACGCCCCCGCCACGCCGCGCCACCCCCTCGCGTCATATGACCCCTCTTTCGCTCTCTCGCTCTCGCTCTCTTCTCCTCTCTCGCGCGGGCGCGCCGATGCCGCTGTTGTAAAACCAAGCGGAGGAGGGAGGAATAGAGGGAGGGCAGTCGGGGACACGGAGAAAAAGATGGACTCCCCCACACATCGCGCGGCACGGCGCGGACGCTCTCCCTCCATCTCTCTCTCTCTCTCTCTCTCTCTCCCTTACCCACCGCGACCCCGCAACGAAACGAAAACTTCTGTCCGCGACCATGAAAATAAATATGCCGCGATATTCGTTGGTGCTGCTGGATGCCCCTCCGCCCCGCCCCGCCCCGCCCCGCCTTCTCTGGCAATAACACAACACAACCCCCTCGTCCGCATTCCACTCTCGTTTTCTGCCAAACATGTCGTGTGGGCCTCGTGGTCCGCCGCGTTATATCGTCTCGGCGCCCTTCTCCTCCTCCTCCTGCTTCTCCTACTTCGTCCGCCCGTCCTGTCCCCGAGACGACCTACTCGATGACGATGGTGAGGACTACCACGAGCTTGATGCCGCCAGGCACAATCAAACGAGGATTCCAGTCCTGCGATCCTTCCTTAAGTTGCCACGTGTATCCTGGCCCCGGCCGGGCCGCGCGGGGCCGCCACAAAGGCAAAGGACGAGTGGGAAGGGCGCGGTGCGGCGGGGCGGGGCGGGGCCGGCCGGGCGGCCTGCGGACGTCCTGCCTGCGCACGCGGCGTGGCCCGGGCTGGTACTATACATCGAGGGCGGATCAAAACCAGAGCGAAAGAGGGAGGCACGAAGAAAAAGTAGAAACGAAAGAGAGGGAGGAGCAGCGGATAAGGGGGGAAAGACAAAAAAAAATTGAGGAAAAAGAAAGGCGAAGAGGACTTTGGCGTCCAGAAGTATGGCCGCGCCGGAGCGTCCCCGCTGACCATAAAGTTAGACGCGGGACCGGCATGGAGGCGTGGCGTGGGGCGGGGCGGGGCGGGGCGGGGGTGGGTGTGAGCGGCGCGAGCAGGGCAGGCAGGGCGGGGCGGGGCGCGGGTCCGAGCCGAACGGCTCAGGAAACCCTCGTAACTTGGAGGAGGACGGGACGCGAAGGGGGACCTCCGAGCCAAAGGGCGGGTGAACCTGCGGGGCCCCGGGCCTGGCCTGGCCTCGGCGGAAAAGGGCGGGACTAGACCAGACCCTGCAGGGCTCAGGACAAGGCAAGGACCCGGCCCGGCGCGGCGTGCATGTGGAAGCGGCTAATGATGCCCCATGCTCCGGCCCAGCCCAGCACTGTCACTCAACGTCGAGATAGCCGAGCTGGGCACGGGCGTGCCTACGCGTGCGTGCGTGCGCGCGCGCTCAGGGCCGGCCCAGCACGTGGTCGAGGAAAAACAGGAAACAGAAAGTTCCTTACGTCACACACCAGCAGTGACTGGTAAATTTCTAAGGAAAAGATCGTGACAGTTAATGCATGTCTTATATCATCAACAAATTTTTTTCCTGATTTCACGTATCGCACAGACCAGTCGTTGCGTGGACGCCGTGATGGCCACGCAAGGGCGGCCGCGCGCATCGCCGCACTTCGTGAGATGGCGCGTTCGCGGACTTCCCCCTATCGACACCAGCCCCACCCCGCCCCGCCCCGCTCCACTCCCGAGAGGGCAGTTTACGATGTTTCATCACCGCCATACCTCCTCGCGCCCGCGCGTGCGCCAGTCACAAAACCGCTCGCAAAACTTTTTGACCGTTTCTTTCATCCATTTTTTGGGGGGCGGCATGAGTTGTGTCTGCGGCTGGTGACCGCCGCCCGCGGCCATTCGTTTTCCAAACGGCCACTTTCAGCGTGCGTGTGAGAGAGAGAGAGAGAGAAGGCGGAGGGCGCAGAGAGCGAGAGAGCGAGAGAGAGAGAGAAGAGCAAGTGTCTCGCTCGTAAGGCATCTATTGTCCAATATGACGCCACAAATTCAAAGTTGTTTCCTGGACGAGGCCAAACAAACAAACTGCGCCCATCACATCGCCTCGCTCACGACATACTAAACCCCAATTTTTTTTTGGTTACTGTTTTCTTGTCCGCCCGGTGGCCTGCCAACCCCGTTCCGCCGCGCCGCGCTGCCATGCGGGTTGCCCGCTAGCCAGGCGTCGGGCGGCGCGGGGCGGCGCGGGGCGAGGGGAGCCCGCCGCAGCAGCATCCTGGACCCACGTCAGGCCCCGGGCGTGTGATGGGCTCCGGTGGGCTCCGGTCCTGGGTGGGCCACGTGACTTCCGGAGAGTTCCGGCCGTCCCTGACTGACGTCCACCGGAAATGAACAAACGCGCGGCAAACGCAAGGAGCAGGGGGCCGCGCCGCGCCGCCTCGCCTGCTCCACTTGCGGACACGCACAGCTGGTGCGACAGAGATAGCTCTCTCTCTCTCTTTCTCTCTCGCTCTCCCACGGCCTAGGAGTGCCCTAATGTCTCGTTTACATGACCACAACATGACACCACCATCAAGGTGGGCCCCGAAATGGAGCCGCGACCTCCCCAGCCCAGCCGGTGTAAACGAGTTATTTTCGCAGCAGTTCCTTTCTATTTCCGGCGAGTTTACAGCGCGCGGGAATAAATATTGCGAGCAGCGCGCGCGACCGAGAGAGAGAGAGAGAGAGAGAGAGAGAGAGAGAGAGAGAGAGAGAGAGAGAGAGAGAGAGAGAGAGAGCGCTGCGCATTTTCCCCGAGGCGCAGCCGAACGGACGGACGGGGCTCCACTACTTGACTGTCCTCGACTCCAGACGGGGTGTTTTCCTGCTCGTATTTTCGCGTCCCCCTACTGGCACTAGCCCGTCGCGTCGCCCCGGGGCGACCCTCTGAATCCTCTCCGCATAGCCCGCCAGGTCTCCGCCGCCGTGGCCAGGTCGCCGCCGACCGATCGCGCGACGGTCCGCCGCGCGACCCTTAACCCTTCCGTCAAACCCTATGCATCGCGGGTCGCATAAAAAAGAAAAAGAATTAAAATAAAAACCCTCGTAACTTTCGCGAACCGAGCCGCGAGTTGCGTATATAGTATTACCGCGTCGTTGCCCTTGTCACTAGGCATGCATGCGGGGGGAGGAGGGGGGGGGGGTGCTTCACGCAAAACCGTTTGCATGAATCCCTCTATGCTTATTGCCGTGACGCTCTCTCTCTCTCTCTCTCTCCCGCGAATTTGTCGGCGCGGGTCGGCGTCGCGTCCTCCTCACCCCGTCCCCGTCGCGGTCCCCCCGGCGCGTCGCGGCGCGGCGCAGCTCAGCTGCAGCCCGGCGAGGCGACCTGGCGAGCCGCGAATTAGGAAAGCAGCGGCGTGCCATTACGAGCGCGGCGTGGCGCGGCGTGGCGCGGCGGACTAACTACCTGCTCCCGCGGGGTGCGCTCAGCGCGGGACTAAAAGGGGGTAAAAAAAAATCGCGGAGGGGAGCCGCTGAACTGATTTATGCATTTCCGATCGACTACGTAACGCGCGCGTCTCAAAAAAAATAAAAATAATAATAATTTCGATGTTTCCTAGGCCTAACTAAAATAAAATGTGTTTCGTTACTTTACCCTCCGATAGGGCGTTCGTTGGAGTCGGCGCGTAGCAGAGCGCAGTTGGCTGACAGCTTCATTAGGCCGTCAGATCCTCCGATTAATAAGTCATCACGTGACAGCTGCCGGGGCAGCGGCAGAGGATGCAAGCGCGTCACGCCTCGCCCCGCGCCGCGCAGCCGCTCCAGGTGATCGGGATCCGACAATACTACGCTCGGAGGGAAAGGGGTTAAGAGGGCGAGGGATGAAGAGGGCGCTGCCACACAGCCAAAAAAAAAAAAAAAAATCCCATAATCCAAGCACTATGCATATTGGACAGTTGAGAGACGGCTGCAGCCTTAGCAGTAACTTTTTAGGCACAAAGTAGCCTTATTTGTTTCAGGGGAAGATTTGGGACGCATACTATGGAACGCCATCCACGTTTACTCTGTCCGAAAATTATTGCGCCACCGCTTTGCATGTGCTCAGCACAAAAGCACCGTCGATTAACCCCCGGCGCCATTCGACTGCTGTCGCTCTGATTGCCCTATACAACTGGACAGTTGAGAGAGGAGGCTGGCGGGGGAGGAGAGAGAGGGAGAGAGAGAGGGAGAGAGAGGGGGAGGGTGAGAGAGAGAGAAAGGAGGAGGGGAGGTGGCCGAGCTGCTAATCGTCAACTCGGGGCTGCTTAGATAACACGCACAACGACAGTCCTAATTGAGATACGCGACAGAGGGCGGACGGCAAGGCGAGGGAGGGAAGAGGGGAGGAGTGTGTGGCGCGGTCCTGACGGACACCCTCGAGGGAGGAGAGGAGAGGTGTAGGGGGAGAAAGGCGTGTGAGTCACACGACACAAAGGTGCTCGGGGGAGGGCCAGAGAGAGAGAGAGAGAGAGAGAGAGAGAGAGAGAGAGAGAGAGAGAGAGGGAGAGGGGGGGGGGGGGGCGTGACCATGTACGCCTGGGCGGCGATGAGAAATCAGGCGGGGCAGAGGACGGCGCCGCTTTCATTATTCATCCCGTGTCAGCGCCGGCCCGGCGGCGAGGCTCTCATGGCGCGCAGTCTCCAGTCAGTCTCCAGTCATTCCTCAGTCGCGGAAATCAGCATGTGTCAGTGTCGTTTTAGACTAGTTTCACTAATTGTTATCCCGCAATTTTATCGTTGGAAACGAAATTAAGAAGGAAACAATGAAACTGAACGTTTTTTTTCCCCACCGGGTGACGGTGTCACAAGTCACAATCTCTTGATCGGCAGCCAGCCGTGAGCGCGGCCCGGTTCGGCCCCTGTTCCTGCGCCAGGTGGCCAGGTGGACACAGTCCCCAGTCTCCCTCCCCCGGGGACACGGCGGCCCGGCCTAGGGCGGGGGGAGGAGGTGGCGGGGAGGGGAGGGATGGAGGGTCGGTGATGGACGCGCTCTCCACGGGCGTGATTAGTGTGCTGCAGGCGGGGGTGGGGCGGGGCGGGGCGGGGCGGGGTGGGGCGGGGCGGGCGGGTGGAGCGGGGCGGGGCGGGGAGGACGCCGCCTTTGTCCACGCGCTCTCTCGCGCGCGCTGCCCATCCCTCGGGAGGGTGACCAGTCGCGTGGGAGTGAGAGAGCGAGAGAGAGAGAGAGGAGGGGGAGGGAGGGAGGCTCAAGATGGCCGCCGCCCGGCTGGCGCTCAGGCTGGCCTGCTCGTCGCTCAGGTGCGCCCCGCCCCGCCACGCCCCGCCCCCGCCGGAGCAACTCGAGCAGATACGCCATCGGACCCTCCTTGGGGCGGGGCGGGGCGGGGCGGGGCGCGGAGAGGCTCAAGGGGACTCCCTCGTGAGAGCGAGTGAGCACGGCGCTCATTCGGCCGGGCCCTCGCATGCTTTCACATCAAAGGGGGCACACCGGGGCGGGGCGGGGCGGGGCGGGGCACGCCAGGGGTAAAAAGAGAACCGATCCAGCGAGCCGTTTTAACAAGGGCCTTCATGCTCTCCTGCAGGGACGGGACGGGCAGGACTGGCGGGCGGGTAGGGTGGCGCGCACCGTGCAGAGAGGCTGATGGTTCGAATACCAGCAGCGGCGGCGGCGGCAGCGGCGCTCGGGCCAATTTCAATTTCCAGCAGCGTCGCCCTGAGAGGGCGCCGCGCCGCAGTCAAAGAAACGCAGGGAGAGAGGGACGGGACGGGCAGTCCTACGCCACTGAGTCCTGCATGGTAGCCTCTCTCCCTCTCTCCCTTGCTCTATCTGGCAAGACTCTTGGATCAATCAGGATTGATCTGGATCAGGGATGTGATCAGATCCAGGCCGGGCTCCCCCGGGTACCACGAGGGGCGAGGTGCAGCCGGCCGCGTCCTCGGCGGAGGCGCCGCCCCGCCCCGCCCCGCCCCGCCACGCCACGCAGCACCAGGCCCCGCCCGGCAGCGCAAATCGAAACGAAGAGTCGGTCGGCGCACCTCGATCCCCCGGTGATGCGTCCAGCCTCGGCGGGGCGGAGGAGATCACACACGCAGTACATAAGCTGGCCACAACTCAGGCTCCGACGCGACGGGACGCGACGCGAGACAAGGAAACGGCTGAGGGGAAAAAGTACCTCTGCTGCATGGTGGTGACGCTGGAGGTGAGGGAGGACACGTCCGTGCCGTGCCAAGAACGGGGCGCCCACAATCCTACTCCTACCTGAAACAGAAGACGAAGAAGAAAAAAAAATTACAATATGCTGCGGGGCCCGCCTGGCGCGGCGCGGGGGATTTGAACCGATGCCTGACGACGGTGATCCGACAGGTATGATGCGATGTGCCCGCAGCGAGTCTCCCCGTTGGCGAACTTGCTCTCGCGGATTTTCCAGGGCCGTGGCCGTAATCCCAAATGAAACACCGCGCCCCCTCCTGTTCTATGCGCGGGCCGGCCGCCGGGCCGGGCGAGGACCCGCGCGTCCCGCGGAAGGGAAGGAGGGGGACTCTCGACCGCGGACAAAAGCAATGAGAAAAAGTGGCACGGGGGATGTATTTCCGTCCGCTGCTCACAGAGAGAGGGAGAGAGAACGGCAATACAACGATGACAGTGTTTGGGTGTGGAGCGAGGATCTGCCCTCGCCGACCTGGCGCCTAGCTCACCTCTGCCCTATGCCTCTCCCTGTGCCCTCTCCTCTCCTCTCCACTGACTAGCGTGCACTATGCAACGGCTAAGAGATTGGACCCATGTCCTGCCGGGGGGTGGAGAGGGGCGGGGGCCGGTCGGGGGCTTCGCTGATGCGAGGGACATGGGGCACCCAGCGCCGTGTGCGCCGCAGACGGGCGCAGCGCGCAGCAGGCAGTCGTATCCATATTCATATTGGGGTACGCGCCGGCGCGGCGGCCGTGGCCAGCAGCAGAGGCGGACACGGCGAGATTCACTATAGGAGTACGGCAAAGGCTGGACCCGGGAGAGATTAAAAGTCGTCCGAGCAGCTGAATGTCGGTCAGGTGGAAGAGGATAGAAATGAAGTCAGGCACGCCGGAGGGCCGTCGCATCGGAAGCGCAGGAGAGGGGAGGGGGTATAAGGGAACAGAGAGATAGACGCGGGCTTATTCAAATGTGTGCGCGGATTACATGAGGGACGGCCCTCATATTTGGACGGGGGACCTGTTAAACCGACCCAAATCCGGGAGGGCGCGGCGGGGCGCGGCGGACGGACCACTTGGTGAAAGGGGGCGAGGGGCTCGACGGCGGCCTGGGGGCGGGGGTGGGGGCGGCCGGAGGAGATCCTTGTAATAATTTCACGACCCAGCCAGCCGTTGTTCGGGCATCGCGGATGGCTCCGGCGGCGGCGGCTGCCTGCCCACCAGTTTCAGTATAGTTGCTCAAATCCTCCCTCCAGCCATCCCCATCCCCGGCCCGGCCCGGCCCGGCCCCGAGAGCCTAAACCCAAACGCTCGCTTGCCTGTCCGCTTTTCCTCCCCAGTGCCCCCGGACGACGCCGCACCGCGCGGCGGCGGGGACGACGCGCCCGCGCCCGCCTCCTGGCCGTCAGCAATTTCGGTGAAACAACGGCAAACACGCGAGCGGCAGGGCCCCGGCGGGGGTCTTGCAAGGGGGCCCCCGCAGCCCCCGCAGCCCCCGCACCGCATCATGTTTGCCCGTCAGCAGGCGGGCGGGGCGGGGCGGGGCGGGGCGGGGCGGGGCGGGGCGGGGCGGAGCCCCACGCGGGGCCTTCCTCGGCGCCTGATGGATTATCATTCAAATTAAAGCGGCGTGGTAGTCGCATTCACACGACGCATCCGGCTGTGCGCGCCCGCCCGCCGACACATAGACCCACACACACATACGCACACACACGGGCCTATTCGTCCATAGTTTTTGACAGTAAATGTGCCGTCTAAAATAGCAGACGATCGATAGTCTAGTGGTCGGTGTATATTCCGCGCGATGAATTTTATCCCTTTTTTTGGATGAATTCACACGCTTTAGTGGGTAGACTCTGCCGCCGTCTCCTTCCCCGGGGCGGAGGGGCCGACGTGCCAGTCCCGCCCCGCCCCGCCCCGCCCCGCCCCGCCAGAGTTAGTCCGCCGTACCTTGTTCCGGACGCCGTCCAATTTTCCGCCGCTCTGACTCACAAGGCAAAGAGGCCGACCACCACTGCGGCGACCCTTTCTGCCACACGGACCGCCGCACTACGCCACGCCACGCCACGCCCGGCCTGAAAGGGGTCGGGTAGGCGGAGGTTGCGAGGGATGGACACGCCCGCGGGGGCCAAGAAGACAGTGGCGGGGTGGGGACGTCGTTGACCAAAAGAGGATTCCTGCCGGGGGCGAAAAGCGCGCGGGATTTATTTTCAGTAGCCGCGCGGGGAGAATTTAGGGCGAGAGGCTGGGGGAGGAAACACGAAGATCAGGGCGCCAGGCACGGTGGACACTGAGGTCGGCCTCTCCAGGGCTGTGGGCCGGTGTGACAGAGTGGTTGTACACCCTACCCACTCCCACTAGCCCCCGGGGGTATCACCGGGTATGACCCAACCAACGGCCGGGGGGATCTGCCTGGGCGCGTCGCGTCGTTGTGTGCCGTCGCGTCCGCGAGCTACAATAGGCGCCAGCCCCGCCCCGCCCCGGCCCGCCACACACCACCCCGCGAACAAAGGGCTGGATCGACTCTGCTCGGCCGAGTATGGAAGGCAGCCAAGATCCGACCGCGAGGCGCGCGCCGCCGGCCCGGCCCGGCCCATAGCCTCGGCCTCCGCGTCCAAATCACGCTGACATGGCCGACCGTTCCGCGCTAAACACACACAGACACACATACACAATGGCGACACGTCGCCGTAAGGACGACGGCGCGCCGCGCCGGACGGGCCGGAAAAACGTCTTTACCCACCAGAGGCCCAATTTGTGAAATTGGGCCGGGCCGGTGTGCGCGCCTGACTTCGTGGAAGCCTGGCGGGGCAAGGCGGGTCGTTTTGCTTCATGCTCTATCGGGTGATCGTGGCAGGGGAGTGGAGCCACGGGGGGATTATGCGAACCGAAGGCGCGACCTTCACCCGCGAGGGTCAGGCCCAGGCCGCGCCGGGCACAGGCAGCGAAAAACTAAATTAATAATCGTAGGGAAGGTGAGTACAAGACGAGTAAGTAAGAGCTCGACAGTCAGGAAGTACCGTAGTGCGGAGGTGGTGCGGAGGGAGCAGGGGCAGGTCCGCGCCACGAGAGGGGAGTGGGAGGTCTGGGCCGGGCCAGCAGATTGTGTGTAACTAGCAGATAAACGTAAGAGATAACGGGACAAACCTCCCCAAGCCCTAGCGCCAACCCTCCGCGCCCTCTCCGCCCCGCCCCGCCCACCCTCCTGCCATGCCCACGGTGGCCCTTGTCCTAGCCAGCCCTGCCCGGCCCTGCCGGGCCAAGCCCGGTCTCCCTCTCTCTGTTCTTGTGGCCAACTCCATCCCCAATATTGATTCTTTGTCCTGCAGGGCGGGCTGGGCGGCGAACATCTGAGGACCTCCGCTCCGCTCCGCCCCGCGAGGGCCGCAGGAGCCACGAGCCGTCCGGGGCCGAGCTGGGCTGGGCCGGGGCCGGGGCGTACCACCGGCCGCGGGGCAGACGGGGCGGGGCGGGGTGGGGCGGGGAGGGCGCACACCGCCCCCACCCCCAGCGCGGGTCCCTGCGGGTCCCCTGAGCCCCAAGCTCTACAGGATCAACCCGGGTAGAGGGACCGGCCTGCCCCGACCCGGCCCGGCGGCAGGGACCCAGGACTCTCATTAGGCTGAGCCAAGAGTAAAGGACGAGCAGACCCGGGCCGGGCCGCGCCGGGGCGGGCGAGCAGCCCGGAGTGCCGTGGCCGCCCAGGCGAGGGGTCAGGCGGTCGTTAGACGAAAAGACACGGGTCCGGAGGAGGTTGGAGGAGCGGCGCCGCGCGGCGCGAGGACGCCGCCGTGCCGTGTGACCTTGCCGCGGATAAATGTCAATCGAATTATGCGAGGATGATGCGGTTCTATTTACTTTCGCGTCCAACGACGTCGGCCTTTCTGTGTGCTTATGATTTTCATATCGATCCGCATTTTGCTGCTGCTTTTTGTCGTTGGTGGATTTTGCTTCGGGCTGGCCGCAGTGGTGCGCGGCTAGCGCGGCACACGGCCCGCGCGCGTTGGCCGAGGCCCAAAAGTCGGCCGAGGCGAGGCGCGGAGAAGAGGAAGGCCGAGGCCCACCGCACCCCCGCGCCCCGCCCACCACCCCTAGCGCCCGGCCCGGCCCTCGCGCGCGAGTTGGTGGCGGCGCCCCGTTAGGCTATACACTCTCTCACTCCCCCTGGATTAATGCGAGTCTGAGTCCGCTCCCTGGCCGGGCCGTGCCGGGCCGGGCCGGACCCAGTCGATGTCCGTCGCGCCACCCCCGGGTGCGCCCCGCCGCGCCACGTCCCGCCGCCCGGCCCGACCGTCCAGTAATGGCCTCCATAAAGTGTTTAGCATGGCAGCTTCGTTTAGGATCACCGTAATGTCCGGGAGCGAAACGCCTCTCTTCGGCGGCCCCTGCCCGACGGCCGGCGGCGTCGCGACGCCCAGCAGCGCCGCCCTGCCCCGTCGTCACGTGGCGTGGCGTGGCTTGTCCGCGGCGCCCGCCCACCACGACGACGGCGACGCCCCCAGGTGCTGCCCGGCTAGGCCCGGCCCGGGCCAAATGGCCCCTGCCAAACGGCCCGAGCCGACTGCCTGGCTGGGAGGCCTAATGGCAGCGTCCCCTCTGGTCAACTAACCGTGGGCCAAAGCGACGCCACGCCCCGCCACGCCCCGCCGCCCATTACCGTATTAACACGTAATCCTGCGGGACAGCCTCCCCGGCATAGTCTCACGCCTGCGAGACTCTGCGTGCGTAATGCATTTCGCTTTCGACCATCAAAAGTGTTCCGGAAACACCAGGGAGAAGGAGGAGGAGGTAAAGTAGTAGTGAAAGTTGGTGGCCTTGCGGGGGTTGCAAGGAGGCGGCCGGGCCGGGCGGGGGTGGGGGCCGAGGCAAGGCGAGGCGAGGCGAGGGCGCAACGATTAATCTCTTTATTCGGCGGGCGAGAGCGATGCCCACCACACCAAACCCTTTTACTTGCGTGTGGCGTGGCGTGGCGGGGCGGGGCGGGGCGGGGCGGGGCGGGGTGGGGCGGGGCGCGCCGCGCGGGCGGAGGAGCACCAGCAGCAGCAGCCCCCGCCGCGCCGCAAGCTGACTTGCACTCCGCGCCCTTAAAAATAAATAATGGTGGCCGGACCCTCGCTGTCTACAGCCTCGCCCCGCTGCTCTCTCTCTCTCTCTCTCTCTCTCTCTCTCTCTCTCTCTCTCTCTCTCTCTCTCTCCCTCCCTCGCTCGCTTTCTCTCCCTCAAGGGGTTCGCAGTGAAAAGGGGTTGGCGCAAGGGGATGATACCACCACCAACGTCCGCATGCGGACCTCATGAAGCTCAAAGAGTGCATGTATGTAGTGCGCGGTGAGCTAGCAGCATGACCTCGCGAAAAAAAAAACTGCGATTAATCTTATTGAGTAAAAAAAAAGGAATTATGCTCCCCGTGAGACTACGTTGAAAAATATCCACAGTGCGAATAAAAATAAAACACAAGTGCGAAATTGAACATTAAAATGGACGGGGAAAAAAATCCTATGTGCGGTAATAACGAGACTGTTGCTGGTCGTGGTTTGTCAGTGAGTCCGGCTGGCCCGCGCGGCGCGGCGCGGAGCTCCCCGGCGAGAGTCCCATTCCCGGCGCCGCGGGAGGCCGGCTTTGAGGCCAAGCAGCGGTCCTTTCAGCTTAGGTACCTCACGTGCTGCTGGCGCTCCTTGCACGACCCTCGTTGGGGGAGAGAGAGAGAGAGAGAGAGACAGGGAGAGATAGAGAGAGAGGTCAAGGGTTCCAAGAGACAAGAAGGTGCTGCTTCACTTCGGCAGCGATGCTCTTCCCCGATAACTCCCCCCTGCGGCTCCCCACTTTTCCTTCCCACCGGCAGAAAGCGGCAGTCCAGGCCGCCTGACCTCCGGCACAACAAGTAGTCCGGTGTCATCTCCTTAACCCCGTCACCTGTCCGACCACCTATGCACCATCCCCTGGACCCGCACCCCTTGCTCATCCGCCAGTGCGGGCTGACCCAGTGACCCCGTGACCCCCGGGCCGCGGCGCTGGACCCGCCGCCACCGCGGCGTACGTCATCAGCGGCTCGTGTCAACAACAGGAACCAGAGCAGCAGGATCTGGAGCAGGATGCTGGCGAGGCAGGCGACAGGAAACTGGTCCAGTGCGTGTCCTGGACCGGTCCGCGGTCCCCGGAGCAGGAAGCTGTCGACGGGCAGGTGCGGTGCTCCCCCCGAGCCGATCCCTCCGAGCGGCGCGCGGGCACGGAGCCGGCGCGGCCCCCGCCGACGCGCGCGACGGGAGCCTTTGAGGAGAGCACGCCCTCCTGTTTGCACTGCTGCTGCGGTCCGCACAATGATAGCGATAAAAATAAATAAAAAATAAAGTCGCGCACGCTTACGCGACCACGACAACGGGGGTGTTTGTGTGCACGGCACGCACGCCATTGAGATACTCTTGACATCGTGTCGTGCTTCATACTGCTAAAAAGAAATGAGACTGTAATACGGTTCGACTCCTAAATCGCAGCAGGCTCGGTGAGGAGGAGCATCGTTAAAATTCGCCGATCCCTACTTATCACCAAAACAGATGACCATTTCTGTTGCTACATTCAGCTACATTCTTCCGTTTGATATTCGAACGCACCAAAGGCCAAGCGAGAATTTTCATAATTCCTATCCCTACCTTTGAAAAAATATATAGTCCAGTCAACTGTGGCCAATAGGGTTAGTATGAGCCAGTTTCAGTCGCTCGGTCTTTCGCCTCAAACAACCACCCACCCCGTCGCGGCCACATTTTCTGGTGGATCGCAGATGTGATCGCCATCTTGTTGGGGGAGGAGCGGAGCGGAGCGGAGGACCACCGGCCGCGGCCGGCTAGCACAACAGCATCGCGAAATTGGCAGCGAAAGTCGGCCGTGCAGGGCAGGGCAGGGCAGGGCAGGGCAGGGCAGGGCAGGGCAGGGCAGGGCTAGGCCAGACCTCCCCAAAGTCATGCCAAGCCATATCCGCGAGGGCCGCCCCCTCCCCACGCCACGCCGCGCCGCTCAGACGTATCATATGTAGGCAATTCCACCCCTCCTCCACCCCCGCCCCCGCCTCCGCGGCCGACCCGCGCACGAGCCAAGTCAGCACGAAATGCCTGCCATAGCTCTGCCGGCGCCCGGCCGGACCGCGAGCACGTAAAATAAAAACCGAGTTATTTTACGATATTATTGCAAAATACTTCATAAATCCTGCCTATCGGAGACTGCCGTGCAAAAACAAAAAATATTCTCAGGAGGGACGCACAACTTTTAAAGAACAAACATCAAATTAATATTTGAATTTGGATATGTTCAGTGAGCCCCGCCCCTTATACTTATACCTTGGTGAGTATAAGGGGATTCCGGACCGAAAATCGAGGCTCCAGTTCGCTGCTGCCGCGCAATCATTCGATCCGGGCAAAAACGGTCGAGCGGCGCGGCGGTGGCGCAGCGCGATCCGCTTGTGTTCGAAGGGCGAAAAGCAAAGCGCCTCCTACGACAGGCTTTGCGCCGAAGCATATTTTTCGTTCGTGACCAAACTGCTCGAGGGACACAACAATTTCGAGAATCCCCAGACCGACGCTCACCGCTTACTGCTGCAGTAGCGATGGCGCGTGGAGGAGGTCGCGGGGCGCCCGCAGTCCGCACTGGCCTGGCCGCGCCTCCGTGTACAGCCAGGACAACGAAAACATCTTTTGCGATGCTTAAAAAAACTACAAATCAGCGACATTATATCAATTACGACATTCTACCACGCTTTGCCGAAACCTTAAATTGCTTCCGCAGAAGCGGGGCTGCACGGTAAAGGCCATGAATAATCCAACATGGAGATCACTTGGGCCTCGCACACACGTAGAAAACAGGGACGCAATAAGAGGACCACGTAGAGTTTTTGCAGCTCTCCGCAACCCTTGCCCTTATTTTTCGAGTGGTGCGCGTCTGCGGCTCAGCTGCCTAGGTATGTCGGCACAGTTCCGCACTGCGCGCTTGTCCTTTACAACCCTTTTCCCCCCTCCCCTTGCGCGGATTACGACTCATTTCATGAGAATATATATTTTTTCTTTCGACATTCCTCCGTGGGAGAGGCCGTTTGTTAAAAAAAATCCTCCTGACAAATACTTCTATGAGGCCAAGATTGCCGTAAAATTCTGATATTTGATTTTTAAAAAATGACAGCCTTTAACAAAATAACTACCAGAAAAATACCAGGATTTCGTGAGAAATTCGAGATCATATAGATCTCTTGTCTGACGTTAGTTTCCTCTTTTTTTCTTCTTCAATATTTCGCTGAGTCCAGCTCGAGCCGCGCAACCCGAGCCGAAGAGAGCCTGGCTCTGGCCCGGCCGGCAGGGCAGGACTGTCATTAATCTACAGCGGGGTGGTCGCCCTGGCCTGGGCCTGGCCCTGGCCTGCCTGCCGGCAGAGCTTCGCTTGGCTGTCTGGCACGGCGACTCCGGTCACGTAACCCCCTCCCCGCGCGGGAGCAACCCTTTTCAACCCCTTCCTTCAACATATTTCCCTTTTTCGAAATTCTTCCCATATATTTTACAACTGTCGATACAGATAAAAGGGTTGCTCGGAAATTTATTGTCGCGCATCGCGCGGCCGCCATTCGTACGTCTGTCTCGCTTTCTCTCTCTCTCTTTCTCTCTCTTTGTCCGCCGCGCGGCTCCTCTTCATCTCTCTCTTTCTTTCTTTCGCTCTCTCCCTCTCTTACTTTCGTGTTCTGTTCGACCTTCGGAAAGCACAGTGTCACACTGGCCCTCGCTGGATATCGCGCCGCGTGCGTGCGGGAGCTGGTGCTCCATGTTGCGATGAGCCACCCTAATATCATCACACCGCGTCAAAAACTATCCTGATTGTGACGATGAATTCTAGAACGCTGCAAGCAAAAGGCAATCAGGCCATTCCCTTCACCCTATCCACAGCACAACTACCATCGAACCTGCATCAGGTCAACCCCACCCCGCCCTTCGCTAATCCACCTGCCCCTGCCCTTCACCCCTCTGCTTCACCCACACCCGCCTGTATCCTAATTCCTAATTCCGCGCGGTGACCGCTTCGCCCCGCGAGTCCTAAGCCACCTCATCTACCCACTCCATCCGTACCCACCTCGGCGCGCCCGTCTCCATGTAAAACGGCAGGAAATAAACCACTTCGAGTGATTTCGCATCCTTTTTCATCCCGCCGGACTCTTACTTACTCCTCGTCACTCACACACCACGTCCCTTTCTCTCGTTCTTATTTATTTCTCGTTTCTAAACCAACATCTTCACTCTAATCCAAAAGACCTCTTTTTTATTTTTTTTATTATTATACTCTCCTGGACGCACCACGCCGCCTCCCCTCTCAGGTATATGACGACGACAACACGAAAGAAAAAAATGTAGCAAATAAAAAAACAAGCAGGAAAAAAAAATCGCGCAGTATATCCCCGCGACCCTCTCTTTCCACTTCCTTGTTCGTCCTCCTTCCCTTCCCTTCCCCCATTAGCAGGGACATCGCATCGGAACTAATGATACGACATTCATCCGGATTCTTCACCTGTGTGCGGCCGACTGCTAGGCGAGCCGAGGGGGTCTCTCGCCCGCGAGTCCCAACACAAACAGCAGGGACCACACACCAGCATAAAAAAAAAAGTTGCAAAGTATTTTTTTTTTCTGTTCAATCTTTATGTAATAAGTTACGGGTATCAGGGCGGGTAAGGCGGGAAGGCATATGCATACGATTTCAGCGGGGAAATGGTTCGAAGGAAAGGGGTCCCAATCACACGCGTCAACCCCACGCCGCGCCGCGCCGCTCACCATCGGGAGGGATATGGCCGGCCGGCCGGCACTTGAACCCTCTCCCCCCGCTTTGCAGTTACCACCGGCGGCGGCCATGTTACGGCGGCGCGGCGGCACGGCGGCCAGCAGCAGCGGCGCAGCGGAGGGCCCGGCCACTTCTGGACCGCGCCGCGCCACGCCGCCTGGACCCCTATTACGGCCCAGTTCGATTGTCCTCCATTTGCATACAGATGAATGCGGGGCAGGGCCCTCCACACACACACACACACACACACTAGCAGGCGGTACGCCCCAGGGCAGTAAGCAGCGCAGTGGACGCTGCTGCGGGCGGGGCGTACGCACTGGACGGCCTGTACAGGGGGCGAGAGCGCGGGGAGAGAAAGGCGCTTACGGGGAGAGGAGAGATCCGCCCTGCTCCGGCCGGGACAGAGGGAAACCTCGCTGCTGCTGGCAGGAATAACGAACCAGGAACACAATTCGCTGCAGCCGACTCGCAAAAGTTGCTGCCCAGGCGAAGAACGGCGGCTAGGAGGAGGAGGACGGGCAGGACGGGGTGCGGGCGGGGCAGGGCGGGGCGGAGCGGAGCCGCGGACCCACCGACTTCCGAACCCATCAGCCTGGAGTCCAGCGGGGCGTGGCGGGGGGGGCGGGGGTGGAGCCCGGGTCCCGAGTCGGGGGATGGAGTTTGAGCTCTAATCCTGTACGTTGTACGTGGGCCGTATGATTCGGGCCGTGGGCCGCGCCGGACCTCATCAGAGAGGTAGAGGGCTGAGTTGGCCCGGGCCGGACTAACGAGGGCGGGGGCTTAGCGTAAGCCCCCCGGGGGGCGGGGGAGGGGGAGGGGGCGGGCATGGGAGCGCCGCAACAGTGGCCCCCAGCCAGGCCATCAGCGCCGAGGCCGTGGACGGCCCCGGCCGGGGGACCACCAGGACACCAGGCCACCGCCACAGGCAGGCCCTCTCGGCGGTGGTCCAATTCAAAGTCGACTTTGGCCACTCATCCGATCGCCCCCTGATTGGTCGCCTCTCCAAATGGGGCGTCTCTAGTTTTGTCTAGTCCTGGGGATAGAGTGGAGAGTGGCGGGGAGGGGGATTGTGGAGGGAGGGGGGGGTCCCTGATTAACTAGGGGCCCTGCTGGGATTACCCTCTGCAGGGGACCTAACTTAATAGTGGATGGCCCCTGGGCTTAGCAGGCCCCCTTCGTAATTACCCACAATGAATTCTCTGCGACTCCCCGACAATATTTCCCCTCGATATAAATCACCTCGCGGCGCTAACCGGTGCTAACGCCGCCCTATCGCTTCGGCTCACGGGTGATGACGGCCTGCCGTGCCCCGCCCCGCCCCGCCCCGCCACCAGTGCTTGCGGGATAAGTACACCAGTAATACTCTACGAACACACCTGTGTGAGGCAGACGGGTACCTCCGCCTGTCCACTAGGAAAAGCGGGAAAAAGGTAATCTCATGTGCGAGTTGGCCGATGTAACATACCTTTCTGCCACACACGGGTGTATTCTCAGGGATTATCGCCTACCTATGTGGAACCACTGCCTGCCACCCACACCCCTGCACATAAAAGGAAAACTGTGCTCATCTTTTTGTCCCGCCTTTGGCCTTGCGTGCGGTGACCTTGTCGGGCGACCAGGGGGTCCGGGGCCCGGCCGGCCGGGCCCGCGCCGGAGCCTGAATCTTTAATTCGGAAGGGAGAGCGAGGGAACGGGCTGGGCTCCGGCTCGGCCCGGAGCTCGGCCGGGCCTGGGGAGCGCCCCTGAAGCCCTGGAGCTGCTGGATATTATCACAAAGAGGCAAACGTGGTTCGGACCACGGCGGTGCTCGCTCGGTCGAGCTGGGCGGGGCGGGGCGGGGCGGGGCGCGGCGGTGGGGTGGGGCCGGCGAGCCCACCCTCCTGCAGTCACTGGCAGAATAAACAGACAGGAGTCCTAATGTATTCCGAGCCGGGCCGGGCCGGGCGGACGGGGCCCTGGGCTGTGCTGGGCCGGGCCGGGCCCTGGTCTGCCCAACCCACTCTGCGGCCGGGGGCCGACCCTCTCGCCGGGGCCGGCCCGCCCCGCCCCGCCCCGCCCGGGGCGCAGGGCGTCCCTCACTGACCCACCCCCGCCCCGCCCGCCGCGCAGAGCTGGAATTGTACCCGACCGCCCGACATACAGCTTGCGGAAAACGTGCATTTTACTTTTAAATGTTTATAATTTTATCGATACTTAAAAAGAGAAAGAAGGTGGGCATTCCAAGTCATATACCAAGTAAACCCGGATGATTTTATTTTTTTTAAAGATGTGCACTCATTATCTAACGCTTCAGAACGTCATAAATGATGGCGCGAGATAAACAGAAAACTACGACTCATAAAATCTCTGAAATAATTGACGCCTTTAGTCCCTGTGGTCGAGGTGGTGAGTGGGGGGGGGGGGGGGGGGTCGAGTCGGAGGTGAGGGGCCGCCAAGTTGGCGGCGCGCGAGTTTGCAGCCGTGGAGCAGTGTACCAAGTTGTCCTTCGCTTCGATAATAAGCAGCTCCGCGTCGCGCGGTCGGGGACGGAGGAGGGAAAAAGGGGAGGAAAAGGGAAGAGGAGGGGGGGTCAGAACACCACGGCAAGGGCAGTTCACCACGGAGGAGTGGCGGGGCGTGGAGCGGAGAAACCGCAGCCGTCCTCCCAGGTGTTCGGGACAGGCCAGCAGGGCGGGGCGGGGCGGGGCGGGGCGGGGCGGTCCCCGGCAGCACAGCCTGCTCTGAACACACCCTTTCTCTCGCAACTTGTGACCCGAGCGGAGCAACCTGGCCGCACCGCGCCGGGCTGGGCAGGGCCGGGCAGGGCCAGGCAGGGCCAGGGCACCGCAGGGCTGCGGTGGTTTGGGGTCCGGCAGGGCCGAGGGCAAGGGCCGAAGGGTTTGGCCCCGCACGGTCCTCTGGCGCCTCCCGCCCGGCGCCCGGCCCGGCACTGCTAAGCGCCGCCCACCGCCAGGGCGGACGGGAAGGACACCCGCCCCGGAATAGTTAGTTGCGTTTAGAAACAGAAATCCGAATTGTACTAATGATATTCCCATTTCAAAGCCGTGCGGGCAGTTCATTCTCCCGAGTCGTGGCTCCTGGAGGGGCCCTCGTGGCCCGCGGGGCGGTGGTGGCGCGGGGCGGGGGGCGGGCCAGGCCGCGTCCTGCACTCTACGGGGCGTCCCTTTTACCTCCACTCAGTGCCCGGCCCGGCCCACTTCGATGGCGCAGCAGCGCACGGAGGTCAAGAGGATACTTTCCCAGCGGAAACCACCCCGCGTTCTCCCGCCCGCTGGCGTGGCCCTGCGCGGTCACCCCCCCCCCCCTCCCCTCTAGCCTGGCCAGGTCCCCGCAAAGCGTCGTCCCCACGAGATTCCTATTTCCTCTTTCGCCCCTCACTCTGGGAGTCCCTTTGAGGGCGGCCAGACCCGTCCTGTTCCGACCCGACCCGACCCCCGCCCCGCCCCGCCGCGCCACGGCGGCCCCTCTACTCTGTCCGGCCACCCTTGTCCGTGTGGCCCCTGGGAGGTAGGCCAGACCCCGGGCCCGCCGGACACGGGTGCGCCCTCATTGCCTACCCCCCAGGCGCCGTCCTCGAGTCGGACCGCAGCTGGTACGGTGCTCCGGCCCGGTGCCCCCTCAGGGGACTTGGCGCGCGCTCGAAAGGTGCCGGGGGCGTGGCGGGGCGTGGCGGGGCGTGGCGGGGCGTGGCGGGGCGCAGAGGGCGCCTCTCAAGGGGCGCTATAATTTCTCTGCGGCAAGATGGCCGCACTGCCCCGGGCCATAGACCGAGTCGGGTCCCGGCCGGGGTGGGACCGACCAGGAATCAAAGAGCATCTCTCCCTCTCCCTCTCCCTCTCTCTCTGAACGCCACCATTGCAGGGAAATGTTCAAAGGTGAGACAACGGAAACAATATCTTACACAGCACCCTTGCTCAGTGCTTCCGTTACGACGATTTACACAACCATTAGCTGTGAAATAAATTCATTCAACATGATATTTCCTCTACTCGAATCTCGCGAAAGCTAAACCACGCTCTCGGCAGCAGCAGTCACACCGGGTCAAACCATGGAGCAAGCAGGCAGTGAGCCTGATCCACAGCAGCGGAGGGAGGGGGGTTCTCTCTGGCCCGCGCATTAACATAGTGTCCATAAACGTTATTTGTAAGCGGACTGCCGGCCCGCGCCCCGGCTGGGGTAGGGTAGGGTCAGCGCCGGGTGGGGCGGGGCGGGGCGCTTCAGCCGCCAGGGTGGGGCGGGGCGGGCCAGCCATAACCCGCCCCCTCTAATGCCGCCGGACCGGACCAAAATGGACCGCGGACGGCGCGGCCAGTTATATGGGGCGGTCCGAAGTACAGTCCGGGAGGGGTGGGTCACCCCAAAGGCTGAGCCGTGCCGTGCCGTGCCAGGGCGAAGGGCGAGGCGAGCACGGTCGTAAAAGTAGCGGCGGCGGGGCGTAGCGGGGCGGGGCGCGGTCGCGTCGGAGGCGCAGCTGCGTCCACGGGAAAGAGCAAGATAGAGAGAGACTTGGTCGACCCCCCCGCACGATACGAGAGCTTTGAAGGTTCGCCTTGCACACCGGGGCCGGTAGGGGGTTACGTTGCCCACAGGGGATGACGGGAGCCCCAGCCAATAGTCGCCGAGGTCTCGTAAAGGGGCAGCCATTAATACTGCGGCCCGCAGCCATCAGCCCCGTTAAATAAGTATTTCATCCGCGAAAGAGAGAGAGAGAGAGAGAGAGAGAGAGAGAGAGAGAGAGAGAGAGAGAGAGAGAGACGGGCGAAGAGGGTGCGCGGGGGTCGATCTGTATCGCAAACGTCTCTCGAAGGTCAGGGCTTTTTCTTTTCGCCTCGCATTTATTTTCCTTTTCTTGGGTGACCGGCCAGAGGTCGCCAGGCCGAGCTGGGCGGCAAGGGGCGGGGGTGCCTTGGGGGGCTGCGGGGGCCGCGGCGTAGGGCTTCAGGTGACTTACTGGCCGGGGGCTCGCCGCTCTCGTTAAAGCCCGCCCCCGCCCCCGCCCCCGCGGCAGGGCCCCCTCGAATGACAGTGTCCTGTGACGAGCCCCCAGGCCCCACCCCCAGTGGGGCTCAGACCAGCTCGGTCCACAGAGAAGACCTTGCTCCCCTCCCCCCTCCGCCCCTTCCGCCACGCCACGCCGCGCACTGGCCATCGTTATTGGCAGGGGGCGCGACAAGGGGGAGAGAGGGAGAGCGAGAGAGACGCAGAGAAAAGGAGAAAAAGTAGTAGGCGGAGCAAGGGGAGAAAGCAGAGAAAGAGGGAGGGAGAGAGAGTAGCCAGTGATATATGATCTCGACTGCTCCTAAAATACACTCCATTCTGGTCTGCTGGGGGCCCCGGCGCGGTACGGCGCGGCGGCCTCTGCTGGCCGGGTCGGGCCGGGCTCAGGGGCTGTGCTGGCCAGGGCTGGGGTGTGCTGGGGCGGGGCGGGGCGGGGCGGGGCGGGGCGGCCTTGCGGTGCCCTGGGGCTCTCGGCCGGGCTGGGCTGCGGCCACTCTCCGGACAGCTCAGCCCTCCCTCCCTCCCTCCCTCCGCCCGGCCCGCCGCACGGCGCCGCACCCCTCGGGGACCAGCACGCCAATAATGGTCTGGCTGCCCTCTACCCTCCCCTTCTCTCTCTCTATCTCTCTCTCCCTCTCTTTCCTCCGGGCCTACAGCCCGTATGCCCTGCGCCACCCACGACCTTCCGAACTTTACCTTTTCCTCCCTTCGGTGTGTCCGCCAGCAGCAGCTCCCCTGGGTACCCTGAAAACAAAAATCCAAAACACAAATATTAAATTTTAAACTTACATGCTTGCACATCTTTCGTTTTTTTGTGGGGCGGACCTGGACCCGAGCACCACCCCACTTGCCGTAAAGTCATCAGTGGCACATTCCAAATTGGGACCATCCCATCCCTCCCCAAAAGGCTACTACTCTCATTACCGCGCGACCCTGATGTGATGATGTGGTGAAGAGGCAGAAAAGCGGCATAACGGGGCAATCCCTGCGGTCCGCCCCGCCCCGCCCCGCCCCGCCCCGCCCCGCCCTCTCCAATTAGTCGGATTGCAGCGCAGACTCAGGTGTGTTGACTCAAAGGCCCGGGGCCCGGCCCGGCCCGGCGCGGCCCACCCGACCCGACCCGGCCGCGCGCTGCTGCCGGTCCCGGAGGCCCTCCGCCCCGCCCCGCCAAAAGCGGCCCCGATCCAAACGACCCGCCGACCCGAACCTCCGATTGATCGAGAACCGTCCGCCGCGCACGAAAACCTTATTGGGGCGAGGGAAGGTTCACTCTGCGCTGCGCCAGCTTCACTGTGACCGGCCACCTCAGACCACCGCGCCGCACGACGTCGACGTCGAGGTGCTCCTCCTGGCAGTGCACGCTGGCGCAAGGGGGTTGGTTTTCCCGGCGCCCCCCTTCGCCTCGCAGATCTGAGTGCCCCCACTCGCCTCCCCCCGCCCGAGGTTGTTCCCTCTCAGGGGGCCCCCCCAAGCCGGGCGCGCCCCCGGCGGGGCCCCGGCGGGGCACCACCGTGGCCTAGCCTGTCCGAGTACCCGCTGATCTAATGGATGGATGAGGGGTGCGGCCCATTACACCTACAAAAATTTGTTATAACTCGAATTATGAGAGTTTTCGAAAAGTGTGAAAATTTGTTCTACACGGCGTAGGAGTGTTATTTCACCTTCTAGAATTTGTCCTACGTGTAGATAAGTTTTTACATCTACGCGTATCTCATATAATGAAAATTAGATGAACTTTCGAAAAGAGTGAAAATCTCGTCTACATCATGTGAGGAGATTTTACATTTGCAGTTCATCTCCGCATCTGCTACATTTAGCAAAAGTTCATCTACGCATTTTCTGTAAGTGCAGTAAGTTACAAGGTCAAACGCATGGTTCACTGTTTTAATGGTTCAATTCAACGCACCTCACGGCATAATTTGTCATAGATTTGTGACAGTGTACAAATGCTGGCTGGATTAAAGTCCGCTTAGCCCTATAGATGCCATGTCGAAAACTGCGTCTCGTGTAGGTGTAGTACACCAGGGGTCCACTTGCAGCCCGTGGGTCGGCAGTGTGCCATCCCTGGCTTCCACAGCTTCCATGTAGGACAAATTTTCAGTAATGCGCAGTGTAGGTGTCTTTCACGAAATTTCACCTACACTTTTTTTTTAAGGTCCCAATCAGAGGGAATGAGCTCCTAAGGTGTTGTAGGACAAATTTTCAGTAATGCGCAGTGTAGGTGCATTTCACGAAATCTCACCTACACTTTTTTTTAAGGTCCCAATCAGAGGGAATGAGCTCCTAAGGTGTTGTAGGACAAATTTTCAGTAATGCGCAGTGGAGGTGCATTTCACGAAATCTCACCTACACTTTTTTTTAAGGTCCCAATCAGAGGGAATGAGGTCCTAAGGTGTTGTAGGACAAATTTTCATTAATGCGCAGTGGAGGTGCATTTCACGAAATCTCACCTACACTTTTTAAGGTCCCAATCAGAGGGAATGAGCTCCTAAGGTGTTGTAGGACAAATTTTCAGTAATGCGTCGTGTCCCAGCGTGGCTTCAGAGTCAGCCACCCGTGCATTAGGGTTCTCTACTTGCATTGTCCTGGATATCCGCTATGACGCCGCGACGACTTTCCTGTAAAGCAGCGATCCTTCTCCCCTATCCTTCCCGGCAGGAGCGGTCCTACCGAGGGAGCACGGGTGCTGGCCCTCGTACGGAGCCTCTCTCGGGACAGGGGCGTAATTAGGGCTGGTGCAAGGGGGAGGGGGAATGCTTCCCGGGTTGCCTAACTTTAAGGGTTATCTTACAATTTTAATATAATTTCGATTATTTCGATTCTGTTGATTCTGTGGACTGCCCGAAGGAATCCCCACCCCCCCCACCCCAAAAAAAAGGGGTGGGGGGAGGAAGGGGGAGGGAATCTCCCCCTTCCCCTTAATTACGCGCCTGCACTGGCAAAACAAATGTGACATGCGTCACGTTTGTTGGTGTGACCAGTTTTGGTCACACTTCGTAATGCGACCTCTCCAGGCGTCACACTTGCATGTGTGACGCATGTCACATTAGTTTTTCCTGTGTCTCGGGAACACGAACGGTACACGAGTGAGCGACAAGCAACCGGCTTGTCACAGGTGCCAGGTAGGAAGGCATACACTGGTAAAACAAATGTTTAGTTCTATACACCACTTGATGCATAGCTCCTAATGTATAATACTTAAACACTATGTCATGCACAGTTCTAACTAAACATTAGTTGGTGTATAGTTCTTAAACATTTAGCAAGTGTATAGTTGACTAAACACTTGGGATGTCGTCGCATCCCTATGCTTTGACATGGAAAGCCTCGTCCAAATGCATACTTCTAAACATCACGAAACGTTTAACATCTAAACATCTACGAAGTGCATAGTTGTTAAATATGTAGTGATGTATAGTTGACACTATACACCATTTGATGTATAGAAGTGGAACTTAAACACCATGATGTATAAAACTTAAACATTTGTTTTACCAGTGTATCCCGCGTGTTGCAGGCGTTTCCATCAGTGTACCATCTCGTACCAGTGGTGGTCGGAACTGTCTTCGCAGGCGCAGGGCCATCGCGAAAGTGGGTGCGGGAGGAGCTCGATGCTCCACCCCTACCTCAAAAAACAGAAAATCTTGTTGGGGGAGGGGAGGGGGGCGGGATTGCGTATCTAAGACGATAAGACACAATTTGAAACGTGCTTGGCAGTTATTCATCAGGGTATGTACAGGGTGGCCCATTTACCCCGGCGTAGGTATAAGTAGGCAACTCATTCTACTTCAGCTGAGCGAGGGTAAGAGGTGAGGTGGGGATCTGGAGGGGTCGCTCCCCTCCTCACCTCTTGCCCTCGTTTAGCTCAGGTAGAATGAGTTGCCTACTTATACCTACGCCGGGGTAAATGGGCCACCCTGTATAGAATTATACATTTCTTTCACCAGTCGTGCATCTGTCGCGAGGGGTCCCCCACTTCGATACTCGTGTGTACACGACCAAAATTACTCGCGCCTACTCGCACGCTTACTCACCAATACTCGCGCCTACTCGTGCTTACTCGCGCCTACTCGCCATTACTCGCCATTACTCGCCAATTACTCGCCATTACTCGCCAATTACTCGCCATTACTCGCCATTACTCGCCAATTACTCGCCATTACTCGCCATTACTCGCCAATTACTCGCCATTACTCTCCAAGTACTCACGCAAAATACACGCAAAATACTCGCCATTACTCATCCCTACTCACCATTACTCATCCCTACTCGCCATTACTCACCCATACTCGCCATTACTCACCCCTACTCGCCATTACTCACCCCTACTCGCCATTACTCATACCTACTCGCCATTACTCATCACTACTATCATTTACTCATCACTCGCCTATACTCGTTGCTACTCGCCTTTACTCACTATTACTCGCCTTTACTCAGTATTACTCGCCCCTACTCGCCTACTCAAATTACTCGTGTGTACACCATCTATGGGAGTGGGGGACCCCTCGATCTGTCGGGCCAGTCGAGCGAGCGCTGCCGAACGTTTATCTACAAATGCGTTTCAAACATCGCGTGTATGCTTGGATCTCGCATGGGATGCTAGATTTAAACTAAAGCCGTACGCCACGCCGGTGGCCGATCCGCACCGCGCCTTATTATGCCTGGTCGGCCCTAAGATAAGTGCGCGCGAGACTCGCTAGACTACGAGTCGAAGGCACAGGGCCGTCGGAATTGGTTTTGGATAGGGAGGGAGGGATGTCAAGGAGAGGGGAGGGGGGGGGATTAAAAAAAAATCCTACTTGGTTTTCTTTACTAAAAGGAAATAAAGACAATTGGGTTTGACATAAAGTTTGCCAAGCCCGGCATCACAAAGTCGACAAACAGATACAGTCAAAACGATCGCATTGAACTGCAGCTTACACGGAAATTTTTGATTAGCTTTCTCAGAAAGAAAACAGATTTTCTTTCAACGCAAAAAAATGGAACCTTCTAGTTGTAATTTCTAGTCGATTTTCACAACGTAAACCTGCAGTGAAAGGTGGGTCTGGGGACAGTCCGGGTCGCCCCGCCTGGCTGGCCTCGAGCGGTCAGAATGTTGCAGGGATAACTGAAAAAGTAATAGTTAAGATCGTTTACACATGCCGTGCACGTTTCAAATTGTGTCGTACTGTCTTATCGTCTTAGATACGCACTCCCGCCCCCCTCCCCTCCCCCAACAAGATTTTCTGTTTTTTGAGGTAGGGGTGGAGCATCGAGCTCCTCCCGCACCCACTTTCGCGATGGCCCTGCGCCTGCGAAGACAGTTCCGACCACCACTGGTACGAGATGGTACACTGATGGAAACGCCTGCAACACGCGGGATAGGCCTTCCTACCTGGCACCTGTGACAAGCCGGTTGCTTGTCGCTCACTCGTGTACCGTTCGTGTTCCCGAGACACTGTAAATTGAGGAGAATGAATTCTGACTCAAAACAAGCGACATATTTCAATAATGCTCAAAAAGGGCGACATGGATGTGAGATGCTCCTACAGAGCGATGTTTCTTTAGCTCACTCAATCTGAGTCATCTGAAGTCGCTCAGTTTGAGCGATATAATGTAATCTTTCTCCAATAGAGCGATAAAATTGCGAAAAGAATAGAATACATGCTCTAATTGAGCGAGATAAAACAATCTTGCTCCTGGTAGAGCATTAAAATTTGGGTCAAAAACTCGCTCCTCTGGGAGCGAGAATGCTGACTCCTCAATTTACAGTGGACACAGGAAAAACTAATGTGACATGCGTCACACATGCAAGTGTGACGCCTGGAGAGGTCGCATTACGAAGTGTGACCAAAACTGGTCACACCAACAAACGTGACGCATGTCACATTTGTTTTGCCAGTGCAGGCGCGTAATTAAGGGGAAGGGGGAGATTCCCTCCCCCTTCCTCCCCCCACCCCTTTTTTTTTGGGGGGGGGGGGGGTTCCTTCGGGCAGTCCACAGAATCAACAGAATCGAAATAATCGAAATTATATTAAAATTGTAAGATAACCCTTAAAGTTAGGCAACCCGGGAAGCATTCCCCCTCCCCCTTGCACCAGCCCTAATTACGCCCCTGTCCCGAGAGAGGCTCCGTACGAGGGCCAGCACCCGTGCTCCCTCGGTAGGACCGCTCCTGCCGGGAAGGATAGGGGAGAAGGATCGCTGCTTTACAGGAAAGTCGTCGCGGCGTCATAGCGGATATCCAGGACAATGCAAGTAGAGAACCCTAATGCACGGGTGGCTGACTCTGAAGCCACGCTGGGACACGACGCATTACTGAAAATTTGTCCTACAACACCTTAGGAGCTCATTCCCTCTGATTGGGACCTTAAAAAAAAGTGTAGGTGAGATTTCGTGAAATGCACCTACACTGCGCATTACTGAAAATTTGTCCTACAACACCTTAGGAGCTCATTCCCTCTGATTGGGACCTTAAAAAAAAAGTGTAGGTGAGATTTCGTGAAATGCACCTACACTGCGCATTACTGAAAATTTGTCCTACAACACCTTAGGAGCTCATTCCCTCTGATTGGGACCTTAAAAAAAAAGTGTAGGTGAGATTTCGTGAAATGCACCTACACTGCCCATTACTGAAAATTTGTCCTACAACACCTTAGGAGCTCAATCCCTCTGATTGGGACCTTAAAAAAAAAGTGTAGGTGAAATTTCGTGAAAGACACCTACACTGCGCATTACTGAAAATTTGTCCTACATGGAAGCTGTGGAAGCCAGGGATGGCACACTGCCGACCCACGGGCTGCAAGTGGACCCCTGGTGTACTACACCTACACGAGACGCAGTTTTCGACATGGCATCTATAGGGCTAAGCGGACTTTAATCCAGCCAGCATTTGTACACTGTCACAAATCTATGACAAATTATGCCGTGAGGTGCGTTGAATTGAACCATTAAAACAGTGAACCAAGCGTTTGACCTTGTAACTTACTGCACTTACAGAAAATGCGTAGATGAACTTTTGCTAAATGTAGCAGATGCGTAGATGAACTTTCGCAAAATGTAAAATCTCCTCTACATGATGTAGACGAGATTTTCACTCTTTTCGAAAGTTCATCTAATTTTCATTATATGAGATACGCGTAGATGTAAAAACTTATCTACACGTAGGACAAATTCTAGAAGGTGAAATAACACTCCTACGCCGTGTAGAACAAATTTTCACACTTTTCGAAAACTCTCATAATTCGAGTTATAACAAATTTTTGTAGGTGTAACGCACACTACCCTGGATGAGGTGGGGCCCGCCCCGCCCCGCCCCGCCCCGCCCCGCCCCGCCCCGCCCCGCCCGGGCCGGGGTGGGCTGCACACACCTGCCGACCCGCCCCCTAACGTCCCATCCCCTATTCCTTTTCGCCTCCTGACCCTATCATCCCCTCCCCCGCCTCCTCTACACTCTCACTCATTCCCCTGCTCCTGATAATAAATGCCCTCCTCACTGTAAATCTACCAGCAGGGGCTGTAAATAAAATGGAGAGTGCCGGGGCGCAGCGGGGGGCGCGCGCACGGGATCTGGTTTTAGCCCTGACCACTTTACGTTAATTTTTCATGAAACGACAATCATTTGGAGGAAAAATAGTCTTAAAGTTACGCCACCGCGCGGGCAAGGTTTCACTTTTATTTTGAGATTTCCTGTTGTGCAATAATCGTGTTGGCGACAGACACCTCACCTCACCTCACCCCCGGGCCGGTGCCGGTGCGAGCCGCGGGGCGGGGCGGGGTGGGGCGGGGCGGCCAGGGCCAGGGCAGCGCCAGGAGAGGACACATTCATATCTCGGGAGATGAATGCGGTGTCGGATTGGCTGCCGCGATTCTCTCGCCCAGGAAAATAAATGGACACAGCGCTGGCGCCACCACCCCACCGGTGTAGCAGCGGCCCTCGCACCTCGCTGGATATAAATGGACAGAGGCCGAGCAGCACCAGCAGAGGGTGAGCTGTGGTGTGGTGCTGTTTTTTTCTTCCCCTCAAGGACTCCCAGCAGGGCCTGTGTGTGTGTGTGTGTGTGTGTGAGAGAGAGTTTTGTCGACGACGTGCCTTGCTGCATGATTTCTCATCTTTCCCTCTCGCGCTCAACCTCTGCGCCTGGTGCTCCTCCTGGTGGTCGGCTTACCGTCCCACATGGCCGTCACCATGATGAACAGGCACTGTGAGAGGGGGGGGGGGAATTCCCATGCTACTTTTCCACGCGGCCGGGGCCTGATCTATCCGCCCCGCTTTATCCGGCTCATCTATCCCGCAGCAGCGCCCTCTATCCGTATCCCTCCACTTAGCCCGCCGCGGGCCGGGGGCCGGGCGGGGCCGGGCCGGGCCGGGCAGGGCCGCACGCCCCGCGGAGGGGTGAGGCCAGGCAGGGCGGCGAGACATCGGGGGAAATGGCGGAGAAGAAAATCATCAGCGGCCGGGGCGGGCAGCCAGCCGGGCCGGGGCGGGCTGGGCCTTCCCTTCTGAAGGCGGGCCTGGCCTGCTGCGGCCAACAGATATGGCGGGGGAGGACGCCTTGCCCAGAGAGAGGGAGAGAGGGAGTGAGAGAGAGAGAGAGGGAGGGAGGCTGCTCACTTCTCCCTCCGCGCGCGGCGCGGCGTTTTGCAGGTCCGGCCAACACAGCAAAATGCGCGTTATCGCTATTCGCGCCGCAGCCCATCCCACGATTTCCTTCTTCGCTTATTTTTTTTCCTTACTCCTCCTCCTCCTTCTCGTCTTCCCTCCTTACTTTTACTTATTTTCTCTCTTTCTCTCGCTCTCACTCCAGGTGGAGCGCGGGGTTGACACCGACGCGATGATGTGTCACGCGGGAGGAGAGGGGTTTTCGGCCGTCGCGGCTTGGGGGTGGTTATGGCAGGTTTAGGGGCGGGGGGTGAGGGCTGTGGCCATTGGCGAGTGTGCCGAGTCTGGGGGCAAGAGCGAAAGGAATGCTTATTTTTCAACGGAAAAGCTGCAGAGTCGCGAGCAAACACGGAGCGGCTGCGCGGGGGAGGTCGTCCCCCAGGAGAGTGGCTGTCCACGGCAGGCTCGAGACGCATCGGCAACAAGACCTACTGAAGGAGCGCCGCGACGCGCCGCCGCCAGCCTAAAGACGGACCGACGCTCAACAAACAGACGCAGGAAACCACGGACAAACTTTAAGACGCTGAAAACTTTGTTAAAAGCACGCCTTTTTTTTAGGTTCTTAATTTTTTTACAAAAATTGCGACACAAGTATTTTTAAAATTTGATTTCTGTTGCGATTAGTGTACGATAGTGCTCAGTAAAACAAGGAATACCGTGACTAAACCTGAACAGGAAAAGGCGACGAAAACAAGGGAGGAGTAAAGTGATGCGGATTTGAAAAATGAGGAGCGAGAAAAGGGCGTAGAAAAGAATGGACAAAGGGGGAAAAAAGAGGGGGGAAAATACGCTTAGGAGTAAAGGGAAAAAGCATATATAGAGAGAGGAAGAGTGGGAGGCGAGGCAGGGAGAGGAAAGAGGACGTCGTCATGTGCAGCGCACAGCAGTGAGAAATGTAAATACGGCGTGCGGTCGCTTTACAAGTGTGATTGATGTTAGAAGGGACAGGGCAGCAGCGGCAGCAGCAGCAGCAGCGGCGCGGCCAGCTTTGGTCCAGCCCAGCAGCCTCCAGCGCGGCCCCAGCGCCACCATCACTCCCCCACAGACATCAGCGTCCTCCCCCGCACCCTCGGCCACCTTCCAGCCCTCCAGCGGCAGCAGCAGCAGACCGCGCCGGCCCTCCCCATCCCTACACCGGCTTGTCTTATATAGTATCTCATTTTTTTCTGTATTCCGGACTTTCCATTTATTTCAGAAGTAAGTAGCGTATTCATTTTTTTTCCCGGTCGACGAAGGAGCTGGATGATTTTTCATCGGATTTCTGCTTCAGATTTGAACAAATTCAGTGTGACGGGGGCGGCGCCGTGAGGCGGAGGTCACGTGACAAAGAAACGCGAATCAGGCGGCGCGCGCGGTACTGTGCCCACCGCGCGATATGCGGGCGCTCGCGGTGCGCGGACTAAAAGTCCCTAAGCTGCGTCTCATCTCGCTAGAGGCACGCACGGTGCCCCGCCCCGCCCCGCCCGAGCGTTTTGACTTTCCGTTCACGTCTAGCTTACACGCAGC